>JAJHJA010000001.1:0-1461364 GCA_021202915.1 Heliconius himera | reverse complement strand
TCAGAAGTCAACGCCGCGCTTAACCTCGACACAGAGCGAAGAAATGGAAATATAAATTTAAGTAAATATTTCATCTCCATGAGTGGGATTCGAACCCACAACCAGTCGGTTTTGCAGTCACACCTCGTGCCGCTGCGCCACGACCGGCCTCAATTGTTATTAACTCTCTAAAACTCTCTCTTTATATCATATTTCTTTATCTCTAAATAATTATGACGGCTTAGAGTGTTGTAAATTTGCTAACAGCCTATTAAGTAAATTATCAGGAGACAATAAACGTTTTTAAAAATATATATGAGTATATGTAAGTTACAGAAGGTTTTAACAATTTCAAAAATTCATTTGTATTGTCTACGATAAGAAATAAAATAAAGACCGGCTTTGTATTTATATTGTTTTACATTTTCGATTGGTATAAAAATGTATGAGTAAATAACGACAAAACAATAATAATTAAATATAATAAATTACCGCTCTGAACTGAAAAAGATCTTGAAAATGAGCGGCGACATCCTTAGTATGGGCACGGCCTCGCCACGCGGCGGGTAAGTAGTGCACGTGGCCCAGCACCTGCAAATCATCAAATATAAATTCATATATCATCACATATATATAAACATTAAATAATATTAAGTACTTTAATATCAAAGCTTTGTAATTTCAGCGATATTTTTTAAATATATAATAAAATTAAAAAAATTAAAAACCCGTTTGTATAAAAATCTAAAAATATTAGAACAAGCCTAATAAAATTCGAAATTTGTATTTGTTAACAAGTTAGTAAAGTACAATACCTGCACTAGCAACTCCTCCCCCCGCGCGGGGCCCGTACACCCTCCTCCTAGTCTCTCTTCTTCACCTATTAGGGCTCTGAAATAAAATAATGGGAATTATTGAAAACAGCAATCAGCTTCACACTTTTTATAGCTTAATAGTGTAGACAAAAAAAGCGTTAGTCTGTCTTTTCCGAACTATTATCGATTGATGGAGTTCTCCATATAATATAATATATTCATTTAAATAATATTTAACATATATTTGGCAAAGTGATTTGTGAACAACTAGTACGCCCGACACAACTAGCTAGCTAGCTGGGCGCAACATCACGCTTTATCATGTCTGCTTTGTCCTAATAGTATAATATATATATATATATATATATATATATATATATATATATATATATATATATATATATATATATATATATATATATATATATATATATATATATATATATATATATATATGTAAAGAGAATATACTCTCTTTAAATATAGAGCGCTTCTATGACACTTGTCAGATGTCTCAAATTAATCGACAGCCACATAAAGTATATAAAAAAGTGAATACGTACGGCAAAGTAAGAAAATAATAATTAATTGAGCAGATAAAGATCAAGGATAAAAGAGAGAGACGAATTAACTGTAATTGTCGTTTCTCTAATTTACAGAGAAACAAATTTAGTTAATTTATTCCAATAACCCAACCCTGATATAAATCATATTATATATATATATATATATATATATATATATATATATATATATATATATATATATATATATATATATATATATATATATATATATATATATATATATATATATATATATATATATATATATATATATATATATATATATATATATATATATATATATATATATATATATATATATATTAGCATAACATAATAAGACACCATTTAGTGATAAAAAACAGTAAAATATAACTTAATTTTCCTATTATCAAATGCTTTTCTACCTGGCTGCAGCTAATATACAAGTAAGTATGGTGATGATAGTGAGCACATGCTCCACTGTGAGTACATCTTCGTCGTATACTGATAGCACCACGAGCACGCCCAGCACACTCGCTGACAAAAATACTACATTCCTGTAAATTTTAAAGTTAATATTAATAAAAAAAACTAGTCAGACTTGCCCAAAAAGGTTCACATAAATTTTATAATTATAAATCAACGTAAAGTAGCCTAAAGCTTTAGATTGCGTGGCGAATTTCATACAATATGATTATAATATATAATTTTGCCAGTACTGTGAATATGGAAAATTGTTTCTTGAGAAGTTAATGCTTTAAAAATTTTAATTTTACGCTTATTTAAGAATTTAGATTAAAAACTTGAAAATTATGATAAGAATATTAATATTAACGTTATGAACGAAAACTAACATTTTCTGTTTGCTTATACTACTCAAGCTAGTAACAATTGTACATATTGAGATTCTTTTTATTGTATTTAAAATAGAGAAAAATATCAAGTTTCTTTATAAATTCAACTTACTTGGCTATCACAGTAGTAATAGGCGATGTGAAACTTGCGAGGTATTTAGTTGCGGGCTTGTGCGCTCTGTTCAATCTGTCGCGGAGCTCGTGTTCCAGTTCATTGAAATGGCGTAGCGTTACTCTGGCGTATAACGACCAAGTGCGAAGGCCCAACGAGGCTGGCGAACGCTTTATGAGCTGTAAAATATTAGACATACAAGATGATTATACTGGTAGGAGGTACTTCTTGGTCGAACATACATTTAAAACTGAGAATTATATACAAATATTTAATGCTTTTTTGTGTCTTCACTCTGTATCCCGCACACATCAGAGTAGGCAGAGGGAATCTGGTGTTAAGTCACTTCGTTACTCATTTTTCGGCGAATTCTGGGGGCCAATCCATGTTGAGTGGCGGAACGCAACGCCGCGTTTTGCCTCGATATCAGAGCAAAGAAATGAAAATATTAAGTTATATTTAGTTTATTTCCATATTTCGAACCCACAACCTGCGCTTGTCCCTGCGCCACATACTCCAAAAAACTGTAGTCCCGGATATTTGATAATAATTTCAGATTTATACCTCTAAGCGATCTTGCGAAAAATGGTACTGACAAACAAGACAAACAATATAATTATCTTATAAGGGTTCCGTTTTTATTTTTTGACGTACGGAACCCTAAAAACTAATAAGTATTTACCAACCCACTTTACGCATATATATATTTTTATAACAATGCATTTGAAATCTTTAAATGAACAACAGATAGTTTATGCTGTTATTTTTTTATAGCTTTACTCTACGGTATCGTAGACAGAGATTTAATATTAATACACTACGTTGCCGAATTTTCAAGGCGACTTGTCTTGACTCCAGTGAAAATTGAATTCACAACTGCGTGGCTGCGCCTCTACGGCTTCTAGTAATATAATAACTATAGACATAGAACAGAAGGGAATGGAGTGTCTTAACACTAGGTTCCATCTGTCTACTATGTTCTGTGCGGGATACAGCGTGAAGCTGATTTGATTTTGATTTTTTGATTTTGAAATACTTATAAAATAACTACAAACCTCTGCATAGTTGAAAAAGAAGTATAGAATTTGCCAGGCCAGTATGAGCGGTGCAAGGAGCAAATTTAATAAAGCCAGCAATATAATCTGCCTTTCTAGTTGACGCGCCAGCATCATTCTCTTCGTATGGTCTTTATAAGCACTGCGTAACTGCCAACAGTTCTCCCAAGGACTCCACGGGCTATCTGATATCAAAATATGATATTTACAATTAAATCGTTTTTCTAGATGATAACAAATAATGCAATATCAGAAGACCATAATAGAGGAGAGAATAAAGTAAAATTATGCAAAAAAACGAAAAAAATATTGCATATGAAATACAGGGTATATTTACCCTTACAGAATAAAATGAATTCATTAATAACATTATATTAAGTGAAATAGATCTACTTAATAACTTTGTCTGAATCCAGAATTGGTTTTTTTTCTTTATATGAATTGTTTGGAAATTATTTTGTTTGTATAAAAGTCACGCAAAGACTACAGCACGAATGACCGAAACGCATTTTGTCACGTTAGACACAAGCAAGAATTACGTACACATAGGGATTTATTTCTTCAATAAAAATCAATATACAAAATTGTTATAAAGTTGTATAGAGAACATAAAAAATATAACACAACATATTATATACTTTTTATATGTATGCTTCAGATATATCAAAACAATTATTCAAGCAAAAAATATTTCTTACTTAATTTTTTTGTTTTAAATGTAGCTTGCTATTCTAAATAGCAATAAAAATAAAATACTTATAACACAGGAGCCAATACAACTAAGGTAACCTAATCTAAACCTACACCATCCTCAATTAATTAAAATGTAAATAAAATATAAACCAAGGCTAACAAACAAACACTCACAAAATAAAAGAAACTCCAAATTCCATTTTAAGCCTCTACTCAAATAATGAAAGTCCCCAACAAAAGGCAAATGCATTTGTAGAGGAAGTAAATTCTTGTTGACCATCGCCACCATATAATTGTTGAACCTAAAAAATGATTACATTAAATGTAGTATAAACGATATGATATGTAATATTTATATATAGCTAAATAAAGAGAAATTCCACTAAAGATAACCTACTAATTTATTAGACATTCACTTCATTAATGAAATAATAGCTCTTATTTAGATAATTTATAATTCATGCAATTGCAAACACGAGAACTTCCCAATAATATAAATAAACATAACATGAAATTCATACATACTATTTATTACAAATTTTAAAAGAAAATAATTGCACAATTATTTATTAAAATAAATATAGAAATAATTTTGAAAATTTCAAAATTTATAACAAGATTTCCTCTATCACAAAACAAAGGAAATGAAAATGAAGTGCCTTAACACTAAGTTGCCAATCCAACCAAATTATTATATTTTTTTAGCTCTATCTTTAGTTTTCATTGTCCAGATATATTTTTTTAAAATAATAATGTTATTAGAACACAAAAGTAATTTAGCATAGCAAATGAATAACTTGTGAAGTTCAAGGGGGTGAAGCCGTGAGCGGGTAGCTAGTAGTTTATCATTAAAGAAACTTGCATATCAATATACAGTTATCAGAAGTTAGCCTAGTTTGAAATATGTTAAGGATTCGAAACTAGGTCACATACATCACACATTACATGAATGCTAAAACTTCCCAATAACTCTACTGCAAATATAAGATATATAAATAAATAATAAGCAAAAATTGAAAACTGCTTAACAATTTTAATTTATTATAAATACAAATTCAAATAATTTTTCATTCAAATAGACTTGCTAGTATAGTTTCAGAATTGTTGAATAAACATAAAACTACGACTGATTTAGAAAGTAGATCTGCTAAGAAGAGCTGGATATTATGTTTTTTCAATATGATGGTTACAATTTGATATATTTAATTTCTCAATCCAAGAAATATTGAAAGTGGAGAATAAAGTGCTTCATATCAGGTCCTTCTGCACATCAAATATATGGGTGGTATAAAAATGCTATGAGTAAACGCTAATAGTAATATCTAAAATAAAGAGTTTTAATTTCTTTATCAATTACTTAAAACTATCACTGTTTATATTGTCATCGCAAAAGCTTTTAGTTTTAAATTTACATAATTAAGTACCACTAACAATGTGCAATATATTTCGCAATGCCAAATTATATATAGATCAAAACTTAATAGCAACAAATTAATAACAAAAGAACAAAAGCAATTAGAATCAAGTATGACATAAAGAGCTTCTTCACTCATTAAAAATTATATAAATATAATAGAAAAAAAATATATTTTATTCAACAACAAATAATTTTAAATTTTAATATATTTAAATCTTGTACAACTGAATAAAATATATGTACAATTGTACATACTTATTTAAACTTCCTTAGAACACACACTAAAAAAAAATCAGGTTACATTATAGCCCTCTAGAAGGGCTCTGTACTTGGGTGTGTGGGTGGCACAACCATTCTCAGATGCTGTGCCACAATAGCCTTAATTTAATTTTTCATTGTATAGAAAACAAATATATATTCATTTAAATTGATTAGCAATCACTATGTCACTTAACCATGTAAGAAATATATATAACTAACCTGAGTATTCTATGGTAAATGTCTAATTCATTTATTTCTTGTTTATGTACACACATGTGATGTTCTGGCTGTGCTTCTCTTACTCTGTCCTGGATTGTGGACCAGTTAACCCATGCCAAGTCACTCTGCAGCAAAGAAATATAATATTTTAGGTTTATGTGATATCCCACACATAGCAGGACAAGAAACCTAATGTTAAGACAATCGGTCCCCGGTGCAACATACAATTTTGGAGTTTTATTATAGTTGTTGATTAAGTAGTATGTTACTTTGTTGCTATTTTAATATGAATAAAGACATGAAATATATATATTACGATCATTATTTTTCCATCTGTTTATATTATATATTTTGGTATTCCATATTTAATTTAATTAATAAAACCTCAAAATTAAAATATTTTGTAAATAATTTATTAAAAATTTAGGGAATGGGATCATACTTCTAAAATATTAAGAATGTAGTAGTAGTATTAGTAACTAAGTAGTAGTAAGTAGAATAAATTTTGTTTTACAAGCTTACCTCCTTGATTTTTAAAGCATTACTGTAGAATAATTTAGTGTCATAAGCATAATATAAATGATATATTGATATTACCAATCTCATGAACCATATAATTGAACACAATACAATTAAACACCACCTGGAAATATAGACATTTTTACATTAAACATCAGCAATATATCTTAAAATTTTTCATACATTTATGTATAAGCATTTTAAATTTTAACCTTACCAAGTCCATGATATATTGCCTACACATATTGATGTAGGAATTATTACATCACTCAAACTAAGTTTTTCACTTCTATTTGCTTTTGGATCATTTCTAAATAATCTTGGATAATCAACACAATGCACCAAAAATGTAGAGAACCATACAATAAATATAAATTGTAACAGATAAAGTAAATCTGACATTATCATGGGATAAAAACCTCCTCTAACATAATATCTATACATTTTTGTAAAAAAAGAATCAAGGTCCTCTATATGGTTCCATCCTCCTGAAAAATAAATGAATAAATATTTTATAAAGAACAATCAACATTACTATGCAACATATAAAAACCACATGCTGGAATACATTACTTTAACAAAATAACTGATAACCTAAAATACAAATATTATATCCTTTTAATTAAGTACAATGAATTGAAATTATATTCTTAAGTTATTAATTTGCCATCAATTATTGATAATATATATTTAACATCTACTATGTTTAATAAAGCTGCAAAATATATTGTCATAAATGGTATTAAAATAAAAAACAAAAACAAACATTTTAAAAAATTGTTGAACAAAGATTATTAAACAGAAAAAATATATCTAACCTTTTGTTTGTGGTACTTTATGAATAATCACGTTTGTAGCGTCGTCATGTTCCTGATCCAAAGTAATCATGGTTGGAGTATTAATATTTTCTCCAAATCTTGGTAGTGGTGGAGTTAATTCGTTGTTTAAAGCACTATACGTAATATCACGTCGAAAATTTTCCATTTTAAAATTTTTCTTTGTCTAGTATTGCGGTTTCTACGTCTTATAATTCTAAATAGAGACTATTTAATATCTGGACATTCTTGACTTTGGCCCAGAAACGCAAAAAAACTTTCATGAAAAATGACTTGTTAAATGTGTACAAAGGATTTTAGTTCCGTTACATATTAAATTCATTGAAATTATTAGTAAGACATTGAAAATTTTACTAAACATCAAATAAAACTAGTTCAAGGATACATAGAATTTATTAAATCTAAAAATCTGTATTGTGTATAATGATGAATAAACTTCACAAACCAAACGTCGAAAATAAACGAGCAACGATTGACAGTCCTATGAACAAACAATAAAAAGTCCTTTCTACGCAAAATATCATATGTTGTATGAAACAGATAAAATATTACTTCTTGTGTATATTTTATTTTACTTTATAAAGTATAATACACATTGAGAACATTTAAGTCAAACCATATTAATGGTTTTTATTTTTGATAAAAAATAAAATAAAGAGAAGAATGTATATATAACGACACGAAGCGGAGCGGCCAGGAGGCAAGACAATACAAGGCGACACAACCATATTATTAAGCTGAGCGAAACAAAGCTCTTACAGGTCCAAAGTGTGTTTCTTTATAATGCTCCTAGACTGTTAACTTACAGCCTTGAAATTTTGCAGGAACGTTGTGGACGACACAGTGATCCCAGCGAAGTAATTTAGTGATAATTGTAATTGTAGTTTTTGAGTAAATGGTCAAAAAGTGTGTCATAGAGTTATGCTGTGGGACGTTTTGTCAGTTTTAAAGAGTCATTTTATTTTAAGTACCTCTTAGTTTTTTTTAATTACATTGCGCAACATAGGTTCGCTCAGCTCCACCTGCCGTGCCCAGCATGTGGCGGATCCTACTACCGTCGACATCCACACTTATACTCGCGACGCCTCATGTAGCCTCCTAGAGAGTATAGATTTTGGATATATGTTTTCTGTGGTGTAGATTGGGCTTAACACTTAACAAAACTAGACATAACATAAATACATACCCTTATATGTCATTCTGACAATTTCTTTATTCTAGTCTAAAGTTTTATTTCGTGTTTTAAGTTGTGCTTCATAATTTTTACGATTATATGGCTTATAAAACTTTTTAAAACATTGAATGGTCTTAATAAGTGAATGTATAAAACAACGAATATACATACATCGAATCTTTTATATAAGGTGGAAGTAATCTTTTATATAAGGTGTAAGAGAATATAATTTTAATTAAATAAAAAAAACTATTCAATTAATCAAACAAAATTAGTAATTCACAGGTGTAAAGTTTTAATTAATAATAGTTATTAATTTACGTCATCTTGAGGTTTATATGTTTACTATTCAATAATGTTTATTGTTGGTTTAACTGGTGGACTTGCAACAGGAAAAAGTACTGTTCTGTCTATATTTCGTGAAAACGGAATAGCTGTCATTGACGCTGATGATATAGCCAGAAAAGGTATATATTAATTTGTAATAATAGGCCAATATTTATCAATTATATAACACTTATCTTTTGTTACCTTGTGAAGAGAGTCATACAACATAGCATATATAAATAACTTTGACTAATGGGGCTTGATTTTATTTACCACCAAAGCAATAATTTGTATTACTCTATACAGTTCAATAAAATATTGAAAAATACAATTTATATGTTCCACAGATAGCTCTATAATACAAACAAAACTTATTTTCACTTTAATATTCACTGAGACTAGTTGTCTGCTTGTACCAAGCATGTGACTGTAAATTTGACATGTTGTAGATTCGATTCCTACTTAAGGAAATGAAATATTTTACATTTTCAATTATTTGCTTTGGTGTTGAGGTAAAATGTGGTTGAGGTAAATTGAGTCTCTCTACTCAATATGCAATACTTCCAGATCTTGGTGGAATGTGGGGGGCAATGTATCTTAAAATTATACTCCCTCTGCCTAACCTGCTATATGTGGGATGCAATATGAAGCTGAAAAGAAAAAAATGTTCACTGTTTTAAAATTAAAACCTAAGTTTTTATAATTGTAAAAAAAACACAACAAAAGTAGTTTGTCAAACAAAATTGTAATTCTTAGTTTTAGAACCTGGAACAAAAGCATGGAAAGAATTAAAGCGCTACTTTGGTGAAGACATTGTAATGTCAGATGGGAAAGTGAATAGAGTAAAATTAGGAGAAGTAGTCTTTCAAGACATTGAGAAAAGGAGAAAACTTAATGCCATAACCCATCCTAGAATACAAAGTGCTATGATGAAAATGGCTTTTAAGTATTTCTTTTCTGGTCATAAATATATTGTTATGGAAGTACCACTACTCTTTGAGACTGGAAAAATGTTACATTTTATGCACAAAATTATTACAGTAGTTTGGTAAGTAAGATTCTTTTTATACATAAGCTACCTTAAATAATATGTTTTATTGCTTTTTATTGACCTTTTAAGCCAACATCTAAGCTCGATATTAAAATATTCCATTTGTGATGTGTGATACTTTGAATATTTCAGTGAAAATCACCAACAACTTGAAAGACTTTGTAAAAGGAATGACTTTTCAGAGAAAGTTGCCATTCAAAGAATAAATGCACAAATGCCTCTTGAGCAAAAAGTCGCCAATTCACATTTTGTTATAGACAACTCAGGAGACATAACAAACACAAAACAGCAAACTTTAAGTATTATAAGAGTATTGAAGCATTCCAAATTTACATGGTTAGTACTTGCATGGTAATTAAATTTAAATGCAATATTAGACTAGTTTTTAGATAACTACTTTCAGCATTATATTGTATTCTGCATATAGAGAAGAAGGTTGAAGGACTCTAGTGTTAAGAAACATTGCATATTGTGTAGCTGAAGTCATACCACACCTTGTCTTCTTACATTGGAGAGGAAATGAAAAATGAAATCAGCGGAGTGGGATTCCAAACTCACAATCACCATTTACAGTCAGTTGCGGCCTATCTAACCTTTACAACCAACTCTTGTGGATCTGTCTTGTTCACTATACTAATATTATAAAGATTTTTTTTTAAATAACTAAAATGAACAGTACAATAAAATATTCATTAAATAGACTAATTACCATAAAAAGAAATGGGAATAATGATTTAATATTAGTCATGCATGTTTACTGTTTCATAAGCATTCAACTTTATTTTTTTTATTCTTTCATTAAGATACAAAATATATCTAAGAGACCAATGTGGTGCAAAGGCCAATCATTGAACATACCATACATAGTGTTTGTTGGTATGATTCCCACTGAGAAGAACAAGATATTTTCATTTTTTGCTCTGGTAACAAGGCAAATTACTGCCTTGAGTTGTCACTTTACACTTGAAATTTAGTGAGTGATAAACCAGTACTTGGTTACCTCTGCCCAAATTGCTATATATCTGATAAGTGAAAAAAATTAATATAAATAATTTATAACATACAAAGTAGAGAAATAGAATACCTTGCTAAAGTTTTTTAAATGACCTATTTTTTTTCTACGTAGTTAAAATAAACCTAAGTCTAAAATTGATAATTTTATTTTTCAGGTACTTCCGTACAATTATTTTAATTGGTTTGCTCTCAGTTGTGTTTGGTATCACTCATATAGCTACCAATATGTTTGACAATAAAACTTAATATATTACATATAAATAAATAATATTATAAATAAATAATACTGAAACAAAACATTTTATTTCTTATTTACAATCTTTTATTTAACTTTTTGTGTTAGTTAATGTTGGTCAATCCAATCTCTAGCAATTATATAAGCTGAATTGTTCTCATGTTCTCTTCCTTTCTTGATGTGAAAAATTTGGTACATGATAAGAAACAATTAATATACAACATTGTCATTGAAAGTATCTACATTTTTAAAAAGAATGTTAAAGGACTTTTGATAATAATTTATATAAATAAATAAGTCCAAAAGTTGGCCCACTAAAAACGTTGTGGTTATCCATAAGTACATACCTACTACAACTATATACTACATCCTTTAAAGTTGGTCGCCACAACCATTTTTACTATTTTCACGTTGTGTCATCTGTATGTTATTAAATACTGTTTCCATTAGCGTATTTACCTTTGAACAGATATGTTCGTGTAAACTGTGTTCTTTTTTTTATTTTTTAGGGGCAAATTTTTTTGTTACTGAAATTTCTAGGGTACCAAACTATCCTGGGGTAGGCACGGACCACCCGGAACTTAAAGTTTACAAGATAAGGATTCATATATATTCGGTACGTTGACTTAAAATTGTGTTTTTACAAAGCTAAAAGAGATCGTAGAACTAAGCGGGTACATTTGGTTTTTTTTCATCTTCACGTTGTATTCCGTATGTGCTACGTATGGGTAGACGGAGCTTAGTATTAAATCATTTAGCTTAACGCTGCTTTTACTTCAATACCAGAGTGAAGAAAGAAAATATTAAATATTTCATTTCCTCGATTGGGAATCGAACCCACAACCTATCGCGTATACGGTCACACGCTTGTGCCCGTGTGCCACGACTGGCCTCAAGTAGGTACCTAAGTATTTGATATAATCATCGGGAAAAGGAAGGGCTTATGTAATTATTTTACGAACATCGTATATAGGAATTCCACTTTTCTTTTAGGGATTTCAATGAACAAATAATAGCAAAGATTACTAATGATTAAGTACTTACATTATTTAACTAAAACAATAACTAAAATAGTGTATAAACAAACAGTCGGTGTTTTTAACAAGTTTTAAGATTACGGTTAGTACAATTTAGAAGTTAAAAAACTTTAAAACATCTCAATGTTTGATAATCCTATTTGTTAAAAATAATAAATTGTAATGAAAAAAAAGAAAAAAATATGAATAAGGTATGTATTTAAAGACTTTTTATCGTTTTCTTAAAAATGTTATCAAAATTTTTTCTGGTAATATTTCGGGGTATCCTTGATCGTGTCCACCAATCAAACTGTTTAAGAGTAGCAGCAGCAGTAACTGAAGCGTGCTTCCTGTAAGTATTGTCTTCCTTGAATGTTGAGCTCGTGATGCTAGTGGTCTCAGTTTCCGTTGAATTTGTGAATAATTCAAAGTCACTTTTTAATAAATTATAACTGTAAGAACCGACTATTGCCCTGAAAATTAATATTTAGATTGGTAACGGAAGGCTTCCACGAAGGCAGGCTTAAGGCACCGTCAGCCCGATTAAGTCAGACTTTCCACTTAGACATTATACTCGTAGTAGCATACACGAGCCAATGCGTTGTCTCGTGTGAGTTGAGAGGGTTTCAGTTTTTTTAATCTCTACAATTATATTTCAAATCAAATATCAAAGAAATTTACTGTAAAATAACAGCGAATGTGTTACATTTACCTAAGTAAGTTGTATGTATGGAAATCGTTACAAAGTCCACGCAAACGCAGTTACGGGCGCAATTGTTGTTGCATAAAAGAATTATTAAGTACTTTAAAAAAATATCTAAATATTTCAAGTTATCAGTATTATTAATATTCATGATAATTATAACATTTATGATAATATAACGATAATACACGTGCTATTAGATTCATGGAAACTTATTTTACCTGTGGAGAAAATCTACATGTACTTAGTCGACTAAAATACGAAACAACAATATTTTTTTTAAATATCTAACTACCAAACTAGCTTCACGCTGTATCCCTGGTCAGAGAGATCGGCAAACGTTCCGTTCTCTACATACCTCTTTCTTCTGCTCCACTGTTATCAACCTCTCCATACATGCCCTCTAGGTAGTCCGCATACTTTTTACCTGAACTTTCTCCAGTATTTATCCACTATCCCATTATCTCTCTTACCGACGATGTTACCATCATAAATCTTTTTTGCCATTCTTTCATCACTCATTCGTTCGACGTGCCCAAACCAGCTGAGCACGTTCTTCTTCATTCTCACCGTCACATCCTCGCTAGTACCTGCCTTTCTATGTAACTGTTCATTGCGGATTCGATCAGTTTAGTTGACTCCGCATATCATTGATCTTTCTTTCATTCTTCTTCTGTAATACCCTTAGTAATACGCTTCGCTGCAGTATAACAGCGTCGGTACCAACACTGCATTGTGTACCGACGGCCAAACGTGCAGCGCAGCTGTGCCAGCGTTTCGCCGTCTCATCAATATAAAAATATTTGTTTTAAAATGTCTACATATTTAAAAAATGTTTTTTAATATGTAGATATTAAAAAAAAATGTCGTATGTTCTTTCGTATTTTGGTCGATTACGAGTTTCTTTTTATATCGATTACGTGCAAAGCGCGGCGTTGAGTTCCGCCACGTGAAGCTGAAAAAACATGTCGGTAATGAGATGACATACCTAAGTATTTTATACAATGAGTGCTAACAAAAAGTTAATTAGTTTTATACATACGGCTTCATTCCAGGTTCAATTACATAACGTGGCAGTTTAAAATTATCCTCCCCTCTAATTCCTTGAACACTAAAATCATGTAACAACGAAGATTAATATATCAATTTTGTTATAAGCAATCTCTATATATAATAAAACAGTAAAAATATTTTGTCTGTACATTTAGTAGTTTTGACTGAAATGGATAGAGGGACACTTAAAAAGAATAATTGAAAGCAATTTTTTTTTAATTTGTTGTCTGTCTGTCTGTCTATCTCTCTGTCTGTCTGTCTGTCTGTATGTATGATCACGTTAATCTCCGAAAGTACTGAACGGATTTACTTAAAACTTTCACTAATTGCTTAGTTTGTTTCATCAAAATCGGTTTATTAAAAAAAAGTTATCGTTAGAAAATTATATAGCAATCTATATATATACTTATACTAATCATAAATGTATAATTGTTTATAATAAACTTGTATTTTTAACTGTATTTAGTAAAACGTCATTTTCGATGAATATAATAATAAAGTAAAAGTAAAGTAAAATACTCTTTATTGTACACCGAATAATTAATTACAAAACTGTTTACAATACATAAAAAGCACAATAGGCGGCCTTATTGCTAAGCCAGCAATCTCTTCCAGGCAACCTTTGGATAGAGGAGAGCATAAAATTGAATTAGGAGGGGTGTACTAAATAATTGTACCTAATTAAATAAAAATATACGAATAGACAAATATATACAGGTATAATACATACATACATAAAATACATAGAAATATTTACACATACAACATACACAAATAGGTAAATACACATGTATACATACATATACATAAATACATACATAATAAGATTTTATGGGAATAGTAAACGTATGAATTCAATTTGTCAATTATACTTAAGATTTTTAAAGTGTTAAATAATAATCTTTCAGCCTTTTTTTGAAAGTCATTAAAGTTTGAGCCTGCCTGATTTTAATGGGTAAAGAGTTCCATAAGCGAACAGATTTAACAGAAAAGGAATTTGTAAAGAAGGAAGAAGAGTGGCAAGGGATTTTAAGAGAAAAAGTGTAATTGGAGCGGAGGGAGAAATTATGTGATTCACATAAAAACTTATATCGTTCTTTGAGGTATGAAGGGGAAGATGGATTAAATAGAACGTTATACAAAGTTAAGTTAAGAACGTTATTAAGACAAAGAACATGAGTATTCCGGCGAAATCGAATTGGGAGCCACTTGAGCTTTTTTCGAAATTCGGAAATGTGGTCGTATTTGCGAAGTCCAAAGATGAACCTTATGCAGACGTTTTGGAGACGCTCAAGTTTATTTAATTGCTCCTCCTTTAAGTCAAGGTAACAACAATCGGCATAATCAAGAATTGGTAGTAGGAGTGATTGAGCCAACGCAACTTTAGTAGGAATGGGTAGAAAGCTACGTAATCGACGTAATGATGCACTTCACAGGCTTACTTCACAAATTTGGGGCTTCCACGATAGATGATGGTCGAATATAATTCCTAAATTTTTAACTTTCTCAGTAAAAGGAATCATTATTCCATCAAGTGATATATTAGGTAAATCGTTCAATGAGATTTGACAAATAAGCCTTGGGCTACCTATTACAATAGCTTGCGTCTTCTTAGCATTTATCATTAAGCCCAGTGATTTGCTTCGTGTAGAAATAGTAGCGAGTTCTTGAGATAATGCTTTTATAGTATTCGGAAGATCATGCAACGAACGTTGACGATATATTTGAAGATCGTCCGCATAGAGGTGGTAGGGAGAAGCAAGATTGTGACAGAAATAGTTAATAAAGAGAGAAAATAAGAGAGGAGACAACACGCCACCTTGTGGAACACCAGCACGCACCGAGGTCCATTCAGAATAGGAATCCTGAATTCGGATACGTTGCTTGCGACCATACAAGTAAGAGTGAAACCAATCCATCACTTTAGGAGATATGTTAAGAGAATACATAATGGTCAATAAAATATCAAAATCTATAGTATTAAAGGCGTTACTAAAATCGAGCAAAATCATTAAAGTCACTTGATGATTATCCATACCTAAACGAATATCATCCGATACGTTAACAAGTGCAGTAGTCGTACTATGACCAGGCCTAAAACCGGACTGTAAGGAATTAAGTAGGTTATTGGTTACTAGATATTTACTAAATTGTTGGTTTACGAGTCGTTCAAGGATTTTTGATAGGAATGGTAAAATTGATATAGGTCGGTAATCTGACATAGAGGAAGGATTGCGGTTTTTAGGCAAAGGAGTTAATTGGGCCTCTTTCCAAGGTGAAGGAAAGGTCCCGGTATTTATGGAAAAGTTGAAAATGTTGGTAAGAACAGGAATTAGAATGTCATATAATAATAATATCACTTTATTGCATGTTTACAATTGGATTGAATATAATTATATATTAAGTGAAATTTAACATAAAACGGCATTTTTTAATATGCCGAACAGTTACAGTTTAACTTCAAGCCCAATAGATGGCGCTGTGCATAAAGCATCATTTTCTGAATCGCACTGGCAAGATTCTGGGCTAAAGAATGACGTTCGTCTTGATAATTTAACACTGTAGAATGTAGACTCGACTTCCTTGGCAACGTCTACTGAGTTTACATTCCTGGCATTATATTCTCAGTAGATGATGCCAAGGAAGCCGGGTTCACATTCACGACGTTTATTCAACAAGCTCTTCCTAGTCCCAGATCTGCCTGAAAGTAGAATTGAGACCTCAAGGAGCTAATCCGACTTAAAAACTTAGCCACTAGAGCTCACGATGCGTGCCTGAATGCCGCAAACAGTAGAAAATTAAGTAATCTTACGCCCAATATTAATAACCTATCTCCAACGTCAATCTTAGATTGTTTCATATATTTATCCAATTTTCATCCAATCCAACAGATTTTTTTTTAAATATAATATAAAATGCAATACAAATATTACTTCAAACAATGTTGAAGGAAAAGGTAATATTTTGTCGTGTAATGTATAGTCCAGTTAAAAGTACAAGTTTATATATAAATAAAATTAAATAAATCAGCTTCACGCTGTATCCTGCACACCGCAGGGTAGGCAGAGGGAACCTAGTGTTAAGACACTCCATTCCCCACTTTCTACCGAAATCTGAAGGCATTGCATGTTGAATGGTGGAACTCAACACTGCACGACACCAGAGAGAAGAAATGGAAATATAAATTTAAATGAATATTTCTTTTCCTCAAGTGGGGATCGAACCCACAACCCAGTAGATTTTACAGTCACACTTTGTGCCCCTGCGATATGGTTGGCCTCAATTTTGGCTGGTTTCCAGTTACTAATAATTTAATAAAACTTGTAAAACATATTTTTAAATTAAAATGTTATTTATTACATTATAGGTCGAAATGGAAACATATGGAACATTTCTTCCAAAAAGACTGGTGATGAAAATTTTGTTTTTGCACCCAAATTAAAACAGGACCATATATGTCCAAATGCCAAGCAGACAATGGGAGTGAAACTTGCTAAATTCTAAGTCATGGTCAAGGTTTGTATTAATTGCCTAATGTGTAAATATGTCTGTAGATTTTTATTAAAGAGCCTTGGCAATAAATGCAAACTCTGTTCTCAAAATTTTCAAAATATCAGAAATTGTTAAAAAGGAATATAGCTATATAAAAAAATAAGCAACAGTATAATTATGTTAGATTTAATTTGACAAACACAATTAAGTTCATAATACTTACTTCATAATTTTTATCATTTTCTCTATTATATCTATCATTATCATCAAAAAATCAACAATATAACACAATACTTAATTAAAAGTTTATCTTGTTATAATAATATAGTCTTTATCACTATTTTATTTGATTTGCAAGAATACTATTTGTATAAATATAATTATAACAAATGTTTATAAGCAATAAAAAAGTATAAAGTGTTTATTTGTTTTATTTCTCCATTTATCTTGTATTATTAGTATTATACCAGCAATGATTCACTCCTTCAAAATCATTTGGAAGTATTTTTGTTTAAATTAAATAATGATATTTCCAATCGATTTTAAAAGAGTAAATCATTCTGGTTTTAAATAAAAATCGATTTATTATCCAGATATTGGCCAAATTTTGAATTTCCCGCCCATATTTGAGGCGGTAAATTTTAAATATTGTTTATAGTGGGCACACGATAGATGGCAGCAGTGTCGTTCTGTCCTTCATTTTTTTGTATGAAGTGAACATTCTTCCCTTTGGGTATATGTGTTCTGTGGTCTACCCCAAATATCCCAAATAGTCGACTCGAAGAGTTCTCGCCATCGTCCCAGGCATACTGGGCGCTGTCGAGAACCTTTCGATCGGACTAGGGATGCCCGATGTTATAAAAACATCGATGTTGACATTGATGTCAACATCGATGTTCGATAACATTCGAAAGAACTTAGCTAACATCGATATTAGCTAACATCGATGGTAGCTAACATCGATGTTTTGTTATTTTTTTTCTTTTTTTTCTCTAGATTAAATATATTACACTTTTTTGTATATCGTTTAATTGCCTACAAGAATATATATTGGTTTTTACATCGATACTATTAGTTTAATCGCAAACAAGTTAAAGAAATCGAAAATTGCTATGAGACACCCCTTAATATAAAAATTAAGAGCTGCACTTTTATTATACGTATTTTTTGGAGTCCAGGACAATAATTTTACTATAATAAAAAAGATTTTTTTTTGGCCCATCTTAATAGATAGCATAACCTAAAAATAATAAAGTATGCTTACCTACTTATGCTAGACCCAGTTCGCAATAAATTGTTAATAAAGTGTTTGTTTGAATGTTGTAACAAACAGCTATATTGTGTAGTTACTTACATGTTGCTAATACAAACTTTAGTTATTAGTGTATAAACCAAGCAAGAATAATTTTATTTTCATTAGATAAACGATAAAACGACACACACTTCACTCATAAACAACTACGAACTACGAACTTTGTAGTTACTAGTTTAGTCTGTGGTGTGTGCAGTGCTGTCGACCGAAAGACAAAGGATTTTTCCCGTAGTTTGATAGAGTTCAGAAAATAGTGGGAAACACATTATCGAAATACTGACATCGATGTTACAATGTTTTCGTTAATGCAACATCGATGTTACGATGTTTTCATTAATGCAATATCGATGTTACGATGTTTTTATTAATGCAACATCGATGTTAAAACATCGATATTTTGTCTTTTAACATCGATGATCATCGAAAATCGATGATCATCGGGCATCCCTAGATCCGACACAGTGGCGACTATGCCTCCTCTAACTAAACCCGATAACACGATAGCGGCCGACGACACTGAAAAGGCAGAGTACCTAGCGGACAGCCTAGAGGCACAATGCTCACCGAGCACCCTACCATGTGAACCGGATCACTTGTCGAAAGCGGACTCCGAGGTCATAGAGTTGGCTTCGATGCCCCCGACTGGCGAACCGGTTCACCCCACGGACGTAGATGAGGATAGGTCCATTCTCAAGAACCTAAACCCAAAAAAGGCCCCGGGGCCCGAAAAAACCCCTAATAAAGTCTTAAAGTCCCTTCCGATTCAATTTGTATCCTTGCTAGTCTTAATTTTCAATGCTCTTCTAGCAGGCTGCTCCTTTCCTACCGAATGGAAGAAAGCCACAGTTATAGGCATTCGCAAGCCAAGAAAACCCGCCAACCTTCCCTCCAGCTACAGACCCATCATTCTCATAAGCAGTTCAGGGAAAATCTACGAGAGAATCATTCTCAGTACATTAAAGGAAATAGTCGGGGCAAAACAACTGTTCATCAACGAACAGTTCGGTTTTAGATCCCACCACTCGTCCATATACCAAGTTCACCGGCTTACCGAACTCATCGCGAAATATAACGCCCGTAGATCGATTCGCAGCGACACTGCTGCCATCTTCTTAGACATTGCCAAAGCCTTCGATAAGGTCTGGCACAACGGCCTGCTCTTCAAGCTCCGTCGTATGGCTCTGCCAGACTCTCTCGTTCACATCATTCGGGAATACCTGTCGAATCGCACGTTCCTTTATAGATTAGAAGGGACACTATCGTCCTCTAGAGTTCGCGCCGGAGTCCCGCAAGGCTCCACTCCTCACCGTTGCTATACGCACTTTACACCAGCGACATTCCGCGTACAGATAGAGTCGAACTTGCGATGTATGCCGATGACAACGGCCTTTACACCACGGATCGCTCCGCTTGGATCCTAGCCGAAAGACTGCAACGAGCTGCCGACGCCCTAGGAACGATTGGTTCAACAAGTGGCGGTCCTGCAAGCGAAGTAAATGGTCACTTCGTAACAAGCTGACATTGTACAAAACTTGCAAACTGACTGGTTGTGGGTTCGATTTCCCCTCGAGGAGATGAAATATTTACTTATATTATGAAATAATTACTATATAACACGCAATGCCTCCAGATTTCGGCAGAAAGTGAGGAACGGAATGTCTTAACATTAGGTTCCCTCTACCTACCCTGCTGTACGCGCCGAGGCGCGGACGTGCAGTGAGATAGGACTGGCCTCGCCGCCTCTTACAACGGCGGAGAGTGACACGTGGGACTGAGGAGTCAATCCTCCCTATGTATTGGGCGTTTGTAGCGGTGATTGGATCGTCGGGATCCAGAAGCACGCTTCGAGGGCGTCGAAGACGTGGATGAGGATGAGAAGCGTACTTACACGCTTCGACAATGAGTGGGTTTGAGTGGGAATCAGCACGCTCGTAGTAGCGCTTGGCTAGGCGCTTGCAGAATTCCTTGAGCGATTCTAGCTCGAAATCTTTATGTAGGTCAACGTTGCGTACGTTCCATGGGCATCCGGATGCCATTCATGGGAACTTATTTTGAACCCTCTGAAGGAGGTCTGTCTTGGTGTGTGCGAACTCGACACTTGCATCCGTCCCGTCCTGACCTATGCTTATAGGTCATGACGGGACGGATGCAAGTTTTGTACAATATCAGCTTGTTACGAAGTGACCATTTACTCCGCTTGCAGGACCGCCACTTGCTGAACCGCCACTTGTTGAACCAATCGTTCCTAGGGCGTCGGCAGCTCGTTGCAGTCTTTCAAATAGGATCCAAGCGGAGCGATCCGTGGTGTAAAGGGCGGTGTCATCGGCATACATCGCAAGTTCGACTCTATCTGTACGCGGAATGTCGCTGGTGTGAAGTGCGTATAGCAACGGTGAGGAGTGGAGCCTTGCGGGACTCCGGCGCGAACTCTAGAAGACGATAGTGTCCCTTCTAATCTATAACGGAACGTGCGATTCGACAGGTATTCCCGAATGATGTGAACGAGAGAATCTGGAAGAGCCATACGACGGAGCTTGAAGAGCAGGCCGTTGTGCCACACCTTGTCGAAGGCTTTGGCAATGTCTAAGAAGATGGCAGCAGTGTCGCTGCGAATCGATCTACGGGCGTTATATTTCGCGATGAGTTCGGTAAGCCGGTGAATTTGGTTTATAGACGAGTGGTGGGATCTAAAACTGAACTGTTCGTTGATGAACAGTTGTTTTGCCCCGACTATTTCACTTAATCTACTGAGAATGATTCTCTCGTAGATTTTCCCTGAACTGCTTATGAGAATGATGGGTCTGTAGCTGGAGGGAAGGTTGGCGGGTTTTCTTGGCTTGCGAATGCCTATAACTGTGGCTTCCTTCCATTCGGTAGGAAAGGAGCAGCCTGCTAGAAGAACATTGAAGATTAAGACTAGCAAGGATACAAATTGAATCGGAAGGTACTTTAATACTTTATTAGTGATTTTGTCGGGCTCCGGGGCCTTTTTTGGGTTTAGATCCTTGAGAATGGACCTATCCTCGTCTACGTCCGTGGGGTGAACCGGACCGCCAGCACTGTTGCTTATATAATTTATTAATAAAGTAAACAAAATTTAATTGTTGCTGAAGGCTACCGTCATAAATCATAACAGTCAAGTTTAGTCGAAATTAATTCAAGACAGAGATAAAGGTGGCCACTGGAGTAGTCGTGGCGCAGGGCCACAAAGTGAGACTGTAAAACTGACTGGTTGTAGGTTCGATTCCCACTTGAGGAGATGAAATATTTACTTATATTATGAAATATTTACTATATTAACACGCAATGCCTCCAGAATTCGGCAGAAAGTGGGGAACGGAATGTCTTAACACTAGGTTCCCTCTACTTACCCTGCTGTACGCGGGATACTGCGTGAAGCT
This sequence comes from Heliconius himera, assembly GCA_021202915.1. Taxonomy (NCBI): domain Eukaryota; kingdom Metazoa; phylum Arthropoda; class Insecta; order Lepidoptera; family Nymphalidae; genus Heliconius; species Heliconius himera. Next base: position 1,439,278 of record JAJHJA010000001.1, on the reverse strand, counting down.
GAAAAAAAAGCAGAGATAAAGAACGACTTGATCTTCAAAGAAATATTAAGTAAATACATAGATTTTTCGGTTCGTTCGTTAGTTTGAAATAAATCTTTATAAAAATGTCTTAAAACATCCTTTTTACGTAAACTCTGTAATAATAACATATTTACCAATTGTACATTTAGCTAATATGTAACTAATTTAAAAATTGTACAGCAATCATTTTATATAGAATATTATTAATCCTTACCCAAATCAATAATTTAACATTCCAGGCTGTTTCTGAAGGAGTAAATTAAATAATTCACTGACAGCACATTTAACAGAGTTTTAAAATGATGATAAGACGTGAATAACATAGATGAAAAGAATAGAATGTTACAAAAATATATATGTTATATAAATAATTAGCTTTATGTAATTGATACATTTGCTCAAAGTATATTATTATAAATATAAAGTACCAACATTGCACAAAACAATCATAAAACCTTATAGAAATTACGATAATGTAGTAAAAAATGATTACAGATTGAAGTAATCAAAAATCATATCATATCAATCATAGATGTCAGTCAATTCTGTTTATTAAATGAATAATCATGTAGTTCAAGGGGGCGAAGCCGCGGGTGGACAGCTAGTTTTGTAATAAAATTAGCCATTCAGCTACGGAGCCCAGAAAAGTATATTATAATTTCCTTTTTCTGGGTCCCGTAGCTAAAATGAATTTAATATTAAAAAAGACTAAGAGTCATTATGTTTGGAGTGTAAATAGGTCTTTAAAAAGGACATTGACATTTTTAAAACTATTTTTTCTTAATTGTTGCCACCCGAAGTTTAAACACTTTCTTTTGATATTGATAAAGTGTGTATCTCCTCTTCGATCCCCAATATATGTTGTAAATTTCAATACCATCAAAAATGTTAAGGTCTAGGGGTATACCCCTACAAAGGTGAAATGAGAGCCAAGTTCAATCGAATTCACTGACTAAAGAATCGGAGATCATATATGAGTGCTAATTAAGTTATGTGTTTACTCGGAATGTAATTAAAGAAAACACATTTTTTTTACATACAGCTAATGTTTACCTATATGTTAATGTACATTTATATAAAGTTTTCTAGCTAGCTGGTGGTGTAATAGCCAAATCTTAAGATACTTTTGTCAGCGAAATCAAGACCGACGCATTATTCAAAATTAAATTTGGTTCTCATTTAATATATATCTTAATTATAATTTACAGCTTTAATTTTTTTTTGTCTATGTATAATACTCCACCACGTTGGTACCAAATATCATGTTTCTAGATCATCTAGAAGTGGATTATGTAATTCTATCTTTTCTGATGAATGACTGAGTTAGTCACAAAGATGCCAGTTTTTAAACGTTAATATATCATTAACCTTTGAGTGAAATTAATGCTAATAATATATTTCAAATACTTAAAACTTTGCTTTGAATTTGGCTAGAGACGCAAAAGCGTGTCCAGCAAAGTAAAACTGAACCGTTTTCTAAAACTGCAACTATGTCATTATATCTATGTATAAGTCCAACTCGCACTTTGCCACTTTTTATTTAAGTTAATAGATTTTAAGATAGTTACTTAATATACTTACAATGTAAAAATAATATATACTTGTCCTAACATTGCAAAATTTTAATAATAACACGAAACATATCGGTTTCAGTTTATATACCTATCGTAAAATAAAATTGTGTAATAAGAATAAAATTGAAAGTGTTTACTTTGTCATTTATAGCATGTAGAGATCTGTACTTTTCTAAGAAGCTTTACTTTCAGTTCATTTCTCTGATTAGGTACTAGCTAAATATATGATCTAGAATTTTTAGATATAATTAATTTCACATGTAAATGTAGTTTGCCTTGTATGTAGGTATGCCTACATAGAAATCATAATAGGTAATCATAATAAAATTCGAAAATAAAATGAAACGAAAAAAAAATAAAAATAATTAGATTCACTAATCTTCCTGGCAAAACTAATATTTTTATAGATAAAATAATCTACGCCTAATAAAAAGTTCTAGACTTGATAAAATATAGTATCTATATAGCGGCCGGGTGATAGATTCATTGGCGAAAATGAGAGAGAGATGACAAAGGCATTATGATAAAATTTAGGTAGTTGTAAAATATTATTAAAGTATTTCAGAGATTAACAATACTCTTTTTCTTTTTTTAATGAAGAATAATATTACTAATGTGAAATTAATTTGTTACCTACAAATTGTAAAAAAAAAACAAAAAACAATTATAAAATTTCTTTTAAATTTCATCACTGCGCACGGTGGAGACTTATATTGAGTGATAGAACGATGGGCGGGATGGAGCCGGTGGGCGGGTCTCAATAGAGTACCGCAACCCTCTGTGTAAGCCCTCCGAGCTCACTCCGCTGTGGAGTGCCTTTCTATGAGCACGAAAGTGATGTTTTTAATTGTATTGTGAGTAATTTATAGAGTCTGTGAATTTATGACAAAAATTAAAATGGACACGGTTAGTGATAATCATTGTGCTCCCTTAGATACTAATTGTGGACCATTAAATCATAATGGATCTCCAATATCCGGAAATAGCTCCGACATTTTTCTATACGACGATTCGTCGATGTCAGATGGAAGTTTATATGCCAGCGATCAAGAAAATCACTTAACACCCAGAAAAAGGTAAATATTACTATAAATAGACGAAACGAATTGTTTGTACAACATTATATCATTATTTTCAATTTCTGTTGTTTTGTCGTTGCGAATAATTTTTAATGAACACACAATGGAAATGACTATTTGTTATTCTTTTTTCATATGAATTTTTAAAAACATAATTAGAGACAATGCTGTTGTAGACCTTTTGTTGCCAGCTTTGCGATGACTTATTTACTTATTAAACGTCACCATGCTTCAGTTTATTGTCTTCACAAAAGGCGAATGTGGACTTAAATAATTAAGAACTTTTTAAAAGAAAACTTAAATACAACAAAGAATTATATATTTATACGGTATGCTAAATATTTATAAATAACAAATATCTACTTATATATATTCAGCGTACTTTAAATGTGAACCTAAAATAATCGTAAATTTTATAATATTTACATTTATTATAGTTTATTCAATGTAAGTTTTAAATTTATCCTAGAAGTTGGTAATTTTTATAAATATTACTGCATATAATATAGGTAATATATTTTTTATTTTTATATAAGAATTATGCTCATTTGTAAATAGGTAATAAAATAAATAAATAGGTTAACAAAAAATAGATTTCAAGATCATATATAACAATTAGATATTTTTTTTTTTAATTTAGGCACGTACATTAGTAGAGTATATTTTCAACCTAAGTCTTCGTAACAAAAATATTTTTGAAACCTCATTAGCAAGAACTTTTGCATTTTTACTAGAATAATTAAAAAATAACTTAATCTTATATAATAACCTATTTTTTAAAAATTTGACTTACTTAAAGGCAAATATAGAAAAACATACATTTAAAAGTATTTCTTTTTATTATAATTAAATGTATGTACTATGTAGTTACGATCTTATTCTGTTTAGGCAAATCTATAGAATTAATATTTCTTCTCTTTCTTATTGGCAACCAGCGGGTCCGGCTGATGTTGTCCTGTCCGGAAAAGAAGTGTCACAAACATGATATAATACGTATATGCATAATTTCTTATCTGATTTCTTAGAGAAAACGTCGACTGCAGCGATACCTACAGGGTCCAATTATATTTTTAAGCTATCCAGAAAGCAATTAAAATGTGTACCCATACTTTAACTCAGTTGTTAAGTACAGAAGAATTATTTATATAAGATTAAAGGGTTTTTTAATTGTTAACAAAACATTTATTTATATTAAATAGCTGTATACAACGAATCATTAAATAATATAGCGATAGTTAGATGCAGGAAACACATTGGCGGTAGGTTCTCTCAGCCACTTTCCATAATACGGCCGATTTGTGAAGATATTTGAAAAAAAAAACAAGTTTTTAAATAACATTATATCGGACCTAGTCTCAAATAGTGTCATAGTCAGTCAAAAAACAAAAATATCGAGAAAAAGGCGTTTAAAATTTATGCAAGCTTAATTTTTCACTCAATTTTTGGATTATAACTCAAAAAGTAACAAAATTATTGCAAAACGATGCTTAGAAAGTTATTATGATTTTTGAAGCTCTTTTAAAGGGTATAGTAGATCTATTAAAATATATAAAAAAAATTAAAAATATTCAGTTGTGTCACTTTGTGGATAAAATGTTGTAATTATGTCACTAGTGCCATCTTAGCTTAAATAGTAAAGTTATAATTATGCCACTACTTGAGATACTATTTAAAGATATTTTGCAACTAATAGTACATTAAACGAGATTTTCAATTTTTTTGAATTGTGACACTATTTGAACCAAGGTGCGATATGAGCATTGCTATATTTTTTTCTCGCGAAGTTAAATCCAAATCATGTAGTTACTTAGTTACATACTTAAAAATATTTTTAATACATGTTTTGTTTTTACATAATTTTATATTTAAATAGTAAAATGTTGTTCAAAGGTCAGAGTATAGAAGACTACACAAGCGTCGCCTCCGATGCCCTCAGCAGCAAATTCAACAGCGACAGGCTGCAAACTTGCGAGAGCGCCGCCGTATGCAGTCCATCAACGACGCGTTTGAAGGCTTGCGTGCTCACATTCCCACTTTGCCCTATGAAAAGCGTCTGTCTAAAGTGGACACCCTTAAATTGGCCATCGGATACATCAGCTTCCTTGGAGAGCTGGTAATATTACAATTCTATGTGTGAAATTCTAAAATTAGATGAAAGATAGGATAGGATAAAAATATTATTTCTTAACTAGCGACCCGGTCGCGGTTTCGCCCGCTTAAACTACTGATTTACTTAATACGCGAAATTACGTTCTTGTTTTAATATACCTATAATGTAAGTCAGCAATGCACTAAATATTTCTCGCAATGCACTATATTTTTTACTTAGCAATGCACTATATTTTTCTTAAACGCTAGGATCTCTGGAACTACTAATCGGACTTACATTTTTTTTGTTTTGTATGAAAGCCACATTCTTCAGGAATTCTATAGGCTATATAACACTACGGTTTATGTCTTAGTTAGTCTTAAGTAATGATATATCAATAATAAAGAACGCCATCGTATTTGCTTTAACCGCGTGCGCTGCAGATATAGTTAAATATATGTAAGTACATTTACAAAAACATTCAGTTTAATTAGTTCTAAAATAAAGTAAAACAAAAAATAATTGAAAATTGCAACGTGATATTTCAATTCCGTTCCCCACTTTCTGCCGAATTCTGGAGGCATTGCGTGTTGAGTGGCAGAACTCAACGCCGCGCTTAACCTCGACTCCAGAGCGAGGAAATGGAAATATAAATTTAAGTAAATATTTCATCTCCTCGAGTGGGGATCGAACCCACAACCAGTCGGTTTTGCAGACACACCTCGTGCCGCTGCGCCACGACCGGCCTCTTATAATATAGGAGGATACATTACATTCTTTAGAATTGTTTGCTCCGTTCCCGCATTTACGTCCCTGATAACCTGACATGTAATTAAGTCATAACTGACAGTATATAGATATGAATAATAGAAATCTAAAACATTGAAATGAAAAGGAAAAACGCAATTATATTATGGATTTATCTTTTTTTCGTACTTGAAACGTATTAATAAATTTGAATATAATTAATTGGTTTTGGGTATAACATTTAGTTTAATTCATAAAATATATTTTGCACTACCTAAACATGATTATTTAATGTATTTTTATATACACTCTTAAGAAATTTCTCTTGAGAATTAGATTAAAATATATTCACATCACCACGTCCTCTAAACACAATATCAACTTTTATAAACTATGAACTCACAATCAGAATTTACTTTTCAAATACATTTACTTTTTATTGTCATTTAAGCTAGTCCCGACAAAAGTTGATGGAGATGAATAAAAAGTCTACTCACGGTTTACACTGAGTATATTCAACACCACTTTAAAGTACATATAGTTTGAACACAAATAGTAAACTACGACACAGTTCATACAAAAGTCAACCACAAACGTATATATAAAACAGAACACGATAAATAATGATTTGGAAGGAAATAATAAAGAAAACAACGGAACGTATAGAAAGCGCATCGAGTGGCAAGCATCGACTGTGATTATTAAATATGCCGTCGACAAGGGGGTAGGCGTAAATCTTACGACACCTTACCGGTTCAGTCGACGGCAGCGAGCGCCTTCATATAAATAAACTAAATACGAATACTTACTATAAAATATATAAATTCTATTAAAAGTATGTATGTATATAAATGATAAATAAAATAAATTACAATATTAAAATAGATAACACATTAAATACAAATTGTACCTTCTTCTTTTAAATTCTCGTTAAATAAAATAGAAAGATAAGTGATTAATTCATTAATAATTTTCATTGAAATTTTATAATTTAACTTTACTTGCGAGTAATCAACGTAATTTTATTGTGCCAGATTTTTATTAACCGACTTCCGTAAACGGTGGAAGCTATCACTTCGACTGTATTTTTTTTATGTTTGTTACCTCAGAACTTTTGACTGAGTAAACCGATTTTGATGATTTTTTTTTTAATTTGAAAGCTAGTGCGTCCCATGTGGCCCTATTATAATATTGGTCCATTTCTGACTATGGTATCTATGAAAAAATCAAATGTCTTAAATTTGCATTAAGTATATGCGCGACAATTAGGCGAATAACTCAATATCAACCTAACCGATTTCGAATCTTTTTTTATTGGGAAGAGTACACATCAAGGGTAATTTGATAAAAATTTGGTTAAGTTTTGATTATGAGATCCGGTTGAAATTGAAGAAGGCTATTTTTTTGTTAAAAATTATAATTATGCTTTATACTCCGCGATGAAAACTATCATAAAAGCTGAATTAGGTTTTGAACTATTACACTGCTAAAATTCATTCATTATCACCCAGTAGCTACATGTATGTATTTTAAGTAATTAGTATTTTTCGATTTAAAAATTTTTTAGGACATTATAAGGAAAACCAGTATGAAACCTAAAAAAATGTACCTTCAAACCCTGGTCTATCACTATACAAAAAATCATTAATTTCTGTCCGGTAGTTTTTGCGTGATTGGCAAACAAACAAACAAACAGATAGGAATTATGCTGTGTGCTTTAGCTTCTATAATCGATATGTTAACCGACCTAATTTTTATTTTTTTTTAATTTTTCATGTTCAGAATTGACTTTTCTCTTTTTTTATAAGATATATATAGAGATAAATATTGTGAAATTCTTACAGATCCCTAAGAAATTCACAATTTCATTCTTATAATAAGAAAATGAACTAAATATATTTAAAAGTTATATTTTGTAATATTATATTAGGGTTCCACTGTCTACCCTGGTTTGTGCGGGATACTCTGTGAAGCTGAAAAAAATAAACACAATATTTTTTCTCAGGTACGTGCTGACAGAAGCGCACCGGACTCAATGCTATCAGGCGTCACCAATAGCCAGAATACGAGTCACGAACAAAAAAAGGTCATCATAAGAGGTTTGGGTTTATATACATTGTATAGTGTTAAGTGATCTCATAGGGATAATATTGATATTTCTAAAAAATAAATTAATTGAAAATTGAGGCCGTCATGGCGCACAGAGATGTGACCGTAACGAGACGGTTGTAGGTTCGATCCCCACTCGCGGAGGTATTGAATCATTATTTATTATTATTTTCATTTCTGCGCTCTGGCACCGAGGCAAAAAGCGCAGCGGTGTGCTCCGCCACTCAACGCGCAATGCCTCGTAAATTTTGTTGGAAAATAAGGAGAATCTTACCTCTAGGTTCCCTCTACCAATCCTGCTGTATGCAAGATAAAGCGTGAATCTGATTTAGTTGCTTTTTAAAAACTTATGTACTTGCTAATGCACTTACCGACGTTTATCCAAAAAAAAAGTAAAAGACATAAAAAGCAAGAAATGATGAAATATATATATAGAACCACTAAATTAAAATAATTTATAATTAAAGAAATCAATTAATACAGCTGCAACCCTAATAGTGGGTCAAACAGTGCCAGGACACGTCCCGCACGTTTATGTTTATGCACCTTTTGTCGATCAATACTATTTATTACCATGACATTTTTTATAAAATTCATTATCGACACCGAAAGAAATAGGTTGTATATATGTAGGTACTTTTATTCTAGTACATAAATAATAAATCAGCTTCACGCTGTATCCTGCACACAGCAGGGTAGGCAGAGGGAAACTAGTGTTAAGACACTCCGTTCCCCACTTTCTGCCGAATTCTGGAGGCATTGCGTGTTGAGTGGCAGAACTCAACGCCGCGCTTAACCTCGACACCAGAGCGAAGAAATGGAAATATAAATTTAAATAAATATTTCATCTCCTCGAGTGGGGATCGAACCCACAACCAGTCGGTTTTGCACGACTGGCCTCTACATAAATAATATAAAGATATTATTGCGAAACTATTAGATATTGCTCATCAAAACTAACTTAGGAGTATTTTCTCGTATAATATACATATAAATAGAAATTTATATGTATATTAAAGAAAAAGTAGACTAAAATGAGAAAATCAATATACATATGTTACATGAGCTAAAAAAAGAAAAAAATAATTTATCGTGTTTATATTGTTAAATTAGAAAATAATTCTAGAAAAACTATAATTTTGAATAAACAATACCCATTCTATCATATAAAAAAAATAATCCTGTATACATATACAAATATAATAGAATTGCGTGCTTTAGCCCTATAGCGTAATCGATGGTCCAGGTGTCATCACTGCGCGCTTCCCACGGTGCATTGCGTGACGACTGGCCCGAATCTCGTGTAACAATGTATCATTAAAATTTCCCATCAATTCCTAATAAAACGCTTTCCGGATCCTTCTTCTGTAAATGTTATACAAAAATATTTCAATTTAAAAGAAAAATCCAGAACATTTTATATTTTTAATGTATTATTAATTATCTCTTCTCTTCCACTCTATCCAATGTTTACATTTGGAGTAATATAAATAAAGGGTCTTATGAATTGCATTTGCGAATCACACCATAGCAAATTGAGAGTTGGCACTTTGTAAATAGGGAGGCGGAGTGTATTAGAAAACCATTAACTATTCGTCCCCTTTCCACGTTCTAAGTATTACAATAGATGTAATATTCCTTTCGTCCTTTTTTCATACTATAAATTGTCTATATTATAAAAATTAAGTATTTATATGTAACTTATAACTGAACAATTTATGGTTGAAAAGTTGGTATTTTAATTATTGTAAGAATAGTTATTTAGGTACAAACTTAACGTTATATTAAAAAATATATATTAGAAAAAAATTATGATAGAAAATAATTATCTAAAAAAAATGCGCAATGTACAAGTGCGCAAGTGCTCACCGCATAATGTTTTTCAATTATAACAAACACCTTATCAAAATGTAATGTAGGATTTACATACAGATTAGCGAACACGTGCGGCGACCCTCACTAAACCTCTTCAACTCTTGTTTATTTAGTTATTTAAAGTATAAAAGTAATACAATATTCATTTAAAGCCCTTATTTTTAGAATCGGTATTGTCTAAAATTATCCTGGCTGTAATTTAAAAACAATGTGATTTGACAACATAATTTGCCAATTTATTATATATCTTACTTTGTTTTTACATTTTTATCCTTTTATTACACCGTATAATATAAAGTAAAATCTAACAAAATCTATTAAATATATACTTTAAAATGCCTATTAAAATTTTATTAGCAAGACAAATATTCGATGCCATGGGCATACCCACTGTGGAAACGGATATGGTAACAGAATTAGGACTATTTCGAGTGGGTGTTCCGTCTACCGACTTCAAAAAAATAGCAGAATCAATTCAACTACGTGACAATATCCCTACGGAATATTTCGGAATGGGCGTGCAAAAGGCCGTTAAAAATATCAATACTATCATTGCCCCGGAACTTATTAAGCAAAATTTAGAAGTAACTATGCAAAAGGAAATTGATAATTTTATGATGGCCCTTGATGGAACGGAAAATAAATCGAAACTGGGATCGAATGCAATTATGTGCGTTTCCTTAGTAGTAGCCAAAGCAGGCGCAGCCAAAAAAGGAGTACCACTTTATAGACATATATCAGACATGGCTGGAGTAGCTAGTATCATATTACCAGTGCCACACTTTACAATATTAACTGGTGGTATTTTGAGCACAAATGGGTTGCCCTTTCAAGAATATTTGATTATGCCAACAGGAGCTTCAACATTTGCAGAAGCAATGCGAATCGGCACCGAAATATATCACTACGTCAAAAAAAATATAAGCTATAAATATGGCGTGGAAGCGTCCTATGTGAGTGAATCGGGTGGGTTTTCTATACCGTTAGATAGTCACAGAGACGCGCTTGTATTTCTGACTGACGCCATAAAACAATGTGGACATGCTGGAAAAGCTGAAATAGCTATTAACGCCGCAGCTACTGATTTATATAAAGATGGCGCATATGATGTGGAATTCAAAAATCCTAATTCGAATCCCCAAGATTATATGTCTTCAGATAAGCTTGCCGAAGTATACTTAGATAATGTTAAAGAATTTCCGGTGTGTTCTGTAGAAGACGGATTTGAATTTGATGATTGGGCAGCTTGGTCGACTCTTACGGCGCGGACTCAATGCCAGCTATTTGGCAATGATTTAACTCAGACCAATCTCCGAAGAGTTGGTTTAGCTGTGGAAAAAAAGGCTGGAAACACTGCAGCACTAAGATTGAATCAATCAGGTACCTTGACAGAAATAATAGAAGCCTACAAATTGTTAAAATCTAATGGATTTGGTGTAGTTGTATGTGATAGATGGGGCGATACTGAAGATCTGTTCATAGCAGATTTAGTTGTGGGTCTGTCCGCTGGTCAACTAAAGTGTGGAGCACCAGCCCGATGCGAACGTGTTGGGAAGTATAATCAGATTATAAGAATAGAGGAAGAATTAGGTGCTTTGTCTAAGTACGCTGGAAAGAATTTCAGAGGCCAATTGTAATAACAGATTTAAAAAAAACAAAAGTACCCCTACATGTTGTTGGATTTAATAAATAATTTATGTCACAATAGTCGTCTACTAATGACACAATTGTAGGACAGCGCGACAAGTGGTCAAATTGCCGGAAATTGTAGAGTTCATAGATGCTTATTAGCACACATACGGACATAAAAATTTTACAAATAATAAAAAAATATTTTCAAATAATAAAAAAAAATGATTTATGATCGTTTCATTAACAAATATATAATTAATTAATATTGTTAACTAAAATTTTAAAAAATTTTACTCTACTTCTTTATAGAAAATAAATAAATATTTGAAATCTATAATCCGTCTTAATTAACTAAGCATAAGCATGGATACATTTTGGTGTATATGATGTACAAAAGAATTGAAATTTCACGCACCTATTAATAATTGTTATTGTTAAATATTTTAATAAAATAATCGTAGCGTAGGTCAACCCTATCGATAGTTATAAACTGTGGGGCTATGGGTCATAACAACGCACACGTGCACCACCCTCAAGCAATTGCACCCCATTTCACCACATTTGCAGAGTTTAGTTAGACCCCAGGAGTTGTATTTACTATCTTTTAAATAATTACAGACAAATAAAACTTAAGTTTACGGCCGCTTAAGGTTTCCGGCCCCATGCGATGTGCAATTGTATCAAATCTGTGGTGAATTCAATGCGTAGATATATCTAATAGGTTTTTTAACTCCCAATTCATACTTTTACACTTTGGCAATATGATCTTGGGACTTAAAAACCTACAGATTTGATACTATTGTCAAAATATTTTTAATATTAGTAATAATAAAAAATAATTTGATAAAATGTCAAATTATTTTTGTTTATATTTTTTTAAATATTATATAAAATAAGGAAAAGACATGACTGACATTTCGCGGTATTTTTTATATATTTTTTTTATTGAAAAAGAGGGCGGTGTAGCGCGGCGGCATAGCGTCTGACTGTAAACGTGATTGATAATTGGGCGGAAAATGGTGAACGGTGTTTCTTAATACTAGGTTCCTTCTCCCTACCACCCTTTTTGGTGGCTATATACTTAGTAAGTAATAAAACTGAAGTAGGTAAATACGTACAAAAAAATTAAATATGAAAAAAATCAAGAAATATAATCTACTTTAATTCATTTAATATTTGACTCATACTTTCTAGTCTTCAAAATACAAAGGTGGAATATTATACATGGTGTTCACGGTACACCTAAAATCAAACATAATTTTTTGCCTTTGGATTTGTAATTGACATTATTAAACTAATATTAGTATAGACTATATATAGTCTATACTAATATTATACCTAAAGCTAAAGAATTTGTTTTCTTAAACGATGGAACGCCGCCACCATTCACACGAGTGCAATATTTATAGCTAGCTAATTAAGAAGTATCATCATGTTATAATAAGTATTTTTTTTTAAATTAAAGAATGTTAATAGTTACACCAAATATATCAAAACTGCCAAAAAATATAATTTCTTTGCGTGCACTGCACTGTATCTACTAACTGTAAGTATTATATCAAAAATAATATGATACTTTAAACATTCCCACTAAAATAAAGAAAAGATAATAATTACGTAATTATTCTACAGTAAATATTTTTTATTGATTTTTTTTATTCCTCTTAAAAAAAGTGAACATAATGTGAATAACTATTTGAGAACACAAGTGCGCTACAAACATACATATACATATTAATATTTTTATAAAGTATATCTACAGCCCCATGATTATCTGATAAAAACACATTTTTCTATATTTACTTAGAAAAAGGTATGGCCATTTATATCGCAAAAAACGAGTATTTCGATACTATAAAGGGAAACGAACCGGAAGTACCCTAAGAATTGGGTACTTCCGGTTTACCTAGTATTATGAAATTTGGCAGCGAGCATCTACAGGTAGTATTAGATCAGGAACAAAAACTATATATTTGTGGTTAAATCCTAAAAAATAATAGCCTTAAAAGGAAGCAAAATTTAGTATTTTTATTTGTTATTAGTTTTCTCTCGCAAAACTTGAAGTATTTAATAGAGAAAGTTTGGTTATTTCTTATCTAGTTATCTGAGTAATAGGTGTTCGCGTGCGTAAAGGCGATTTTTTCTGGCTTCACGCCGGATTTGTCCGACGTAAATCCTGATGCCGCCGGTATTCCAGGATAAAAATGTCTTTTATGTTATTCTAAAACATCAGGAGATGGACTTCCAGTGAAATTCTCATAAAAATTAGTACAGCTGTTTCGCCGACTAGCCCGGACGAACAGTGTGCGTGTTTGTTTTTTATTGATGAAATACAATATTAAATCACAGAAAGACATGTCAATTTTATCATCATGAACAATTTTCTGTCATGATATTAAAAAATATACAAGAGTCAAAAAGCACATTGTTTCGCTTACATGTTCTTATATCTCATTACTAAATTAGAACTATGTAGCTTTCATTATCTACAATTTTCGCCATGTAATAAATCCGGACAAGCGCGAGTACGGCTCGCCCACCGAAGGTCCCGTACAAAAATTGGAGGTCTTTTTCTGAAATTCAGGTTTAGTTTAGCCGGAGCCTTTTACAGACAGACCGACAGACAGATCTTACAACAAAGAGATCTTATAAGGGTTCCTTTTTTCCTTAAAAGGTGACTGGACTTATTCTAAATTTATTAGGGTTCACCTAATAAATTTAGAATAAACGGAAGATATGATTTTTTTTGTTATATTGTTCTAACACATCAAAAAACCTCCTGGTAATACCCCAACGTATAGACAATTATTATTTATAATTATAATAACATTTTAAGCAGTAGATTTTAGTTATTTTTACTCCACCTCCTGCGTAGAAGATAAGAGAAGGTAAAGTGGGCCTAGTGTTAAGGCACTCCTTTCTTCTATATCCATCGGGTCTAGATTTTGCAACTTTTTAATAAAGTCAAATTAAATGTGTTACTTAATTTTCAGGAAACAACTTTCAAGCACATTCATTATCGTGGTCACGGCGTGGTGAGAGACCACCAGGCGGTACATTACACGCAAAGATATGGATTCCAGAAGATCCAAGAACGTTTAATAACTCCACACATGTTGTCGAAAAGGAAGAAATAAGATAAATTATTTATATTTTAACATTTTTAACTATTGATCTCAATTTTGCTAGTCCACGCTAATTAAGAATATTTAAATGTATTGTCAATAATTATAAGCACAATACAAATACCTACTAAATATCTAATAATAACTTGGCTATCCTACGCATCTTAATAATTTCGAATGAGTTGAGTATAACATCTAAACATGTAAATATTTTTTTCATAATTTAATGTGCAATTCTATATTAACATTTAATTTATAAATTGTATAATCCTAAAAAATAATGGATGAATAAACCATTATACTGTTGTTTCATACATTCCTAGTAAGCCTATTTTATACCTACCACCCCAACAACGAGATAACACAGATGGCAAAATTCCCAAGGGGAACCATTTTATCGGGAAGCTTTTCATGCGTTTGAAATACAGAAACATATATACTGTTGGAAATATTTTATATAGGGCAAAGGTTCTATTAATCGAGATCTTAAGAAAGTAGCATATTTTCATTACAGATTTAAAGTTTAAAATAATAATTACGACCTTAGTAATCACCACCTTATCACAGTAATCGACACCTAATTAATACAAATTATTTTGTACTAAAATAAAGAAAGAAATAATTTTAGTGTATTTAATACTGATTTAAAATAAAAAAAAGAAGATTAAGATTACATTAAAATTACGTGTAATGCTCTAATTCCTACCTATGACTAGCAAATACTTAAATCCAATTAAATATATAAAACTAACTAAAGACAGGAAATTTTCAGAAAAAAAAATCGTATTTATATTATACATTTTTTTTCCTGATGAATTCCTAGTGAACCGAGAATCTAGTGTTAAGTCACTCCGTTCCCCACTACTTTGAAATAATTAAAATATTTTCTATTTTATTTTCGAGTAGCAATAGTAAGACTAATAATATTTACATAAGTGGTGAATTCATAATATGCAATATAAGAAACATTAAATTATTTTCATTTAAATGAATATTACATTAAATTAATTTTAATGAAATATTCGCATTCGCAAACTTCAGGTAAATTTGAACATATTGAAAATTAGAGGCTTTGGGCGGAGCAGGATCAATACAGAAGCAAGATGTGGATTGGCTGCAGGTGTCCTTTCCCACCGCCTTTCATCGGATATTGCTGTTTAACAATTTTGACAAGTTTATTTAGTTTACGGTTTACTAAATCTTTATTTACTATTGTATGTCTTAATTTTCATAAGTATGTACTGAAAATAAAATTACATACATATTATTAATAATTATATTTTAGTAGAGCACAATGGTAATCTATCATTATGCAAATGACATTTTAAAATATATTTAATTCTTTTTACAAAAAAATGAATATTATCAAAAATTATGTATCCAAAAATAATTTTAAGATAACAGCCAATTTTAATATTAAATAATGCGTCGTTCTCGATTTTCCCGACACAAGAATCTATCTAGAGAGAGAGATCTATGTTGTACCAACATACATATTAGTGCCAAGTTTTACATTCACTAAGGATATGTAATTCAAGCACAAAATTTCCGCCCCCTTTCAGCTATGCTTAAGTGCAATATGAAGCTAAGCTAAGTCAAGGATTGTCGTAGGTGATATATATTTGAGAAATTACGTTATTAGCCTTAAGAATGTTGATAGACAAAAAATATACCTAAAGGCTAGGCAAATCCAAATGTGCGGTAAAAAGAGAATTCAAAGAAACAAGCGCTTCGAAAAGCTCACTTTTACGTTGGAAACATAGACGAGGACACATTCTGTAGGTGTATTATCATCTATGTGTGCGAATATTGATAACGAAAATATAGAGGAAATCCAATCACCAGCATTGGACAGTATACTGCCCGATGAAGTTCTTATAAGAGTTTCATAATATTATTTGATTGATCAATTATTTCAACAAACTCTATGCCAAATAAGAATTGAATAAGTACCCAAGGAGTTTTAAATACTTATAATTAAAAATATTTCTTATTTGTTTATCATTGGGTCAAAAAGTTCCGATTCGGTCACTAGATCAGTCTCAGTTTTCACTATTATTTTTTACCAACTTATGTTACTGTTATATCTGCTTTATTGATTTGGCTACAACTTTTCTTTTTCAGTGCATAGATATTATATGTAAGATGATAATTTTGTAAATGATGAAAAATAAAAAAAAATAAGTAAAGCGCGGACTTTGATATGAAAAATTTCAAATCTATAATGGTTTACTAATAATTAGAAACCGTATTATAAGAAGTGACCGACCGAAGATTCGGTTTCAGTTTCGGCCAAAAATCGTAGGTTCGGCTATAGTTTCGGTTTCGGCCAAAATAAGGCCGAACTTTCGGCAAAGTCGAAACTAAGCTTAGGTAAAGGTAAAGTAAGAAACTTGTTAGGTGTTACTGCTTATTATTGTGATCCATGAGTTATAAATAAAAATAAATAAATAGATAAATCAGCTTCACACTGTATCCCGCACACAGCAGGGTAGGCAGAGGGAACCTGGTCTTAAGACACTCCTTTCCCCATTTTCTACCTAATTCTGGAGGCATTGCGTGTTAAACGAGTGGCAGGAAGGTTATATAGGAACAAAAACATTTGTTTATACCATAGTCTCTATAGCTTTGGAGATGCTAGGGATAAGAGCGTGGTTAATTCTTGTCAACAAAAAAAAGTACACCAATACGCATTGAAAAAAAAAATTATATTATTTTTATATAATCCTTAAAATAATGTTGTATCGAAAATAGTAAAACTACGGACCATGGAATATAGGGTAAAAATAGTTGGTAATGACCACCTCTATCGACTGTTCCAGTTAGTCTTTAATTATACTGTATATTAAAAAGTCGGTCGGTTTCGGCTGAAAATAACATGGTTGCTTGTAAAATCAGTGTGCGGCAAGCAGACCTCTACTTGCGGCACTGATTCATATGCCATTACTATATTTGCTGATTTTAGAAGCGGGATATGGTACATATATAGAGGTCAGTCGTGGCACAGGGGCAAAGGGGACTGTAAACGTGACCGGTTGTGGGTTCGATCCCCACTCGAGGGAATTAAATATTTATTTCCATTTCGCTTCGCTCTGGTGTCAAAGCAAAGCGCAACGTTGAGTTCTGCCACTGATCATGCAATGCCTCCAGAATTCGGCGGAAGGTGGGGAACGGAGTATCTTAACACTAATTTCCTTCTGCTTACCTTATTGAGTGCAGGATACAACGTGACGATGATTTAAATAAAATAAAAAAGCTTTGTATATGCATGAATCTTGCATAAAATATGCACGAAAACTATGATTACTTTTTACAAATTAAATAGAAAAGTAAGTTTTATATTTGTTTCCAAATCAACATCTTATAATTATTATTTAAATATACTCATAGTACAGAAAACATCTTGGTAGGTATGAGTATACTTATAATAAAGTCAGAAAAACTATTATTATTTATTAATGTAATAGAACTCAAAACAATGATTTTTAATATTTTTTTTCTGTTTGTTAATGTTTACACGCTTATCTCAGAAACAGCTAAACTGATTTAAATTGGGTTTTCATTATTGGGTTCTGGTAAGCTTCGCTTAACATTTGTTTTATTACAATCGCTTTATAAATAAAAAAGGTTTGATGTAGCTTTTTTATTTTATATTTAAAGTATTATATTTCAAGTATGTTGGTCGACCAAATGCTACTCGCTAAAAGAGTTATTTTATCATCATCGGAACTGATTGTTATGGAACTAATATTGTAAGTAAGAAGAGATTGTGCAGCAACATACAGGTCCAACTTTGGCCAACGTGCGGACGTATTCAAATGCCTCGGTGTGCTTTATAAAATCAGTATTAATTAAACAATTAAATACAAATACTTCATCGTTTGACCAATATTTGCGACTAGGAATATTGGTTGATGTAGACTAAAACATGCATGGAGTGGTAGTTTTAGTATAATTGTTTTAATTTTCTTGTAATTGTAGTTTTGATGATTGTTTTATTTTTTTTTCATTTTATAGCATTTCCACTGACCCATTTCTCTGCCCACAATAATTCGATTTTTAAAACCTAATGTCTTCATAGTAGGAGCGTCGTGTTAAGAGACTTCGTTTCCTATTAAGACATTTCCGTTCCCCATTTTCCGACAAATTTTTGAGGTATTGCGTGTTGAGTACCAGAGCTTAACGCCGCGTTTTTCTCGTTAGTCGTTTCGCTCCAAAGCGAGGAAGTAAAATGTTAAATCTTTCATTTCCCCGAGTGGAAATCCAACTTACAACCATCTTGTTTACAGTCAAACGCTTGTGCCCCTATGATCACGATAGCTTCCTCGCATCGGGATCCAGCAGTCGCACGTGATACGCATCCCATTTATATTAAACTGTATGACAGGTAGGTAAGATTTTTTATGAATAAATGTTAAAGCGAATGCATGACTTTATGAAGGAATTTAACCCTCTGCAACTGACGTGGCTTCATTTTTTTAATTATACAGACGTATTAGTATCATTTTCCATTTTTCAATTATACAAGCAAATTTTATATTTTTATTTTTAATATTACTACAAATATACAGGGTGGAAGTGTCAGCACCACATTAAATGAAACCACAGTTTTAACTAATCTATTAAACCCTAATATCCCAAAAATGAAAAAGTTTTTTTTTCAAACAAAATAAATAATAAAATTGTCATTTTAAAACAAAACGCCATTTGTAAGGATGACGCACGCACACATAAACCTATCAAAGGAACACCGCCGCACACGGCTCATTTCGAAATCGAGTCGTATGTATTGGCGATAAAGTTCAAAGTTGTTTAACCTTTAGTAGTATTTTTGTAGTAGTAAGTGTTTATGTTATTGGGATCTATACGTAATCGCGTCACACGAAATACAGGTATGGATAAAAATCGTGAATTAAAAAAAAATCCTACGTCCAAACTGTTGAGGCGTCTTGATTAATTTCTTTAGGTATAGGTTTGAAATATTTTACCCTATATGCTGTTTCCGTAAATGGAGCGCTGCCTCTTCCACCCTGTATATCATTTATATAAATAAAACTAAATTCTGAAATAACGCGAAATAAAACAAAAACACACATAATAGAAAATAGAGACGATATGAAAATATAACCTTTTTACTGAGATGGTAGTCTAGTATCTTAACGTTGATGTGGGAGTCTCGTGGACACTTTTCTCCCATCATGCACCTGTGGGCTCCCTGCGTCCACCTGTCACTCTTTATCCGACGCGTAAGCTCATTACAGTAAGGTACTGAAAGCGGCGGTGATTAAATTTGAAAATCATTCAGAATAAATCGATATTTATATGTTTATATTTCTATTATATATATTTATATTTCAGTGAGGCCAGTCACCACGACTGGGGCACAAAGTATGACTGTAAAACAGACTGGTTGTGGGTTCGATCCCCCCCTCGAGGAGATGAAATATTTACTTAAATTTATATTTCCATTACTTCGTTCTGGTCAAGTGGGATACAGTGTGAAGTTTTTTTATATTTCACGGTCAAAGACAATACCACGTCAGTCGCAGACGGTTAAATACAGTTAAAAGGATATTTTTTTATGTCGTTAATTTTGCGGAGTAAAATGTTTTATATCCACTAAGCGTTATACGAAACTAAGCCTTAACGCACTGTTATAAGGTTGCATTTTATTGAAATGATCTTATGTCATAAGTCTGTGCGTAATAATATTTTTAATTTCTGTTTATATTGATTGTTGCCATATTTTTGAGCCGTATTTGTATGCAATCTGTAATGTAGTATATAGTTGATCGAAGATTATACTACCATATATCCTTCATACTTGCAGATTTTTGCAGCCGGGTCTTATGCTATTAAGCAACAGAGGCTGATTGTAACAATGACGGTTATGAGTTCGATTTTTACACGACTGCGCGCGCAAAAGAGAGTCAATCTATGTTTATATACATATGTATGTTTGAATAAAATATAATAATAATTACAATACTTCAACCGACTGAAAAGTAAAGACTAAAAACTTTAAATATTAGATACATATCCTATATTTGTAACATATTGTTCCTTCAGAGTAGCCCAGTATTCTGTTAACACCAATACCTAATTAATTTATCATTGTAAGTTAATATATTGAGCAAGTACTTGGTCTACCTACATGTATTTACAAAATAGTATTTATTGTATTTACAAATCAGTATTTACAAAATATTATGCAATTTCAGAAAAAAAAATCAGTAACAGTTTAAGTGTAACAATTTAAGGAATTTAACAAATCATCTGAAATTAAAACACTTCAAAAGTTAGATTAATATGGTATTGACCCAACCAAAACGAGCCAAGCGCCAACGGACTACCTACCTTTTCTCAAAACACGTTTTTTAGGGTTCTGTAGCCCAAGAAAAAAAAACTCCTACGGAACTCACCTTGTTGTCCGTCTGAATTTCTTCTTATTAATTTAACTTAACTTCATGCTTTATCCCTAGCGGGTTAGTCAGAGAGAACGGAGCGCCAAACGCTACGGTCTCTACATACCTCTTTCGCCTCGTCCACTGTCACCTTTACACATGCCCTCCGGGAGGTCCGTATGCTTTTTACGTGACCTTCCTCCAGTATCTTTGATACTGTGTTTTCGAAGGTCAACCGAGTTCTTCTTCATTCTCACCATGACATCCTCGCTAGTACCGTCTCATCAATGCAGCTAACCATGTTACCGGCAGCAATACGCCTTCTTATTAGATTAAATAAAAAATTTAATTTCATTGCTTTTTAATTTTTATGTAGACAGGTTTTTTGCCTAGTTTTTCTGTATTATTGTAGAACTTGTATTATTAGGAGAAGAAAGCAAAAAAAGACAATGCAAACATGCTATTATTTTATTTTTGAAGTTAAAGCAACCCATAGTTAAGGAATTACATAGTTGGATTTAGACTTATGAGTAATGTAGTAAGGCTATAATCATTGATGTTTTAGATTTAATATTTTTATATACCCTCAGTTACTATTAGAATACGGACAAAATAACAAGGTATTTTATTTTTGAATAACATTTATTTGTTTATCGTAAACATAATCGATCTCGTTTATTAAAAGCTATCTTAGGTTCATGGACTATAAAGAACGTTTAATATGAGAAATTGTAACGGATTAAAAAAACGTCGTTCCATATCATATGGACAAAATATCATTTGACGAGAACATAACTTTTAAAAAATCAAGCAAATAACACCTAAACCAATTATTTTTTTGGACCTCAGCTATCATTGCATCATTCAAATATATAATCATTGCAATAATACAGGCGCAATCGCTAACGTAACTACCTTAGCTATCGTCAATAATAGTTTTCGTCTTTTCTGGTGCTAGAATCTTTGTAAAAGTGAAATATTATTTTTATTGAATCTAACACCACAGAACTGTTTTCTTTTAACTACCTAACCTCTTCTTTATTCGTTTGGTCTGTGGTTTTACAATGGCTTCATGTTAGGAATTGGAGTCAAAACCAAATTTACAACTGAATCATCAAATGTTAATTAAATCCCAAGCCATTTTTTTTGGGTATATAATTGTCCTGTGTTGCCCATTATGTCGTTTTGTCCGTATTCCCTTATTATTTATTTTTATTATCATTTAAATAATGTAAAATCATACAACAAACTAAGTTTCTTTACTAATTCACACTTCTTTACAATTATAATATGTACTTATATATATTTTGAAGTTATAAAAATATTATTTAAAATAATTTTAATGTTAACGTTACATATTTACAATTCTAAATCAAAATGATAATTAGTCAAACTATTCTAGGTATACATGTTATGGACAAAGTGATAATTGGGTCACATTTCATACTGCCCGGTCATTTCGTATATTGAAATTATAGGAATTGCCCGCACATTACACTTACATTGTCCAGTGTTTAACAGTTAAACATAGCAAGATTTTTTGTTTTTTATTCAGAGTTAAAAGTTTGTTATAAATAAAATTGCTGGGGTGGGCAAGGTCCAACCGCCCCCCCCCCCCCCCCCCCCCCGCCCCTTATGCCAATGATGACAAACGGACAACAAAATGACTATAAGGATATTCAATTTTTTTTTTGTTTCAAGGTAGGACTCTAAAAACGGCACTCTTTTAGGATCACTTTGTTGTCCGTCTGTCTGTCCATCTGTAAAAAACCATTACAAATTTTCTTGTATTTGTAGTCAAATTAGGTTAAAAAGATAGAAGAGAAAGAAACCATATTATATATGATTTTAATAATTTGAGAAAAACTTAATTAGATGAGTATTAATAGTAAGTTTCTTTATGTAATACCTATTTGATAATTGTTTGATTGAAATGCAATAAAATGTCATTCTTATCAATCGGCGACCCGCTTTTAAATGTTTTTGTAGATATTATTGTATTTCTTGATAAAAAGCTTTATCTTTACAATATATATAAAATAAACTAAATAAAAGAGTCTATATGACGAATGTGATTTGATTTGAATAATATTAAAACACAAACAAACGATTGTAATGGTTTTGTCTCTCTATTTCTGTCCACCTGAATCCATTTTTATAGGACTTTCATTGGAATATACAAGAGATTTTGCAGTAAGTTTTATCCTAGAATTACTGCAGCGTCGAGATTTATGCGGGAATAACCACGTTTACCACACGCGAGTAGATATGACATAACCAAACATTTAAATAACAAACATAACAAATAAAATCCCAAAAACTTTTATTTAGTGTATAACAGTATAGATATTAAAGTAACAAACCAATTTTCCCTAAATCCTCTTAAATAATATTAAATAAACAACCGTATAGTTCAAGCTTGCGAAGGCGCGGACGGGCCGCTAGAGATATAGATATTTAAATATTTATATTAAGCTTAAATTATTAGTATCACCCCTATCGCAGTATTTATAGTCTAGAGTATAATATTTTATTGATAAACTTACACTTAATAAAATATAAACGATGATTAATTATTTAAAATCTATTATTTAATTCTAAATGACGCAAAAGAAGAACGTCAAGATTTTGTCGAGAAGAATTTGTCGCACATCCGCGACCCTATAAATGGATCGACCTACAAAACAATATATATATAATATATAAATTGTAAGAAAAAATATACGAAAAGGACTAAAAGTAATATTTATTACAATTTCAGTAATTGTACGAATGCGGTATTGACAAAATTATTTCATCAACATAGTGTTTATATGTTCCGTTCCGTCCTCCACCATATCTGAGAAGTATGTTTAGTAGAGACGACGACGACACGAAATGGAAAGGCGCATTGCAGAGTTAACGCTGCCTTCGTAGGACATGTGGAGTCAGTTTATCTGATCGAATACGCAAGGATGTCACGGTGAGAATGAATAACGTGGTGAGATGATTTGGGCACGTCGAACAAATGAGTGATGAAAGAAAGCCAAAAAAAGATTTATAAAGGAAAATTGAGCGGTATGAGAGGTAGGGAGGGACCCCGATTGACCTTCGAAAACGGATTATCGATGATACAGGACTGAGGACCCCGGATGGCATGTATGAAGAGGTTGACAACGGTGGACGACGCGAAAGAAGTATGCAGAGACCATAGGATTTGGCGCTTCGTTCCCTCTTGTTATTCCGCAAGTGATACGGCGTGATAGATGAGAAGATAGTATTTAAATAGATTTTGTTAGTATTATTTCGCAAACACATCATGAATAGGACACAAAGACTAATTTTACAAAAGTAAATTAAATTGAATTTGATTGCATTTGATCAACTGCAGCTTTTCTACTAAATATGTTCTAAATTCTAGTACTAGACACAGCCTACAACAGTCACCTTGATTTTTTTCGCCTATAGCATAACTGGACTTTTATAAAAAATCTTCTAAGCAGTGTAGCAAAAGAAATAATAAAGTTTTCACGCAAAACTTATAATAATAATAATATAAGATTAAATATTTCAGGTTTTAAAAATATACCAGATTAAAAACGTAAATAGTATTATAAAAAAATAGGATAGAATATAATTTAAATAGGTATTCAATATTGTGTTTATTCACAATAATATTGTTATGTTATTGTAACTAATTTAATAACCAAATTCAAAAGTACATGATATACCTACTCATATATCATTCTCATAAATTAACAATTATCTTTATATAACTGGCCGCCTTGACTTTAAAATTTTGTAGACATCAAATCTGTTATATTAAATATTTATACTGAGCAAATACAAGTTGGCAGAGTGATACATAACCTTTAAAATATAAATAAATGGTGAACTGAAGACAATAGTTACAAGCCTTGAGTTTAAAATAATTAACAAATGATAAAATAACATGAAAAATAAAATATAATATAGGTATTATAATTTGAACATCTGCTCTAACCATTATATTATTACCAATAATTTTCTTTTATTTTTAATCTTAATTGTAATAGAACTCTTATAAAATAAACAAATCTTAACTGTGTAAATTATTTGGAAGGTTTACTGCTTTATTTTTTTGTATTCTTTATAATTCACTATCATAAAATATTTTAAGTACTTTGTTTTATATTGAATTTTAGCGTTGATTTATGAGCCATTGTCTGTACTATTCCGTCTTATTTGATTTTTATTCTTTTAGCATGGCTTTACCGCGTTTTAATTAGTAAGCCAATACTAATAGACTTTTAGTTTCAGTACTATTTTAGTTGTTTTGCAGTATACCTCCCAGTTATATCTACAAACCGACAACCCACTTTTTCACATAAGTTGGGACAGTCGCAAATGCACTTTCGCCAAAGCAGTTTTTATAATTTACAATGAAATAACAAGATAGCCTCTACCCTATATAACTAAAGGGTTTCATCACTGTCTACAACTCTTAGCTTTCTTCACAAAAATGAGTTATTCATTATTATCAGTAGGTTTATTGCGATGGTGACAGCATCTTGATTCCTTTTATAAGAGCTGGTTTGTATACAAATGGCCACGGTAAGAAAAGTATGAAGCCAGAAAAATATAAGCTCGCGTAAAGTTGCCACCATTTACTGAAAACTTTTAGATCAAAAGGAATCAAGCTCCATCCCATGAATACAATTGTATAAATTTTAAGAGCCACATACAGTAACGACTTAGCGGGGGAGGCCCAGAGTTTATTGTACATTTCCGTTTTGCTGATAATGCTTTCAAATTCTTTCTCCATATAAATAATAATGAACTCATTGAAAAATGTCATATAATAACCAGATCGAGTTCCATGCCAGAGAGCAAGGAACAGAAGCGTGAAGAACTGGCTAAGATTCCTATTGCCGAGGAACTTCAGTCTCTTATAGATGTACTCAGCTGCGAAGTGGTTGGTGTTGCAGTTGAAGCTGTCTATGTAGTGTTGGAACTTAGTGGCGCCTTCGAATCTCATCAATTTAATGTTATTGCAAGCATCCCATTTGGATACTTCACCAGTTTCAGTCTTTTCCTTGCCATTATACGACAGCCCAAAACGAATACATGATGCTGAAAGACAACACACATGCATACACATATATATTGATATCTCACATTCTGTAAAATATTGATTTTTGAGTATATCAGAGCAACATTGGTTGTTTACAGCCTAATAAAGCTTATGAATTGTGAAGCGTAATGAATTTGTTTCTGTTTTTAAACATAATTGTTATATTAAATAAAAAATAAAAGATTAAAAATATACCTTCTGTGAGAAGCCAACAAGATATGTATTTGTAAAGGGCAAAGTGAGCCCACAATCCACTGTAGAAGTGACGGTAAATAATTGATGTTTCAGAAAAGTCTTCAGAAAGCATATACTTCATATCAAATACAGAAACTAAAACAAAATGAATACAAGTAAAATATAAGTAATATACATATATAGTTTCATAGAAGCAGTGGCGCTGAGCCACAAGCTTGTGAATGTAAACGCGACAGTTGGGTTCGATTCCCACTCGAGGAATACCTTGCAGAGTATCTTAGCACTGCCTACCCTGCTACGGGATACAGCGTGAAGCTGAGAAAAATGTAGTTACATATACTGAGTTATCTGATTCCATTGTCTAAAATTAATTTTCACAACTGTTTTTATCTGTTGTGAATAATCTTAAAATTTAATTGAATTTAATCTATTATGAGATATAATTTTTTAAATATTTAATGCTGAAATACTTACTTCCAACTTGAAAAGCCACTAGATATGCTAAGCCTTGGAGTAATCTTTTCATTGCTTGATCTTCTAAAATATGAGCTTCTGTATCCACTGGGAATTTATCGGATATAAAGTCAAGGTACCGTCTAAAGGAAAAAATAGGACCCACAAGGAAACAGGCCGGAAAATAGATGAAACCAATAAGATCCAAGAAATCTGGTGTAGATGGTAAAGCAGTCAATTTGTTGTTGTCTGATAGATTTTCTCCTTTCAACATTTTTTTACCATCCCACAGATCAAATGATAGAGCTATTAATTTAAGAGTTAATACACAGTGTGGCATTGTCCATGTAATATCATAATCTTCAGATTCTGTTTTAGCATACCCTACCAGAAGGTATGACAAATTGAATATAAAAGTGACAATTGCGTTATTCTTGCCTGGTCCTAACAATTTAGTTGTCACGTAAATCACCAAAGCAGGTAAAATATTGTGGTAAAAGGAGAAACCAAAGTTATATAAGCTTATATCCAATCCAGTTACTATAAAGAAAATACTTCTATATTTATTATATTTTTTAACATACTTATTATAAACAATACCCAGAGGATAGCCTAATAATATGGAGATAAGTAATTTTAGAGCCGGCTCAGTTGTGCCAATAAGATTGGCTACTATTGGCACAGGGCTAAGTCCTATGCAGCCCAAGAGAGCCAAAAAAAGGCCAATCATGTTGATACCTGTTAAGCAAAAAAAAATAATTTTAAAGTATTATTATATAAAATTCAAATGACTTAACCCATTATGACCTGAATTATTTTCGATGCTCAGAATTTATATTTTTTTTAATATATTGAAACTAAAAGTTTTCTAGACATTCTAAGATATTTTTGAGTATTATAAGTTGAATTGAATTTTTAGTTTAAAAATAACAATGGTTGCCATGTGAAAGTGCTAGGTTGATACATACTCTCAATATTCTAGTTTTAGATTTTTGACATTTGAATTATTGTAAGTAAATGATTATTTTTATTACTGATAAAATGATTAATATTTATAGTACTATTTGGGTTAAATAATAAAAGTAGATATTTATTTAACAAATTTATTTTAATAATGAGTAAACAAGTTTAGTTTTTTATATAAAGGTTAAAAATTATAGTTGCAAGCCACAGAGAATTCTCTGCATTGCAGTCTTGTATAACTTTTACAAGCCTCCAAAGCACATTTGCATTATGAACCATTAGAAACTAGCTAGTGATTCCAATCATCATGTTAAATAAGCTTACATCAATCCATATATGTGACTCATCTTTGGTTCTTTCCACTGGTGGTTTATCTCTTTCGGAGAAGATAGAATTTCATTTAAACTCCTTACAGTGTACACTCATAAACAGTAATAATACCATTAATCCAACGAGAAAACAAATAAATTAAATGAAGCCCCATATAGTTTGGACAGAAATAATAGTGGTCTAGAGGAGCCAACCAGCACCCAAAACTTTTAAGCAATAAATCATGATAACATATCAGAGTAATTATAGAATAGTCACATATACATATTACTAACAAAGATTTTACTACAAAATAAAATACATTGTGATGTACTGGGGTCCATAATTGAAAAAATAACAGCAACTTCATGTTATTTGTGCAGGTTTGTGTCAGTAGTTTTGTCAAAAAAATGTTATAAATTTTAAATACATTCATCCAGCACTTTGTTGATAGTGAAATATCAGGTTATATTTTTAGGATAAAAATTATACAATTTTTATCAGGTTGTAAATGGCACCGCTAGGTTATAATGGGTTATAGTCATATTGATATACTGACACTAATTATATATTTCACTAATATATTTCTAATGCTAATAATATTAATATCTGAAAATATACTAACTAAATAGAACTGAGGATAGGCTAGAATTGTAGAGTTTACATGATTTGTTGAGCTAGTAGAACTTAGCAAATAAAGAAAAGAAAGTTTACATATAATTATGAAGAATGTTGGGATGTAATTTGGTGGGAAAGTGTAATTAATTAATCACAATTTTGATTAACAATAGATTAAATATAATGAATTTCATGTCCTGTTTCATATACATTACCTGTGTAAACTACAGGATCAGCTTTTCTTCGGTAACACTAGAAATAATACAATTATAATAATAATATTTGGTAATAAAATAAAGGTCAAATGTACTGGCTGTAACGTAGAAGACACAATGAAAAATGGGCAACGGGTAGTAGTGAAGTGGGCGCACGCAATCTGCACTAATCACAGATAAAAAAATTGAGAATAAGCAACCAATAATCATGACATTGCACTGTCATAACGTCTCCTGAAGTCTAAGCCTGGCCAAGCACTTACAATAATATTGTCAATAACGTACTGTTATGAGGATTTTGCTTAACCACTTTTTAAAAAAGAATAAAAAGATTTAAAAGGGAATAAAATGTTTATTAAGAAATACTTATAATATTTAAAGTGATTAATTAGAAAGGCAAGTGTCACGCGCGGATGTTAGGAATGAACTGAACTAATATTTAATCTGAGTGAAAGAAGCTCAGCAAAATATGCTGACAGGGAAATAAGGAATTAAAGGATTAAGGGTTATTATATACATAACCAGTATATAACAGCCCCCAGGGATGAGAGTAAACTTACCCCAGAAGGGTTAAGTTTATGTGACTGTGGTTCGGATTCTGGGCAAGGAAATTGGAATTCTGGCGGATTCGACGGCTTCTGAGAGTTCCTCAGTGTTAGAAATATTATTTTTATTTTTATTAAAAATGTTTCGACATTTGCCAGACTTTACAAAATACTTATAGCCAAAGATTAGAATTATAATTATAATTATGATGCATATTATAATAGTAGTGTAAGAATAATATTGTCCATACAAAACTATATGTGGTTTTTTAATTAAACCATCCAATTCTGTTATAATGTGATTAATATCAACGTTATGTTGAGATGAAATAGAATCAAGGTTAATATTTGTTAAATTATAAGTATGAATGTAAGATTTTGATTTTAAAAGTTTTTCTGAATTACAACAAGAATCATTTAATAAATTGAAATTAGTAATAATTGGTCGTAAATTAATTACTTTTGTATTCTTCGGTATTAACCTCGAGTCTTTATAATATGCTATACAATCTATAGGTAAATTTAAAATACCTGTGCCAGATATTATTAATTCTTTAATATTTGAACTTCCACAGTCAATAGATATTTTAGACGGATTTGTAATTACATATATCCATTTATTATTAGACAAAGGTTGCCAAATTTCTAAGTGACCTTGGAGAAATTTGGTTTTACAATTTAAAGGAACATATTTTAAAACTTTTGAAAATATTTCCGATTCGCAGATCGGTGTAGTTAAACTAGAATAAACATTAGGAATAGTACAAATATAATCAAACTTATTTAATAACTTACAACTACTTAGGTTATCTAACCTACAGTAATATGATCTGTCTCGAGTTATAGCTAAATATTTAATTGAAGGAATTATTGTTGTATAAGTATTATTAATAACAGACACGGGATAAGGAATGTTATGATACAAATTATATATTTTTTGTATTTACTAAAGGTAATTTTAAGACAAATTTTGATCTAAATTCAATAAAATGTGAAATGGATGCGAAGTCGCGAATTATGTCATTATATCTGACCAAAAGCGACTGGTACATCTTAAGACATTCGATATCATTGTAGAGAGCACTCTGTTTACATAACAACTTAGAGGTAGGTGTCTATCACACCGTTCAGGTTTTTTATTTGATGTTCCATGTATGAAATATCTGTTGGAATTACTAATTTAAATATGTTTTACATTATTATTACTTTTGACGAGCTAATTTGACCTCATCAAAATGATGGGTGACATGTCGTCGATTTATTAAAAGAGTTAGGCTATTCCTACCATTTACTTTTATTACTTTATAAGGTCCTTTCCAAATAGGGGAAAGGGCTTTACGCATTCGAAGATGATTTTTTAAATAAACATAGTCACCAGCATGGTAACTGATTGGTCGAGAACGATTATCATAGTAGGCTTTAGAGGACTCTTTGGATTTATTTATATAATCGACAGCTTTGTCGCGAGTATACTTTAAACGATGTTGTAACATTCTAACATAGTCCGGGTAAGTAGCATTTGAAGCGGATTCGTAAATGGAATTTGGTAAAATTGGTTTATGTCCGAATAATAGTTCATATGGAGTATAATTAGTTGTAGAATGGACTGCTGTATTATAGGCTAACATAGCTGTATACACATACCTAGGCCAGTTATCCTGTTTTCAGTTATATATGATTTAAGATATTCTTTTAATGTGGAATGACTACGCTCTAAGGCGCCTTGTGTTTGAGGATGGTAGGGAGATGACCATAGTTGTTTTACCTTTAGGAATTTACACGTTTCCTTGAACATATCGGAAGTGAAATTGGTACCCTGATCGGTGAGAATAGTTTTAGGAATACCAAATAAGGATATAAAATGAAGTAAGCACTCGCTGGTTTCTTCAGCTGTGGTACTGCGAATTGGATATGCTATGGAATATTTCGTTAAGTCATCCTGAAGAGTAAGTATATATTTAACTTTGGCAGTGCCAGATTCGGGAAGAGGTCCAACTATGTCGAGTGAAAGTCTCTCGAAAGGAGAAGTGGATGTACTGGTTAACTGCATTGGTGCTCTATTTATTTTTCTTAGAGCTTTATTAGTTTGGCAGGAAGTACAATCTTTGACATAATTCTCTATTTCATTACGCATATTTTTCCAATAATATTGTTCACGGATTTTATTGAACATTCTAGTGGCACCGAGGTGACCAGCTACTGGAATGTCGTGATTTTCGCGTAAGATTTTTATTACTTCAGAAGGACTTGGATAATATATTTTATTTCGATAAATATGGATTTCAATATTAGTATTATGGAATAAATGAGTTAAAATATTATATATTTTAATATAGGTATGCTTATCAAATGGATTTTTGAAGTCAGTAATACTTATTTCACTAACAGGTTCGATTTCATTTACAAGATGATCTCTAATACTTTTTATAGATTCAAAGATATCACTATAGGAACAAGTATCGAAGTGGTGTACTTTGATAAATAGAAAATAGTATTTTCTATTATTATGAATAATCATTTTAAAAGAAAGTAATGTTCTTTCTGAATTAATAAAGGATTCAGAATCTGGAGAATTTGACAAGATCTCCTGAACATACGGATTAGATTCATCCAAGTCTAGGGATGTAGGTATAATTAGAATTTTATTTTGACTTTTCAGTATACTATCATTATGTTCCACAATTTTCGTGGTATATTTTACTGTTGCAGGGATTTTCAAGTATTTTGTATAATTACTAGCTGATTCAGGTAAGTTTTTAAAAGAATTATTCTCTACATTTGAATTGGGATTTATTACAAGATTAGGATGTTGAGTATTTGAAGTTTGATAATTATTTTCACCTAGTATCTCTGGGAGAAGAGATGGATTAATGTCATCAACTAACATAGGATCCAGAGGATCAGGTAAGTTTTCAGGACTTGGAAGAGAAAAAGGACTAAAATCAGCTAACTCCGCATTAAAAGGACTAATATCCAATTGACCAAGGTCAATTAAATCATTTTGAGTTGAGTTTTCCGGGTTTTCAGGTAAAACCGGATTTACTGGATAGCGGGAAAGGGCATCAGCGGCTGAGTTTAATTTCCCTTTTCGATATACGATTTCGTATTCGAATTCTTGTAACTGAAGACGCCACCGTTGCAATTTGCTACTGGGATCAGTGTGGTTAAAAAGCCACTTTAATGGACGATGATCAGTTATGATCACAAACTTTCGTCCAAATAGATAAGGTCTGAACGTTTTACAACCCCAAACTATAGCTAAAAGCTCCTTTTCGGTAGTGCTATAGTTGACTTCACACTTATTCAACGTTCTAGAAGCATAGGCTATAGGATGATCCTTTCCTACAGGACCTTGAGATAAAATAGCGGATATCGCGTAATTGGATGCGTCACATGTTAAATTAAATGGTTTCGTGAAATCTGGGTAAATAAGGACTGGAGCTGTAATTAACTTATCTTTAAGTTTCTCAAAGGCTAGCTGTTGTTCATTTGTCCACACAAAAGGAGTATCTTTCTTTAAAAGTAATGTTAAGGGTTTAGAGAATTTAGAGAACTCCGGTATGAACCGTCTGTAATACGAAATAAGACCTAGAAAAGATTTAATATCCTTTGGACATTTTGGAACTGGAAATCCTTGGACTGAACTTATTTTATTTGGATCTGGTTTCAACCCATTTTCAGTAATTACGTGTCCAAGGTAACCGACTTCTTTGCGCATAAATTCGCATTTGTCGGGTTGAAGCTTAAGGTTAAAGGATCTTAATTTCTGGAACACCTTTGTTAGGTTTTCGACGTGACTTTGTAAGTCATGGGAATAAATGACAATGTCATCCAGGTACACGAAACATCGTTCACCTTGGAGACCTGTAAGGACATTATTCATTAAACGTTGGAAGGTTGAAGGGGCATTTTTAAGCCCGAATGGCATTCTGGTGAATTCAAAGTGTCCTTGAGGTACACTGAAAGCTGTTTTACAGGAATCTTGAGGAGCCATATTAATCTGATGAAATCCTGACGCAAGGTCAAGAGTTGAAAAATATTTGGAATTGCCTAATTGGTCAAGGATTTCAACAATATTTGGAATTGGATAGGTTTCACCAATAGTAATGTCGTTCAACTTTCTGTAATCGATTACGATACGCCATTTTTTCTGACCAGAAGCGTCTATCTTTTTCGGAACTATCCATATTGGAGAAGACCATGGAGATAAAGAGGGTTGAATAATTTGTTGGTCTAGCATTTTTTGAATTTGAGAGTTAACTTCCTGTTTATGGACTTCTGGGAATCGATAAGATTTAACATTGATAGGTTGATCAGAAGAAGTTCGTATTTCATGTTGAATAGCATCAGTCGATGTAAGGATATCACTAGGGAGATGAAAAATATCAGAATACTTAGAACATACATCATAAAGGAAATCGCGTTCCTCGGAATTTAAGTGTGATACACGAAGAAGTTCAAGAACTTCATTAGTTCTATCTAAGCAAGATTGTTTATTATTATTATACTGGTAAGAATCGCTGAAATCAACTGCATGTAGCGTTAATAAGAGATTGGAATTTAAATTAACAGGCTTTTCTGATGTGTTTAAAACGGTAAGATTAATGCGTTTATTATTTTTCACTTTCACTAGACAATTTGCTATGAATAGTGTGTCACTCAAATGTTGATCAAGAATAAGACCTTCTTTCAATTCAGGATTTGTAACTGAACATTCTACAGTGATTTCAGAACGAGGTGGAATTTGATAAGTCGGATCAGTGAAATTTAGTTTAATTTTAATATTATTCACGTTAAGGGATTTTTGATTATAATTGATTGAACAGTGGAAAAAGGTTAATAAATCGTTACCTATTATACCATCATAGGGTAATTGAAGATTTTCCACTACGTGAAATGTATATTTTACGAATTCATTACCGAATTTTAAAGTCATTAAAAGGTTACCGAGAGTGGATATAGTGTTTTCTTGATTATTATCAATTCCTTTTAAATTTATTATTTCATCACCTAATTTCATATTAGAATAACATGGAATTGAAGATTTTTTCAGTAGACAAACGGATGATCCAGTGTCAACTAAGAAAGTAAGAGGTTTATTAGAAATAGATGTATGCACTAGTATATGAGGTAAGGATATTTTGTAAGGGATGCAAGATATTTTATAAATAATGGTTTCATTATTTGAATTATTTTGGGTGCTTATTTGGGGCTGACTACCCATGTGACCCTTGGGCTTAGAAACATGGACGCTTGCTTGGGGCTGGTTACCCGTGTGGTCCTTGGATTTAGAAATAGGGACACTTGCTTGGGGCTGGTTACCCGTGTGGTCCTTGGATTTAGAAATAGGGACACTTGCTTGGGGCTGGTTACCCGTGTGGTCCTTGGATTTGGAAATATGGACACTTGCTTGGGGCTGGTTACCCGTGTGGTCCTTGGATTTGGAAAAGGTGTCATTAGCTAAGGAGTTGGCTAAGGATTGAGTTTTGGGACTCACGAGACACCTCCGTGAGCCCATTATTAGTTTAAATTATCATGATTATTATGGAATTGGGCATCATCTGTGTTAGAGGATTCTTGAATTTGAGAGTTATAGAAAGTATCGTCACTAATAACGCAATTAACTCGTGACGGTTTATTAAAATCTTGTCTAGGACGCTGTGAATATTGAGGTATTTGAGGAGATTTAAACCTGCTATTATTATATTCCCTTTTCCTGCAATTTTCTAGAACATGACCACTGATTTTACAATAACGACAGAATAGAGATTGATTATTTTGACTAACCTGGTGTTGATTGATGTGAGGCCTCGGACTGGTAATTGGAGCAGAAGACCTAGAGTGTATGTGGTGTTGTGACTTTGAAGATGACCGTTGAAAAGCTATATTATTATTGTTTGGATTACGTTTGTTGAAAAAGGCTAATATCTTTTCCTCGGATGTTGCGAAATTAATAGCTTCATTTAAGTTATTGGGATTCTTACTTCGGACTAAGTTAGAAATCTCTGGCTTAAGGCCTAGTAAAAATGAATTAAGAGCTAAGTCCTCCATAGCTGCTGTTCGTCCAATTAGTTCAACATCATTTTTGTTAGATAAGGTAACTTCTGTTAATAATTTAGACAAACAAGTTTCAATACGAAGTGCAAATTGGTTAACGGGTTCATTACTTAATTGTCGACATTCTTGTAAGTCAGTCAGTAAGTGAGCATAATGTTTCCTTTCTCCAAATTGTGTTTTTAGGAATGAGCTTAATTGCTCCCAATCTTCAAATACTTTAATAGAACAGGCTACTTCAGCTTTTCCCTCTAATTGTGATAGAATATATTTAAATAAAACTGTTTTTTGACCTTCACTAGCAAGACTTATAGCATTGTCACAATTTGTTAAAAATGAATTTAATTTTTCTCGTGTGCCATCAAATGATTTTATAAATTTAAATAAAGTTGCAATTGTTAATTGCTCTACTTTTTCGCTTTTAATTTTTGATTCCTTGACAGACATTTTATACAAGGTAATTAATTACAAATTAAATTAAAAATAAATTCAAGTTACGGTGTAATAGAAGGACGGATATGCAATAGCGCTTAGTTGTAATTTATAACAGGTGTCCGATAAGCAACGGTATTCAGTAACAATAATATGATGAAAGTTTTATGACAATTTCTTTTTATAACATTAATTTTATTATGTATAACAGGTAATTAATTATTAGTTTTATATTTAAAATGACGTAAAACACGAGCACAATAACACAATCACAAATCACACGAATTTCTTCTAAAATGTCTGGAACTTGATAAATAAACTGGACTTACAGTAGAGTAGATATAGAATACAGGTACAGGAACATTTTTCTTTGACAGGATACAGCGTCGAATACGGCAGAATATAACACAGATGCGCAGGATTTGATTCGACAGGATAATGCGTCGACAGGATGTTGAATTGAGTTCATTTAGCACTTTTGACACTCGCGAAATTGTTCTTTCACTTATTCACTGAGCTTCACATTTCTTTATGGAAAGTGAGCTATATCAGAGACGTCCCAAGGATACCTTCACCGTCGGTATCCCACCGCTGCCACCAAATTTGTTATGAGGATTTTGCTTAACCACTTTTTAAAAAAGAATAAAAAGATTTAAAAGGGAATAAAATGTTTATTAAGAAATACTTATAATATTTAAAGTGATTAATTAGAAAGGCAAGTGTCACGCGCGGATGTTAGGAATGAACTGAACTAATATTTAATCTGAGTGAAAGAAGCTCAGCAAAATATGCTGACAGGGAAATAAGGAATTAAAGGATTAAGGGTTATTATATACATAACCAGTATATAACAGTACGTATTCTCAATAATATTGTAAGTCAATAATAAGTGTGAGGCCCGTTTTACGATATTATTCAATATTATTACAGATTTCTAGAAATGCTGTTTTTGCCACAACAATATCGGGGAGAGGCAGGGTTAGTATCTATAATATTGTCGCACGCGGTCGAGTGACAATATTTTACTTAAAAAAAAACTTAAAAGGAGGTGGACGCTTATGCTTTTTATTCAAGATGAACGATGAAAATAGTGTAAATAGCAAAAATTATGTTGATATTATTACTCCCGCGGAGCTCGTGGCAATATTATTGACAATAACCCAGCCTCCCTTCGATATTGCAACAATCATCACAGCAGCACAGAAATCTGCAATATTAAAAAACCAGCCGCACAAAATTATTGACAATACGTACTTTATTGACAATATTATTGTACGTGTGTGGCCAAGCTAATAGTAATATAACGATAATAATAGTTTATTATCAGCTTCACGCTATATCCCGCACACAGCAGGGTAGGCAGAGGGAACCTAGTGTTAAGACACTCCGTTCCCCACTTTCTGCCGAGTTCTGGAGGCATTGCGTTGTGAGTGGCAGAACTCAACGCCGAGCTTAAGTTAGCTAGTTCGACACCAGACCGAAGAAATGGAAATATAAATTTAAGTAAATATTTCATCTCCTCGAGTGGGGATCGAACCCATAACCAGTTGGTGTTACAGTCACACTTCGTGCCGCTGCGCTACGACCGGGCTCTCCTAATATAATGTTAAAATTTTGGACTAATAGAAATCATTACAGTACGGTATTTATAGATTATATTGATTGATAGATAGATATTACATCACATTATAGATTTAAAGAGAAGTTTTGAGAGTAAATCTTCGAAGCTCACAGTTTTTTTCTTTTATGTTTAGTTCTTTATAACGATATATTTAAAAGACGAATATCATGTGACTAGCCACAGACACACAATATTATTGTCAATAGAATATTGGCAATAATATTGCATTGACAATAATATTGTTCAATACATGGCCCCGCCGCATTATTGGCAATATTTCGTAATAAAATCTGATGCAGTCGCTCAGTAGCTTTATTTGTATGCGTACGTGTTAATTCTAAAATAGCTAGAATGAATAAGTTGTTTCTTTAGTTATTGCATTTAGCTTACAGAACGGTTTAGAGGCTATTTATCTGATCGGCGAAAATACTTCCAAGCGAATGACAAAATATCTTCCTTTCGTATCTTCTTGTATGGGTGTTCCTCAAGGGGGTGTTCTTTCTCCTCTCCTGTTCTCTATTTTCATTGATATACAAAACCTTTCCTCATCTACGCCTTCGAGTGACATAGACGAAGCTATTCGTAAATTCAATAAGGATTTGCAGAATGTCGCTAGGTGGTGGTCTTATGGCCTAACCGTTAATCCTGGCAAATCACAGGTTAGTACCATAGGTAGTAAAAATTAGTTAAAAAAACTTAATATGAATGGCCTTCCTACTATACAGTTTGATAGTGCTGTTTTAATTACTAGGCCGACTATTAAAAAGGGAGGTGATAGCAAAAGGCCTGTAGTTGGATGGGTCGGAATCATCGCCCACTGAGAGTGTCTTAATATTAGGTTCCCTCTGCCTACCCTACAGTGTGCAGCCTACAGCGCGTGTATATTTAGAATTATACATTTTCGGAAATTCGACGTGTCGAACACTTTGCAGTAGTCCGTGGTCACGAGCAGACTGAGATGGCATTTTCTGTCAGTTGACTTAATTATTATACCGCCAACGCTTCGTATTTTAAATATATTATTTGTTTTATATTATTACTAGCGGACCCTGACGCGGCTTCGCCCGCTTGAACTATACGAATGCTTATTAAATATATTAATGAAATTGTTTTCAGTTTTTATTAGAATTGGTAAGATAATATAAGCCTAAATGATCATACTAATCCGAAAAATAATAATATAATAGAGAAAATTCTTATTATTAGAAAAAATATTCGTAAGCAAATTACCATAAACTTACGTTTTGATATTCGGTAATTCTATCTCGATAATCTTTACTCACCCCTACTATTAACTTGACGTACGTACTATTAACTTTAAATATTTCATATTAGGCTACATTATTGGTACGATAGCACCATTTGTCTTGCTTGTCATTATTCTCTTCGTCATTATTAGTAACAAAATTCGCTTATTATTAAATAGGGGTAAGCCAAGACAGCCACTTTTTCACTTCGAAAACGAGCATTATTAGTAAACAATAAAATGAACGCCTAATTTTATATATCATTTTTATAAAGGATTACTTTCTATTCAATCATTTAATATTTTTATCACTGCAAATAAAATTACTAATGGAAAATATGTGTATTAATAATCTAAAGGCATTTTTAATATTTTAACAGTACCTATAAGTTTATTGTAATTTGCTTTTTTTCCAGCTCCTAGTATAATCTGTCAATCAAATGCAATGAGACATCAAATATCACTTTATTTTTGTTACTTTAAATATATTATTATTTATCTGTGAATGCATTTATAAACGAAGCAATAATATGGCGAAGAATTGAGAAAGAAAAGGTAGTTACTATAAATTTACTTATCTTTTATTTAAATATTTAACTATTAACTCAAATATATGTTTTTATAAAGAAAATCTTTATAGATAATGTGATAAATTAATTAAGAGAACACTTTATACTTCATTATCTTTGTCTTTTCCAACTCATATTATTCTAAATTATATATACGGCAATATTGTTATAAAATAATAAAACTGTGGAAAGAGATATATCTGTAGCATTTGTTATTTTGATCTTACTTTGTCAATGTAATTAATTCCTATGGTACTTTGGGAAATCAATTTAAATTCACTTTTCAGCGTGCGTAGATCAAAATGGAGTCGGCCGGTGATTGGTGTTTAATTGAAAGTGATCCTGGTGTATTTACACAATTAATCAAGAAATTTGGTAAAAAAAATATAATTTAATTTTGCACCCAAATAAATTTTATAGTTTATTATAAATAAAATACATTGGAAAATCTTTAAAAATTCTACTATTTGTATAACAGTATCTTAACTTTTAAAGGTGTAAATGGTGTTCAAGTTGAAGAGCTGTGGTCTATTAATGAAGAAGGAGTCTTCGACAATTTGAGGTATTGTGTTATATGCAAAATACAATACATGTGAAATGAATAAGCAATTGCTCTGTTAAAATAATAGAAGCACAACTTTATATATTTATTATTTATATTTATTATAAATAAAGTTCTACTTCTAATTACTTAAGTTATTCTTATTATTCTACAGACCTGTACATGGCTTAATATTCTTATTCAAATATCAACAACATGATGAACCAGCACAACCTGTTGTAAAAGATAAACAGCGACTTGAAAAAATTTTCTTTGCAAAACAGGTAATGTATTGCAATTAACTAACAATAGTTTATATTTGTATCTTTGTACGAGTATAAATATTTTTAATTTCATTCTTAATTTCTGTACAATTTGTGATTTAAAATTAAAATATATTTAGCACAATAAAGTGTAGTCAGCCATGTATGTATGTCACACCTGCTTTGGTAAAGTGCTTTTATTGTGTGAATATTCTGTTAAAATGTTTCAAGCTAGGTTTGCATGAAATCAATCCATATGAGTGTGAATAATGTTTAATGCTGATGTCATGATTAAATGTTTTTAATTAGACTACACATCATTAACTAATTGGTAATAATTTTCTGATTTCTGATTCAATAAAAAAAAATCACTGAAATGGAATCATTTCCATTTTTGATTTCCAAATCTGTTCCTAATTTCTACAAAATTTGGGTTTATTTATAAGTTGCCTTTTTTGTAAGCTATCAAAAATTTCTGCTTTCAGCTTTTCATTGCTCAGTCCAGTATTTTTTCGACATATAAGTTGTTTTTACTGCTATTAACCCATTTTTATTAAAGGCAACAAAACACATCATAGCACCAAGTTTAATATGAAATGCTTGTAATTTAATATGGTCTTAAAAGACTAAAGCCAAAATTACAACATTTTGTTTATCAAGTATACCTCTATTCCTCTTTAAAGTAATGTGATAGCAAACCTATTTTTTACAAGGTTGGTATAAGTAGATTATTTTTTAATATCTGAAACTATACCAAAATTATGAAGGACTCTTTCAAATTTATTAATCTTTTAATAACTTGTTTAACTCATTTTGTGATAATGGCTGAAGATCTAGATTAGTTATGAAATCAGAGTCAGGTTCATGCTTTTATTCTTTCAATTTCTCTGTTGCAATGTAAAAAAAATATGGATGATGTTGATTATGAGACAGACTACAACTGTCACGTTTACAACCAGACACTGTCCCAATGTGGTGCAATGGTCTCCAATTGACAATTTTCTCTATTTTTCAGGTCATAAATAATGCGTGTGCAACTCAAGCAGTAATTAGTTTACTGTTGAACTGCAACCATCCAGATGTAGATTTAGGTCCAGAGTTAACAAAATTAAAAGAATTTAGTATGTCATTTGATCCTAAAATGCGAGGCCTAACTCTCAGCAATTCTCAGACAATACGATCTGCACATAATTCTATGTCACAGCAAACACTTTTTGAATTTGACAACAAGGCTCCAAGTAATGTATGTCATTTTATTTTTACAAGCAAAAAGCAGTGTCACACTATGTTCCTTTATCCCTTGTAAGAACAGGGTACAGGGTAGACAGAGTGAATCTCTACCCCACTCACTGCACAAATTTTGAAACTTTGTGTGTTGAGTGGTGTAACTTAATACTCTCTTTGATTATCGGTGTGGCTTAACAAAGATAATATAAATACAATCATAAACCTGAATTGAGATTGTATCCACAACTAATGCATTTTCAGTCAGATGATGTTACTTATTTGTTAAAATTTTTCATAATTATAAATTGAGATCTTTTTTAAATAACTTATTTAATTAAAGGATGAAGATGCATATCATTTCATTGGCTACATGCCAATAGACGGGCGACTGTATGAACTTGATGGGCTACGAGATGGACCAATTGATCATGGTGCTGTGGCCCAGAATCAGGATTGGCTTGATGTCATTCGTCCTATTATTTTAAAGCGAATAAATGAGTAAGAATTCTTTTTTTATTTTAACTTTGTATCTCTTATATAACAGGATAGGCCTCTAAAGAACCCCATTTTCCGCTTAATGTTAGAGATATTGTGCATTGAGTGGTAGAACTGTATGCCATGCTTTCTTGTGGTAACAAGAGCAAAGAAATCTAAGTTTTTCTTTCCTTTCAGTAGGCATTGAATGCACAAATGTCATTATAACATTAAGATGCTGTCACACTGTACCCAAACATTATTCATGCCAGCTATAAAAAAACTGGCCAGTGCCAGTTAAACACTGAGGGTTCCTTTCCGATTTCAAGACTTAGGTCAACAACAAGTGCAACTTAGTACTTAGTTTGCAGGCAAATTGAATTGATATCTTGAGCATTTATTTGTTTTACTTTTATTTAAGAGAGGGCAAGAGAATTGGGATATGTATGTGCACATCTTACACAAATTCTACCTTTTGAAATATTATATTAAAATAT
Organism: Heliconius himera; assembly: GCA_021202915.1. Classification (NCBI taxonomy): domain Eukaryota; kingdom Metazoa; phylum Arthropoda; class Insecta; order Lepidoptera; family Nymphalidae; genus Heliconius; species Heliconius himera. The sequence goes on along the minus strand of JAJHJA010000001.1, from coordinate 1,397,309 downwards.
TGACTTTAAAACTTTACATAAGAAATATTTTATGGACCTGAATGTCATTTTTAAAGACTCACCTCGCACATATAGGTTTCATGTTTTCTTTTAGCTACATATCAGATTATGAATGTAGTCCTTTTAATTTGCTGTACCCCCTATGGAATCCATTGGAATGAAAATTTTTATAAAACAATAATTTAATATAAGACTACCAATCAGATTTTTTTAAGAATAACATCATAAACATAGACGACCTCCTCAGAAATACTTAGAAAGTCCTATTTAAAAAAAAACAAGCCACTGAATTGCTGAACATACATAAGGGAGATATTGGATGTGTACTACTTGAATTACTTTCAAACAATACATCTGTATTATTTAAATACAATGCCTAATTTTTGCCCTTTATTCTTCTTTTATTTACTTCTATTTTTAATTACAATTATTTTCTAAACAATGATTCTTTAAATAACTTTATTATTGAAATAAATAATTAGTTGGGTAAAAACATACATAAAAAAATATTATTTATTATTATTTTTTTAAAGGTATAAGGATGGTGAAATTCACTTCAATCTTATGGCACTCGTATCTGATAGAAAAATGATTTACGAGCGGCAAATCCAAGAATTAATAAATGAGACGAGAATGCTGGGCATGGAGACTGATGATTCTGAGTCTGAAATCCGCCGACTCAGGATGCTAATAGATTTAGAAGAGAGCAAGATGACCAAATATCGTAGGGAAATGGCACGAAGGAGGCACAACTACTTGCCGTTCATCATTACTCTGCTAAAGATACTTGCAGAGGAGAAGAAGCTGCTCCCGCTGTACGAGAAGGCCAAGGAGCGCGCCCTCAAGAAGGCGTCCAAAAAACAAAAAGTATAACAGGAAGCCTCGGGTGGGCGCCGGTCCGACCGCCCGCGCCCCCCGCGCACGCCGCGCGCGCCCCGCCCCGCGCCCGCCGCCGCCCCCGCCTCCCCTGTCGCCCCCGCCGCTTCCCCCGCCGCCGGCCCGCGCGACCGCCCGCGCCAGCGCCGCGCGCGTCGCGTGTCGCAGTCGAGCCCATCGCGCGTGCTGCCGCCCTCGGAGCACCTGCAGTACTCGCTGGCAGACCTGGACTCCATATTTACGGAGCCGCCTGCCGACCTGGACATGTTGGCGCCCGACGACTTCCTGAAGGACGTGATGCTCGAGCCGGGCCTGGACCCCGACCCCGACTTGCTACACGTGCACGACATGTTCGACCCCGACGACGCGCCGCGCGGAGACTTCATAGACCCTGACGAGTTCCTCATTCACAATTACTTACGCAATCCCAACGCCGCTGATGATGAACAACAAGAAAATACACACTAAATAACAAAACCGTTGATTAAAACATGAAAATATTGTAACAATTTTATTTAACTTGTTGTACCTTATCGATAAATATATGGGTAAAATAATAAATATCAACAAATTATATGTTATGTTATATTGGAAACATAGTTGTTATTTTTAAAATTGTGGATTATTATTTACTCTAAATGGTAGTTTGGTCAACTATATGAATGTCTTTTCTTAATTAGAAATATTGTTAAAATTACCTAATCTGATTTCATCAGATTTGAAGATTTTAATAATATTTGGTGCACTTTACCTATTTTTTTCTAATACAGTTGTTCATGTGGGATGATCTTAAAACATGTAATATTTTTTTATTCCAATTACATTTTTATAACTACTTAGTGTAAGAAAATGCTATAGAGTTGTTGATATTACCTAGAGTTAGCTACTGGTAATGACTCAATCAATCCTTCTGTGTAACTTATATTTGTCGAAGACAAATAACTTTATGTTCACTTGTAGTGGGTAGCTAATATTAAAATTAAATCTATTCAGGTTGTCGTGCAGATTCCAAAATATAATTGTATTGTAATTTAAAATATGTAATACTCTCAAGTCATCTCAGCTTAGTAAGATGTTTTATTATGTTGTAGCTTTTGTACATATATAGGCATTGTAGATTTGAAAAGTTTCGGTGTTAAAGAAATAACATTTAAATTTAATATACTGGTAAATATCACTGTTTTTGTTAATGATAAGAGCTTGTTTTCCAAGGACTTCTGCAAATGGACTCCTGTTGATTTCTGTTTAGCCTTAACGCAACTTAATTTGTCATCGATTTTTTTTCAATCTTTAAAAACCAAGCTAATACTAACTAGGTTATATTTTTTAAAAATTTATTTGTAAACGCAGTTTAGTTTTAGTGCCGTATCAGCTTTTTTAGAAATAGCAAGACGCCGACGACAAGGTGCCCGGGGGCGCGCGGAACTCTGTGAAATTTCTCACTCCATTCATGCATTACGTCTTCTATATAGACTATCTTTGATCAATAAATAATAAATGTTGGTTAATTAGGCTTTTATTTAATACCTTTAAAAATAATGTGTTAAATATATATATTTTTAAATAATAACACGTACAAAATACCAAAATAGAGGTACATACTTTTTGTGTATTCGTAAATTTCTCGTGCCTAATTGTAAAACTTAAGTTGTATGGGTTACCAAAATTAGCCAAAAAAGGTGTAGCTCCTCGTCCAATAGTCGGCCAAATCGATACGCCGACGGCTATACACTGGCTCAATGTCTGGGTCTGGCTCAACGTCTTATGTCAGGAATCCTAACCATTTTGTTAATGGACTGAGAGACTAAGCTAGCTACCAATAAAACTGTCAGTTTTGATGTCCAGTCGCTGTTCACCAGTTACACCTATTAAGGACTGCCTCAGGATAGCAGAAGCTAAAGGATAACAATATAAAATTAAATCAAATAAAATCAGCTTCAGTGGCGGAACTCAACGGCGCGTTTTGCCTCGACACTAGAGCTAAGAAATGAAAATATAAATGTAAATAAATATTACATTTCCTCGAGTGGGGATCGAACCTACAATCACACTTTACAGTCACACTTTGTGCCCCTGCGCCACGGCTGGCTTCAATCCTCCCTGTCTCAATAACAATATGCGTGTAGAATATCTTGAACTTTTAAAACACTGCTTCAAATCTGGATATTTAATGTTCAATCAAGAATTCTATTTACAAATAGATGGCGTTGCTATGGATGTCCCCGGTAATAGCAAATATATACATGGAGGACTTTGAGGAGATGGCTCTTAGCTCTGCACCCTGTCTACCCAGGATATATAAGCGGTACGGAGATGACACTTACAATTTTTCCTACGAACAATATTTACATGTTCCTGAACCACCTCAATTCTATTAATGACAATATTCAAATCAATTCACAATAGAATTGCGAGCAAGTGATTCTTTAGCTTTCCTCGATGTTTTAGCCATAAGAAATTCTAATGGCAAAGTAGTAAGCCACACAGTATACAGTGTTTATGTCAGCACCACTTTAAATGAAACCACAGTTTTAACTACTCTATAAAAGCCTAATACAATTATTATTATTTTTTCCCAAAATTGAAAAAGTGATTTTTCAAACAAAATAAATAATAAAATTATCGTTGTTAAATAAAACGCCATTTGTCAAGAACGAAGCCCGTAGACATAAACCTATCAAAGGGAAACCGCCGCATACGCCTCATTCCGTAATCGAGTTGTAGGCTTGGAGAGATTGGCAAAGTTCAAAGTTGATTAACCTTTAGTAGTATTTTTGTAGTAGTGTGTGCTTACGTTATTGGTAAACGTTATTGGTAAATAACATCGTGAAATTAAAAAAAAATCCTACGTCTAAACTGTTCAGGTATCTTGATTAATTTCTTTAAAATATTTTAACTTATATTCTGTTCCCGTAAAAGTAGCGCTGACGCTTCCACCATGTATAGGAAACCCACGCATACCAATACATACCTCAATGATTAATCTCACCACCACTTCAACAGGTGAAGAATGCACTTTACCAGAATAAGCTAGTTACTCGCCAGCCTTGTCAGCCTAAGAAGCCACCCACAATAGAGAGACAGACGGTGGGAACATACGTGAAGGGAGTTACAGACTGGATTAGCAACATGTTAAGAAGAGCTATAAAAACTATTCAAGCCTAACAAGAAAGTGAGAAGAAAATAGTTTGATTTTATTTGGGACGTGGATGACACCAAAGTGAAGTTGAAAGTTGTTTAGATTTATTATTAAAAATAAGTAATCGCGTAAAATAAAACAAGAGTTATTCTTTTCTCGTTCAGGTATGTTTTTTGAAAATAAAAAGAAGGAAGAAGAAAAAAGTCCTGGTTCATCAAGACAATGCACCGTGTTACAAATCAAACAAAACGATAAGAATTGCATGAATTGGGTTACGAATTGGTCCCCATCCACCGTATTGCCTAGATTAGAATTAGTGGTTTATAAATGGAGAAGGTAAAATATTTAGTTTCCTCAATGTTTAGTGCTAGTAGATGATCGTAAAGCCATGTTTTTGACATTTTAGAAACTCTCTTGAGCTTGATAAAAGACTTCAGCCCATTTGTTGGCCTTGAAGATAAGTGCTGTGTCATCAGCAACGTAATTATTGAATAATAAATTTGTAATGTAGTTCATAGGTGTATCTGTAAATGCTTTGTTACCAACTGTCTTTGTAAATGTACAAGTTAGTTTCTTTTTCTGTCGCTAGGTGCGCTTTCTTTCTTTTCCGTCCGTGACTTAATAAGCTATGTACTGTAATGTTCAAGTGGTTAAATAAAACTCATTGTAATCAGAAATCTACGTGTTTAACTGAAAATATTACCAAATCCCAATAGTAATGATATTACCATTGATCATATGGAGCCGACAAATATATTATAAATAGGGTTGGTCCAAGTATGTGGAATACTTTGTGAAACTCCGTATGTGATAGATTGGGGGTCTATCACATACTGGGGATAGTATGTGACTGACATCGTATGGGGTTGACTTATCCATATGTCTATTTTAACGCTCCGTGAACGTTTACTTAAATAAGATTTAAAAAGCTCCAGCGCTAGTACTCTGATTCCCAAGCATTCTAATTTGGTTAATAATGTCGGAATTGAGACGGTGTCAAAAGCTTTTGCTGAGTCTAAAATGACTGCGATACACTTTCAGACCATCTCAGCCTTGTGCTACATAGGCAGTTATAGAATGTACTACATCTAAAGTCGATCTTTTGTTGAAATCCGAATTGATTAAATGATAAAAGCCGATTGCCGATTCTAATAAATGAACTAATCTTAAATTTATTAGCTTCTCGAGCAGCTTAGACAGTGATGGTAAGATGGATATGGGCCTATAGTTACGACGCAGTCCTTTTTTCCACTGTAGTAGATCGGTATAATCAAATCAGTCTTAAAAGCTGTGGGAAACACTTCTGAAAAAAGGACAAGATTACATATTTATTTCACAAGAGGAAGTAGGATTTTAAAAGCAACATTTGGACATGAGTAAGGCATAATTCCTTCTAATAGTTTTTTTGGATATTATATTGAAGAGTATACTCTTGTAAGTAATACGATTTCTTTACAGGAAAAGTCGTTATTTTTTTTCAAAGTATCCCATAGTTTCTTTTTATTAGTACTGACTTTTTTATCATAATTCTGCTCACTCAACAATTTCTTTATTAGACCATTGCATAAGTTTTTGTATCTTTTATAAGTTAGTTTCAGAATCTCATCGTCTGGATTTTGTTTCAGTTTTAGGTACATTGTATCTCTGTTACGCATACATCTATTTTTTATTTCTTTGCTATTTTCTGCTTGGTATATGAATTATTCTGATATTTCTTTCTTATTATAGCTATAAATTTCTGCAGAATCAACATTATTCAGGTCTTAATCCAAGTGTTCAAAATTATTATGCTGATAGATTATTTTTATTATATTAATATTACTGTAGGTTTTATCTAGGATTAAAAAGAAGAAAACAATTTCATGATCGGATGTTTAGGCGACATAACAGTATGCATTTAATTTAGTTTTGATCATAACGTGATCTCACCACGTCCGTCAGTGGGAAGAGTGTAAGCCTTGTCTTGCATTCTAATAAACCTTGTCCTGCTAAAATATCTAAATAACTAAAACTTTTCGATTCAGATGTATTTTCCTCAATTGATAATAATTTATATTGATATATAAATAATTTAATAATTTATATTGATATATAAATTATTTTTCTATTGTGATCTGAATTGAACGTCTTTTTTGTTGACGTTGATGAAGAAACAAAAAGGAGGCAATTGGATCAATACGATAAGACAGAAAGACTTTTCAAAGATTTAAGTAATAAAGAAAAGTTCAGTGCAAATAAAATTGGCGACTAAAAAAGAATAAAAAAAAGAAAACATGGTAGGAAGAGTGATATTTTACACTATCAAATTGCATTATACCTAATATTAGATATAATTTTACAGGATCTTCATGACATTTTAGTTCCTTCTCCTTCCTTCGACCGCCACATACACCACTCCGAGCTGCACGGTCGCAGCTATCGCAGTCGTTAATTAAATTTATATATTTCTCACCTTTTCCAGCTAAATCAATTGATATACAGCCACTAACCACTATAAAATTACCTACAATACCATCACTAATATCACCATTACATTTACTGACATCAATTGATTTGCTACCAGAAATTCCACTACAAATTTTTCACTTCTAGTATCAGTTATTTCATTTGTAGAAATCCCACTTGCGAATAGGAAGATATAAGAAAAGATACCAAATACATAATAAAAACACAAAGACAAAAAAAATTGCTGAAAAAAACTGTGAATGAAAAATGATGCTGAAATAGCTTAGACAGTGACTTTTCAATCTACAATAAAGAAAATTTTGCTTGCGATTGTTTACGCAGATTTTTCCAAAAATAAAACGTTCATGTGCGCTTGCAAAATGCATAGTGATGTCGAAGTTGATGACGAAATAAGTGACGTTTTCAAGCTAAAAACTGCCACACGATTTCAGTTACATATAAATGATATTTCCTACGTAGGTATGCTGGAGAAATTATTAAATCCTGGTATCTTTAGAAGGGGGCATCGTGTATATTTTCAATTAAAAACTTTAATAAATATTTTCAGATGAAACGTGAAAAAAATGTATAACACTGATTCATGCTTTAAAGCATTCCGTACAAACATTGTTTATTTATACAAGTAAATTAAAATTTGAAATATATTTTTATATCGAATTTGTGTTAGATATTATTTAATTTAATCTTTATTGTTGTTTTTCGTAACATTTTTTTTTTAGTTAATGGATTTTTAAAATATTCTCTGTTATTACTACCTAATTTTCTCTTGCGTTACTAAGTGTACCTAAATTTATAAACACATTCCGAAAATTTGTTACAATCTATATTTAATCGTTCATTTATTCATAAAAACTATCAACATGTGTGCCTTATTATATGATCGTTATCATACTATGTAAACATTAAATATGATTTTATTAAACTTGTATTAAACTAAACAAATGTTGAAAAAGACGCAGTGAAATTTAAGAAAACATTTGTTATTAAAATAATGAAAAAAAGACAGATTAGTAACATTTATTATTTTATTTTGGTTATGGACAGTCAATATCATATTTTTATGAATATATTGTTTTTAGTTTGGTAACGCAAAAGAACTCTAATGTAAAGCATCGTAAAGTTAAAATATCTCGAAAAGTTTAACAAAAACATGGCAGTTACTGTAAAAAACCCATAATGCAACTAATTTGTCAAATGATAATACAGTAAATTAAAATATTTATATATTTTCAATATTTTCATCGTCATTCACATTCAAAGAAGTACCTTAAAAAATGATTTATCTATATAATTTATAGTACTTAACATACATATCCTACTATATACATAATAATTACTAAAAACATTGAAATAAGAACCTTACGTTTATACGTACAATATTTTTTCAAAATTAATTATTTTGATTAAAACGTTGACTAAAAAATCGTTGGTAATATTTAAAAAATATTCTACAAAATTGATAATTTAAAATGAATAAGGTCTCCTATCATATACAGATACAAATTAAAAAAATTAAGTTAAATTCTCATATTATGTAATAACAGTCAAGTGATACTATAAAACTAAATACATTATTTAGAATCCCAAAAAAGTTTTGATCATACATTTTAACTTACATCTAAAATGATATTACTATGTACTAGCACGTGATATTTAGCATACAACACTGTCTGGAGTCATTTTATATTTAAAGTCACATATTTTAAATGTAAATTAACTTTATTTCACTCACAGTATGTTTCTGTTTTGGAATATTATGCGAGAAATATTATTCATTTATTAACAACGTGAACGTCCTGTTCCAACTGCCAGACACACCTCATTTTGTAAACCGTCCGACTCTTTGTTGCCGACGATATCGTATTAGAGGCGGCTCGCACAGCGCTCCTGCTGACACGCTCCACGCTCGCAGATTGAGATTCTATAAAGAAGAATATTTGTGACATTTATTGATTTAAATATGTAATGTGAAGCTCAACTGTTCCTAAAAGTGAAATATTATATCCCCAGAGTAAAATATTATAACAGTGTCGAAGCGCATGCGGTGTCGCCAAGACGTGTTTTTTTTACAATTACTAGAGGATTTTAATTAAGTGTAATCATAACCGGTTGTTTACTCACGTCGTTGTCGGTCGGCCGCTTGGCCGGCCTTTTGTATTATTTTGCTTATCTATTCAATCTTTAATGTATAATGAATACAGATGAAAATCGCAATGAAGAATCAATAAATATAAATTATAACAATTTAGAAGAAGATATGACACATTTAGTAGACTTAACAAAAATGTTTGAAGAAGAAGAATTATCGACGGAAGGTATGCGTCCAACAAAGAGAGTGCGGGAAAAGGAGGACGAATGGAATTTAGTGAAGAGAAGAAAAGAGAGATTAAGAGAAGTTAGAGGAATTACAGAATTATGCATTACGAGTAAAAGCATATTTCCTAAGCAATTTGCACTTGCAAAGTTATTTAAAGAACAAAAAATTATGAATGTAACCAGAGTTAAGTATGTAAATCCATATAAAATTAATGTTGAAATTAATAATACTGAAAGCGCGGAGAATTTGGTTACCTGTGTATATTTTAAGGAATTGGGATGGAAGTTTCATCGTCCTTTTGAGGTTAGTTTGTCGTACGGCGTTATCAAAAATATAGAACTAGATATATCTGAAGAAGAATTACTTAAGAATATGACAAGTAACATTAATATCGTGAATGTAAGGAGACTAAAAAGGAGAGACAAGGAAGGAAGTGGTTGGACGGAGAGTGAGACATGGAGAGTAGGATTTGAAGGATCATCTTTGCCATCATATGTATTCCTTTACGATATGAGAGTAGTGGTAGAACCGTTCGTTTTTCAAGTTACTCAGTGTTCGAAGTGTTGGAGATATGGACGTTCTAAAAAAATGTGCCCATCTAAATTGCCTATATGTCCAAAGTGCGGAGGTAAACATGAAAATTGTCAGGCTAACACATTTCGATGTGTTAATTGTAACATGAACCATATGTCCTTAGATAAAACTTGTCCAGTGTATATAAGAGAAAAAAAACTCCGTGATATAATGAGTGAGTTTAACGTTTCTTATCGAAAAGCCTTGGATATGTATGTTCCTCCTACTTCACTTTGTCCAACTTTGCAAGAAAATGTACTGCCGAATATTACAAGGATAATACCGATTGACGCTGCATCTACTTCACCTATTCTTCCTGCAAAGCATACATACGCACAAGCTACAGTACACTCAAAAGGAGCCCAGACCGCCTATACTGTAGAGAGTGACAAGAAGATTTCTACAGAGCGCCCCAAACAAAAGGAAACAAATCCAAAAAGGAAAGAAATTCAGGAAGTCATGACTGATTCTGAAGAGTTAAGCACGAACATGAATAATATCATAGATACTAGCGAAGACACTTGCAGAGAAGAGGTGTCTGACAATAGTTGTAAGGATAATATTAGGCATCCAAGAGATTACTCACTCAGATGATTAATTGACAAATTTAAATACATTATGTTTATTAAAAAAGACAATATTAAAAGTAAGATTATATCTATGGTTCAAATAGGTATAGAATGGGTGGTATCTTGGATAGTTAGCAATATACCAGATGACTTTTCTTTTTTAAGCAAAATATTTAATAATGGATAGCATTACAGTTAATATTTTACAGTGGAATTCTCGGAGTATATTACCAAAAAAATTAGATTTTGAACAAATGTTGTTCTTAGAGAAAATACATATTGTTGCTCTTAGTGAGACTTGGCTTACTTCGGACTGTTCATTCCATATAAAAAATTACAATGTTTTTCGTCAAGATAGATCCGATTCATATGGAGGTGTTGCAATTTTGACTCATAGATCTATCAAAGCCCAAATTTGCCCAACTAGAATATCTAATTCTGGTATTGAAATAGTACACGTAAAAATTTTTAATTGCAATATTTTTCAAGATTTAATCTCAGTTTACTGTCCACCAAATATTCGAACTGTGCAAAGTGATTGGGACTCGTTACTTTCAGTAGCTCATTCAAAAACCTTGATTTTAGGAGATTTTAATGCTCATCATTCGAATTGGTCCAATATAACAAATCAAAGGGGGAATCAAGTTTTTGATTCTATGATAGATAATAATTTCATTATTTTGAACAACGGTAAATCAACTCGATTTAAATTAGTTAATAGTATTTTACAAGAATCTACTCCTGATATATCTATGGTCTCTTCAGATGTAGGTCTACAATTTAATTGGAATGTTTCCAATGATTCTTTAGGTAGTGATCACATGATGATTAAAATAACAACGTCGAATAATTGTTCTCCCCAATTAATAAAAAAGAGAAATTTTAAAAATGCTAATTGGTTGGGTTACCGTCAGTTCATTGAAGAAGCACTAAAAGATTTTAAAATATATTCTGATCCAGAAGAAGCTTATGATTTTTTTTTAGACGTTTTAAACAAAGCTGCAGATTTAAATATACCATATTTCAAATTTAATCAAAATCCTAGTAGTAAATTTAGTCCAAAATCGTATTGGTCTTTCTTATTATCAAAAATTATAGCGAAAAGACGATTAGCTTTGGTATGTTTTAGAAAAAATCCCACTCCAGACAATTTTAACGCGTTGCAAGAAAAAAATCGGGAAGCTCAAATAGTAACAAGAAGAGCTAGAAATAAAGCATTCCGTACGTATTGTTCCTCCTTTGATGAATGTGTGTCTGCAAATAGTGTATTGCAAGGTATGCGATGGTTGAAAGGATACCGTTCTTCGAAGCCACATATATTTAAATAATTAGCTGAAGGTGTTCTATATAATTTGGCTCCTGATTCTACATGTCCACCAGTACCAAATTTTTTATCTAATAATGTTATATTAGAAGCTGAAATAACTAGACAAGAGTTAAATAAATGTATAAAAACTAAAGATACTGCCCCAGGATGCGACAATATTTCGTACTCTATGATTCATAATCTTCCGGATGTGGCAAAAAATATTCTATTGCAAATATACAATCTTTTTTTTTCTTTTAATTGTGTCCCAAAACAATGGCGTCGGATTCGCGTTATAACGATTCCTAAGCCGGGTCGAGAATTATCTACTGCTACTGCAATAAGACCTATATCCCTGATGTCTTGTATGTGTAAAATTTTTCATTCCATAATTAATAAAAGAATTGAATGGTTCCTGGAAAAAGGAAATTTTTTTGCAGAGGAGACAATAGGCTTTAGAAAAACACGCTCTTGTCTAGATAGCCTAAATTCATTAATTTCTAATATACAAATTGGTTTTTCTAATGATTTAAGTACCATTGGATGCTTTATAGACCTAGATAACGCATATAACAATGTTGATATTAATTTGCTATTATTGACCTTAGACAAACTCGGCGTAGGAGCATTGTATTGTAAATATCTATGGAAATTTCTTCAAGAAAGATATCTAACAATAGAAGGTCCTGATTATGTTATTACAAGAACTTCTAGACAAGGATTAGCTCAAGGTGATCCCTTATCACCATTATTATTTAACGTAGCTACAATCAATGTTTGTAAATCAATGCCTGGTTCTATATCTATCTCACAATATGCAGACGACTTTGTCATTTATAAGACCTCAACTATCAATATAGCAGCTACAGAGTTACAACATTCTTTAAATATTTTAAGTGACAGTTTGGACAGCATTAACCTTGATATTTCTCCTAATAAAAGTAAAATTTGTATTTTCAATAAAGGCCATAAAAAACATTCAGCGCATTTGTCGATTATGGGCAAACAGTTAGAGGTAGTTGATACAGTCCGATATCTAGGTGTGTGGTTGGATCGTTCGCTTAGGTGGGGAAGGCACATTAATGAAGTAAGTAAAAAAGTTCTTAAATTTATTAATATTTTTAAAGTGTTGGCTGGTTCTAGTTGGGGTGTACACCCTAAACATTTAAGATTATTATACATTTCTTTAATTAGAAGTCGTATTGATTACGCAAGTTTTTTTTATGATAATAGTGCAAACATTCATCTAGGGAAATTAGACAGGATACAAAATCAATTCATGAGAATTATTGGTAGTTTTATTAAAACGACGCCCATTCATGTGATGGAAAGTGAATTGTGTTTACAACCACTATTCCTTCGTCGTCGTTACTTAGCTGGAAAATTTTGGCTAAAAACTAAATCTCGTCAGACCAATAGTGGAGGCTTAAATATAATTTCTAAGCTTGCTTCATTATTTGATACTTCTAGATACTGGCTCAATAAAAAGACGCCTGCATTAATTTTGGTTCATAATTATTTAAAACATTTTAAAATTAATAGTTCTAAAAAGTTAGGTATGTTTTCATTAAATACTTGGATAAGTTATATAGATACTCAATCTTTTATTAAATACGAGGTAAATTTCATGACGAAACCAAAAAGGCAATTTAATTCTGAATATTTAAATAAATTGTTTAGTAATTTTATCATCTCTCAATATAGTAATTATAACAAAATATTTACAGATGGTTCTAAGGATAAGGAAGGATCGGGGGCTTCTTTTTATGATTACGAACAAAAGATAGCTGTAAAATTTCAGATAGACTCCAATGTGTGTATAATGGATGCTGAACTAATCGCTATAGCAGAAGCTCTGTCATATATAGAATCAACCGATTATATTAATACAGTAATATTGACAGACTCTAAAAGTTCGCTTCAACATTTGGCTCGGTGTACCTCGACATTTCGAGGAACTTCGATAGCCTATACTGTATTGGACAATGTCTTGAGATTGCGATCTTTGGGAAAGAATGTAATTTTGCTGTGGATACCGTCTCATGTAGGTCTAGAGGGCAATGAGATTGCTGACTTATTAGCCAAGCAAGCAATATCGGATGGAATTCCTGTTATTAGTTCTCCTTTTTATACTAATTTTATACCAAAAATCAAACAAATTTGTTATACATTTTGGGCAGAGTATTTTGATAAAAGGTCTTTAGAAAAAGGTATCTGGTATAAAACGATCCAACCACATCCTTTAACGTCACCATGGATAAATAATCAAATTTTAAATAGAAAAAAGACAATTGTAGCGCTTAGACTTCGTGCTGGGCACATACCAGGCAATAAATTTTTATGTTTAATGGGTAAGTCAACGACCGCTAGCTGCATTTATTGCAATTCTAATTCTGTTGATGATGTCTACCACATATTGATGGAATGTGTCCAGAATGAAGCTCTTAGAAAAGAAATAAGCTGTAGATCTCAAGAAATAGGTTATTGTAATGCTATTTTGGCTTCACCTCTTTAAGATGAAGCCAAAATATTATATGAGTTAGCAATGACCCGCTTAACTTAAGTTATGTTAAATTATAATTATAATGTATTTATGTAAAACTTACCAGGGCGACATGTTCGCATAAGCGACAAAGCCCTTAAATTAGATTAAAAAAAAAAAAAAAATATTATAAATATAATTTTAACTGGATTGGTATTACCACAATGCTATTGTTGCTGCCGGTAGAGCCCCGGCGGGTAGCGCGGTAGGCCGGCGAGGTAGGCGGGGCCCGCGGGCAGCGGCGCGGACGGCGGCGGCACGCTCACTGGAAATTATTCATTATCTTAACAAATTACTGCGTCTACTGCAATATGTGAAATGAAACAAATATTAACATATATTTGTATATTTTTAGAAAGTTACCTTTCTAATTTTAATTAAATTAATGAAGCATTTGAGAATCGTCAATCTTTGTATCCAAGTGGTAAAAAGAAATTTTCCTTTTACTATCGGATACTGAATCTATACATCTAGTCAGGCTGCTATCGCATATACATACCGCTGGGTGGTGGTTGGTACGGCGGGGGGTAGTACATCCTGGCAGGGGCGGCGGAGGGGGGCGCGGGGGTGGCGGGGGGAGGGGGAGCTCCCGCGTACTGGTACGTAGGTGGCGGCGCCGTCCGCATTTGAGGGTTCAGTTTTAGCCCGTTAGTTAGCTGATGGCATCCATTTGTGTTGCTGTTGTGGCTCGCGTGTTTTAGTATATCTGATGCGAAATCACTTGCAGACACCTGTTCCGGTGCGTTCGCTGAGAAATAAAATTTTGTGCTAAGTCCAAACTAGTCACATTGTAGTTAGTTTTTAATCAAATTATTTTTTTTATTATAAAATATGTTTTATCTTTTCACTGTATTGGATTACCTATATAGTTTTACCTGTTAATAAAGAATAAACTTGTACATTGTAAAACAATAACGTTAATGTACGGTGTAAAATAAACTCAGCCAAGAATCTAAGAAGAGTACATTTATTAATATAGTAACTTCGGAGAAAGAAGACAAGACTTAGAATATAATATCTTACTTATTTTTAAAATTCTGAGATAGTTATACAGGGTGGAAGAGGCAGCGCTCCATTTACGGAAACAACATATAGGGTAAAATATTTCAAACCTATACCTAAAGAAATTAATCAAGATGCCTCAACAGTTTGGACGTAGGATTTTTTTTTCATTTCACGATTTTTATCCATACCTGTATTTCGTGTGACGCGATTACGTATAGATCCCAATAACATAAACACTTACTACTACAAAAATACTACTAAAGGTTAAACAACTTTAAACTTTATCGTCAATACATACGACTCGATTTCGAAATGAGGCGGATGTGCGGCGGTGTTTCTTTGATAGGTTTATGTGTGCGTGCGTCATCCTTACAAATGGCGTTTTGTTTTAAAATGACATTTTTATTATTTATTTTGTTTGAAAAAAAAATTTTTCATTTTTGGGAATTTATTTTTTTCTGAACGGAACGGAATGTCTTAACACTAGATTCTCTCTGCCTACCCTGCTGTGTGCGGGATACAGCGTGAAGCTGATTTGATTTATATATTTGATTTATATATAATATAAATTCCAGTATTCTCACTTTGTTTTAATATGTCCAGGAAAGATTGCAATACATCAGACTTGGGCGCAGTGTTAGTGCGTCGTGGCACCGTCAGCGTCTGCAGCAACGTCTCGTCCAACCTCAACGTTGACGACAGCATCTGAACGTATCAGCATTTACAAAAAGTTATATTATATGAAAAACTTTAATTTCAATTGTATTATAGAGTTAACAACTCTTAGCAAGAAGTGTGTACAATAAACTTACCGATTCTAAGTTTCTGCCACTTCCAAATATGTAATCCATAAGTTGAATCAAAAATTGTTTAGGGACTGCAGACATGCCCTAAAAGAAAATAAATTTATATAATAAAGTTCAGAGTGAAAATAAATAAGTAATAAGCTAAATTTTGGTCACAACTACTTGTTACTAATAGTTGAAAAACTTTTATGTGTGAAATTAAATTAAATTGTTTACGATATTGTTTTTTTTTTCTTATCAGTTTCACGCTGTACTCCGCATAGAGCAGGGTAGGCAGAACCTAGTGTTGACACTGCGTTTCCTACTTTCCGCCGAATTTTTGAAAGCATTGCGTGTTGAGTGGAGAAACTTAACGCCGGATTTTGTCTTGGTGTCAGAACGAAGAAATGAATTAATAAATAATAATTCATTCCCTCGAGTGGGTGAACCCACAACCCCATGCATCACGACGGACGTAGCTTTTTGTCTCATTGCGTAGAAGACGCGCGTTGAGTGGCAGAGGCCAGCAACTAAAGCGAGGCTCAATGACGTCATTGGATATTTTCGCAAGTGGGCCGCTTAACTGGGAGGATAAAATCAAACGCCCCATCGAGCATCCCTCTTCTCATTACTGTTTGTGCAGCCATGTACGATGATCACGCACACGGTACGCTAAATAAAGAAGACATCTTCCGATGATGTTGTTATACTCTCCAGCGCTCACTCTTCGGCACGAGAATAACGCCACTATACTGACAATCCAAACCAAACATCCAAGCAGTATAATTTTCACGAGTGGCTGGACCGTGAAGAAAGCTCCTCAGACGTTGAACCATCCTCGGGTCGTCATGCCGCCATAATTTGAGCAAAAATCTTTAGAGACTCACGAGCCTGTATGCTTATCATATTGCTGAACGTTATATTAAAATTATTGAGAAGCTGCTCCTATCACACATCCAGGTAGGTGCTTCTTACAACTACGTCCCAAATAGAATCCTAAAGCGATAATTCGACCACCGGTACAGGTTTCTTGTAGTGCCAATCAATAGTCTATAGTTCTAAGAGCCTTTACGTTAAATGTCAGGTCTGTAACTCAACAATTAGAGATGGCGCAAAAAAGTCACATTTTGAAAGAATTATAAAGACCCTCCATGTTTTAGTGACCTTCTACTATATACATAGACTTCTACTATATAGTCACTGTGTTCTCGAAGAGCCAGCAACGCTTACTTACCACTTACACTTGCTTCATAAATCTTCTTTGCCATTTTTACTTTACCCATTCTCTCATCGTGCCCGAGCCTCCTGAGCACGTTCTTCTCCATTCTCATTGTGATATCCTCGCTAGTAGCTGACATTCTGTGTATCTCATTGCGGAATCTGTTCACTGCATTGGCTCCGTATATCCTACTATCCTACTGACTCGTCCTACTGACGTTTCGCCATCTCGTGAATGCAACTAAGGCATCGATAATTCTATTACCGACAATACGCCTTTCCACATCCATTTCATATCTTCCGTCTCCACTAATTATGCTTTTCCAAATATACCACTTCATTCACTTATATCTTATACAATATATAATTCCATTTATCTTTTATTTCGTAATTTATTTCAAATATTTACCATTGTCTTCTCCTTTCTGAGTGTCATTTTACTTTAGTAAGCAATTTACTTTCACGTCACCTACTTTCCCTAATCACGTACTACTCCCATGTCACTCCAATATCAAAAAATACTACCCAATGAAATTCTCTACTCTTCGAGAGTATTAGGTACTTCATAAGTATTCGAGGGTCTATTCTCTTATTTTTAGACTATTTATTCAATCATACTGATGCACTGATAAGGGGCCGTTCAAGTATTACGTAAGCACTGTGGGGGGCCGGGGGGTCTTGGGTTTGCTTATTTTTGATGACATGGGGGGTGGGGGGTCTAGCTAGTAATTACGTAAGCAGAAGTTATTTATTTTTTCATATATATTATGGCTAAACGACGATATAACTACTACTTTTATAATATAATATATAAGTTTTTTATATCTATTTAGCGGGAATAGCACATTGTCAAAAATCTAAATTTAAAATTTTATAAAAATCTGTGGTGATTTAAGAATTTTTCCATACAAATTTCAACCTCTTATTTGCACCCTTAGGGGATGAATTAAAAAAAACCACGAAACACGTGTTCAATAAAAATCGGTGCTGATTTCGATTTTTTCCATACAGACTATCAACCCCTATTTCATCCCTTTAGGGTTAAAATTTTTCAAATTACCTACTTAGTGGATTTCCAGAATTCGAAATTATAAATCTGTCCAAATTTCACATTTCTACTATCAGGGGTTACGGATGTGCGTGCGTTTTACCTCAGTCAGTCGGAACATGTCCTTTTATAAATGTAGATATAAATAAAATATCAATAAAAAATACCTTAAAAAAAATTATATGTCAATGCTTACGTAAGTATTGGGGGAGGGGGTAAGAGGAATGCTTATTTTTGATGACATAGGGGAGGGGGGGATCAATAATTGCAAAAAAACTGCTTAGGTAATACTTGAACGGCCCCTAAGTGATGCTTCAATTCAGTTAAGGTAAATGGAATTTGTGAGCTTTCTTCCCCTCTTGAATTTTTTCATGCATTTACGACACTTTCAAAGTGTTAGCTTAGCTTAGTCTATCAAATGGAGTGTCTAATATATATATATATACACACATACAGAACATAAAAGTTACCCTATAAGGGTTTATTTTTTTTATTTTGGGATACGGAACCCTAAAACACTTGAATTTTATATTATATTATAAAGCTATGTAAACAACTTACAGGAAGCATTGTAGATGATTGATTAAATTGTGCCAGGACATCGTGGAAATCCAAATTTGATACAACCTGCTATAAATAATTCAAATAATTATTTATAAATATTAATATAGACATCAGTTTCAATTTAATAAAATAAATAATTTAACTTTAAAATTAAGTCAATTGGGATAAGTTTAAATGCAAATTATCATATATTCCAGATTTATAACTATCTATTTTCTTTCTATTCCATTTAGCTGATAGTAAGTAATTATTTACCATTCCAACAAAATCAGAATTTCTCAAATATTAATATCAAGAATATTTTGTTTGATTTAAACTAGCAGGCCGTTGTCGAATTCGCCTGCTTGAACTACACAATTATTTGTTAAATATTATTAAGTGTATTTAAGAAAAAAATGGTTGGTTATTTTTGTATAGTTATACAATAAATGAATAGTAATGTAACCATTCTTTATTTGCTTTTGCTAAGTTTGGTTACCTATGTTAAGATATTTGATGGCCTTATTGGAGCATCTTAGTGCAGAATTTTTATTTTAAAATAATATATAATTCAAAAATAGGTATATTTATTTACCTCTATGTACTCTTCGATGAGATTATACAGGTCTTGATTTACGAGTGATCTCAGTAGATCTTTTCTATTTTGATATTCTAATAACTTTTGCTTGAAAGCAAGTGCTTCATATTCTTCATCTCTCTGTAATTTTGTTATTTTATCTCTCAACGATTCCACTCTGAAATTATAAAATTATATTGAAATATAATCTTAACATTTTTAGAATAAAATATATATGTGGGGTACCTGATTTAATAATTTTCATTTTGAAATTTACTGTACCAGTGAGATGATCGACGATGTAATAACACTGAAATCGCCGCGCAATAACAACCACGTGAAACGGTTTAATTTTTTTTATCAGTCATACATGAATTAAAATCAAATTTGTCGTTATTAGCAACAGGTATCATAAATCTAAAGAAAATGTATGATTTTTAAGAATGCTTCGAAAAATTCATTATCAATAATTAACTGACGCCCAATTTCCCCTTTATTTTTATTAATTATCAAATCTCTTACATTTTTTACTTACGCAAAGAGAATTAATATTAAGGTATGTTGTTTCATTTAGTGTTTGTTAAATATATGGTGTGTTGTACCTCTTCGCAAAGCCTCAGTATGTTGTTAATATGACCTAAAGCCAGAAACGCGAACTTCATTGTAATGTGAACGATCAGGAGCTTATATGCTAGATTTTAAAAGCTATAGCACTTTTAAAGGGAATACTGTAAATATGCATTCTAAAAATTCGCTAATATAAGAAATACTTTTGTTACGTGACGCGCTTTGCATAACACTAAATATTCCCAACAGATGTGTAATCTTGTTTAATAATAAAACTAAAAGGAATTTATATTTCATATCATGATAAAACATATAGTTTCAAACAATATAGAAGAATTTCGGTAGGTTGCCTAACCTGATCTCGCGTTGGACGCACTGTTCACAATGAGCAACTGCGTCTTTTTCCTCGTCCGTCTTCTTGATTTTACAAGGTTGTGCTGAGAACAAAATCAAAGATCGCCAAGCCATACACAACAGTTATATAATTCACAAATAAATTTAAATAGAACAAGCACAAACTTATGTACGCTTTCCGTGACATTGCGATTTCTAGCAAAATATATCAATAATTGGAGAATAATTTTGACTGTTATGATGCAAATACAATAATTTAAGATAACGTACGTCTCCTCTTATATATAAAATAGTATTCAAATAAACTTAAGAATTCGAACGTGAGGAGTTAGGTATTTAGAGAGGGAGATTATAAGCTGTTGTTTTTTCTTAAGTTATACATTCAAGTTCGCCACAAAAATATTTATAACGAATAGCGATATCTATAAAATTATTAGATTTACACACAGATATTGTTTTGTTCTACTGGTGTGGTCTAACATACTGGGATCAAAATTTCCATTAATCTTACTAGGAAGTCTATTTTAAAGAATATTCTCAGTGATACTACTCTCAGTCGTAGGACTACTCCGCAAAATTACTGGAATAGGCGACAATAACATTAAATTTATTGACGATAAAGTAATGTAGACCAAAAAATAAAAATGTCAGGTCCTGAATAACCCGAAAGGGGACAATGGTACTGCCACGGAAGTAACGTCTTTAAAAAACTGACAAAGTGCGAGATGTTCTCGCCCTCCGAGGGTGGATGTCATGATTGTAGGCCAACAGAAAGTATAATTAAAACAGTTTACGCAAAAAGACACGGAAAACATATCAAGTAAAATGTTAAATAATTATTTGAATGCAATACATACATAAACATTAATTTTGAATGTTGGAATTTTGTTATTTACCCTTTAATGTATAAATGGCAAATGCATATAAATTTAATTACAATTTTGAAAGAAATAAAAAACAATATTTCATAACATACAACTGTAAGGCTATTCAATAGCTTACCCATTTTTTTTTATTTTATATTCGCTAAAGCTTAATTTTCCTTAAAGCTTATCATCTTTAGTTTCTTATATCGCTGAGCGTTAAGTAAAGGGAATGGAAGTGTATGTCACTTGTTTAATTGTGACGCTATTTTAAAAATTCCACATTTCAGTACTTTGTTTAGTGCAATAAAAATGATCTTACCATCACAATCTTTTAAAGATGTTCTTTTAAGAGAACCATTTTTAGTTTGAGCATGTGCAGATATTGGAGGGGGCGGGCGACTAGCATCAAACCTAAAAAATCATGTTACACATTAATATACATAAAATTTGCATCAAGTTCTTACTTTCCATTTTGTTTTTACGCACTTGGGAATAACTGTAGGCGGTGGTTGAGCTACTGCATACACTGCACTGTTTTGGGGTGGTGGTGCTAAAACAAAAGAACATAACATTACAATATTAGGAATTTGAGCTGCAGATCTTTTCAACAACACTAAAAATATTTATGCAAAAAGGCAGTAAAGGCAGGCAAGAACAACCAGATTTTAACACCTTTGGTTCTTATGTTATTGTTTATATGATTTTTAACCATTATTTATATCTTGATTTTAATTTAAAGTTTATATTATCAGTAAGCCCTCCTACAATATGAGTATTTATTATATCTTTGACTCTCTTTAACATTAGGAATATAAATAGCTTATAAATTTAATACTGCTAAAATCATCAAATCAAAGGTAGACAGAGGAAACCTAGTTTTAAGACACTCCAGTCCCCACTTTCTACCATTTGATAATGGAGGACTATCTTAACTGTACAATGAGTCCTGTATCTTATTTTGATAATATTTTGCTGGGACTTCAAAATCATCACTAAGGACTGATGAGTGAAAGTATAATAAAGTTTTTTATAAACTTTAAATAAAATAACCCATAGTATATCACACAAATATGATACATGATCATGTATTTATTAAGATAAAGTAATTACCTGTGAACATTGCTACTTGTGCTTGTGATGTTGCTACAGTTGAAGGAACCGTCGGCGGCGGTGGAGGCGGTAATAACTGTTGTATTGGAAGCATATTTGGAGTCTGTCGTACTGGTACCACTGCAGGCAACGGCGCACGAGGTTGCGGGGGCGGCGCACTCACCGGCGCTGGAGGTGGTGGGGGCGGAGGCGGCTGTGCCACAAGCGATTCCTGTATATATAGAGCTATTTGCGGTATTGTTTCAGCAGCTGTAGCTGACATGTTGGCGTGTCTCTCCGCAAGAACTCTCGGTAGTTGTCCCGTCGCAAAAAATAAACTTTCTTCCTCTTTTGTTGTGTGTAGATAAGTACAATGTTCACGTGTACATCCAGGAGGGTTTTGATAGTCGTGACAAAATTTTAACACCTTTTTCATTTCCTCAAAATCGAGATCATGACGAAATTTACATTGAATATTTTTATTGCAGGTGCCCCAAATAAAATTTCGACATATATCTTTTTTATTTTCAGTTTGAGTCAAGTTTTCGTTATGAGGTTCAAAATCAGATAAGTTCTGTGGATGCCCTGGCATCGGTGGCTGTCGGCCATTTTGATCACATCTACTGCTCATGGACTGCACAAATTATAAAAAAACCTCTTTTAGTTCATAACAAAAGATTAAGAACAATTCACTTGAATCAAATTACTTACCGTATTTTTTTAACACTGTGAGTTGTAACAGAAATAAGAAATTTAACTTTTGTAAACAATATACCTTTACATAACATTAAATAAATTCACATTAGCACCACACAAATACCATCCAAAATTTTATGTAGTATATAAGAATTTTATAGAATGTAACGATTAAAAGGTTACCAGTGAAGTAATGTCTGTTAAAATTTCCATATAGATTACTACTCTTACTTATTACAATCCATATTTCATATTATCAATCACTATTTTGCGTCAAATCTAAGTTCATACGCAGTACGCACACTCAAACAAGTCACAGATTATAGAAATAAATAATAAATGAAACCGTCGTTATACAAAATAACAAGGTCCAACAGATTACATATTATAATTTATACCAACTTAATCTTAGACAAAAAAGATTAATAAATTATTTTGATTTAATTACAAAAATATTTCAACATAACGTCACCAAAATAAAAAGGTTGGTTTTTCAACAGAAATCGAATCTTGAAGATATTCCTTTACTTCGGCTTTTCAAAAGTAGTCTAAAAAATGTATATTTATAATATTAATATTTTGGGAGGAAAAAAGACATTGGCCTCTGGAGTCTCGGCTCTGCGCGGGTGCAAATTGCAATAGAAAACTACGTATGGGTTTGCAAAAAAATTTAAAAAATCAGGGCGTCAGGCGTCACTGCCATTTATACAAAAAATAGTGTTCAGCTTAATAGAGCATACTCCATTCATTTTGGTATGAGATAAAAAGTAAACAAAAAATATTTCTATATAATATTTGTATAAGATTTTAAAATTCTTTCTAAAAGTTTTATGTAACTCTTTAATTTCTATTAAATTTGGTTCAGGATTATCTGTTTTAAAATATAAAAAAATCAATATTGTTGTTAATTAAAATAAAAAACAAAATAATCATAGAAAGCAACTTTACACTTATTAAAACAAGAAACTTAAAAACAACAAAAGTAACAACGGAATCATAAATTATCAACAGGTTGGCTGATAGTAAATCTGATGGATATAATTTGACCGATGACAAAACATCACATTTTAATGTAAACTGATCACATTACCTGTGCTATATAATTTATTATAGTAGTTTATTTTGACAGTATTTAAATGCGTCCCAAGTTTGAGAACAAATTGGCTTTTGGGTGTCTTTAAAAGTCAAATATTTAATTAATTATAATAATTTAATGGTATTTATGATTCCGTAAATGGGGTAAATAGAAACACTTTTAGATTTTAATATTTTTTTTCCTGGCCTTAAATATAAAAAGAACCGTAATTTTTTTATTATTGTGTTTGATCCTTTCCACTTCAAAACTTTATAAAATTTTAAAGTATCATTATAAAAATCATTTCATCGATATCCACAAATTTAAATCATTATTATTATTAACTAATTCTACAGATTGCATTCAAAACTGTTGCTTACGGTGCTATCAGAATAAACTGAATGACTTCCATAAAAACAGACTTTTTACTTAAAAAAATAACCTTTTTTGACTGTTTACCTTTTATCTCATTGCTCCGTGTATAGGATAAAAGAATGTAATGGGAGACAAATATTGTAATATAGAAATCCTTTCTAGTCAGAGGGCCTAGCCAAGTATCAATTCTAACTTGCTGTACGCGTTGGCAATAATAACTATAAAAAACGATAATTTGGTAGCCAATGTCACAAACGATGACACTTTAGTGTCTGACGCTTCTTCTACGTTAGAGTACAAGACACTCGGGTTTTATTATCTATAATTAACATGTTTTAATGTCAATTGAAGGATTTGACAACTGTCACAACAAGTCGGTTAGTGTTACGCGCGGTTTTTATAAATTTAGTGTTCGGATTATTATAAGGTACGTAGTCTTTATATTGTTATTATTATAATTAGCTTTATCATGAATTTAAAGTGTAAAATTTAACATTTAAAGATTATTAAAACACTATATAACCTATTAAAAAACATGCTACCGTTTTAGGATGGACACTAGGCCGAGAACAAGCCCGGAACAGTTTGCTGTTCTCCTAGAGTTTATGGAAACGTACGTAAAATAATAATTATTTTGTGAAAATCTTTCATTCTTAAATTAATATTTAAAACTGAGTTGACCCGAGACATGCAGGAGTATCCACTTAAGAAACACTCAAGTGACTTCTTTCTTGCTTTATAAATAAATCTTTTTATTGGTTTAATATTTTAGTAATATAAGAATAAGAAATACTCAGACATGGAGATATAGCTCGGCCTCAAAAAGGAATGCAAGGCAGAGTAAAAGCCAATCTACTTTGGGACAACCTATTCGATCTGCTCAATTCTGTTGATGGAGGAGTATTTAGGGAAAAAGAAAAATGGAAAAAAGTAAGGCTTATGTTATTTATTTTTTAAAAAAGTAGTAAACATAACATATATGTATAACAGCAATAGTCTTCATTCTCCTTCTGCAGGGTGCTAATCTCTTTTGTTGATGATGAATGACCTTCACCATTAATTATTTATTATTAATTATTGAATATGAAGTGTATTTGCTTAGTAAAAACACTGGATTATAATATATGCTTAAATAACCCAAATTAACTAACATTCATATTTTTAGATTTGGGCAGATTGGAAAACTAAAACGAAAAAAAAGGCTGCATTCCTACAGAAAACTATAAATCGCATTGGTGGTGGTCAAAGCAGCAGCAGACTCTCACAGACTCCTACAGAACTTAGAATATTGGGCATAATGGGAGTAGCTGCTGTTGTAGGTCTCTCAGTTGTAGAGGACAGAGGCTTTGATGTTAGTATATCTATAATTCCTGGCTTATAAATATTTACTCAAATTGAAATTGATTAAATAATAATCTTAAACATTTTTAAGGCACCACCATTGTCTACACAGTGTCAGAGGCAATGTTAGATCCAGAAGGTATATTTATGTTTATTTTATAACATGCTAAGTGTACTCTGCTGTTTTATCTGAATTTTTATAAAATAGGAAGTAACTTCATGCCAAATTACATTTAATACATATATAAATCCACAGAACTTATTTATATTACATTTTTGAATATAATTATATTTTATAAACTGTAAAGTTCAAATGTATTTATAAGTAGTTATTTTAGAATTGTCTGTCAATTGTGAAGAGATTTTACTTTAAAATAATACTAACATACACAATTATTAAGTTTATGTTACAACATCATAATTGTACCCCGCTGTTTGACTGTTATTTTCTTGGATAAAAAGGAGTCCTATGTGATTCTGAGATCAATGATTACTTAAAAAATTATTTACTAGTTTTTGCTTTGTAACAGTAAAAACCATACAACTAATAAACATAATAACTATACAATAAAAAAATATAATTGCTATTTATAAAAAATAGTTATATAGTATTAATCCATAGTCAATACTATTTAAGTGCTCTTGCAGTTGCAGCTTCACCACTGATAAGCGAGAGCAATACGCCGCCGCGTCGCCGACCTGGCCGCGCTCGCCGGCGACTTACTCCCTTCCAGGAGGTTGTTACTCCATTTGCTGCCATCGAACAGCAGCAATTGGAACAGAAGGAAAGAAGAATAAAATAATTTGAAGAAATTAAAACGGAGCAATCTATCACAACTCTTAAAAATATAGAGCAAGGCATAAGTAATTTATCACTGAGAAGAGAATAAATACATTATTTATTTATTCTTTTAAATTATTTTTATTACTTATTTTTAGAGGCCGGTCGTGGCGCAGCGGCACGAGGTGTGACTGCAAAACCGACTGGTTGTGGGTTCGATCCCCACTCGAGGAGATGAAATATTTACTTAAATTTATATTTCCATTTCTTCGCTCTGGTGTCGAGGTTAAGCGCGGCGTTGAGTTCTGCCACTCAACACGCAATGCCTCCAGAATTCGGCAGAAAGTGGGGAACAGTGTCTTAACACTAGGTTCCCTCTGCTTACCCAGGACTACAGTGTGGGGGATAAAGCGTGAAGCTAATTTATTTATTTTATTTTTAAATTATTTAGGCCATAAATTATATTTTTAAGTATTGTGATTATTTCTCTCTCTCTGCTTTATTTTTAAATTTTATAATTTTTTGTTGATTTATTGTTCCTTTTTAATTTAAGAAATTGTTTTTAGTTTACTGATTGTTATTAAATTGAATAAGATATATTTTATTTTAATTAGAGAATTTATTATTATTTATAAAAACAATAATCAACTTCACGCTGTATCCCATACACAGCAGATTAGGCACTTCCTGGAGTAGGGATCAAACCCACAACCGTCGCGTTATCGTCACACCCATGTGCCGTTGCGCCACAACGGCCTCTAATTTAAAATTAAAAAAGTAACTAAAAGATATTCTTATTTGAAAGATTTATTGTTCTTTTTATTAATTTAATATTGTTTTTTACTTTTGTTGATCTATTGTCTTTTTAATTTAAGAAAATTGTTGTTTTTAATTTACTTATTGTTATTTAATTGAATTAGATATATTTAATTTGAGAAATTATTGGTTTTTAAAAATAAAAATAATATATATTGTTGTTATTTAAGGTTTTTTTTAATTTGAGAGATCTATTATTTGAGTTCTATTGGTTTTTGTTATATTGTATTTAAATAATGTTATTAGATCAAGAAAGTCATGTAGACAAGTAAAATAAATGTGTAACACAAGCAGGTGCATCCATGTGGGGGCCACTAGCTACTAATAAATTAATAATTATGCGAGTTTCATAGTTTTATTAACTATATATGTTACTCCCTGGTCCACTTTCTTTTTGTGTTTATTAAACTTATGTTATCTAATATTTTAAACTAATAAAATTTTAACTACACACATTTTTTACTTTTAAACTTACTTTTTAATTGCACAAGTTATTCTAGTAAAAAAAAAATGTGAAAGGGTATACCTTTCCCATTTCTTTATTTTACTTTTAGTGATTTTTTTAGTAAATAAATAGTTCAAAGGTTAATCAAGGAAATACATTTAAAGAGATACATTTATTAATATATCAAATAATTTATTTAATTTTACAATCAAAATACAAATAAAAATGTAGGTAAAATAAATTAAGAGCAAATAAGTAATTATAATACAAAAATATTGAAAATCAAATTAAATTAAATGATAAAAATTATAGATTGTATGATAAAAATTATAGGAATCACAAAAATATAAAAAAATCTAAATAACACAGAAATTGATAATCTAAATAAAATTAAATTTTGAAAAATATAGGTGAAGTATAAACTAAACACATAAGTAATAAAGTTATTATAATACAAAAATTAAAAAAGAAATTAAATCATAAAAATTGTAGTGTAATAAAATAAATAAAAATGATTTTGTATAAATATATCTAATGTTCATTTTATAATCTGCTTAATAAGCCAGTCAACATTGCTCTGCCCTGGACAATATCATTTATATTTGCAGTGGAGGTGAAGGATGAAGGGTATCATCATTATCATCCTCTTGTTCAGCAGGAAGTGAGGTTGGTGGTGGCAATCTGGCTTTTAAGGCCATGTTATGAAGTGCTGCACACAACATGCTGCTATGATATTTCCTGTAACATGAGGATGGTAATGAAGTACTCTGTGTCTTAACAAGCATCTCCATCTTGCTTTGAGTAGCCCAAAGCAACGCTCAATGCAGTTCCGGGCTTGTATATGCCTTTGCATATGTGTGTTCCCTTGAATTTTCCACTGCATTTAGTATAGGGGTCATGAGCCACGGCCGTTGTGGATATCCTGAATCACCTGTAAATTTTATTGATTTAAAATATTGTTTATAAGCATGCATAAATTCATAGATTTATTACTTATGGACACTATGATCAAATTATTTAGAATTATTTTGAGAAATTTGTTGAAATTGCAAAGTTATTTGTTTTGTGAGTGTTTGTAGTGATATAAATTAAGGAATATGAATTGTATGAATAAGTAAAACTCACCTAATAACCACACTTGTTCATTTCTTAGATGAAGCTCACGCATATATGCTTCAACTCTGCTTGTTGACCATATATGTGAGTCATGTGAAGCGCCACCAAACTTTGCATTCACATTCAAAATTTGCAAATCACTGTCACAAACCTGGGATAAATTTAAATATAATTATTTAAAATCAATTCAAAGGCCATATAATCAGTAGTAAATAAGAAAAAATATTAAATAGATTAGTAGACATATACATACCATTTGAACATTTAGTGAATGATAACTTTTTCTGTTAAAATATAGATGTTCATTTTCTGTCAGTCTCACTAATGATATGTGAGTGCAATCTATGCACCCTACCTCTCCTGGCAAACCAAATCTTCTATGAAATCTGAAACAGTACGAAAGTAATATAGGTTAAAAAAAATACAGAATTAAAGATAGCTTTACGAGATAGTTTCACTTATATGTTCAGAGACTTACTCTTGTTTTTTGCGATCTCTGTCTTGTTGGGTTTGTGGAAACTTTATCCACTTTGCCATAATGGCAGAGTGGTTCAACGCTTCCACAACTTGCGAAATACAACGGCTTACGGTGCGTTGCGTAAGCTGGGTTGACACGCCAACAATACCTTGGTATGACCCAGTGGCAAAAAAACTAAGGGCACACAAAACCTAAAATACGTATAAATATGTTATTTAATTCATGAACATTAACTGAAATAATTCCAACTAGAAACAACTTATCAAAGGAAAATTTCTTACCTTGAGCTCTATTGGAATCTCATAAGACCCTTTTAATTTACCTAACTCTCGTAACTCTTCACACAGAGTTAGGTAAAGAGACTTGCTCATGCGGAACTGCTGCACAAACGTCTCCGCCGGCATTTCTTCAATTTTGAGCTTGCCATAACAATTTAAACGGTGCATTTTAAAAATAATAACTATTGATTCTATAATACCGCAAGTACACAAGTTCCAAGTCGAGAATCTGCTCACAAGTGACTAAGGGCCGCCATCCAGTGTTGGTTAAATTAAATCTAATATTAATATACAATTACTTGTTTTTTAATATATCTATTTTCCTTTTTAATGACTTCTGATAATCTCCAAATTGTCTATTTTTAACTGTACAAAATTTTTTTACTGTTATGTGGAAGACACTATTACATATAAAATCAATATTTTCTTTGAAATGATCCTCACACTGGGCAAGAAAACTAAAATTTACATCTTCTTCCAATTTACAGATTACCAGTTTTTTGAATATGAAAGGTTTAAAGAATATGATAATGTTTCATATAAATTATTGCAAATTGTAGCACAGTTCTCAACATATCTAATAAAATCTGCAGATACATAGTTTAAGTTCTTTTTAACATTATGATATAATTTGAAGTCCATAAAAGTGTACAATAAAATATTGTCAGTATGTCTAGCTTTTAAAACTGAATCACAAAGCCTGCATTTATTGCCAAGGCTCTTTAATAAAAATCCACAGACATATGCACAGACTTGTAATTCTTGTGCATCAGAAACACTTTCTCGAAAGGATGACTCCACCAATGAGAGCATGTCTGAAACAAGTGGTCTTTCTGATTCTGTGCATGTGCAGTTGTGGTTTTTTTTTTTTTTTTGTACCGTGTCCGTGACCGTGACCTGTAAGTGCCTGAGTTGTGATTGCATTTAATTTTAATTGTTTTATTATTTTAAAAGCTGTTTGTGCTGTTGGCAGGAAAGCTTTCGTGGTTTGGCCCTTGTCGGATTCTTTGTACCTCCTATTCCAGGCTTCTACTGTCCTCTCTCTTACCTTGCTCTTTACATACGACAGCGGGCACTCATCATAGTCCGGTGCCTTTTTCTTGCTAGCAGTTTCCGGTTCAAGGTCCTCGAGGCATTCGAACCGCATCCCAAGTTCCTCCGACGGATGGGGCGTCTGGCTGAGCTCGATCTTTTTCTCGACCATCCTGCCACAGAGGAAGTCTTGTGGCTTACCTCGCTTTGCCTCGTAAACTTGCGCAGCCTCTTGGACTCTCATATCGAGGGGTATTAGCCCGCTAAGTGCCAGGGCAGCATTCAGAGAGCGTCCTGTAAGATTTAATAATCTTCTGGGCGAAGCCTCTCTGTACGCTGTCCAGGCACTTGCGAGTACTAATTTTATGCACCTCCGGTGCCCATACGCTGGCTGCGTAAAGTATTATAGGCTCTATCACTGCATTGTATATTATTCTAATGATCTCAGGGTTCAGTCCCCAGTTTAATTTTGCCATTCGTGCCAAAGGTTTGTAGATGTTTAATGATTTTTTCGTGATGTATCTTATGTGGTTGTTAAATGTTAATTTGTCGTCTAATATTAATCCTAGAATTTTAATTTCTTTTACTAAATTTATTTGTGTACCGCCCATTTGTACGAACGGGGTATCATACTTTAATTTGCGCGTGATGACCATCGCGTTTGTTTTATGTGGTGCAAATCTAAGTTTGTTGTTTATACCCCATTCGTACACATGAGCCAGTACTTGTGTGCAGTTGTGGTTAAAAATTCCTTATAATCTGACATAGAACTACAATCATCTACATTACAATTTTCTGACCCCAAATAAGCAAGATTGGATAGAATCTCCGTCTTCAGGCCAGCAACAAATTGCCCAGAGGTTGGATTATAGTTTGATCCACAGTTTCCTCTAATAGTACCAAACAAATTTTCTAGGGAATCTTGCTGAAGGCGGCGAGTACATAAAGCTTTTATTTTATGTTTTATTTTAAATTATTATACAATCTTAGGATACCTTTAATTGTCCATAACCAACCTTCCTTAGATGGGGGCGAGCTATGACATCCTACAAATGTACAGTTTTCAAAAAAATCATACATTTTCTTCAAATGTTCCAAATGGGGTGAATTGTCAGTCATGTTGGTAGAGTGCGGTTTTCCTCTCTTTCGATCTGGGGAATCACTATTTAAGCAGTCAAATAATTTATCCATATTTGATATTAAATTTGCAGTGACTGCTGCCTCCCCAGATAGCAATCCTGAAAATTACAAGAGCTAATAAAGGTCATGTTACAGAAACTAAAATCAACATGTTATTGTTAGATAAAAAACAATCGTCGCCGGTCTGAGGCCACGCCACGCCCGCCACGACCGGACCGGACCGGACGGACCGGAGGCCGGTCGTGGCGCAGCGGCACGAGGTGTGACTGCAAAACCGACTGGTTGTGGGTTCGATCCCCACTCGAGGAGATGAAATATTTACTTAAATTTATATTTCCATTTCTTCGCTCTGGTGTCGAGGTTAAGCGCGGCGTTG
Organism: Heliconius himera; assembly: GCA_021202915.1. Taxonomy (NCBI): domain Eukaryota; kingdom Metazoa; phylum Arthropoda; class Insecta; order Lepidoptera; family Nymphalidae; genus Heliconius; species Heliconius himera. Next base: position 1,365,520 of record JAJHJA010000001.1, on the reverse strand, counting down.
AGTTCTGCCACTGAACACGCAATGCCTCCAGAAATCGGCAGAAAGTGGGGAATGGAGTGTCTTAACACTAGGTTCCCTGCTGTGTGCGGGATACAGCGTGAAGCTAATTTAATTTAATTTTAAAAAACAATGCTTCTTGTTTAACAAATTAAACAATACCTTGAGATATTTTGGCAAACATTCCTGCAGCAACTGAGTGACTTAGCACTTGAGCAGCAAGGTTCACTCTCATTTTTTGCTTGGCATTTGGACATATATGGTCTTGTTTTAATTTTGGTGCGAAAACAAAATTTCCATCACCAGTCTTTTTGGAAGAAATGTTCCATATATTTCCATTTGGCTCGACCTATAATGTAATAAATAGCATTTTAATTAAAAAAATATATTTTTATTTAATTATTAGTAAATGGAAACCAGCCAAACTTGAGGCCAACCTTATTGCAGGGGCACAAAGTGTGACTGTAAAATCTACTGGGTTGTGGGTTTGATCCCCACTTGTGGAAAAGAAATATTTATTTAAATTTATATTTCCATTTCTTCTCTCTGGTGTTGATGCAAAGTGCACCAAAAACAATATTTAAAATTTACCTTAATAAAGTGCAGTGTAGTTCCACCACTCAAAATGTAATCCCTCCAGATTTTGGTAGAAAGTGGGGAAAGGAGTGTCTTAACACTAAGTTCCCTCTGCTTACCCTGCTGTGTGCAGGATATAGCGTGAAGCTGATTTATTTAATTTTATTTATATATAAACTTGCACATTTAACTGGACTACACATTACACGATAAAATATTATCTTTTCCTTCAATATTGTTTGAAGTAATATTTGGTTATGGTTCTTTAGTTATGGCGTTCCAAGCGTACCAGTAGAGCACATATCACTTCGTAAATGTCATGTTGTATGGAGAAAACACGAAGGAGGTTGTACGGTAAAAGAGAAAATGTGACACAATAGGAGAATGCATGTTATAAAAAAAGATCCAGTTAAAAATTGCCTTCACCTATAAAAAACAAAAAAAAAATTTGCATGTACATTATATACATAACATAGAGGGTTAGCAATAAGAAATATAATACAAAGGTGTTAGCTTACAATTTAATTTTGTTATATCTAATATATTTACATAAAAATTTCCTCTATGTAAATATATTAACTAAACACAAACATTAAAAAACATTGAACTTTAAGGGGCCACCCCCTTTACTGAACTTTATGAGGAAGGACATCATATAAGGGACGAATCAGCTTAGGTCAAGTGAAAAATATGTGAGGAGGGGAACCGTCGTCTAGGCCACATTCACACAGTGAGTGGTCCCTGACCCTGATCGTAGCTAGGTGCACAGGTGTACATGCATGTCCAAGGCGCAAGCGACAAATAGTTGATATAATCCTCCGTTCAGTAAATTTTTGGGAAGAAAACCAAGGTCACCTGGGAATATTAGATTGAATGGAAGCATAAAACTTACCTTTCTGAAGTAATATTTGTATTGCATTTTATATTATATTTTAAAAACAAACTTCTGAACCATTTCAGTAAGAGGTACATCAAATATTGCAATATATATTGACACCACCCATATCACAAATTGTAGCTGCAATATTTAAGCCAATTCTGGAATCTAGAATCTGGAAATAAAAATAAAACAACTATTATCACAAATCTTTACAAATAAGGCTTTAAGTTAATGTTTAACGATTACTTACCGGTGTAAATTGGTAGGACGAGGATTAGGGAACCTATAAAATGTAATTTTATTATTATCAGCTTCACGCTGTATCCCGCTAATTTTAATTCTTATAAACAAGTAACAAAATGCAATAGAAATTCGAATATTAAATAACAGTTTGCGTCGCCGAAAGAAACAGTAGGTTAGCCATTTGCAAATTATAATGTTACCCCATATCAAAAGATAATCCTACTATTGCGCTTAAATTCCGGTTACATAAATTGTTTCTGATTTCAATTGAAAACTTTATAGAACTAAATTACATTGCAAATTTTTGTTTTCATTTTTTAATTATAATTTAAGATACACATGGATGGATTACATTTTACTATGGTACCTTGCATACATGAAACTTTATAAAGAAAGTTATTTATTAAATATTAAATAAGTATACCACAAAAATATCATGTAAATCATTCAAGAAAATACTTTTAAAAAACTACTAATTAGTAGTTTTACTTTAATATGGCAGCACTAAGTATCATAATTAATTTTTCGGGACTTATTTACAATCCCCCGTAGGTATGTCCCACATGCCCCTTAGGAAGTCGACCGGGCCTGGGGTATATGTGTTCTGTGAGTAAAAGTTACTCCGCGGTGACCCATGGTTTAACGCTTGAGTAAGCATAGATTTGTGTTATATTTCTAACTTCCATTGCGATATATATACTAAACATAACCTCAATACATTTTTATATTTGTTTGGTGTTCGTTCGAGTACTTACGAGTATAGTCCGACATAACCGGTCACCGGTTATGTCGGACTATACCGGTTACCGGTATTGCGTATGGGAAGCACGCGCGGTAGAATTGCGCAGAACGCGTATTTTGATATCTGCACATAGACGCCCCCTCACGCCGCACCGATTCCCCGCTAGGGCTCGCGGGGAATCGGTGCGGCGTGTGGCGGGGCGGTCACAACACTACGGTACAGTCAAGCGCAACGCTGTTAGTTCAATACTATGAAATATTAATATATTATTATATGATAGCGTCATATATACAAAATAGCGCAGTAAAGCATATTTATCTAGTAATATTATAATAATTAGTGTGTTAGATTAAGCAACATGCTCAAGTTATGGATAAGCAAATTTAAAATTTTAATAAAGTACTGAATTGTAATTATTATAATGGGGCCACATTCAAGTCTTCATCAATCCAAATTCAATAAAAAAGTAAAATTGAAAAAGTACCTTTAATATGATTTTACATAAAATAATAAAAATAATAAAACATGCAAAAAATTGTAAAAAATTAAGTTTACATAAATAAAATGTTAAATATAAAAGCAAAAACTAAAAGGAATGGCGTTCAGCTACAGTGTTAATTTACAAAAATTATTAGCAGTAAAATGAAAATAAAATGAAAGTAGGTAAAAATTAAGACTAAACTTTGCTTGAAATTTGATTGAATTATTTAAAAAAAAAACATATAGTTACTACAGATACATAAAATATTCAAAAAAACTAAGCAAATATCCACAAGAAGGAAGATCTATTACGACAGATGCGACAAATATAGATCCGTCACTTACTATACTATACTATTTGAACCGTATATATATATATATATATATATATATATATATATAAAACAAACAAAAATATAATTAAATGTATTGATGAAGATATCATTTATTAACTTAATTAATTAAGTAAGACCTTGTATATCTATATATATAGCGTGTGAGCTCGATTGTACTTATAAAGATGTGTGGGTACGAATTTTCTGTAAGGACGTAGCGGTCACACTGACGCACCGTAACACTATTGGCAAAGGGATACCAGACTTTAATTTTTTGTACCTCAAAACAGATTTTTATTATTTACCCAATATTTTTTTTAATATAATCTTTAACTAGTTTAAATATTGCCAAATAATTCTTGATTTTAAAAAATAGGTCCCGCTGAGTTTCTTGCGCCGGTTCTTCTCAGGTCTGAGGCATTAATTTTAGTGAACTGGTGGTAAATTTGACGTTCAAAAAATGAAGCATGTAACTTCTTATTTTGAATAAAATTATTTGAATTTGAATTTGAATTTGATAGAGATTATTTCATTGACGATTTGGAAATGATAGAAGAAAATGAAGAAATATTACCATTAACGAGGCAAGTGAAATTGTATAAACCCCGCAATAACCCTTTTGAAGATCTTACAGAAGATGAATTTAAATATAAATATAGATTTTCACGTTCAACTGCATATTGCATTACTGAAATGTTGAAAAATGATTTGGCTGGAGATGCAAGAGGAGGCTTTATACCAAATCATCTCAAAGTTTTAGCTGCAATAAGGACTTGGGCTCGTGGGGAGGTAAATAAATTATCTCAATATACTAAACTGTTATAAGGCTAGGTCCCCGGCTTAATTGTTATATACTTTCTTGCTTGCAGTCCATTAGTAGCCAAGTTTGAGTTTAAATAAATATGTAGTATAATACTAATTATTATGTATTAGATGTAAATATAGTACTTAACTATTTATTTGTACATCACACTTCTATCCTATTAAACAACTGCATATAGATAGTACAATCTGTTTACAAAAATTGCTATACTTTGTGTTACAAACATTAGTAATAGAATTGTTAGAATCTAGTAAATTTTGAAACCATACCACTTATCTATTTTACAGATTCAAGATGATGCAGGAGATCTGAGCGGGTTTAGTCAGCCAACAATATCCCTTGTGTGCAAACAAGTTGCTTTAGCAATAGTTGGACACAGGCATCAATGGATAAAAATGCCTGCCTCTGACAGTGAACAAAACAGTGTGATTGCTGATTTCTATGCAATATGTGGCTTTAGACAAGTTCTTGGGGCCATTGATTGTACACATATTCGAATCCCAAAAATTTCAGGAGATATTGGTCAATACTACATAAACAGGAAAGGATACAGTTCAATAAATGTGCAAGTAAGTTTTTGTTTCTGCTACTGAAGCATATTACTATTTAAAGGTTTCTACCACAAAATTTTGTAGAATTTTATGATATAAAAGTGATTTTGTCTACATTGTTACAGATTGTCTCAAATGCAAATTTAGAGATAATGGATATAGTTGCACACTGGCGAGGCAGCACACATGACTCCAGGATATTCAATGAGTCTCGATTAAAACAAACATTTGAAAGAGGAGAATTTAAGGGAAGACTATTAGGAGATTCAGGTTATGCCTGTACTCCTTACCTATTTACACCAATATTGCATCCAGCTACTGACAAAGAAAAACTATACAACCATGCTCATATACATACTCGTAATAGTGTTGAAAGGTGTTTTGGTGTATGGAAGCAGCGGTTCCAGTGTCTTCTTAGAGGGTTTAAAACCAAGTTGGATAACACTAAACTATATATAGTTGCATTGGCAGTATTGCACAATATTGCTATGCAGAAAAAAGATCTGGTACCAGAAGCAGAAGTGAGCAGTATTCCAGTAACAAATGCCTGTGTTGTAAATAACACATTGAGAGGAAGTGCTGCAAGGGCAGCATTCATTAATGAAAATTTTTAATTTTATAAACTATATTTATTTATTAGCTTCACGCTGTATCCCGCACACAGCAGGGTAGGCAGAGGGAACCTAGTGTTAACACACTCCGTTCCCCACTTGCTGCCGAATTTTGGAGGCATTGCGTGTTGAGTAGCAGAACTCAACCTCGACACCAGAGCGAAGAAATGGATTTTTAATTTTAATTTAATTTTATATTTATTTATATTTTTTTATTTTATATAGTATATTTCAACAGGATAAAAATTTCCCACTTCCATGTGGGTCTCTACATGAAAACTAGGCAAATCCATTGTTATTGTATGGCTCGTAGTAGTGTTGAGTTGATATAAACCACAGGATTAGCGAGTAAAAGTTTATTAAGTTAGTTACAAAGTTCTAAGTTTAAGTTGGATGCCAATCCGCGGTAAGAGCCGCCCGTCAACTGCCTTTTAATTGTATAAATAATTGACTTAAATATATTTCGTTCTAATGCGTCATAAACGAGGTCGCGGTGTCAGCTATATAAAATCTGTACGTAAACCGTACATGCTCCCGAGACAAGATAATAGGATGGGCATCCAGTACAGTAAAACAAATACAAAAGAAAAAATTAAATGATAAAAATAAAGATTAAAAGCTTAAACATTAAAAGTAAAAATGAAAAAGAACTAATATGATTTGAAATGCAACAAGGTAATTTCACTTTGAGATATCGTCAAAAGTAAATGTTTTTGGCAGCTCCAGAGATGCCGTATGTAGTATCTCACGCATTTTGATTTCTTCCCTACTCTTTTTGGGTTCTTCGAACAATTGTGTTTCTTTTGCTTTTTTCTTAATCCATCTTTTTACTATGTAATAAAGAAGAAACGTAGCAATCGCTCCCAACAGCAAAGAAGTCACTGAGTAAAAGTATACATCGTGAGATGTGATATTTGAGGTCACGGGCAAAGTTTCGTGCTGCTTCTGATAAGCTAGTTGTCGTTCGACTTTTTTAACATCTGTAGCTGGAATATCTAACTGCGTGATATTCAACTGTACATTCTTCCAACTAAGATGAAATATGTTGTTAATAGTGGAGTTTAGAGTAGGAATTGTAATATTCGAGTTCATGTTCAATTTGCTTCCCAGATGATTGTACGTAAACAATGTTGCGTCTTTTTTCTGTAGTAAGCATTTAGGCTTTAATACGATGACTCCAGTCCCGTCAATGACTGTCGGCGTAACGTGATCGCCGCATATGACGCGCATCAGCTGTTTGTCGCACAATGTAAATAGCCAGACGTTCGGTCTGTACAATTTTATCCAAGTTTCTTTGCATGTTGTATCCTTGATGATGCACGATAATGACGTTTGTTGACTGAATACCTTCGCTTCACAGGGTGCATCCTTATACAGGCTGGCTCGAAATACATGTGAATTCATCGTCTCCGTAAGAGGTGCAATGTTGCATATCTTCTTCTTTTAATGTTATATAGAAGTTTTTTATCAAGTTAATCGCGATGAAATTCGAGAAGAGTTGTACTATTTTTAAACGACCTTCTTTTAAAAATGGAATAGGTATTATTCGATATATTATGTAATTATCATCACTCAGCAACGGAATGTGCAATTCAAAAAGTAAATAATTATTTGTGATTCGAGCCTTCACATGAATTAATTGGAAAATGGTTTGAAAATCTCGCTGTATATCCTTTATTGGTAAAGATAATCCTTGCGGTAATCTTCCGGAGATAATGTTCAGTTGTTCGATCAGTTGAGATGCGGGAAATAGATGTGTGTCGAGATGTCCTTTGAAGATGTCAGCGAGAGCGTTCATCATTAGTTCTTGAATTCGATGTAATTCGGTGAAAATTAAAGATGACGTCACTGCAGCGGAATTAATATCATTTATTGTGTACAATATATGTGCTCTATTTTCAATTTTTGTAATAGTGCTGCAAGTTTGATTCAAGTAGGCATTTATTGCTTGAAATTGTTTATCAATAAAGTCAGTATTTCTTTTCACTAAGTTATTTTCGGCTTCTAAAATAAGCGTTTGGTTTTTTATAAATTGTAATAAATAATTATCGTTATTTTGTAAGTTTTGAATATCCCTTTCATATTTTTGAGCGAAATCTGCGTCTAACACTCCAAAAAGTGTTCTTGATAATTTTCCAACTCCATCGAAATAGCCTCTCTTCTGCCGTGAATGCGATGACAATATCATTGTATTATATTCAAGTAAATGATGCAATTTATGATGTAATTGATCGACGACTATTTCGCATGGCTTATACTCATGTGATATTCTCTGACAAAGTCTGTCTATCTGGTCAATATAAATGTTAATTTTACTCGAAGCTTTCCAGTATGATGTTAAGTTATAATAAATCAAGAGCGTCCATTCGTCATGTATTAACTGTAGTTTTCCTGCCTCGTCGAAATACATTGGATGGTTATTTTGTATGAATGTGACCTCATAGTTATTAATTGTTGGTGCTGAATTTGCAATTCCCATAGTTATTATTGTCATAAGGAATAAGGACAATAAATTTGCTTTCTTTATTTTTGTACAACCTCGCTTTCGTTGCTTTTTAAGATTTTCAGTTTGCATTTCATCTTTGTTATTTATATTATTATTTTCTTCATCGTCTTCATCTTTATTACGTAAGTTTGTTTGTTGTGGCAATGGTGACAGTTTTGTTATAGGTCGTTTCAGTAACCCCTTTTTGGTTTTAATGGTGACTACTCGGACCCTGTCGTCGGCGCCTTTATGTAGCTCTATAACTCTTCCAATGGCCCATCTCCCTGGAGGTACGTGTTCATCCTTCACCAGCACCAGATTTCCTTTTTCTAAGTTTTCTCTTGTTTGCTTCCATTTGCTTCTTACTTGCAATTGATGTATATATTCATTCGACCAGCGTTTCCAAATGTGTAAGTTCATTTGTTCTATCAATCTCCATTTATTTCTTAAATCAATTTGGTTAAGGTTTTCTTCTTCCTGTGGTGGGGACAATAAGGAACCACCGATTAGAAAATGACCTGGTGTGAGATATTCCAGGTCTTCCACATCTTCAGTTAATAGACAAAGTGGGCGTGAATTTAAACAAGCCTCAATCTGAGTAAGTAATGTATAAAATTGTTCATAAGTCAGCTTCTGCTCTCCTAGAACTCTTTTTAAATGATATTTCATTGATTTAACGGCAGCCTCCCAAAGTCCACCAGCGGTTGGCCAAAAAGGTGCGTTAAAATGCCATTGAATTTTCATGTTACTCATTTCATCATAAAATTCAGATGAACGGAAGGTGTGGGTTCGATCAAAGTCTTCTTGAAGTAGTTTAGCAGCTCCTACAAAATTGGTACCATTGTCTGAGTACATCTGTTTTGGTGTACCCCTGCGTGCACACATTCTTTTGAAAGCGGCGAGAAATGCTTGCGTAGTTAAATCCGAAACTAATTCAAGGTGCACAGCTTTTGTAACCATGCAAATAAAAATAGCTATGTAAGCTTTGCATGTTTTGACTCCTCTCCCTTTGTTAATCTTCACATCAACGTGCCCGGTGAAATCTACACCAGTGTTTGTAAAAGGTCTCGTTGGAGTTACTCTCTCTTTCGGCAAGTCTCCCATAATTTGTTCGTTCCGATGGGTTTTGAAACGATGACATCTTACGCACTGCCGCAACTCTTTCTTCACTGTCCTGTTACCCCCTATGATCCAGTATTTGAGACGTATATAAGCTAAAGTTAACCGAGCGCCGCCATGCAGGGTACTGCGATGTGCTTCTTGAATAATAATCTCCGTTAATCTTCCTGTAGAAGGAAGTATAATGGGATGCTTTGTTTCAGGAGGTAAATATGCGTTAATAAGACGCCCTTTGACGCGTAATAACCCCTTCGCATCGAGAAATGGAGTCAACTTCAATATGTTACTTTTCGACGGTATTATTCTATTCTTCTCCAAGTGTTCAATTTCTTCTCCAAAATATTCCCGTTGCACATTTTTAATAATTATATCTTCCGCTTCAGTAATTTCTGATACAGTTAAACTCATAATTCTATTTTTATTGTTGTCACAGTCGGCTAAGTTATAATTAAAGTTTGTTGACTTCTTGCGAATATGGATATTTATTATTCGTATTATCCAGCCAAGTTTTTTTTTTTTTTTTTTTTTTTATGGAAAAGACAAGGCAAACGAGCGTTCGGGTCACCTGATGGTAAGTGATTACCGCCGCCCACGACCCCGTGCAACACCAGAGGAGCTGCAGGTGCGTTGCCTGCCTGTAAGGTGGTTTGGGCTCCGGAGCCCGGCATTACCTGATGCGAAACGCAGTGGCATAAAGCCACTACTTCACGCCGGTCTTAAATGCCGGGGGTGGTAATGATCCGGTCGAGTCTGCCCATGCGTGTTGCCATTGCTGGCGACGTGACTCTACCACACGTACTTTAGTCGCCTCTTACGACACCACCAGTACCAGGATGATCCTATTCTAGGCCGGGATCACACGGCAAGTACTCGAATTACGCGCTTGTAACTGCTATATTTATGTAATATAATGTTTACGATTTCACACGTTTTGTAAATCGCCACGCAGCATTTTGTTGACTGGCCATTGTTTGTTAAGTAGGTCAGGTTTTTATCTTGACAATTTTTGATACTATATGTTTTCAACCAGGCTGGCCCTTCCCACCAAAGTTTGAATTTTTGAAGTTGTGTAGGGTATAGCCCTCGAGTGGCACAGTCAGCAGGATTTTCTTCCGATTTTACATAACTCCATTGATTAGGTGATATTATATTATTTATTTCGGAAACTCTGTTAGCAATATATCGCTCCCATCGGTTAATATCTCCTTGTAGCCACGCTAATACCACTTTTGAATCACTCCAACAATTTATTTTAAGATGATTATCGAATAGCGTCTTCTTGACTTTATCTATCAGCTTGGCTAGTAATAAAGCTCCACAAAGCTCCATTCTCGGTAAAGATATTTTCTTGTTGAGCGGCGCGACTTTTGTTTTCGCAGTTATTATGGTAATAATGTAGGTAGTTCACTCGACCATATATGATACCCGCGTACGCCTTTTCGCTGGCATCGCAAAAACCCAAAATTTCGAGATTTTTATTTGTACATTGCAACCATCTTGGTATTGAAATTTTACTTATTGATGGGAGGTCTCTTTTTATTGTCTCCCATTCCATAGTTACTTCAGAGTGTAGAGGTCCATCCCAGTCGATTTTACTGATCCAGATTTTTTGAAACAGTAATTTTGCCTTTATAGTTACCGGTGACAAAAAACCAAGAGGGTCGTACAGCTTGCTTATTTCACTCAGTAAAACACGCTTCGTAAGGTTTTTCTTGTGAGGTAAACTCCAGCTGTAGGTAAAAGTATCTTGAGTTCGATTCCAGTTCATACCTAACATTTTTGTATTTGAGATTTGTTCTGGGTTAAAGTTAAGGTTATTTTCCATGCTTCTTTGATCATCTCGCAAATCTTCCAATATAGTTTTTTCATTGCTTTTCCATTTTCTTAAGTTAAATCCTCCTTTTTTGAGCAATTTGATTAAGTTGAGAATCAGTTGCTTCGCCTCTTCTATATTATTATGCCCATAGACTAAGTCATCCATATAAAAATAGTTTTGTAAAATTTTCACTACCTCCGGATAACTATCTTTCTCATCTATTGCAAGCTGATGTAAAGTTCGCATTGCTAAGTAGGGTGCGCTTTTTATTCCATAGGTTACAGTACATAATTGCCACTCCTGGAGAGGCTGCTTTGGGGAAGATCTCCAAATTATAGTTTGTAAGTTTTGTTGTTGTTCATCTATCCAAATATTACGATACATTTTTTCTATATCCGCCGTAAAAACGTATTTAAAAATTCTCCAGTTAATAAGTAGTGTGAACATATCTTTTTGTAAGTTAGGACCGGAGTACATTAAATCGTTGAGGCTGTTGTTATTCTTCGTTTTATAAGATGCGTTAAAAACTACTCTTAATTTTGTAGTAGTGGACTCCTCCCTAAGTACGCCGTGGTGAGGTAAGTAGACTTGACTCTTACTCTTCGTTTCTTCTGTTATAGGTTTCATATGACCCAGTGCAATATAATCGTTCATAAAAAGGTTGTATTCCTTAGATAAGTCGGAATTCCACCGCATTTTTCTTTCGAGTTGTAAAAATTGTGCTTGAGCCTGTGGCTTTGTTGCTCCTAAGCACGTGCCATCAATCAGTTTCATAGGCATCTGAACCACGTATTTTCCGTCGTCCAATCTTCTAGTAGTTAAGTTGTAAAAATCTTCACAGTATTGTTCCTCGTTTTTTAAAGTTGTAGAATGAGTAATTTCTTCAGTTTCCCAAAACCGTGACATATTCTCAAGGTCATTAAGTGTTACACAACAGTTAAACGTTTTTACATTTCCACATAAAATCCAACCCACTTTAGTTTGTTGAGCCACAGGGAAATCCTTGCCCCCCCGTATGACTCCATTTAATAAAAGTTCTGAATATATGTCGGCACCCAAAAGTAAGTCGATCTGGCCCGACACATTGAAGTGTGGATCGGCTAGTTCTAAGTTTTTTATATAATTCCAATTTTGTATGGAAAAAGATGAAGTCGGTAGTTTTTTGATAAGTTTTTTCATTATTAAAGTTTGTATGTTGAATTCGTATTCCGAATTAATCGATTTGCATTCTAAGTTAATAGAACCTTTGCAATTACCGGACAATGGCCCGATACCCGACACGACAGCGCTCATTTTTCGCCGCGGTAATCTGAGAAGTTGTGCGGCATGTTCCGTAATAAGGCTAACTTGTGAACCTTGATCAAGTAAACCTCTTAAGTTGATATAATTTCCATCGATCGTCTTCACTTTTAAAAGTACAGTCGCTAACAAAACTTCTTTTTCCTCATTAATAATATTGTTCACAGCATGAGATGTAGATGGTGTCGGTAGGAATTTATTTATTCGGTGCTCGCTGCTGCTAGGTTGCTCATGTTCCCCATCATGCATGAGAGTGTGATGTGGCTTATCACATTTTTTGCATCTTTTTGTCGAAAAACATCGCTGTTCTCCATGACTGTACAAACAATTCGAACAAACACGTAAATTGCTTACTGTGTTTTTGCGTGCATTTCCGTTCATTGCAAGGAATTTGTTACAATTCATCAACACGTGATCTCTTTTGCAAAGCGGGCAGATTTTTGTTGTTGCGAAGTGTGTGTTTGCCGTCTTTTGGAACTTATTAAAGTACGACGACCTCGGCGTATTATATTTATAATTATTATTGCGATTTGTTGACAAATTATTGAAGTATTTATTTGGTGGCGTATATTTAGTTGGAGATGATTTTTGATGATAAGTTCCTTGTAATGCTTCCAAAGCCATAAATTTTGATTCTAAAAAATTTATAAATTCTTCCAAATTAGGGAAATCTCTCGGTTGCTTGAGGTCTTTGATGTATTCGTTGTAGGTTGGTTTATCCAGTTTTTGCATTAATAAATGAACAATAATCGGATCCCAATTGGTTATGTCCAAACCAATATTACTAAGCCCGTTTAAACATTCTAATATGACGTCATGTAACTTTCTTATGCTGGCTGCGCTTGCTTCTTGTATTGAATTTTGGTTCAATAATGTATTTATGTAAGATGTAAATAAAAGTCGTTTGTTGTCATAGCGATGAGTAAGAATCTCCCAGCAAGATGTGTAGTCTTCAGCACTGATCCCGAGATGTTGAACTAGTTTCTCCGCTTCGCCCTTTAATTTAGTTTTAAGATGCTGCATTTTTTGAGCTTTAGACAACATGGGATTGTTATGCACGCTTTCGACGTAAAGATCTTTAAATGTTAACCACTGGTTGTAGTTACCATTGAAATCCGGTATAACAATTTTCGGTGTAGCCCTTTCGTAATGCGAGTTATTCCAGATATTATGTTGCAGCTTCTTACGTAGGTTATCGTAGATATTTTCTATAGTTTCATATTTTTGTTTGTACGTGGAATCTTCATCCCGTGATATATAGTCGAGTTCCCAGTTAGTTTTTTCTATTTGATCCCATTTTATTTTCAACATGTTTAAGTTATCTTCAAGTTCCCATTTTTCCTTCATTGAATCAAAGTTAAGTTTCTCCACAGTCCGCTCGAAAGCTCGAAAGTTACAGAATTGTTGCCGTAAAAGATCTTGTTGTTTTTCAGTTGACTCATTAGTTTCCCGTGGAGGTGCGTGAAATTTAATATCTTCGAAATTAAATTTTGACTTGTTTTCTTTGACTTCTTTAGGTGACGCCGTAGGAGTATTTTGAAGTTTACTTGTAGATGCCGATGGTAGCCCCGCTTTTCTCTTTAGTATGTCTTGTAAAATATCTTCGTACATCCTCTTTGTTTTGTTGAAAACATCATCGTTGAAGTATTGATTATCCGTTTTTTCAGTTTTTTCCAGTAGCTGATGGTTGTATACAAATTTCTCCCAGTTTGAGTTCAGACGAGAAAGACGATCTTCTAAGTAAGCCAAGGTCTTCCTGCTTGGACTATCTTTTTTATAGTTGTTGTTTAGTTGTTTCAGTTCTCCAAAAATAATTTCTTGGCGGCTAATGATATCCTGGACGTTCTGAGCCATTGTTGTTTGCAGTTGCAGATAAGTTGTAAATTATTAAGTAAAGTTTGTTTGCCGTAGAACTGTTTCGTCGCAGTGTCGTTAGTTCAGTTTAATCTCGAAATTGTTTCGCAGATCTTGATTTCTCGAAGGTCCACTTTTTCTTTATCTTGAGCTAGTAGGACCAATTCGTTGATCTTGAAGCTCGAAGTACCAATTTCGTGATCTTGAAGCTCGAAGGACCAAACTTTCATGTATGGCTCGTAGTAGTGTTGAGTTGATATAAACCACAGGATTAGCGAGTAAAAGTTTATTAAGTTAGTTACAAAGTTTTAAGTTTAAGTTGGATGCCAATCCGCGGTAAAAGCCGCCCGTCAACTGCCTTTTAATTGTATAAATAATTGACTTAAATATATTTCGTTCTAATGCGTCATAAACGAGGTCGCGGTGTCAGCTATATAAAATCTGTACGTAAACCGTACAGTTATAATGTGCCAAAAAAACTATAAAATATTTTTTTTTGTTGATATCAATAATACAGGTTGTTTTGATTTAAGAGATCACTTATTGTAATCGTATCACTACTGGGAGTTTGGGGTCTTGCACCACCACCAGTTTTATTAATAGCTTGTTTAATTGAGCCCATGTCTTTTCGGGCTTTTATTTTCATACTTTTCACCTACAACAACCTCATGTAGATCTTGAAGCTTCAAACAAGTGATTACAGACAGGCAGTTTATTCCCGGAAACAGAAGGTTCTATTATCGCAATTCAGGATCAAATAATAAACACTAAAAAAATTATGACATATATTTATAAGAAGAGATGTCGGTCGGGGTGGCGGTGGCGCTGTGGGCGGTGTGGGCGGCCCGTGCAGCGCGGGCGGCGCGCGAGGCGCGGGCGTATCGCTTAACGGCGCGGGCGGCACGCGCGGCGGCGGCCCGAGCTGCACGGGCGGCGAGGGCGGTAGAGAGGCGGACGGCGCTCGCGACGCGGAGAGCCGCAACGCGTGCGGCGCGCGCTGCGCGAGCTGCGGCTTCTCGCTTTCTCATTGCAACTGTGGGATACGTTTTAATATATTTATTGGGATTTTGGTAATATTTTCAGTTAAACACGTAGATTTCTGATTACAATGAGTTTTATTTAAACACTTGAACATTACAGTACATAGCTTATAGAATGAACTCTGTGACATCGATCGAGTATCACTACTCCGGGGTACAATAGGAACGTTTTTTCGTACATTTTCATTAATAAAGCAATTTGTTAACAGTAAAAAACATAATTGGAGGATCATTTATAGAGATATCGATCATCCTGAAGTACATCTCGCGGGTTATTGGCTCTCTTAAACGTGTTATCACAAAATAAAAGGTAAAGGGCATCCCACCGGCGGATGACGCATCGATCGCTGACCAAGCCTAACGAATGCCATCGATTTATAGAACTTTTAGTAATATAATCATTAAAATGAATGCATTGCCTATTTTTTAGGCCATTAAAAGAGGGAACTGAAGGGCCGGGACGCGGCTGTGGTGAGAAAAATTTTGAACTACGAAAAAATCGTCTTTCAACTGTCGGCAAAAAATAGGAAGGAATTTAACGGGCTAATACTGGCGATATATCAAAAATATGTACTCACTATCATAGAGCCTGGCCTCAGCTAACCTAGCTTCCCTTCCCGACATCGTGGATAAAAATAATAAATAACTATAATATATGTCAAATAATATATGTACAAACAAAATAATATATGTCAAAGTCAAATAATTTTATTCAAAATAAGAAGTTACATGTTTCATTTTTTGAACGTGAGAAGAACCGGCGCAAGAAACGAGGCGGGACTTATTTTTTTAAATCAATTATACAAAATCACATTTCAACGTTTCCGTCAATGATACTTTGAAATAGACTGGAGCGAGCATTTCATTCCCAAGGCGTGTTATCATTTACATAATCATTACTTTGGTAATAACCTTTAACACACAAACGTCTTTTCACAACTCTTTTAAATTGTGATATAGAACATTCTCGGACGTTTTCTGGGATCCTATTGTAAAAGCGTACACATTGTCCCATAAAAGAATTGCGGACCCGATGTAATCGGGTTACAGGTGCAATAAGTTTACTCCTATTTCTAGTATTGATATTATGTATATCACCAATTTTGGCAAAATCTTTAATATTTTTCTTAATATACATAACATTTTCAAAAATGTATTGAGATGCAACTGTCAAAATATTTATTTCTTTAAATTTTTGCCTTAACGATTCTTTTGGGCCTAAATTATAGATTGCGCGAATAGCTCGCTTCTGCAAGACAAAAATTGATTTAATACCGGCTGCATTATACCAAAGTAGAATGCCGTAGGAACAATTAACAATTATAAATCAAACAACGAACCACAATATTAATTATATAATCTACTAATTTATTTTTATGTAGAACACATTGAATACAATGAAAATCACATAATATAAATATAGCAGTTTTAATTCTTTCTTTTTTTTAACTATTTTATTAAATACATCTTGGTTATTTGAAATTAATTTAATAAATTCTTTGCTGGAAGTGCAAAGTCGATCTGCAAATTCTCTCGGCCGGTTTCTGAATTGAGAAAAACGTTTTTGTCGAAAAACATCGCTGTTCTCCATGACTGTACAAACAATTCGAACAAACACGTAAATTGCTTACTGTGTTTTTGCGTGCATTTCCGTTCATTGCAAGGAATTTGTTACAATTCATCAACACGTGATCTCTTTTGCAAAGCGGGCAGATTTTTGTTGTTGCGAAGTGTGTGTTTGCCGTCTTTTGGAACTTATTAAAGTACGACGACCTCGGCGTATTATATTTATAATTATTATTGCGATTTGTTGACAAATTATTGAAGTATTTATTTGGTGGCGTATATTTAGTTGGAGATGATTTTTGATGATAAGTTCCTTGTAATGCTTCCAAAGCCATAGATTTTGATTCTAAAAAATTTATAAATTCTTCCAAATTAGGGAAATCTCTCGGTTGCTTGAGGTCTTTGATGTATTCGTTGTAGGTTGGTTTATCCAGTTTTTGCATTAATAAATGAACAATAATCGGATCCCAATTGGTTATGTCCAAACCAATATTACTAAGCCCGTTTAAACATTCTAATATGACGTCATGTAACTTTCTTATGCTGGCTGCGCTTGCTTCTTGTATTGAATTTTGGTTCAATAATGTATTTATGTAAGATGTAAATAAAAGTCGTTTGTTGTCATAGCGATGAGTAAGAATCTCCCAGCAAGATGTGTAGTCTTCAGCACTGATCCCGAGATGTTGAACTAGTTTCTCCGCTTCGCCCTTTAATTTAGTTTTAAGATGCTGCATTTTTTGAGCTTTAGACAACATGGGATTGTTATGCACGCTTTCGACGTAAAGATCTTTAAATGTTAACCACTGGTTGTAGTTACCATTGAAATCCGGTATAACAATTTTCGGTGTAGCCCTTTCGTAATGCGAGTTATTCCAGATATTATGTTGCAGCTTCTTACGTAGGTTATCGTAGATATTTTCTATAGTTTCATATTTTTGTTTGTACGTGGAATCTTCATCCCGTGATATATAGTCGAGTTCCCAGTTAGTTTTTTCTATTTGATCCCATTTTATTTTCAACATGTTTAAGTTATCTTCAAGTTCCCATTTTTCCTTCATTGAATCAAAGTTAATTTTCTCCACAGTCCGCTCGAAAGCTCGAAAGTTACAGAATTGTTGCCGTAAAAGATCTTGTTGTTTTTCAGTTGACTCATTAGTTTCCCGTGGAGGTGCGTGAAATTTAATATCTTCGAAATTAAATTTTGACTTGTTTTCTTTGACTTCTTTAGGTGACGCCGTAGGAGTATTTTGAAGTTTACTTGTAGATGCCGATGGTAGCCCCGCTTTTCTCTTTAGTATGTCTTGTAAAATATCTTCGTACATCCTCTTTGTTTTGTTGAAAACATCATCGTTGAAGTATTGATTATCCGTTTTTTCAGTTTTTTCCAGTAGCTGATGGTTGTATACAAATTTCTCCCAGTTTGAGTTCAGACGAGAAAGACGATCTTCTAAGTAAGCCAAGGTCTTCCTGCTTGGACTATCTTTTTTATAGTTGTTGTTTAGTTGTTTCAGTTCTCCAAAAATAATTTCTTGGCGGCTAATGATATCCTGGACGTTCTGAGCCATTGTTGTTTGCAGTTGCAGATAAGTTGTAAATTATTAAGTTAAGTTTGTTTGCCGTAGAACTGTTTCGTCGCAGTGTCGTTAGTTCAGTTTAATCTCGAAATTGTTTCGCAGATCTTGATTTCTCGAAGGTCCACTTTTTCTTTATCTTGAGCTAGTAGGACCAATTCGTTGATCTTGAAGCTCGAAGTACCAATTTCGTGATCTTGAAGCTCGAAGGACCAAACTTTCATGTATGGCTCGTAGTAGTGTTGAGTTGATATAAACCACAGGATTAGCGAGTAAAAGTTTATTAAGTTAGTTACAAAGTTTTAAGTTTAAGTTGGATGCCAATCCGCGGTAAAAGCCGCCCGTCAACTGCCTTTTAATTGTATAAATAATTGACTTAAATATATTTCGTTCTAATGCGTCATAAACGAGGTCGCGGTGTCAGCTATATAAAATCTGTACGTAAACCGTACAGTTATAATGTGCCAAAAAAACTATAAAATATATTTTTTTGTTGATATCAATAATACAGGTTGTTTTGATTTAAGAGATCACTTATTGTAATCGTATCACTACTGGGAGTTTGGGGTCTTGCACCACCACCAGTTTTATTAATAGCTTGTTTAATTGAGCCCATGTCTTTTCGGGCTTTTATTTTCATACTTTTCACCTACAACAACCTCATGTAGATCTTGAAGCTTCAAACAAGTGATTACAGACAGGCAGTTTATTCCCGGAAACAGAAGGTTCTATTATCGCAATTCAGGATCAAATAATAAACACTAAAAAAATTATGAAATATATTTATAAGAAGAGATGTCGGTCGGGGTGGCGGTGGCGCTGTGGGCGGTGTGGGCGGCCCGTGCAGCGCGGGCGGCTCGCGAGGCGCGGGCGTATCGCTTAACGGCGCGGGCGGCACGCGCGGCGGCGGCCCGAGCTGCTGCTGCACGGGCGGCGAGGGCGGTAGAGAGGCGGACGGCGCTCGCGACGCGGAGAGCCGCAACGCGTGCGGCGCGCGTTGCGCGAGCTGCGGCTTCTCGCTTTCTCATTGCAACTGTGGGATACGTTTTAATATATTTATTGGGATTTTGGTAATATTTTCAGTTAAACACGTAGATTTCTGATTACAATGAGTTTTATTTAAACACTTGAACATTACAGTACATAGCTTATAGAATGAACTCTGTGACATCGATCGAGTATCACTACTCCGGGGTACAATAGGAACGTTTTTTCGTACATTTTCATTAATAAAGCAATTTGTTAACAGTAAAAAACATAATTGGAGGATCATTTATAGAGATATCGATCATCCTGAAGTACATCTCGCGGGTTATTGGCTCTCTTAAACGTGTTATCACAAAATAAAAGGTAAAGGGCATCCCACCGGCGGATGACGCATCGATCGCTGACCAAGCCTAACGAATGCCATCGATTTATAGAACTTTTAGTAATATAATCATTAAAATGAATGCATTGCCTATTTTTTAGGCCATTAAAAGAGGGAACTGAAGGGCCGGGACGCGGCTGTGGTGAGAAAAATTTTGAACTACGAAAAAATCGTCTTTCAACTGTCGGCAAAAAATAGGAAGGAATTTAACGGGCTAATACTGGCGATATATCAAAAATATGTACTCACTATCATAGAGCCTGGCCTCAGCTAACCTAGCTTCCCTTCCCGACATCGTGGATAAAAATAATAAATAACTATAATATATGTCAAATAATATATGTACAAACAAAATAATATATGTCAAAGTCAAATAATTTTATTCAAAATAAGAAGTTACATGTTTCATTTTTTGAACGTGAGAAGAACCGGCGCAAGAAACGAGGCGGGACTTATTTTTTTAAATCAATTATACAAAATCACATTTCAACGTTTCCGACAATGATACTTTGAAATAGACTGGAGCGAGCATTTCATTCCCAAGGCGTGTTATCATTTACATAATCATTACTTTGGTAATAACCTTTAACACACAAACGTCTTTTCACAACTCTTTTAAATTGTGATATAGAACATTCTCGGACGTTTTCTGGGATCCTATTGTAAAAGCGTACACATTGTCCCATAAAAGAATTGCGGACCCGATGTAATCGGGTTACAGGTGCAATAAGTTTACTCCTATTTCTAGTATTGATATTATGTATATCACCAATTTTGGCAAAATCTTTAATATTTTTCTTAATATACATAACATTTTCAAAAATGTATTGAGATGCAACTGTCAAAATATTTATTTCTTTAAATTTTTGCCTTAACGATTCTTTTGGGCCTAAATTATAGATTGCGCGAATAGCTCGCTTCTGCAAGACAAAAATTGATTTAATACCGGCTGCATTATACCAAAGTAGAATGCCGTAGGAACAATTAACAATTATAAATCAAACAACGAACCACAATATTAATTATATAATCTACTAATTTATTTTTATGTAGAACACATTGAATACAATGAAAATCACATAATATAAATATAGCAGTTTTAATTCTTTCTTTTTTTTTTAACTATTTTATTAAATACATCTTGGTTATTTGAAATTAATTTAATAAATTCTTTGCTGGAAGTGCAAAGTCGATCTGCAAATTCTCTCGGCCGGTTTCTGAATTGAGAAAAACGTTTTTGTCGAAAAACATCGCTGTTCTCCATGACTGTACAAACAATTCGAACAAACACGTAAATTGCTTACTGTGTTTTTGCGTGCATTTCCGTTCATTGCAAGGAATTTGTTACAATTCATCAACACGTGATCTCTTTTGCAAAGCGGGCAGATTTTTGTTGTTGCGAAGTGTGTGTTTGCCGTCTTTTGGAACTTATTAAAGTACGACGACCTCGGCGTATTATATTTATAATTATTATTGCGATTTGTTGACAAATTATTGAAGTATTTATTTGGTGGCGTATATTTAGTTGGAGATGATTTTTGATGATAAGTTCCTTGTAATGCTTCCAAAGCCATAGATTTTGATTCTAAAAAATTTATAAATTCTTCCAAATTAGGGAAATCTCTCGGTTGCTTGAGGTCTTTGATGTATTCGTTGTAGGTTGGTTTATCCAGTTTTTGCATTAATAAATGAACAATAATCGGATCCCAATTGGTTATGTCCAAACCAATATTACTAAGCCCGTTTAAACATTCTAATATGACGTCATGTAACTTTCTTATGCTGGCTGCGCTTGCTTCTTGTATTGAATTTTGGTTCAATAATGTATTTATGTAAGATGTAAATAAAAGTCGTTTGTTGTCATAGCGATGAGTAAGAATCTCCCAGCAAGATGTGTAGTCTTCAGCACTGATCCCGAGATGTTGAACTAGTTTCTCTGCTTCGCCCTTTAATTTAGTTTTAAGATGCTGCATTTTTTGAGCTTTAGACAACATGGGATTGTTATGCACGCTTTCGACGTAAAGATCTTTAAATGTTAACCGCTGGTTGTAGTTACCATTGAAATCCGGTATAACAATTTTCGGTGTAGCCCTTTCGTAATGCGAGTTATTCCAGATATTATGTTGCAGCTTCTTACGTAGGTTATCGTAGATATTTTCTATAGTTTCATATTTTTGTTTGTACGTGGAATCTTCATCCCGTGATATATAGTCGAGTTCCCAGTTAGTTTTTTTCTATTTGATCCCATTTTATTTTCAACATGTTTAAGTTATCTTCAAGTTCCCATTTTTCCTTCATTGAATCAAAGTTAATTTTCTCCACAGTCCGCTCGAAAGCTCGAAAGTTACAGAATTGTTGCCGTAAAAGATCTTGTTGTTTTTCAGTTGACTCATTAGTTTCCCGTGGAGGTGCGTGAAATTTAATATCTTCGAAATTAAATTTTGACTTGTTTTCTTTGACTTCTTTAGGTGACGCCGTAGGAGTATTTTGAAGTTTACTTGTAGATGCCGATGGTAGCCCCGCTTTTCTCTTTAGTATGTCTTGTAAAATATCTTCGTACATCCTCTTTGTTTTGTTGAAAACATCATCGTTGAAGTATTGATTATCCGTTTTTTCAGTTTTTTCCAGTAGCTGATGGTTGTATACAAATTTCTCCCAGTTTGAGTTCAGACGAGAAAGACGATCTTCTAAGTAAGCCAAGGTCTTCCTGCTTGGACTATCTTTTTTATAGTTGTTGTTTAGTTGTTTCAGTTCTCCAAAAATAATTTCTTGGCGGCTAATGATATCCTGGACGTTCTGAGCCATTGTTGTTTGCAGTTGCAGATAAGTTGTAAATTATTAAGTTAAGTTTGTTTGCCGTAGAACTGTTTCGTCGCAGTGTCGTTAGTTCAGTTTAATCTCGAAATTGTTTCGCAGATCTTGATTTCTCGAAGGTCCACTTTTTCTTTATCTTGAGCTAGTAGGACCAATTCGTTGATCTTGAAGCTCGAAGTACCAATTTCGTGATCTTGAAGCTCGAAGGACCAAACTTTCATGTATGGCTCGTAGTAGTGTTGAGTTGATATAAACCACAGGATTAGCGAGTAAAAGTTTATTAAGTTAGTTACAAAGTTTTAAGTTTAAGTTGGATGCCAATCCGCGGTAAAAGCCGCCCGTCAACTGCCTTTTAATTGTATAAATAATTGACTTAAATATATTTCGTTCTAATGCGTCATAAACGAGGTCGCGGTGTCAGCTATATAAAATCTGTACGTAAACCGTACAGTTATAATGTGCCAAAAAAACTATAAAATATATTTTTTTGTTGATATCAATAATACAGGTTGTTTTGATTTAAGAGATCACTTATTGTAATCGTATCACTACTGGGAGTTTGGGGTCTTGCACCACCACCAGTTTTATTAATAGCTTGTTTAATTGAGCCCATGTCTTTTCGGGCTTTTATTTTCATACTTTTCACCTACAACAACCTCATGTAGATCTTGAAGCTTCAAACAAGTGATTACAGACAGGCAGTTTATTCCCGGAAACAGAAGGTTCTATTATCGCAATTCAGGATCAAATAATAAACACTAAAAAAATTATGAAATATATTTATTTATCAAAAGAGATGTCGGTCCGGGAGGCGGTGGCGCTGTGGGCGGTGTGGGCGGCCCGTGCAGCGCGGGCGTATCGCTTAACGGCGCGGGCGGCACGCGCGGCGGCGGCCCGAGCTGCTGCTGCACGGGCGGCGAGGGCGGTAGAGAGGCGGACGGCGCTCGCGACGCGGAGAGCCGCAACGCGTGCGGCGCGCGTTGCGCGAGCTGCGGCTTCTCGCTTTCTCATTGCAACTGTGGGATACGTTTTAATATATTTATTGGGATTTTGGTAATATTTTCAGTTAAACACGTAGATTTCTGATTACAATGAGTTTTATTTAAACACTTGAACATTACAGTACATAGCTTATAGAATGAACTCTGTGACATCGATCGAGTATCACTACTCCGGGGTACAATAGGAACGTTTTTTCGTACATTTTCATTAATAAAGCAATTTGTTAACAGTAAAAAACATAATTGGAGGATCATTTATAGAGATATCGATCATCCTGAAGTACATCTCGCGGGTTATTGGCTCTCTTAAACGTGTTATCACAAAATAAAAGGTAAAGGGCATCCCACCGGCGGATGACGCATCGATCGCTGACCAAGCCTAACGAATGCCATCGATTTATAGAACTTTTAGTAATATAATCATTAAAATGAATGCATTAGGCAATTTTTTAGGCCATTAAAAGAGGGAACTGAAGGGCCGGGACGCGGCTGTGGTGAGAAAATTTTGAACTACGAAGAAATCGTCTTTCAACTGTCGGCAAAAAATAGGAAGGAATTTAACGGGCTAATACTGGCGATATATCAAAAATATGTACTCACTATCATAGAGCCTGGCCTCAGCTAACCTAGCTTCCCTTCCCGACATCGTGGATAAAAATAATAAATAACTATAATATATGTCAAATAATATATGTACAAACAAAATAATATATGTCAAAGTCAAATAATTTTATTCAAAATAAGAAGTTACATGTTTCATTTTTTGAACGTGAGAAGAACCGGCGCAAGAAACGAGGCGGGACTTATTTTTTTAAATCAATTATACAAAATCACATTTCAATGTTTCCGACAATGATACTTTGAAATAGACTGGAGCGAGCATTTCATTCCCAAGGCGTGTTATCATTTACATAATCATTACTTTGGTAATAACCTTTAACACACAAACGTCTTTTCACAACTCTTTTAAATTGTGATATCGTCGCTGCGCATGCGAGACCGCGTAAGAGCAACTTGTAAAGACCGCGTATGTGCTTTTTGATGATTTTACAGGAGGAAGAAAAACTTAATTATCTCAGCGATTTCAATTCTTATTAGCGACTGAACTTAACAGCTAGTCCTTTATAACTTCCATCGTTGGAATATAACGTAAATTTACTCGTAGTTGGCTTAGATTTTGTGTAAAGTCATTTACGCGGTTATGCTTTAACTAATTACAAAATAAGTAGTACACTTTTTTTAGGTACGCGGTTTTGAAATAAAACAATTTAGTAAAGGTTGTATTTATTATTACAAAAAAACAAATCTAAATCAATATAATTTTAGAAAAATATCATGTATTTATTATCATAATCAGTTTACGAAAGGATATTCATAATTTTTAATAGAGATCTTATTGTAAGAGTTCAGACTTCTTATGAGAGAGATCAAAATAATCATCTAAAACTAAGAAATTATAACAATTTATTATTAATTAAACGTTATACATAGGTAGGTATATACATACATTCCTACCTACCTAATGAAGAAAAGAAAAATACGTTTTTATAAAACAAAAAATATAAAAAACTTGGAATAACAAAAATGAACCCTCTTCTAGGTTCTTCAAAAAACTTAAATGAAACTTAAACATAAACAAATAATAATCATAACAAAAATAATCTGTGTGGTACTTGCTCTTAAATTCTAATTAAATTCTCTTAAGAAATCAGCATTTCACAGTCAAATTAGGAACTTAAAATTATTTGAAAGGCAAATTATCATAAAAAGTGTGGCAGTCTTTAGGTATGACATTCTTGAGCTCTTGTAGGTGATCATACTTTGTCTTGGAAATTGGTTGCCTGGATTCATAAAGCAAAGGCGTACTGTTAATCAAAGACGTAATCTTCTTTGGTCTTCTAGGCAATGGAACAAAATCGTCTGAAAAGTGGAGTTTATATTCTATGGTGCCATTTGGATTATATCTCAGTGCTTTTATATCAATAACACAACGATCACCCGCTCCTCGACCAGGTCTTATTGATTCATAAATCAGGTAATCTTTAAGACCAAAGTCTTTAAAAAACGTATAATCAGGTGTAATAACTTCATAAGGACTTGGTACTTTTCTGGCCTCCTTTGTTATTGTGGCGTATTGTGAGGGTAAAAATATTTCCCGAGTTTTCAACTTTCTCTCAATCACCGAGTGGACTGAATCAACTTCCATCTGCGTGTGACCTTTCTCCAAGTACTTCTGAGTTATTACTACGTTCCTAGACATAGCCAAACGCAACAAAGCATTCGATACAACATTATTTCTGTTCTGTGCTGTACAACCATCTGTAAATATAACGACATCCTTGCAATCATTATCCAGTAATTTAGTTACGTAGTCCACGAAAAAAGATGCGTAAGTAGTGGCTTTTAAGTCGCATGCTGTCTCATCAAACCAGTAACACGTGACTCCATTATTGCCAAGATTGTACACAGAAAAGTTATGCACGGCGAGTTTTGTTTTAAAATAAAGTGCACTGGCATTGAGAAATGGACATAGTTTGACTGCCTGAAGATCTGCTGTTAATGCATGTATGATCCCTTTTTGTGCTAATTCTTTGTCAGAATGTTTTTCGGTCCTAGCTAAGTCTTTTCGTTCGATATGTTTAGCATACTGCTCATCTGATAAATTGCCAACTTTGTGAGCGCAGCACAGGTCGCAAGCATCCTTTTTTGGTTGAAACAATCCAATATTCTCCTCAAACAAAACGCTTTCAAATACTTTTCTAGATGCCACAGGTTTATTTTCTGAAGCCGAGTAGTCTACATAAAGGTGATACAACTGTGATTTTGATTGTATGATGGGTTCTAAGTACAACTTTGAAGTAGATTGTCTGCAGTAATGGGACGGTAGTTTCGGTAGTGCAGTTAAATATTTTTTAGCTAATTCTCTTTTGGGTTCTGTTTCTATGACTTCTGTTGTTTCCCGTTCCATAATATTTGTCCTACCTCCAAGCCAATAGCGAACTGTCCATTCTTTTATGCCCAGTGTTTCCAAAAACGTCTTCAAGCAAACTCTTTCTTTTTTATCATTAACTTTTAGATAGTAAATTTTAGTATCACTTCGTCTTGAATTTGAGTCGTTGGTTTTTCTACATGTAGGTTTTTTATCCACCATTGAAGATATGTACATTTTTTTCTCTTGCCAAGTCATCTTCCAGTAGTTATTAAATATTTCTGATCGAACTTCTTCTGTTAATTTTGAACAGTACATAGCTTTACCACCGAAGCATTTTGTTGACATACATAATGGACCCATTACTCTTGCTGGCTTAGGATCGTTCTGAACAAATTTTGTGCCCTCTTTTTTAAATCCAATGTACTCTTTTCCCATCATTCTCTGTCTCTTATTTTTCATTCTCTTCCAATTATTCTGATCTCCTTTGCGTTTTTTTCCATTTTTTTTATTTTCTTCCATTTCCCTTTCTGGAAACCACTCTACACAATCTGGCGATAATGGCTTTAAGTTTGTAATGTCTGATAAGTTGACAAAAGAATGATCATCAGACGTAAAATCAACGTCATTAGTCATTAGATTTTCTGCTACATCATTAGAGTCAATCGGCGTAGGTAGGTATTCATTTTGCAACGTATCTGGAGGGTCCAAAATCGTCGTCAGTGTCGTAAACTCGGAAGTTAAATTCTCAGACAAAGGTAAATTATCATTCTCAGACAAAGGTATCTCTGGTGGTAAATTTTGATTCTCAGACAAAGGTGTAGACACTGGTTGTATAACTGGTTGATTTTGATAATTAAATCTATTTAAAATTTCTGTCTTCTTCTGTAACAATATTTTTCGTCTTTCAGCTAGCTCTCGCAAAGTTACGACGTTATTATTAATATCCGCATCTTCTAAAATAAAGTTTTCTTGATCTTCCATCATTTGGGTACTTAATAACTTGAGAATGCAAGGATTTATCTATAAATAAAAAATAAATAATTATTCGTTCAGTAAAATGCAATACCGCGTAACTTAACAAAACGAATAAATCAAGCGATGTCAAGACCGCGTAAATACTTGTTAGGGGTTATACTAGTCAGAATCTTTAAATTAAAGCAAAATTACATGTAATTTGAATATTTTAGTATAAACACATTACAAACGAAAAGCAATAAATAATTAAAACATACTTACATGGTGGTTTTTCACGTAAAAATAATTATTTTCGGGAGCACACACTAATCGCGTTACACTTTGCTCGCGGCCGCTGTAAATACGCGCGCTCGCCTCCAACTTCACGCCTCCTACTGTTCCGCAGTATTGCTTCGATGGCCCTACAGACGTTTCTGATTGGATAATTCCAATCACGTGAGGTCTAGTAGCCAATAATAGGCCTTTAGAGTCGGCTGGCACGATATTTCAATTTTGCGCGTTTTGCTGATACGCGGTATTTACAAGTTGCTCTTACGCGGTCTCGCACGCGCAGCGACGATATAGAACATTCTCGGACGTTTTCTGGGATCCTATTGTAAAAGCGTACACATTGTCCCATAAAAGAATTGCGGACCCGATGTAATCGGGTTACAGGTGCAATAAGTTTACTCCTATTTCTAGTATTGATATTATGTATATCACCAATTTTGGCAAAATCTTTAATATTTTTCTTAATATACATAACATTTTCAAAAATGTATTGAGATGCAACTGTCAAAATATTTATTTCTTTAAATGTTTGCCTTAACGATTCTTTTGGGCCTAAATTATAGATTGCGCGAATAGCTCGCTTCTGCAAGACAAAAATTGATTTAATACCGGCTGCATTATACCAAAGTAGAATGCCGTAGGAACAATTAACAATTATAAATCAAACAACGAACCACAATATTAATTATATAATCTACTAATTTATTTTTATGTAGAACACATTGAATACAATGAAAATCACATAATATAAATATAGCAGTTTTAATTCTTTCTTTTTTTTTAACTATTTTATTAAATACATCTTGGTTATTTGAAATTAATTTAATAAATTCTTTGCTGGAAGTGCAAAGTCGATCTGCAAATTCTCTCGGCCGGTTTCTGAATTGAGAAAAACGTTTTTGTCGAAAAACATCGCTGTTCTCCATGACTGTACAAACAATTCGAACAAACACGTAAATTGCTTATTGTGTTTTTGCGTGCATTTCCGTTCATTGCAAGGAATTTGTTACAATTCATCAACACGTGATCTCTTTTGCAAAGCGGGCAGATTTTTGTTGTTGCGAAGTGTGTGTTTGCCGTCTTTTGGAACTTATTAAAGTACGACGACCTCGGCGTATTATATTTATAATTATTATTGCGATTTGTTGACAAATTATTGAAGTATTTATTTGGTGGTGTATATTTAGTTGGAGATGATTTTTGATGATAAGTTCCTTGTAATGCTTCCAAAGCCATAAATTTTGATTCTAAAAAATTTATAAATTCTTCCAAATTAGGGAAATCTCTCGGTTGCTTGAGGTCTTTGATGTATTCGTTGTAGGTTGGTTTATCCAGTTTTTGCATTAATAAATGAACAATAATCGGATCCCAATTGGTTATGTCCAAACCAATATTACTAAGCCCGTTTAAACATTCTAATATGACGTCATGTAACTTTCTTATGCTGGCTGCGCTTGCTTCTTGTATTGAATTTTGGTTCAATAATGTATTTATGTAAGATGTAAATAAAAGTCGTTTGTTGTCATAGCGATGAGTAAGAATCTCCCAGCAAGATGTGTAGTCTTCAGCACTGATCCCGAGATGTTGAACTAGTTTCTCCGCTTCGCCCTTTAATTTAGTTTTAAGATGCTGCATTTTTTGAGCTTTAGACAACATGGGATTGTTATGCACGCTTTCGACGTAAAGATCTTTAAATGTTAACCACTGGTTGTAGTTACCATTGAAATCCGGTATAACAATTTTCGGTGTAGCCCTTTCGTAATGCGAGTTATTCCAGATATTATGTTGCAGCTTCTTACGTAGGTTATCGTAGATATTTTCTATAGTTTCATATTTTTGTTTGTACGTGGAATCTTCATCCCGTGATATATAGTCGAGTTCCCAGTTAGTTTTTTCTATTTGATCCCATTTTATTTTCAACATGTTTAAGTTATCTTCAAGTTCCCATTTTTCCTTCATTGAATCAAAGTTAATTTTCTCCACAGTCCGCTCGAAAGCTCGAAAGTTACAGAATTGTTGCCGTAAAAGATCTTGTTGTTTTTCAGTTGACTCATTAGTTTCCCGTGGAGGTGCGTGAAATTTAATATCTTCGAAATTAAATTTTGACTTGTTTTCTTTGACTTCTTTAGGTGACGCCGTAGGAGTATTTTGAAGTTTACTTGTAGATGCCGATGGTAGCCCCGCTTTTCTCTTTAGTATGTCTTGTAAAATATCTTCGTACATCCTCTTTGTTTTGTTGAAAACATCATCGTTGAAGTATTGATTATCCGTTTTTTCAGTTTTTTCCAGTAGCTGATGGTTGTATACAAATTTCTCCCAGTTTGAGTTCAGACGAGAAAGACGATCTTCTAAGTAAGCCAAGGTCTTCCTGCTTGGACTATCTTTTTTATAGTTGTTGTTTAGTTGTTTCAGTTCTCCAAAAATAATTTCTTGGCGGCTAATGATATCCTGGACGTTCTGAGCCATTGTTGTTTGCAGTTGAAGATAAGTTGTAAATTATTAAGTTAAGTTTGTTTGCCGTAGAACTGTTTCGTCGCAGTGTCGTTAGTTCAGTTTAATCTCGAAATTGTTTCGCAGATCTTGATTTCTCGAAGGTCCACTTTTTCTTTATCTTGAGCTAGTAGGACCAATTCGTTGATCTTGAAGCTCGAAGTACCAATTTCGTGATCTTGAAGCTCGAAGGACCAAACTTTCATGTATGGCTCGTAGTAGTGTTGAGTTGATATAAACCACAGGATTAGCGAGTAAAAGTTTATTAAGTTAGTTACAAAGTTTTAAGTTTAAGTTGGATGCCAATCCGCGGTAAAAGCCGCCCGTCAACTGCCTTTTAATTGTATAAATAATTGACTTAAATATATTTCGTTCTAATGCGTCATAAACGAGGTCGCGGTGTCAGCTATATAAAATCTGTACGTAAACCGTACAGTTATAATGTGCCAAAAAAACTATAAAATATATTTTTTTGTTGATATCAATAATACAGGTTGTTTTGATTTAAGAGATCACTTATTGTAATCGTATCACTACTGGGAGTTTGGGGTCTTGCACCACCACCAGTTTTATTAATAGCTTGTTTAATTGAGCCCATGTCTTTTCGGGCTTTTATTTTCATACTTTTCACCTACAACAACCTCATGTATATCTTGAAGCTTCAAACAAGTGATTACAGACAGGCAGTTTATTCCCGGAAACAGAAGGTTCTATTATCGCAATTCAGGATCAAATAATAAACACTAAAAAAATTATGAAATATATTTATTTATCAATAGAGATGTCGGTCCGGGAGGCGGTTGCGCTGTGGGCGGTGTGGGCGGCCCGTGCAGCGCGGGCGGCGCGCGAGGCGCGGGCGTATCGCTTAACGGCGCGGGCGGCACGCGCGGCGGCGGCCCGAGCTGCTGCTGCACGGGCGGCGAGGGCGGTAGAAAGGCGGACTGCGCTCGCGACGCGGAGAGCCGCAACGCGTGCGGCGCGCGTTGCGCGAGCTGCGGCTTCTCGCTTTCTCATTGCAACTGTGGGATACGTTTTAATATATTTATTGGGATTTTGGTAATATTTTCAGTTAAACACGTAGATTTCTGATTACAATGAGTTTTATTTAAACACTTGAACATTACAGTACATAGCTTATAGAATGAACTCTGTGACATCGATCGAGTATCACTACTCCGGGGTACAATAGGAACGTTTTTTCGTACATTTTCATTAATAAAGCAATTTGTTAACAGTAAAAAACATAATTGGAGGATCATTTATAGAGATATCGATCATCCTGAAGTACATCTCGCGGGTTATTGGCTCTCTTAAACGTGTTATCACAAAATAAAAGGTAAAGGGCATCCCACCGGCGGATGACGCATCGATCGCTGACCAAGCCTAACGAATGCCATCGATTCATAGAACTTTTAGTAATATAATCATTAAAATGAATGCATTGCCTATTTTTTAGGCCATTAAAAGAGGGAACTGAAGGGCCGGGACGCGGCTGTGGTGAGAAAAATTTTGAACTACGAAAAAATCGTCTTTCAACTGTCGGCAAAAAATAGGAAGGAATTTAACGGGCTAATACTGGCGATATATCAAAAATATGTACTCACTATCATAGAGCCTGGCCTCAGCTAACCTAGCTTCCCTTCCCGACATCGTGGATAAAAATAATAAATAACTATAATATATGTCAAATAATATATGTACAAACAAAATAATATATGTCAAAGTCAAATAATTTTATTCAAAATAAGAAGTTACATGTTTCATTTTTTGAACGTGAGAAGAACCGGCGCAAGAAACGAGGCGGGACTTATTTTTTTAAATCAATTATACAAAATCACATTTCAACGTTTCCGACAATGATACTTTGAAATAGACTGGAGCGAGCATTTCATTCCCAAGGCGTGTTATCATTTACATAATCATTACTTTGGTAATAAATAACCTTTAACACACAAACGTCTTTTCACAACTCTTTTAAATTGTGATATAGAACATTCTCGGACGTTTTCTGGGATCCTATTGTAAAAGCGTACACATTGTCCCATAAAAGAATTGCGGACCCGATGTAATCGGGTTACAGGTGCAATAAGTTTACTCCTATTTCTAGTATTGATATTATGTATATCACCAATTTTGGCAAAATCTTTAATATTTTTCTTAATATACATAACATTTTCAAAAATGTATTGAGATGCAACTGTCAAAATATTTATTTCTTTAAATTTTTGCCTTAACGATTCTTTTGGGCCTAAATTATAGATTGCGCGAATAGCTCGCTTCTGCAAGACAAAAATTGATTTAATACCGGCTGCATTATACCAAAGTAGAATGCCGTAGGAACAATTAACAATTATAAATCAAATAACGAACCACAATATTAATTATATAATCTACTAATTTATTTTCATGTAGAACACATTGAATACAATGAAAATCACATAATATAAATATAGCAGTTTTAATTCTTTCTTTTTTTTTAACTATTTTATTAAATACATCTTGGTTATTTGAAATTAATTTAATAAATTCTTTGCTGGAAGTGCAAAGTCGATCTGCAAATTCTCTCGGCCGGTTTCTGAATTGAGAAAAACGTTTTTGTCGAAAAACATCGCTGTTCTCCATGACTGTACAAACAATTCGAACAAACACGTAAATTGCTTACTGTGTTTTTGCGTGCATTTCCGTTCATTGCAAGGAATTTGTTACAATTCATCAACACGTGATCTCTTTTGCAAAGCGGGCAGATTTTTGTTGTTGCGAAGTGTGTGTTTGCCGTCTTTTGGAACTTATTAAAGTACGACGACCTCGGCGTATTATATTTATAATTATTATTGCGATTTGTTGACAAATTATTGAAGTATTTATTTGGTGGCGTATATTTAGTTGGAGATGATTTTTGATGATAAGTTCCTTGTAATGCTTCCAAAGCCATAAATTTTGATTCTAAAAAATTTATAAATTCTTCCAAATTAGGGAAATCTCTCGGTTGCTTGAGGTCTTTGATGTATTCGTTGTAGGTTGGTTTATCCAGTTTTTGCATTAATAAATGAACAATAATCGGATCTCAATTGGTTATGTCCAAACCAATATTACTAAGCCCGTTTAAACATTCTAATATGACGTCATGTAACTTTCTTATGCTGGCTGCGCTTGCTTCTTGTATTGAATTTTGGTTCAATAATGTATTTATGTAAGATGTAAATAAAAGTCGTTTGTTGTCATAGCGATGAGTAAGAATCTCCCAGCAAGATGTGTAGTTTTCAGCACTGATCCCGAGATGTTGAACTAGTTTCTCCGCTTCGCCCTTTAATTTAGTTTTAAGATGCTGCATTTTTTGAGCTTTAGACAACATGGGATTGTTATGCACGCTTTCGACGTAAAGATCTTTAAATGTTAACCACTGGTTGTAGTTACCATTGAAATCCGGTATAACAATTTTCGGTGTAGCCCTTTCGTAATGCGAGTTATTCCAGATATTATGTTGCAGCTTCTTACGTAGGTTATCGTAGATATTTTCTATAGTTTCATATTTTTGTTTGTACGTGGAATCTTCATCCCGTGATATATAGTCGAGTTCCCAGTTAGTTTTTTCTATTTGATCCCATTTTATTTTCAACATGTTTAAGTTATCTTCAAGTTCCCATTTTTCCTTCATTGAATCAAAGTTAATTTTCTCCACAGTCCGCTCGAAAGCTCGAAAGTTACAGAATTGTTGCCGTAAAAGATCTTGTTGTTTTTCAGTTGACTCATTAGTTTCCCGTGGAGGTGCGTGAAATTTAATATCTTCGAAATTAAATTTTGACTTGTTTTCTTTGACTTCTTTAGGTGACGCGTAGGAGTATTTTGAAGTTTACTTGTAGATGCCGATGGTAGCCCCGCTTTTCTCTTTAGTATGTCTTGTAAAATATCTTCGTACATCCTCTTTGTTTTGTTGAAAACATCATCGTTGAAGTATTGATTATCCGTTTTTTCAGTTTTTTCCAGTAGCTGATGGTTGTATACAAATTTCTCCCAGTTTGAGTTCAGACGAGAAAGACGATCTTCTAAGTAAGCCAAGGTCTTCCTGCTTGGACTATCTTTTTTATAGTTGTTGTTTAGTTGTTTCAGTTCTCCAAAAATAATTTCTTGGCGGCTAATGATATCCTGGACGTTCTGAGCCATTGTTGTTTGCAGTTGCAGATAAGTTGTAAATTATTAAGTTAAGTTTGTTTGCCGTAGAACTGTTTCGTCGCAGTGTCGTTAGTTCAGTTTAATCTCGAAATTGTTTCGCAGATCTTGATTTCTCGAAGGTCCACTTTTTCTTTATCTTGAGCTAGTAGGACCAATTCGTTGATCTTGAAGCTCGAAGTACCAATTTCGTGATCTTGAAGCTCGAAGGACCAAACTTTCATGTATGGCTCGTAGTAGTGTTGAGTTGATATAAACCACAGGATTAGCGAGTAAAAGTTTATTAAGTTAGTTACAAAGTTTTAAGTTTAAGTTGGATGCCAATCCGCGGTAAAAGCCGCCCGTCAACTGCCTTTTAATTGTATAAATAATTGACTTAAATATATTTCGTTCTAATGCGTCATAAACGAGGTCGCGGTGTCAGCTATATAAAATCTGTACGTAAACCGTACAGTTATAATGTGCCAAAAAAACTATAAAATATATTTTTTTGTTGATATCAATAATACAGGTTGTTTTGATTTAAGAGATCACTTATTGTAATCGTATCACTACTGGGAGTTAGGGGTCTTGCACCACCACCAGTTTTATTAATAGCTTGTTTAATTGAGCCCATGTCTTTTCGGGCTTTTATTTTCATACTTTTCACCTACAACAACCTCATGTAGATCTTGAAGCTTCAAACAAGTGATTACAGACAGGCAGTTTATTCCCGGAAACAGAAGGTTCTATTATCGCAATTCAGGATCAAATAATAAACACTAAAAAAATTATGAAATATATTTATTTATCAAAAGAGATGTCGGTCCGGGAGGCGGTGGCGCTGTGGGCGGTGTGGGCGGCCCGTGCAGCGCGGGCGTATCGCTTAACGGCGCGGGCGGCACGCGCGGCGGCGGCCCGAGCTGCTGCTGCACGGGCGGCGAGGGCGGTAGAAAGGCGGACTGCGCTCGCGACGCGGAGAGCCGCAACGCGTGCGGCGCGCGTTGCGCGAGCTGCGGCTTCTCGCTTTCTCATTGCAACTGTGGGATACGTTTTAATATATTTATTGGGATTTTGGTAATATTTTCAGTTAAACACGTAGATTTCTGATTACAATGAGTTTTATTTAAACACTTGAACATTACAGTACATAGCTTATAGAATGAACTCTGTGACATCGATCGAGTATCACTACTCCGGGGTACAATAGGAACGTTTTTTCGTACATTTTCATTAATAAAGCAATTTGTTAACAGTAAAAAACATAATTGGAGGATCATTTATAGAGATATCGATCATCCTGAAGTACATCTCGCGGGTTATTGGCTCTCTTAAACGTGTTATCACAAAATAAAAGGTAAAGGGCATCCCACCGGCGGATGACGCATCGATCGCTGACCAAGCCTAACGAATGCCATCGATTTATAGAACTTTTAGTAATATAATCATTAAAATGAATGCATTAGGCAATTTTTTAGGCCATTAAAAGAGGGAACTGAAGGGCCGGGACGCGGCTGTGGTGAGAAAATTTTGAACTACGAAGAAATCGTCTTTCAACTGTCGGCAAAAAATAGGAAGGAATTTAACGGGCTAATACTGGCGATATATCAAAAATATGTACTCACTATCATAGAGCCTGGCCTCAGCTAACCTAGCTTCCCTTCCCGACATCGTGGATAAAAATAATAAATAACTATAATATATGTCAAATAATATATGTACAAACAAAATAATATATGTCAAAGTCAAATAATTTTATTCAAAATAAGAAGTTACATGTTTCATTTTTTGAACGTGAGAAGAACCGGCGCAAGAAACGAGGCGGGACTTATTTTTTTAAATCAATTATACAAAATCACATTTCAATGTTTCCGACAATGATACTTTGAAATAGACTGGAGCGAGCATTTCATTCCCAAGGCGTGTTATCATTTACATAATCATTACTTTGGTAATAACCTTTAACACACAAACGTCTTTTCACAACTCTTTTAAATTGTGATATCGTCGCTGCGCATGCGAGACCGCGTAAGAGCAACTTGTAAAGACCGCGTATGTGCTTTTTGATGATTTTACAGGAGGAAGAAAAACTTAATTATCTCAGCGATTTCAATTCTTATTAGCGACTGAACTTAACAGCTAGTCCTTTATAACTTCCATCGTTGGAATATAACGTAAATTTACTCGTAGTTGGCTTAGATTTTGTGTAAAGTCATTTACGCGGTTATGCTTTAACTAATTACAAAATAAGTAGTACACTTTTTTTAGGTACGCGGTTTTGAAATAAAACAATTTAGTAAAGGTTGTATTTATTATTACAAAAAAACAAATCTAAATCAATATAATTTTAGAAAAATATCATGTATTTATTATCATAATCAGTTTACGAAAGGATATTCATAATTTTTAATAGAGATCTTATTGTAAGAGTTCAGACTTCTTATGAGAGAGATCAAAATAATCATCTAAAACTAAGAAATTATAACAATTTATTATTAATTAAACGTTATACATAGGTAGGTATATACATACATTCCTACCTACCTAATGAAGAAAAGAAAAATACGTTTTTATAAAACAAAAAATATAAAAAACTTGGAATAACAAAAATGAACCCTCTTCTAGGTTCTTCAAAAAACTTAAATGAAACTTAAACATAAACAAATAATAATCATAACAAAAATAATCTGTGTGGTACTTGCTCTTAAATTCTAATTAAATTCTCTTAAGAAATCAGCATTTCACAGTCAAATTAGGAACTTAAAATTATTTGAAAGGCAAATTATCATAAAAAGTGTGGCAGTCTTTAGGTATGACATTCTTGAGCTCTTGTAGGTGATCATACTTTGTCTTGGAAATTGGTTGCCTGGATTCATAAAGCAAAGGCGTACTGTTAATCAAAGACGTAATCTTCTTTGGTCTTCTAGGCAATGGAACAAAATCGTCTGAAAAGTGGAGTTTATATTCTATGGTGCCATTTGGATTATATCTCAGTGCTTTTATATCAATAACACAACGATCACCCGCTCCTCGACCAGGTCTTATTGATTCATAAATCAGGTAATCTTTAAGACCAAAGTCTTTAAAAAACGTATAATCAGGTGTAATAACTTCATAAGGACTTGGTACTTTTCTGGCCTCCTTTGTTATTGTGGCGTATTGTGAGGGTAAAAATATTTCCCGAGTTTTCAACTTTCTCTCAATCACCGAGTGGACTGAATCAACTTCCATCTGCGTGTGACCTTTCTCCAAGTACTTCTGAGTTATTACTACGTTCCTAGACATAGCCAAACGCAACAAAGCATTCGATACAACATTATTTCTGTTCTGTGCTGTACAACCATCTGTAAATATAACGACATCCTTGCAATCATTATCCAGTAATTTAGTTACGTAGTCCACGAAAAAAGATGCGTAAGTAGTGGCTTTTAAGTCGCATGCTGTCTCATCAAACCAGTAACACGTGACTCCATTATTGCCAAGATTGTACACAGAAAAGTTATGCACGGCGAGTTTTGTTTTAAAATAAAGTGCACTGGCATTGAGAAATGGACATAGTTTGACTGCCTGAAGATCTGCTGTTAATGCATGTATGATCCCTTTTTGTGCTAATTCTTTGTCAGAATGTTTTTCGGTCCTAGCTAAGTCTTTTCGTTCGATATGTTTAGCATACTGCTCATCTGATAAATTGCCAACTTTGTGAGCGCAGCACAGGTCGCAAGCATCCTTTTTTGGTTGAAACAATCCAATATTCTCCTCAAACAAAACGCTTTCAAATACTTTTCTAGATGCCACAGGTTTATTTTCTGAAGCCGAGTAGTCTACATAAAGGTGATACAACTGTGATTTTGATTGTATGATGGGTTCTAAGTACAACTTTGAAGTAGATTGTCTGCAGTAATGGGACGGTAGTTTCGGTAGTGCAGTTAAATATTTTTTAGCTAATTCTCTTTTGGGTTCTGTTTCTATGACTTCTGTTGTTTCCCGTTCCATAATATTTGTCCTACCTCCAAGCCAATAGCGAACTGTCCATTCTTTTATGCCCAGTGTTTCCAAAAACGTCTTCAAGCAAACTCTTTCTTTTTTATCATTAACTTTTAGATAGTAAATTTTAGTATCACTTCGTCTTGAATTTGAGTCGTTGGTTTTTCTACATGTAGGTTTTTTATCCACCATTGAAGATATGTACATTTTTTTCTCTTGCCAAGTCATCTTCCAGTAGTTATTAAATATTTCTGATCGAACTTCTTCTGTTAATTTTGAACAGTACATAGCTTTACCACCGAAGCATTTTGTTGACATACATAATGGACCCATTACTCTTGCTGGCTTAGGATCGTTCTGAACAAATTTTGTGCCCTCTTTTTTAAATCCAATGTACTCTTTTCCCATCATTCTCTGTCTCTTATTTTTCATTCTCTTCCAATTATTCTGATCTCCTTTGCGTTTTTTTCCATTTTTTTTATTTTCTTCCATTTCCCTTTCTGGAAACCACTCTACACAATCTGGCGATAATGGCTTTAAGTTTGTAATGTCTGATAAGTTGACAAAAGAATGATCATCAGACGTAAAATCAACGTCATTAGTCATTAGATTTTCTGCTACATCATTAGAGTCAATCGGCGTAGGTAGGTATTCATTTTGCAACGTATCTGGAGGGTCCAAAATCGTCGTCAGTGTCGTAAACTCGGAAGTTAAATTCTCAGACAAAGGTAAATTATCATTCTCAGACAAAGGTATCTCTGGTGGTAAATTTTGATTCTCAGACAAAGGTGTAGACACTGGTTGTATAACTGGTTGATTTTGATAATTAAATCTATTTAAAATTTCTGTCTTCTTCTGTAACAATATTTTTCGTCTTTCAGCTAGCTCTCGCAAAGTTACGACGTTATTATTAATATCCGCATCTTCTAAAATAAAGTTTTCTTGATCTTCCATCATTTGGGTACTTAATAACTTGAGAATGCAAGGATTTATCTATAAATAAAAAATAAATAATTATTCGTTCAGTAAAATGCAATACCGCGTAACTTAACAAAACGAATAAATCAAGCGATGTCAAGACCGCGTAAATACTTGTCAGGGGTTATACTAGTCAGAATCTTTAAATTAAAGCAAAATTACATGTAATTTGAATATTTTAGTATAAACACATTACAAACGAAAAGCAATAAATAATTAAAACATACTTACATGGTGGTTTTTCACGTAAAAATAATTATTTTCGGGAGCACACACTAATCGCGTTACACTTTGCTCGCGGCCGCTGTAAATACGCGCGCTCGCCTCCAACTTCACGCCTCCTACTGTTCCGCAGTATTGCTTCGATGGCCCTACAGACGTTTCTGATTGGATAATTCCAATCACGTGAGGTCTAGTAGCCAATAATAGGCCTTTAGAGTCGGCTGGCACGATATTTCAATTTTGCGCGTTTTGCTGATACGCGGTATTTACAAGTTGCTCTTACGCGGTCTCGCACGCGCAGCGACGATATAGAACATTCTCGGACGTTTTCTGGGATCCTATTGTAAAAGCGTACACATTGTCCCATAAAAGAATTGCGGACCCGATGTAATCGGGTTACAGGTGCAATAAGTTTACTCCTATTTCTAGTATTGATATTATGTATATCACCAATTTTGGCAAAATCTTTAATATTTTTCTTAATATACATAACATTTTCAAAAATGTATTGAGATGCAACTGTCAAAATATTTATTTCTTTAAATTTTTGCCTTAACGATTCTTTTGGGCCTAAATTATAGATTGCGCGAATAGCTCGCTTCTGCAAGACAAAAATTGATTTAATACCGGCTGCATTATACCAAAGTAGAATGCCGTAGGAACAATTAACAATTATAAATCAAACAACGAACCACAATATTAATTATATAATCTACTAATTTATTTTTATGTAGAACACATTGAATACAATGAAAATCACATAATATAAATATAGCAGTTTTAATTCTTTCTTTTTTTTTAACTATTTTATTAAATACATCTTGGTTATTTGAAATTAATTTAATAAATTCTTTGCTGGAAGTGCAAAGTCGATCTGCAAATTCTCTCGGCCGGTTTCTGAATTGAGAAAAACGTTTTTGTCGAAAAACATCGCTGTTCTCCATGACTGTACAAACAATTCGAACAAACACCTAAATTGCTTACTGTGTTTTTGCGTGCATTTCCGTTCATTGCAAGGAATTTGTTACAATTCATCAACACGTGATCTCTTTTGCAAAGCGGGCAGATTTTTGTTGTTGCGAAGTGTGTGTTTGCCGTCTTTTGGAACTTATTAAAGTACGACGACCTCGGCGTATTATATTTATAATTATTATTGCGATTTGTTGACAAATTATTGAAGTATTTATTTGGTGGCGTATATTTAGTTGGAGATGATTTTTGATGATAAGTTCCTTGTAATGCTTCCAAAGCCATAAATTTTGATTCTAAAAAATTTATAAATTCTTCCAAATTAGGGAAATCTCTCGGTTGCTTGAGGTCTTTGATGTATTCGTTGTAGGTTGGTTTATCCAGTTTTTGCATTAATAAATGAACAATAATCGGATCCCAATTGGTTATGTCCAAACCAATATTACTAAGCCCGTTTAAACATTCTAATATGACGTCATGTAACTTTCTTATGCTGGCTGCGCTTGCTTCTTGTATTGAATTTTGGTTCAATAATGTATTTATGTAAGATGTAAATAAAAGTCGTTTGTTGTCATAGCGATGAGTAAGAATCTCCCAGCAAGATGTGTAGTTTTCAGCACTGATCCCGAGATGTTGAACTAGTTTCTCCGCTTCGCCCTTTAATTTAGTTTTAAGATGCTGCATTTTTTGAGCTTTAGACAACATGGGATTGTTATGCACGTAATAGATTTATAGAGTTGATGGTAATTAAATAAAAGGAAATGAATATATAATTATTACATTTGACAACGAATTGACATTTGGCATTGATCTATGATTTGGTATCTGAAACATGTTGTATGATTTGATGGTTAAGTAATAGATTACTCTAGAATAATTATGGACATAAAATATTTAATTAATATTTAAATTATATTATTGTGATGAAAGTACTTATAATTAATTATTATAAAATTATGACTAAGATAGTATAATAATAAGAAATATATGTATATAATTATTACCATAAATAATATTTATTTAAGGCCAGTAGTAATTGGTAATTGACATTTGTTTATGGCTAAAGCTTTAAATAGTGAGGTTCGAGAAGGATCCTTCTCTTTCCTCTTCGTGATCAGCCATTATAAGTTAAGTATCACACTGTTACTTTTTTTCATATATCAGGTTATGATATGTTGCTATTTGCTAGATAAATTGTAAATTAACGTTAGTAGATTATAATATAATATAAATACTTGTATAGTAAAGAAACCTATTCAAATTTGTTGTGTAGTATACAAATAATAAAATGGTTAATATCATAAGCCTCTTTTCTTGTAATTTCGTGTTGTGTTATCCTTTTACTAATAAATATAATCAATTTATGAATTTCATAACATCTTTTACTTCAATAACCTTAAATTGCTATTTCATTTATTTATAACTAAATTTGTAAAGCTCTATTTAAACTTCTATTCTAACATCAGAAGTGGGATCGTGTCCACAAAACCCACAATATTAACATTAATTGTTCATTTCAGAGTTAAAGATGGATCTCCCTGTGTTACAAGAACTTCGTAAGGCGATGAAAGATACTCTCTTTAGTACACATCGGAGAGATGACGACATCGTTCTACCGGTCTCCGACACAACTGCGAGCGATCTTGATGCTGAGTCCTGGTGCAACAACTTTGGAACCCTCTCCAAGGAATTCGGGTGGAGTAGTATTGCTACCGTCGCTAAGGCAGGTAAGGCCTTGAAAGGGTCTGCACTGTTATGGTTCGAGACTTGTGATCCCGAAGAAGGTTGTTCTTAAGAGAATTTACGTACAGAGTTAACAGCTTTGTTCCCTGAGAAAAAAATCTTGTAGAAAAGTTACAAAAAGCAGTGTTGTATACTTATGGCTCAGCCATTTCCTATTGCGAATATGCTAGAGAAAAGATAAGACAGTTACGTAATACTAAGGTTGTGTTCAGTGAACTACAGTTAGTTGAATTAGTATGTGGTAGTATACCGATGTAAATGCAAGAATGGCGTCTTTCAATAGCAATTTTAAAAATACATCCAAACTATTGCATTATTTATTTCATACGTCAAAATTTTAATAAAATTAAATTTTAATTTGTATGTGATAAGTTAGGGCATACAAAAGCGCAGTGTCCTATAGTATTCACTGACTTACAGAAAAATAAACGAAACATACAATATCACAAAGATTATGAATTTGTTAAAGATTTTTGCACGTTTTGTAAAAAAACCCGGTCATGTAAACGCTTATTGTCGATCCACTTAAATAGTAACAATATCCCTACGAGTGAAAAGGCGGTTAATTTTTTAGGAAATCCGAACTAAAGCTAACTAAAGTATCTATTAATAATGTAACGCTGGACTCACTTATTGATACTGGAGCCAATTGCAGTATAATAAAGGAATCTTTTGCAAAGCGCCTTGAATGCCCTCTCATATCATGTTGTTTTTATGTTTATGGAATAAGTAAAGGAAGTATACAAGTATTTGCGAAGATAATAGTGCCAGCTTAATTCTCGGAACTTTGTATAAAGTTAGATATATATGTAGTTAGGGACATCGATTGCCATTATAATCCTTTAATAGGTAGAACTGCTATACAAAATTTTGTTATTCAAATAGTTTCGTTTCCCAGTCCTATAATTTAAGTTAAAAAGAAAGATGTCATTTGGTATTTGTAACGGTCCATCGGTGTTCCAGAGAGCAATCTCTAAAGCTGTCAAACATTTAAAATTATTAGTAGTAAATATATCGACGATATTCTAATTCCTTTTAGATGTATTGAATTAGAGCTAAATTATTTAGAACAAACAATTGCGGCACATAGGTCTTATGGATTTACAGTGAATCTAAAACATATATATATTTTATTGGTCGATAACATTGAATATTTAAGTAGGCATATCTCCCGTGACGGTGTTAGCTCTATACAATCCAAAGTGGATGATTTATTAAATTTCCCCATACCTCGTAATATTAAACAAATTAAGCAGTTTTCGATTGTCTAGCTATTTTCGTAAATTTATTACCGATTTTGCTTCACGAGTAGCTTGTATTAGTAAATTGTTGAAATTGACCAAAGATGGAAGTGGGGCCTTGAGCAGGAAGCGGCTAGAAAACATGTAATAGATAATCTTGTTTCAAAACCTCTTTTAACCATTTTCAATTCAGAGTATCCTATAGAACTACATACCGATTCTAGTTTGTCAATCGGTTACGGGGCAAAACTTTTACAAAGAGTCAATGTTATAATGCTCTAAAGCATTTCAGAGTTTATCTCCTTGGAATTCACTTTACTATAGTTACCGAATGTAATACTATAAAGTCAACAATGATAAAAAAGACTTATCACCACGAGTTGCTCGTTAGTGTTTGCAAGATTTCCGGTTCGATATTAAGTATAGCAAGGGTAAATTCGTTAGTCATGTTGATTTTCTTAGCCGGAATCTTGTTGAGTCCCCAATTCCTAAATGCCAATCTTAATCACTTCCCAAGATTAGTTTAATATCTTCGATAATAATGTTAGTTCACAATCATGGTAAAAATTGTTCAAAACAATGACTCAGAGACTCGTACTATTATTTCTTAGTTACAAACCGGTGATATGAGATTCTAATCGTTATTTAATAAAAATATAACTTATTATGTTATAAAAGTGACCAAAGGGCTATAGATTAAGCATTTTAAAATGGTTTCATGATGATAATTGTCACGTTGGACTAGATAAAGTCTTTCATAAAATAAAAGAGCATTTTTGGTTTCCTAGAATGGTAGCGTTTATTAAAAAATATATATTTCATTGTTTAATTTGTACGGAGAAAAAAGGCATTCTGGTCCTAAACAAGGATACTTGCATCCAATTACTAAAATTAATATTCCATTTCATACTATAGTTTGGTTTCATATAGTCAGGAATTATAATACCAATTAAAAAAAAACTATTACTTTGTTTGGCACAACATCCTTAATTGTAAATGATCGTGGAACTTTTTAAAGAATTACATATTGATCATCATATGATAGCCACAGGTACACAGAGAGGCAACGGTCAAGTTGAATGTTATGTATCAACGGTAATCAATATGTTAAGTACCATATGTAATGAACCGTCAGATTAGCCGAACGGATTGTGGAAAGTTTTTCACCGTTGTGTTTATTAATAGGAGTAGAGGCAATTACACCTCTTGCGCAAGTTAAATGAAGTCATTGATAGTAATAGGTTTGAACCATATATTGATATAGCCGCTGATCGTGAGCTTGCTAAGCAACGTCTTCAACAGATATCCGAAAAATTTAAACGGCGATTTGATTCCTTTAGACGAAATAATAAACTTTTTCGTATAGGTGATTTGGTTTATGTTCATCAGGATCATAGGCGTAATGAAAAATGAAAACCTAAATTTAAAGGTCCTTATGAGATTTCTTCAATTCTTTCCCATGGTCTAAATGTTTAGGTAGTTTTAGGGATATAATTGTGGATAAAGAAAAATTACTGTTATGGCCCTGTCAATGGGTAGAAGAAAATATTGCTATTGAAAACGTTATATGATTAAAATATCCATTCAGTTATATATATCGATAATTGTTAATATATTACATCAACATTGTTTTTTTTTAAATTTCAATTATTTTATTTCTTTTTTTAATTAAATAGG
Source organism: Heliconius himera (assembly GCA_021202915.1). Taxonomy (NCBI): domain Eukaryota; kingdom Metazoa; phylum Arthropoda; class Insecta; order Lepidoptera; family Nymphalidae; genus Heliconius; species Heliconius himera. The sequence continues at coordinate 1,320,721 of JAJHJA010000001.1, read as the reverse complement.
AATTAATTTAAATTTTTTATTTCTTGTAATTTCGTGTTGTGTTATCCTTTTACTAATAAATATAATCAATTTATGAATTTCATAACATCTTTTACTTCAATAACCTTAAATTGCTATTTCATTTATTTATAACTAAATTTGTAAAGCTCTATTTAAACTTCTATTCTAACACACGCTTTCGACGTAAAGATCTTTAAATGTTAACCACTGGTTGTAGTTAGCATTGAAATCCGGTATAACAATTTTCGGTGTAGCCCTTTCGTAATGCGAGTTATTCCAGATATTATGTTGCAGCTTCTTACGTAGGTTATCGTAGATATTTTCTATAGTTTCATATTTTTGTTTGTACGTGGAATCTTCATCCCGTGATATATAGTCGAGTTCCCAGTTAGTTTTTTCTATTTGATCCCATTTTATTTTCAACATGTTTAAGTTATCTTCAAGTTCCCATTTTTCCTTCATTGAATCAAAGTTAATTTTCTTCACAGTCCGCTCGAAAGCTCGAAAGTTACAGAATTGTTGCCGTAAAAGATCTTGTTGTTTTTCAGTTGACTCATTAGTTTCCCGTGGAGGTGCGTGAAATTTAATATCTTCGAAATTAAATTTTGACTTGTTTTCTTTGACTTCTTTAGGTGACGCCGTAGGAGTATTTTGAAGTTTACTTGTAGATGCCGATGGTAGCCCCGCTTTTCTCTTTAGTATGTCTTGTAAAATATCTTCGTACATCCTCTTTGTTTTGTTGAAAACATCATCGTTGAAGTATTGATTATCCGTTTTTTCAGTTTTTTCCAGTAGCTGATGGTTGTATACAAATTTCTCCCAGTTTGAGTTCAGACGAGAAAGACGATCTTCTAAGTAAGCCAAGGTCTTCCTGCTTGGACTATCTTTTTTATAGTTGTTGTTTAGTTGTTTCAGTTCTCCAAAAATAATTTCTTGGCGGCTAATGATATCCTGGACGTTCTGAGCCATTGTTGTTTGCAGTTGCAGATAAGTTGTAAATTATTAAGTTAAGTTTGTTTGCCGTAGAACTGTTTCGTCGCAGTGTCGTTAGTTCAGTTTAATCTCGAAATTGTTTCGCAGATCTTGATTTCTCGAAGGTCCACTTTTTCTTTATCTTGAGCTAGTAGGACCAATTCGTTGATCTTGAAGCTCGAAGTACCAATTTCGTGATCTTGAAGCTCGAAGGACCAAACTTTCATGTATGGCTCGTAGTAGTGTTGAGTTGATATAAACCACAGGATTAGCGAGTAAAAGTTTATTAAGTTAGTTACAAAGTTTTAAGTTTAAGTTGGATGCCAATCCGCGGTAAAAGCCGCCCGTCAACTGCCTTTTAATTGTATAAATAATTGACTTAAATATATTTCGTTCTAATGCGTCATAAACGAGGTCGCGGTGTCAGCTATATAAAATATGTACGTAAACCGTACAGTTATAATGTGCCAAAAAAACTATAAAATATATTTTTTTGTTGATATCAATAATACAGGTTGTTTTGATTTAAGAGATCACTTATTGTAATCGTATCACTACTGGGAGTTTGGGGTCTTGCACCACCACCAGTTTTATTAATAGCTTGTTTAATTGAGCCCATGTCTTTTCGGGCTTTTATTTTCATACTTTTCACCTACAACAACCTCATGTAGATCTTGAAGCTTCAAACAAGTGATTACAGACAGGCAGTTTATTCCCGGAAACAGAAGCTTCTATTATCGCAATTCAGGATCAAATAATAAACACTAAAAAAATTATGAAATATATTTATTTATCAAAAGAGATGTCGGTCCGGGAGGCGGTGGCGCTGTGGGCGGTGTGGGCGGCCCGTGCAGCGCGGGCGGCGCGCGAGGCGCGGGCGTATCGCTTAACGGCGCGGGCGGCACGCGCGGCGGCGGCCCGAGCTGCTGCTGCACGGGCGGCGAGGGCGGTAGAGAGGCGGACGGCGCTCGCGACGCGGAGGGCCGCAACGCGTGCGGCGCGCGTTGCGCGAGCTGCGGCTTCTCGCTTTCTCATTGCAACTGTGGGATACGTTTTAATATATTTATTGGGATTTTGGTAATATTTTCAGTTAAACACGTAGATTTCTGATTACAATGAGTTTTATTTAAACACTTGAACATTACAGTACATAGCTTATAGAATGAACTCTGTGACATCGATCGAGTATCACTACTCCGGGGTACAATAGGAACGTTTTTTCGTACATTTTCATTAATAAAGCAATTTGTTAACAGTAAAAAACATAATTGGAGGATCATTTATAGAGATATCGATCATCCTGAAGTACATCTCGCGGGTTATTGGCTCTCTTAAACGTGTTATCACAAAATAAAAGGTAAAGGGCATCCCACCGGCGGATGACGCATCGATCGCTGACCAAGCCTAACGAATGCCATCGATTTATAGAACTTTTAGTAATATAATCATTAAAATGAATGCATTGCCTATTTTTTAGGCCATTAAAAGAGGGAACTGAAGGGCCGGGACGCGGCTGTGGTGAGAAAAATTTTGAACTACGAAGAAATCGTCTTTCAACTGTCGGCAAAAAATAGGAAGGAATTTAACGGGCTAATACTGGCGATATATCAAAAATATGTACTCACTATCATAGAGCCTGGCCTCAGCTAACCTAGCTTCCCTTCCCGACATCGTGGATAAAAATAATAAATAACTATAATATATGTCAAATAATATATGTACAAACAAAATAATATATGTCAAAGTCAAATAATTTTATTCAAAATAAGAAGTTACATGTTTCATTTTTTGAACGTGAGAAGAACCGGCGCAAGAAACGAGGCGGGACTTATTTTTTTAAATCAATTATACAAAATCACATTTCAACGTTTCCGACAATGATACTTTGAAATAGACTGGAGCGAGCATTTCATTCCCAAGGCGTGTTATCATTTACATAATCATTACTTTGGTAATAACCTTTAACACACAAACGTCTTTTCACAACTCTTTTAAATTGTGATATAGAACATTCTCGGACGTTTTCTGGGATCCTATTGTAAAAGCGTACACATTGTCCCATAAAAGAATTGCGGACCCGATGTAATCGGGTTACAGGTGCAATAAGTTTACTCCTATTTCTAGTATTGATATTATGTATATCACCAATTTTGGCAAAATCTTTAATATTTTTCTTAATATACATAACATTTTCAAAAATGTATTGAGATGCAACTGTCAAAATATTTATTTCTTTAAATTTTTGCCTTAACGATTCTTTTGGGCCTAAATTATAGATTGCGCGAATAGCTCGCTTCTGCAAGACAAAAATTGATTTAATACCGGCTGCATTATACCAAAGTAGAATGCCGTAGGAACAATTAACAATTATAAATCAAACAACGAACCACAATATTAATTATATAATCTACTAATTTATTTTTATGTAGAACACATTGAATACAATGAAAATCACATAATATAAATATAGCAGTTTTAATTCTTTCTTTTTTTTTAACTATTTTATTAAATACATCTTGGTTATTTGAAATTAATTTAATAAATTCTTTGCTGGAAGTGCAAAGTCGATCTGCAAATTCTCTCGGCCGGTTTCTGAATTGAGAAAAACGTTTTTGTCGAAAAACATCGCTGTTCTCCATGACTGTACAAACAATTCGAACAAACACGTAAATTGCTTATTGTGTTTTTGCGTGCATTTCCGTTCATTGCAAGGAATTTGTTACAATTCATCAACACGTGATCTCTTTTGCAAAGCGGGCAGATTTTTGTTGTTGCGAAGTGTGTGTTTGCCGTCTTTTGGAACTTATTAAAGTACGACGACCTCGGCGTATTATATTTATAATTATTATTGCGATTTGTTGACAAATTATTGAAGTATTTATTTGGTGGCGTATATTTAGTTGGAGATGATTTTTGATGATAAGTTCCTTGTAATGCTTCCAAAGCCATAAATTTTGATTCTAAAAAATTTATAAATTCTTCCAAATTAGGGAAATCTCTCGGTTGCTTGAGGTCTTTGATGTATTCGTTGTAGGTTGGTTTATCCAGTTTTTGCATTAATAAATGAACAATAATCGGATCCCAATTGGTTATGTCCAAACCAATATTACTAAGCCCGTTTAAACATTCTAATATGACGTCATGTAACTTTCTTATGCTGGCTGCGCTTGCTTCTTGTATTGAATTTTGGTTCAATAATGTATTTATGTAAGATGTAAATAAAAGTCGTTTGTTGTCATAGCGATGAGTAAGAATCTCCCAGCAAGATGTGTAGTTTTCAGCACTGATCCCGAGATGTTGAACTAGTTTCTCCGCTTCGCCCTTTAATTTAGTTTTAAGATGCTGCATTTTTTGAGCTTTAGACAACATGGGATTGTTATGCACGCTTTCGACGTAAAGATCTTTAAATGTTAACCACTGGTTGTAGTTACCATTGAAATCCGGTATAACAATTTTCGGTGTAGCCCTTTCGTAATGCGAGTTATTCCAGATATTATGTTGCAGCTTCTTACGTAGGTTATCGTAGATATTTTCTATAGTTTCATATTTTTGTTTGTACGTGGAATCTTCATCCCGTGATATATAGTCGAGTTCCCAGTTAGTTTTTTCTATTTGATCCCATTTTATTTTCAACATGTTTAAGTTATCTTCAAGTTCCCATTTTTCCTTCATTGAATCAAAGTTAATTTTCTCCACAGTCCGCTCGAAAGCTCGAAAGTTACAGAATTGTTGCCGTAAAAGATCTTGTTGTTTTTCAGTTGACTCATTAGTTTCCCGTGGAGGTGCGTGAAATTTAATATCTTCGAAATTAAATTTTGACTTGTTTTCTTTGACTTCTTTAGGTGACGCGTAGGAGTATTTTGAAGTTTACTTGTAGATGCCGATGGTAGCCCCGCTTTTCTCTTTAGTATGTCTTGTAAAATATCTTCGTACATCCTCTTTGTTTTGTTGAAAACATCATCGTTGAAGTATTGATTATCCGTTTTTTCAGTTTTTTCCAGTAGCTGATGGTTGTATACAAATTTCTCCCAGTTTGAGTTCAGACGAGAAAGACGATCTTCTAAGTAAGCCAAGGTCTTCCTGCTTGGACTATCTTTTTTATAGTTGTTGTTTAGTTGTTTCAGTTCTCCAAAAATAATTTCTTGGCGGCTAATGATATCCTGGACGTTCTGAGCCATTATTGTTTGCAGTTGCAGATAAGTTGTAAATTATTAAGTTAAGTTTGTTTACCGTAGAACTGTTTCGTCGCAGTGTCGTTAGTTCAGTTTAATCTCGAAATTGTTTCGCAGATCTTGATTTCTCGAAGGTCCACTTTTTCTTTATCTTGAGCTAGTAGGACCAATTCGTTGATCTTGAAGCTCGAAGTACCAATTTCGTGATCTTGAAGCTCGAAGGACCAAACTTTCATGTATGGCTCGTAGTAGTGTTGAGTTGATATAAACCACAGGATTAGCGAGTAAAAGTTTATTAAGTTAGTTACAAAGTTTTAAGTTTAAGTTGGATGCCAATCCGCGGTAAAAGCCGCCCGTCAACTGCCTTTTAATTGTATAAATAATTGACTTAAATATATTTCGTTCTAATGCGTCATAAACGAGGTCGCGGTGTCAGCTATATAAAATCTGTACGTAAACCGTACAGTTATAATGTGCCAAAAAAACTATAAAATATATTTTTTTGTTGATATCAATAATACAGGTTGTTTTGATTTAAGAGATCACTTATTGTAATCGTATCACTACTGGGAGTTTGGGGTCTTGCACCACCACCAGTTTTATTAATAGCTTGTTTAATTGAGCCCATGTCTTTTCGGGCTTTTATTTTCATACTTTTCACCTACAACAACCTCATGTAGATCTTGAAGCTTCAAACAAGTGATTACAGACAGGCAGTTTATTCCCGGAAACAGAAGGTTCTATTATCGCAATTCAGGATCAAATAATAAACACAAAAAAAATTATGAAATATATTTATTTATCAAAAGAGATGTCGGTCCGGGAGGCGGTGGCGCTGTGGGCGGTGTGGGCGGCCCGTGCAGCGCGGGCGGCGCGCGAGGCGCGGGCGTATCGCTTAACGGCGCGGGCGGCACGCGCGGCGGCGGCCCGAGCTGCTGCTGCACGGGCGGCGAGGGCGGTAGAAAGGCGGACTGCGCTCGCGACGCGGAGAGCCGCAACGCGTGCGGCGCGCGTTGCGCGAGCTGCGGCTTCTCGCTTTCTCATTGCAACTGTGGGATACGTTTTAATATATTTATTGGGATTTTGGTAATATTTTCAGTTAAACACGTAGATTTCTGATTACAATGAGTTTTATTTAAACACTTGAACATTACAGTACATAGCTTATAGAATGAACTCTGTGACATCGATCGAGTATCACTACTCCGGGGTACAATAGGAACGTTTTTTCGTACATTTTCATTAATAAAGCAATTTGTTAACAGTAAAAAACATAATTGGAGGATCATTTATAGAGATATCGATCATCCTGAAGTACATCTCGCGGGTTATTGGCTCTCTTAAACGTGTTATCACAAAATAAAAGGTAAAGGGCATCCCACCGGCGGATGACGCATCGATCGCTGACCAAGCCTAACGAATGCCATCGATTTATAGAACTTTTAGTAATATAATCATTAAAATGAATGCATTGCCTATTTTTTAGGCCATTAAAAGAGGGAACTGAAGGGCCGGGACGCGGCTGTGGTGAGAAAAATTTTGAACTACGAAGAAATCATCTTTCAACTGTCGGCAAAAAATAGGAAGGAATTTAACGGGCTAATACTGGCGATATATCAAAAATATGTACTCACTATCATAGAGCCTGGCCTCAGCTAACCTAGCTTCCCTTCCCGACATCGTGGATAAAAATAATAAATAACTATAATATATGTCAAATAATATATGTACAAACAAAATAATATATGTCAAAGTCAAATAATTTTATTCAAAATAAGAAGTTACATGTTTCATTTTTTGAACGTGAGAAGAACCGGCGCAAGAAACGAGGCGGGACTTATTTTTTTAAATCAATTATACAAAATCACATTTCAACGTTTCCGACAATGATACTTTGAAATAGACTGGAGCGAGCATTTCATTCCCAAGGCGTGTTATCATTTACATAATCATTACTTTGGTAATAACCTTTAACACACAAACGTCTTTTCACAACTCTTTTAAATTGTGATATAGAACATTCTCGGACGTTTTCTGGGATCCTATTGTAAAAGCGTACACATTGTCCCATAAAAGAATTGCGGACCCGATGTAATCGGGTTACAGGTGCAATAAGTTTACTCCTATTTCTAGTATTGATATTATGTATATCACCAATTTTGGCAAAATCTTTAATATTTTTCTTAATATACATAACATTTTCAAAAATGTATTGAGATGCAACTGTCAAAATATTTATTTCTTTAAATTTTTGCCTTAACGATTCTTTTGGGCCTAAATTATAGATTGCGCGAATAGCTCGCTTCTGCAAGACAAAAATTGATTTAATACCGGCTGCATTATACCAAAGTAGAATGCCGTAGGAACAATTAACAATTATAAATCAAACAACGAACCACAATATTAATTATATAATCTACTAATTTATTTTTATGTAGAACACATTGAATACAATGAAAATCACATAATATAAATATAGCAGTTTTAATTCTTTCTTTTTTTTTAACTATTTTATTAAATACATCTTGGTTATTTGAAATTAATTTAATAAATTCTTTGCTGGAAGTGCAAAGTCGATCTGCAAATTCTCTCGGCCGGTTTCTGAATTGAGAAAAACGTTTTTGTCGAAAAACATCGCTGTTCTCCATGACTGTACAAACAATTCGAACAAACACGTAAATTGCTTACTGTGTTTTTGCGTGCATTTCCGTTCATTGCAAGGAATTTGTTACAATTCATCAACACGTGATCTCTTTTGCAAAGCGGGCAGATTTTTGTTGTTGCGAAGTGTGTGTTTGCCGTCTTTTGGAACTTATTAAAGTACGACGACCTCGGCGTATTATATTTATAATTATTATTGCGATTTGTTGACAAATTATTGAAGTATTTATTTGGTGGCGTATATTTAGTTGGAGATGATTTTTGATGATAAGTTCCTTGTAATGCTTCCAAAGCCATAAATTTTGATTCTAAAAAATTTATAAATTCTTCCAAATTAGGGAAATCTCTCGGTTGCTTGAGGTCTTTGATGTATTCGTTGTAGGTTGGTTTATCCAGTTTTTGCATTAATAAATGAACAATAATCGGATCCCAATTGGTTATGTCCAAACCAATATTACTAAGCCCGTTTAAACATTCTAATATGACGTCATGTAACTTTCTTATGCTGGCTGCGCTTGCTTCTTGTATTGAATTTTGGTTCAATAATGTATTTATGTAAGATGTAAATAAAAGTCGTTTGTTGTCATAGCGATGAGTAAGAATCTCCCAGCAAGATGTGTAGTCTTCAGCACTGATCCCGAGATGTTGAACTAGTTTCTCCGCTTCGCCCTTTAATTTAGTTTTAAGATGCTGCATTTTTTGAGCTTTAGACAACATGGGATTGTTATGCACGCTTTCGACGTAAAGATCTTTAAATGTTAACCACTGGTTGTAGTTACCATTGCAATCCGGTATAACAATTTTCGGTGTAGCCCTTTCGTAATGCGAGTTATTCCAGATATTATGTTGCAGCTTCTTACGTAGGTTATCGTAGATATTTTCTATAGTTTCATATTTTTGTTTGTACGTGGAATCTTCATCCCGTGATATATAGTCGAGTTCCCAGTTAGTTTTTTCTATTTGATCCCATTTTATTTTCAACATGTTTAAGTTATCTTCAAGTTCCCATTTTTCCTTCATTGAATCAAAGTTAATTTTCTCCACAGTCCGCTCGAAAGCTCGAAAGTTACAGAATTGTTGCCGTAAAAGATCTTGTTGTTTTTCAGTTGACTCATTAGTTTCCCGTGGAGGTGCGTGAAATTTAATATCTTCGAAATTAAATTTTGACTTGTTTTCTTTGACTTCTTTAGGTGACGCCGTAGGAGTATTTTGAAGTTTACTTGTAGATGCCGATGGTAGCCCCGCTTTTCTCTTTAGTATGTCTTGTAAAATATCTTCGTACATCCTCTTTGTTTTGTTGAAAACATCATCGTTGAAGTATTGATTATCCGTTTTTTCAGTTTTTTCCAGTAGCTGATGGTTGTATACAAATTTCTCCCAGTTTGAGTTCAGACGAGAAAGACGATCTTCTAAGTAAGCCAAGGTCTTCCTGCTTGGACTATCTTTTTTATAGTTGTTGTTTAGTTGTTTCAGTTCTCCAAAAATAATTTCTTGGCGGCTAATGATATCCTGGACGTTCTGAGCCATTGTTGTTTGCAGTTGCAGATAAGTTGTAAATTATTAAGTTAAGTTTGTTTGCCGTAGAACTGTTTCGTCGCAGTGTCGTTAGTTCAGTTTAATCTCGAAATTGTTTCGCAGATCTTGATTTCTCGAAGGTCCACTTTTTCTTTATCTTGAGCTAGTAGGACCAATTCGTTGATCTTGAAGCTCGAAGTACCAATTTCGTGATCTTGAAGCTCGAAGGACCAAACTTTCATGTATGGCTCGTAGTAGTGTTGAGTTGATATAAACCACAGGATTAGCGAGTAAAAGTTTATTAAGTTAGTTACAAAGTTTTAAGTTTAAGTTGGATGCCAATCCGCGGTAAAAGCCGCCCGTCAACTGCCTTTTAATTGTATAAATAATTGACTTAAATATATTTCGTTCTAATGCGTCATAAACGAGGTCGCGGTGTCAGCTATATAAAATCTGTACGTAAACCGTACAGTTATAATGTGCCAAAAAAACTATAAAATATATTTTTTTGTTGATATCAATAATACAGGTTGTTTTGATTTAAGAGATCACTTATTGTAATCGTATCACTACTGGGAGTTTGGGGTCTTGCACCACCACCAGTTTTATTAATAGCTTGTTTAATTGAGCCCATGTCTTTTCGGGCTTTTATTTTCATACTTTTCACCTACAACAACCTCATGTAGATCTTGAAGCTTCAAACAAGTGATTACAGACAGGCAGTTTATTCCCGGAAACAGAAGCTTCTATTATCGCAATTCAGGATCAAATAATAAACACTAAAAAAATTATGAAATATATTTATTTATCAAAAGAGATGTCGGTCCGGGAGGCGGTGGCGCTGTGGGCGGTGTGGGCGGCCCGTGCAGCGCGGGCGGCGCGCGAGGCGCGGGCGTATCGCTTAACGGCGCGGGCGGCACGCGCGGCGGCGGCCCGAGCTGCTGCTGCACGGGCGGCGAGGGCGGTAGAGAGGCGGACGGCGCTCGCGACGCGGAGGGCCGCAACGCGTGCGGCGCGCGTTGCGCGAGCTGCGGCTTCTCGCTTTCTCATTGCAACTGTGGGATACGTTTTAATATATTTATTGGGATTTTGGTAATATTTTCAGTTAAACACGTAGATTTCTGATTACAATGAGTTTTATTTAAACACTTGAACATTACAGTACATAGCTTATAGAATGAACTCTGTGACATCGATCGAGTATCACTACTCCGGGGTACAATAGGAACGTTTTTTCGTACATTTTCATTAATAAAGCAATTTGTTAACAGTAAAAAACATAATTGGAGGATCATTTATAGAGATATCGATCATCCTGAAGTACATCTCGCGGGTTATTGGCTCTCTTAAACGTGTTATCACAAAATAAAAGGTAAAGGGCATCCCACCGGCGGATGACGCATCGATCGCTGACCAAGCCTAACGAATGCCATCGATTTATAGAACTTTTAGTAATATAATCATTAAAATGAATGCATTGCCTATTTTTTAGGCCATTAAAAGAGGGAACTGAAGGGCCGGGACGCGGCTGTGGTGAGAAAAATTTTGAACTACGAAGAAATCGTCTTTCAACTGTCGGCAAAAAATAGGAAGGAATTTAACGGGCTAATACTGGCGATATATCAAAAATATGTACTCACTATCATAGAGCCTGGCCTCAGCTAACCTAGCTTCCCTTCCCGACATCGTGGATAAAAATAATAAATAACTATAATATATGTCAAATAATATATGTACAAACAAAATAATATATGTCAAAGTCAAATAATTTTATTCAAAATAAGAAGTTACATGTTTCATTTTTTGAACGTGAGAAGAACCGGCGCAAGAAACGAGGCGGGACTTATTTTTTTAAATCAATTATACAAAATCACATTTCAACGTTTCCGACAATGATACTTTGAAATAGACTGGAGCGAGCATTTCATTCCCAAGGCGTGTTATCATTTACATAATCATTACTTTGGTAATAACCTTTAACACACAAACGTCTTTTCACAACTCTTTTAAATTGTGATATAGAACATTCTCGGACGTTTTCTGGGATCCTATTGTAAAAGCGTACACATTGTCCCATAAAAGAATTGCGGACCCGATGTAATCGGGTTACAGGTGCAATAAGTTTACTCCTATTTCTAGTATTGATATTATGTATATCACCAATTTTGGCAAAATCTTTAATATTTTTCTTAATATACATAACATTTTCAAAAATGTATTGAGATGCAACTGTCAAAATATTTATTTCTTTAAATTTTTGCCTTAACGATTCTTTTGGGCCTAAATTATAGATTGCGCGAATAGCTCGCTTCTGCAAGACAAAAATTGATTTAATACCGGCTGCATTATACCAAAGTAGAATGCCGTAGGAACAATTAACAATTATAAATCAAACAACGAACCACAATATTAATTATATAATCTACTAATTTATTTTTATGTAGAACACATTGAATACAATGAAAATCACATAATATAAATATAGCAGTTTTAATTCTTTCTTTTTTTTTAACTATTTTATTAAATACATCTTGGTTACTTGAAATTAATTTAATAAATTCTTTGCTGGAAGTGCAAAGTCGATCTGCAAATTCTCTCGGCCGGTTTCTGAATTGAGAAAAACGTTTTTGTCGAAAAACATCGCTGTTCTCCATGACTGTACAAACAATTCGAACAAACACGTAAATTGCTTATTGTGTTTTTGCGTGCATTTCCGTTCATTGCAAGGAATTTGTTACAATTCATCAACACGTGATCTCTTTTGCAAAGCGGGCAGATTTTTGTTGTTGCGAAGTGTGTGTTTGCCGTCTTTTGGAACTTATTAAAGTACGACGACCTCGGTGTATTATATTTATAATTATTATTGCGATTTGTTGACAAATTATTGAAGTAATTATTTGGTGGCGTATATTTAGTTGGAGATGATTTTTGATGATAAGTTCCTTGTAATGCTTCCAAAGCCATAAATTTTGATTCTAAAAAATTTATAAATTCTTCCAAATTAGGGAAATCTCTCGGTTGCTTGAGGTCTTTGATGTATTCGTTGTAGGTTGGTTTATCCAGTTTTTGCATTAATAAATGAACAATAATCGGATCCCAATTGGTTATGTCCAAACCAATATTACTAAGCCCGTTTAAACATTCTAATATGACGTCATGTAACTTTCTTATGCTGGCTGCGCTTGCTTCTTGTATTGAATTTTGGTTCAATAATGTATTTATGTAAGATGTAAATAAAAGTCGTTTGTTGTCATAGCGATGAGTAAGAATCTCCCAGCAAGATGTGTAGTCTTCAGCACTGATCCCGAGATGTTGAACTAGTTTCTCCGCTTCGCCCTTTAATTTAGTTTTAAGATGCTGCATTTTTTGAGCTTTAGACAACATGGGATTGTTATGCACGCTTTCGACGTAAAGATCTTTAAATGTTAACCACTGGTTGTAGTTACCATTGAAATCCGGTATAACAATTTTCGGTGTAGCCCTTTCGTAATGCGAGTTATTCCAGATATTATGTTGCAGCTTCTTACGTAGGTTATCGTAGATATTTTCTATAGTTTCATATTTTTGTTTGTACGTGGAATCTTCATCCCGTGATATATAGTCGAGTTCCCAGTTAGTTTTTTCTATTTGATCCCATTTTATTTTCAACATGTTTAAGTTATCTTCAAGTTCCCATTTTTCCTTCATTGAATCAAAGTTAATTTTCTCCACAGTCCGCTCGAAAGCTCGAAAGTTACAGAATTGTTGCCGTAAAAGATCTTGTTGTTTTTCAGTTGACTCATTAGTTTCCCGTGGAGGTGCGTGAAATTTAATATCTTCGAAATTAAATTTTGACTTGTTTTCTTTGACTTCTTTAGGTGACGCCGTAGGAGTATTTTGAAGTTTACTTGTAGATGCCGATGGTAGCCCCGCTTTTCTCTTTAGTATGTCTTGTAAAATATCTTCGTACATCCTCTTTGTTTTGTTGAAAACATCATCGTTGAAGTATTGATTATCCGTTTTTTTCAGTTTTTTCCAGTAGCTGATGGTTGTATACAAATTTCTCCCAGTTTGAGTTCAGACGAGAAAGACGATCTTCTAAGTAAGCCAAGGTCTTCCTGCTTGGACTATCTTTTTTATAGTTGTTGTTTAGTTGTTTCAGTTCTCCAAAAATAATTTCTTGGCGGCTAATGATATCCTGGACGTTCTGAGCCATTGTTGTTTGCAGTTGCAGATAAGTTGTAAATTATTAAGTTAAGTTTGTTTGCCTGCCGTAGAACTGTTTCGTCGCAGTGTCGTTAGTTCAGTTTAATCTCGAAATTGTTTCGCAGATCTTGATTTCTCGAAGGTCCACTTTTTCTTTATCTTGAGCTAGTAGGACCAATTCGTTGATCTTGAAGCTCGAAGTACCAATTTCGTGATCTTGAAGCTCGAAGGACCAAACTTTCATGTATGGCTCGTAGTAGTGTTGAGTTGATATAAACCACAGGATTAGCGAGTAAAAGTTTATTAAGTTAGTTACAAAGTTTTAAGTTTAAGTTGGATGCCAATCCGCGGTAAAAGCCGCCCGTCAACTGCCTTTTAATTGTATAAATAATTGACTTAAATATATTTCGTTCTAATGCGTCATAAACGAGGTCGCGGTGTCAGCTATATAAAATCTGTACGTAAACCGTACAGTTATAATGTGCCAAAAAAACTATAAAATATATTTTTTTGTTGATATCAATAATACAGGTTGTTTTGATTTAAGAGATCACTTATTGTAATCGTATCACTACTGGGAGTTTGGGGTCTTGCACCACCACCAGTTTTATTAATAGCTTGTTTAATTGAGCCCATGTCTTTTCGGGCTTTTATTTTCATACTTTTCACCTACAACAACCTCATGTAGATCTTGAAGCTTCAAACAAGTGATTACAGACAGGCAGTTTATTCCCGGAAACAGAAGGTTCTATTATCGCAATTCAGGATCAAATAATAAACACTAAAAAAATTATGAAATATATTTATAAGAAGAGATGTCGGTCGGGGTGGCGGTGGCGCTGTGGGCGGTGTGGGCGGCCCGTGCAGCGCGGGCGGCGCGCGAGTCGCGGGCGTATCGCTTAACGGCGCGGGCGGCACGCGCGGCGGCGGCCCGAGCTGCTGCTGCACGGGCGGCGAGGGCGGTAGAGAGGCGGACGGCGCTCGCGACGCGGAGAGCCGCAACGCGTGCGGCGCGCGTTGCGCGAGCTGCGGCTTCTCGCTTTCTCATTGCAACTGTGGGATACGTTTTAATATATTTATTGGGATTTTGGTAATATTTTCAGTTAAACACGTAGATTTCTGATTACAATGAGTTTTATTTAAACACTTGAACATTACAGTACATAGCTTATAGAATGAACTCTGTGACATCGATCGAGTATCACTACTCCGGGGTACAATAGGAACGTTTTTTCGTACATTTTCATTAATAAAGCAATTTGTTAACAGTAAAAAACATAATTGGAGGATCATTTATAGAGATATCGATCATCCTGAAGTACATCTCGCGGGTTATTGGCTCTCTTAAACGTGTTATCACAAAATAAAAGGTAAAGGGCATCCCACCGGCGGATGACGCATCGATCGCTGACCAAGCCTAACGAATGCCATCGATTTATAGAACTTTTAGTAATATAATCATTAAAATGAATGTATTGCCTATTTTTTAGGCCATTAAAAGAGGGAACTGAAGGGCCGGGACGCGGCTGTGGTGAGAAAAATTTTGAACTACGAAGAAATCGTCTTTCAACTGTCGGCAAAAAATAGGAAGGAATTTAACGGGCTAATACTGGCGATATATCAAAAATATGTACTCACTATCATAGAGCCTGGCCTCAGCTAACCTAGCTTCCCTTCCCGACATCGTGGATAAAAATAATAAATAACTATAATATATGTCAAATAATATATGTACAAACAAAATAATATATGTCAAAGTCAAATAATTTTATTCAAAATAAGAAGTTACATGTTTCATTTTTTGAACGTGAGAAGAACCGGCGCAAGAAACGAGGCGGGACTTATTTTTTTAAATCAATTATACAAAATCACATTTCAACGTTTCCGACAATGATACTTTGAAATAGACTGGAGCGAGCATTTCATTCCCAAGGCGTGTTATCATTTACATAATCATTACTTTGGTAATAACCTTTAACACACAAACGTCTTTTCACAACTCTTTTAAATTGTGATATAGAACATTCTCGGACGTTTTCTGGGATCCTATTGTAAAAGCGTACACATTGTCCCATAAAAGAATTGCGGACCCGATGTAATCGGGTTACAGGTGCAATAAGTTTACTCCTATTTCTAGTATTGATATTATGTATATCACCAATTTTGGCAAAATCTTTAATATTTTTCTTAATATACATAACATTTTCAAAAATGTATTGAGATGCAACTGTCAAAATATTTATTTCTTTAAATTTTTGCCTTAACGATTCTTTTGGGCCTAAATTATAGATTGCGCGAATAGCTCGCTTCTGCGAGACAAAAATTGATTTAATACCGGCTGCATTATACTAAAGTAGAATGCCGTAGGAACAATTAACAATTATAATACAAACAACGAACCACAATATTAATTATATAATCTACTAATTTATTTTTATGTAGAACACATTGAATACAATGAAAATCACATAATATAAATATAGCAGTTTTAATTCTTTCTTTTTTTTTAACTATTTTATTAAATACATCTTGGTTATTTGAAATTAATTTAATAAATTCTTTGCTAGAAGTGCAAAGTCGATCTGCAAATTCTCTCGGCCGGTTTCTGAATTGAGAAAAACGTTTTTGTCGAAAAACATCGCTGTTCTCCATGACTGTACAAACAATTCGAACAAACACGTAAATTGCTTACTGTGTTTTTGCGTGCATTTCCGTTCATTGCAAGGAATTTGTTACAATTCATCAACACGTGATCTCTTTTGCAAAGCGGGCAGATTTTTGTTGTTGCGAAGTGTGTGTTTGCCGTCTTTTGGAACTTATTAAAGTACGACGACCTCGGCGTATTATATTTATAATTATTATTGCGATTTGTTGACAAATTATTGAAGTATTTATTTGGTGGTGTATATTTAGTTGGAGATGATTTTTGATGATAAGTTCCTTGTAATGCTTCCAAAGCCATAAATTTTGATTCTAAAAAATTTATAAATTCTTCCAAATTAGGGAAATCTCTCGGTTGCTTGAGGTCTTTGATGTATTCGTTGTAGGTTGGTTTATCCAGTTTTTGCATTAATAAATGAACAATAATCGGATCCCAATTGGTTATGTCCAAACCAATATTACTAAGCCCGTTTAAACATTCTAATATGACGTCATGTAACTTTCTTATGCTGGCTGCGCTTGCTTCTTGTATTGAATTTTGGTTCAATAATGTATTTATGTAAGATGTAAATAAAAGTCGTTTGTTGTCATAGCGATGAGTAAGAATCTCCCAGCAAGATGTGTAGTCTTCAGCACTGATCCCGAGATGTTGAACTAGTTTCTCCGCTTCGCCCTTTAATTTAGTTTTAAGATGCTGCATTTTTTGAGCTTTAGACAACATGGGATTGTTATGCACGCTTTCGACGTAAAGATCTTTAAATGTTAACCACTGGTTGTAGTTACCATTGAAATCCGGTATAACAATTTTCGGTGTAGCCCTTTCGTAATGCGAGTTATTCCAGATATTATGTTGCAGCTTCTTACGTAGGTTATCGTAGATATTTTCTATAGTTTCATATTTTTGTTTGTACGTGGAATCTTCATCCCGTGATATATAGTCGAGTTCCCAGTTAGTTTTTTCTATTTGATCCCATTTTATTTTCAACATGTTTAAGTTATCTTCAAGTTCCCATTTTTCCTTCATTGAATCAAAGTTAATTTTCTCCACAGTCCGCTCGAAAGCTCGAAAGTTACAGAATTGTTGCCGTAAAAGATCTTGTTGTTTTTCAGTTGACTCATTAGTTTCCCGTGGAGGTGCGTGAAATTTAATATCTTCGAAATTAAATTTTGACTTGTTTTCTTTGACTTCTTTAGGTGACGCCGTAGGAGTATTTTGAAGTTTACTTGTAGATGCCGATGGTAGCCCCGCTTTTCTCTTTAGTATGTCTTGTAAAATATCTTCGTACATCCTCTTTGTTTTGTTGAAAACAGCATCGTTGAAGTATTGATTATCCGTTTTTTCAGTTTTTTCCAGTAGCTGATGGTTGTATACAAATTTCTCCCAGTTTGAGTTCAGACGAGAAAGACGATCTTCTAAGTAAGCCAAGGTCTTCCTGCTTGGACTATCTTTTTTATAGTTGTTGTTTAGTTGTTTCAGTTCTCCAAAAATAATTTCTTGGCGGCTAATGATATCCTGGACGTTCTGAGCCATTGTTGTTTGCAGTTGCAGATAAGTTGTAAATTATTAAGTTAAGTTTGTTTGCCGTAGAACTGTTTCGTCGCAGTGTCGTTAGTTCAGTTTAATCTCGAAATTGTTTCGCAGATCTTGATTTCTCGAAGGTCCACTTTTTCTTTATCTTGAGCTAGTAGGACCAATTCGTTGATCTTGAAGCTCGAAGTACCAATTTCGTGATCTTGAAGCTCGAAGGACCAAACTTTCATGTATGGCTCGTAGTAGTGTTGAGTTGATATAAACCACAGGATTAGCGAGTAAAAGTTTATTAAGTTAGTTACAAAGTTTTAAGTTTAAGTTGGATGCCAATCCGCGGTAAAAGCCGCCCGTCAACTGCCTTTTAATTGTATAAATAATTGACTTAAATATATTTCGTTCTAATGCGTCATAAACGAGGTCGCGGTGTCAGCTATATAAAATCTGTACGTAAACCGTACAGTTATAATGTGCCAAAAAAACTATAAAATATATTTTTTTGTTGATATCAATAATACAGGTTGTTTTGATTTAAGAGATCACTTATTGTAATCGTATCACTACTGGGAGTTTGGGGTCTTGCACCACCACCAGTTTTATTAATAGCTTGTTTAATTGAGCCCATGTCTTTTCGGGCTTTTATTTTCATACTTTTCACCTACAACAACCTCATGTAGATCTTGAAGCTTCAAACAAGTGATTACAGACAGGCAGTTTATTCCCGGAAACAGAAGGTTCTATTATCGCAATTCAGGATCAAATAATAAACACTAAAAAAATTATGAAATATATTTATTTATCAAAAGAGATGTCGGTCCGGGAGGCGGTGGCGCTGTGGGCGGTGTGGGCGGCCCGTGCAGCGCGGGCGGCGCGCGAGGCGCGGGCGTATCGCTTAACGGCGCGGGCGGCACGCGCGGCGGCGGCCCGAGCTGCTGCTGCACGGGCGGCGAGGGCGGTAGAAAGGCGGACTGCGCTCGCGACGCGGAGAGCCGCAACGCGTGCGGCGCGCGTTGCGCGAGCTGCGGCTTCTCGCTTTCTCATTGCAACTGTGGGATACGTTTTAATATATTTATTGGGATTTTGGTAATATTTTCAGTTAAACACGTAGATTTCTGATTACAATGAGTTTTATTTAAACACTTGAACATTACAGTACATAGCTTATAGAATGAACTCTGTGACATCGATCGAGTATCACTACTCCGGGGTACAATAGGAACGTTTTTTCGTACATTTTCATTAATAAAGCAATTTGTTAACAGTAAAAAACATAATTGGAGGATCATTTATAGAGATATCGATCATCCTGAAGTACATCTCGTGGGTTATTGGCTCTCTTAAACGTGTTATCACAAAATAAAAGGTAAAGGGCATCCCACCGGCGGATGACGCATCGATCGCTGACCAAGCCTAACGAATGCCATCGATTTATAGAACTTGTGGGCTACTCCCACTAATTAATTTATTTAATAATTTATTTATATAAAATATAATTACACATATTTATTTATTTATTCAAAATCAATTATATTATATAAACGTCACAAATTTAAACAAAAATATATTTATTTAATTAATTTAAGATAACATAAAACACACAACCCACAAATCACCGATGTCGGTTAAAATGATTTATAATCTGCACGGCAATTGCTACCTGAGCCGTGTGACGTCATTTTGGGTCGTACACAGCTGACCGCGCGAAACATATCGCCAGCTAGTGAGTCGCAAACACCCAACCGTCGCGGATTCCTTGCACTCGCTATATATCGGCCACTACTTACCGTACCTACTGTTTAGTGAACGTTCTTGTAGTTTTGTTTCCGATATATGTACACTCCTTCTGTATTATTTGTAAATTGTGTGGACTATCTTTCTTTGTGTTTCTTCGTTATATGTGACTTTTGTTTTTACGTGTAATAAATAATTTGTGTTATAAAAGACTTGATTATTCATACTAATCGTCTACGAACATTAACTCGCACCACCACACACATTACCAAACTGGTGACCCCGAACAGTGCACATAATGAGTGATAGCAGTGAATCAGTTAAAACCGCCGGTTCGCGTAACGGCGACCACGTCACCGTACGCCGCGCGCGTAAAGTGCGCGTGTCAAGCGAACGACACGATTTATCGTTGGGATGTCGGAATAATTTTAAAATTCCACAATTTTCTGCAGACGATCCAGAGATATGGTTTGCATTATTGGAAGGGCAATTCGATAATTATAATATTACCAATGACCACGCTAAATATACATGTGTCATCACTAACCTGGACATGTCGGTTGCAAAAGCGGTAAAAGATATTATTATCAACCCTCCAACGGAAAATAAATATATTAAAATTAAAACGGAGTTAATTCGTCGACTCACCGCTTCTCAAGAAAAGAAGATTAGACAATTACTTACACATGAGGAGCTTGGGGACAGGAAACCTTCGCAGTTTCTGAGACACCTTCAGGACCTGGCAGGACCTTCGGTCCCAGAAGATTTTATTAAAACGATTTGGTGTGACCGTTTACCGAAGAATATTCAAACCGTCCTTGCTTCTCAAACTACCCACACCATTGAACAATTATCAGATTTGGCGGATCGAATACAGGAAATTACCTCACCTTACAACGTCGCTTCAACATCGACGAGTATGCCAATACATCCGCCCAGTGAGATCGCTGAGCTTAGAAATATGGTGGAACAGTTAGCACTGAAATTAGATGAGCACACTCGGTCTATGTACCGTCCGAAAGCTCGCGGTTCATCACCTCATCATCGTTCTGCTTCACGGCAAAGGGCTACTAGGTCACAATCTAGTCACCGAAAGTACCCTATATGCTGGTACCACGCGAAATTTGGATCTAGTGCAACCAAATGTGTAAAACCATGCGAATTTGAAAAAGCGGGAAACTCCAGGGGCAGTCGCTGATGGCGACTGACGATTGCCCCCCCTCTGCGAGTCGCCTCTTCGTGAAGGACCACACCACAAAGCTGGACTTCCTGGTGGACACCGGGAGTGACCTGTGCGTCTACCCCCACTCCGCGCTCAAGGAACGACGGGCCCAGACGGACTACCATCTCATCGCTGCCAACGGAAGTATTATAAATACATACGGGTTTGTCGAGCTTAGCTTGAATTTTGGCCTTAGGCGTAATTTTATATGGCGCTTTATTGTAGCAAATGTTACTAAACCGATCATAGGCGTTGATTTTCTTAGTTTTTATAATTTAGTTGTAGATTGCCGCAATCAACGCCTAATCGACAATGCTACCACGCTCTCAGCCAGTGCGTCCTATGCTAGCAATAATATTCATTCTATAAAAATTGTAAAAGGCGACACTAAATTTCACAAAATCTTAGAGATGTATCCTGAAATTACTCGCCCTTCTGGCATAACAAGTACACCAAAGCACAATACAGTACATTTTATTCGCACCACATCTGGTCCCCCAATTTCATGCACTCCCCGCAGATTAGCACCTGACAAATTAAAAATAGCGCGACAAGAATTTCAGCTAATGCTAAATAACGGTACTGCGCGCCCTTCCGAGAGCTTATGGGCTTCACCCCTACATCTCGCACCCAAAAAAGAAAATGGATGGCGCCCTTGTGGCGACTATAGACTCCTCAATGCACGTACTATTCCTGATCGATATCCAATCAGACACATTCACGATTTTGCTCATAATATCTCTGGTTGTAAAATATTCTCTTCCATAGATTTAATGAAGGCGTACAACCAGATACCAGTCAACGAGGAAGACATCAAGAAGACAGCAATAAGCACACCTTTTGGTCTGTTCGAGTTCCCCTACATGACCTTCGGTCTCAGGAATGCAGGACAAACCTTCCAAAGGTTTGTTGATGAGATGACCAGAGGCCTCGACTTTTGCTACTGCTATCTTGATGATTTCCTCGTATTCTCCAAGGATGAGTCTGAGCACGAGCGGCACCTGCACGAACTCTTTCGTCGTATGAAAGAGTATGGTATCGTCGTCAACACTTCAAAATGCGTTTTTGGCGTAAAAGAGGTAACATTTTTAGGATACCATATTTCTGCATCAGGCACCGTCCCGCTCGAATCCAAGGTACAGGCGATAAAGGATTTCCCCACACCACAAACAGCCAAACAGCTCAGGCGTTTTCTGGGAATGCTTAATTTTTATAGGCGCTTTATACCACACGCCGCTGAAATTCAAGCACCTTTGAACGCCTTGCTCACAGGGTCAATTAAAGCTTCCCACCCTATCACACTTTCCCACGAAGCCTTAGAAGCTTTCAATCAGTGCAAGGAAAGCTTGTGCAATGCTGCATTACTCGCACACCCAGATTGTCAGTCAAAGTTAGCATTGGTAACTGATGCATCTGACTTGGCAATGGGTGCAGTATTGCAGCAATTTTATAACGGAGAGTGGCAACCACTTGCATTCTTTTCACGGAAGTTCACTCCGGCTCAGCAGAAGTACTCGCCATATGACCGTGAACTTCTGGCCATATATGAAGGTATCAAACACTTTCGGCATATGGTAGAAGCGAGACACTTCGTAGTGTATACTGACCATAAGCCGATCAGTTTTGCTTTTCATGAGAGAAAAGCAAGCTGTTCGCCCCGGCAGTATCGCTACCTCGATTACATTTCGCAGTTCACAACCGATATTAGACACATTTCCGGTAAAGACAACGTTGTCGCCGATACATTGTCACGTATCGATGAACTGCAAATGTCAATCGACCTACACTTGCTCGCTTCTTCCCAAAGCTCAGATCCCGAGCTTAATCAACTTCTAGACGGTGAATCATCACTCCGTCTAGAAAAACTCCCACTCCCTAACAGTCCAACTATGCTCTACTGTGACGTTAGTACAAAGACACCCAGACCTTTCGTCACCAAAGCTTTACGAAAACCACTCTTCGACAGCTTACACAACCTGAGCCACCCTGGTGCCAATGCTACAGCTAAGCTGATAGCGCAGCGCTTTGTGTGGCCAGGAATTCGTAAAGACTGTCGAGAGTGGTCTCGAAAATGTCTGGCGTGTCAAAAAGCTAAGGTGCATCGACAAGTATCTTCACCCTTAGGCACATTTGACTTGCCTCGAGCTAGATTCGCTTTCATTCACGTAGACATAGTTGGACCCCTGCCCCTATCGCAAGGCCATCGTTATTGTCTTACAATAGTAGACCGATTTACACGATGGCCTGAAGTGATACCCATGGCAGACATGACAGCAGAAACCGTTGGCAAGGCACTCATATCTTGGATATCCAGATTTGGATGTCCTACAGATATAGTGACTGATCGCGGTCGGCAGTTTGAATCCACGCTCTTCCAATATCTCGGAAGAATGATTGGATTCAAACATCGCCGTACTACCGCGTATCACCCAGCCTGCAACGGTTTAGTGGAGAGGTTCCATCGACAGCTAAAGGCATCTCTCATGTGTCATGCGGACAGCAATTGGTTTGACACACTGCCTTTAGTTCTGTTGGGAATCAGGAGCTCATTCAAGGAAGAACTCCAAGCTTCTTCCGCTGAGCTTGTCTATGGTGAGCCGTTAAGACTTCCGGGAGAATTTTTCCACCCCACACCTCCACAAAGCACAGACTTATCTGATTTTGCTACCAGGATCCGACATATCGCTTCCCAGCTACGACCTTCACCAGCTGCACGACATAGCAAAAATAAAATTTTTGTGTTCAAAGATTTAAGTTCGTGCAGCCATGTCTTTTTACGGGATGACTCAGTACGAGGTGCATTGCAACCCCCATATACTGGTCCTTATGAAGTTGTGGAGAGAAGTGAAAAAATATTTACAATCATGGTTAGGAGCAAGAAAGTGACTGTATCTGTAGATCGAATAAAACCTGCATATATACTAGCAGATCCAAATCCCATCCCTACCTACAGCCACAACCTCAGTCCAACTCCCGATCCTCCTTCAAGCCTTCCAGCTCCCACTACTACCACTCAGAATGTAGTAAAAACCCGCTCTGGACGCGTAGTTCGCTTCCCTGACTACTTTCACCCGTAAGACGGTCTCTGGGGGGGAGTGATGTGGGCTACTCCCACTAATTAATTTATTTAATAATTTATTTATATAAAATATAATTACACATATTTATTTATTTATTCAAAATCAATTATATTATATAAACGTCACAAATTTAAACAAAAATATATTTATTTAATTAATTTAAGATAACATAAAACACACAACCCACAAATCACCGATGTCGGTTAAAATGATTTATAATCTGCACGGCAATTGCTACCTGAGCCGTGTGACGTCATTTTGGGTCGTACACAGCTGACCGCGCGAAACATATCGCCAGCTAGTGAGTCGCAAACACCCAACCGTCGCGGATTCCTTGCACTCGCTATATATCGGCCACTACTTACCGTACCTACTGTTTAGTGAACGTTCTTGTAGTTTTGTTTCCGATATATGTACACTCCTTCTGTGTTATTTGTAAATTGTGTGGACTATCTTTCTTTGTGTTTCTTCGTTATATGTGACTTTTGTTTTTACGTGTAATAAATAATTTGTGTTATAAAAGACTTGATTATTCATACTAATCGTCTACGAACATTAACTCGCACCACCACACACATTACCAAAAACTTTTAGTAATATAATCATTAAAATGAATGCATTGCCTATTTTTTAGGCCATTAAAAGAGGGAACTGAAGGGCCGGGACGCGGCTGTGGTGAGAAAAATTTTGAACTACGAAGAAATCGTCTTTCAACTGTCGGCAAAAAATAGGAAGGAATTTAACGGGCTAATACTGGCGATATATCAAAAATATGTACTCACTATCATAGAGCCTGGCCTCAGCTAACCTAGCTTCCCTTCCCGACATCGTGGATAAAAATAATAAATAACTATAATATATGTCAAATAATATATGTACAAACAAAATAATATATGTCAAAGTCAAATAATTTTATTCAAAATAAGAAGTTACATGTTTCATTTTTTGAACGTGAGAAGAACCGGCGCAAGAAACGAGGCGGGACTTATTTTTTTAAATCAATTATACAAAATCACATTTCAACGTTTCCGACAATGATACTTTGAAATAGACTGGAGCGAGCATTTCATTCCCAAGGCGTGTTATCATTTACATAATCATTACTTTGGTAATAACCTTTAACACACAAACGTCTTTTCACAACTCTTTTAAATTGTGATATAGAACATTCTCGGACGTTTTCTGGGATCCTATTGTAAAAGCGTACACATTGTCCCATAAAAGAATTGCGGACCCGATGTAATCGGGTTACAGGTGCAATAAGTTTACTCCTATTTCTAGTATTGATATTATGTATATCACCAATTTTGGCAAAATCTTTAATATTTTTCTTAATATACATAACATTTTCAAAAATGTATTGAGATGCAACTGTCAAAATATTTATTTCTTTAAATGTTTGCCTTAACGATTCTTTTGGGCCTAAATTATAGATTGCGCGAATAGCTCGCTTCTGCAAGACAAAAATTGATTTAATACCGGCTGCATTATACCAAAGTAGAATGCCGTAGGAACAATTAACAATTATAAATCAAACAACGAACCACAATATTAATTATATAATCTACTAATTTATTTTTATGTAGAACACATTGAATACAATGAAAATCACATAATATAAATATAGCAGTTTTAATTCTTTCTTTTTTTTTAACTATTTTATTAAATACATCTTGGTTATTTGAAATTAATTTAATAAATTCTTTGCTGGAAGTGCAAAGTCGATCTGCAAATTCTCTCGGCCGGTTTCTGAATTGAGAAAAACGTTTTTGTCGAAAAACATCGCTGTTCTCCATGACTGTACAAACAATTCGAACAAACACGTAAATTGCTTATTGTGTTTTTGCGTGCATTTCCGTTCATTGCAAGGAATTTGTTACAATTCATCAACACGTGATCTCTTTTGCAAAGCGGGCAGATTTTTGTTGTTGCGAAGTGTGTGTTTGCCGTCTTTTGGAACTTATTAAAGTACGACGACCTCGGCGTATTATATTTATAATTATTATTGCGATTTGTTGACAAATTATTGAAGTATTTATTTGGTGGTGTATATTTAGTTGGAGATGATTTTTGATGATAAGTTCCTTGTAATGCTTCCAAAGCCATAAATTTTGATTCTAAAAAATTTATAAATTCTTCCAAATTAGGGAAATCTCTCGGTTGCTTGAGGTCTTTGATGTATTCGTTGTAGGTTGGTTTATCCAGTTTTTGCATTAATAAATGAACAATAATCGGATCCCAATTGGTTATGTCCAAACCAATATTACTAAGCCCGTTTAAACATTCTAATATGACGTCATGTAACTTTCTTATGCTGGCTGCGCTTGCTTCTTGTATTGAATTTTGGTTCAATAATGTATTTATGTAAGATGTAAATAAAAGTCGTTTGTTGTCATAGCGATGAGTAAGAATCTCCCAGCAAGATGTGTAGTCTTCAGCACTGATCCCGAGATGTTGAACTAGTTTCTCCGCTTCGCCCTTTAATTTAGTTTTAAGATGCTGCATTTTTTGAGCTTTAGACAACATGGGATTGTTATGCACGCTTTCGACGTAAAGATCTTTAAATGTTAACCACTGGTTGTAGTTACCATTGAAATCCGGTATAACAATTTTCGGTGTAGCCCTTTCGTAATGCGAGTTATTCCAGATATTATGTTGCAGCTTCTTACGTAGGTTATCGTAGATATTTTCTATAGTTTCATATTTTTGTTTGTACGTGGAATCTTCATCCCGTGATATATAGTCGAGTTCCCAGTTAGTTTTTTCTATTTGATCCCATTTTATTTTCAACATGTTTAAGTTATCTTCAAGTTCCCATTTTTCCTTCATTGAATCAAAGTTAATTTTCTCCACAGTCCGCTCGAAAGCTCGAAAGTTACAGAATTGTTGCCGTAAAAGATCTTGTTGTTTTTCAGTTGACTCATTAGTTTCCCGTGGAGGTGCGTGAAATTTAATATCTTCGAAATTAAATTTTGACTTGTTTTCTTTGACTTCTTTAGGTGACGCCGTAGGAGTATTTTGAAGTTTACTTGTAGATGCCGATGGTAGCCCCGCTTTTCTCTTTAGTATGTCTTGTAAAATATCTTCGTACATCCTCTTTGTTTTGTTGAAAACATCATCGTTGAAGTATTGATTATCCGTTTTTTTCAGTTTTTTCCAGTAGCTGATGGTTGTATACAAATTTCTCCCAGTTTGAGTTCAGACGAGAAAGACGATCTTCTAAGTAAGCCAAGGTCTTCCTGCTTGGACTATCTTTTTTATAGTTGTTGTTTAGTTGTTTCAGTTCTCCAAAAATAATTTCTTGGCGGCTAATGATATCCTGGACGTTCTGAGCCATTGTTGTTTGCAGTTGCAGATAAGTTGTAAATTATTAAGTTAAGTTTGTTTGCCGTAGAACTGTTTCGTCGCAGTGTCGTTAGTTCAGTTTAATCTCGAAATTGTTTCGCAGATCTTGATTTCTCGAAGGTCCACTTTTTCTTTATCTTGAGCTAGTAGGACCAATTCGTTGATCTTGAAGCTCGAAGTACCAATTTCGTGATCTTGAAGCTCGAAGGACCAAACTTTCATGTATGGCTCGTAGTAGTGTTGAGTTGATATAAACCACAGGATTAGCGAGTAAAAGTTTATTAAGTTAGTTACAAAGTTTTAAGTTTAAGTTGGATGCCAATCCGCGGTAAAAGCCGCCCGTCAACTGCCTTTTAATTGTATAAATAATTGACTTAAATATATTTCGTTCTAATGCGTCATAAACGAGGTCGCGGTGTCAGCTATATAAAATCTGTACGTAAACCGTACAGTTATAATGTGCCAAAAAAACTATAAAATATATTTTTTTGTTGATATCAATAATACAGGTTGTTTTGATTTAAGAGATCACTTATTGTAATCGTATCACTACTGGGAGTTTGGGGTCTTGCACCACCACCAGTTTTATTAATAGCTTGTTTAATTGAGCCCATGTCTTTTCGGGCTTTTATTTTCATACTTTTCACCTACAGCAACCTCATGTAGATCTTGAAGCTTCAAACAAGTGATTACAGACAGGCAGTTTATTCCCGGAAACAGAAGGTTCTATTATCGCAATTCAGGATCAAATAATAAACACTAAAAAAATTATGAAATATATTTATTTATCAATAGAGATGTCGGTCCGGGAGGCGGTTGCGCTGTGGGCGGTGTGGGCGGCCCGTGCAGCGCGGGCGGCGCGCGAGGCGCGGGCGTATCGCTTAACGGCGCGGGCGGCACGCGCGGCGGCGGCCCGAGCTGCTGCTGCACGGGCGGCGAGGGCGGTAGAGAGGCGGACGGCGCTCGCGACGCGGAGGGCCGCAACGCGTGCGGCGCGCGTTGCGCGAGCTGCGGCTTCTCGCTTTCTCATTGCAACTGTGGGATACGTTTTAATATATTTATTGGGATTTTGGTAATATTTTCAGTTAAACACGTAGATTTCTGATTACAATGAGTTTTATTTAAACACTTGAACATTACAGTACATAGCTTATAGAATGAACTCTGTGACATCGATCGAGTATCACTACTCCGGGGTACAATAGGAACGTTTTTTCGTACATTTTCATTAATAAAGCAATTTGTTAACAGTAAAAAACATAATTGGAGGATCATTTATAGAGATATCGATCATCCTGAAGTACATCTCGCGGGTTATTGGCTCTCTTAAACGTGTTATCACAAAATAAAAGGTAAAGGGCATCCCACCGGCGGATGACGCATCGATCGCTGACCAAGCCTAACGAATGCCATCGATTTATAGAACTTTTAGTAATATAATCATTAAAATGAATGCATTGCCTATTTTTTAGGCCATTAAAAGAGGGAACTGAAGGGCCGGGACGCGGCTGTGGTGAGAAAAATTTTGAACTACGAAGAAATCGTCTTTCAACTGTCGGCAAAAAATAGGAAGGAATTTAACGGGCTAATACTGGCGATATATCAAAAATATGTACTCACTATCATAGAGCCTGGCCTCAGCTAACCTAGCTTCCCTTCCCGACATCGTGGATAAAAATAATAAATAACTATAATATATGTCAAATAATATATGTACAAACAAAATAATATATGTCAAAGTCAAATAATTTTATTCAAAATAAGAAGTTACATGTTTCATTTTTTGAACGTGAGAAGAACCGGCGCAAGAAACGAGGCGGGACTTATTTTTTTAAATCAATTATACAAAATCACATTTCAACGTTTCCGACAATGATACTTTGAAATAGACTGGAGCGAGCATTTCATTCCCAAGGCGTGTTATCATTTACATAATCATTACTTTGGTAATAACCTTTAACACACAAACGTCTTTTCACAACTCTTTTAAATTGTGATATAGAACATTCTCGGACGTTTTCTGGGATCCTATTGTAAAAGCGTACACATTGTCCCATAAAAGAATTGCGGACCCGATGTAATCGGGTTACAGGTGCAATAAGTTTACTCCTATTTCTAGTATTGATATTATGTATATCACCAATTTTGGCAAAATCTTTAATATTTTTCTTAATATACATAACATTTTCAAAAATGTATTGAGATGCAACTGTCAAAATATTTATTTCTTTAAATTTTTGCCTTAACGATTCTTTTGGGCCTAAATTATAGATTGCGCGAATAGCTCGCTTCTGCAAGACAAAAATTGATTTAATACCGGCTGCATTATACCAAAGTAGAATGCCGTAGGAACAATTAACAATTATAAATCAAACAACGAACCACAATATTAATTATATAATCTACTAATTTATTTTTATGTAGAACACATTGAATACAATGAAAATCACATAATATAAATATAGCAGTTTTAATTCTTTCTTTTTTTTTAACTATTTTATTAAATACATCTTGGTTATTTGAAATTAATTTAATAAATTCTTTGCTGGAAGTGCAAAGTCGATCTGCAAATTCTCTCGGCCGGTTTCTGAATTGAGAAAAACGTTTTTGTCGAAAAACATCGCTGTTCTCCATGACAGTACAAACAATTCGAACAAACACGTAAATTGCTTACTGTGTTTTTGCGTGCATTTCCGTTCATTGCAAGGAATTTGTTACAATTCATCAACACGTGATCTCTTTTGCAAAGCGGGCAGATTTTTGTTGTTGCGAAGTGTGTGTTTGCCGTCTTTTGGAACTTATTAAAGTACGACGACCTCGGCGTATTATATTTATAATTATTATTGCGATTTGTTGACAAATTATTGAAGTATTTATTTGGTGGCGTATATTTAGTTGGAGATGATTTTTGATGATAAGTTCCTTGTAATGCATTAGAATGCAAGTAGACAACTGTTGCCAACACTATGAACCCTGCCTCTTGAATACCTTTCACTACCTCTTTTATTTGATTAGCCAGTTCTGGTCCCTTAGTACAGTTTTTAGAAAATGAATAATATATTGGTTGTTTATAATTATGTAACAAACCACGTATCATGAACACTAGGGCGTGGTCAGCATACTCAGCTGTTTTTTCACGTCCATTATCTATGAAACCAGCCACTTCATCTTTTCTCTCTTGATAGGTTACATTGACTTTGAGAGAAACTTCGTCGAAAAGTAATACACATAATTTTTCTGTATTTTTTATACTTTCCGACTTTTTTTTTAATTGGAAGAAAATATTCTTATTAAATCCAGGCGTAAGTTTGCTTTGATGGATTAATTTAATTAAAGTTTGTGCCGCAGGCAAAATAAATATTGACCTTAAAAATTTGTAGGCCTTAGGACTATGTTTAAAAATCGATAAAGAAGCAATTTTTTCTTCTAATGTAAAACGACGTCCTTGTTCTTTTTTGTTATTTTCACGCCCTTGTAATTTAAAAAGCAACTTTGCTAAACTTGTCGAATTAGCAAGGACATTTGAAGAACAATTAGAAACTATACGCTTTGATATTTTGACCTGAGCCATTTGTTTTTTTAATTTATTCTTCATTTTACTCAGTCTTATTCTAGCGTTAATAATTTTTTTGTAAATCTCTTCTTCTGGTTTGGAGAAGAACACCTTTCTTGATAAAATTTTTGTTTTATTCCTAATTTTTTCTGTTAAAAACAATAAGAAGGCTTAGTTAACATTTCTAAATAAGAATAATAATGTTTTTTAAGATGTATTCTCCATATTTCTTATGGTCTTATACATTATCTTGTATGGTATATATTTAAAAAAAATAAATTATCAACTTACCAAGCACTGAGTCTTCATTTTCTTGAATCTCTATAAAACAACGAGAAGTATTTGAAGAATGTTTTTTTGTTTTGTCTATCAATATTTGAGGATCTGAAAAAAATGTATTAATTTGCTTTAGATATTTTTTTTAGATATTATCATGCGATCAGTCTAAGGACTACAGATGTATGGAGAGCTATAGTGGCTTTTTAGGAACTTATTCCCCATTGGAAATGTCTCCTATATGGAATAACTGCATAGCATGACATTGTGGTGGCTGTGTCTAGAATTTGTTTCCTTCTTAGTTGGTTTTTTGCCCTAGGTAGGTGAGTTGTTCGGCTAATTTATTTGGGTGATTTTCAGGCCTATTTTTATAGTTGTTGTTACTGGTCTGTATTTCTTGCTTCACTGTAGGTATTTAAAGATAGTTATGAATTTCCTTAATTTGTATGACCCATGGACAGTTTCCGATTAGTTTTAAGTATATGTTAAAGTTTAAGATTTTGAGTTCTTTGAATTATGTTAATATTGGAGACACATGCAGTTGTCCCTAAAATTGGATGTTGTAGGTGCATATGCATATGTGGGATTTCCATGTTGGTTTACCATCTAAATGCACACCAAGATATTTAACACTGTTTTGCTGTGGCAATTCGCGACCATCTATGGTGACCACAGCATATTGTTCTTTTCTAAGATTAAAGTTGACTTGTACAGATTTAGTAGCACTCACTATTATTTTTCATTTAGTCAACCATTGGAAGACAACATTAAGGCTATTTTGGAGGGCCCTTGATGTTTATATAGGACATGTATTGCATGCTAACATGGCTGTGTCATCAGCAAATGTTGCTATTGTTACACCTGTGGTTTGAGGTAGGTCATAAGTGTAAATTATGTATAGAACTGGTTTTGGAACCAGTACAATTTTATTAGCAATAGAACTGGTTTTGGGACCAGTATCTACACTCAACTCACTGTATTGGTACAGAGCCTTGAGGGATATCAGCTAAAATTTCATAGAAAGGGGATGTATATTTGTCCTGTTTAACTTGGAAGATCCTTTCCGACAGATACGATTTTATGAATCCAAAGTAGGTATGCGGTAAGAGGGATTTGATTTTATACATGAGTCCACAGTGCCAAACTTTCTTGAATGCCTGCTGCACATCCAGAAATGCCGATGAGCAATATTGTCTTCGTTCTAAAGCTGATCGTACAACTCTACAAACTCTATGTGCCTGTTCGATATTTGCATGCTCTTTACTAAAACCCAATGGGTGATCAGGTATGATACATTTTTCGTTCAGTGTTTCGAATTTTGAGGTATTTTATGTAGTGAAAGTTCTTTGAGAACTATTTTATCAAAACCATTTTATTTTCGAAGGAATTAATAGTGGTTAATATTTCTGATGAATTTTCAGAGCGAAGTGGAAGATCGAACAGAAAGTCATGATCAAGAAGATCGTCTATGCCCATATCGTCACACTCCGTTTTTCCTTCGATAGGCTAGTACACCGCCGCGAGATTTTTAGCAAAGACATCGGCTTTTTCCTGTTTTGATCGCGCCCAAGTGATGAATCGAAACGGCGGTTAGGGATTCATTGGGGGATTACAATTTTTGCACGCTTTTTGCGATAACTTAATGTATTTTATTCATTCTTAAAAACTAATTGCTAATGCAACAATGGGTATACTCTTGCTCTGTATTACATATTGTTACAATACATAAAAAGGTATACAAAATTCTTATTATAATATAGAAAACAATAAAATATTATACACTATCATATGGATGAAGTTTAAAATACATACAAATAGTAAAATAGTACATATAAAATAAATTTATATACTATCTTACCTTCAGCTAAAGTTAAAGTGAATGATACTTACAGACATTTTCCTTGTTTGTGTAATTTACAGTGCCCAATGTCATTTCAAAGGTCGGCATTTGCATATTAAGATATGTTGGATCTAAAAAATTATGTAAAATGAAATTTAAAAGAAAAACCCCTTCATTAACTTCATCCTAAAGATTATAATTCAAAATAAAAAACTCACTGAGAGCAAAAAAATCATCATAAAAGGTTAAATACTAAAATTTTTCTACTGATGATCTAATTTCAGGAATTTAATTATAAACTACAATTCTTCACATTGACATTTGACTACCATGAAAAATTTTCAATGCAACTTTATTATTAATGTAACCAGAAAAAAAAATACCTGATGATGTTGATGGTTTTGGTAAGTTGTAAATGTCTTGCATTGGTTTTCTAATAAATAATCTCTTTGACGATAATGGATCTAAAAAAATACAACAATAATTTGAAAAATGATTGAGAACACAATTTTTACTAAATTATTTTAAAAAGCTGAGAAGGTACTAACTTTAATTTTTAGGTTAGAAAATAATTCATATCTTTAAAAAATCCCCCTACAGAGATGCTGGCAATAAAAATAGATCGCAACAAGCGTATAAAAATTTCAACATAGTTGATGAAAATATATGGCTCAGATGGTCAGAGTTATGCTGCTATGTAAAATTTTTTATAGGTTTTCTAAACAAGTATTTCCTTTTCCTAAGTGTAGAACAACATTTTTTAATGTAAAAACAATTTCTTAAACTCTATTATATTTCAGTTGTGGTGCTGAGGTACAAAGTGTGACTTTAAACATTCCCTCTGACTACTCTGCTGTGTACAGGATACTGTGTGAAGCTGATTTTGATTTTTATCATATTTCAATCATGAGTATATAATGATATCATGAATATATAATGAAATCCAATACATATTATAAAAATAGAAAATGACCAAACCTGGAATATTGAGATTTGGTACAGCAATATTGCAGAGTCTGTTATTTCTGCAAAGATGTTTTAATTCAAAGTGTGCACGACACACCCGACGAAACTTATATATATGTTCATTTTGTAATGACAATATATCACCACCAATTTTATACAACCAATTGTTGAATCGAATTCTTTCTTTTTCTGGATTTGGAAAACTATGAAGTACAGGTTGCATCTCTAAAACAAATAAGGCTAGTATTTTAGGACTTAATATTTATATTAGTTTTAAATGAAATTATAGTTAAGGTTGGGTAAATGGTGGTATAGATATTTTTTGAGAAAAACATATAAAAATGTCGACAGACACTGAGGGAGAATTACATATATTTACATATACACAATAAAATTTAGTCTATATATAATCTAATCCTTATATAAATTAAAAATATTACAAATGAGGCCGGTCGTGGCGCAGCGGCACGAGGTGTGACTGCAAAACCGACTGGTTGTGGGTTCGAATCCCACTCGAGGAGATGAAATATTTACTTAAATTTATATTTCCATTTCTTCGCTCTGGTGTCGAGGTTAAGCGCGGCGTTGAGTTCTGCCACTCAACACGCAATGCCTCCAGAATTCGGCAGAAAGTGGGGAACGGAGTGTCTTAACACTAGGTTCCCTCTGCCTACCCTGCTGTGTGCGGGATACAGCGTGAAGCTAATTTAATTTAATTTATTTTTTTACAAATGTGATGAGATCATATACATAGATATTTAAAAACAAAAAAAAACTTATTGATATTCTTACTATGCGTAAAATTTATTTTAAAAATAATTTTATAGGCTTTCTGTATTTATATTTTTAACTATAGGTATAATTATACACCATACACATATTTACTATTAAAATCAAAAATACCTCCACTCTCCTTGCACCCAGGAACACAGCAATGTTTGTCTGAATACATTATGTGCCCTAAAAAATCTTTCCAAGACACACAATATCATACAGCACAAGTAACGAGTACAAACTCAACAACAAACAAAGTTGTAACAGTAATAGTAAAATTAATTTACCGGAGGAACTTGAGCTCAACTCAACGGAAAATGGCATAAACTATTACAAAAATATCATATATGAATACCGAAGTCGACGAGCAACACCAGCATCAGCAGATATTTTGAAATTGAAATTTTAAAATTTTTAGATAAATAATTAAATAGACTATAGAGTACCATAGAGTAGAGAGTTATTCAGAGTAAGCCACCACAGATAGTGAAGAACGGATTGCGAAAAAAATATATGTATATTCTTATGAGCAATACAATAAATAATTTGTGGTAAATATAATTTTATATTAATAATTATAAATATACAAAATTAATAAATTAAATTATTATTATTGTTCGTATTCAATTTGCAGTGACATCTGTTGACGTTAATTGAAAAATTCAATTCTAAAGCGAACTCTGGAATCGTGAGTCTCAACTAATGCAAATATAATGCTACAAGATAAAAAATTGTCTATAATGGTCTAAAGCCTCGATACTCTATATACTTCTTAATTTTATAATATTATACGTCAAAAGTTTCCAGCTCCGTTGTACTAAGATTGTAGAGCCTGATAAGAGTTTAGACGGACTATACTTGTGTCTGATTTTGTAATTATTGTATATTAAAATGGATAGAGATTATTTCATTGACGATTTGGAAATGATAGAAGAAAATGAAGAAATATTACCATTAACGAGGCAAGTGAAATTGTATAAACCCCGCAATAACCCTTTTGAAGATCTTACAGAAGATGAATTTAAATATAAATATAGATTTTCACGTTCAACTGCATATTGCATTACTGAAATGTTGAAAAATGATTTGGCTGGAGATGCAAGAGGAGGCTTTATACCAAATCATCTCAAAGTTTTAGCTGCAATAAGGACTTGGGCTCGTGGGGAGGTAAATAAATTATCTCAATATACTAAACTGTTATAAGGCTAGGTCCCCGGCTTAATTGTTATATACTTTCTTGCTTGCAGTCCATTAGTAGCCAAGTTTGAGTTTAAATAAATATGTAGTATAATACTAATTATTATGTATTAGATGTAAATATAGTACTTAACTATTTATTTGTACATCACACTTCTATCCTATTAAACAACTGCATATAGATAGTACAATCTGTTTACAAAAATTGCTATACTTTGTGTTACAAACATTAGTAATAGAATTGTTAGAATCTAGTAAATTTTGAAACCATACCACTTATCTATTTTACAGATTCAAGATGATGCAGGAGATCTGAGCGGGTTTAGTCAGCCAACAATATCCCTTGTGTGCAAACAAGTTGCTTTAGCAATAGTTGGACACAGGCATCAATGGATAAAAATGCCTGCCTCTGACAGTGAACAAAACAGTGTGATTGCTGATTTCTATGCAATATGTGGCTTTAGACAAGTTCTTGGGGCCATTGATTGTACACATATTCGAATCCCAAAAATTTCAGGAGATATTGGTCAATACTACATAAACAGGAAAGGATACAGTTCAATAAATGTGCAAGTAAGTTTTTGTTTCTGCTACTGAAGCATATTACTATTTAAAGGTTTCTACCACAAAATTTTGTAGAATTTTATGATATAAAAGTGATTTTGTCTACATTGTTACAGATTGTCTCAAATGCAAATTTAGAGATAATGGATATAGTTGCACACTGGCGAGGCAGCACACATGACTCCAGGATATTCAATGAGTCTCGATTAAAACAAACATTTGAAAGAGGAGAATTTAAGGGAAGACTATTAGGAGATTCAGGTTATGCCTGTACTCCTTACCTATTTACACCAATATTGCATCCAGCTACTGACAAAGAAAAACTATACAACCATGCTCATATACATACTCGTAATAGTGTTGAAAGGTGTTTTGGTGTATGGAAGCAGCGGTTCCAGTGTCTTCTTAGAGGGTTCAAAACCAAGTTGGATAACACTAAACTATATATAGTTGCATTGGCAGTATTGCACAATATTGCTATGCAGAAAAAAGATCTGGTACCAGAAGCAGAAGTGAGCAGTATTCCAGTAACAAATGCCTGTGTTGTAAATAACACATTGAGAGGAAGTGCTGCAAGGGCAGCATTCATTAATGAAAATTTTTAATTTTATAAACTATATTTATTTATTAGCTTCACGCTGTATCCCGCACACAGCAGGGTAGGCAGAGGGAACCTAGTGTTAACACACTCCGTTCCCCACTTGCTGCCGAATTTTGGAGGCATTGCGTGTTGAGTAGCAGAACTCAACCTCGACACCAGAGCGAAGAAATGGATTTTTAATTTTAATTTAATTTTATATTTATTTATATTTTTTTATTTTATATAGTATATTTCAACAGGATAAAAATTTCCCACTTCCATGTGGGTCTCTACATGAAAACTAGGCAAATCCATTGTTATAATGTGCCAAAAAAACTATAAAATATATTTTTTTGTTGATATCAATAATACAGGTTGTTTTATTAAATATAGCTTGTTTAAATGAGCCCATGTCTTTTCGGGCTTTTATTTTCATACTTTTCACCTACAACAACCTCATATAGATCTTGAAGCTTCAAACAAGTGATTACAGACAGGCAGTTTATTCCCGGAAACAGAAGGTTCTATTATCGCAATTCAGGATCAAATAATAAACACTAAAAAAATTATGAAATATATTTATAAGAAGAGATGTCGGTCGGGGTGGCGGTGGCGCTGTGGGTGGTGTGGGCGGCCCGGGCAGCGCGGGCGTATCGCTTAACGGCGCGGGCGGCACGCGCGGCGGCGGCCCGAGCTGCTGCTGCACGGGCGGCGAGGGCGGTAGAAAGGCGGACTGCGCTCGCGACGCGGAGAGCCGCAACGCGTGCGGCGCGCGTTGCGCGAGCTGCGGCTTCTCGCTTTCTCATTGCAACTGTGGGATACGTTTTAATATATTTATTGGGATTTTGGTAATATTTTCAGTTAAACACGTAGATTTCTGATTACAATGAGTTTTATTTAAACACTTGAACATTACAGTACATAGCTTATAGAATGAACTCTGTGACATCGATCGAGTATCACTACTCCGGGGTACAATAGGAACGTTTTTTCGTACATTTTCGTTAATAAAGCAATTTGTTAACAGTAAAAAACATAATTGGAGGATCATTTATAGAGATATCGATCATCCTGAAGTACATCTCGCGGGTTATTGGCTCTCTTAAACGTGTTATCACAAAATAAAAGGTAAAGGGCATCCCACCGGCGGATGACGCATCGATCGCTGACCAAGCCTAACGAATGCCATCGATTTATAGAACTTTTAGTAATATAATCATTAAAATGAATGCATTGCCTATTTTTTAGGCCATTAAAAGAGGGAACTGAAGGGCCGGGACGCGGCTGTGGTGAGAAAAATTTTGAACTACGAAGAAATCGTCTTTCAACTGTCGGCAAAAAATAGGAAGGAATTTAACGGGCTAATACTGGCGATATATCAAAAATATGTACTCACTATCATAGAGCCTGGCCTCAGCTAACCTAGCTTCCCTTCCCGACATCGTGGATAAAAATAATAAATAACTATAATATATGTCAAATAATATATGTACAAACAAAATAATATATGTCAAAGTCAAATAATTTTATTCAAAATAAGAAGTTACATGTTTCATTTTTTGAACGTGAGAAGAACCGGCGCAAGAAACGAGGCGGGACTTATTTTTTTAAATCAATTATACAAAATCACATTTCAACGTTTCCGACAATGATACTTTGAATGATAACAACAAAATTTGCCAGAATTAGCTTGCATCACATCAAACAAAATGTTAGCACAATCTAACTTTAGTGGAACTCGATCACGTATGGTCATTTATAACCCCCATTTAACCAGGAATGAGCGTCACACATAAGGCACCCCAAGGCACGTGATAAGCCTTCTGAATCATTTCAGTTATTAGCACGTCTAGTACTTTCCTGGCCATGCGCCGTCATCGGCAGCGCTGCAAACTTCTCTGCTGGAGAGTTCCTCAGTAAGGAACTTTGATTACTGTCTTCACTCGAAGCAGCGCCACTAGGTGCATCTGAGGCTCCAGCAGTATCGCCAAATTGTTGTAATTATAATCTGTACGAGAAACAAGGTGTTAATTAATCACATCAACTTACTCTTTTACCTATTCTGTCACTCATCACATAAACAAGACTCTCATACAAAAACTTTTGCCATAGAGATAAAGTAAGCTTTGAAAAACGATCATACATCGCCATACCAAAAACCTCACTCAAATTCTTACTTGAACTTTTAAGTTCCAAAAAGACAAAAGTTAATGGCAAACAGTATTTAAAGAATATGGCCATCGGGATAATCCCTGGCAGAATTATTGTTGACTTAGCTTCGTCACGAGGCGCAATCGCCTCGCAGCAGTGGAGCTACGGCGGCAGTTCGAGCACGTCGCACCAATGCGAGCAGAGATGCATCGCGTGAGGCTCGCAGACACGCGCAGAGACGTGTCGTGCACCACGAGCAGAGGCTCGCAGACGCGTCGCACATCGTGGGAGCGTGAGCGCGTCATAGCGACACGGTGGCGGCACGGCGGTGAATCTTGCAACAGCACCATGAAAACGCCAGCGCGAGCGCCTAAGGAACCCTTAGCGCTCGGGATCCATAACATGGCTTCATCACCCCACCCATAAAATGGCGTCTTGACCTATCTCGCTACCCGCGACCATAGTATCGACGTGATTTGTTTTGTGATTTATTCGTGCATCACCCATATTTAACACTGTATTTCTTTATAAGCAATAAATAATGAGACTGGTGTTTTATTTGCACCCACAACAATAACAAAATAATAAAGTACAAGGATTTGGCCTAATGGGCTTAGATAAGTATCCCACTTCTGAAATAAGGTTTCAGAAGGGAAATGTAAAAAGGAAAACAACACAACACTAATATAACAAAATACAGGTTTATGTATTGAACATCAAAATAAATATTAACTGAAGTTTAAATGACTAGAAACTAATATAAAACACCAATAACATTTGACAACATATATAGGTATTTACTCAGTGTTAATTATAGCAGCACTTTTAACCAATTCACAATGTTTATTAATTAAAAACATTTAATTACTTTATAACTTGTTAACAATGAACTAGTAACAACCTAATAACAAATCACATCGAATACAACTGCCTTATTATACTAACGTTTGCGCGGGAAATGTGCCTTCTGGCTTACGTCAGTAACTCTTATAGTAAATGACAGGAGCGAGCAAAATGTTGACACTGACAGCTGACATATTGCAGTGCTATATTTGACAGTTGACATATTGTAGTCCAGTAGTCTCCTAAGTATATTGTTAAAATATCTTACCATTAAGGAATAAATAAACATGAGAGACATGAGATTTATGAATTTTGAAAAACTACCCAGCCAGGTTGTTACTAATGCTTTGTAGTGAGGTAATAAAACGCGAAAATTAATTAAAATTCAATGTTCTCCTTTACCAGAGAAGCGTATTTAACCGAAATATAAACTGTGACATTTTCTTAATAATCTGTAGTTTCTCATTTTATTAATAGTTTAAAATGTACATTCAAAATTTTACAGTCTGTGGTATGTCATTTGTGGCTTTTTAGAAAATAGAAGTTATTCAATCACAGAGTACATTCTATATACTACTACTACTACTAGAGTTTAGACGGACTATACTTGTGTCTGATTTTGTAATTATTGTATATTAAAATGGATAGAGATTATTTCATTGACGATTTGGAAATGATAGAAGAAAATGAAGAAATATTACCATTAACGAGGCAAGTGAAATTGTATAAACCCCGCAATAACCCTTTTGAAGATCTTACAGAAGATGAATTTAAATATAAATATAGATTTTCACGTTCAACTGCATATTGCATTACTGAAATGTTGAAAAATGATTTGGCTGGAGATGCAAGAGGAGGCTTTATACCAAATCATCTCAAAGTTTTAGCTGCAATAAGGACTTGGGCTCGTGGGGAGGTAAATAAATTATCTCAATATACTAAACTGTTATAAGGCTAGGTCCCCGGCTTAATTGTTATATACTTTCTTGCTTGCAGTCCATTAGTAGCCAAGTTTGAGTTTAAATAAATATGTAGTATAATACTAATTATTATGTATTAGATGTAAATATAGTACTTAACTATTTATTTGTACATCACACTTCTATCCTATTAAACAACTGCATATAGATAGTACAATCTGTTTACAAAAATTGCTATACTTTGTGTTACAAACATTAGTAATAGAATTGTTAGAATCTAGTAAATTTTGAAACCATACCACTTATCTATTTTACAGATTCAAGATGATGCAGGAGATCTGAGCGGGTTTAGTCAGCCAACAATATCCCTTGTGTGCAAACAAGTTGCTTTAGCAATAGTTGGACACAGGCATCAATGGATAAAAATGCCTGCCTCTGACAGTGAACAAAACAGTGTGATTGCTGATTTCTATGCAATATGTGGCTTTAGACAAGTTCTTGGGGCCATTGATTGTACACATATTCGAATCCCAAAAATTTCAGGAGATATTGGTCAATACTACATAAACAGGAAAGGATACAGTTCAATAAATGTGCAAGTAAGTTTTTGTTTCTGCTACTGAAGCATATTACTATTTAAAGGTTTCTACCACAAAATTTTGTAGAATTTTATGATATAAAAGTGATTTTGTCTACATTGTTACAGATTGTCTCAAATGCAAATTTAGAGATAATGGATATAGTTGCACACTGGCGAGGCAGCACACATGACTCCAGGATATTCAATGAGTCTCGATTAAAACAAACATTTGAAAGAGGAGAATTTAAGGGAAGACTATTAGGAGATTCAGGTTATGCCTGTACTCCTTACCTATTTACACCAATATTGCATCCAGCTACTGACAAAGAAAAACTATACAACTATGCTCATATACATACTCGTAATAGTGTTGAAAGGTGTTTTGGTGTATGGAAGCAGCGGTTCCAGTGTCTTCTTAGAGGGTTCAAAACCAAGTTGGATAACACTAAACTATATATAGTTGCATTGGCAGTATTGCACAATATTGCTATGCAGAAAAAAGATCTGGTACCAGAAGCAGAAGTGAGCAGTATTCCAGTAACAAATGCCTGTGTTGTAAATAACACATTGAGAGGAAGTGCTGCAAGGGCAGCATTCATTAATGAAAATTTTTAATTTTATAAACTATATTTATTTATTAGCTTCACGCTGTATCCCGCACACAGCAGGGTAGGCAGAGGGAACCTAGTGTTAACACACTCCGTTCCCCACTTGCTGCCGAATTTTGGAGGCATTGCGTGTTGAGTAGCAGAACTCAACCTCGACACCAGAGCGAAGAAATGGATTTTTAATTTTAATTTAATTTTATATTTATTTATATTTTTTTATTTTATATAGTATATTTCAACAGGATAAAAATTTCCCACTTCCATGTGGGTCTCTACATGAAAACTAGGCAAATCCATTGTTATAATGTGCCAAAAAAACTATAAAATATATTTTTTTGTTGATATCAATAATACAGGTTGTTTTATTAAATATAGCTTGTTTAAATGAGCCCATGTCTTTTCGGGCTTTTATTT
Source organism: Heliconius himera (assembly GCA_021202915.1). Lineage (NCBI taxonomy): Eukaryota > Metazoa > Arthropoda > Insecta > Lepidoptera > Nymphalidae > Heliconius > Heliconius himera. The sequence continues at coordinate 1,278,383 of JAJHJA010000001.1, read as the reverse complement.
TCATACTTTTCACCTACAACAACCTCATATAGATCTTGAAGCTTCAAACAAGTGATTACAGACAGGCAGTTTATTCCCGGAAACACAAAAAAAATTATGAAATATATTTATAAGAATAGATGTCGGTCTGGGTGGCGGTGGCGCTGCGAGTGGTGTGGGCGGCCCGGGCGGCGCGCGAGGCGCGGGCGTATTGCTTGACGGCGCGGGCGGCACGCGCGGCGGCGGCCCGAGCTGCTGCTGCACGGGCGGCGAGGGCGGTAGAAAGGCGGACTGCGCTCGCGACGCGGAGAGCCGCAACGCGTGCGGCGCGCGTTGCGCGAGCTGCGGCTTCTCGCTTTCTCATTGCAACTGTGGGATACGTTTTAATATATTTATTGGGATTTTGGTAATATTTTCAGTTAAACACGTAGATTTCTGATTACAATGAGTTTTATTTAAACACTTGAACATTACAGTACATAGCTTATAGAATGAACTCTGTGACATCGATCGAGTATCACTACTCCGGGGTACAATAGGAACGTTTTTTCGTACATTTTCATTAATAAAGCAATTTGTTAACAGTAAAAAACATAATTGGAGGATCATTTATAGAGATATCGATCATCCTGAAGTACATCTCGCGGGTTATTGGCTCTCTTAAACGTGTTATCACAAAATAAAAGGTAAAGGGCATCCCACCGGCGGATGACGCATCGATCGCTGACCAAGCCTAACGAATGCCATCGATTTATAGAACTTTTAGTAATATATATTAAAGTTAAAAACAACGTTTTAACTAATTCATAAAATATATATTATTATTGAGAAAAATACATTTCGTTGTTCAGATATTTTACAATATGTCAATGTATAAAATAATAACTGAAGACCAATGAGATTGAATACAATATAAATAAGGAACACACAAATATAAAAACTCTTTATATAAACTTGTGCTTCCTTAACATTCCCTCTTTTTTGTAGACCAAGCAGCTTACAGGTCTTTAGTAATTTGGGCTTGAACACTGGTTTAGTAAGAAAATCAGCTAACTGGTCTTCTGCAGAAACATGTTCTACGACAAGCTTATTTTCAGCAACACATTGCCTAATATAGAAGTGTTTGAGCTTTATATGTTTGGTTTTTCTATGATACTCATACGAAGGATTGTGAGCCAGTTTTATTGCAGATTGATTATCAATTCTTAAAATTGGGTTTTCGAATTTTTTTCCTAAACTTGTAAATAATCTTTGCAGCCACATTATCTCTCGACATGCTTCACTAGCAGCTATTATTTCTGCTAATGTAGACGATAAGGCAACTGTTGTCTGTTTAGTACTTCTCCAAGAAATAGCTGATCCACCAAACATGCATATCATACCACTGGTAGAGCATCCACTAAAACTGTCACCTCCAAGATCTGCATCACTATAACAAACCAGTCGTTTCTCGTTCTTTTTAAATTCTAAACCGTTTCCAATGGTTCCTTTTAAATAACGAAATATTCTTTTAACTTGTACAATATTTCTTGCACTAGGTTTGTCAAGATTTCTAGAGACAACACCGACTGCATAAGCAATATCAGGTCTTGTTCCAACCATTAAATATGATAAAGCTCCTACTGCTTGTCTATAAGGAAAAAAATTATAAGTCTCATCTTTTTCTATCTCGTCTTCTGAAACATCCTTGATTGCTGGTGTCCCAACTTCCTTACAGTTAGTCATTCCAAATCTGTCTAAAATCTTTTTTGTGTAAGCAGTTTGATGTACCTTAATAGTTCCATTGTTACTATGATTTATTTCTAATCCAAGAAAATAGGATGGTTGCTTTGTTGTTATTTTAAATTGACTTCCGAGTTCTTCTTCAATAAATTTTTTTGCTACAAAATCATCTGAAGAAGCTATTAAGCCATCATCAACGTACAACGCTAACACCATTTTTACATTATAACGCTGAAGTACATATAAACAGGGATCGGCGTCACTCTGTAAAAATCCAGTTTCAATTAGAAAATTATGAATACATTCATTCCAACATTTCGGCGCTTGCTTCAGTCCATAGAGACTCTTTTTTAATCTACAGACGTTACTTGTTCCATCATTATACCCCTCTGGTTGTCGCATGTAAATTTCTTCCTTAACAGTACCATACAAGAAAGCTGTTGAAACATCAAATTGTCTGAGCGATAAACCTTCATTAGCTGCTATACTTAATAGTATTCTAATTGTAGATAGTTTAGCTACTGGACTAAATGTTTTGTTATAATCTATACCTTCTTTCTGTGAATAGCCAATTGCAACTAATCTTGCTTTATACTTATCTATGGAACCATCCGGATTTCTTTTTATTTTATATATCCATTTACAGCGAAGTGCTTTTCTGTTCTTTGGTAGTGATGTAACGTCCCAAGTGTCATTTTCTCTTAAAGAATTTATTTCACGATCCATAGCCTTTATCCACATGTCTCTATCAGTGCTTTGAATTGCTTCTCGATATGAAGATGGTTCGGTATCAGCTATAGCTTCATTAATGAACTGATCAAAACTAAATCTCTTTGGAGGTTTTATTTGACTTCGATCACGAAGCACACGCCTGTTTAAGTCAGGTGTGTTTTGCTCATGTCTCAATTCATCATTACTATTATCTGTCTCATCCTCTGAATCAATAGACTGATAATCATTGTCACTGTGAGCTTCGACTTGTGAATCTGGAGGAATAGTGGCAGTAGTTGTTGGTAACTCGTATGATTTCTTTATTGTGCCTGGGATTTCAAAATTAGGCTCATTTTTATCCAACAAAGGTACTTCTTCAAAAGAGACATCTCTAGATCGCCACAATTTTAAGTTTTCTTTGTCGAAAATACGATATCCGTCATCACCATCATATCCCACAAGTATTCCCTTCTGTGCTTTTCGGTCTAACTTGTTTGATCTCCTTTGTTTTGGAATATGTACATAGCATGTGCAACCGACGATTCTCAGATGACTTATTTTAGGCTTTTTAGACCACCATAACTCATAAGGTGACTTACCTTCAATTGTTGTAGGTCCAGTTCGATTCAGTATATATACTGACGTATTGATTATCTCAGCCCACAAACCTTGAGAAATATCATTATGAGCTTGCATAAGTGATCTCGCCATTTCAACTACAGTACGGTTTTCCCTCTCAGCACAACCGTTCTGTTCAGGTGTATATGGCATTGTCATTCTTTGCCTAATTCCATATCGTCTTAAAGTATTTCGAATTTGTTCATTATCAAATTCACCACCGTTGTCGCTTAAAATTTCTTCAATAGCGTGACCAGATGTTTTGGCTTCAGCTAGAAAGTCATTTAAGCGTGCATGAACTTCAAATTTATGTCTTAGAAAAAATATGTATCGAAAACGGGTAAAATCATCCTTAAAGATAATAAAATATCTATATTTGGAAATAGAATATACAAATGGTCCACAAACATCAGTATGAATAAGCTCGCCTGGTCTTGTAGCTCTTTGTCTAGTTCCGAATTTTAATCTATGTGCTTTTCCATAAATACATCCTTGACAGATTTCTGAATTAACATCAAAATTAAACTGTATACCAAGTTCTCTTTGAATTACCTGTTTGACATGTCTTTTATTTTGATGACCTAGACGTTCATGATAAAGTTGTAGTTTACTAGGTTCTGTTAATAGGTTTATTTCAAGTTTTGGAGGTAGAACATTTAATTTGAGTTTATACAAACCTCCATTTTGTTTGCGAAATCCTATTAATTTTACCTTACCATTGATCTTAAAGTAACAAGACTCGGTGCTTGATTCAAAAATGCTATTATGACAAAGGTCTTGAGCCGCTAAAACTGAGAATAAATTCCTTTGTATTCCAGGAACGTACCATACATTAGTGAAAAATAATACTTCCTTTTTATTATTTATATCGACTTCCACATGTATTGTACCTTTTCCAATGGCTTCAACGGGATAACCATTTGCCGTTATAACTGTCTGGGAATTATTGAAATATTCAAAAGTCTGAAACAGATCACTTCTATTAGTTACGTGACTAGTGGCACCATTATCAATATACCATGCATCCTTGTCAATATTTTCTCCAAAAGCTAACGCTATGCTTGTCAACATTGTATTGTTTGTAGATTGCTTTGGATTTGTTGAAGGTTTAGGAGGCCTTCCATCCGCTATCCACTTTTTACATTGCTTAACAATATGACCATCAGCACCACAATATTTACATTTATTAAATTTGTACTTCTTTTTAAATTTATTTTTCCTGTTCTGTACCATAAAGACGTTCATGTTATTTTCACCAGATTCTGATAAAGCTCTTTCGTATGCACACAGCTGAGTAGTCAGATTTTCAATAGTACGATCTTGTTTTGAAATAAGTAACCAGCTCGATTTAAAATTGAAAAATTGTTCTGGAAGAGAATCTAAAATTTTGCAAATCAGTAATATATCTGGCAGTTCGCTGTCCACTAAATTCTTTTTTAAATCATGCCATATATTCTTTATAAATGACAAATGTGACCCTATATCATGTGCGGGATCTTTTTTGTATTTAAAGAATTGCATACATATTTCATATGATCGATCTTCTGACGCTCTCTCATAAAGATGGTTCAATTCATCCCACATCTCTTTTGCTGTCATAAAACGCATTACTTTCGTGAGTATATCGTCTGACATGTTAGTAGTCAAAAGCAGCATTGCAGTGCTATCAGTTTTTAAATAATTTTGCAAATCATTTTTATATTTGCTTAAATTAGCCTCTGTTTGCTCACCTGGAAGAGTTGGCTTTTGTAGTTTTCCTTCCACTGCGTCTAAAGTGCCTGGATTACTCTGAAGCAACAACCTTATTTTAAACTTCCAAGTTGCCCAATTAGATCCATCGAAAAGTCCTATTTCAAGTTTTGCTGATGCCATCGTAACTCCTTTAGTCTTTTCTTCTTCTTTTATAGGTCTTTATTATTGTTTACTTTTAACGCTCTGCTACCATATTAAAGTTAAAAACAACGTTTTAACTAATTCATAAAATATATATTATTATTGAGAAAAATACATTTCGTTGTTCAGATATTTTACAATATGTCAATGTATAAAATAATAACTGAAGACCAATGAGATTGAATACAATATAAATAAGGAACACACAAATATAAAAACTCTTTATATAAACTTGTGCTTCCTTAACAATATAATCATTAAAATGAATGCATTGCCTATTTTTTAGGCCATTAAAAGAGGGAACTGAAGGGCCGGGACGCGGCTGTGGTGAGAAAAATTTTGAACTACGAAGAAATCGTCTTTCAACTGTCGGCAAAAAATAGGAAGGAATTTAACGGGCTAATACTGGCGATATATCAAAAATATGTACTCACTATCATAGAGCCTGGCCTCAGCTAACCTAGCTTCCCTTCCCGACGTCGTGGATAAAAATAATAAATAACTATAATATATGTCAAATAATATATGTACAAACAAAATAATATATGTCAAAGTCAAATAATTTTATTCAAAATAAGAAGTTACATGTTTCATTTTTTGAACGTGAGAAGAACCGGCGCAAGAAACGAGGCGGGACTTATTTTTTTAAATCAATTATACAAAATCACATTTCAACGTTTCCGACAATGATACTTTGAAATAGACTGGAGCGAGCATTTCATTCCCAAGGCGTGTTATCATTTACATAATCATTACTTTGGTAATAACCTTTAACACACAAACGTCTTTTCACAACTCTTTTAAATTGTGATATAGAACATTCTCGGACGTTTTCTGGGATCCTATTGTAAAAGCGTACACATTGTCCCATAAAAGAATTGCGGACCCGATGTAATCGGGTTACAGGTGCAATAAGTTTACTCCTATTTCTAGTATTGATATTATGTATATCACCAATTTTGGCAAAATCTTTAATATTTTTCTTAATATACATAACATTTTCAAAAATGTATTGAGATGCAACTGTCAAAATATTTATTTCTTTAAATTTTTGCCTTAACGATTCTTTTGGGCCTAAATTATAGATTGCGCGAATAGCTCGCTTCTGCAAGACAAAAATTGATTTAATACCGGCTGCATTATACCAAAGTAGAATGCCGTAGGAACAATTAACAATTATAAATCAAACAACGAACCACAATATTAATTATATAATCTACTAATTTATTTTTATGTAGAACACATTGAATACAATGAAAATCACATAATATAAATATAGCAGTTTTAATTCTTTCTTTTTTTTTAACTATTTTATTAAATACATCTTGGTTATTTGAAATTAATTTAATAAATTCTTTGCTGGAAGTGCAAAGTCGATCTGCAAATTCTATATTGTATATATTTGATTTCATCTTTGGAAGTTAAATAACTCACACATTGACTGCATGATTTAAAATAAATATTTTTTTTAGAAAATATCCACACAAATACTGCAGAGGTTCTATAATTTGTGTAATGGTTTCATTCACCTCCAATGGTGTCCATTCATAATTAAATATAGATTGAAAATCAAATGTGCAGGTGGACGACATAGTTTCTCTATTGTCATTGATGATTATGAACATATAATGATTGGCAATGGTCATTTTCACAGTTTTCACATAAGGTTGTTACACTGTTTAGATTATTTATTAAAAGTGTTGCAAATATTAACACAAAGTGATCACAAGTAGGGTTGTTGTTGTGAAACTCATGACTCCTTACTGCACCAAAAAAAAATTTCAATAGGATCTAGATCTAGGTGTCGCAATCACACTGAGATTATATTGTACTCAACCCTTAATTTTTTTAATAATGTTTTAATTCCATTTGGTGTCTACACTCGATTTGACACAGTGGGACAGATTCTACTTTTCCACTGCTTGACAAAAATTTCTTGGAATAAAATATATTTTTTGCTTCCGTCCATGTTTTGTTGCGCACCAACTTGAGTGAGGCTGGAAAATTTTTAGTTTTACTGCCACTTATTGAGTCAAAAATATTGTCTAGAAATAATAAAAGGTCCACTGTTTCTTTGCATTCTGCAGGTAGAATTCCTTTATCTGAAAATGATATTAATAAAATTTTAATAATTTAAACTTCACAAGATTAAGAATGGGATAAACTATGGTACTCCTTATTGAATTTTTACTTCTGTCTATTATGTGTTGGCTCACAAATGATATGTTCTTAATATATATTTTTTTATTTTAATTCAGCATAGTATTATGTGACTTGATTATAAAAAAAATATTATAACAAATTCTTCACCTTTTTAAACTGATAATCTTTAAGAATTTTACTATTGTTCTATCAATTCGCTTCATTATTGAAATAATCTTAGAATTGGGGCCAGCTGTGGAGCAGGGGCACAAAGTGTGACTGTAGAAACAACTGGTTTACATTTATATTTTCATTTCTTTGTTCTGGTTTTGAGGTAAATCGCAGTGTTGAGTTCTGCCACTCAACATACAATCAAAGCATTCAGAATTCAGTGGGAAATGGGGAATGAAATGTCTTAACACTGGGTTCCCTTTACCTCACATGCTGTGTAAGAGGATACAGGTGAAGCTGTTTTAGTTTTTTAATAACTATAGTTGAATGAAATTAAAAAACAATTAAATATTAATTGTTGTTTAAAATTGAGACTCTATAAAAAATATTAAAGTACTAGTAATTGTTACCTGCAAGATATCCCAGGTTTGAAGCTACTGTACGGCTAAAAATTTGGGTAGCAAACTTAACCTTCATTTTGTTAATTTTAGCAGGGTTCACGTGGTTTTCTGTTAATTTTGGAATCAGTCTGATACCATTGTACCCTGGGTTTTCTTTATAAAGACATTCTAAATGAGACCATTTTGCAATTTTTATCGTATCATTTGTTATATATTGTAGATTTTTTGTTATTAAATTATTTCTTATGCATTTAATTAAATGTGGGGGATCATAAAGAGGTATAACTTCTCTATTGTTGATGAGTATTATATTTTCTTTTGGTTGTTCCTTTCTCCTTAAATAGATTCCCCTGGTCTCATTTAGCAACCACTTCAGTGCTTGTCTGTTGTTGGTACCCTGATCACAAACTGTTGCCAACACTATGAACCCTGCCTCTTGAATACCTTTCACTACCTCTTTTATTTGATTAGCCAGTTCTGGTCCCTTAGTACAGTTTTTAGAAAATGAATAATATATTGGTTGTTTATAATTATGTAACAAACCACGTATCATGAACACTAGGGCGTGGTCAGCATACTCAGCTGTTTTTTCACGTCCATTATCTATGAAACCAGCCACTTCATCTTTTCTCTCTTGATAGGTTACATTGACTTTGAGAGAAACTTCGTCGAAAAGTAATACACATAATTTTTCTGTATTTTTTATACTTTCCGACTTTTTTTTTAATTGGAAGAAAATATTCTTATTAAATCCAGGCGTAAGTTTGCTTTGATGGATTAATTTAATTAAAGTTTATGCCGCAGGCAAAATAAATATTGACCTTAAAAATTTGTAGGCCTTAGGACTATGTTTAAAAATCGATAAAGAAGCAATTTTTTCTTCTAATGTAAAACGACGTCCTTGTTCTTTTTTGTTATTTTCACGCCCTTGTAATTTAAAAAGCAACTTTGCTAAACTTGTCGAATTAGCAAGGACATTTGAAGAACAATTAGAAACTATACGCTTTGATATTTTGACCTGAGCCATTTGTTTTTTTAATTTATTCTTCATTTTACTCAGTCTTATTCTAGCGTTAATAATTTTTTTGTAAATCTCTTCTTCTGGTTTGGAGAAGAACACCTTTCTTGATAAAATTTTTGTTTTATTCCTAATTTTTTCTGTTAAAAACAATAAGAAGGCTTAGTTAACATTTCTAAATAAGAATAATAATGTTTTTTAAGATGTATTCTCCATATTTCTTATGGTCTTATACATTATCTTGTATGGTATATATTTAAAAAAAATAAATTATCAACTTACCAGGCACTGAGTCTTCATTTTCTTGAATCTCTATAAAACAACGAGAAGTATTTGAAGAATGTTTTTTTGTTTTGTCTATCAATATTTGAGGATCTGAAAAAAATGTATTAATTTGCTTTAGATATTTTTTTTAGATATTATCATGCGATCAGTCTAAGGACTACAGATGTATGGAGAGCTATAGTGGCTTTTTAGGAACTTATTCCCCATTGGAAATGTCTCCTATATGGAATAACTGCATAGCATGACATTGTGGTGGCTGTGTCTAGAATTTGTTTCCTTCTTAGTTGGTTTTTTGCCCTAGGTAGGTGAGTTGTTCGGCTAATTTATTTGGGTGATTTTCAGGCCTATTTTTATAGTTGTTGTTACTGGTCTGTATTTCCTGCTTCACTGTAGGTATTTAAAGATAGTTATGAATTTCCTTAATTTGTATGACCCATGGACAGTTTCCGATTTGTTTTAAGTATATGTTAAAGTTTAAGATTTTGAGTTCTTTGAATTATGTTAATATTGGAGACACATGCAGTTGTCCCTAAAATTGGATGTTGTAGGTGCATATGCATATGTGGGATTTCCATGTTGGTTTACCATCTAAATGCACACCAAGATATTTAACACTGTTTTGCTGTGGCAATTCGCGACCATCTATGGTGACCACAGCATATTGTTCTTTTCTAAGATTAAAGTTGACTTGTACAGATTTAGTAGCACTCACTATTATTTTTCATTTAGTCAACCATTGGAAGACAACATTAAGGCTATTTTGGAGGGCCCTTGATGTTTATATAGGACATGTATTGCATGCTAACATGGCTGTGTCATCAGCAAATGTTGCTATTGTTACACCTGTGGTTTGAGGTAGGTCATAAGTGTAAATTATGTATAGAACTGGTTTTGGAACCAGTACAATTTTATTAGCAATAGAACTGGTTTTGGGACCAGTATCTACACTCAACTCACTGTATTGGTACAGAGCCTTGAGGGATATCAGCTAAAATTTCATAGAAAGGGGATGTATATTTGACCTGTTTAACTTGGAAGATCCTTTCCGACAGATACGATTTTATGAATCCAAAGTAGGTATGCGGTAAGAGGGATTTGATTTTATACATGAGTCCACAGTGCCAGACTTTCTTGAATGCCTGCTGCACATCCAGAAATGCCGATGAGCAATATTGTCTTCGTTCTAAAGCTGATCGTACAACTCTACAAACTCTATGTGCCTGTTCGATATTTGCATGCTCTTTACTAAAACCCAATGGGTGATCAGGTATGATACATTTTTCGTTCAGTGTTTCGAATTTTGAGGTATTTTATGTAGTGAAAGTTCTTTGAGAACTATTTTATCAAAACCATTTTATTTTCGAAGGAATTAATAGTGGTTAATATTTCTGATGAATTTTCAGAGCGAAGTGGAAGATCGAACAGAAAGTCATGATCAAGAAGATCGTCTATGCCCCTATCGTCACACTCCGTTTTTCCTTCGATAGGCTAGTACACCGCCGCGAGATTTTTAGCAAAGACATCGGCTTTTTCCTGTTTTGATCGCGCCCAAGTGATGAATCGAAACGGCGGTTAGGGATTCATTGGGGGATTACAATTTTTGCACGCTTTTTGCGATAACTTAATGTATTTTATTCATTCTTAAAAACTAATTGCTAATGCAACAATGGGTATACTCTTGCTCTGTATTACATATTGTTACAATACATAAAAAGGTATACAAAATTCTTATTATAATATAGAAAACAATAAAATATTATACACTATCATATGGATGAAGTTTAAAATACATACAAATAGTAAAATAGTACATATAAAATAAATTTATATACTATCTTACCTTCAGCTAAAGTTAAAGTGAATGATACTTACAGACATTTTCCTTGTTTGTGTAATTTACAGTGCCCAATGTCATTTCAAAGGTCGGCATTTGCATATTAAGATATGTTGGATCTAAAAAATTATGTAAAATGAAATTTAAAAGAAAAACCCCTTCATTAACTTCGTCCTAAAGATTATAATTCAAAATAAAAAACTCACTGAGAACAAAAAAATCATCATAAAAGGTTAAATACTAAAATTTTTCTACTGATGATCTAATTTCAGGAATTTAATTATAAACTACAATTCTTCACATTGACATTTGACTACCATGAAAAATTTTCAATGCAACTTTATTATTAATGTAACCAGAAAAAAAAATACCTGATGATGTTGATGGTTTTGGTAAGTTGTAAATGTCTTGCATTGGTTTTCTAATAAATAATCTCTTTGACGATAATGGATCTAAAAAAATACAACAATAATTTGAAAAATGATTGAGAACACAATTTTTACTAAATTATTTTAAAAAGCTGAGAAGGTACTAACTTTAATGGTTAGGTTAGAAAATAATTCATATCTTTAAAAAATCCCCCTACAGAGATGCTGGCAATAAAAATAGATCGCAACAAGCGTATAAAAATTTCAACATAGTTGATGAAAATATATGGCTCAGATGGTCAGAGTTATGCTGCTATGTAAAATTTTTTATAGGTTTTCTAAACAAGTATTTCCTTTTCCTAAGTGTAGAACAACATTTTTTAATGTAAAAACAATTTCTTAAACTCTATTATATTTCAGTTGTGGTGCTGAGGTACAAAGTGTGACTTTAAACATTCCCTCTGACTACTCTGCTGTGTACAGGATACTGTGTGAAGCTGATTTTGATTTTTATCATATTTCAATCATGAGTATATAATGATATCATGAATATATAATGAAATCCAATACATATTATAAAAATAGAAAATGACCAAACCTGGAATATTGAGATTTGGTACAGCAATATTGCAGAGTCTGTTATTTCTGCAAAGATGTTTTAATTCAAAGTGTGCACGACACACCCGACGAAACTTATATATATGTTCATTTTGTAATGACAATATATCACCACCAATTTTATACAACCAATTGTTGAATCGAATTCTTTCTTTTTCTGGATTTGGAAAACTATGAAGTACAGGTTGCATCTCTAAAACAAATAAGGCTAGTATTTTAGGACTTAATATTTATATTAGTTTTAAATGAAATTATAGTTAAGGTTGGGTAAATGGTGGTATAGATATTTTTTGAGAAAAACATATAAAAATGTCGACGGACACTGAGGGAGAATTACATATATTTACATATACACAATAAAATTTAGTCTATATATAATCTAATCCTTATATAAATTAAAAATATTACAAATGAGGCCGGTCGTGGCGCAGCGGCACGAGGTGTGACTGCAAAACCGACTGGTTGTGGGTTCGAATCCCACTCGAGGAGATGAAATATTTACTTAAATTTATATTTCCATTTCTTCGCTCTGGTGTCGAGGTTAAGCGCGGCGTTGAGTTCTGCCACTCAACACGCAATGCCTCCAGAATTCGGCAGAAAGTGGGGAACGGAGTGTCTTAACACTAGGTTCCCTCTGCCTACCCTGCTGTGTGCGGGATACAGCGTGAAGCTAATTTAATTTAATTTATTTTTTTACAAATGTGATGAGATCATATACATAGATATTTAAAAACAAAAAAAAACTTATTGATATTCTTACTATGCGTAAAATTTATTTTAAAAATAATTTTATAGGCTTTCTGTATTTATATTTTTAACTATAGGTATAATTATACACCATACACATATTTACTATTAAAATCAAAAATACCTCCACTCTCCTTGCACCCAGGAACACAGCAATGTTTGTCTGAATACATTATGTGCCCTAAAAAATCTTTCCAAGACACACAATATCATACAGCACAAGTAACGAGTACAAACTCAACAACAAACAAAGTTGTAACAGTAATAGTAAAATTAATTTACCGGAGGAACTTGAGCTCAACTCAACGGAAAATGGCATAAACTATTACAAAAATATCATATATGAATACCGAAGTCGACGAGCAACACCAGCATCAGCAGATATTTTGAAATTGAAATTTTAAAATTTTTAGATAAATAATTAAATAGACTATAGAGTACCATAGAGTAGAGAGTTATTCAGAGTAAGCCACCACAGATAGTGAAGAACGGATTGCGAAAAAAATATATGTATATTCTTATGAGCAATACAATAAATAATTTGTGGTAAATATAATTTTATATTAATAATTATAAATATACAAAATTAATAAATTAAATTATTATTATTGTTCGTATTCAATTTGCAGTGACATCTGTTGACGTTAATTGAAAAATTCAATTCTAAAGCGAACTCTGGAATCGTGAGTCTCAACTAATGCAAATATAATGCTACAAGATAAAAAATTGTCTATAATGGTCTAAAGCCTCGATACTCTATATACTTCTTAATTTTATAATATTATACGTCAAAAGTTTCCAGCTCCGTTGTACTAAGATTGTAGAGCCTGATAAGAGTTTAGACGGACTATACTTGTGTCTGATTTTGTAATTATTGTATATTAAAATGGATAGAGATTATTTCATTGACGATTTGGAAATGATAGAAGAAAATGAAGAAATATTACCATTAACGAGGCAAGTGAAATTGTATAAACCCCGCAATAACCCTTTTGAAGATCTTACAGAAGATGAATTTAAATATAAATATAGATTTTCACGTTCAACTGCATATTGCATTACTGAAATGTTGAAAAATGATTTGGCTGGAGATGCAAGAGGAGGCTTTATACCAAATCATCTCAAAGTTTTAGCTGCAATAAGGACTTGGGCTCGTGGGGAGGTAAATAAATTATCTCAATATACTAAACTGTTATAAGGCTAGGTCCCCGGCTTAATTGTTATATACTTTCTTGCTTGCAGTCCATTAGTAGCCAAGTTTGAGTTTAAATAAATATGTAGTATAATACTAATTATTATGTATTAGATGTAAATATAGTACTTAACTATTTATTTGTACATCACACTTCTATCCTATTAAACAACTGCATATAGATAGTACAATCTGTTTACAAAAATTGCTATACTTTGTGTTACAAACATTAGTAATAGAATTGTTAGAATCTAGTAAATTTTGAAACCATACCACTTATCTATTTTACAGATTCAAGATGATGCAGGAGATCTGAGCGGGTTTAGTCAGCCAACAATATCCCTTGTGTGCAAACAAGTTGCTTTAGCAATAGTTGGACACAGGCATCAATGGATAAAAATGCCTGCCTCTGACAGTGAACAAAACAGTGTGATTGCTGATTTCTATGCAATATGTGGCTTTAGACAAGTTCTTGGGGCCATTGATTGTACACATATTCGAATCCCAAAAATTTCAGGAGATATTGGTCAATACTACATAAACAGGAAAGGATACAGTTCAATAAATGTGCAAGTAAGTTTTTGTTTCTGCTACTGAAGCATATTACTATTTAAAGGTTTCTACCACAAAATTTTGTAGAATTTTATGATATAAAAGTGATTTTGTCTACATTGTTACAGATTGTCTCAAATGCAAATTTAGAGATAATGGATATAGTTGCACACTGGCGAGGCAGCACACATGACTCCAGGATATTCAATGAGTCTCGATTAAAACAAACATTTGAAAGAGGAGAATTTAAGGGAAGACTATTAGGAGATTCAGGTTATGCCTGTACTCCTTACCTATTTACACCAATATTGCATCCAGCTACTGACAAAGAAAAACTATACAACCATGCTCATATACATACTCGTAATAGTGTTGAAAGGTGTTTTGGTGTATGGAAGCAGCGGTTCCAGTGTCTTCTTAGAGGGTTCAAAACCAAGTTGGATAACACTAAACTATATATAGTTGCATTGGCAGTATTGCACAATATTGCTATGCAGAAAAAAGATCTGGTACCAGAAGCAGAAGTGAGCAGTATTCCAGTAACAAATGCCTGTGTTGTAAATAACACATTGAGAGGAAGTGCTGCAAGGGCAGCATTCATTAATGAAAATTTTTAATTTTATAAACTATATTTATTTATTAGCTTCACGCTGTATCCCGCACACAGCAGGGTAGGCAGAGGGAACCTAGTGTTAACACACTCCGTTCCCCACTTGCTGCCGAATTTTGGAGGCATTGCGTGTTGAGTAGCAGAACTCAACCTCGACACCAGAGCGAAGAAATGGATTTTTAATTTTAATTTAATTTAATTTTATATTTATTTATATTTTTTTATTTTATATAGTATATTTCAACAGGATTAAAATTTCCCACTTCCATGTGGGTCTCTACATGAAAACTAGGCAAATCCATTGTTATAATGTGCCAAAAAAACTATAAAATATATTTTTTTGTTGATATCAATAATACAGGTTGTTTTATTAAATATAGCTTGTTTAAATGAGCCCATGTCTTTTCGGGCTTTTATTTTCATACTTTTCACCTACAACAACCTCATATAGATCTTGAAGCTTCAAACAAGTGATTACAGACAGGCAGTTTATTCCCGGAAACACAAAAAAAATTATGAAATATATTTATAAGAATAGATGTCGGTCTGGGTGGCGGTGGCGCTGCGAGTGGTGTGGGCGGCCCGGGCGGCGCGCGAGGCGCGGGCGTATTGCTTGACGGCGCGGGCGGCACGCGCGGCGGCGGCCCGAGCTGCTGCTGCACGGGCGGCGAGGGCGGTAGAAAGGCGGACTGCGCTCGCGACGCGGAGAGCCGCAACGCGTGCGGCGCGCGTTGCGCGAGCTGCGGCTTCTCGCTTTCTCATTGCAACTGTGGGATACGTTTTAATATATTTATTGGGATTTTGGTAATATTTTCAGTTAAACACGTAGATTTCTGATTACAATGAGTTTTATTTAAACACTTGAACATTACAGTACATAGCTTATAGAATGAACTCTGTGACATCGATCGAGTATCACTACTCCGGGGTACAATAGGAACGTTTTTTCGTACATTTTCATTAATAAAGCAATTTGTTAACAGTAAAAAACATAATTGGAGGATCATTTATAGAGATATCGATCATCCTGAAGTACATCTCGCGGGTTATTGGCTCTCTTAAACGTGTTATCACAAAATAAAAGGTAAAGGGCATCCCACCGGCGGATGACGCATCGATCGCTGACCAAGCCTAACGAATGCCATCGATTTATAGAACTTTTAGTAATATAATCATTAAAATGAATGCATTGCCTATTTTTTAGGCCATTAAAAGAGGGAACTGAAGGGCCGGGACGCGGCTGTGGTGAGAAAAATTTTGAACTACGAAGAAATCGTCTTTCAACTGTCGGCAAAAAATAGGAAGGAATTTAACGGGCTAATACTGGCGATATATCAAAAATATGTACTCACTATCATAGAGCCTGGCCTCAGCTAACCTAGCTTCCCTTCCCGACGTCGTGGATAAAAATAATAAATAACTATAATATATGTCAAATAATATATGTACAAACAAAATAATATATGTCAAAGTCAAATAATTTTATTCAAAATAAGAAGTTACATGTTTCATTTTTTGAACGTGAGAAGAACCGGCGCAAGAAACGAGGCGGGACTTATTTTTTTAAATCAATTATACAAAATCACATTTCAACGTTTCCGACAATGATACTTTGAAATAGACTGGAGCGAGCATTTCATTCCCAAGGCGTGTTATCATTTACATAATCATTACTTTGGTAATAACCTTTAACACACAAACGTCTTTTCACAACTCTTTTAAATTGTGATATAGAACATTCTCGGACGTTTTCTGGGATCCTATTGTAAAAGCGTACACATTGTCCCATAAAAGAATTGCGGACCCGATGTAATCGGGTTACAGGTGCAATAAGTTTACTCCTATTTCTAGTATTGATATTATGTATATCACCAATTTTGGCAAAATCTTTAATATTTTTCTTAATATACATAACATTTTCAAAAATGTATTGAGATGCAACTGTCAAAATATTTATTTCTTTAAATTTTTGCCTTAACGATTCTTTTGGGCCTAAATTATAGATTGCGCGAATAGCTCGCTTCTGCAAGACAAAAATTGATTTAATACCGGCTGCATTATACCAAAGTAGAATGCCGTAGGAACAATTAACAATTATAAATCAAACAACGAACCACAATATTAATTATATAATCTACTAATTTATTTTTATGTAGAACACATTGAATACAATGAAAATCACATAATATAAATATAGCAGTTTTAATTCTTTCTTTTTTTTTAACTATTTTATTAAATACATCTTGGTTATTTGAAATTAATTTAATAAATTCTTTGCTGGAAGTGCAAAGTCGATCTGCAAATTCTATATTGTATATATTTGATTTCATCTTTGGAAGTTAAATAACTCACACATTGACTGCATGATTTAAAATAAATATTTTTTTTAGAAAATATCCACACAAATACTGCAGAGGTTCTATAATTTGTGTAATGGTTTCATTCACCTCCAATGGTGTCCATTCATAATTAAATATAGATTGAAAATCAAATGTGCAGGTGGACGACATAGTTTCTCTATTGTCATTGATGATTATGAACATATAATGATTGGCAATGGTCATTTTCACAGTTTTCACATAAGGTTGTTACACTGTTTAGATTATTTATTAAAAGTGTTGCAAATATTAACACAAAGTGATCACAAGTAGGGTTGTTGTTGTGAAACTCATGACTCCTTACTGCACCAAAAAAAAATTTCAATAGGATCTAGATCTAGGTGTCGCAATCACACTGAGATTATATTGTACTCAACCCTTAATTTTTTTAATAATGTTTTAATTCCATTTGGTGTCTACACTCGATTTGACACAGTGGGACAGATTCTACTTTTCCACTGCTTGACAAAAATTTCTTGGAATAAAATATATTTTTTGCTTCCGTCCATGTTTTGTTGCGCACCAACTTGAGTGAGGCTGGAAAATTTTTAGTTTTACTGCCACTTATTGAGTCAAAAATATTGTCTAGAAATAATAAAAGGTCCACTGTTTCTTTGCATTCTGCAGGTAGAATTCCTTTATCTGAAAATGATATTAATAAAATTTTAATAATTTAAACTTCACAAGATTAAGAATGGGATAAACTATGGTACTCCTTATTGAATTTTTACTTCTGTCTATTATGTGTTGGCTCACAAATGATATGTTCTTAATATATATTTTTTTATTTTAATTCAGCATAGTATTATGTGACTTGATTATAAAAAAAATATTATAACAAATTCTTCACCTTTTTAAATTGATAATCTTTAAGAATTTTACTATTGTTCTATCAATTCGCTTCATTATTGAAATAATCTTAGAATTGGGGCCAGCTGTGGAGCAGGGGCACAAAGTGTGACTGTAGAAACAACTGGTTTACATTTATATTTTCATTTCTTTGTTCTGGTTTTGAGGTAAATCGCAGTGTTGAGTTCTGCCACTCAACATACAATCAAAGCATTCAGAATTCAGTGGGAAATGGGGAATGAAATGTCTTAACACTGGGTTCCCTTTACCTCACATGCTGTGTAAGAGGATACAGGTGAAGCTGTTTTAGTTTTTTAATAACTATAGTTGAATGAAATTAAAAAACAATTAAATATTAATTGTTGTTTAAAATTGAGACTCTATAAAAAATATTAAAGTACTAGTAATTGTTACCTGCAAGATATCCCAGGTTTGAAGCTACTGTACGGCTAAAAATTTGGGTAGCAAACTTAACCTTCATTTTGTTAATTTTAGCAGGGTTCACGTGGTTTTCTGTTAATTTTGGAATCAGTCTGATACCATTGTACCCTGGGTTTTCTTTATAAAGACATTCTAAATGAGACCATTTTGCAATTTTTATCGTATCATTTGTTATATATTGTAGATTTTTTGTTATTAAATTATTTCTTATGCATTTAATTAAATGTGGGGGATCATAAAGAGGTATAACTTCTCTATTGTTGATGAGTATTATATTTTCTTTTGGTTGTTCCTTTCTCCTTAAATAGATTCCCCTGGTCTCATTTAGCAACCACTTCAGTGTTTGTCTGTTGTTGGTACCCTGATCACAAACTGTTGCCAACACTATGAACCCTGCCTCTTGAATACCTTTCACTACCTCTTTTATTTGATTAGCCAGTTCTGGTCCCTTAGTACAGTTTTTAGAAAATGAATAATATATTGGTTGTTTATAATTATGTAACAAACCACATATCATGAACACTAGGGCGTGGTCAGCATACTCAGCTGTTTTTTCACGTCCATTATCTATGAAACCAGCCACTTCATCTTTTCTCTCTTGATAGGTTACATTGACTTTGAGAGAAACTTCGTCGAAAAGTAATACACATAATTTTTCTGTATTTTTTATACTTTCCGACTTTTTTTTTAATTGGAAGAAAATATTCTTATTAAATCCAGGCGTAAGTTTGCTTTGATGGATTAATTTAATTAAAGTTTATGCCGCAGGCAAAATAAATATTGACCTTAAAAATTTGTAGGCCTTAGGACTATGTTTAAAAATCGATAAAGAAGCAATTTTTTCTTCTAATGTAAAACGACGTCCTTGTTCTTTTTTGTTATTTTCACGCCCTTGTAATTTAAAAAGCAACTTTGCTAAACTTGTCGAATTAGCAAGGACATTTGAAGAACAATTAGAAACTATACGCTTTGATATTTTGACCTGAGCCATTTGTTTTTTTAATTTATTCTTCATTTTACTCAGTCTTATTCTAGCGTTAATAATTTTTTTGTAAATCTCTTCTTCTGGTTTGGAGAAGAACACCTTTCTTGATAAAATTTTTGTTTTATTCCTAATTTTTTCTGTTAAAAACAATAAGAAGGCTTAGTTAACATTTCTAAATAAGAATAATAATGTTTTTTAAGATGTATTCTCCATATTTCTTATGGTCTTATACATTATCTTGTATGGTATATATTTAAAAAAAATAAATTATCAACTTACCAGGCACTGAGTCTTCATTTTCTTGAATCTCTATAAAACAACGAGAAGTATTTGAAGAATGTTTTTTTGTTTTGTCTATCAATATTTGAGGATCTGAAAAAAATGTATTAATTTGCTTTAGATATTTTTTTTAGATATTATCATGCGATCAGTCTAAGGACTACAGATGTATGGAGAGCTATAGTGGCTTTTTAGGAACTTATTCCCCATTGGAAATGTCTCCTATATGGAATAACTGCATAGCATGACATTGTGGTGGCTGTGTCTAGAATTTGTTTCCTTCTTAGTTGGTTTTTTGCCCTAGGTAGGTGAGTTGTTCGGCTAATTTATTTGGGTGATTTTCAGGCCTATTTTTATAGTTGTTGTTACTGGTCTGTATTTCCTGCTTCACTGTAGGTATTTAAAGATAGTTATGAATTTCCTTAATTTGTATGACCCATGGACAGTTTCCGATTTGTTTTAAGTATATGTTAAAGTTTAAGATTTTGAGTTCTTTGAATTATGTTAATATTGGAGACACATGCAGTTGTCCCTAAAATTGGATGTTGTAGGTGCATATGCATATGTGGGATTTCCATGTTGGTTTACCATCTAAATGCACACCAAGATATTTAACACTGTTTTGCTGTGGCAATTCGCGACCATCTATGGTGACCACAGCATATTGTTCTTTTCTAAGATTAAAGTTGACTTGTACAGATTTAGTAGCACTCACTATTATTTTTCATTTAGTCAACCATTGGAAGACAACATTAAGGCTATTTTGGAGGGCCCTTGATGTTTATATAGGACATGTATTGCATGCTAACATGGCTGTGTCATCAGCAAATGTTGCTATTGTTACACCTGTGGTTTGAGGTAGGTCATAAGTGTAAATTATGTATAGAACTGGTTTTGGAACCAGTACAATTTTATTAGCAATAGAACTGGTTTTGGGACCAGTATCTACACTCAACTCACTGTATTGGTACAGAGCCTTGAGGGATATCAGCTAAAATTTCATAGAAAGGGGATGTATATTTGACCTGTTTAACTTGGAAGATCCTTTCCGACAGATACGATTTTATGAATCCAAAGTAGGTATGCGGTAAGAGGGATTTGATTTTATACATGAGTCCACAGTGCCAGACTTTCTTGAATGCCTGCTGCACATCCAGAAATGCCGATGAGCAATATTGTCTTCGTTCTAAAGCTGATCGTACAACTCTACAAACTCTATGTGCCTGTTCGATATTTGCATGCTCTTTACTAAAACCCAATGGGTGATCAGGTATGATACATTTTTCGTTCAGTGTTTCGAATTTTGAGGTATTTTATGTAGTGAAAGTTCTTTGAGAACTATTTTATCAAAACCATTTTATTTTCGAAGGAATTAATAGTGGTTAATATTTCTGATGAATTTTCAGAGCGAAGTGGAAGATCGAACAGAAAGTCATGATCAAGAAGATCGTCTATGCCCATATCGTCACACTCCGTTTTTCCTTCGATAGGCTAGTACACCGCCGCGAGATTTTTAGCAAAGACATCGGCTTTTTCCTGTTTTGATCGCGCCCAAGTGATGAATCGAAACGGCGGTTAGGGATTCATTGGGGGATTACAATTTTTGCACGCTTTTTGCGATAACTTAATGTATTTTATTCATTCTTAAAAACTAATTGCTAATGCAACAATGGGTATACTCTTGCTCTGTATTACATATTGTTACAATACATAAAAAGGTATACAAAATTCTTATTATAATATAGAAAACAATAAAATATTATACACTATCATATGGATGAAGTTTAAAATACATACAAATAGTAAAATAGTACATATAAAATAAATTTATATACTATCTTACCTTCAGCTAAAGTTAAAGTGAATGATACTTACAGACATTTTCCTTGTTTGTGTAATTTACAGTGCCCAATGTCATTTCAAAGGTCGGCATTTGCATATTAAGATATGTTGGATCTAAAAAATTATGTAAAATGAAATTTAAAAGAAAAACCCCTTCATTAACTTCGTCCTAAAGATTATAATTCAAAATAAAAAACTCACTGAGAACAAAAAAATCATCATAAAAGGTTAAATACTAAAATTTTTCTACTGATGATCTAATTTCAGGAATTTAATTATAAACTACAATTCTTCACATTGACATTTGACTACCATGAAAAATTTTCAATGCAACTTTATTATTAATGTAACCAGAAAAAAAAATACCTGATGATGTTGATGGTTTTGGTAAGTTGTAAATGTCTTGCATTGGTTTTCTAATAAATAATCTCTTTGACGATAATGGATCTAAAAAAATACAACAATAATTTGAAAAATGATTGAGAACACAATTTTTACTAAATTATTTTAAAAAGCTGAGAAGGTACTAACTTTAATGGTTAGCTTAGAAAATAATTCATATCTTTAAAAAATCCCCCTACAGAGATGCTGGCAATAAAAATAGATCGCAACAAGCGTATAAAAATTTCAACATAGTTGATGAAAATATATGGCTCAGATGGTCAGAGTTATGCTGCTATGTAAAATTTTTTATAGGTTTTCTAAACAAGTATTTCCTTTTCCTAAGTGTAGAACAACATTTTTTAATGTAAAAACAATTTCTTAAACTCTATTATATTTCAGTTGTGGTGCTGAGGTACAAAGTGTGACTTTAAACATTCCCTCTGACTACTCTGCTGTGTACAGGATACTGTGTGAAGCTGATTTTGATTTTTATCATATTTCAATCATGAGTATATAATGATATCATGAATATATAATGAAATCCAATACATATTATAAAAATAGAAAATGACCAAACCTGGAATATTGAGATTTGGTACAGCAATATTGCAGAGTCTGTTATTTCTGCAAAGATGTTTTAATTCAAAGTGTGCACGACACACCCGACGAAACTTATATATATGTTCATTTTGTAATGACAATATATCACCACCAATTTTATACAACCAATTGTTGAATCGAATTCTTTCT
Source organism: Heliconius himera (assembly GCA_021202915.1). Taxonomy (NCBI): domain Eukaryota; kingdom Metazoa; phylum Arthropoda; class Insecta; order Lepidoptera; family Nymphalidae; genus Heliconius; species Heliconius himera. The sequence goes on along the minus strand of JAJHJA010000001.1, from coordinate 1,255,614 downwards.
TTTTCTGGATTTGGAAAACTATGAAGTACAGGTTGCATCTCTAAAACAAATAAGGCTAGTATTTTAGGACTTAATATTTATATTAGTTTTAAATGAAATTATAGTTAAGGTTGGGTAAATGGTGGTATAGATATTTTTTGAGAAAAACATATAAAAATGTCGACGGACACTGAGGGAGAATTACATATATTTACATATACACAATAAAATTTAGTCTATATATAATCTAATCCTTATATAAATTAAAAATATTACAAATGAGGCCGGTCGTGGCGCAGCGGCACGAGGTGTGACTGCAAAACCGACTGGTTGTGGGTTCGAATCCCACTCGAGGAGATGAAATATTTACTTAAATTTATATTTCCATTTCTTCGCTCTGGTGTCGAGGTTAAGCGCGGCGTTGAGTTCTGCCACTCAACACGCAATGCCTCCAGAATTCGGCAGAAAGTGGGGAACGGAGTGTCTTAACACTAGGTTCCCTCTGCCTACCCTGCTGTGTGCGGGATACAGCGTGAAGCTAATTTAATTTAATTTATTTTTTTACAAATGTGATGAGATCATATACATAGATATTTAAAAACAAAAAAAAACTTATTGATATTCTTACTATGCGTAAAATTTATTTTAAAAATAATTTTATAGGCTTTCTGTATTTATATTTTTAACTATAGGTATAATTATACACCATACACATATTTACTATTAAAATCAAAAATACCTCCACTCTCCTTGCACCCAGGAACACAGCAATGTTTGTCTGAATACATTATGTGCCCTAAAAAATCTTTCCAAGACACACAATATCATACAGCACAAGTAACGAGTACAAACTCAACAACAAACAAAGTTGTAACAGTAATAGTAAAATTAATTTACCGGAGGAACTTGAGCTCAACTCAACGGAAAATGGCATAAACTATTACAAAAATATCATATATGAATACCGAAGTCGACGAGCAACACCAGCATCAGCAGATATTTTGAAATTGAAATTTTAAAATTTTTAGATAAATAATTAAATAGACTATAGAGTACCATAGAGTAGAGAGTTATTCAGAGTAAGCCACCACAGATAGTGAAGAACGGATTGCGAAAAAAATATATGTATATTCTTATGAGCAATACAATAAATAATTTGTGGTAAATATAATTTTATATTAATAATTATAAATATACAAAATTAATAAATTAAATTATTATTATTGTTCGTATTCAATTTGCAGTGACATCTGTTGACGTTAATTGAAAAATTCAATTCTAAAGCGAACTCTGGAATCGTGAGTCTCAACTAATGCAAATATAATGCTACAAGATAAAAAATTGTCTATAATGGTCTAAAGCCTCGATACTCTATATACTTCTTAATTTTATAATATTATACGTCAAAAGTTTCCAGCTCCGTTGTACTAAGATTGTAGAGCCTGATAAGAGTTTAGACGGACTATACTTGTGTCTGATTTTGTAATTATTGTATATTAAAATGGATAGAGATTATTTCATTGACGATTTGGAAATGATAGAAGAAAATGAAGAAATATTACCATTAACGAGGCAAGTGAAATTGTATAAACCCCGCAATAACCCTTTTGAAGATCTTACAGAAGATGAATTTAAATATAAATATAGATTTTCACGTTCAACTGCATATTGCATTACTGAAATGTTGAAAAATGATTTGGCTGGAGATGCAAGAGGAGGCTTTATACCAAATCATCTCAAAGTTTTAGCTGCAATAAGGACTTGGGCTCGTGGGGAGGTAAATAAATTATCTCAATATACTAAACTGTTATAAGGCTAGGTCCCCGGCTTAATTGTTATATACTTTCTTGCTTGCAGTCCATTAGTAGCCAAGTTTGAGTTTAAATAAATATGTAGTATAATACTAATTATTATGTATTAGATGTAAATATAGTACTTAACTATTTATTTGTACATCACACTTCTATCCTATTAAACAACTGCATATAGATAGTACAATCTGTTTACAAAAATTGCTATACTTTGTGTTACAAACATTAGTAATAGAATTGTTAGAATCTAGTAAATTTTGAAACCATACCACTTATCTATTTTACAGATTCAAGATGATGCAGGAGATCTGAGCGGGTTTAGTCAGCCAACAATATCCCTTGTGTGCAAACAAGTTGCTTTAGCAATAGTTGGACACAGGCATCAATGGATAAAAATGCCTGCCTCTGACAGTGAACAAAACAGTGTGATTGCTGATTTCTATGCAATATGTGGCTTTAGACAAGTTCTTGGGGCCATTGATTGTACACATATTCGAATCCCAAAAATTTCAGGAGATATTGGTCAATACTACATAAACAGGAAAGGATACAGTTCAATAAATGTGCAAGTAAGTTTTTGTTTCTGCTACTGAAGCATATTACTATTTAAAGGTTTCTACCACAAAATTTTGTAGAATTTTATGATATAAAAGTGATTTTGTCTACATTGTTACAGATTGTCTCAAATGCAAATTTAGAGATAATGGATATAGTTGCACACTGGCGAGGCAGCACACATGACTCCAGGATATTCAATGAGTCTCGATTAAAACAAACATTTGAAAGAGGAGAATTTAAGGGAAGACTATTAGGAGATTCAGGTTATGCCTGTACTCCTTACCTATTTACACCAATATTGCATCCAGCTACTGACAAAGAAAAACTATACAACCATGCTCATATACATACTCGTAATAGTGTTGAAAGGTGTTTTGGTGTATGGAAGCAGCGGTTCCAGTGTCTTCTTAGAGGGTTCAAAACCAAGTTGGATAACACTAAACTATATATAGTTGCATTGGCAGTATTGCACAATATTGCTATGCAGAAAAAAGATCTGGTACCAGAAGCAGAAGTGAGCAGTATTCCAGTAACAAATGCCTGTGTTGTAAATAACACATTGAGAGGAAGTGCTGCAAGGGCAGCATTCATTAATGAAAATTTTTAATTTTATAAACTATATTTATTTATTAGCTTCACGCTGTATCCCGCACACAGCAGGGTAGGCAGAGGGAACCTAGTGTTAACACACTCCGTTCCCCACTTGCTGCCGAATTTTGGAGGCATTGCGTGTTGAGTAGCAGAACTCAACCTCGACACCAGAGCGAAGAAATGGATTTTTAATTTTAATTTAATTTAATTTTATATTTATTTATATTTTTTTATTTTATATAGTATATTTCAACAGGATTAAAATTTCCCACTTCCATGTGGGTCTCTACATGAAAACTAGGCAAATCCATTGTTATAATGTGCCAAAAAAACTATAAAATATATTTTTTTGTTGATATCAATAATACAGGTTGTTTTATTAAATATAGCTTGTTTAAATGAGCCCATGTCTTTTCGGGCTTTTATTTTCATACTTTTCACCTACAACAACCTCATATAGATCTTGAAGCTTCAAACAAGTGATTACAGACAGGCAGTTTATTCCCGGAAACACAAAAAAAATTATGAAATATATTTATAAGAATAGATGTCGGTCTGGGTGGCGGTGGCGCTGCGAGTGGTGTGGGCGGCCCGGGCGGCGCGCGAGGCGCGGGCGTATTGCTTGACGGCGCGGGCGGCACGCGCGGCGGCGGCCCGAGCTGCTGCTGCACGGGCGGCGAGGGCGGTAGAAAGGCGGACTGCGCTCGCGACGCGGAGAGCCGCAACGCGTGCGGCGCGCGTTGCGCGAGCTGCGGCTTCTCGCTTTCTCATTGCAACTGTGGGATACGTTTTAATATATTTATTGGGATTTTGGTAATATTTTCAGTTAAACACGTAGATTTCTGATTACAATGAGTTTTATTTAAACACTTGAACATTACAGTACATAGCTTATAGAATGAACTCTGTGACATCGATCGAGTATCACTACTCCGGGGTACAATAGGAACGTTTTTTCGTACATTTTCATTAATAAAGCAATTTGTTAACAGTAAAAAACATAATTGGAGGATCATTTATAGAGATATCGATCATCCTGAAGTACATCTCGCGGGTTATTGGCTCTCTTAAACGTGTTATCACAAAATAAAAGGTAAAGGGCATCCCACCGGCGGATGACGCATCGATCGCTGACCAAGCCTAACGAATGCCATCGATTTATAGAACTTTTAGTAATATAATCATTAAAATGAATGCATTGCCTATTTTTTAGGCCATTAAAAGAGGGAACTGAAGGGCCGGGACGCGGCTGTGGTGAGAAAAATTTTGAACTACGAAGAAATCGTCTTTCAACTGTCGGCAAAAAATAGGAAGGAATTTAACGGGCTAATACTGGCGATATATCAAAAATATGTACTCACTATCATAGAGCCTGGCCTCAGCTAACCTAGCTTCCCTTCCCGACGTCGTGGATAAAAATAATAAATAACTATAATATATGTCAAATAATATATGTACAAACAAAATAATATATGTCAAAGTCAAATAATTTTATTCAAAATAAGAAGTTACATGTTTCATTTTTTGAACGTGAGAAGAACCGGCGCAAGAAACGAGGCGGGACTTATTTTTTTAAATCAATTATACAAAATCACATTTCAACGTTTCCGACAATGATACTTTGAAATAGACTGGAGCGAGCATTTCATTCCCAAGGCGTGTTATCATTTACATAATCATTACTTTGGTAATAACCTTTAACACACAAACGTCTTTTCACAACTCTTTTAAATTGTGATATAGAACATTCTCGGACGTTTTCTGGGATCCTATTGTAAAAGCGTACACATTGTCCCATAAAAGAATTGCGGACCCGATGTAATCGGGTTACAGGTGCAATAAGTTTACTCCTATTTCTAGTATTGATATTATGTATATCACCAATTTTGGCAAAATCTTTAATATTTTTCTTAATATACATAACATTTTCAAAAATGTATTGAGATGCAACTGTCAAAATATTTATTTCTTTAAATTTTTGCCTTAACGATTCTTTTGGGCCTAAATTATAGATTGCGCGAATAGCTCGCTTCTGCAAGACAAAAATTGATTTAATACCGGCTGCATTATACCAAAGTAGAATGCCGTAGGAACAATTAACAATTATAAATCAAACAACGAACCACAATATTAATTATATAATCTACTAATTTATTTTTATGTAGAACACATTGAATACAATGAAAATCACATAATATAAATATAGCAGTTTTAATTCTTTCTTTTTTTTTAACTATTTTATTAAATACATCTTGGTTATTTGAAATTAATTTAATAAATTCTTTGCTGGAAGTGCAAAGTCGATCTGCAAATTCTATATTGTATATATTTGATTTCATCTTTGGAAGTTAAATAACTCACACATTGACTGCATGATTTAAAATAAATATTTTTTTTAGAAAATATCCACACAAATACTGCAGAGGTTCTATAATTTGTGTAATGGTTTCATTCACCTCCAATGGTGTCCATTCATAATTAAATATAGATTGAAAATCAAATGTGCAGGTGGACGACATAGTTTCTCTATTGTCATTGATGATTATGAACATATAATGATTGGCAATGGTCATTTTCACAGTTTTCACATAAGGTTGTTACACTGTTTAGATTATTTATTAAAAGTGTTGCAAATATTAACACAAAGTGATCACAAGTAGGGTTGTTGTTGTGAAACTCATGACTCCTTACTGCACCAAAAAAAAATTTCAATAGGATCTAGATCTAGGTGTCGCAATCACACTGAGATTATATTGTACTCAACCCTTAATTTTTTTAATAATGTTTTAATTCCATTTGGTGTCTACACTCGATTTGACACAGTGGGACAGATTCTACTTTTCCACTGCTTGACAAAAATTTCTTGGAATAAAATATATTTTTTGCTTCCGTCCATGTTTTGTTGCGCACCAACTTGAGTGAGGCTGGAAAATTTTTAGTTTTACTGCCACTTATTGAGTCAAAAATAGTGTCTAGAAATAATAAAAGGTCCACTGTTTCTTTGCATTCTGCAGGTAGAATTCCTTTATCTGAAAATGATATTAATAAAATTTTAATAATTTAAACTTCACAAGATTAAGAATGGGATAAACTATGGTACTCCTTATTGAATTTTTACTTCTGTCTATTATGTGTTGGCTCACAAATGATATGTTCTTAATATATATTTTTTTATTTTAATTCAGCATAGTATTATGTGACTTGATTATAAAAAAAATATTATAACAAATTCTTCACCTTTTTAAACTGATAATCTTTAAGAATTTTACTATTGTTCTATCAATTCGCTTCATTATTGAAATAATCTTAGAATTGGGGCCAGCTGTGGAGCAGGGGCACAAAGTGTGACTGTAGAAACAACTGGTTTACATTTATATTTTCATTTCTTTGTTCTGGTTTTGAGGTAAATCGCAGTGTTGAGTTCTGCCACTCAACATACAATCAAAGCATTCAGAATTCAGTGGGAAATGGGGAATGAAATGTCTTAACACTGGGTTCCCTTTACCTCACATGCTGTGTAAGAGGATACAGGTGAAGCTGTTTTAGTTTTTTAATAACTATAGTTGAATGAAATTAAAAAACAATTAAATATTAATTGTTGTTTAAAATTGAGACTCTATAAAAAATATTAAAGTACTAGTAATTGTTACCTGCAAGATATCCCAGGTTTGAAGCTACTGTACGGCTAAAAATTTGGGTAGCAAACTTAACCTTCATTTTGTTAATTTTAGCAGGGTTCACGTGGTTTTCTGTTAATTTTGGAATCAGTCTGATACCATTGTACCCTGGGTTTTCTTTATAAAGACATTCTAAATGAGACCATTTTGCAATTTTTATCGTATCATTTGTTATATATTGTAGATTTTTTGTTATTAAATTATTTCTTATGCATTTAATTAAATGTGGGGGATCATAAAGAGGTATAACTTCTCTATTGTTGATGAGTATTATATTTTCTTTTGGTTGTTCCTTTCTCCTTAAATAGATTCCCCTGGTCTCATTTAGCAACCACTTCAGTGCTTGTCTGTTGTTGGTACCCTGATCACAAACTGTTGCCAACACTATGAACCCTGCCTCTTGAATACCTTTCACTACCTCTTTTATTTGATTAGCCAGTTCTGGTCCCTTAGTACAGTTTTTAGAAAATGAATAATATATTGGTTGTTTATAATTATGTAACAAACCACGTATCATGAACACTAGGGCGTGGTCAGCATACTCAGCTGTTTTTTCACGTCCATTATCTATGAAACCAGCCACTTCATCTTTTCTCTCTTGATAGGTTACATTGACTTTGAGAGAAACTTCGTCGAAAAGTAATACACATAATTTTTCTGTATTTTTTATACTTTCCGACTTTTTTTTTAATTGGAAGAAAATATTCTTATTAAATCCAGGCGTAAGTTTGCTTTGATGGATTAATTTAATTAAAGTTTATGCCGCAGGCAAAATAAATATTGACCTTAAAAATTTGTAGGCCTTAGGACTATGTTTAAAAATCGATAAAGAAGCAATTTTTTCTTCTAATGTAAAACGACGTCCTTGTTCTTTTTTGTTATTTTCACGCCCTTGTAATTTAAAAAGCAACTTTGCTAAACTTGTCGAATTAGCAAGGACATTTGAAGAACAATTAGAAACTATACGCTTTGATATTTTGACCTGAGCCATTTGTTTTTTTAATTTATTCTTCATTTTACTCAGTCTTATTCTAGCGTTAATAATTTTTTTGTAAATCTCTTCTTCTGGTTTGGAGAAGAACACCTTTCTTGATAAAATTTTTGTTTTATTCCTAATTTTTTCTGTTAAAAACAATAAGAAGGCTTAGTTAACATTTCTAAATAAGAATAATAATGTTTTTTAAGATGTATTCTCCATATTTCTTATGGTCTTATACATTATCTTGTATGGTATATATTTAAAAAAAATAAATTATCAACTTACCAGGCACTGAGTCTTCATTTTCTTGAATCTCTATAAAACAACGAGAAGTATTTGAAGAATGTTTTTTTGTTTTGTCTATCAATATTTGAGGATCTGAAAAAAATGTATTAATTTGCTTTAGATATTTTTTTTAGATATTATCATGCGATCAGTCTAAGGACTACAGATGTATGGAGAGCTATAGTGGCTTTTTAGGAACTTATTCCCCATTGGAAATGTCTCCTATATGGAATAACTGCATAGCATGACATTGTGGTGGCTGTGTCTAGAATTTGTTTCCTTCTTAGTTGGTTTTTTGCCCTAGGTAGGTGAGTTGTTCGGCTAATTTATTTGGGTGATTTTCAGGCCTATTTTTATAGTTGTTGTTACTGGTCTGTATTTCCTGCTTCACTGTAGGTATTTAAAGATAGTTATGAATTTCCTTAATTTGTATGACCCATGGACAGTTTCCGATTTGTTTTAAGTATATGTTAAAGTTTAAGATTTTGAGTTCTTTGAATTATGTTAATATTGGAGACACATGCAGTTGTCCCTAAAATTGGATGTTGTAGGTGCATATGCATATGTGGGATTTCCATGTTGGTTTACCATCTAAATGCACACCAAGATATTTAACACTGTTTTGCTGTGGCAATTCGCGACCATCTATGGTGACCACAGCATATTGTTCTTTTCTAAGATTAAAGTTGACTTGTACAGATTTAGTAGCACTCACTATTATTTTTCATTTAGTCAACCATTGGAAGACAACATTAAGGCTATTTTGGAGGGCCCTTGATGTTTATATAGGACATGTATTGCATGCTAACATGGCTGTGTCATCAGCAAATGTTGCTATTGTTACACCTGTGGTTTGAGGTAGGTCATAAGTGTAAATTATGTATAGAACTGGTTTTGGAACCAGTACAATTTTATTAGCAATAGAACTGGTTTTGGGACCAGTATCTACACTCAACTCACTGTATTGGTACAGAGCCTTGAGGGATATCAGCTAAAATTTCATAGAAAGGGGATGTATATTTGACCTGTTTAACTTGGAAGATCCTTTCCGACAGATACGATTTTATGAATCCAAAGTAGGTATGCGGTAAGAGGGATTTGATTTTATACATGAGTCCACAGTGCCAGACTTTCTTGAATGCCTGCTGCACATCCAGAAATGCCGATGAGCAATATTGTCTTCGTTCTAAAGCTGATCGTACAACTCTACAAACTCTATGTGCCTGTTCGATATTTGCATGCTCTTTACTAAAACCCAATGGGTGATCAGGTATGATACATTTTTCGTTCAGTGTTTCGAATTTTGAGGTATTTTATGTAGTGAAAGTTCTTTGAGAACTATTTTATCAAAACCATTTTATTTTCGAAGGAATTAATAGTGGTTAATATTTCTGATGAATTTTCAGAGCGAAGTGGAAGATCGAACAGAAAGTCATGATCAAGAAGATCGTCTATGCCCATATCGTCACACTCCGTTTTTCCTTCGATAGGCTAGTACACCGCCGCGAGATTTTTAGCAAAGACATCGGCTTTTTCCTGTTTTGATCGCGCCCAAGTGATGAATCGAAACGGCGGTTAGGGATTCATTGGGGGATTACAATTTTTGCACGCTTTTTGCGATAACTTAATGTATTTTATTCATTCTTAAAAACTAATTGCTAATGCAACAATGGGTATACTCTTGCTCTGTATTACATATTGTTACAATACATAAAAAGGTATACAAAATTCTTATTATAATATAGAAAACAATAAAATATTATACACTATCATATGGATGAAGTTTAAAATACATACAAATAGTAAAATAGTACATATAAAATAAATTTATATACTATCTTACCTTCAGCTAAAGTTAAAGTGAATGATACTTACAGACATTTTCCTTGTTTGTGTAATTTACAGTGCCCAATGTCATTTCAAAGGTCGGCATTTGCATATTAAGATATGTTGGATCTAAAAAATTATGTAAAATGAAATTTAAAAGAAAAACCCCTTCATTAACTTCGTCCTAAAGATTATAATTCAAAATAAAAAACTCACTGAGAACAAAAAAATCATCATAAAAGGTTAAATACTAAAATTTTTCTACTGATGATCTAATTTCAGGAATTTAATTATAAACTACAATTCTTCACATTGACATTTGACTACCATGAAAAATTTTCAATGCAACTTTATTATTAATGTAACCAGAAAAAAAAATACCTGATGATGTTGATGGTTTTGGTAAGTTGTAAATGTCTTGCATTGGTTTTCTAATAAATAATCTCTTTGACGATAATGGATCTAAAAAAATACAACAATAATTTGAAAAATGATTGAGAACACAATTTTTACTAAATTATTTTAAAAAGCTGAGAAGGTACTAACTTTAATGGTTAGCTTAGAAAATAATTCATATCTTTAAAAAATCCCCCTACAGAGATGCTGGCAATAAAAATAGATCGCAACAAGCGTATAAAAATTTCAACATAGTTGATGAAAATATATGGCTCAGATGGTCAGAGTTATGCTGCTATGTAAAATTTTTTATAGGTTTTCTAAACAAGTATTTCCTTTTCCTAAGTGTAGAACAACATTTTTTAATGTAAAAACAATTTCTTAAACTCTATTATATTTCAGTTGTGGTGCTGAGGTGCAAAGTGTGACTTTAAACATTCCCTCTGACTACTCTGCTGTGTACAGGATACTGTGTGAAGCTGATTTTGATTTTTATCATATTTCCATCATGAGTATATAATGATATCATGAATATATAATGAAATCCAATACATATTATAAAAATAGAAAATGACCAAACCTGGAATATTGAGATTTGGTACAGCAATATTGCAGAGTCTGTTATTTCTGCAAAGATGTTTTAATTCAAAGTGTGCACGACACACCCGACGAAACTTATATATATGTTCATTTTGTAATGACAATATATCACCACCAATTTTATACAACCAATTGTTGAATCGAATTCTTTCTTTTTCTGGATTTGGAAAACTATGAAGTACAGGTTGCATCTCTAAAACAAATAAGGCTAGTATTTTAGGACTTAATATTTATATTAGTTTTAAATGAAATTATAGTTAAGGTTGGGTAAATGGTGGTATAGATATTTTTTGAGAAAAACATATAAAAATGTCGACGGACACTGAGGGAGAATTACATATATTTACATATACACAATAAAATTTAGTCTATATATAATCTAATCCTTATATAAATTAAAAATATTACAAATGAGGCCGGTCGTGGCGCAGCGGCACGAGGTGTGACTGCAAAACCGACTGGTTGTGGGTTCGAATCCCACTCGAGGAGATGAAATATTTACTTAAATTTATATTTCCATTTCTTCGCTCTGGTGTCGAGGTTAAGCGCGGCGTTGAGTTCTGCCACTCAACACGCAATGCCTCCAGAATTCGGCAGAAAGTGGGGAACGGAGTGTCTTAACACTAGGTTCCCTCTGCCTACCCTGCTGTGTGCGGGATACAGCGTGAAGCTAATTTAATTTAATTTATTTTTTTACAAATGTGATGAGATCATATACATAGATATTTAAAAACAAAAAAAAACTTATTGATATTCTTACTATGCGTAAAATTTATTTTAAAAATAATTTTATAGGCTTTCTGTATTTATATTTTTAACTATAGGTATAATTATACACCATACACATATTTACTATTAAAATCAAAAATACCTCCACTCTCCTTGCACCCAGGAACACAGCAATGTTTGTCTGAATACATTATGTGCCCTAAAAAATCTTTCCAAGACACACAATATCATACAGCACAAGTAACGAGTACAAACTCAACAACAAACAAAGTTGTAACAGTAATAGTAAAATTAATTTACCGGAGGAACTTGAGCTTGAGGAATATTACCATTAACGAGGCAAGTGAAATTGTATAAACCCCGCAATAACCCTTTTGAAGATCTTACAGAAGATGAATTTAAATATAAATATAGATTTTCACGTTCAACTGCATATTGCATTACTGAAATGTTGAAAAATGATTTGGCTGGAGATGCAAGAGGAGGCTTTATACCAAATCATCTCAAAGTTTTAGCTGCAATAAGGACTTGGGCTCGTGGGGAGGTAAATAAATTATCTCAATATACTAAACTGTTATAAGGCTAGGTCCCCGGCTTAATTGTTATATACTTTCTTGCTTGCAGTCCATTAGTAGCCAAGTTTGAGTTTAAATAAATATGTAGTATAATACTAATTATTATGTATTAGATGTAAATATAGTACTTAACTATTTATTTGTACATCACACTTCTATCCTATTAAACAACTGCATATAGATAGTACAATCTGTTTACAAAAATTGCTATACTTTGTGTTACAAACATTAGTAATAGAATTGTTAGAATCTAGTAAATTTTGAAACCATACCACTTATCTATTTTACAGATTCAAGATGATGCAGGAGATCTGAGCGGGTTTAGTCAGCCAACAATATCCCTTGTGTGCAAACAAGTTGCTTTAGCAATAGTTGGACACAGGCATCAATGGATAAAAATGCCTGCCTCTGACAGTGAACAAAACAGTGTGATTGCTGATTTCTATGCAATATGTGGCTTTAGACAAGTTCTTGGGGCCATTGATTGTACACATATTCGAATCCCAAAAATTTCAGGAGATATTGGTCAATACTACATAAACAGGAAAGGATACAGTTCAATAAATGTGCAAGTAAGTTTTTGTTTCTGCTACTGAAGCATATTACTATTTAAAGGTTTCTACCACAAAATTTTGTAGAATTTTATGATATAAAAGTGATTTTGTCTACATTGTTACAGATTGTCTCAAATGCAAATTTAGAGATAATGGATATAGTTGCACACTGGCGAGGCAGCACACATGACTCCAGGATATTCAATGAGTCTCGATTAAAACAAACATTTGAAAGAGGAGAATTTAAGGGAAGACTATTAGGAGATTCAGGTTATGCCTGTACTCCTTACCTATTTACACCAATATTGCATCCAGCTACTGACAAAGAAAAACTATACAACCATGCTCATATACATACTCGTAATAGTGTTGAAAGGTGTTTTGGTGTATGGAAGCAGCGGTTCCAGTGTCTTCTTAGAGGGTTCAAAACCAAGTTGGATAACACTAAACTATATATAGTTGCATTGGCAGTATTGCACAATATTGCTATGCAGAAAAAAGATCTGGTACCAGAAGCAGAAGTGAGCAGTATTCCAGTAACAAATGCCTGTGTTGTAAATAACACATTGAGAGGAAGTGCTGCAAGGGCAGCATTCATTAATGAAAATTTTTAATTTTATAAACTATATTTATTTATTAGCTTCACGCTGTATCCCGCACACAGCAGGGTAGGCAGAGGGAACCTAGTGTTAACACACTCCGTTCCCCACTTGCTGCCGAATTTTGGAGGCATTGCGTGTTGAGTAGCAGAACTCAACCTCGACACCAGAGCGAAGAAATGGATTTTTAATTTTAATTTAATTTAATTTTATATTTATTTATATTTTTTTATTTTATATAGTATATTTCAACAGGATTAAAATTTCCCACTTCCATGTGGGTATCTACATGAAAACTAGGCAAATCCATTGTTATAATGTGCCAAAAAAACTATAAAATATATTTTTTTGTTGATATCAATAATACAGGTTGTTTTATTAAATATAGCTTGTTTAAATGAGCCCATGTCTTTTCGGGCTTTTATTTTCATACTTTTCACCTACAACAACCTCATATAGATCTTGAAGCTTCAAACAAGTGATTACAGACAGGCAGTTTATTCCCGGAAACACAAAAAAAATTATGAAATATATTTATAAGAATAGATGTCGGTCTGGGTGGCGGTGGCGCTGCGAGTGGTGTGGGCGGCCCGGGCGGCGCGCGAGGCGCGGGCGTATTGCTTGACGGCGCGGGCGGCACGCGCGGCGGCGGCCCGAGCTGCTGCTGCACGGGCGGCGAGGGCGGTAGAAAGGCGGACTGCGCTCGCGACGCGGAGAGCCGCAACGCGTGCGGCGCGCGTTGCGCGAGCTGCGGCTTCTCGCTTTCTCATTGCAACTGTGGGATACGTTTTAATATATTTATTGGGATTTTGGTAATATTTTCAGTTAAACACGTAGATTTCTGATTACAATGAGTTTTATTTAAACACTTGAACATTACAGTACATAGCTTATAGAATGAACTCTGTGACATCGATCGAGTATCACTACTCCGGGGTACAATAGGAACGTTTTTTCGTACATTTTCATTAATAAAGCAATTTGTTAACAGTAAAAAACATAATTGGAGGATCATTTATAGAGATATCGATCATCCTGAAGTACATCTCGCGGGTTATTGGCTCTCTTAAACGTGTTATCACAAAATAAAAGGTAAAGGGCATCCCACCGGCGGATGACGCATCGATCGCTGACCAAGCCTAACGAATGCCATCGATTTATAGAACTTTTAGTAATATAATCATTAAAATGAATGCATTGCCTATTTTTTAGGCCATTAAAAGAGGGAACTGAAGGGCCGGGACGCGGCTGTGGTGAGAAAAATTTTGAACTACGAAGAAATCGTCTTTCAACTGTCGGCAAAAAATAGGAAGGAATTTAACGGGCTAATACTGGCGATATATCAAAAATATGTACTCACTATCATAGAGCCTGGCCTCAGCTAACCTAGCTTCCCTTCCCGACGTCGTGGATAAAAATAATAAATAACTATAATATATGTCAAATAATATATGTACAAACAAAATAATATATGTCAAAGTCAAATAATTTTATTCAAAATAAGAAGTTACATGTTTCATTTTTTGAACGTGAGAAGAACCGGCGCAAGAAACGAGGCGGGACTTATTTTTTTAAATCAATTATACAAAATCACATTTCAACGTTTCCGACAATGATACTTTGAAATAGACTGGAGCGAGCATTTCATTCCCAAGGCGTGTTATCATTTACATAATCATTACTTTGGTAATAACCTTTAACACACAAACGTCTTTTCACAACTCTTTTAAATTGTGATATAGAACATTCTCGGACGTTTTCTGGGATCCTATTGTAAAAGCGTACACATTGTCCCATAAAAGAATTGCGGACCCGATGTAATCGGGTTACAGGTGCAATAAGTTTACTCCTATTTCTAGTATTGATATTATGTATATCACCAATTTTGGCAAAATCTTTAATATTTTTCTTAATATACATAACATTTTCAAAAATGTATTGAGATGCAACTGTCAAAATATTTATTTCTTTAAATTTTTGCCTTAACGATTCTTTTGGGCCTAAATTATAGATTGCGCGAATAGCTCGCTTCTGCAAGACAAAAATTGATTTAATACCGGCTGCATTATACCAAAGTAGAATGCCGTAGGAACAATTAACAATTATAAATCAAACAACGAACCACAATATTAATTATATAATCTACTAATTTATTTTTATGTAGAACACATTGAATACAATGAAAATCACATAATATAAATATAGCAGTTTTAATTCTTTCTTTTTTTTTAACTATTTTATTAAATACATCTTGGTTATTTGAAATTAATTTAATAAATTCTTTGCTGGAAGTGCAAAGTCGATCTGCAAATTCTATATTGTATATATTTGATTTCATCTTTGGAAGTTAAATAACTCACACATTGACTGCATGATTTAAAATAAATATTTTTTTTAGAAAATATCCACACAAATACTGCAGAGGTTCTATAATTTGTGTAATGGTTTCATTCACCTCCAATGGTGTCCATTCATAATTAAATATAGATTGAAAATCAAATGTGCAGGTGGACGACATAGTTTCTCTATTGTCATTGATGATTATGAACATATAATGATTGGCAATGGTCATTTTCACAGTTTTCACATAAGGTTGTTACACTGTTTAGATTATTTATTAAAAGTGTTGCAAATATTAACACAAAGTGATCACAAGTAGGGTTGTTGTTGTGAAACTCATGACTCCTTACTGCACCAAAAAAAAATTTCAATAGGATCTAGATCTAGGTGTCGCAATCACACTGAGATTATATTGTACTCAACCCTTAATTTTTTTAATAATGTTTTAATTCCATTTGGTGTCTACACTCGATTTGACACAGTGGGACAGATTCTACTTTTCCACTGCTTGACAAAAATTTCTTGGAATAAAATATATTTTTTGCTTCCGTCCATGTTTTGTTGCGCACCAACTTGAGTGAGGCTGGAAAATTTTTAGTTTTACTGCCACTTATTGAGTCAAAAATAGTGTCTAGAAATAATAAAAGGTCCACTGTTTCTTTGCATTCTGCAGGTAGAATTCCTTTATCTGAAAATGATATTAATAAAATTTTAATAATTTAAACTTCACAAGATTAAGAATGGGATAAACTATGGTACTCCTTATTGAATTTTTACTTCTGTCTATTATGTGTTGGCTCACAAATGATATGTTCTTAATATATATTTTTTTATTTTAATTCAGCATAGTATTATGTGACTTGATTATAAAAAAAATATTATAACAAATTCTTCACCTTTTTAAACTGATAATCTTTAAGAATTTTACTATTGTTCTATCAATTCGCTTCATTATTGAAATAATCTTAGAATTGGGGCCAGCTGTGGAGCAGGGGCACAAAGTGTGACTGTAGAAACAACTGGTTTACATTTATATTTTCATTTCTTTGTTCTGGTTTTGAGGTAAATCGCAGTGTTGAGTTCTGCCACTCAACATACAATCAAAGCATTCAGAATTCAGTGGGAAATGGGGAATGAAATGTCTTAACACTGGGTTCCCTTTACCTCACATGCTGTGTAAGAGGATACAGGTGAAGCTGTTTTAGTTTTTTAATAACTATAGTTGAATGAAATTAAAAAACAATTAAATATTAATTGTTGTTTAAAATTGAGACTCTATAAAAAATATTAAAGTACTAGTAATTGTTACCTGCAAGATATCCCAGGTTTGAAGCTACTGTACGGCTAAAAATTTGGGTAGCAAACTTAACCTTCATTTTGTTAATTTTAGCAGGGTTCACGTGGTTTTCTGTTAATTTTGGAATCAGTCTGATACCATTGTACCCTGGGTTTTCTTTATAAAGACATTCTAAATGAGACCATTTTGCAATTTTTATCGTATCATTTGTTATATATTGTAGATTTTTTGTTATTAAATTATTTCTTATGCATTTAATTAAATGTGGGGGATCATAAAGAGGTATAACTTCTCTATTGTTGATGAGTATTATATTTTCTTTTGGTTGTTCCTTTCTCCTTAAATAGATTCCCCTGGTCTCATTTAGCAACCACTTCAGTGCTTGTCTGTTGTTGGTACCCTGATCACAAACTGTTGCCAACACTATGAACCCTGCCTCTTGAATACCTTTCACTACCTCTTTTATTTGATTAGCCAGTTCTGGTCCCTTAGTACAGTTTTTAGAAAATGAATAATATATTGGTTGTTTATAATTATGTAACAAACCACGTATCATGAACACTAGGGCGTGGTCAGCATACTCAGCTGTTTTTTCACGTCCATTATCTATGAAACCAGCCACTTCATCTTTTCTCTCTTGATAGGTTACATTGACTTTGAGAGAAACTTCGTCGAAAAGTAATACACATAATTTTTCTGTATTTTTTATACTTTCCGACTTTTTTTTTAATTGGAAGAAAATATTCTTATTAAATCCAGGCGTAAGTTTGCTTTGATGGATTAATTTAATTAAAGTTTATGCCGCAGGCAAAATAAATATTGACCTTAAAAATTTGTAGGCCTTAGGACTATGTTTAAAAATCGATAAAGAAGCAATTTTTTCTTCTAATGTAAAACGACGTCCTTGTTCTTTTTTGTTATTTTCACGCCCTTGTAATTTAAAAAGCAACTTTGCTAAACTTGTCGAATTAGCAAGGACATTTGAAGAACAATTAGAAACTATACGCTTTGATATTTTGACCTGAGCCATTTGTTTTTTTAATTTATTCTTCATTTTACTCAGTCTTATTCTAGCGTTAATAATTTTTTTGTAAATCTCTTCTTCTGGTTTGGAGAAGAACACCTTTCTTGATAAAATTTTTGTTTTATTCCTAATTTTTTCTGTTAAAAACAATAAGAAGGCTTAGTTAACATTTCTAAATAAGAATAATAATGTTTTTTAAGATGTATTCTCCATATTTCTTATGGTCTTATACATTATCTTGTATGGTATATATTTAAAAAAAATAAATTATCAACTTACCAGGCACTGAGTCTTCATTTTCTTGAATCTCTATAAAACAACGAGAAGTATTTGAAGAATGTTTTTTTGTTTTGTCTATCAATATTTGAGGATCTGAAAAAAATGTATTAATTTGCTTTAGATATTTTTTTTAGATATTATCATGCGATCAGTCTAAGGACTACAGATGTATGGAGAGCTATAGTGGCTTTTTAGGAACTTATTCCCCATTGGAAATGTCTCCTATATGGAATAACTGCATAGCATGACATTGTGGTGGCTGTGTCTAGAATTTGTTTCCTTCTTAGTTGGTTTTTTGCCCTAGGTAGGTGAGTTGTTCGGCTAATTTATTTGGGTGATTTTCAGGCCTATTTTTATAGTTGTTGTTACTGGTCTGTATTTCCTGCTTCACTGTAGGTATTTAAAGATAGTTATGAATTTCCTTAATTTGTATGACCCATGGACAGTTTCCGATTTGTTTTAAGTATATGTTAAAGTTTAAGATTTTGAGTTCTTTGAATTATGTTAATATTGGAGACACATGCAGTTGTCCCTAAAATTGGATGTTGTAGGTGCATATGCATATGTGGGATTTCCATGTTGGTTTACCATCTAAATGCACACCAAGATATTTAACACTGTTTTGCTGTGGCAATTCGCGACCATCTATGGTGACCACAGCATATTGTTCTTTTCTAAGATTAAAGTTGACTTGTACAGATTTAGTAGCACTCACTATTATTTTTCATTTAGTCAACCATTGGAAGACAACATTAAGGCTATTTTGGAGGGCCCTTGATGTTTATATAGGACATGTATTGCATGCTAACATGGCTGTGTCATCAGCAAATGTTGCTATTGTTACACCTGTGGTTTGAGGTAGGTCATAAGTGTAAATTATGTATAGAACTGGTTTTGGAACCAGTACAATTTTATTAGCAATAGAACTGGTTTTGGGACCAGTATCTACACTCAACTCACTGTATTGGTACAGAGCCTTGAGGGATATCAGCTAAAATTTCATAGAAAGGGGATGTATATTTGACCTGTTTAACTTGGAAGATCCTTTCCGACAGATACGATTTTATGAATCCAAAGTAGGTATGCGGTAAGAGGGATTTGATTTTATACATGAGTCCACAGTGCCAGACTTTCTTGAATGCCTGCTGCACATCCAGAAATGCCGATGAGCAATATTGTCTTCGTTCTAAAGCTGATCGTACAACTCTACAAACTCTATGTGCCTGTTCGATATTTGCATGCTCTTTACTAAAACCCAATGGGTGATCAGGTATGATACATTTTTCGTTCAGTGTTTCGAATTTTGAGGTATTTTATGTAGTGAAAGTTCTTTGAGAACTATTTTATCAAAACCATTTTATTTTCGAAGGAATTAATAGTGGTTAATATTTCTGATGAATTTTCAGAGCGAAGTGGAAGATCGAACAGAAAGTCATGATCAAGAAGATCGTCTATGCCCATATCGTCACACTCCGTTTTTCCTTCGATAGGCTAGTACACCGCCGCGAGATTTTTAGCAAAGACATCGGCTTTTTCCTGTTTTGATCGCGCCCAAGTGATGAATCGAAACGGCGGTTAGGGATTCATTGGGGGATTACAATTTTTGCACGCTTTTTGCGATAACTTAATGTATTTTATTCATTCTTAAAAACTAATTGCTAATGCAACAATGGGTATACTCTTGCTCTGTATTACATATTGTTACAATACATAAAAAGGTATACAAAATTCTTATTATAATATAGAAAACAATAAAATATTATACACTATCATATGGATGAAGTTTAAAATACATACAAATAGTAAAATAGTACATATAAAATAAATTTATATACTATCTTACCTTCAGCTAAAGTTAAAGTGAATGATACTTACAGACATTTTCCTTGTTTGTGTAATTTACAGTGCCCAATGTCATTTCAAAGGTCGGCATTTGCATATTAAGATATGTTGGATCTAAAAAATTATGTAAAATGAAATTTAAAAGAAAAACCCCTTCATTAACTTCGTCCTAAAGATTATAATTCAAAATAAAAAACTCACTGAGAACAAAAAAATCATCATAAAAGGTTAAATACTAAAATTTTTCTACTGATGATCTAATTTCAGGAATTTAATTATAAACTACAATTCTTCACATTGACATTTGACTACCATGAAAAATTTTCAATGCAACTTTATTATTAATGTAACCAGAAAAAAAAATACCTGATGATGTTGATGGTTTTGGTAAGTTGTAAATGTCTTGCATTGGTTTTCTAATAAATAATCTCTTTGACGATAATGGATCTAAAAAAATACAACAATAATTTGAAAAATGATTGAGAACACAATTTTTACTAAATTATTTTAAAAAGCTGAGAAGGTACTAACTTTAATGGTTAGCTTAGAAAATAATTCATATCTTTAAAAAATCCCCCTACAGAGATGCTGGCAATAAAAATAGATCGCAACAAGCGTATAAAAATTTCAACATAGTTGATGAAAATATATGGCTCAGATGGTCAGAGTTATGCTGCTATGTAAAATTTTTTATAGGTTTTCTAAACAAGTATTTCCTTTTCCTAAGTGTAGAACAACATTTTTTAATGTAAAAACAATTTCTTAAACTCTATTATATTTCAGTTGTGGTGCTGAGGTGCAAAGTGTGACTTTAAACATTCCCTCTGACTACTCTGCTGTGTACAGGATACTGTGTGAAGCTGATTTTGATTTTTATCATATTTCAATCATGAGTATATAATGATATCATGAATATATAATGAAATCCAATACATATTATAAAAATAGAAAATGACCAAACCTGGAATATTGAGATTTGGTACAGCAATATTGCAGAGTCTGTTATTTCTGCAAAGATGTTTTAATTCAAAGTGTGCACGACACACCCGACGAAACTTATATATATGTTCATTTTGTAATGACAATATATCACCACCAATTTTATACAACCAATTGTTGAATCGAATTCTTTCTTTTTCTGGATTTGGAAAACTATGAAGTACAGGTTGCATCTCTAAAACAAATAAGGCTAGTATTTTAGGACTTAATATTTATATTAGTTTTAAATGAAATTATAGTTAAGGTTGGGTAAATGGTGGTATAGATATTTTTTGAGAAAAACATATAA
This sequence comes from Heliconius himera, assembly GCA_021202915.1. NCBI lineage: Eukaryota > Metazoa > Arthropoda > Insecta > Lepidoptera > Nymphalidae > Heliconius > Heliconius himera. The sequence continues at coordinate 1,234,384 of JAJHJA010000001.1, read as the reverse complement.
AAATGTCGACGGACACTGAGGGAGAATTACATATATTTACATATACACAATAAAATTTAGTCTATATATAATCTAATCCTTATATAAATTAAAAATATTACAAATGAGGCCGGTCGTGGCGCAGCGGCACGAGGTGTGACTGCAAAACCGACTGGTTGTGGGTTCGAATCCCACTCGAGGAGATGAAATATTTACTTAAATTTATATTTCCATTTCTTCGCTCTGGTGTCGAGGTTAAGCGCGGCGTTGAGTTCTGCCACTCAACACGCAATGCCTCCAGAATTCGGCAGAAAGTGGGGAACGGAGTGTCTTAACACTAGGTTCCCTCTGCCTACCCTGCTGTGTGCGGGATACAGCGTGAAGCTAATTTAATTTAATTTATTTTTTTACAAATGTGATGAGATCATATACATAGATATTTAAAAACAAAAAAAAACTTATTGATATTCTTACTATGCGTAAAATTTATTTTAAAAATAATTTTATAGGCTTTCTGTATTTATATTTTTAACTATAGGTATAATTATACACCATACACATATTTACTATTAAAATCAAAAATACCTCCACTCTCCTTGCACCCAGGAACACAGCAATGTTTGTCTGAAGACATTATGTGCCCTAAAAAATCTTTCCAAGACACACAATATCATACAGCACAAGTAACGAGTACAAACTCAACAACAAACAAAGTTGTAACAGTAATAGTAAAATTAATTTACCGGAGGAACTTGAGCTCAACTCAACGGAAAATGGCATAAACTATTACAAAAATATCATATATGAATACCGAAGTCGACGAGCAACACCAGCATCAGCAGATATTTTGAAATTGAAATTTTAAAATTTTTAGATAAATAATTAAATAGACTATAGAGTACCATAGAGTAGAGAGTTATTCAGAGTAAGCCACCACAGATAGTGAAGAACGGATTGCGAAAAAAATATATGTTTATTCTTATGAGCAATACAATAAATAATTTGTGGTAAATATAATTTTATATTAATAATTATAAATATACAAAATTAATAAATTAAATTATTATTATTGTTCGTATTCAATTTGCAGTGACATCTGTTGACGTTAATTGAAAAATTCAATTCTAAAGCGACCTCTGGAATCGTGAGTCTCAACTAATGCAAATATAATGCTACAAGATAAAAAATTGTCTATAATGGTCTAAAGCCTCGATACTCTATATACTTCTTAATTTTATAATATTATACGTCAAAAGTTTCCAGCTCCGTTGTACTAAGATTGTAGAGCCTGATAAGAGTTTAGACGGACTATACTTGTGTCTGATTTTGTAATTATTGTATATTAAAATGGATAGAGATTATTTCATTGACGATTTGGAAATGATAGAAGAAAATGAAGAAATATTACCATTAACGAGGCAAGTGAAATTGTATAAACCCCGCAATAACCCTTTTGAAGATCTTACAGAAGATGAATTTAAATATAAATATAGATTTTCACGTTCAACTGCATATTGCATTACTGAAATGTTGAAAAATGATTTGGCTGGAGATGCAAGAGGAGGCTTTATACCAAATCATCTCAAAGTTTTAGCTGCAATAAGGACTTGGGCTCGTGGGGAGGTAAATAAATTATCTCAATATACTAAACTGTTATAAGGCTAGGTCCCCGGCTTAATTGTTATATACTTTCTTGCTTGCAGTCCATTAGTAGCCAAGTTTGAGTTTAAATAAATATGTAGTATAATACTAATTATTATGTATTAGATGTAAATATAGTACTTAACTATTTATTTGTACATCACACTTCTATCCTATTAAACAACTGCATATAGATAGTACAATCTGTTTACAAAAATTGCTATACTTTGTGTTACAAACATTAGTAATAGAATTGTTAGAATCTAGTAAATTTTGAAACCATACCACTTATCTATTTTACAGATTCAAGATGATGCAGGAGATCTGAGCGGGTTTAGTCAGCCAACAATATCCCTTGTGTGCAAACAAGTTGCTTTAGCAATAGTTGGACACAGGCATCAATGGATAAAAATGCCTGCCTCTGACAGTGAACAAAACAGTGTGATTGCTGATTTCTATGCAATATGTGGCTTTAGACAAGTTCTTGGGGCCATTGATTGTACACATATTCGAATCCCAAAAATTTCAGGAGATATTGGTCAATACTACATAAACAGGAAAGGATACAGTTCAATAAATGTGCAAGTAAGTTTTTGTTTCTGCTACTGAAGCATATTACTATTTAAAGGTTTCTACCACAAAATTTTGTAGAATTTTATGATATAAAAGTGATTTTGTCTACATTGTTACAGATTGTCTCAAATGCAAATTTAGAGATAATGGATATAGTTGCACACTGGCGAGGCAGCACACATGACTCCAGGATATTCAATGAGTCTCGATTAAAACAAACATTTGAAAGAGGAGAATTTAAGGGAAGACTATTAGGAGATTCAGGTTATGCCTGTACTCCTTACCTATTTACACCAATATTGCATCCAGCTACTGACAAAGAAAAACTATACAACCATGCTCATATACATACTCGTAATAGTGTTGAAAGGTGTTTTGGTGTATGGAAGCAGCGGTTCCAGTGTCTTCTTAGAGGGTTCAAAACCAAGTTGGATAACACTAAACTATATATAGTTGCATTGGCAGTATTGCACAATATTGCTATGCAGAAAAAAGATCTGGTACCAGAAGCAGAAGTGAGCAGTATTCCAGTAACAAATGCCTGTGTTGTAAATAACACATTGAGAGGAAGTGCTGCAAGGGCAGCATTCATTAATGAAAATTTTTAATTTTATAAACTATATTTATTTATTAGCTTCACGCTGTATCCCGCACACAGCAGGGTAGGCAGAGGGAACCTAGTGTTAACACACTCCGTTCCCCACTTGCTGCCGAATTTTGGAGGCATTGCGTGTTGAGTAGCAGAACTCAACCTCGACACCAGAGCGAAGAAATGGATTTTTAATTTAATTTAATTTTATATTTATTTATATTTTTTTATTTTATATAGTATACTAGAGGGCGCGCGCGGCTTCGCCCGCTTATTAGGAGTGAATTCTAAAAACACCACGAAACACGTGTTCAATAAAATATTTTTAACAGTCTGAATTAAAATTTTTATAAAAATCGGTGGCAATTTAAAGATTTTTCCATATAAACTTTCAACCCCTTATTTGAACCCTTAGGGGTGAATTCTTAAAAACCATGAAACACGTGTTCAATGAAATATTTTTAAGAGTCAGAATTTCAAATTTTATAAAAATCGGTACAGATTGAAATTTGTTTCCATACAAACTTTCAACCCCTATTTCATCCCTTTAGGGTTAAAATTTTTCAAATTCCCTTCTTAGTGGATGTCCAGAATATGAAAATAAACATCTGCCCAAATTTCACGTTTCTACCATCAGCGGTTACGGCTCTGCGTGCGTCTTACCTCAGTCAGTCAGCACAAGTCCTTTTATATATATAGATTTCAACAGGATAAAAATTTCCCACTTCCATGTGGGTCTCTACATGAAAACTAGGCAAATCCATTGTTATAATGTGCCAAAAAAACTATAAAATATATTTTTTTGTTGATATCAATAATACAGGTTGTTTTATTAAATATAGCTTGTTTAAATGAGCCCATGTCTTTTCGGGCTTTTATTTTCATACTTTTCACCTACAACAACCTCATATAGATCTTGAAGCTTCAAACAAGTGATTACAGACAGGCAGTTTATTCCCGGAAACAGAAGGTTCTATTATCGCAATTCAGGATCAAATAATAAACACTAAAAAAATTATGAAATATATTTATAAGAAGAGATGTCGGTCGGGGTGGCGGTGGCGCTGTGGGTGGTGTGGGCGGCCCGGGCAGCGCGGGCGTATCGCTTAACGGCGCGGGCGGCACGCGCGGCGGCGGCCCGAGCTGCTGCTGCACGGGCGGCGAGGGCGGTAGAAAGGCGGACTGCGCTCGCGACGCGGAGAGCCGCAACGCGTGCGGCGCGCGTTGCGCGAGCTGCGGCTTCTCGCTTTCTCATTGCAACTGTGGGATACGTTTTAATATATTTATTGGGATTTTGGTAATATTTTCAGTTAAACACGTAGATTTCTGATTACAATGAGTTTTATTTAAACACTTGAACATTACAGTACATAGCTTATAGAATGAACTCTGTGACATCGATCGAGTATCACTACTCCGGGGTACAATAGGAACGTTTTTTCGTACATTTTCATTAATAAAGCAATTTGTTAACAGTAAAAAACATAATTGGAGGATCATTTATAGAGATATCGATCATCCTGAAGTACATCTCGCGGGTTATTGGCTCTCTTAAACGTGTTATCACAAAATAAAAGGTAAAGGGCATCCCACCGGCGGATGACGCATCGATCGCTGACCAAGCCTAACGAATGCCATCGATTTATAGAACTTTTAGTAATATAATCATTAAAATGAATGCATTGCCTATTTTTTAGGCCATTAAAAGAGGGAACTGAAGGGCCGGGACGCGGCTGTGGTGAGAAAAATTTTGAACTACGAAGAAATCGTCTTTCAACTGTCGGCAAAAAATAGGAAGGAATTTAACGGGCTAATACTGGCGATATATCAAAAATATGTACTCACTATCATAGAGCCTGGCCTCAGCTAACCTAGCTTCCCTTCCCGACATCGTGGATAAAAATAATAAATAACTATAATATATGTCAAATAATATATGTACAAACAAAATAATATATGTCAAAGTCAAATAATTTTATTCAAAATAAGAAGTTACATGTTTCATTTTTTGAACGTGAGAAGAACCGGCGCAAGAAACGAGGCGGGACTTATTTTTTTAAATCAATTATACAAAATCACATTTCAACGTTTCCGACAATGATACTTTGAATGATAACAACAAAATTTGCCAGAATTAGCTTGCATCACATCAAACAAAATGTTAACACAATCTAACTTTAGTGGAACTCGATCACGTATGGTCATTTATAACCCCCATTTAACCAGGAATGAGCGTCACACATAAGGCACCCCAAGGCACGTGATAAGCCTTCTGAATCATTTCAGTTATTAGCACGTCTAGTACTTTCCTGGCCATGCGCCGTCATCGGCAGCGCTGCAAACTTCTCTGCTGGAGAGTTCCTCAGTAAGGAACTTTGATTACTGTCTTCACTCGAAGCAGCGCCACTAGGTGCATCTGAGGCTCCAGCAGTATCGCCAAATTGTTGTAATTATAATCTGTACGAGAAACAAGGTGTTAATTAATCACATCAACTTACTCTTTTACCTATTCTGTCACTCATCACATAAACAAGACTCTCATACAAAAACTTTTGCCATAGAGATAAAGTAAGCTTTGAAAAACGATCATACATCGCCATACCAAAAACCTCACTCAAATTCTTACTTGAACTTTTAAGTTCCAAAAAGACAAAAGTTAATGGCAAACAGTATTTAAAGAATATGGCCATCGGGATAATCCCTGGCAGAATTATTGTTGACTTAGCTTCGTCACGAGGCGCAATCGCCTCGCAGCAGTGGAGCTACGGCGGCAGTTCGAGCACGTCGCACCAATGCGAGCAGAGATGCATCGCGTGAGGCTCGCAGACACGCGCAGAGACGTGTCGTGCACCACGAGCAGAGGCTCGCAGACGCGTCGCACATCGTGGGAGCGTGAGCGCGTCATAGCGACACGGTGGCGGCACGGCGGTGAATCTTGCAACAGCACCATGAAAACGCCAGCGCGAGCGCCTAAGGAACCCTTAGCGCTCGGGATCCATAACATGGCTTCATCACCCCACCCATAAAATGGCGTCTTGACCTATCTCGCTACCCGCGACCATAGTATCGACGTGATTTGTTTTGTGATTTATTCGTGCATCACCCATATTTAACACTGTATTTCTTTATAAGCAATAAATAATGAGACTGGTGTTTTATTTGCACCCACAACAATAACAAAATAATAAAGTACAAGGATTTGGCCTAATGGGCTTAGATAAGTATCCCACTTCTGAAATAAGGTTTCAGAAGGGAAATGTAAAAAGGGAAACAACACAACACTAATATAACAAAATACAGGTTTATGTATTGAACATCAAAATAAATATTAACTGAAGTTTAAATGACTAGAAACTAATATAAAACACCAATAACATTTGACAACATATATAGGTATTTACTCAGTGTTAATTATAGCAGCACTTTTAACCAATTCACAATGTTTATTAATTAAAAACATTTAATTACTTTATAACTTGTTAACAATGAACTAGTAACAACCTAATAACAAATCACATCGAATACAACTGCCTTATTATACTAACGTTTGCGCGGGAAATGTGCCTTCTGGCTTACGTCAGTAACTCTTATAGTAAATGACAGGAGCGAGCAAAATGTTGACACTGACAGCTGACATATTGCAGTGCTATATTTGACAGTTGACATATTGTAGTCCAGTAGTCTCCTAAGTATATTGTTAAAATATCTTACCATTAAGGAATAAATAAACATGAGAGACATGAGATTTATGAATTTTGAAAAACTACCCAGCCAGGTTGTTACTAATGCTTTGTAGTGAGGTAATAAAACGCGAAAATTAATTAAAATTCAATGTTCTCCTTTACCAGAGAAGCGTATTTAACCGAAATATAAACTGTGACATTTTCTTAATAATCTGTAGTTTCTCATTTTATTAATAGTTTAAAATGTACATTCAAAATTTTACAGTCTGTGGTATGTCATTTGTGGCTTTTTAGAAAATAGAAGTTATTCAATCACAGAGTACATTCTATATACTACTACTACTACTAGAGTTTAGACGGACTATACTTGTGTCTGATTTTGTAATTATTGTATATTAAAATGGATAGAGATTATTTCATTGACGATTTGGAAATGATAGAAGAAAATGAAGAAATATTACCATTAACGAGGCAAGTGAAATTGTATAAACCCCGCAATAACCCTTTTGAAGATCTTACAGAAGATGAATTTAAATATAAATATAGATTTTCACGTTCAACTGCATATTGCATTACTGAAATGTTGAAAAATGATTTGGCTGGAGATGCAAGAGGAGGCTTTATACCAAATCATCTCAAAGTTTTAGCTGCAATAAGGACTTGGGCTCGTGGGGAGGTAAATAAATTATCTCAATATACTAAACTGTTATAAGGCTAGGTCCCCGGCTTAATTGTTATATACTTTCTTGCTTGCAGTCCATTAGTAGCCAAGCTTGAGTTTAAATAAATATGTAGTATAATACTAATTATTATGTATTAGATGTAAATATAGTACTTAACTATTTATTTGTACATCACACTTCTATCCTATTAAACAACTGCATATAGATAGTACAATCTGTTTACAAAAATTGCTATACTTTGTGTTACAAACATTAGTAATAGAATTGTTAGAATCTAGTAAATTTTGAAACCATACCACTTATCTATTTTACAGATTCAAGATGATGCAGGAGATCTGAGCGGGTTTAGTCAGCCAACAATATCCCTTGTGTGCAAACAAGTTGCTTTAGCAATAGTTGGACACAGGCATCAATGGATAAAAATGCCTGCCTCTGACAGTGAACAAAACAGTGTGATTGCTGATTTCTATGCAATATGTGGCTTTAGACAAGTTCTTGGGGCCATTGATTGTACACATATTCGAATCCCAAAAATTTCAGGAGATATTGGTCAATACTACATAAACAGGAAAGGATACAGTTCAATAAATGTGCAAGTAAGTTTTTGTTTCTGCTACTGAAGCATATTACTATTTAAAGGTTTCTACCACAAAATTTTGTAGAATTTTATGATATAAAAGTGATTTTGTCTACATTGTTACAGATTGTCTCAAATGCAAATTTAGAGATAATGGATATAGTTGCACACTGGCGAGGCAGCACACATGACTCCAGGATATTCAATGAGTCTCGATTAAAACAAACATTTGAAAGAGGAGAATTTAAGGGAAGACTATTAGGAGATTCAGGTTATGCCTGTACTCCTTACCTATTTACACCAATATTGCATCCAGCTACTGACAAAGAAAAACTATACAACCATGCTCATATACATACTCGTAATAGTGTTGAAAGGTGTTTTGGTGTATGGAAGCAGCGGTTCCAGTGTCTTCTTAGAGGGTTCAAAACCAAGTTGGATAACACTAAACTATATATAGTTGCATTGGCAGTATTGCACAATATTGCTATGCAGAAAAAAGATCTGGTACCAGAAGCAGAAGTGAGCAGTATTCCAGTAACAAATGCCTGTGTTGTAAATAACACATTGAGAGGAAGTGCTGCAAGGGCAGCATTCATTAATGAAAATTTTTAATTTTATAAACTATATTTATTTATTAGCTTCACGCTGTATCCCGCACACAGCAGGGTAGGCAGAGGGAACCTAGTGTTAACACACTCCGTTCCCCACTTGCTGCCGAATTTTGGAGGCATTGCGTGTTGAGTAGCAGAACTCAACCTCGACACCAGAGCGAAGAAATGGATTTTTAATTTTAATTTAATTTAATTTTATATTTATTTATATTTTTTTATTTTATATAGTATATTTCAACAGGATTAAAATTTCCCACTTCCATGTGGGTCTCTACATGAAAACTAGGCAAATCCATTGTTATAATGTGCCAAAAAAACTATAAAATATATTTTTTTGTTGATATCAATAATACAGGTTGTTTTATTAAATATAGCTTGTTTAAATGAGCCCATGTCTTTTCGGGCTTTTATTTTCATACTTTTCACCTACAACAACCTCATATAGATCTTGAAGCTTCAAACAAGTGATTACAGACAGGCAGTTTATTCCCGGAAACACAAAAAAAATTATGAAATATATTTATTTATCAATAGAGATGTCGGTCCGGGAGGCGGTTGCGCTGTGGGCGGTGTGGGCGGCCCGTGCAGCGCGGGCGGCGCGCGAGGCGCGGGCGTATCGCTTAACGGCGCGGGCGGCACGCGCGGCGGCGGCCCGAGCTGCTGCTGCACGGGCGGCGAGGGCGGTAGAAAGGCGGACTGCGCTCGCGACGCGGAGAGCCGCAACGCGTGCGGCGCGCGTTGCGCGAGCTGCGGCTTCTCGCTTTCTCATTGCAACTGTGGGATACGTTTTAATATATTTATTGGGATTTTGGTAATATTTTCAGTTAAACACGTAGATTTCTGATTACAATGAGTTTTATTTAAACACTTGAACATTACAGTACATAGCTTATAGAATGAACTCTGTGACATCGATCGAGTATCACTACTCCGGGGTACAATAGGAACGTTTTTTCGTACATTTTCATTAATAAAGCAATTTGTTAACAGTAAAAAACATAATTGGAGGATCATTTATAGAGATATCGATTATCCTGAAGTACATCTCGCGGGTTATTGGCTCTCTTAAACGTGTTATCACAAAATAAAAGGTAAAGGGCATCCCACCGGCGGATGACGCATCGATCGCTGACCAAGCCTAACGAATGCCATCGATTTATAGAACTTTTAGTAATATAATCATTAAAATGAATGCATTGCCTATTTTTTAGGCCATTAAAAGAGGGAACTGAAGGGCCGGGACGCGGCTGTGGTGAGAAAAATTTTGAACTACGAAGAAATCGTCTTTCAACTGTCGGCAAAAAATAGGAAGGAATTTAACGGGCTAATACTGGCGATATATCAAAAATATGTACTCACTATCATAGAGCCTGGCCTCAGCTAACCTAGCTTCCCTTCCCGACGTCGTGGATAAAAATAATAAATAACTATAATATATGTCAAATAATATATGTACAAACAAAATAATATATGTCAAAGTCAAATAATTTTATTCAAAATAAGAAGTTACATGTTTCATTTTTTGAACGTGAGAAGAACCGGCGCAAGAAACGAGGCGGGACTTATTTTTTTAAATCAATTATACAAAATCACATTTCAACGTTTCCGACAATGATACTTTGAAATAGACTGGAGCGAGCATTTCATTCCCAAGGCGTGTTATCATTTACATAATCATTACTTTGGTAATAACCTTTAACACACAAACGTCTTTTCACAACTCTTTTAAATTGTGATATAGAACATTCTCGGACGTTTTCTGGGATCCTATTGTAAAAGCGTACACATTGTCCCATAAAAGAATTGCGGACCCGATGTAATCGGGTTACAGGTGCAATAAGTTTACTCCTATTTCTAGTATTGATATTATGTATATCACCAATTTTGGCAAAATCTTTAATATTTTTCTTAATATACATAACATTTTCAAAAATGTATTGAGATGCAACTGTCAAAATATTTATTTCTTTAAATTTTTGCCTTAACGATTCTTTTGGGCCTAAATTATAGATTGCGCGAATAGCTCGCTTCTGCAAGACAAAAATTGATTTAATACCGGCTGCATTATACCAAAGTAGAATGCCGTAGGAACAATTAACAATTATAAATCAAACAACGAACCACAATATTAATTATATAATCTACTAATTTATTTTTATGTAGAACACATTGAATACAATGAAAATCACATAATATAAATATAGCAGTTTTAATTCTTTCTTTTTTTTTAACTATTTTATTAAATACATCTTGGTTATTTGAAATTAATTTAATAAATTCTTTGCTGGAAGTGCAAAGTCGATCTGCAAATTCTATATTGTATATATTTGATTTCATCTTTGGAAGTTAAATAACTCACACATTGACTGCATGATTTAAAATAAATATTTTTTTTAGAAAATATCCACACAAATACTGCAGAGGTTCTATAATTTGTGTAATGGTTTCATTCACCTCCAATGGTGTCCATTCATAATTAAATATAGATTGAAAATCAAATGTGCAGGTGGACGACATAGTTTCTCTATTGTCATTGATGATTATGAACATATAATGATTGGCAATGGTCATTTTCACAGTTTTCACATAAGGTTGTTACACTGTTTAGATTATTTATTAAAAGTGTTGCAAATATTAACACAAAGTGATCACAAGTAGGGTTGTTGTTGTGAAACTCATGACTCCTTACTGCACCAAAAAAAAATTTCAATAGGATCTAGATCTAGGTGTCGCAATCACACTGAGATTATATTGTACTCAACCCTTAATTTTTTTAATAATGTTTTAATTCCATTTGGTGTCTACACTCGATTTGACACAGTGGGACAGATTCTACTTTTCCACTGCTTGACAAAAATTTCTTGGAATAAAATATATTTTTTGCTTCCGTCCATGTTTTGTTGCGCACCAACTTGAGTGAGGCTGGAAAATTTTTAGTTTTACTGCCACTTATTGAGTCAAAAATATTGTCTAGAAATAATAAAAGGTCCACTGTTTCTTTGCATTCTGCAGGTAGAATTCCTTTATCTGAAAATGATATTAATAAAATTTTAATAATTTAAACTTCACAAGATTAAGAATGGGATAAACTATGGTACTCCTTATTGAATTTTTACTTCTGTCTATTATGTGTTGGCTCACAAATGATATGTTCTTAATATATATTTTTTTATTTTAATTCAGCATAGTATTATGTGACTTGATTATAAAAAAAATATTATAACAAATTCTTCACCTTTTTAAACTGATAATCTTTAAGAATTTTACTATTGTTCTATCAATTCGCTTCATTATTGAAATAATCTTAGAATTGGGGCCAGCTGTGGAGCAGGGGCACAAAGTGTGACTGTAGAAACAACTGGTTTACATTTATATTTTCATTTCTTTGTTCTGGTTTTGAGGTAAATCGCAGTGTTGAGTTCTGCCACTCAACATACAATCAAAGCATTCAGAATTCAGTGGGAAATGGGGAATGAAATGTCTTAACACTGGGTTCCCTTTACCTCACATGCTGTGTAAGAGGATACAGGTGAAGCTGTTTTAGTTTTTTAATAACTATAGTTGAATGAAATTAAAAAACAATTAAATATTAATTGTTGTTTAAAATTGAGACTCTATAAAAAATATTAAAGTACTAGTAATTGTTACCTGCAAGATATCCCAGGTTTGAAGCTACTGTACGGCTAAAAATTTGGGTAGCAAACTTAACCTTCATTTTGTTAATTTTAGCAGGGTTCACGTGGTTTTCTGTTAATTTTGGAATCAGTCTGATACCATTGTACCCTGGGTTTTCTTTATAAAGACATTCTAAATGAGACCATTTTGCAATTTTTATCGTATCATTTGTTATATATTGTAGATTTTTTGTTATTAAATTATTTCTTATGCATTTAATTAAATGTGGGGGATCATAAAGAGGTATAACTTCTCTATTGTTGATGAGTATTATATTTTCTTTTGGTTGTTCCTTTCTCCTTAAATAGATTCCCCTGGTCTCATTTAGCAACCACTTCAGTGCTTGTCTGTTGTTGGTACCCTGATCACAAACTGTTGCCAACACTATGAACCCTGCCTCTTGAATACCTTTCACTACCTCTTTTATTTGATTAGCCAGTTCTGGTCCCTTAGTACAGTTTTTAGAAAATGAATAATATATTGGTTGTTTATAATTATGTAACAAACCACGTATCATGAACACTAGGGCGTGGTCAGCATACTCAGCTGTTTTTTCACGTCCATTATCTATGAAACCAGCCACTTCATCTTTTCTCTCTTGATAGGTTACATTGACTTTGAGAGAAACTTCGTCGAAAAGTAATACACATAATTTTTCTGTATTTTTTATACTTTCCGACTTTTTTTTTAATTGGAAGAAAATATTCTTATTAAATCCAGGCGTAAGTTTGCTTTGATGGATTAATTTAATTAAAGTTTATGCCGCAGGCAAAATAAATATTGACCTTAAAAATTTGTAGGCCTTAGGACTATGTTTAAAAATCGATAAAGAAGCAATTTTTTCTTCTAATGTAAAACGACGTCCTTGTTCTTTTTTGTTATTTTCACGCCCTTGTAATTTAAAAAGCAACTTTGCTAAACTTGTCGAATTAGCAAGGACATTTGAAGAACAATTAGAAACTATACGCTTTGATATTTTGACCTGAGCCATTTGTTTTTTTAATTTATTCTTCATTTTACTCAGTCTTATTCTAGCGTTAATAATTTTTTTGTAAATCTCTTCTTCTGGTTTGGAGAAGAACACCTTTCTTGATAAAATTTTTGTTTTATTCCTAATTTTTTCTGTTAAAAACAATAAGAAGGCTTAGTTAACATTTCTAAATAAGAATAATAATGTTTTTTAAGATGTATTCTCCATATTTCTTATGGTCTTATACATTATCTTGTATGGTATATATTTAAAAAAAATAAATTATCAACTTACCAGGCACTGAGTCTTCATTTTCTTGAATCTCTATAAAACAACGAGAAGTATTTGAAGAATGTTTTTTTGTTTTGTCTATCAATATTTGAGGATCTGAAAAAAATGTATTAATTTGCTTTAGATATTTTTTTTAGATATTATCATGCGATCAGTCTAAGGACTACAGATGTATGGAGAGCTATAGTGGCTTTTTAGGAACTTATTCCCCATTGGAAATGTCTCCTATATGGAATAACTGCATAGCATGACATTGTGGTGGCTGTGTCTAGAATTTGTTTCCTTCTTAGTTGGTTTTTTGCCCTAGGTAGGTGAGTTGTTCGGCTAATTTATTTGGGTGATTTTCAGGCCTATTTTTATAGTTGTTGTTACTGGTCTGTATTTCCTGCTTCACTGTAGGTATTTAAAGATAGTTATGAATTTCCTTAATTTGTATGACCCATGGACAGTTTCCGATTTGTTTTAAGTATATGTTAAAGTTTAAGATTTTGAGTTCTTTGAATTATGTTAATATTGGAGACACATGCAGTTGTCCCTAAAATTGGATGTTGTAGGTGCATATGCATATGTGGGATTTCCATGTTGGTTTACCATCTAAATGCACACCAAGATATTTAACACTGTTTTGCTGTGGCAATTCGCGACCATCTATGGTGACCACAGCATATTGTTCTTTTCTAAGATTAAAGTTGACTTGTACAGATTTAGTAGCACTCACTATTATTTTTCATTTAGTCAACCATTGGAAGACAACATTAAGGCTATTTTGGAGGGCCCTTGATGTTTATATAGGACATGTATTGCATGCTAACATGGCTGTGTCATCAGCAAATGTTGCTATTGTTACACCTGTGGTTTGAGGTAGGTCATAAGTGTAAATTATGTATAGAACTGGTTTTGGAACCAGTACAATTTTATTAGCAATAGAACTGGTTTTGGGACCAGTATCTACACTCAACTCACTGTATTGGTACAGAGCCTTGAGGGATATCAGCTAAAATTTCATAGAAAGGGGATGTATATTTGACCTGTTTAACTTGGAAGATCCTTTCCGACAGATACGATTTTATGAATCCAAAGTAGGTATGCGGTAAGAGGGATTTGATTTTATACATGAGTCCACAGTGCCAGACTTTCTTGAATGCCTGCTGCACATCCAGAAATGCCGATGAGCAATATTGTCTTCGTTCTAAAGCTGATCGTACAACTCTACAAACTCTATGTGCCTGTTCGATATTTGCATGCTCTTTACTAAAACCCAATGGGTGATCAGGTATGATACATTTTTCGTTCAGTGTTTCGAATTTTGAGGTATTTTATGTAGTGAAAGTTCTTTGAGAACTATTTTATCAAAACCATTTTATTTTCGAAGGAATTAATAGTGGTTAATATTTCTGATGAATTTTCAGAGCGAAGTGGAAGATCGAACAGAAAATCATGATCAAGAAGATCGTCTATGCCCCTATCGTCACACTCCGTTTTTCCTTCGATAGGCTAGTACACCGCCGTGAGATTTTTAGCAAAGACATCGGCTTTTTCCTGTTTTGATCGCGCCCAAGTGATGAATCGAAACGGCGGTTAGGGATTCATTGAGGGATTACAATTTTTGCACGCTTTTTGCGATAACTTAATGTATTTTATTCATTCTTAAAAACTAATTGCTAATGCAACAATGGGTATACTCTTGCTCTGTATTACATATTGTTACAATACATAAAAAGGTATACAAAATTCTTATTATAATATAGAAAACAATAAAATATTATACACTATCATATGGATGAAGTTTAAAATACATACAAATAGTAAAATAGTACATATAAAATAAATTTATATACTATCTTACCTTCAGCTAAAGTTAAAGTGAATGATACTTACAGACATTTTCCTTGTTTGTGTAATTTACAGTGCCCAATGTCATTTCAAAGGTCGGCATTTGCATATTAAGATATGTTGGATCTAAAAAATTATGTAAAATGAAATTTAAAAGAAAAACCCCTTCATTAACTTCGTCCTAAAGATTATAATTCAAAATAAAAAACTCACTGAGAACAAAAAAATCATCATAAAAGGTTAAATACTAAAATTTTTCTACTGATGATCTAATTTCAGGAATTTAATTATAAACTACAATTCTTCACATTGACATTTGACTACCATGAAAAATTTTCAATGCAACTTTATTATTAATGTAACCAGAAAAAAAAATACCTGATGATGTTGATGGTTTTGGTAAGTTGTAAATGTCTTGCATTGGTTTTCTAATAAATAATCTCTTTGACGATAATGGATCTAAAAAAATACAACAATAATTTGAAAAATGATTGAGAACACAATTTTTACTAAATTATTTTAAAAAGCTGAGAAGGTACTAACTTTAATGGTTAGCTTAGAAAATAATTCATATCTTTAAAAAATCCCCCTACAGAGATGCTGGCAATAAAAATAGATCGCAACAAGCGTATAAAAATTTCAACATAGTTGATGAAAATATATGGCTCAGATGGTCAGAGTTATGCTGCTATGTAAAATTTTTTATAGGTTTTCTAAACAAGTATTTCCTTTTCCTAAGTGTAGAACAACATTTTTTAATGTAAAAACAATTTCTTAAACTCTATTATATTTCAGTTGTGGTGCTGAGGTACAAAGTGTGACTTTAAACATTCCCTCTGACTACTCTGCTGTGTACAGGATACTGTGTGAAGCTGATTTTGATTTTTATCATATTTCAATCATGAGTATATAATGATATCATGAATATATAATGAAATCCAATACATATTATAAAAATAGAAAATGACCAAACCTGGAATATTGAGATTTGGTACAGCAATATTGCAGAGTCTGTTATTTCTGCAAAGATGTTTTAATTCAAAGTGTGCACGACACACCCGACGAAACTTATATATATGTTCATTTTGTAATGACAATATATCACCACCAATTTTATACAACCAATTGTTGAATCGAATTCTTTCTTTTTCTGGATTTGGAAAACTATGAAGTACAGGTTGCATCTCTAAAACAAATAAGGCTAGTATTTTAGGACTTAATATTTATATTAGTTTTAAATGAAATTATAGTTAAGGTTGGGTAAATGGTGGTATAGATATTTTTTGAGAAAAACATATAAAAATGTCGACGGACACTGAGGGAGAATTACATATATTTACATATACACAATAAAATTTAGTCTATATATAATCTAATCCTTATATAAATTAAAAATATTACAAATGAGGCCGGTCGTGGCGCAGCGGCACGAGGTGTGACTGCAAAACCGACTGGTTGTGGGTTCGAATCCCACTCGAGGAGATGAAATATTTACTTAAATTTATATTTCCATTTCTTCGCTCTGGTGTCGAGGTTAAGCGCGGCGTTGAGTTCTGCCACTCAACACGCAATGCCTCCAGAATTCGGCAGAAAGTGGGGAACGGAGTGTCTTAACACTAGGTTCCCTCTGCCTACCCTGCTGTGTGCGGGATACAGCGTGAAGCTAATTTAATTTAATTTATTTTTTTACAAATGTGATGAGATCATATACATAGATATTTAAAAACAAAAAAAAACTTATTGATATTCTTACTATGCGTAAAATTTATTTTAAAAATAATTTTATAGGCTTTCTGTATTTATATTTTTAACTATAGGTATAATTATACACCATACACATATTTACTATTAAAATCAAAAATACCTCCACTCTCCTTGCACCCAGGAACACAGCAATGTTTGTCTGAATACATTATGTGCCCTAAAAAATCTTTCCAAGACACACAATATCATACAGCACAAGTAACGAGTACAAACTCAACAACAAACAAAGTTGTAACAGTAATAGTAAAATTAATTTACCGGAGGAACTTGAGCTCAACTCAACGGAAAATGGCATAAACTATTACAAAAATATCATATATGAATACCGAAGTCGACGAGCAACACCAGCATCAGCAGATATTTTGAAATTGAAATTTTAAAATTTTTAGATAAATAATTAAATAGACTATAGAGTACCATAGAGTAGAGAGTTATTCAGAGTAAGCCACCACAGATAGTGAAGAACGGATTGCGAAAAAAATATATGTATATTCTTATGAGCAATACAATAAATAATTTGTGGTAAATATAATTTTATATTAATAATTATAAATATACAAAATTAATAAATTAAATTATTATTATTGTTCGTATTCAATTTGCAGTGACATCTGTTGACGTTAATTGAAAAATTCAATTCTAAAGCGAACTCTGGAATCGTGAGTCTCAACTAATGCAAATATAATGCTACAAGATAAAAAATTGTCTATAATGGTCTAAAGCCTCGATACTCTATATACTTCTTAATTTTATAATATTATACGTCAAAAGTTTCCAGCTCCGTTGTACTAAGATTGTAGAGCCTGATAAGAGTTTAGACGGACTATACTTGTGTCTGATTTTGTAATTATTGTATATTAAAATGGATAGAGATTATTTCATTGACGATTTGGAAATGATAGAAGAAAATGAAGAAATATTACCATTAACGAGGCAAGTGAAATTGTATAAACCCCGCAATAACCCTTTTGAAGATCTTACAGAAGATGAATTTAAATATAAATATAGATTTTCACGTTCAACTGCATATTGCATTACTGAAATGTTGAAAAATGATTTGGCTGGAGATGCAAGAGGAGGCTTTATACCAAATCATCTCAAAGTTTTAGCTGCAATAAGGACTTGGGCTCGTGGGGAGGTAAATAAATTATCTCAATATACTAAACTGTTATAAGGCTAGGTCCCCGGCTTAATTGTTATATACTTTCTTGCTTGCAGTCCATTAGTAGCCAAGTTTGAGTTTAAATAAATATGTAGTATAATACTAATTATTATGTATTAGATGTAAATATAGTACTTAACTATTTATTTGTACATCACACTTCTATCCTATTAAACAACTGCATATAGATAGTACAATCTGTTTACAAAAATTGCTATACTTTGTGTTACAAACATTAGTAATAGAATTGTTAGAATCTAGTAAATTTTGAAACCATACCACTTATCTATTTTACAGATTCAAGATGATGCAGGAGATCTGAGCGGGTTTAGTCAGCCAACAATATCCCTTGTGTGCAAACAAGTTGCTTTAGCAATAGTTGGACACAGGCATCAATGGATAAAAATGCCTGCCTCTGACAGTGAACAAAACAGTGTGATTGCTGATTTCTATGCAATATGTGGCTTTAGACAAGTTCTTGGGGCCATTGATTGTACACATATTCGAATCCCAAAAATTTCAGGAGATATTGGTCAATACTACATAAACAGGAAAGGATACAGTTCAATAAATGTGCAAGTAAGTTTTTGTTTCTGCTACTGAAGCATATTACTATTTAAAGGTTTCTACCACAAAATTTTGTAGAATTTTATGATATAAAAGTGATTTTGTCTACATTGTTACAGATTGTCTCAAATGCAAATTTAGAGATAATGGATATAGTTGCACACTGGCGAGGCAGCACACATGACTCCAGGATATTCAATGAGTCTCGATTAAAACAAACATTTGAAAGAGGAGAATTTAAGGGAAGACTATTAGGAGATTCAGGTTATGCCTGTACTCCTTACCTATTTACACCAATATTGCATCCAGCTACTGACAAAGAAAAACTATACAACCATGCTCATATACATACTCGTAATAGTGTTGAAAGGTGTTTTGGTGTATGGAAGCAGCGGTTCCAGTGTCTTCTTAGAGGGTTCAAAACCAAGTTGGATAACACTAAACTATATATAGTTGCATTGGCAGTATTGCACAATATTGCTATGCAGAAAAAAGATCTGGTACCAGAAGCAGAAGTGAGCAGTATTCCAGTAACAAATGCCTGTGTTGTAAATAACACATTGAGAGGAAGTGCTGCAAGGGCAGCATTCATTAATGAAAATTTTTAATTTTATAAACTATATTTATTTATTAGCTTCACGCTGTATCCCGCACACAGCAGGGTAGGCAGAGGGAACCTAGTGTTAACACACTCCGTTCCCCACTTGCTGCCGAATTTTGGAGGCATTGCGTGTTGAGTAGCAGAACTCAACCTCGACACCAGAGCGAAGAAATGGATTTTTAATTTTAATTTAATTTAATTTTATATTTATTTATATTTTTTTATTTTATATAGTATATTTCAACAGGATAAAAATTTCCCACTTCCATGTGGGTCTCTACATGAAAACTAGGCAAATCCATTGTTATAATGTGCCAAAAAAACTATAAAATATATTTTTTTGTTGATATCAATAATACAGGTTGTTTTATTAAATATAGCTTGTTTAAATGAGCCCATGTCTTTTCGGGCTTTTATTTTCATACTTTTCACCTACAACAACCTCATATAGATCTTGAAGCTTCAAACAAGTGATTACAGACAGGCAGTTTATTCCCGGAAACAGAAGGTTCTATTATCGCAATTCAGGATCAAATAATAAACACTAAAAAAATTATGAAATATATTTATAAGAAGAGATGTCGGTCGGGGTGGCGGTGGCGCTGTGGGTGGTGTGGGCGGCCCGGGCAGCGCGGGCGTATCGCTTAACGGCGCGGGCGGCACGCGCGGCGGCGGCCCGAGCTGCTGCTGCACGGGCGGCGAGGGCGGTAGAAAGGCGGACTGCGCTCGCGACGCGGAGAGCCGCAACGCGTGCGGCGCGCGTTGCGCGAGCTGCGGCTTCTCGCTTTCTCATTGCAACTGTGGGATACGTTTTAATATATTTATTGGGATTTTGGTAATATTTTCAGTTAAACACGTAGATTTCTGATTACAATGAGTTTTATTTAAACACTTGAACATTACAGTACATAGCTTATAGAATGAACTCTGTGACATCGATCGAGTATCACTACTCCGGGGTACAATAGGAACGTTTTTTCGTACATTTTCATTAATAAAGCAATTTGTTAACAGTAAAAAACATAATTGGAGGATCATTTATAGAGATATCGATCATCCTGAAGTACATCTCGCGGGTTATTGGCTCTCTTAAACGTGTTATCACAAAATAAAAGGTAAAGGGCATCCCACCGGCGGATGACGCATCGATCGCTGACCAAGCCTAACGAATGCCATCGATTTATAGAACTTTTAGTAATATAATCATTAAAATGAATGCATTGCCTATTTTTTAGGCCATTAAAAGAGGGAACTGAAGGGCCGGGACGCGGCTGTGGTGAGAAAAATTTTGAACTACGAAGAAATCGTCTTTCAACTGTCGGCAAAAAATAGGAAGGAATTTAACGGGCTAATACTGGCGATATATCAAAAATATGTACTCACTATCATAGAGCCTGGCCTCAGCTAACCTAGCTTCCCTTCCCGACATCGTGGATAAAAATAATAAATAACTATAATATATGTCAAATAATATATGTACAAACAAAATAATATATGTCAAAGTCAAATAATTTTATTCAAAATAAGAAGTTACATGTTTCATTTTTTGAACGTGAGAAGAACCGGCGCAAGAAACGAGGCGGGACTTATTTTTTTAAATCAATTATACAAAATCACATTTCAACGTTTCCGACAATGATACTTTGAATGATAACAACAAAATTTGCCAGAATTAGCTTGCATCACATCAAACAAAATGTTAGCACAATCTAACTTTAGTGGAACTCGATCACGTATGGTCATTTATAACCCCCATTTAACCAGGAATGAGCGTCACACATAAGGCACCCCAAGGCACGTGATAAGCCTTCTGAATCATTTCAGTTATTAGCACGTCTAGTACTTTCCTGGCCATGCGCCGTCATCGGCAGCGCTGCAAACTTCTCTGCTGGAGAGTTCCTCAGTAAGGAACTTTGATTACTGTCTTCACTCGAAGCAGCGCCACTAGGTGCATCTGAGGCTCCAGCAGTATCGCCAAATTGTTGTAATTATAATCTGTACGAGAAACAAGGTGTTAATTAATCACATCAACTTACTCTTTTACCTATTCTGTCACTCATCACATAAACAAGACTCTCATACAAAAACTTTTGCCATAGAGATAAAGTAAGCTTTGAAAAACGATCATACATCGCCATACCAAAAACCTCACTCAAATTCTTACTTGAACTTTTAAGTTCCAAAAAGACAAAAGTTAATGGCAAACAGTATTTAAAGAATATGGCCATCGGGATAATCCCTGGCAGAATTATTGTTGACTTAGCTTCGTCACGAGGCGCAATCGCCTCGCAGCAGTGGAGCTACGGCGGCAGTTCGAGCACGTCGCACCAATGCGAGCAGAGATGCATCGCGTGAGGCTCGCAGACACGCGCAGAGACGTGTCGTGCACCACGAGCAGAGGCGCAGACGCGTCGCACATCGTGGGAGCGTGAGCGCGTCATAGCGACACGGTGGCGGCACGGCGGTGAATCTTGCAACAGCACCATGAAAACGCCAGCGCGAGCGCCTAAGGAACCCTTAGCGCTCGGGATCCATAACATGGCTTCATCACCCCACCCATAAAATGGCGTCTTGACCTATCTCGCTACCCGCGACCATAGTATCGACGTGATTTGTTTTGTGATTTATTCGTGCATCACCCATATTTAACACTGTATTTCTTTATAAGCAATAAATAATGAGACTGGTGTTTTATTTGCACCCACAACAATAACAAAATAATAAAGTACAAGGATTTGGCCTAATGGGCTTAGATAAGTATCCCACTTCTGAAATAAGGTTTCAGAAGGGAAATGTAAAAAGGGAAACAACACAACACTAATATAACAAAATACAGGTTTATGTATTGAACATCAAAATAAATATTAACTGAAGTTTAAATGACTAGAAACTAATATAAAACACCAATAACATTTGACAACATATATAGGTATTTACTCAGTGTTAATTATAGCAGCACTTTTAACCAATTCACAATGTTTATTAATTAAAAACATTTAATTACTTTATAACTTGTTAACAATGAACTAGTAACAACCTAATAACAAATCACATCGAATACAACTGCCTTATTATACTAACGTTTGCGCGGGAAATGTGCCTTCTGGCTTACGTCAGTAACTCTTATAGTAAATGACAGGAGCGAGCAAAATGTTGACACTGACAGCTGACATATTGCAGTGCTATATTTGACAGTTGACATATTGTAGTCCAGTAGTCTCCTAAGTATATTGTTAAAATATCTTACCATTAAGGAATAAATAAACATGAGAGACATGAGATTTATGAATTTTGAAAAACTACCCAGCCAGGTTGTTACTAATGCTTTGTAGTGAGGTAATAAAACGCGAAAATTAATTAAAATTCAATGTTCTCCTTTACCAGAGAAGCGTATTTAACCGAAATATAAACTGTGACATTTTCTTAATAATCTGTAGTTTCTCATTTTATTAATAGTTTAAAATGTACATTCAAAATTTTACAGTCTGTGGTATGTCATTTGTGGCTTTTTAGAAAATAGAAGTTATTCAATCACAGAGTACATTCTATATACTACTACTACTACTAGAGTTTAGACGGACTATACTTGTGTCTGATTTTGTAATTATTGTATATTAAAATGGATAGAGATTATTTCATTGACGATTTGGAAATGATAGAAGAAAATGAAGAAATATTACCATTAACGAGGCAAGTGAAATTGTATAAACCCCGCAATAACCCTTTTGAAGATCTTACAGAAGATGAATTTAAATATAAATATAGATTTTCACGTTCCACTGCATATTGCATTACTGAAGTGTTGAAAAATGATTTGGCTGGAGATGCAAGAGGAGGCTTTATACCAAATCATCTCAAAGTTTTAGCTGCAATAAGGACTTGGGCTCGTGGGGAGGTAAATAAATTATCTCAATATACTAAACTGTTATAAGGCTAGGTCCCCGGCTTAATTGTTATATACTTTCTTGCTTGCAGTCCATTAGTAGCCAAGTTTGAGTTTAAATAAATATGTAGTATAATACTAATTATTATGTATTAGATGTAAATATAGTACTTAACTATTTATTTGTACATCACACTTCTATCCTATTAAACAACTGCATATAGATAGTACAATCTGTTTACAAAAATTGCTATACTTTGTGTTACAAACATTAGTAATAGAATTGTTAGAATCTAGTAAATTTTGAAACCATACCACTTATCTATTTTACAGATTCAAGATGATGCAGGAGATCTGAGCGGGTTTAGTCAGCCAACAATATCCCTTGTGTGCAAACAAGTTGCTTTAGCAATAGTTGGACACAGGCATCAATGGATAAAAATGCCTGCCTCTGACAGTGAACAAAACAGTGTGATTGCTGATTTCTATGCAATATGTGGCTTTAGACAAGTTCTTGGGGCCATTGATTGTACACATATTCGAATCCCAAAAATTTCAGGAGATATTGGTCAATACTACATAAACAGGAAAGGATACAGTTCAATAAATGTGCAAGTAAGTTTTTGTTTCTGCTACTGAAGCATATTACTATTTAAAGGTTTCTACCACAAAATTTTGTAGAATTTTATGATATAAAAGTGATTTTGTCTACATTGTTACAGATTGTCTCAAATGCAAATTTAGAGATAATGGATATAGTTGCACACTGGCGAGGCAGCACACATGACTCCAGGATATTCAATGAGTCTCGATTAAAACAAACATTTGAAAGAGGAGAATTTAAGGGAAGACTATTAGGAGATTCAGGTTATGCCTGTACTCCTTACCTATTTACACCAATATTGCATCCAGCTACTGACAAAGAAAAACTATACAACCATGCTCATATACATACTCGTAATAGTGTTGAAAGGTGTTTTGGTGTATGGAAGCAGCGGTTCCAGTGTCTTCTTAGAGGGTTCAAAACCAAGTTGGATAACACTAAACTATATATAGTTGCATTGGCAGTATTGCACAATATTGCTATGCAGAAAAAAGATCTGGTACCAGAAGCAGAAGTGAGCAGTATTCCAGTAACAAATGCCTGTGTTGTAAATAACACATTGAGAGGAAGTGCTGCAAGGGCAGCATTCATTAATGAAAATTTTTAATTTTATAAACTATATTTATTTATTAGCTTCACGCTGTATCCCGCACACAGCAGGGTAGGCAGAGGGAACCTAGTGTTAACACACTCCGTTCCCCACTTGCTGCCGAATTTTGGAGGCATTGCGTGTTGAGTAGCAGAACTCAACCTCGACACCAGAGCGAAGAAATGGATTTTTAATTTTAATTTAATTTAATTTTATATTTATTTATATTTTTTTATTTTATATAGTATATTTCAACAGGATTAAAATTTCCCACTTCCATGTGGGTATCTACATGAAAACTAGGCAAATCCATTGTTATAATGTGCCAAAAAAACTATAAAATATATTTTTTTGTTGATATCAATAATACAGGTTGTTTTATTAAATATAGCTTGTTTAAATGAGCCCATGTCTTTTCGGGCTTTTATTTTCATACTTTTCACCTACAACAACCTCATATAGATCTTGAAGCTTCAAACAAGTGATTACAGACAGGCAGTTTATTCCCGGAAACACAAAAAAAATTATGAAATATATTTATTTATCAATAGAGATGTCGGTCCGGGAGGCGGTTGCGCTGTGGGCGGTGTGGGCGGCCCGTGCAGCGCGGGCGGCGCGCGAGGCGCGGGCGTATCGCTTAACGGCGCGGGCGGCACGCGCGGCGGCGGCCCGAGCTGCTGCTGCACGGGCGGCGAGGGCGGTAGAAAGGCGGACTGCGCTCGCGACGCGGAGAGCCGCAACGCGTGCGGCGCGCGTTGCGCGAGCTGCGGCTTCTCGCTTTCTCATTGCAACTGTGGGATACGTTTTAATATATTTATTGGGATTTTGGTAATATTTTCAGTTAAACACGTAGATTTCTGATTACAATGAGTTTTATTTAAACACTTGAACATTACAGTACATAGCTTATAGAATGAACTCTGTGACATCGATCGAGTATCACTACTCCGGGGTACAATAGGAACGTTTTTTCGTACATTTTCATTAATAAAGCAATTTGTTAACAGTAAAAAACATAATTGGAGGATCATTTATAGAGATATCGATCATCCTGAAGTACATCTCGCGGGTTATTGGCTCTCTTAAACGTGTTATCACAAAATAAAAGGTAAAGGGCATCCCACCGGCGGATGACGCATCGATCGCTGACCAAGCCTAACGAATGCCATCGATTTATAGAACTTTTAGTAATATAATCATTAAAATGAATGCATTGCCTATTTTTTAGGCCATTAAAAGAGGGAACTGAAGGGCCGGGACGCGGCTGTGGTGAGAAAAATTTTGAACTACGAAGAAATCGTCTTTCAACTGTCGGCAAAAAATAGGAAGGAATTTAACGGGCTAATACTGGCGATATATCAAAAATATGTACTCACTATCATAGAGCCTGGCCTCAGCTAACCTAGCTTCCCTTCCCGACGTCGTGGATAAAAATAATAAATAACTATAATATATGTCAAATAATATATGTACAAACAAAATAATATATGTCAAAGTCAAATAATTTTATTCAAAATAAGAAGTTACATGTTTCATTTTTTGAACGTGAGAAGAACCGGCGCAAGAAACGAGGCGGGACTTATTTTTTTAAATCAATTATACAAAATCACATTTCAACGTTTCCGACAATGATACTTTGAAATAGACTGGAGCGAGCATTTCATTCCCAAGGCGTGTTATCATTTACATAATCATTACTTTGGTAATAACCTTTAACACACAAACGTCTTTTCACAACTCTTTTAAATTGTGATATAGAACATTCTCGGACGTTTTCTGGGATCCTATTGTAAAAGCGTACACATTGTCCCATAAAAGAATTGCGGACCCGATGTAATCGGGTTACAGGTGCAATAAGTTTACTCCTATTTCTAGTATTGATATTATGTATATCACCAATTTTGGCAAAATCTTTAATATTTTTCTTAATATACATAACATTTTCAAAAATGTATTGAGATGCAACTGTCAAAATATTTATTTCTTTAAATTTTTGCCTTAACGATTCTTTTGGGCCTAAATTATAGATTTCGCGAATAGCTCGCTTCTGCAAGACAAAAATTGATTTAATACCGGCTGCATTATACCAAAGTAGAATGCCGTAGGAACAATTAACAATTATAAATCAAACAACGAACCACAATATTAATTATATAATCTACTAATTTATTTTTATGTAGAACACATTGAATACAATGAAAATCACATAATATAAATATAGCAGTTTTAATTCTTTCTTTTTTTTAACTATTTTATTAAATACATCTTGGTTATTTGAAATTAATTTAATAAATTCTTTGCTGGAAGTGCAAAGTCGATCTGCAAATTCTATATTGTATATATTTGATTTCATCTTTGGAAGTTAAATAACTCACACATTGACTGCATGATTTAAAATAAATATTTTTTTTAGAAAATATCCACACAAATACTGCAGAGGTTCTATAATTTGTGTAATGGTTTCATTCACCTCCAATGGTGTCCATTCATAATTAAATATAGATTGAAAATCAAATGTGCAGGTGGACGACATAGTTTCTCTATTGTCATTGATGATTATGAACATATAATGATTGGCAATGGTCATTTTCACAGTTTTCACATAAGGTTGTTACACTGTTTAGATTATTTATTAAAAGTGTTGCAAATATTAACACAAAGTGATCACAAGTAGGGTTGTTGTTGTGAAACTCATGACTCCTTACTGCACCAAAAAAAAATTTCAATAGGATCTAGATCTAGGTGTCGCAATCACACTGAGATTATATTGTACTCAACCCTTAATTTTTTTAATAATGTTTTAATTCCATTTGGTGTCTACACTCGATTTGACACAGTGGGACAGATTCTACTTTTCCACTGCTTGACAAAAATTTCTTGGAATAAAATATATTTTTTGCTTCCGTCCATGTTTTGTTGCGCACCAACTTGAGTGAGGCTGGAAAATTTTTAGTTTTACTGCCACTTATTGAGTCAAAAATATTGTCTAGAAATAATAAAAGGTCCACTGTTTCTTTGCATTCTGCAGGTAGAATTCCTTTATCTGAAAATGATATTAATAAAATTTTAATAATTTAAACTTCACAAGATTAAGAATGGGATAAACTATGGTACTCCTTATTGAATTTTTACTTCTGTCTATTATGTGTTGGCTCACAAATGATATGTTCTTAATATATATTTTTTTATTTTAATTCAGCATAGTATTATGTGACTTGATTATAAAAAAAATATTATAACAAATTCTTCACCTTTTTAAACTGATAATCTTTAAGAATTTTACTATTGTTCTATCAATTCGCTTCATTATTGAAATAATCTTAGAATTGGGGCCAGCTGTGGAGCAGGGGCACAAAGTGTGACTGTAGAAACAACTGGTTTACATTTATATTTTCATTTCTTTGTTCTGGTTTTGAGGTAAATCGCAGTGTTGAGTTCTGCCACTCAACATACAATCAAAGCATTCAGAATTCAGTGGGAAATGGGGAATGAAATGTCTTAACACTGGGTTCCCTTTACCTCACATGCTGTGTAAGAGGATACAGGTGAAGCTGTTTTAGTTTTTTAATAACTATAGTTGAATGAAATTAAAAAACAATTAAATATTAATTGTTGTTTAAAATTGAGACTCTATAAAAAATATTAAAGTACTAGTAATTGTTACCTGCAAGATATCCCAGGTTTGAAGCTACTGTACGGCTAAAAATTTGGGTAGCAAACTTAACCTTCATTTTGTTAATTTTAGCAGGGTTCACGTGGTTTTCTGTTAATTTTGGAATCAGTCTGATACCATTGTACCCTGGGTTTTCTTTATAAAGACATTCTAAATGAGACCATTTTGCAATTTTTATCGTATCATTTGTTATATATTGTAGATTTTTTGTTATTAAATTATTTCTTATGCATTTAATTAAATGTGGGGGATCATAAAGAGGTATAACTTCTCTATTGTTGATGAGTATTATATTTTCTTTTGGTTGTTCCTTTCTCCTTAAATAGATTCCCCTGGTCTCATTTAGCAACCACTTCAGTGTTTGTCTGTTGTTGGTACCCTGATCACAAACTGTTGCCAACACTATGAACCCTGCCTCTTGAATACCTTTCACTACCTCTTTTATTTGATTAGCCAGTTCTGGTCCCTTAGTACAGTTTTTAGAAAATGAATAATATATTGGTTGTTTATAATTATGTAACAAACCACGTATCATGAACACTAGGGCGTGGTCAGCATACTCAGCTGTTTTTTCACGTCCATTATCTATGAAACCAGCCACTTCATCTTTTCTCTCTTGATAGGTTACATTGACTTTGAGAGAAACTTCGTCGAAAAGTAATACACATAATTTTTCTGTATTTTTTATACTTTCCGACTTTTTTTTTAATTGGAAGAAAATATTCTTATTAAATCCAGGCGTAAGTTTGCTTTGATGGATTAATTTAATTAAAGTTTATGCCGCAGGCAAAATAAATATTGACCTTAAAAATTTGTAGGCCTTAGGACTATGTTTAAAAATCGATAAAGAAGCAATTTTTTCTTCTAATGTAAAACGACGTCCTTGTTCTTTTTTGTTATTTTCACGCCCTTGTAATTTAAAAAGCAACTTTGCTAAACTTGTCGAATTAGCAAGGACATTTGAAGAACAATTAGAAACTATACGCTTTGATATTTTGACCTGAGCCATTTGTTTTTTTAATTTATTCTTCATTTTACTCAGTCTTATTCTAGCGTTAATAATTTTTTTGTAAATCTCTTCTTCTGGTTTGGAGAAGAACACCTTTCTTGATAAAATTTTTGTTTTATTCCTAATTTTTTCTGTTAAAAACAATAAGAAGGCTTAGTTAACATTTCTAAATAAGAATAATAATGTTTTTTAAGATGTATTCTCCATATTTCTTATGGTCTTATACATTATCTTGTATGGTATATATTTAAAAAAAATAAATTATCAACTTACCAGGCACTGAGTCTTCATTTTCTTGAATCTCTATAAAACAACGAGAAGTATTTGAAGAATGTTTTTTTGTTTTGTCTATCAATATTTGAGGATCTGAAAAAAATGTATTAATTTGCTTTAGATATTTTTTTTAGATATTATCATGCGATCAGTCTAAGGACTACAGATGTATGGAGAGCTATAGTGGCTTTTTAGGAACTTATTCCCCATTGGAAATGTCTCCTATATGGAATAACTGCATAGCATGACATTGTGGTGGCTGTGTCTAGAATTTGTTTCCTTCTTAGTTGGTTTTTTGCCCTAGGTAGGTGAGTTGTTCGGCTAATTTATTTGGGTGATTTTCAGGCCTATTTTTATAGTTGTTGTTACTGGTCTGTATTTCCTGCTTCACTGTAGGTATTTAAAGATAGTTATGAATTTCCTTAATTTGTATGACCCATGGACAGTTTCCGATTTGTTTTAAGTATATGTTAAAGTTTAAGATTTTGAGTTCTTTGAATTATGTTAATATTGGAGACACATGCAGTTGTCCCTAAAATTGGATGTTGTAGGTGCATATGCATATGTGGGATTTCCATGTTGGTTTACCATCTAAATGCACACCAAGATATTTAACACTGTTTTGCTGTGGCAATTCGCGACCATCTATGGTGACCACAGCATATTGTTCTTTTCTAAGATTAAAGTTGACTTGTACAGATTTAGTAGCACTCACTATTATTTTTCATTTAGTCAACCATTGGAAGACAACATTAAGGCTATTTTGGAGGGCCCTTGATGTTTATATAGGACATGTATTGCATGCTAACATGGCTGTGTCATCAGCAAATGTTGCTATTGTTACACCTGTGGTTTGAGGTAGGTCATAAGTGTAAATTATGTATAGAACTGGTTTTGGAACCAGTACAATTTTATTAGCAATAGAACTGGTTTTGGGACCAGTATCTACACTCAACTCACTGTATTGGTACAGAGCCTTGAGGGATATCAGCTAAAATTTCATAGAAAGGGGATGTATATTTGACCTGTTTAACTTGGAAGATCCTTTCCGACAGATACGATTTTATGAATCCAAAGTAGGTATGCGGTAAGAGGGATTTGATTTTATACATGAGTCCACAGTGCCAGACTTTCTTGAATGCCTGCTGCACATCCAGAAATGCCGATGAGCAATATTGTCTTCGTTCTAAAGCTGATCGTACAACTCTACAAACTCTATGTGCCTGTTCGATATTTGCATGCTCTTTACTAAAACCCAATGGGTGATCAGGTATGATACATTTTTCGTTCAGTGTTTCGAATTTTGAGGTATTTTATGTAGTGAAAGTTCTTTGAGAACTATTTTATCAAAACCATTTTATTTTCGAAGGAATTAATAGTGGTTAATATTTCTGATGAATTTTCAGAGCGAAGTGGAAGATCGAACAGAAAGTCATGATCAAGAAGATCGTCTATGCCCCTATCGTCACACTCCGTTTTTCCTTCGATAGGCTAGTACACCGCCGCGAGATTTTTAGCAAAGACATCGGCTTTTTCCTGTTTTGATCGCGCCCAAGTGATGAATCGAAACGGCGGTTAGGGATTCATTGGGGGATTACAATTTTTGCACGCTTTTTGCGATAACTTAATGTATTTTATTCATTCTTAAAAACTAATTGCTAATGCAACAATGGGTATACTCTTGCTCTGTATTACATATTGTTACAATACATAAAAAGGTATACAAAATTCTTATTATAATATAGAAAACAATAAAATATTATACACTATCATATGGATGAAGTTTAAAATACATACAAATAGTAAAATAGTACATATAAAATAAATTTATATACTATCTTACCTTCAGCTAAAGTTAAAGTGAATGATACTTACAGACATTTTCCTTGTTTGTGTAATTTACAGTGCCCAATGTCATTTCAAAGGTCGGCATTTGCATATTAAGATATGTTGGATCTAAAAAATTATGTAAAATGAAATTTAAAAGAAAAACCCCTTCATTAACTTCGTCCTAAAGATTATAATTCAAAATAAAAAACTCACTGAGAACAAAAAAATCATCATAAAAGGTTAAATACTAAAATTTTTCTACTGATGATCTAATTTCAGGAATTTAATTATAAACTACAATTCTTCACATTGACATTTGACTACCATGAAAAATTTTCAATGCAACTTTATTATTAATGTAACCAGAAAAAAAAATACCTGATGATGTTGATGGTTTTGGTAAGTTGTAAATGTCTTGCATTGGTTTTCTAATAAATAATCTCTTTGACGATAATGGATCTAAAAAAATACAACAATAATTTGAAAAATGATTGAGAACACAATTTTTACTAAATTATTTTAAAAAGCTGAGAAGGTACTAACTTTAATGGTTAGCTTAGAAAATAATTCATATCTTTAAAAAATCCCCCTACAGAGATGCTGGCAATAAAAATAGATCGCAACAAGCGTATAAAAATTTCAACATAGTTGATGAAAATATATGGCTCAGATGGTCAGAGTTATGCTGCTATGTAAAATTTTTTATAGGTTTTCTAAACAAGTATTTCCTTTTCCTAAGTGTAGAACAACATTTTTTAATGTAAAAACAATTTCTTAAACTCTATTATATTTCAGTTGTGGTGCTGAGGTACAAAGTGTGACTTTAAACATTCCCTCTGACTACTCTGCTGTGTACAGGATACTGTGTGAAGCTGATTTTGATTTTTATCATATTTCAATCATGAGTATATAATGATATCATGAATATATAATGAAATCCAATACATATTATAAAAATAGAAAATGACCAAACCTGGAATATTGAGATTTGGTACAGCAATATTGCAGAGTCTGTTATTTCTGCAAAGATGTTTTAATTCAAAGTGTGCACGACACACCCGACGAAACTTATATATATGTTCATTTTGTAATGACAATATATCACCACCAATTTTATACAACCAATTGTTGAATCGAATTCTTTCTTTTTCTGGATTTGGAAAACTATGAAGTACAGGTTGCATCTCTAAAACAAATAAGGCTAGTATTTTAGGACTTAATATTTATATTAGTTTTAAATGAAATTATAGTTAAGGTTGGGTAAATGGTGGTATAGATATTTTTTGAGAAAAACATATAAAAATGTCGACGGACACTGAGGGAGAATTACATATATTTACATATACACAATAAAATTTAGTCTATATATAATCTAATCCTTATATAAATTAAAAATATTACAAATGAGGCCGGTCGTGGCGCAGCGGCACGAGGTGTGACTGCAAAACCGACTGGTTGTGGGTTCGAATCCCACTCGAGGAGATGAAATATTTACTTAAATTTATATTTCCATTTCTTCGCTCTGGTGTCGAGGTTAAGCGCGGCGTTGAGTTCTGCCACTCAACACGCAATGCCTCCAGAATTCGGCAGAAAGTGGGGAACGGAGTGTCTTAACACTAGGTTCCCTCTGCCTACCCTGCTGTGTGCGGGATACAGCGTGAAGCTAATTTAATTTAATTTATTTTTTTACAAATGTGATGAGATCATATACATAGATATTTAAAAACAAAAAAAAACTTATTGATATTCTTACTATGCGTAAAATTTATTTTAAAAATAATTTTATAGGCTTTCTGTATTTATATTTTTAACTATAGGTATAATTATACACCATACACATATTTACTATTAAAATCAAAAATACCTCCACTCTCCTTGCACCCAGGAACACAGCAATGTTTGTCTGAAGACATTATGTGCCCTAAAAAATCTTTCCAAGACACACAATATCATACAGCACAAGTAACGAGTACAAACTCAACAACAAACAAAGTTGTAACAGTAATAGTAAAATTAATTTACCGGAGGAACTTGAGCTCAACTCAACGGAAAATGGCATAAACTATTACAAAAATATCATATATGAATACCGAAGTCGACGAGCAACACCAGCATCAGCAGATATTTTGAAATTGAAATTTTAAAATTTTTAGATAAATAATTAAATAGACTATAGAGTACCATAGAGTAGAGAGTTATTCAGAGTAAGCCACCACAGATAGTGAAGAACGGATTGCGAAAAAAATATATGTTTATTCTTATGAGCAATACAATAAATAATTTGTGGTAAATATAATTTTATATTAATAATTATAAATATACAAAATTAATAAATTAAATTATTATTATTGTTCGTATTCAATTTGCAGTGACATCTGTTGACGTTAATTGAAAAATTCAATTCTAAAGCGACCTCTGGAATCGTGAGTCTCAACTAATGCAAATATAATGCTACAAGATAAAAAATTGTCTATAATGGTCTAAAGCCTCGATACTCTATATACTTCTTAATTTTATAATATTATACGTCAAAAGTTTCCAGCTCCGTTGTACTAAGATTGTAGAGCCTGATAAGAGTTTAGACGGACTATACTTGTGTCTGATTTTGTAATTATTGTATATTAAAATGGATAGAGATTATTTCATTGACGATTTGGAAATGATAGAAGAAAATGAAGAAATATTACCATTAACGAGGCAAGTGAAATTGTATAAACCCCGCAATAACCCTTTTGAAGATCTTACAGAAGATGAATTTAAATATAAATATAGATTTTCACGTTCAACTGCATATTGCATTACTGAAATGTTGAAAAATGATTTGGCTGGAGATGCAAGAGGAGGCTTTATACCAAATCATCTCAAAGTTTTAGCTGCAATAAGGACTTGGGCTCGTGGGGAGGTAAATAAATTATCTCAATATACTAAACTGTTATAAGGCTAGGTCCCCGGCTTAATTGTTATATACTTTCTTGCTTGCAGTCCATTAGTAGCCAAGTTTGAGTTTAAATAAACATGTAGTATAATACTAATTATTATGTATTAGATGTAAATATAGTACTTAACTATTTATTTGTACATCACACTTCTATCCTATTAAACAACTGCATATAGATAGTACAATCTGTTTACAAAAATTGCTATACTTTGTGTTACAAACATTAGTAATAGAATTGTTAGAATCTAGTAAATTTTGAAACCATACCACTTATCTATTTTACAGATTCAAGATGATGCAGGAGATCTGAGCGGGTTTAGTCAGCCAACAATATCCCTTGTGTGCAAACAAGTTGCTTTAGCAATAGTTGGACACAGGCATCAATGGATAAAAATGCCTGCCTCTGACAGTGAACAAAACAGTGTGATTGCTGATTTCTATGCAATATGTGGCTTTAGACAAGTTCTTGGGGCCATTGATTGTACACATATTCGAATCCCAAAAATTTCAGGAGATATTGGTCAATACTACATAAACAGGAAAGGATACAGTTCAATAAATGTGCAAGTAAGTTTTTGTTTCTGCTACTGAAGCATATTACTATTTAAAGGTTTCTACAACAAAATTTTGTAGAATTTTATGATATAAAAGTGATTTTGTCTACATTGTTACAGATTGTCTCAAATGCAAATTTAGAGATAATGGATATAGTTGCACACTGGCGAGGCAGCACACATGACTCCAGGATATTCAATGAGTCTCGATTAAAACAAACATTTGAAAGAGGAGAATTTAAGGGAAGACTATTAGGAGATTCAGGTTATGCCTGTACTCCTTACCTATTTACACCAATATTGCATCCAGCTACTGACAAAGAAAAACTATACAACCATGCTCATATACATACTCGTAATAGTGTTGAAAGGTGTTTTGGTGTATGGAAGCAGCGGTTCCAGTGTCTTCTTAGAGGGTTCAAAACCAAGTTGGATAACACTAAACTATATATAGTTGCATTGGCAGTATTGCACAATATTGCTATGCAGAAAAAAGATCTGGTACCAGAAGCAGAAGTGAGCAGTATTCCAGTAACAAATGCCTGTGTTGTAAATAACACATTGAGAGGAAGTGCTGCAAGGGCAGCATTCATTAATGAAAATTTTTAATTTTATAAACTATATTTATTTATTAGCTTCACGCTGTATCCCGCACACAGCAGGGTAGGCAGAGGGAACCTAGTGTTAACACACTCCGTTCCCCACTTGCTGCCGAATTTTGGAGGCATTGCGTGTTGAGTAGCAGAACTCAACCTCGACACCAGAGCGAAGAAATGGATTTTTAATTTAATTTTATATTTATTTATATTTTTTTATTTTATATAGTATATTTCAACAGGATAAAAATTTCCCACTTCCATGTGGGTCTCTACATGAAAACTAGGCAAATCCATTGTTATAATGTGCCAAAAAAACTATAAAATATATTTTTTTGTTGATATCAATAATACAGGTTGTTTTATTAAATATAGCTTGTTTAAATGAGCCCATGTCTTTTCGGGCTTTTATTTTCATACTTTTCACCTACAACAACCTCATATAGATCTTGAAGCTTCAAACAAGTGATTACAGACAGGCAGTTTATTCCCGGAAACAGAAGGTTCTATTATCGCAATTCAGGATCAAATAATAAACACTAAAAAAATTATGAAATATATTTATAAGAAGAGATGTCGGTCGGGGTGGCGGTGGCGCTGTGGGTGGTGTGGGCGGCCCGGGCAGCGCGGGCGTATCGCTTAACGGCGCGGGCGGCACGCGCGGCGGCGGCCCGAGCTGCTGCTGCACGGGCGGCGAGGGCGGTAGAAAGGCGGACTGCGCTCGCGACGCGGAGAGCCGCAACGCGTGCGGCGCGCGTTGCGCGAGCTGCGGCTTCTCGCTTTCTCATTGC
Source organism: Heliconius himera (assembly GCA_021202915.1). Lineage (NCBI taxonomy): Eukaryota > Metazoa > Arthropoda > Insecta > Lepidoptera > Nymphalidae > Heliconius > Heliconius himera. The sequence goes on along the minus strand of JAJHJA010000001.1, from coordinate 1,198,442 downwards.
AACTGTGGGATACGTTTTAATATATTTATTGGGATTTTGGTAATATTTTCAGTTAAACACGTAGATTTCTGATTACAATGAGTTTTATTTAAACACTTGAACATTACAGTACATAGCTTATAGAATGAACTCTGTGACATCGATCGAGTATCACTACTCCGGGGTACAATAGGAACGTTTTTTCGTACATTTTCATTAATAAAGCAATTTGTTAACAGTAAAAAACATAATTGGAGGATCATTTATAGAGATATCGATCATCCTGAAGTACATCTCGCGGGTTATTGGCTCTCTTAAACGTGTTATCACAAAATAAAAGGTAAAGGGCATCCCACCGGCGGATGACGCATCGATCGCTGACCAAGCCTAACGAATGCCATCGATTTATAGAACTTTTAGTAATATAATCATTAAAATGAATGCATTGCCTATTTTTTAGGCCATTAAAAGAGGGAACTGAAGGGCCGGGACGCGGCTGTGGTGAGAAAAATTTTGAACTACGAAGAAATCGTCTTTCAACTGTCGGCAAAAAATAGGAAGGAATTTAACGGGCTAATACTGGCGATATATCAAAAATATGTACTCACTATCATAGAGCCTGGCCTCAGCTAACCTAGCTTCCCTTCCCGACGTCGTGGATAAAAATAATAAATAACTATAATATATGTCAAATAATATATGTACAAACAAAATAATATATGTCAAAGTCAAATAATTTTATTCAAAATAAGAAGTTACATGTTTCATTTTTTGAACGTGAGAAGAACCGGCGCAAGAAACGAGGCGGGACTTATTTTTTTAAATCAATTATACAAAATCACATTTCAACGTTTCCGACAATGATACTTTGAAATAGACTGGAGCGAGCATTTCATTCCCAAGGCGTGTTATCATTTACATAATCATTACTTTGGTAATAACCTTTAACACACAAACGTCTTTTCACAACTCTTTTAAATTGTGATATAGAACATTCTCGGACGTTTTCTGGGATCCTATTGTAAAAGCGTACACATTGTCCCATAAAAGAATTGCGGACCCGATGTAATCGGGTTACAGGTGCAATAAGTTTACTCCTATTTCTAGTATTGATATTATGTATATCACCAATTTTGGCAAAATCTTTAATATTTTTCTTAATATACATAACATTTTCAAAAATGTATTGAGATGCAACTGTCAAAATATTTATTTCTTTAAATTTTTGCCTTAACGATTCTTTTGGGCCTAAATTATAGATTGCGCGAATAGCTCGCTTCTGCAAGACAAAAATTGATTTAATACCGGCTGCATTATACCAAAGTAGAATGCCGTAGGAACAATTAACAATTATAAATCAAACAACGAACCACAATATTAATTATATAATCTACTAATTTATTTTTATGTAGAACACATTGAATACAATGAAAATCACATAATATAAATATAGCAGTTTTAATTCTTTCTTTTTTTTAACTATTTTATTAAATACATCTTGGTTATTTGAAATTAATTTAATAAATTCTTTGCTGGAAGTGCAAAGTCGATCTGCAAATTCTATATTGTATATATTTGATTTCATCTTTGGAAGTTAAATAACTCACACATTGACTGCATGATTTAAAATAAATATTTTTTTTAGAAAATATCCACACAAATACTGCAGAGGTTCTATAATTTGTGTAATGGTTTCATTCACCTCCAATGGTGTCCATTCATAATTAAATATAGATTGAAAATCAAATGTGCAGGTGGACGACATAGTTTCTCTATTGTCATTGATGATTATGAACATATAATGATTGGCAATGGTCATTTTCACAGTTTTCACATAAGGTTGTTACACTGTTTAGATTATTTATTAAAAGTGTTGCAAATATTAACACAAAGTGATCACAAGTAGGGTTGTTGTTGTGAAACTCATGACTCCTTACTGCACCAAAAAAAAATTTCAATAGGATCTAGATCTAGGTGTCGCAATCACACTGAGATTATATTGTACTCAACCCTTAATTTTTTTAATAATGTTTTAATTCCATTTGGTGTCTACACTCGATTTGACACAGTGGGACAGATTCTACTTTTCCACTGCTTGACAAAAATTTCTTGGAATAAAATATATTTTTTGCTTCCGTCCATGTTTTGTTGCGCACCAACTTGAGTGAGGCTGGAAAATTTTTAGTTTTACTGCCACTTATTGAGTCAAAAATATTGTCTAGAAATAATAAAAGGTCCACTGTTTCTTTGCATTCTGCAGGTAGAATTCCTTTATCTGAAAATGATATTAATAAAATTTTAATAATTTAAACTTCACAAGATTAAGAATGGGATAAACTATGGTACTCCTTATTGAATTTTTACTTCTGTCTATTATGTGTTGGCTCACAAATGATATGTTCTTAATATATATTTTTTTATTTTAATTCAGCATAGTATTATGTGACTTGATTATAAAAAAAATATTATAACAAATTCTTCACCTTTTTAAACTGATAATCTTTAAGAATTTTACTATTGTTCTATCAATTCGCTTCATTATTGAAATAATCTTAGAATTGGGGCCAGCTGTGGAGCAGGGGCACAAAGTGTGACTGTAGAAACAACTGGTTTACATTTATATTTTCATTTCTTTGTTCTGGTTTTGAGGTAAATCGCAGTGTTGAGTTCTGCCACTCAACATACAATCAAAGCATTCAGAATTCAGTGGGAAATGGGGAATGAAATGTCTTAACACTGGGTTCCCTTTACCTCACATGCTGTGTAAGAGGATACAGGTGAAGCTGTTTTAGTTTTTTAATAACTATAGTTGAATGAAATTAAAAAACAATTAAATATTAATTGTTGTTTAAAATTGAGACTCTATAAAAAATATTAAAGTACTAGTAATTGTTACCTGCAAGATATCCCAGGTTTGAAGCTACTGTACGGCTAAAAATTTGGGTAGCAAACTTAACCTTCATTTTGTTAATTTTAGCAGGGTTCACGTGGTTTTCTGTTAATTTTGGAATCAGTCTGATACCATTGTACCCTGGGTTTTCTTTATAAAGACATTCTAAATGAGACCATTTTGCAATTTTTATCGTATCATTTGTTATATATTGTAGATTTTTTGTTATTAAATTATTTCTTATGCATTTAATTAAATGTGGGGGATCATAAAGAGGTATAACTTCTCTATTGTTGATGAGTATTATATTTTCTTTTGGTTGTTCCTTTCTCCTTAAATAGATTCCCCTGGTCTCATTTAGCAACCACTTCAGTGTTTGTCTGTTGTTGGTACCCTGATCACAAACTGTTGCCAACACTATGAACCCTGCCTCTTGAATACCTTTCACTACCTCTTTTATTTGATTAGCCAGTTCTGGTCCCTTAGTACAGTTTTTAGAAAATGAATAATATATTGGTTGTTTATAATTATGTAACAAACCACGTATCATGAACACTAGGGCGTGGTCAGCATACTCAGCTGTTTTTTCACGTCCATTATCTATGAAACCAGCCACTTCATCTTTTCTCTCTTGATAGGTTACATTGACTTTGAGAGAAACTTCGTCGAAAAGTAATACACATAATTTTTCTGTATTTTTTATACTTTCCGACTTTTTTTTTAATTGGAAGAAAATATTCTTATTAAATCCAGGCGTAAGTTTGCTTTGATGGATTAATTTAATTAAAGTTTATGCCGCAGGCAAAATAAATATTGACCTTAAAAATTTGTAGGCCTTAGGACTATGTTTAAAAATCGATAAAGAAGCAATTTTTTCTTCTAATGTAAAACGACGTCCTTGTTCTTTTTTGTTATTTTCACGCCCTTGTAATTTAAAAAGCAACTTTGCTAAACTTGTCGAATTAGCAAGGACATTTGAAGAACAATTAGAAACTATACGCTTTGATATTTTGACCTGAGCCATTTGTTTTTTTAATTTATTCTTCATTTTACTCAGTCTTATTCTAGCGTTAATAATTTTTTTGTAAATCTCTTCTTCTGGTTTGGAGAAGAACACCTTTCTTGATAAAATTTTTGTTTTATTCCTAATTTTTTCTGTTAAAAACAATAAGAAGGCTTAGTTAACATTTCTAAATAAGAATAATAATGTTTTTTAAGATGTATTCTCCATATTTCTTATGGTCTTATACATTATCTTGTATGGTATATATTTAAAAAAAATAAATTATCAACTTACCAGGCACTGAGTCTTCATTTTCTTGAATCTCTATAAAACAACGAGAAGTATTTGAAGAATGTTTTTTTGTTTTGTCTATCAATATTTGAGGATCTGAAAAAAATGTATTAATTTGCTTTAGATATTTTTTTTAGATATTATCATGCGATCAGTCTAAGGACTACAGATGTATGGAGAGCTATAGTGGCTTTTTAGGAACTTATTCCCCATTGGAAATGTCTCCTATATGGAATAACTGCATAGCATGACATTGTGGTGGCTGTGTCTAGAATTTGTTTCCTTCTTAGTTGGTTTTTTGCCCTAGGTAGGTGAGTTGTTCGGCTAATTTATTTGGGTGATTTTCAGGCCTATTTTTATAGTTGTTGTTACTGGTCTGTATTTCCTGCTTCACTGTAGGTATTTAAAGATAGTTATGAATTTCCTTAATTTGTATGACCCATGGACAGTTTCCGATTTGTTTTAAGTATATGTTAAAGTTTAAGATTTTGAGTTCTTTGAATTATGTTAATATTGGAGACACATGCAGTTGTCCCTAAAATTGGATGTTGTAGGTGCATATGCATATGTGGGATTTCCATGTTGGTTTACCATCTAAATGCACACCAAGATATTTAACACTGTTTTGCTGTGGCAATTCGCGACCATCTATGGTGACCACAGCATATTGTTCTTTTCTAAGATTAAAGTTGACTTGTACAGATTTAGTAGCACTCACTATTATTTTTCATTTAGTCAACCATTGGAAGACAACATTAAGGCTATTTTGGAGGGCCCTTGATGTTTATATAGGACATGTATTGCATGCTAACATGGCTGTGTCATCAGCAAATGTTGCTATTGTTACACCTGTGGTTTGAGGTAGGTCATAAGTGTAAATTATGTATAGAACTGGTTTTGGAACCAGTACAATTTTATTAGCAATAGAACTGGTTTTGGGACCAGTATCTACACTCAACTCACTGTATTGGTACAGAGCCTTGAGGGATATCAGCTAAAATTTCATAGAAAGGGGATGTATATTTGACCTGTTTAACTTGGAAGATCCTTTCCGACAGATACGATTTTATGAATCCAAAGTAGGTATGCGGTAAGAGGGATTTGATTTTATACATGAGTCCACAGTGCCAGACTTTCTTGAATGCCTGCTGCACATCCAGAAATGCCGATGAGCAATATTGTCTTCGTTCTAAAGCTGATCGTACAACTCTACAAACTCTATGTGCCTGTTCGATATTTGCATGCTCTTTACTAAAACCCAATGGGTGATCAGGTATGATACATTTTTCGTTCAGTGTTTCGAATTTTGAGGTATTTTATGTAGTGAAAGTTCTTTGAGAACTATTTTATCAAAACCATTTTATTTTCGAAGGAATTAATAGTGGTTAATATTTCTGATGAATTTTCAGAGCGAAGTGGAAGATCGAACAGAAAGTCATGATCAAGAAGATCGTCTATGCCCCTATCGTCACACTCCGTTTTTCCTTCGATAGGCTAGTACACCGCCGCGAGATTTTTAGCAAAGACATCGGCTTTTTCCTGTTTTGATCGCGCCCAAGTGATGAATCGAAACGGCGGTTAGGGATTCATTGGGGGATTACAATTTTTGCACGCTTTTTGCGATAACTTAATGTATTTTATTCATTCTTAAAAACTAATTGCTAATGCAACAATGGGTATACTCTTGCTCTGTATTACATATTGTTACAATACATAAAAAGGTATACAAAATTCTTATTATAATATAGAAAACAATAAAATATTATACACTATCATATGGATGAAGTTTAAAATACATACAAATAGTAAAATAGTACATATAAAATAAATTTATATACTATCTTACCTTCAGCTAAAGTTAAAGTGAATGATACTTACAGACATTTTCCTTGTTTGTGTAATTTACAGTGCCCAATGTCATTTCAAAGGTCGGCATTTGCATATTAAGATATGTTGGATCTAAAAAATTATGTAAAATGAAATTTAAAAGAAAAACCCCTTCATTAACTTCGTCCTAAAGATTATAATTCAAAATAAAAAACTCACTGAGAACAAAAAAATCATCATAAAAGGTTAAATACTAAAATTTTTCTACTGATGATCTAATTTCAGGAATTTAATTATAAACTACAATTCTTCACATTGACATTTGACTACCATGAAAAATTTTCAATGCAACTTTATTATTAATGTAACCAGAAAAAAAAATACCTGATGATGTTGATGGTTTTGGTAAGTTGTAAATGTCTTGCATTGGTTTTCTAATAAATAATCTCTTTGACGATAATGGATCTAAAAAAATACAACAATAATTTGAAAAATGATTGAGAACACAATTTTTACTAAATTATTTTAAAAAGCTGAGAAGGTACTAACTTTAATGGTTAGCTTAGAAAATAATTCATATCTTTAAAAAATCCCCCTACAGAGATGCTGGCAATAAAAATAGATCGCAACAAGCGTATAAAAATTTCAACATAGTTGATGAAAATATATGGCTCAGATGGTCAGAGTTATGCTGCTATGTAAAATTTTTTATAGGTTTTCTAAACAAGTATTTCCTTTTCCTAAGTGTAGAACAACATTTTTTAATGTAAAAACAATTTCTTAAACTCTATTATATTTCAGTTGTGGTGCTGAGGTACAAAGTGTGACTTTAAACATTCCCTCTGACTACTCTGCTGTGTACAGGATACTGTGTGAAGCTGATTTTGATTTTTATCATATTTCAATCATGAGTATATAATGATATCATGAATATATAATGAAATCCAATACATATTATAAAAATAGAAAATGACCAAACCTGGAATATTGAGATTTGGTACAGCAATATTGCAGAGTCTGTTATTTCTGCAAAGATGTTTTAATTCAAAGTGTGCACGACACACCCGACGAAACTTATATATATGTTCATTTTGTAATGACAATATATCACCACCAATTTTATACAACCAATTGTTGAATCGAATTCTTTCTTTTTCTGGATTTGGAAAACTATGAAGTACAGGTTGCATCTCTAAAACAAATAAGGCTAGTATTTTAGGACTTAATATTTATATTAGTTTTAAATGAAATTATAGTTAAGGTTGGGTAAATGGTGGTATAGATATTTTTTGAGAAAAACATATAAAAATGTCGACGGACACTGAGGGAGAATTACATATATTTACATATACACAATAAAATTTAGTCTATATATAATCTAATCCTTATATAAATTAAAAATATTACAAATGAGGCCGGTCGTGGCGCAGCGGCACGAGGTGTGACTGCAAAACCGACTGGTTGTGGGTTCGAATCCCACTCGAGGAGATGAAATATTTACTTAAATTTATATTTCCATTTCTTCGCTCTGGTGTCGAGGTTAAGCGCGGCGTTGAGTTCTGCCACTCAACACGCAATGCCTCCAGAATTCGGCAGAAAGTGGGGAACGGAGTGTCTTAACACTAGGTTCCCTCTGCCTACCCTGCTGTGTGCGGGATACAGCGTGAAGCTAATTTAATTTAATTTATTTTTTTACAAATGTGATGAGATCATATACATAGATATTTAAAAACAAAAAAAAACTTATTGATATTCTTACTATGCGTAAAATTTATTTTAAAAATAATTTTATAGGCTTTCTGTATTTATATTTTTAACTATAGGTATAATTATACACCATACACATATTTACTATTAAAATCAAAAATACCTCCACTCTCCTTGCACCCAGGAACACAGCAATGTTTGTCTGAAGACATTATGTGCCCTAAAAAATCTTTCCAAGACACACAATATCATACAGCACAAGTAACGAGTACAAACTCAACAACAAACAAAGTTGTAACAGTAATAGTAAAATTAATTTACCGGAGGAACTTGAGCTCAACTCAACGGAAAATGGCATAAACTATTACAAAAATATCATATATGAATACCGAAGTCGACGAGCAACACCAGCATCAGCAGATATTTTGAAATTGAAATTTTAAAATTTTTAGATAAATAATTAAATAGACTATAGAGTACCATAGAGTAGAGAGTTATTCAGAGTAAGCCACCACAGATAGTGAAGAACGGATTGCGAAAAAAATATATGTTTATTCTTATGAGCAATACAATAAATAATTTGTGGTAAATATAATTTTATATTAATAATTATAAATATACAAAATTAATAAATTAAATTATTATTATTGTTCGTATTCAATTTGCAGTGACATCTGTTGACGTTAATTGAAAAATTCAATTCTAAAGCGACCTCTGGAATCGTGAGTCTCAACTAATGCAAATATAATGCTACAAGATAAAAAATTGTCTATAATGGTCTAAAGCCTCGATACTCTATATACTTCTTAATTTTATAATATTATACGTCAAAAGTTTCCAGCTCCGTTGTACTAAGATTGTAGAGCCTGATAAGAGTTTAGACGGACTATACTTGTGTCTGATTTTGTAATTATTGTATATTAAAATGGATAGAGATTATTTCATTGACGATTTGGAAATGATAGAAGAAAATGAAGAAATATTACCATTAACGAGGCAAGTGAAATTGTATAAACCCCGCAATAACCCTTTTGAAGATCTTACAGAAGATGAATTTAAATATAAATATAGATTTTCACGTTCAACTGCATATTGCATTACTGAAATGTTGAAAAATGATTTGGCTGGAGATGCAAGAGGAGGCTTTATACCAAATCATCTCAAAGTTTTAGCTGCAATAAGGACTTGGGCTCGTGGGGAGGTAAATAAATTATCTCAATATACTAAACTGTTATAAGGCTAGGTCCCCGGCTTAATTGTTATATACTTTCTTGCTTGCAGTCCATTAGTAGCCAAGTTTGAGTTTAAATAAATATGTAGTATAATACTAATTATTATGTATTAGATGTAAATATAGTACTTAACTATTTATTTGTACATCACACTTCTATCCTATTAAACAACTGCATATAGATAGTACAATCTGTTTACAAAAATTGCTATACTTTGTGTTACAAACATTAGTAATAGAATTGTTAGAATCTAGTAAATTTTGAAACCATACCACTTATCTATTTTACAGATTCAAGATGATGCAGGAGATCTGAGCGGGTTTAGTCAGCCAACAATATCCCTTGTGTGCAAACAAGTTGCTTTAGCAATAGTTGGACACAGGCATCAATGGATAAAAATGCCTGCCTCTGACAGTGAACAAAACAGTGTGATTGCTGATTTCTATGCAATATGTGGCTTTAGACAAGTTCTTGGGGCCATTGATTGTACACATATTCGAATCCCAAAAATTTCAGGAGATATTGGTCAATACTACATAAACAGGAAAGGATACAGTTCAATAAATGTGCAAGTAAGTTTTTGTTTCTGCTACTGAAGCATATTACTATTTAAAGGTTTCTACCACAAAATTTTGTAGAATTTTATGATATAAAAGTGATTTTGTCTACATTGTTACAGATTGTCTCAAATGCAAATTTAGAGATAATGGATATAGTTGCACACTGGCGAGGCAGCACACATGACTCCAGGATATTCAATGAGTCTCGATTAAAACAAACATTTGAAAGAGGAGAATTTAAGGGAAGACTATTAGGAGATTCAGGTTATGCCTGTACTCCTTACCTATTTACACCAATATTGCATCCAGCTACTGACAAAGAAAAACTATACAACCATGCTCATATACATACTCGTAATAGTGTTGAAAGGTGTTTTGGTGTATGGAAGCAGCGGTTCCAGTGTCTTCTTAGAGGGTTCAAAACCAAGTTGGATAACACTAAACTATATATAGTTGCATTGGCAGTATTGCACAATATTGCTATGCAGAAAAAAGATCTGGTACCAGAAGCAGAAGTGAGCAGTATTCCAGTAACAAATGCCTGTGTTGTAAATAACACATTGAGAGGAAGTGCTGCAAGGGCAGCATTCATTAATGAAAATTTTTAATTTTATAAACTATATTTATTTATTAGCTTCACGCTGTATCCCGCACACAGCAGGGTAGGCAGAGGGAACCTAGTGTTAACACACTCCGTTCCCCACTTGCTGCCGAATTTTGGAGGCATTGCGTGTTGAGTAGCAGAACTCAACCTCGACACCAGAGCGAAGAAATGGATTTTTAATTTAATTTAATTTTATATTTATTTATATTTTTTTATTTTATATAGTATATTTCAACAGGATAAAAATTTCCCACTTCCATGTGGGTCTCTACATGAAAACTAGGCAAATCCATTGTTATAATGTGCCAAAAAAACTATAAAATATATTTTTTTGTTGATATCAATAATACAGGTTGTTTTATTAAATATAGCTTGTTTAAATGAGCCCATGTCTTTTCGGGCTTTTATTTTCATACTTTTCACCTACAACAACCTCATATAGATCTTGAAGCTTCAAACAAGTGATTACAGACAGGCAGTTTATTCCCGGAAACAGAAGGTTCTATTATCGCAATTCAGGATCAAATAATAAACACTAAAAAAATTATGAAATATATTTATAAGAAGAGATGTCGGTCGGGGTGGCGGTGGCGCTGTGGGTGGTGTGGGCGGCCCGGGCAGCGCGGGCGTATCGCTTAACGGCGCGGGCGGCACGCGCGGCGGCGGCCCGAGCTGCTGCTGCACGGGCGGCGAGGGCGGTAGAAAGGCGGACTGCGCTCGCGACGCGGAGAGCCGCAACGCGTGCGGCGCGCGTTGCGCGAGCTGCGGCTTCTCGCTTTCTCATTGCAACTGTGGGATACGTTTTAATATATTTATTGGGATTTTGGTAATATTTTCAGTTAAACACGTAGATTTCTGATTACAATGAGTTTTATTTAAACACTTGAACATTACAGTACATAGCTTATAGAATGAACTCTGTGACATCGATCGAGTATCACTACTCCGGGGTACAATAGGAACGTTTTTTCGTACATTTTCATTAATAAAGCAATTTGTTAACAGTAAAAAACATAATTGGAGGATCATTTATAGAGATATCGATCATCCTGAAGTACATCTCGCGGGTTATTGGCTCTCTTAAACGTGTTATCACAAAATAAAAGGTAAAGGGCATCCCACCGGCGGATGACGCATCGATCGCTGACCAAGCCTAACGAATGCCATCGATTTATAGAACTTTTAGTAATATAATCATTAAAATGAATGCATTGCCTATTTTTTAGGCCATTAAAAGAGGGAACTGAAGGGCCGGGACGCGGCTGTGGTGAGAAAAATTTTGAACTACGAAGAAATCGTCTTTCAACTGTCGGCAAAAAATAGGAAGGAATTTAACGGGCTAATACTGGCGATATATCAAAAATATGTACTCACTATCATAGAGCCTGGCCTCAGCTAACCTAGCTTCCCTTCCCGACATCGTGGATAAAAATAATAAATAACTATAATATATGTCAAATAATATATGTACAAACAAAATAATATATGTCAAAGTCAAATAATTTTATTCAAAATAAGAAGTTACATGTTTCATTTTTTGAACGTGAGAAGAACCGGCGCAAGAAACGAGGCGGGACTTATTTTTTTAAATCAATTATACAAAATCACATTTCAACGTTTCCGACAATGATACTTTGAATGATAACAACAAAATTTGCCAGAATTAGCTTGCATCACATCAAACAAAATGTTAGCACAATCTAACTTTAGTGGAACTCGATCACGTATGGTCATTTATAACCCCCATTTAACCAGGAATGAGCGTCACACATAAGGCACCCCAAGGCACGTGATAAGCCTTCTGAATCATTTCAGTTATTAGCACGTCTAGTACTTTCCTGGCCATGCGCCGTCATCGGCAGCGCTGCAAACTTCTCTGCTGGAGAGTTCCTCAGTAAGGAACTTTGATTACTGTCTTCACTCGAAGCAGCGCCACTAGGTGCATCTGAGGCTCCAGCAGTATCGCCAAATTGTTGTAATTATAATCTGTACGAGAAACAAGGTGTTAATTAATCACATCAACTTACTCTTTTACCTATTCTGTCACTCATCACATAAACAAGACTCTCATACAAAAACTTTTGCCATAGAGATAAAGTAAGCTTTGAAAAACGATCATACATCGCCATACCAAAAACCTCACTCAAATTCTTACTTGAACTTTTAAGTTCCAAAAAGACAAAAGTTAATGGCAAACAGTATTTAAAGAATATGGCCATCGGGATAATCCCTGGCAGAATTATTGTTGACTTAGCTTCGTCACGAGGCGCAATCGCCTCGCAGCAGTGGAGCTACGGCGGCAGTTCGAGCACGTCGCACCAATGCGAGCAGAGATGCATCGCGTGAGGCTCGCAGACACGCGCAGAGACGTGTCGTGCACCACGAGCAGAGGCTCGCAGACGCGTCGCACATCGTGGGAGCGTGAGCGCGTCATAGCGACACGGTGGCGGCACGGCGGTGAATCTTGCAACAGCACCATGAAAACGCCAGCGCGAGCGCCTAAGGAACCCTTAGCGCTCGGGATCCATAACATGGCTTCATCACCCCACCCATAAAATGGCGTCTTGACCTATCTCGCTACCCGCGACCATAGTATCGACGTGATTTGTTTTGTGATTTATTCGTGCATCACCCATATTTAACACTGTATTTCTTTATAAGCAATAAATAATGAGACTGGTGTTTTATTTGCACCCACAACAATAACAAAATAATAAAGTACAAGGATTTGGCCTAATGGGCTTAGATAAGTATCCCACTTCTGAAATAAGGTTTCAGAAGGGAAATGTAAAAAGGAAAACAACACAACACTAATATAACAAAATACAGGTTTATGTATTGAACATCAAAATAAATATTAACTGAAGTTTAAATGACTAGAAACTAATATAAAACACCAATAACATTTGACAACATATATAGGTATTTACTCAGTGTTAATTATAGCAGCACTTTTAACCAATTCACAATGTTTATTAATTAAAAACATTTAATTACTTTATAACTTGTTAACAATGAACTAGTAACAACCTAATAACAAATCACATCGAATACAACTGCCTTATTATACTAACGTTTGCGCGGGAAATGTGCCTTCTGGCTTACGTCAGTAACTCTTATAGTAAATGACAGGAGCGAGCAAAATGTTGACACTGACAGCTGACATATTGCAGTGCTATATTTGACAGTTGACATATTGTAGTCCAGTAGTCTCCTAAGTATATTGTTAAAATATCTTACCATTAAGGAATAAATAAACATGAGAGACATGAGATTTATGAATTTTGAAAAACTACCCAGCCAGGTTGTTACTAATGCTTTGTAGTGAGGTAATAAAACGCGAAAATTAATTAAAATTCAATGTTCTCCTTTACCAGAGAAGCGTATTTAACCGAAATATAAACTGTGACATTTTCTTAATAATCTGTAGTTTCTCATTTTATTAATAGTTTAAAATGTACATTCAAAATTTTACAGTCTGTGGTATGTCATTTGTGGCTTTTTAGAAAATAGAAGTTATTCAATCACAGAGTACATTCTATATACTACTACTACTACTAGAGTTTAGACGGACTATACTTGTGTCTGATTTTGTAATTATTGTATATTAAAATGGATAGAGATTATTTCATTGACGATTTGGAAATGATAGAAGAAAATGAAGAAATATTACCATTAACGAGGCAAGTGAAATTGTATAAACCCCGCAATAACCCTTTTGAAGATCTTACAGAAGATGAATTTAAATATAAATATAGATTTTCACGTTCAACTGCATATTGCATTACTGAAGTGTTGAAAAATGATTTGGCTGGAGATGCAAGAGGAGGCTTTATACCAAATCATCTCAAAGTTTTAGCTGCAATAAGGACTTGGGCTCGTGGGGAGGTAAATAAATTATCTCAATATACTAAACTGTTATAAGGCTAGGTCCCCGGCTTAATTGTTATATACTTTCTTGCTTGCAGTCCATTAGTAGCCAAGTTTGAGTTTAAATAAATATGTAGTATAATACTAATTATTATGTATTAGATGTAAATATAGTACTTAACTATTTATTTGTACATCACACTTCTATCCTATTAAACAACTGCATATAGATAGTACAATCTGTTTACAAAAATTGCTATACTTTGTGTTACAAACATTAGTAATAGAATTGTTAGAATCTAGTAAATTTTGAAACCATACCACTTATCTATTTTACAGATTCAAGATGATGCAGGAGATCTGAGCGGGTTTAGTCAGCCAACAATATCCCTTGTGTGCAAACAAGTTGCTTTAGCAATAGTTGGACACAGGCATCAATGGATAAAAATGCCTGCCTCTGACAGTGAACAAAACAGTGTGATTGCTGATTTCTATGCAATATGTGGCTTTAGACAAGTTCTTGGGGCCATTGATTGTACACATATTCGAATCCCAAAAATTTCAGGAGATATTGGTCAATACTACATAAACAGGAAAGGATACAGTTCAATAAATGTGCAAGTAAGTTTTTGTTTCTGCTACTGAAGCATATTACTATTTAAAGGTTTCTACCACAAAATTTTGTAGAATTTTATGATATAAAAGTGATTTTGTCTACATTGTTACAGATTGTCTCAAATGCAAATTTAGAGATAATGGATATAGTTGCACACTGGCGAGGCAGCACACATGACTCCAGGATATTCAATGAGTCTCGATTAAAACAAACATTTGAAAGAGGAGAATTTAAGGGAAGACTATTAGGAGATTCAGGTTATGCCTGTACTCCTTACCTATTTACACCAATATTGCATCCAGCTACTGACAAAGAAAAACTATACAACCATGCTCATATACATACTCGTAATAGTGTTGAAAGGTGTTTTGGTGTATGGAAGCAGCGGTTCCAGTGTCTTCTTAGAGGGTTCAAAACCAAGTTGGATAACACTAAACTATATATAGTTGCATTGGCAGTATTGCACAATATTGCTATGCAGAAAAAAGATCTGGTACCAGAAGCAGAAGTGAGCAGTATTCCAGTAACAAATGCCTGTGTTGTAAATAACACATTGAGAGGAAGTGCTGCAAGGGCAGCATTCATTAATGAAAATTTTTAATTTTATAAACTATATTTATTTATTAGCTTCACGCTGTATCCCGCACACAGCAGGGTAGGCAGAGGGAACCTAGTGTTAACACACTCCGTTCCCCACTTGCTGCCGAATTTTGGAGGCATTGCGTGTTGAGTAGCAGAACTCAACCTCGACACCAGAGCGAAGAAATGGATTTTTAATTTTAATTTAATTTAATTTTATATTTATTTATATTTTTTTATTTTATATAGTATATTTCAACAGGATTAAAATTTCCCACTTCCATGTGGGTCTCTACATGAAAACTAGGCAAATCCATTGTTATAATGTGCCAAAAAAACTATAAAATATATTTTTTTGTTGATATCAATAATACAGGTTGTTTTATTAAATATAGCTTGTTTAAATGAGCCCATGTCTTTTCGGGCTTTTATTTTCATACTTTTCACCTACAACAACCTCATATAGATCTTGAAGCTTCAAACAAGTGATTACAGACAGGCAGTTTATTCCCGGAAACACAAAAAAAATTATGAAATATATTTATTTATCAATAGAGATGTCGGTCCGGGAGGCGGTTGCGCTGTGGGCGGTGTGGGCGGCCCGTGCAGCGCGGGCGGCGCGCGAGGCGCGGGCGTATCGCTTAACGGCGCGGGCGGCACGCGCGGCGGCGGCCCGAGCTGCTGCTGCACGGGCGGCGAGGGCGGTAGAAAGGCGGACTGCGCTCGCGACGCGGAGAGCCGCAACGCGTGCGGCGCGCGTTGCGCGAGCTGCGGCTTCTCGCTTTCTCATTGCAACTGTGGGATACGTTTTAATATATTTATTGGGATTTTGGTAATATTTTCAGTTAAACATGTAGATTTCTGATTACAATGAGTTTTATTTAAACACTTGAACATTACAGTACATAGCTTATAGAATGAACTCTGTGACATCGATCGAGTATCACTACTCCGGGGTACAATAGGAACGTTTTTTCGTACATTTTCATTAATAAAGCAATTTGTTAACAGTAAAAAACATAATTGGAGGATCATTTATAGAGATATCGATCATCCTGAAGTACATCTCGCGGGTTATTGGCTCTCTTAAACGTGTTATCACAAAATAAAAGGTAAAGGGCATCCCACCGGCGGATGACGCATCGATCGCTGACCAAGCCTAACGAATGCCATCGATTTATAGAACTTTTAGTAATATAATCATTAAAATGAATGCATTGCCTATTTTTTAGGCCATTAAAAGAGGGAACTGAAGGGCCGGGACGCGGCTGTGGTGAGAAAAATTTTGAACTACGAAGAAATCGTCTTTCAACTGTCGGCAAAAAATAGGAAGGAATTTAACGGGCTAATACTGGCGATATATCAAAAATATGTACTCACTATCATAGAGCCTGGCCTCAGCTAACCTAGCTTCCCTTCCCGACGTCGTGGATAAAAATAATAAATAACTATAATATATGTCAAATAATATATGTACAAACAAAATAATATATGTCAAAGTCAAATAATTTTATTCAAAATAAGAAGTTACATGTTTCATTTTTTGAACGTGAGAAGAACCGGCGCAAGAAACGAGGCGGGACTTATTTTTTTAAATCAATTATACAAAATCACATTTCAACGTTTCCGACAATGATACTTTGAAATAGACTGGAGCGAGCATTTCATTCCCAAGGCGTGTTATCATTTACATAATCATTACTTTGGTAATAACCTTTAACACACAAACGTCTTTTCACAACTCTTTTAAATTGTGATATAGAACATTCTCGGACGTTTTCTGGGATCCTATTGTAAAAGCGTACACATTGTCCCATAAAAGAATTGCGGACCCGATGTAATCGGGTTACAGGTGCAATAAGTTTACTCCTATTTCTAGTATTGATATTATGTATATCACCAATTTTGGCAAAATCTTTAATATTTTTCTTAATATACATAACATTTTCAAAAATGTATTGAGATGCAACTGTCAAAATATTTATTTCTTTAAATTTTTGCCTTAACGATTCTTTTGGGCCTAAATTATAGATTTCGCGAATAGCTCGCTTCTGCAAGACAAAAATTGATTTAATACCGGCTGCATTATACCAAAGTAGAATGCCGTAGGAACAATTAACAATTATAAATCAAACAACGAACCACAATATTAATTATATAATCTACTAATTTATTTTTATGTAGAACACATTGAATACAATGAAAATCACATAATATAAATATAGCAGTTTTAATTCTTTCTTTTTTTTAACTATTTTATTAAATACATCTTGGTTATTTGAAATTAATTTAATAAATTCTTTGCTGGAAGTGCAAAGTCGATCTGCAAATTCTATATTGTATATATTTGATTTCATCTTTGGAAGTTAAATAACTCACACATTGACTGCATGATTTAAAATAAATATTTTTTTTAGAAAATATCCACACAAATACTGCAGAGGTTCTATAATTTGTGTAATGGTTTCATTCACCTCCAATGGTGTCCATTCATAATTAAATATAGATTGAAAATCAAATGTGCAGGTGGACGACATAGTTTCTCTATTGTCATTGATGATTATGAACATATAATGATTGGCAATGGTCATTTTCACAGTTTTCACATAAGGTTGTTACACTGTTTAGATTATTTATTAAAAGTGTTGCAAATATTAACACAAAGTGATCACAAGTAGGGTTGTTGTTGTGAAACTCATGACTCCTTACTGCACCAAAAAAAAATTTCAATAGGATCTAGATCTAGGTGTCGCAATCACACTGAGATTATATTGTACTCAACCCTTAATTTTTTTAATAATGTTTTAATTCCATTTGGTGTCTACACTCGATTTGACACAGTGGGACAGATTCTACTTTTCCACTGCTTGACAAAAATTTCTTGGAATAAAATATATTTTTTGCTTCCGTCCATGTTTTGTTGCGCACCAACTTGAGTGAGGCTGGAAAATTTTTAGTTTTACTGCCACTTATTGAGTCAAAAATATTGTCTAGAAATAATAAAAGGTCCACTGTTTCTTTGCATTCTGCAGGTAGAATTCCTTTATCTGAAAATGATATTAATAAAATTTTAATAATTTAAACTTCACAAGATTAAGAATGGGATAAACTATGGTACTCCTTATTGAATTTTTACTTCTGTCTATTATGTGTTGGCTCACAAATGATATGTTCTTAATATATATTTTTTTATTTTAATTCAGCATAGTATTATGTGACTTGATTATAAAAAAAATATTATAACAAATTCTTCACCTTTTTAAACTGATAATCTTTAAGAATTTTACTATTGTTCTATCAATTCGCTTCATTATTGAAATAATCTTAGAATTGGGGCCAGCTGTGGAGCAGGGGCACAAAGTGTGACTGTAGAAACAACTGGTTTACATTTATATTTTCATTTCTTTGTTCTGGTTTTGAGGTAAATCGCAGTGTTGAGTTCTGCCACTCAACATACAATCAAAGCATTCAGAATTCAGTGGGAAATGGGGAATGAAATGTCTTAACACTGGGTTCCCTTTACCTCACATGCTGTGTAAGAGGATACAGGTGAAGCTGTTTTAGTTTTTTAATAACTATAGTTGAATGAAATTAAAAAACAATTAAATATTAATTGTTGTTTAAAATTGAGACTCTATAAAAAATATTAAAGTACTAGTAATTGTTACCTGCAAGATATCCCAGGTTTGAAGCTACTGTACGGCTAAAAATTTGGGTAGCAAACTTAACCTTCATTTTGTTAATTTTAGCAGGGTTCACGTGGTTTTCTGTTAATTTTGGAATCAGTCTGATACCATTGTACCCTGGGTTTTCTTTATAAAGACATTCTAAATGAGACCATTTTGCAATTTTTATCGTATCATTTGTTATATATTGTAGATTTTTTGTTATTAAATTATTTCTTATGCATTTAATTAAATGTGGGGGATCATAAAGAGGTATAACTTCTCTATTGTTGATGAGTATTATATTTTCTTTTGGTTGTTCCTTTCTCCTTAAATAGATTCCCCTGGTCTCATTTAGCAACCACTTCAGTGTTTGTCTGTTGTTGGTACCCTGATCACAAACTGTTGCCAACACTATGAACCCTGCCTCTTGAATACCTTTCACTACCTCTTTTATTTGATTAGCCAGTTCTGGTCCCTTAGTACAGTTTTTAGAAAATGAATAATATATTGGTTGTTTATAATTATGTAACAAACCACGTATCATGAACACTAGGGCGTGGTCAGCATACTCAGCTGTTTTTTCACGTCCATTATCTATGAAACCAGCCACTTCATCTTTTCTCTCTTGATAGGTTACATTGACTTTGAGAGAAACTTCGTCGAAAAGTAATACACATAATTTTTCTGTATTTTTTATACTTTCCGACTTTTTTTTTAATTGGAAGAAAATATTCTTATTAAATCCAGGCGTAAGTTTGCTTTGATGGATTAATTTAATTAAAGTTTATGCCGCAGGCAAAATAAATATTGACCTTAAAAATTTGTAGGCCTTAGGACTATGTTTAAAAATCGATAAAGAAGCAATTTTTTCTTCTAATGTAAAACGACGTCCTTGTTCTTTTTTGTTATTTTCACGCCCTTGTAATTTAAAAAGCAACTTTGCTAAACTTGTCGAATTAGCAAGGACATTTGAAGAACAATTAGAAACTATACGCTTTGATATTTTGACCTGAGCCATTTGTTTTTTTAATTTATTCTTCATTTTACTCAGTCTTATTCTAGCGTTAATAATTTTTTTGTAAATCTCTTCTTCTGGTTTGGAGA
This sequence comes from Heliconius himera, assembly GCA_021202915.1. NCBI lineage: Eukaryota > Metazoa > Arthropoda > Insecta > Lepidoptera > Nymphalidae > Heliconius > Heliconius himera. The sequence continues at coordinate 1,178,512 of JAJHJA010000001.1, read as the reverse complement.
AGAACACCTTTCTTGATAAAATTTTTGTTTTATTCCTAATTTTTTCTGTTAAAAACAATAAGAAGGCTTAGTTAACATTTCTAAATAAGAATAATAATGTTTTTTAAGATGTATTCTCCATATTTCTTATGGTCTTATACATTATCTTGTATGGTATATATTTAAAAAAAATAAATTATCAACTTACCAGGCACTGAGTCTTCATTTTCTTGAATCTCTATAAAACAACGAGAAGTATTTGAAGAATGTTTTTTTGTTTTGTCTATCAATATTTGAGGATCTGAAAAAAATGTATTAATTTGCTTTAGATATTTTTTTTAGATATTATCATGCGATCAGTCTAAGGACTACAGATGTATGGAGAGCTATAGTGGCTTTTTAGGAACTTATTCCCCATTGGAAATGTCTCCTATATGGAATAACTGCATAGCATGACATTGTGGTGGCTGTGTCTAGAATTTGTTTCCTTCTTAGTTGGTTTTTTGCCCTAGGTAGGTGAGTTGTTCGGCTAATTTATTTGGGTGATTTTCAGGCCTATTTTTATAGTTGTTGTTACTGGTCTGTATTTCCTGCTTCACTGTAGGTATTTAAAGATAGTTATGAATTTCCTTAATTTGTATGACCCATGGACAGTTTCCGATTTGTTTTAAGTATATGTTAAAGTTTAAGATTTTGAGTTCTTTGAATTATGTTAATATTGGAGACACATGCAGTTGTCCCTAAAATTGGATGTTGTAGGTGCATATGCATATGTGGGATTTCCATGTTGGTTTACCATCTAAATGCACACCAAGATATTTAACACTGTTTTGCTGTGGCAATTCGCGACCATCTATGGTGACCACAGCATATTGTTCTTTTCTAAGATTAAAGTTGACTTGTACAGATTTAGTAGCACTCACTATTATTTTTCATTTAGTCAACCATTGGAAGACAACATTAAGGCTATTTTGGAGGGCCCTTGATGTTTATATAGGACATGTATTGCATGCTAACATGGCTGTGTCATCAGCAAATGTTGCTATTGTTACACCTGTGGTTTGAGGTAGGTCATAAGTGTAAATTATGTATAGAACTGGTTTTGGAACCAGTACAATTTTATTAGCAATAGAACTGGTTTTGGGACCAGTATCTACACTCAACTCACTGTATTGGTACAGAGCCTTGAGGGATATCAGCTAAAATTTCATAGAAAGGGGATGTATATTTGACCTGTTTAACTTGGAAGATCCTTTCCGACAGATACGATTTTATGAATCCAAAGTAGGTATGCGGTAAGAGGGATTTGATTTTATACATGAGTCCACAGTGCCAGACTTTCTTGAATGCCTGCTGCACATCCAGAAATGCCGATGAGCAATATTGTCTTCGTTCTAAAGCTGATCGTACAACTCTACAAACTCTATGTGCCTGTTCGATATTTGCATGCTCTTTACTAAAACCCAATGGGTGATCAGGTATGATACATTTTTCGTTCAGTGTTTCGAATTTTGAGGTATTTTATGTAGTGAAAGTTCTTTGAGAACTATTTTATCAAAACCATTTTATTTTCGAAGGAATTAATAGTGGTTAATATTTCTGATGAATTTTCAGAGCGAAGTGGAAGATCGAACAGAAAGTCATGATCAAGAAGATCGTCTATGCCCATATCGTCACACTCCGTTTTTCCTTCGATAGGCTAGTACACCGCCGCGAGATTTTTAGCAAAGACATCGGCTTTTTCCTGTTTTGATCGCGCCCAAGTGATGAATCGAAACGGCGGTTAGGGATTCATTGGGGGATTACAATTTTTGCACGCTTTTTGCGATAACTTAATGTATTTTATTCATTCTTAAAAACTAATTGCTAATGCAACAATGGGTATACTCTTGCTCTGTATTACATATTGTTACAATACATAAAAAGGTATACAAAATTCTTATTATAATATAGAAAACAATAAAATATTATACACTATCATATGGATGAAGTTTAAAATACATACAAATAGTAAAATAGTACATATAAAATAAATTTATATACTATCTTACCTTCAGCTAAAGTTAAAGTGAATGATACTTACAGACATTTTCCTTGTTTGTGTAATTTACAGTGCCCAATGTCATTTCAAAGGTCGGCATTTGCATATTAAGATATGTTGGATCTAAAAAATTATGTAAAATGAAATTTAAAAGAAAAACCCCTTCATTAACTTCGTCCTAAAGATTATAATTCAAAATAAAAAACTCACTGAGAACAAAAAAATCATCATAAAAGGTTAAATACTAAAATTTTTCTACTGATGATCTAATTTCAGGAATTTAATTATAAACTACAATTCTTCACATTGACATTTGACTACCATGAAAAATTTTCAATGCAACTTTATTATTAATGTAACCAGAAAAAAAAATACCTGATGATGTTGATGGTTTTGGTAAGTTGTAAATGTCTTGCATTGGTTTTCTAATAAATAATCTCTTTGACGATAATGGATCTAAAAAAATACAACAATAATTTGAAAAATGATTGAGAACACAATTTTTACTAAATTATTTTAAAAAGCTGAGAAGGTACTAACTTTAATGGTTAGCTTAGAAAATAATTCATATCTTTAAAAAATCCCCCTACAGAGATGCTGGCAATAAAAATAGATCGCAACAAGCGTATAAAAATTTCAACATAGTTGATGAAAATATATGGCTCAGATGGTCAGAGTTATGCTGCTATGTAAAATTTTTTATAGGTTTTCTAAACAAGTATTTCCTTTTCCTAAGTGTAGAACAACATTTTTTAATGTAAAAACAATTTCTTAAACTCTATTATATTTCAGTTGTGGTGCTGAGGTGCAAAGTGTGACTTTAAACATTCCCTCTGACTACTCTGCTGTGTACAGGATACTGTGTGAAGCTGATTTTGATTTTTATCATATTTCAATCATGAGTATATAATGATATCATGAATATATAATGAAATCCAATACATATTATAAAAATAGAAAATGACCAAACCTGGAATATTGAGATTTGGTACAGCAATATTGCAGAGTCTGTTATTTCTGCAAAGATGTTTTAATTCAAAGTGTGCACGACACACCCGACGAAACTTATATATATGTTCATTTTGTAATGACAATATATCACCACCAATTTTATACAACCAATTGTTGAATCGAATTCTTTCTTTTTCTGGATTTGGAAAACTATGAAGTACAGGTTGCATCTCTAAAACAAATAAGGCTAGTATTTTAGGACTTAATATTTATATTAGTTTTAAATGAAATTATAGTTAAGGTTGGGTAAATGGTGGTATAGATATTTTTTGAGAAAAACATATAAAAATGTCAACGGACACTGAGGGAGAATTACATATATTTACATATACACAATAAAATTTAGTCTATATATAATCTAATCCTTATATAAATTAAAAATATTACAAATGAGGCCGGTCGTGGCGCAGCGGCACGAGGTGTGACTGCAAAACCGACTGGTTGTGGGTTCGAATCCCACTCGAGGAGATGAAATATTTACTTAAATTTATATTTCCATTTCTTCGCTCTGGTGTCGAGGTTAAGCGCGGCGTTGAGTTCTGCCACTCAACACGCAATGCCTCCAGAATTCGGCAGAAAGTGGGGAACGGAGTGTCTTAACACTAGGTTCCCTCTGCCTACCCTGCTGTGTGCGGGATACAGCGTGAAGCTAATTTAATTTAATTTATTTTTTTACAAATGTGATGAGATCATATACATAGATATTTAAAAACAAAAAAAAACTTATTGATATTCTTACTATGCGTAAAATTTATTTTAAAAATAATTTTATAGGCTTTCTGTATTTATATTTTTAACTATAGGTATAATTATACACCATACACATATTTACTATTAAAATCAAAAATACCTCCACTCTCCTTGCACCCAGGAACACAGCAATGTTTGTCTGAATACATTATGTGCCCTAAAAAATCTTTCCAAGACACACAATATCATACAGCACAAGTAACGAGTACAAACTCAACAACAAACAAAGTTGTAACAGTAATAGTAAAATAAATTTACCGGAGGAACTTGAGCTCAACTCAACGGAAAATGGCATAAACTATTACAAAAATATCATATATGAATACCGAAGTCGACGAGCAACACCAGCATCAGCAGATATTTTGAAATTGAAATTTTAAAATTTTTAGATAAATAATTAAATAGACTATAGAGTACCATAGAGTAGAGAGTTATTCAGAGTAAGCCACCACAGATAGTGAAGAACGGATTGCGAAAAAAATATATGTATATTCTTATGAGCAATACAATAAATAATTTGTGGTAAATATAATTTTATATTAATAATTATAAATATACAAAATTAATAAATTAAATTATTATTATTGTTCGTATTCAATTTGCAGTGACATCTGTTGACGTTAATTGAAAAATTCAATTCTAAAGCGAACTCTGGAATCGTGAGTCTCAACTAATGCAAATATAATGCTACAAGATAAAAAATTGTCTATAATGGTCTAAAGCCTCGATACTCTATATACTTCTTAATTTTATAATATTATACGTCAAAAGTTTCCAGCTCCGTTGTACTAAGATTGTAGAGCCTGATAAGAGTTTAGACGGACTATACTTGTGTCTGATTTTGTAATTATTGTATATTAAAATGGATAGAGATTATTTCATTGACGATTTGGAAATGATAGAAGAAAATGAAGAAATATTACCATTAACGAGGCAAGTGAAATTGTATAAACCCCGCAATAACCCTTTTGAAGATCTTACAGAAGATGAATTTAAATATAAATATAGATTTTCACGTTCAACTGCATATTGCATTACTGAAATGTTGAAAAATGATTTGGCTGGAGATGCAAGAGGAGGCTTTATACCAAATCATCTCAAAGTTTTAGCTGCAATAAGGACTTGGGCTCGTGGGGAGGTAAATAAATTATCTCAATATACTAAACTGTTATAAGGCTAGGTCCCCGGCTTAATTGTTATATACTTTCTTGCTTGCAGTCCATTAGTAGCCAAGTTTGAGTTTAAATAAATATGTAGTATAATACTAATTATTATGTATTAGATGTAAATATAGTACTTAACTATTTATTTGTACATCACACTTCTATCCTATTAAACAACTGCATATAGATAGTACAATCTGTTTACAAAAATTGCTATACTTTGTGTTACAAACATTAGTAATAGAATTGTTAGAATCTAGTAAATTTTGAAACCATACCACTTATCTATTTTACAGATTCAAGATGATGCAGGAGATCTGAGCGGGTTTAGTCAGCCAACAATATCCCTTGTGTGCAAACAAGTTGCTTTAGCAATAGTTGGACACAGGCATCAATGGATAAAAATGCCTGCCTCTGACAGTGAACAAAACAGTGTGATTGCTGATTTCTATGCAATATGTGGCTTTAGACAAGTTCTTGGGGCCATTGATTGTACACATATTCGAATCCCAAAAATTTCAGGAGATATTGGTCAATACTACATAAACAGGAAAGGATACAGTTCAATAAATGTGCAAGTAAGTTTTTGTTTCTGCTACTGAAGCATATTACTATTTAAAGGTTTCTACCACAAAATTTTGTAGAATTTTATGATATAAAAGTGATTTTGTCTACATTGTTACAGATTGTCTCAAATGCAAATTTAGAGATAATGGATATAGTTGCACACTGGCGAGGCAGCACACATGACTCCAGGATATTCAATGAGTCTCGATTAAAACAAACATTTGAAAGAGGAGAATTTAAGGGAAGACTATTAGGAGATTCAGGTTATGCCTGTACTCCTTACCTATTTACACCAATATTGCATCCAGCTACTGACAAAGAAAAACTATACAACCATGCTCATATACATACTCGTAATAGTGTTGAAAGGTGTTTTGGTGTATGGAAGCAGCGGTTCCAGTGTCTTCTTAGAGGGTTCAAAACCAAGTTGGATAACACTAAACTATATATAGTTGCATTGGCAGTATTGCACAATATTGCTATGCAGAAAAAAGATCTGGTACCAGAAGCAGAAGTGAGCAGTATTCCAGTAACAAATGCCTGTGTTGTAAATAACACATTGAGAGGAAGTGCTGCAAGGGCAGCATTCATTAATGAAAATTTTTAATTTTATAAACTATATTTATTTATTAGCTTCACGCTGTATCCCGCACACAGCAGGGTAGGCAGAGGGAACCTAGTGTTAACACACTCCGTTCCCCACTTGCTGCCGAATTTTGGAGGCATTGCGTGTTGAGTAGCAGAACTCAACCTCGACACCAGAGCGAAGAAATGGATTTTTAATTTAATTTTATATTTATTTATATTTTTTTATTTTATATAGTATATTTCAACAGGATAAAAATTTCCCACTTCCATGTGGGTCTCTACATGAAAACTAGGCAAATCCATTGTTATAATGTGCCAAAAAAACTATAAAATATATTTTTTTGTTGATATCAATAATACAGGTTGTTTTATTAAATATAGCTTGTTTAAATGAGCCCATGTCTTTTCGGGCTTTTATTTTCATACTTTTCACCTACAACAACCTCATATAGATCTTGAAGCTTCAAACAAGTGATTACAGACAGGCAGTTTATTCCCGGAAACAGAAGGTTCTATTATCGCAATTCAGGATCAAATAATAAACACTAAAAAAATTATGAAATATATTTATAAGAAGAGATGTCGGTCGGGGTGGCGGTGGCGCTGTGGGTGGTGTGGGCGGCCCGGGCAGCGCGGGCGTATCGCTTAACGGCGCGGGCGGCACGCGCGGCGGCGGCCCGAGCTGCTGCTGCACGGGCGGCGAGGGCGGTAGAAAGGCGGACTGCGCTCGCGACGCGGAGAGCCGCAACGCGTGCGGCGCGCGTTGCGCGAGCTGCGGCTTCTCGCTTTCTCATTGCAACTGTGGGATACGTTTTAATATATTTATTGGGATTTTGGTAATATTTTCAGTTAAACACGTAGATTTCTGATTACAATGAGTTTTATTTAAACACTTGAACATTACAGTACATAGCTTATAGAATGAACTCTGTGACATCGATCGAGTATCACTACTCCGGGGTACAATAGGAACGTTTTTTCGTACATTTTCATTAATAAAGCAATTTGTTAACAGTAAAAAACATAATTGGAGGATCATTTATAGAGATATCGATCATCCTGAAGTACATCTCGCGGGTTATTGGCTCTCTTAAACGTGTTATCACAAAATAAAAGGTAAAGGGCATCCCACCGGCGGATGACGCATCGATCGCTGACCAAGCCTAACGAATGCCATCGATTTATAGAACTTTTAGTAATATAATCATTAAAATGAATGCATTGCCTATTTTTTAGGCCATTAAAAGAGGGAACTGAAGGGCCGGGACGCGGCTGTGGTGAGAAAAATTTTGAACTACGAAGAAATCGTCTTTCAACTGTCGGCAAAAAATAGGAAGGAATTTAACGGGCTAATACTGGCGATATATCAAAAATATGTACTCACTATCATAGAGCCTGGCCTCAGCTAACCTAGCTTCCCTTCCCGACATCGTGGATAAAAATAATAAATAACTATAATATATGTCAAATAATATATGTACAAACAAAATAATATATGTCAAAGTCAAATAATTTTATTCAAAATAAGAAGTTACATGTTTCATTTTTTGAACGTGAGAAGAACCGGCGCAAGAAACGAGGCGGGACTTATTTTTTTAAATCAATTATACAAAATCACATTTCAACGTTTCCGACAATGATACTTTGAATGATAACAACAAAATTTGCCAGAATTAGCTTGCATCACATCAAACAAAATGTTAGCACAATCTAACTTTAGTGGAACTCGATCACGTATGGTCATTTATAACCCCCATTTAACCAGGAATGAGCGTCACACATAAGGCACCCCAAGGCACGTGATAAGCCTTCTGAATCATTTCAGTTATTAGCACGTCTAGTACTTTCCTGGCCATGCGCCGTCATCGGCAGCGCTGCAAACTTCTCTGCTGGAGAGTTCCTCAGTAAGGAACTTTGATTACTGTCTTCACTCGAAGCAGCGCCACTAGGTGCATCTGAGGCTCCAGCAGTATCGCCAAATTGTTGTAATTATAATCTGTACGAGAAACAAGGTGTTAATTAATCACATCAACTTACTCTTTTACCTATTCTGTCACTCATCACATAAACAAGACTCTCATACAAAAACTTTTGCCATAGAGATAAAGTAAGCTTTGAAAAACGATCATACATCGCCATACCAAAAACCTCACTCAAATTCTTACTTGAACTTTTAAGTTCCAAAAAGACAAAAGTTAATGGCAAACAGTATTTAAAGAATATGGCCATCGGGATAATCCCTGGCAGAATTATTGTTGACTTAGCTTCGTCACGAGGCGCAATCGCCTCGCAGCAGTGGAGCTACGGCGGCAGTTCGAGCACGTCGCACCAATGCGAGCAGAGATGCATCGCGTGAGGCTCGCAGACACGCGCAGAGACGTGTCGTGCACCACGAGCAGAGGCTCGCAGACGCGTCGCACATCGTGGGAGCGTGAGCGCGTCATAGCGACACGGTGGCGGCACGGCGGTGAATCTTGCAACAGCACCATGAAAACGCCAGCGCGAGCGCCTAAGGAACCCTTAGCGCTCGGGATCCATAACATGGCTTCATCACCCCACCCATAAAATGGCGTCTTGACCTATCTCGCTACCCGCGACCATAGTATCGACGTGATTTGTTTTGTGATTTATTCGTGCATCACCCATATTTAACACTGTATTTCTTTATAAGCAATAAATAATGAGACTGGTGTTTTATTTGCACCCACAACAATAACAAAATAATAAAGTACAAGGATTTGGCCTAATGGGCTTAGATAAGTATCCCACTTCTGAAATAAGGTTTCAGAAGGGAAATGTAAAAAGGAAAACAACACAACACTAATATAACAAAATACAGGTTTATGTATTGAACATCAAAATAAATATTAACTGAAGTTTAAATGACTAGAAACTAATATAAAACACCAATAACATTTGACAACATATATAGGTATTTACTCAGTGTTAATTATAGCAGCACTTTTAACCAATTCACAATGTTTATTAATTAAAAACATTTAATTACTTTATAACTTGTTAACAATGAACTAGTAACAACCTAATAACAAATCACATCGAATACAACTGCCTTATTATACTAACGTTTGCGCGGGAAATGTGCCTTCTGGCTTACGTCAGTAACTCTTATAGTAAATGACAGGAGCGAGCAAAATGTTGACACTGACAGCTGACATATTGCAGTGCTATATTTGACAGTTGACATATTGTAGTCCAGTAGTCTCCTAAGTATATTGTTAAAATATCTTACCATTAAGGAATAAATAAACATGAGAGACATGAGATTTATGAATTTTGAAAAACTACCCAGCCAGGTTGTTACTAATGCTTTGTAGTGAGGTAATAAAACGCGAAAATTAATTAAAATTCAATGTTCTCCTTTACCAGAGAAGCGTATTTAACCGAAATATAAACTGTGACATTTTCTTAATAATCTGTAGTTTCTCATTTTATTAATAGTTTAAAATGTACATTCAAAATTTTACAGTCTGTGGTATGTCATTTGTGGCTTTTTAGAAAATAGAAGTTATTCAATCACAGAGTACATTCTATATACTACTACTACTACTAGAGTTTAGACGGACTATACTTGTGTCTGATTTTGTAATTATTGTATATTAAAATGGATAGAGATTATTTCATTGACGATTTGGAAATGATAGAAGAAAATGAAGAAATATTACCATTAACGAGGCAAGTGAAATTGTATAAACCCCGCAATAACCCTTTTGAAGATCTTACAGAAGATGAATTTAAATATAAATATAGATTTTCACGTTCAACTGCATATTGCATTACTGAAGTGTTGAAAAATGATTTGGCTGGAGATGCAAGAGGAGGCTTTATACCAAATCATCTCAAAGTTTTAGCTGCAATAAGGACTTGGGCTCGTGGGGAGGTAAATAAATTATCTCAATATACTAAACTGTTATAAGGCTAGGTCCCCGGCTTAATTGTTATATACTTTCTTGCTTGCAGTCCATTAGTAGCCAAGTTTGAGTTTAAATAAATATGTAGTATAATACTAATTATTATGTATTAGATGTAAATATAGTACTTAACTATTTATTTGTACATCACACTTCTATCCTATTAAACAACTGCATATAGATAGTACAATCTGTTTACAAAAATTGCTATACTTTGTGTTACAAACATTAGTAATAGAATTGTTAGAATCTAGTAAATTTTGAAACCATACCACTTATCTATTTTACAGATTCAAGATGATGCAGGAGATCTGAGCGGGTTTAGTCAGCCAACAATATCCCTTGTGTGCAAACAAGTTGCTTTAGCAATAGTTGGACACAGGCATCAATGGATAAAAATGCCTGCCTCTGACAGTGAACAAAACAGTGTGATTGCTGATTTCTATGCAATATGTGGCTTTAGACAAGTTCTTGGGGCCATTGATTGTACACATATTCGAATCCCAAAAATTTCAGGAGATATTGGTCAATACTACATAAACAGGAAAGGATACAGTTCAATAAATGTGCAAGTAAGTTTTTGTTTCTGCTACTGAAGCATATTACTATTTAAAGGTTTCTACCACAAAATTTTGTAGAATTTTATGATATAAAAGTGATTTTGTCTACATTGTTACAGATTGTCTCAAATGCAAATTTAGAGATAATGGATATAGTTGCACACTGGCGAGGCAGCACACATGACTCCAGGATATTCAATGAGTCTCGATTAAAACAAACATTTGAAAGAGGAGAATTTAAGGGAAGACTATTAGGAGATTCAGGTTATGCCTGTACTCCTTACCTATTTACACCAATATTGCATCCAGCTACTGACAAAGAAAAACTATACAACCATGCTCATATACATACTCGTAATAGTGTTGAAAGGTGTTTTGGTGTATGGAAGCAGCGGTTCCAGTGTCTTCTTAGAGGGTTCAAAACCAAGTTGGATAACACTAAACTATATATAGTTGCATTGGCAGTATTGCACAATATTGCTATGCAGAAAAAAGATCTGGTACCAGAAGCAGAAGTGAGCAGTATTCCAGTAACAAATGCCTGTGTTGTAAATAACACATTGAGAGGAAGTGCTGCAAGGGCAGCATTCATTAATGAAAATTTTTAATTTTATAAACTATATTTATTTATTAGCTTCACGCTGTATCCCGCACACAGCAGGGTAGGCAGAGGGAACCTAGTGTTAACACACTCCGTTCCCCACTTGCTGCCGAATTTTGGAGGCATTGCGTGTTGAGTAGCAGAACTCAACCTCGACACCAGAGCGAAGAAATGGATTTTTAATTTTAATTTAATTTAATTTTATATTTATTTATATTTTTTTATTTTATATAGTATATTTCAACAGGATTAAAATTTCCCACTTCCATGTGGGTCTCTACATGAAAACTAGGCAAATCCATTGTTATAATGTGCCAAAAAAACTATAAAATATATTTTTTTGTTGATATCAATAATACAGGTTGTTTTATTAAATATAGCTTGTTTAAATGAGCCCATGTCTTTTCGGGCTTTTATTTTCATACTTTTCACCTACAACAACCTCATATAGATCTTGAAGCTTCAAACAAGTGATTACAGACAGGCAGTTTATTCCCGGAAACACAAAAAAAATTATGAAATATATTTATTTATCAATAGAGATGTCGGTCCGGGAGGCGGTTGCGCTGTGGGCGGTGTGGGCGGCCCGTGCAGCGCGGGCGGCGCGCGAGGCGCGGGCGTATCGCTTAACGGCGCGGGCGGCACGCGCGGCGGCGGCCCGAGCTGCTGCTGCACGGGCGGCGAGGGCGGTAGAAAGGCGGACTGCGCTCGCGACGCGGAGAGCCGCAACGCGTGCGGCGCGCGTTGCGCGAGCTGCGGCTTCTCGCTTTCTCATTGCAACTGTGGGATACGTTTTAATATATTTATTGGGATTTTGGTAATATTTTCAGTTAAACACGTAGATTTCTGATTACAATGAGTTTTATTTAAACACTTGAACATTACAGTACATAGCTTATAGAATGAACTCTGTGACATCGATCGAGTATCACTACTCCGGGGTACAATAGGAACGTTTTTTCGTACATTTTCATTAATAAAGCAATTTGTTAACAGTAAAAAACATAATTGGAGGATCATTTATAGAGATATCGATCATCCTGAAGTACATCTCGCGGGTTATTGGCTCTCTTAAACGTGTTATCACAAAATAAAAGGTAAAGGGCATCCCACCGGCGGATGACGCATCGATCGCTGACCAAGCCTAACGAATGCCATCGATTTATAGAACTTTTAGTAATATAATCATTAAAATGAATGCATTGCCTATTTTTTAGGCCATTAAAAGAGGGAACTGAAGGGCCGGGACGCGGCTGTGGTGAGAAAAATTTTGAACTACGAAGAAATCGTCTTTCAACTGTCGGCAAAAAATAGGAAGGAATTTAACGGGCTAATACTGGCGATATATCAAAAATATGTACTCACTATCATAGAGCCTGGCCTCAGCTAACCTAGCTTCCCTTCCCGACGTCGTGGATAAAAATAATAAATAACTATAATATATGTCAAATAATATATGTACAAACAAAATAATATATGTCAAAGTCAAATAATTTTATTCAAAATAAGAAGTTACATGTTTCATTTTTTGAACGTGAGAAGAACCGGCGCAAGAAACGAGGCGGGACTTATTTTTTTAAATCAATTATACAAAATCACATTTCAACGTTTCCGACAATGATACTTTGAAATAGACTGGAGCGAGCATTTCATTCCCAAGGCGTGTTATCATTTACATAATCATTACTTTGGTAATAACCTTTAACACACAAACGTCTTTTCACAACTCTTTTAAATTGTGATATAGAACATTCTCGGACGTTTTCTGGGATCCTATTGTAAAAGCGTACACATTGTCCCATAAAAGAATTGCGGACCCGATGTAATCGGGTTACAGGTGCAATAAGTTTACTCCTATTTCTAGTATTGATATTATGTATATCACCAATTTTGGCAAAATCTTTAATATTTTTCTTAATATACATAACATTTTCAAAAATGTATTGAGATGCAACTGTCAAAATATTTATTTCTTTAAATTTTTGCCTTAACGATTCTTTTGGGCCTAAATTATAGATTTCGCGAATAGCTCGCTTCTGCAAGACAAAAATTGATTTAATACCGGCTGCATTATACCAAAGTAGAATGCCGTAGGAACAATTAACAATTATAAATCAAACAACGAACCACAATATTAATTATATAATCTACTAATTTATTTTTATGTAGAACACATTGAATACAATGAAAATCACATAATATAAATATAGCAGTTTTAATTCTTTCTTTTTTTTAACTATTTTATTAAATACATCTTGGTTATTTGAAATTAATTTAATAAATTCTTTGCTGGAAGTGCAAAGTCGATCTGCAAATTCTATATTGTATATATTTGATTTCATCTTTGGAAGTTAAATAACTCACACATTGACTGCATGATTTAAAATAAATATTTTTTTTAGAAAATATCCACACAAATACTGCAGAGGTTCTATAATTTGTGTAATGGTTTCATTCACCTCCAATGGTGTCCATTCATAATTAAATATAGATTGAAAATCAAATGTGCAGGTGGACGACATAGTTTCTCTATTGTCATTGATGATTATGAACATATAATGATTGGCAATGGTCATTTTCACAGTTTTCACATAAGGTTGTTACACTGTTTAGATTATTTATTAAAAGTGTTGCAAATATTAACACAAAGTGATCACAAGTAGGGTTGTTGTTGTGAAACTCATGACTCCTTACTGCACCAAAAAAAAATTTCAATAGGATCTAGATCTAGGTGTCGCAATCACACTGAGATTATATTGTACTCAACCCTTAATTTTTTTAATAATGTTTTAATTCCATTTGGTGTCTACACTCGATTTGACACAGTGGGACAGATTCTACTTTTCCACTGCTTGACAAAAATTTCTTGGAATAAAATATATTTTTTGCTTCCGTCCATGTTTTGTTGCGCACCAACTTGAGTGAGGCTGGAAAATTTTTAGTTTTACTGCCACTTATTGAGTCAAAAATATTGTCTAGAAATAATAAAAGGTCCACTGTTTCTTTGCATTCTGCAGGTAGAATTCCTTTATCTGAAAATGATATTAATAAAATTTTAATAATTTAAACTTCACAAGATTAAGAATGGGATAAACTATGGTACTCCTTATTGAATTTTTACTTCTGTCTATTATGTGTTGGCTCACAAATGATATGTTCTTAATATATATTTTTTTATTTTAATTCAGCATAGTATTATGTGACTTGATTATAAAAAAAATATTATAACAAATTCTTCACCTTTTTAAACTGATAATCTTTAAGAATTTTACTATTGTTCTATCAATTCGCTTCATTATTGAAATAATCTTAGAATTGGGGCCAGCTGTGGAGCAGGGGCACAAAGTGTGACTGTAGAAACAACTGGTTTACATTTATATTTTCATTTCTTTGTTCTGGTTTTGAGGTAAATCGCAGTGTTGAGTTCTGCCACTCAACATACAATCAAAGCATTCAGAATTCAGTGGGAAATGGGGAATGAAATGTCTTAACACTGGGTTCCCTTTACCTCACATGCTGTGTAAGAGGATACAGGTGAAGCTGTTTTAGTTTTTTAATAACTATAGTTGAATGAAATTAAAAAACAATTAAATATTAATTGTTGTTTAAAATTGAGACTCTATAAAAAATATTAAAGTACTAGTAATTGTTACCTGCAAGATATCCCAGGTTTGAAGCTACTGTACGGCTAAAAATTTGGGTAGCAAACTTAACCTTCATTTTGTTAATTTTAGCAGGGTTCACGTGGTTTTCTGTTAATTTTGGAATCAGTCTGATACCATTGTACCCTGGGTTTTCTTTATAAAGACATTCTAAATGAGACCATTTTGCAATTTTTATCGTATCATTTGTTATATATTGTAGATTTTTTGTTATTAAATTATTTCTTATGCATTTAATTAAATGTGGGGGATCATAAAGAGGTATAACTTCTCTATTGTTGATGAGTATTATATTTTCTTTTGGTTGTTCCTTTCTCCTTAAATAGATTCCCCTGGTCTCATTTAGCAACCACTTCAGTGTTTGTCTGTTGTTGGTACCCTGATCACAAACTGTTGCCAACACTATGAACCCTGCCTCTTGAATACCTTTCACTACCTCTTTTATTTGATTAGCCAGTTCTGGTCCCTTAGTACAGTTTTTAGAAAATGAATAATATATTGGTTGTTTATAATTATGTAACAAACCACGTATCATGAACACTAGCGCGTGGTCAGCATACTCAGCTGTTTTTTCACGTCCATTATCTATGAAACCAGCCACTTCATCTTTTCTCTCTTGATAGGTTACATTGACTTTGAGAGAAACTTCGTCGAAAAGTAATACACATAATTTTTCTGTATTTTTTATACTTTCCGACTTTTTTTTTAATTGGAAGAAAATATTCTTATTAAATCCAGGCGTAAGTTTGCTTTGATGGATTAATTTAATTAAAGTTTATGCCGCAGGCAAAATAAATATTGACCTTAAAAATTTGTAGGCCTTAGGACTATGTTTAAAAATCGATAAAGAAGCAATTTTTTCTTCTAATGTAAAACGACGTCCTTGTTCTTTTTTGTTATTTTCACGCCCTTGTAATTTAAAAAGCAACTTTGCTAAACTTGTCGAATTAGCAAGGACATTTGAAGAACAATTAGAAACTATACGCTTTGATATTTTGACCTGAGCCATTTGTTTTTTTAATTTATTCTTCATTTTACTCAGTCTTATTCTAGCGTTAATAATTTTTTTGTAAATCTCTTCTTCTGGTTTGGAGAAGAACACCTTTCTTGATAAAATTTTTGTTTTATTCCTAATTTTTTCTGTTAAAAACAATAAGAAGGCTTAGTTAACATTTCTAAATAAGAATAATAATGTTTTTTAAGATGTATTCTCCATATTTCTTATGGTCTTATACATTATCTTGTATGGTATATATTTAAAAAAAATAAATTATCAACTTACCAGGCACTGAGTCTTCATTTTCTTGAATCTCTATAAAACAACGAGAAGTATTTGAAGAATGTTTTTTTGTTTTGTCTATCAATATTTGAGGATCTGAAAAAAATGTATTAATTTGCTTTAGATATTTTTTTTAGATATTATCATGCGATCAGTCTAAGGACTACAGATGTATGGAGAGCTATAGTGGCTTTTTAGGAACTTATTCCCCATTGGAAATGTCTCCTATATGGAATAACTGCATAGCATGACATTGTGGTGGCTGTGTCTAGAATTTGTTTCCTTCTTAGTTGGTTTTTTGCCCTAGGTAGGTGAGTTGTTCGGCTAATTTATTTGGGTGATTTTCAGGCCTATTTTTATAGTTGTTGTTACTGGTCTGTATTTCCTGCTTCACTGTAGGTATTTAAAGATAGTTATGAATTTCCTTAATTTGTATGACCCATGGACAGTTTCCGATTTGTTTTAAGTATATGTTAAAGTTTAAGATTTTGAGTTCTTTGAATTATGTTAATATTGGAGACACATGCAGTTGTCCCTAAAATTGGATGTTGTAGGTGCATATGCATATGTGGGATTTCCATGTTGGTTTACCATCTAAATGCACACCAAGATATTTAACACTGTTTTGCTGTGGCAATTCGCGACCATCTATGGTGACCACAGCATATTGTTCTTTTCTAAGATTAAAGTTGACTTGTACAGATTTAGTAGCACTCACTATTATTTTTCATTTAGTCAACCATTGGAAGACAACATTAAGGCTATTTTGGAGGGCCCTTGATGTTTATATAGGACATGTATTGCATGCTAACATGGCTGTGTCATCAGCAAATGTTGCTATTGTTACACCTGTGGTTTGAGGTAGGTCATAAGTGTAAATTATGTATAGAACTGGTTTTGGAACCAGTACAATTTTATTAGCAATAGAACTGGTTTTGGGACCAGTATCTACACTCAACTCACTGTATTGGTACAGAGCCTTGAGGGATATCAGCTAAAATTTCATAGAAAGGGGATGTATATTTGACCTGTTTAACTTGGAAGATCCTTTCCGACAGATACGATTTTATGAATCCAAAGTAGGTATGCGGTAAGAGGGATTTGATTTTATACATGAGTCCACAGTGCCAGACTTTCTTGAATGCCTGCTGCACATCCAGAAATGCCGATGAGCAATATTGTCTTCGTTCTAAAGCTGATCGTACAACTCTACAAACTCTATGTGCCTGTTCGATATTTGCATGCTCTTTACTAAAACCCAATGGGTGATCAGGTATGATACATTTTTCGTTCAGTGTTTCGAATTTTGAGGTATTTTATGTAGTGAAAGTTCTTTGAGAACTATTTTATCAAAACCATTTTATTTTCGAAGGAATTAATAGTGGTTAATATTTCTGATGAATTTTCAGAGCGAAGTGGAAGATCGAACAGAAAGTCATGATCAAGAAGATCGTCTATGCCCCTATCGTCACACTCCGTTTTTCCTTCGATAGGCTAGTACACCGCCGCGAGATTTTTAGCAAAGACATCGGCTTTTTCCTGTTTTGATCGCGCCCAAGTGATGAATCGAAACGGCGGTTAGGGATTCATTGGGGGATTACAATTTTTGCACGCTTTTTGCGATAACTTAATGTATTTTATTCATTCTTAAAAACTAATTGCTAATGCAACAATGGGTATACTCTTGCTCTGTATTACATATTGTTACAATACATAAAAAGGTATACAAAATTCTTATTATAATATAGAAAACAATAAAATATTATACACTATCATATGGATGAAGTTTAAAATACATACAAATAGTAAAATAGTACATATAAAATAAATTTATATACTATCTTACCTTCAGCTAAAGTTAAAGTGAATGATACTTACAGACATTTTCCTTGTTTGTGTAATTTACAGTGCCCAATGTCATTTCAAAGGTCGGCATTTGCATATTAAGATATGTTGGATCTAAAAAATTATGTAAAATGAAATTTAAAAGAAAAACCCCTTCATTAACTTCGTCCTAAAGATTATAATTCAAAATAAAAAACTCACTGAGAACAAAAAAATCATCATAAAAGGTTAAATACTAAAATTTTTCTACTGATGATCTAATTTCAGGAATTTAATTATAAACTACAATTCTTCACATTGACATTTGACTACCATGAAAAATTTTCAATGCAACTTTATTATTAATGTAACCAGAAAAAAAAATACCTGATGATGTTGATGGTTTTGGTAAGTTGTAAATGTCTTGCATTGGTTTTCTAATAAATAATCTCTTTGACGATAATGGATCTAAAAAAATACAACAATAATTTGAAAAATGATTGAGAACACAATTTTTACTAAATTATTTTAAAAAGCTGAGAAGGTACTAACTTTAATGGTTAGCTTAGAAAATAATTCATATCTTTAAAAAATCCCCCTACAGAGATGCTGGCAATAAAAATAGATCGCAACAAGCGTATAAAAATTTCAACATAGTTGATGAAAATATATGGCTCAGATGGTCAGAGTTATGCTGCTATGTAAAATTTTTTATAGGTTTTCTAAACAAGTATTTCCTTTTCCTAAGTGTAGAACAACATTTTTTAATGTAAAAACAATTTCTTAAACTCTATTATATTTCAGTTGTGGTGCTGAGGTACAAAGTGTGACTTTAAACATTCCCTCTGACTACTCTGCTGTGTACAGGATACTGTGTGAAGCTGATTTTGATTTTTATCATATTTCAATCATGAGTATATAATGATATCATGAATATATAATGAAATCCAATACATATTATAAAAATAGAAAATGACCAAACCTGGAATATTGAGATTTGGTACAGCAATATTGCAGAGTCTGTTATTTCTGCAAAGATGTTTTAATTCAAAGTGTGCACGACACACCCGACGAAACTTATATATATGTTCATTTTGTAATGACAATATATCACCACCAATTTTATACAACCAATTGTTGAATCGAATTCTTTCTTTTTCTGGATTTGGAAAACTATGAAGTACAGGTTGCATCTCTAAAACAAATAAGGCTAGTATTTTAGGACTTAATATTTATATTAGTTTTAAATGAAATTATAGTTAAGGTTGGGTAAATGGTGGTATAGATATTTTTTGAGAAAAACATATAAAAATGTCGACGGACACTGAGGGAGAATTACATATATTTACATATACACAATAAAATTTAGTCTATATATAATCTAATCCTTATATAAATTAAAAATATTACAAATGAGGCCGGTCGTGGCGCAGCGGCACGAGGTGTGACTGCAAAACCGACTGGTTGTGGGTTCGAATCCCACTCGAGGAGATGAAATATTTACTTAAATTTATATTTCCATTTCTTCGCTCTGGTGTCGAGGTTAAGCGCGGCGTTGAGTTCTGCCACTCAACACGCAATGCCTCCAGAATTCGGCAGAAAGTGGGGAACGGAGTGTCTTAACACTAGGTTCCCTCTGCCTACCCTGCTGTGTGCGGGATACAGCGTGAAGCTAATTTAATTTAATTTATTTTTTTACAAATGTGATGAGATCATATACATAGATATTTAAAAACAAAAAAAAACTTATTGATATTCTTACTATGCGTAAAATTTATTTTAAAAATAATTTTATAGGCTTTCTGTATTTATATTTTTAACTATAGGTATAATTATACACCATACACATATTTACTATTAAAATCAAAAATACCTCCACTCTCCTTGCACCCAGGAACACAGCAATGTTTGTCTGAAGACATTATGTGCCCTAAAAAATCTTTCCAAGACACACAATATCATACAGCACAAGTAACGAGTACAAACTCAACAACAAACAAAGTTGTAACAGTAATAGTAAAATTAATTTACCGGAGGAACTTGAGCTCAACTCAACGGAAAATGGCATAAACTATTACAAAAATATCATATATGAATACCGAAGTCGACGAGCAACACCAGCATCAGCAGATATTTTGAAATTGAAATTTTAAAATTTTTAGATAAATAATTAAATAGACTATAGAGTACCATAGAGTAGAGAGTTATTCAGAGTAAGCCACCACAGATAGTGAAGAACGGATTGCGAAAAAAATATATGTTTATTCTTATGAGCAATACAATAAATAATTTGTGGTAAATATAATTTTATATTAATAATTATAAATATACAAAATTAATAAATTAAATTATTATTATTGTTCGTATTCAATTTGCAGTGACATCTGTTGACGTTAATTGAAAAATTCAATTCTAAAGCGACCTCTGGAATCGTGAGTCTCAACTAATGCAAATATAATGCTACAAGATAAAAAATTGTCTATAATGGTCTAAAGCCTCGATACTCTATATACTTCTTAATTTTATAATATTATACGTCAAAAGTTTCCAGCTCCGTTGTACTAAGATTGTAGAGCCTGATAAGAGTTTAGACGGACTATACTTGTGTCTGATTTTGTAATTATTGTATATTAAAATGGATAGAGATTATTTCATTGACGATTTGGAAATGATAGAAGAAAATGAAGAAATATTACCATTAACGAGGCAAGTGAAATTGTATAAACCCCGCAATAACCCTTTTGAAGATCTTACAGAAGATGAATTTAAATATAAATATAGATTTTCACGTTCAACTGCATATTGCATTACTGAAATGTTGAAAAATGATTTGGCTGGAGATGCAAGAGGAGGCTTTATACCAAATCATCTCAAAGTTTTAGCTGCAATAAGGACTTGGGCTCGTGGGGAGGTAAATAAATTATCTCAATATACTAAACTGTTATAAGGCTAGGTCCCCGGCTTAATTGTTATATACTTTCTTGCTTGCAGTCCATTAGTAGCCAAGTTTGAGTTTAAATAAACATGTAGTATAATACTAATTATTATGTATTAGATGTAAATATAGTACTTAACTATTTATTTGTACATCACACTTCTATCCTATTAAACAACTGCATATAGATAGTACAATCTGTTTACAAAAATTGCTATACTTTGTGTTACAAACATTAGTAATAGAATTGTTAGAATCTAGTAAATTTTGAAACCATACCACTTATCTATTTTACAGATTCAAGATGATGCAGGAGATCTGAGCGGGTTTAGTCAGCCAACAATATCCCTTGTGTGCAAACAAGTTGCTTTAGCAATAGTTGGACACAGGCATCAATGGATAAAAATGCCTGCCTCTGACAGTGAACAAAACAGTGTGATTGCTGATTTCTATGCAATATGTGGCTTTAGACAAGTTCTTGGGGCCATTGATTGTACACATATTCGAATCCCAAAAATTTCAGGAGATATTGGTCAATACTACATAAACAGGAAAGGATACAGTTCAATAAATGTGCAAGTAAGTTTTTGTTTCTGCTACTGAAGCATATTACTATTTAAAGGTTTCTACAACAAAATTTTGTAGAATTTTATGATATAAAAGTGATTTTGTCTACATTGTTACAGATTGTCTCAAATGCAAATTTAGAGATAATGGATATAGTTGCACACTGGCGAGGCAGCACACATGACTCCAGGATATTCAATGAGTCTCGATTAAAACAAACATTTGAAAGAGGAGAATTTAAGGGAAGACTATTAGGAGATTCAGGTTATGCCTGTACTCCTTACCTATTTACACCAATATTGCATCCAGCTACTGACAAAGAAAAACTATACAACCATGCTCATATACATACTCGTAATAGTGTTGAAAGGTGTTTTGGTGTATGGAAGCAGCGGTTCCAGTGTCTTCTTAGAGGGTTCAAAACCAAGTTGGATAACACTAAACTATATATAGTTGCATTGGCAGTATTGCACAATATTGCTATGCAGAAAAAAGATCTGGTACCAGAAGCAGAAGTGAGCAGTATTCCAGTAACAAATGCCTGTGTTGTAAATAACACATTGAGAGGAAGTGCTGCAAGGGCAGCATTCATTAATGAAAATTTTTAATTTTATAAACTATATTTATTTATTAGCTTCACGCTGTATCCCGCACACAGCAGGGTAGGCAGAGGGAACCTAGTGTTAACACACTCCGTTCCCCACTTGCTGCCGAATTTTGGAGGCATTGCGTGTTGAGTAGCAGAACTCAACCTCGACACCAGAGCGAAGAAATGGATTTTTAATTTTAATTTAATTTAATTTTATATTTATTTATATTTTTTTATTTTATATAGTATATTTCAACAGGATTAAAATTTCCCACTTCCATGTGGGTCTCTACATGAAAACTAGGCAAATCCATTGTTATAATGTGCCAAAAAAACTATAAAATATATTTTTTTGTTGATATCAATAATACAGGTTGTTTTATTAAATATAGCTTGTTTAAATGAGCCCATGTCTTTTCGGGCTTTTATTTTCATACTTTTCACCTACAACAACCTCATATAGATCTTGAAGCTTCAAACAAGTGATTACAGACAGGCAGTTTATTCCCGGAAACACAAAAAAAATTATGAAATATATTTATTTATCAATAGAGATGTCGGTCCGGGAGGCGGTTGCGCTGTGGGCGGTGTGGGCGGCCCGTGCAGCGCGGGCGGCGCGCGAGGCGCGGGCGTATCGCTTAACGGCGCGGGCGGCGGCCCGAGCTGCTGCTGCACGGGCGGCGAGGGCGGTAGAAAGGCGGACTGCGCTCGCGACGCGGAGAGCCGCAACGCGTGCGGCGCGCGTTGCGCGAGCTGCGGCTTCTCGCTTTCTCATTGCAACTGTGGGATACGTTTTAATATATTTATTGGGATTTTGGTAATATTTTCAGTTAAACACGTAGATTTCTGATTACAATGAGTTTTATTTAAACACTTGAACATTACAGTACATAGCTTATAGAATGAACTCTGTGACATCGATCGAGTATCACTACTCCGGGGTACAATAGGAACGTTTTTTCGTACATTTTCATTAATAAAGCAATTTGTTAACAGTAAAAAACATAATTGGAGGATCATTTATAGAGATATCGATCATCCTGAAGTACATCTCGCGGGTTATTGGCTCTCTTAAACGTGTTATCACAAAATAAAAGGTAAAGGGCATCCCACCGGCGGATGACGCATCGATCGCTGACCAAGCCTAACGAATGCCATCGATTTATAGAACTTTTAGTAATATAATCATTAAAATGAATGCATTGCCTATTTTTTAGGCCATTAAAAGAGGGAACTGAAGGGCCGGGACGCGGCTGTGGTGAGAAAAATTTTGAACTACGAAGAAATCGTCTTTCAACTGTCGGCAAAAAATAGGAAGGAATTTAACGGGCTAATACTGGCGATATATCAAAAATATGTACTCACTATCATAGAGCCTGGCCTCAGCTAACCTAGCTTCCCTTCCCGACGTCGTGGATAAAAATAATAAATAACTATAATATATGTCAAATAATATATGTACAAACAAAATAATATATGTCAAAGTCAAATAATTTTATTCAAAATAAGAAGTTACATGTTTCATTTTTTGAACGTGAGAAGAACCGGCGCAAGAAACGAGGCGGGACTTATTTTTTTAAATCAATTATACAAAATCACATTTCAACGTTTCCGACAATGATACTTTGAAATAGACTGGAGCGAGCATTTCATTCCCAAGGCGTGTTATCATTTACATAATCATTACTTTGGTAATAACCTTTAACACACAAACGTCTTTTCACAACTCTTTTAAATTGTGATATAGAACATTCTCGGACGTTTTCTGGGATCCTATTGTAAAAGCGTACACATTGTCCCATAAAAGAATTGCGGACCCGATGTAATCGGGTTACAGGTGCAATAAGTTTACTCCTATTTCTAGTATTGATATTATGTATATCACCAATTTTGGCAAAATCTTTAATATTTTTCTTAATATACATAACATTTTCAAAAATGTATTGAAATGCAACTGTCAAAATATTTATTTCTTTAAATTTTTGCCTTAACGATTCTTTTGGGCCTAAATTATAGATTGCGCGAATAGCTCGCTTCTGCAAGACAAAAATTGATTTAATACCGGCTGCATTATACCAAAGTAGAATGCCGTAGGAACAATTAACAATTATAAATCAAACAACGAACCACAACATTAATTATATAATCTACTAATTTATTTTTATGTAGAACACATTGAATACAATGAAAATCACATAATATAAATATAGCAGTTTTAATTCTTTCTTTTTTTTTAACTATTTTATTAAATACATCTTGGTTATTTGAAATTAATTTAATAAATTCTTTGCTGGAAGTGCAAAGTCGATCTGCAAATTCTCACAGTTGATGACATAGTTGACTCCTATGCCAAATCTATAGCATCCTCTGGCCCCATAAATTATAATTTTATTCCTAAGATATTCTTAGGAAACCGTCCTTTACTGCAATTCAAAATCTGTGGAGGAAACAACTTATCGCTTAAATACTGCTTTACACTATCAAAACCAGTGGCACTCTGACTATGGTTTAACACTATCAGTAGAGAAGTGCCGGTCAGTAGAATAACATCTGATTTTGAAATTATTTCCGGTAATGAAACTTGCAGAAAACGTTAAATTCTTAGGCATGATTCTTTATAAAAGACAAAACACTTGGCACAAGACAAAAAATGTGAAAAAGGCATTAATGCTTTAAGAGCTGTGTCTGATGTGTAGTGGGGTGCACACCTTTATACTATAAAACTACTGTACAATACCATGATCCATAGTTACATTGACTAAGGATTATTTCTTCACGTTTAACATAGTCGCTACTGAAAAACTCAATAGGATCCAGTACAAATGTCTTTGCCCACCAACATACTGCAGGTGGAGTGTGTAGATCTGCCTTTTTCTATCCGTCAACAATTCCTGTCTGACCGGCTTGTAGGTAAAATATTACAGCTGTCTACCCATCCCCTATGGAGTAGTTATCTTATTTAGCAGACCTCATCCCTCGGGGCAGACCCATACCATACTTGTTCAATAGTTTGCTTAAATTTACCTCTTTTCCTCATCCCTTGTCCTTATCCATTTAATTATTTATTCTGTACCCATTATAAGGCTCTAGTACACTATCCTTCTGTCATTACTATTCTTGGTTAAAAAAATATGACAGGTAGTGTTCAGTGTTCTTTTGAGGTTAGCTTTATTCTTCCTAAAGTGTTCTGCAACGACCGAAACAGGTCAATATCTGATGGAGCAAGGTCAGCGTTTTACGAAGGATGTATCAAGATATCCCAAACCAAGCTCTGTCAATTTTTGCTGCGTGGCTATAGATGAGTGCGGGCTGGCGTTGTCATGGTGGAACACCACGCTCTTCCTATTCACCAGCTCCAGCCGGTTTTTCTCAATAGCTTTTTTTAAATTCATCCGTTGCTGACAGTCGAAATCAGAATCGATAGTTTTACCCGGTGACGCCTGAACCACATTTGTGCTACTTTTATTAATACTACTATTAGTTCCGTAAACCGCACAAATTTTATCCGCGGCGTTCGTCGCATTTTTACCTTTTTTGTAACGAAACCTAATAATAATAATAATAAATGAAACAATGTACCTTTAAAATGAACCGAATTTCTTCGTCACATACGTTCATTTTACTTGCTTGAAAAACAATTGACAAATGGCGGGAACTAGTTTTTTTTTATTTATTCAGAATATCACATTTAATGATAAAAAACAGCCAGGTTTGATTACTAATAATACGTACAAAATAAGAAAATACTTTTATCCCGACCTATTATATTGCTCCACAAATCTCTATTTATCAATATTATATTAATAATTTACTCTATTTATCAATATTTAATTAAATCGCATAAGGAATTGGAAAAACAATGATTGCCAGCTCTCAGTCTGTCGCAAGCCCAGGGTTGCCAGGTTTAAACAGGTCACTTAATGTTAATATTTGCACCATTTGCCGACTCTTGGTCATAAACTGTAAATAGCGTTTATTAGTCGACATTACTGTCGGAATTTCTTTGAACTTATTGTGGTTAAATTAGTTTTGTTTATTATAATTCTACGATATATATTTCTTTCCTATCAAATTCTTAAGAGTTGCGTAAGAAAAAAAGATTGCGGCAATCGTCATCAAAGCTTACAAGCAGAGAAAGGAGAGAGAGAGCTTATTGAAATGTAATTTTCCATATTTTCTTAATTAATAAATAAAATATCTGCGATAATTGTCACCCTTCATTATATTAAGGAAACCTTACCTTGTAATTAATACCTTATAATAGATCGATATTTGCAAACATTTATTTAATTAGACACAGTGCCGGTTTTAGCATTACCAGCGCCCTGGGCGAGATTTATTCGGCGCCCCCAAACTGCAATTACACACAAAAAAGGAACTAGGTACCTACAATGAAATAACCATCTATTAAAAAATATATATATTTAATAGAGACCAGTCGTAGCGCAGGGGCATAAGTGTGCTGCAAAATTGGCTGGTTTTGGGTTCGATCCCCACTCTAGGAAAGGAAATATTTATATATTTAATTTCTGTTGTCGCGCAAAGCGCAGTATTAAGAGAATTTAGCGGAAAGTGGCGAACGGATCGTCTTAACACGAGGAAAAAATTTAATAAAATTTAACTTTTCTATCCATTCTATCGGCGAATTCTTTTATGAGGCAATCAAAATCTAATTTTTCAGCAATTTCATTTTCGATTGACAAAGTTGCTAAGTTTGTCGATCTAGATTGATAGATTGTCGATCGCAGATATGTTTTTATCAGTTTCAGCTTAGAAAAACTCCTTTCCCCATTAGCAACTGTTAGAGGTATAATTAATAATATTCGCAATACTATCCATACATTTGGACATAGCTCTTGCAAGTTGCGATCTTTATTAGTTTTTTTAAACTTAAGTAGGGGTTCCACACAGGGCAACCTGATTCTGATCAGGCAAAAAAAAATCAAGCTAATGAGTTCATCACACAACCTACAACCAATCTATATCTGATTTAGAATCCACAGTTAATTTTAATTGGAGATCACCAAGGTTGGGTTTTTCAGAATTTGTTTGATATTGTACAAAAAAGACCAAGAATTTGAGTACCCATTTAACTCATTCAACTGTTCAAATCTTTCATTAACTGAAATTAATGTAGTATCTACTAGTTGAAAAATTCTACTTCAAATTTCTTTTCTGGAGAAACAATAGGCTCGTCGCGGGCAGTTTCAGCTTGACGCTCAACAAATCGAATTCTTTTTATGGGTCTAAACTCAGTTTCTTGTAGTTCTTCAGCTAATTACTTTGCAGATAAAATGGCGCTTTGAAAGTCTATATTCTTATATATATATTTCGTATTTCTTCCACAAAGTGCAGCATTTTTTCAACATTTCTGTACATTTACTGAAATCTATATCTGGTGATTGTAGAGATTTACTTAATAATACAAATGCCACTCTGCAGTTCGAACAAGAACATCGCAATATAACGTTAAACGTCTAATTATTGTATTTTAAAGCAATTGAATAATTATTTAAAGCAAAAAACGATTGGCGAGGTGCGGTCATCGTGCCTTTGTATAAAGGCAAAGGTTCACAGTTAGACTGCGCAAGCCATAGGGCTATCAGTTTGATTAGCTTAGGTAGTAAAGTTTACGCTAAAGTTTTAGCGAGAAGAATGCAAGAGAGATCTGAAAGGCTGTTGTGGGAGACCCAAGGAGGCTTTAGACCCGGAAGAGGGTGTATGGATCAGATCTTTTCCCTCCGCATGATCACGGAAAAATTCTTGGCCGTTAACCAAAAAGTTTTCTGTGCTTTTGTGGAAATTTGGAAATGGCGTTTAACAGAATTGTAAGAGCGAAATTATGGAAGATACTACCCCGATACAATGTGAGCGGACCCTTGCTGCAGGCTGTAAAGTCTCTTTACAGAGATCACTCAGCCTGCGTGCGAGTAGGAGCTGGCATGTCGCCCTGATTTGACATCCGATCGGGTGTTAAACAAGGTTGCGCCATGTCAGCTTGGTTGTTCAATTTGTATTTGGATAGCTGTCTCCAAGGAGTGAAACAAAGTGACCTGAATGTGAATTGCATGCTGTACGCAGATGATGCAGTGCTTATTGTATCATCAGAATACGAGTTGTGGGCATTGGTCACCGCTCTGAAAGAAGGGTGTGAATATAATGGTCTAAGCCTCAATCCGAATAAGACAAAGGTTCTGATTTTTGAAAGAGATGAAGAAAGGGATGAGAGAAAGGATGAGAGAAGAGATGAGGGAGAATGCAAGATCAGTGTAAATGGTAAGATATTAGAACAAGTGAATGAAGTGGTATACTTGGGAAGTATGTTCAGTAGAGATGGAAGATAGGAGTTGGATGTGGAAAGGCGTATTGCTGCCGGTAACAAGGTTAACGGAGCCTTAGCTGCATTGATGAGACGGCGAAACGTCAGCACAGCTGCGCGTTTGGCCCTACACAGTTTTGGTACCGACTCTGTTATACGGCAGCGAAACTTGCGTATTACAGAAGAAGAATGAAAGAAAGATGAATGCTTTGGAGATGCGATCACTTCGTAGGATATGTGGAGTCAGCTTAGCTGATCGAATCCGCAATGAAGAGGTACACAGAGTGGCAGGTACTAGCGAGGATGTCACGGTGAGAATGAAGAAGAACGTGCTCAGCTGGTTTGGGCACGTCGAACGAATGAGTGATGAAAGAATGGCAAAAAAGTTTTATGATGGAAAAGTGAGCGGTAAGAGCGGTAGGGGGAGACCTCGGTTGACCTTCGAAAACACAGTTCAAATTCAAATTCAAAATATTCTTTATTCAAATAAACTCTTATAAGCACTTTTGAATCGTCGTTGTCTTGAAAAGATTGAATCAAAATATCTAGCTTTTCTACATAACTGAAATTAATCGCAGTGTTGGTGAATTTTTCAGCCATTTTCTTATAATTCGGAAAATGATTACAATTTCCAGAATTCAGTTGTGATCTGAAGAGCGTCAGCTTGCATTGAAAGGATGATACATGAGCGTAGAGCTGGGATATCAGTTGATTTTTGCCTTGAAGCCGAGTGTTCAAGACATTCAAATGATTTGTAATGTCAACTAAAAAAGCCAAATCAAACAACCAATCAGGATTTTTAAGTTCCGCAACATTTCTTTGTTTTTCCTTTGCTTTGCGTTCGTCTCAATACACGACTTAACCACCTTACTTCTGTATAATACAGTAAATCTCCGTATTGGCTTTCGATGTCATCAAGGAATTGTTTGAATTGTCTGTGATTGAGTCCTCGTGGTTTTATGAAATTTGCAGTCCAAACTACCACTTTCATGACATTTTGAAATTCAATTTTTTTAGAACAGAGGGCTTCTTGGTGTATAATACAGTGAAACTGCATGGGATCTTCAGCGTTTACGGTTTTTTCTTGCAGATGCTTTTTCGCATCCATGACTTATGTCAAGAAGATGATTGTGTTGGGTTTCACAAAATATTAAAAAGACGTAGATAGACCATACAGAAATTTTATTTTTCTATGGGGATTCCCGAGAAATTGAACGTATTGAACACTACATTCCATTCTAGTGGTGCCTACATAAAAATATTTCTATAAATTTTGGGAACATTACAAGTAAGTAAGCCTTGCTCAATTGAGCAAGGTATCTATTAGGGAAATAGGAATAGGAAAATATAAAGAATCATAAAATGGCACTGGACGAAAACGGACATCTGCGGCGCCCCTCTTTATCCGGCGCCCTGGGCGGTCGCCCCACCTCGCCCTACCCTAACGCCGCTACTGATTAGACAATTTAGTAGTTTTAAAATGATAATTTAAATGAGTATTAGTATTTAGAAAACAGATTTAGGAAAGACTTAATATCATGGATTCATTATTTCACTGGAAAAATAAGGATGATTTCATGTTAAATAGTTTTTTTTATATTTACTTAATATTATTAAAATCACCATTTAACATGTGAACAGCTAGAATTAACATTATTTTTAAGATTGACCTTCTATTATATTATATTTTACTTTAAAACATAAGGCAAACCGCGCATCTCATCGCCTGTTCTCAGTCAACCAGAATCGGAATAAAATATTTCAAATGATGGCAAACTTTGCTTGCGGCAGTTATTTTTCCAGGCAACCATGTTTTTAGTGATGAGAAAAAATAAGCTTTAATTTGATACATAATACATTTAAAAAACACATGAGTGCAAATATTAACTCCAAAAACGAGTTACGAAAAACATTAATTTAAGGTGAAAGCGGCAGGATTCTTTTACGCCCAATATTAATAACCTATCTCCAATCTCTAGATTGGATAGATATATGAAACAATCTAAGATTGACGTTGGAGATAGTTTATTAATATTAGGCGTAAGGCAACCCTAGTGTAATCTATTCTACTATCATGTATCATTCTTAAATATAAGTTTCATTAGAATTACTGACCCCTACAGATTTTAGCAATGGGATCTCGAATTACGAAAATGCAATCTAAGGTTTTAATATTTTTTACATTAGAAATCTTAAGTGCGGTGCAAACATATATTATAGGTATATTAAAACACGAACGTAATTCAGTGTATTAAGTAAATAATTCAGTAGTTTAAGCGGGCGAATCCGCGAACGACTCGCTAGAATGTTAAATATACGAGGTCACCCTTAAGGAAAACGCATCCGCACACAGTTGACCAAAATTGGCAAAACGTTTATGGGAGTTGTGACTGATTAGTATTTGGGAAAAAATTGGTAGCATTAGTAGCATTTCCATTGGTTTAGATCATGTCTTTTAATAATTTTAGTTATATCCGCAAGATTATTTTAAACATCTGACTATTTTTTAGAATGAACATCTTTAGTTTTTATTTTTTATCGGATCCTTTATTCGTGCCTGCTTGCGGGTACACTGACACTTCACCTCACTTCTATGTAAATAATATTGTGCATATTTATTGAAGAAAAAAAATAAATTCAAAAGTAGTCAGGATAAAAAACTAATCGATTTAAATTTATAGATCGGGCAAAGGGAAATTATTTCCCACTTCGATTGTCCATGAACAGGCAAAGTGAAGAAAATTCCCACCCGTAAAACATTAATTTTAACTTATACACTAATATCCAACATTAATTTATTATAAATAAGTGACAATAATGCATTTTGTGATAAAAATAATTGAAAATCGTAAAGGGATACTTCATACATTTTAAACATGGCTTTTATAGCACGTAATTTGATCGGGAACTTTTTGGAAAAATGTAAAATTAAAATAATTCAACGCTCTGTTAATGGCCGCAAGACTAGGCTCGAGTCCCGCGAGGGGCGCCCTTGCCGCCGATTTCGTCCTAGCAAGCAGCGACGTAGTGCTTGCACTATCTCAAAATTATGAAAAATTATTAAATGTATAAATTATATAATTAATCTTATGGCAAATGTAGCACAATAAATTATATTGGTAGTACGCGGGCGAAGCCGCGAATAGGCCGCTAGTAATAAATATGACTGTTCTTTCCATGCCATATAAATGATTTTTTTTAGCCTGACAAATGCTTAAATAAAACAATAAAACCCAGGTGTGCAGTACTTTTAATTATTGTTATGTACAAATAAAAAAATATATCACTTAAATTGATTCAACTTCATATGAAAAACATTTTCTAAATATTATTACAAGATTATTTCTGGATAAAAACTTGTATTTGATTCTATTTATGCATCGACGGACCTTCGAAATGAAAATATAGATATTTTACAGAAGACAGAAATTCTGTCCTAAAAGTTACGTTAATACTATAAATATGTATTAAATTGTACTGTTTTAACGATATCCTGGATGATTTGTAATATTGGACCCGATAAGTGGAGTAACTACAGCATATATGCACTGTAATAGACAAATAAACTTCCGAATTGCGTTCAATTAGTTTAAGTAGCACCTTTTTTACGGGTCGGGTAAAAATAAGAATGTGATGCCTAAGTATTATTCAGATCAAGTGCTAGACATTTCTCGTAGCCTCCTCTCTCTGTAATGTGATGGCCCCGACAAGTATGTCAGTTATGATGATATCATGGAGAACACCATATGAAAAAATGATATTTTTTCTTGCATTACTTTAACTATTGATAGATATTATATATCTGACAACTACGGCAGACGTTGTCCTGTAGTAAAATAGCATTATAAGAATGAAATAAAAAAAATACACATATTTTCTCTATAATGACAACAATACATCATTGTTTTAAGCATTACTTTTATCATGAAATTTACTTATCTGTAGACAATATATGCACCAAAAATACTAATTAACTATTTATCAGATAGATTGTCAGCATTATATATTATCTATTAATAGTTGCTTTCTTATTTACCCCACACTATAAAAGAGTACATATCAAGAAATGCGTCCATTAAAAATATTTACAAAAAGATTTATTGTATTATTACAAAAGAATGAATAATAAAATTATATTCCTCTTATATTGTAAATATACTTAATACATAACAGAAATCAGTGAAATACATTTTATTATTCTTAAATGGATATCCCACCATATACAGATAAATTATACATTGACTAAAAATATTTACATAAGAACTATATTCTGTTCATTGCACATATTGAGTAACCCATGTGCTTGTGTAGCATAATTATTGAAAAAAAAACTGTGTAAAAGCACTGTGGTGTCATGGGTTATTATTAATAATAAAATCTTTCCCAGACAATAAAGGTTAACCAATAAACAACAATTTTCTTTTGAACAGTGAATTTCAGGGCACATTTTCATTAACTGTATACTGCTAATGCATGATTTTCCATCCTCATTTTCAGATCGTATTTGTATTTCAACTATTAGTTATATGAAATTGTTAGTGGTGTAACAAAATTAAGTTATACTGTTAAAATTTACATTAGTAAATTTCAAATCAATGTGGATTTGCAAAACACTGACAAATAAAAACAAATAATAATATAAAATAACATAGGTAACTGTTTTTTATGGAAAATTGCTAAGTAAAAGTAAATAACATTATTATTTTCTCTATTCTAAGAAAAGTTAATCAATTTGTGCATTGAACGGTTCACAGGTACTATATTGTATCAAACTTAATTATTTAGGATAAAATAATTAACAAAAAAATCTGTGTCAAAATTTAAAAGCAATTTAATAAAAGTAAATTTTATATTAAATAAAGGCACGTTAAGTTAGTTAATTATCAGCTACACATTAAAAAGTTGAAGTGATAACAGTCTAGTGATACTATAGTATTCAGAACTCCAAAATAGTTTCAGTAATATTTTTTTACTTATATCTATTACTATGTACTTAAATACATAATATTTAATACACAACACAATTTTGAGTTTTTGTTTATTTTTTATGTAAATTCGTTTCACTTCACTCACAGTATCTTTGTTCTGGAATATTATGCGAGAAATATCATTCATTCAGGAACAACGTGAATGTCCTGTTCCAACTGCCAGACACACCTCATTTTGTAAGCCGTCCCACTCTTTGTTGACGACGATATCGTATTAGAGGCGGCTCGCACAGCTCTCCTGTTGACACGCTCCACGCTCGCAGATTGAGATTCTACAAAGAAGAATATTTGTGACATTTATTGATTTAAATATGGAATGTGAAACTCAACTGTTCCTAAAAGCAAAATATTATATGCCCAGAGTAAAATATTATTAATATAATTTTAATTGGATTGGTATTACCACAATGCTATTGTTGCTGCCGGTAGAGCCCCGGCGGGTAGCGCGGTAGGCCGGCGAAATAGGCGGGGCCCGCGGGCAGCGGCGCGGACGGCGGCGGCACGCTCACTGGAAATTATTCATTATCTTAACAAATTACTACGTCTACTACATGCAATATGTGAAATAAAACAAATTAAAAATTATATTTTTATATTCACAGAAAAAAAATAATCCAGCATTTGATAATCGTCATTCTTTGTATCCAAGATAAAAATAAATTTTCCTTTTACTATCGTAATATACTGGATATATAGATCTAGTCAGGCTGCTATCGCATATACATACCGCTGGGTGGTGGTTGGTACGGCGGGGGGTAGTACATCCTGGCAGAGGCGGCGGAAGGGGGCGCGGGGGAAGGGGGAGCTCCCGCGTACTGGTACGTAGGTGGCGGCGCCGTCCGCATTTGAGGGTTCAATTTTAGCCCGTTAGTTAGCTGATGGCATCCATTCGTGTTGCTGTTGTGGCTCGCGTGTTTTAGTATATCTGATGCGAAATCATTTGCAGACCCCTGTTCTGATGCGTTTGCTAAGTAGTACAAAAGATAATATTTTAAAATATATATATAGTAAACACTATAAGTGTGACTCAGAAGAATGAAGACGAGAACCTGGTCTGTTTTATAGTCTATATTTTTGGCATTTGGCCACCGACATTGCGAGTTGACTGGTGGAACCAAAAGCTTCACTTTATCATCGTAGTATTTCTGAACCAGAGTGGGGATACGAAAATAATTAATTGACCTTAAGGTAGGGTTTCAATAATTTTAAGGAAGTTCGATGTAGTATTGATTATTTGCAGAGATATTACTATATGGGTGCATGTCTACTAACATTGTTTTAATATGTCCAGAAAGGCTTGCAGTACATCGGTCTTAGGTGCAGTGTTGGTGCGTCGTGACGTAGTCAGCGTCTCGTCCAGCCTGAATGTTGACGACGGCACCTGAATATCAACAGAGCAAATATTATTATAATTATATAAAGAAACTTTAGTAACCTTTAGAATTAAATTCTGTAATAATTTGTAGACTTCGTAAGTCTTCACAAGATTATGCAATAAACTTACCGATTTAAAACTGCTACCTCCAAATATGTAATCAATAAGTTGAATCAGAAATTGTTTGGGGACTGCAGACATACCCTAAAAGTAGAAAATTTAGATAATACAGTTTGCAGTAAAATAAAGTTTGATTTTACTATCATATTTTCCACATTCGAAGTTAGTCATGGTGCAGGGGCACAAGTATGCGGTTGGTGTTAACACGATTGGTTGTGGGTTCGATCCCCATTCGGGCAAATAAAATATTTTAATTTTGTTCTGGTGTCGAGGCAAAGTGCGGCGTTGAGCTCTACTGCTCAATACAGAATTCAGCAGAAAATGGGACCCTGCACACAGCAGGCAAGGTAAACAATGTTGCCATTATCAATGATTTATATAGGAAAATGCAATGACTCATGAACTAAAACTTATACTTTATTTAGTATACCAGACATTACATTATAATTTATTATATAAAACTGTGTCAAACTTACAGGGAGCATTGCACAAGATTGACTAAATTGCGCCAGAACATCATGGGCCTCCAAGTTTGATACACTTTGCTATGTAAAAAAAATAGAAATGAAGGGTTGTTATAAAACACTACTTTAGAATTACATCTTTTAAAAAAATGTTTAAATATATATTCAAATTATTTTAATATAAATTAATAAAAAAACTTTGGGTGGGTTAATCTCAGAAGCTTAAATGTACATTATCTTTTGAGTTGAGTGTTTGAGTTTGGTTTGTTACTTTGGCATTTCTATGACAAAACATAGTAGTTAAGTTTTGCTAAATTATAAAGCTCAATTTTATTATATTTTTTCAAGAATAGTATTAAAAATAATGTTATCAATTGCCAAACACTAATAAGCCCCGTACCCACCACCCGTTCAGAGGTGTCTGGCAGGGCCTTAAAACAATGCAATGTGCAATTCTGTTCCTCCTATAAAAATATTATATATTTTTTTAACCTTCACGCTGTATCCCATGTAGCTGGGACGGCAGAGAGAGCCTAGTAGTGTTAAGACTCCACTCTCCACTCTCTGCATTTCAATTCTGGAGGCATTGCGTATTGAGTAGCGGAGCTCAACGCCGCGCTTTGCCTCCACATCAGAGCGAAAAAACGATTCCTCGAGTGGGAATCGAACCCACAACCCGTCGCGTTTACAGTCACACACTTGTGCTTCTGTATCACGACAGGCGTCATTAAATTTATAAATAAATAAAAAAATATAAATACCTCTATATACTCATCTATTAGATTATATAAATCTTGATTAACAAGGGATCTCAGTAAGTCTTCTCTATTCTGGTATTCTAGCAACATTTGTTTGAAAGCAAGCGCTTCATATTCTTCATCTCTTTGTAATCGTGTTATTTTATCTCTTAAGGATTCCACTCTAAAATTATAAAATTGTATTGAAAATATGATCTTCATTTTGTTTATAAATAATGTACGTGGGGTACCTGGTGAAATCATTTTAATAATTTATTGTAGTGGTAAGACGATCGACGATGTGATAACACTGAAATCGCCGCGCAGTTACGATCACGTGAAAATTCAAAGTATTTTTTTTATAAGTCACAAATTAACCAGAATTATTTTTAAGTGGTTTTCTATAATTACTTGAGGCCAGTCGTGGCGCAGAGGCAGAAAGTGTGACTGTAAAATTGACTGTTTGTGAGTTCGATCCCCACTCGAAGAAGTGAAATATTTATTCACATTTATATCTTCATTTCGTCGCTCTGGTGTCGAGGCAAAGTGCGGCGCTGAGTTCCGCCACTCAACACACAATGCCTTCAGAACTCGGCGGAAAGTGGGGAACGGAGTGTCTTAACACTAGGTTCCCTCTGCCTACCCTGCTGTGTGCGAGATACAGCGTGAAGCTGATTCACGTATCTCGACAATAATCTAACCTCACTCTGCACATTCATAATTAAAATATTATTTATTCAATTAGGCCATTACTAAAGCTAGGAAGGCTATCCTTGCGGGGAGAGCTGGCAATAAACTCAACAGTTGTTCTTTCCAAAATATAAATTACTATAAATGTGTAATAATCATCAACGTCATCAAAGCCAGTCGTGGCGTAGGGGCACAATGTGTGACTAACAATGCGACTGGTTGGGGGTTCGATCCCCGCTCGAGGAAATGAAATATTTATATTACCATTTCTTAGCTCTTGTGTCGAGGCAAAGCGCGGCATTGAGTGCGCCACTCAACAAGCAATGCCAAAATGGGGAACGGAGTATCAACACTAGGTCCTCCCCCTACCTACCCTGCTGTGTTGGATACAGCATGAAGCTGATTTGATTTTGTGTAACAATCATCAACTTCCCAAGTGCGCATCAAAACAATTTAATTCCAAACATTATCATTATTGAATAGAATACTAAGCTTGACCTAATAATATATTGTTTTATTTTAACCTAATTGTTTTTGGTATATTAATACTGTGAAGCGACTATAAGAATATCATCAATCTGAACTTTTGAGTTTATTAATTATTATACTCTTTACTTAAGCAAACTATCAAGGTGTAGGTATTTTTGTTTCATATAGTGATTGTTAAATTTAAATTTATATTGTGTACCTCTTCGCAAAGCTTCAGTATATTATTAATATGACTCGGAGCCAGAAACGCGAGTTGGGATAACTTTGTTGGGAATCATTAGAAGCTTCTTATATATTAGATTTTAAAAGCTATAGCACTTTTGAACAGAATACTGAAAAGATTAATTCTAAAAATTCGCTAACATAAAAATACTTTTGTTTCGTGACGCGCTTTGCATTACACAAAATACTCCCACAGATGTATAAATGTGTTCAATAATAAAGCTAATATAAAAAGGAACTTACAAAACATACAGTTTCAAATGATAAAGAAGAATGTTTGGTATGTTACTTAACCTTATCTCGCGTTGCACGCACTGTTCACAGTGAACAACTGCGTCTTTGTCTTCGTCTGTCTTCATGATTTTACAAGGTTGTCCTGAGGACCAAAATCAAAGATCGCCAAAGCCATACACAACAGGTCATATAAATCACAAATTAATTTAGATGAAACAAGCACAAACTTAAGTATGCTTTCCGTGATTTCTGGTATTCTCATTAATTGGACAATCATGTGAACAATGTTATGAAGCAGTAGCAATAATTTTAATAGATAAAATGTATGTATATAAAATAATATTTAAAAGACAGGAAGGACTAGGAAAGGAGAAAAGAAGTTATAGGGTAAATTAATTTCCTAATAAATATTGATTTATAATCAGTTTACCAAATAATATTTTTTAACTTATATGTACTTCCCTCCTAGGAGGTTAAAAATGTTATATGTTTCACTTGCATTGTATAATTAAATTTTGAAAAATATCTTTTAGATGAATATTAAAAATATATTTTACATTAGAAAGATTACAAGTAAAAAAAATTTTTAAACTGATTTAAAAAATTTCAAATTAGTAGCACAAAGGCTTTTTTTTCTTAAAAGATAAAATATTTTTTAAGTATAGAAGCATTTGCATATAAGCTACTTGAATATGGCTATACATGGCTTATAAGCCAATTGGTTACTTATCCAAGCAATTATATGAATTTTAAACATTTAAAAAATACTTTCATACAAAAATATTTAAAAAAAGGCAGTTGTTCACCAATGCATACTACACTATTAAATTATGTAATTATAAAAAAATATTACTTTATTTCTATAAAATAATAAAATTAATAATTGCTTGAGTTTAACTATAAAATATGAAGTTGTTAGCTACAGTAACACAAGGTAATTTTATTAGAACAATATACATTTAAAGATTTACATATAAAAAAACTAAATAAATTTCTATTTAACATGAAATAAATGTGTAATATTACATTCACAAGTCATATGGAAATAATGTTTAACATATTCATATAGAATATAAATTTTAAATATTATTTTATATACAAAACATATTTATAAATATCTACACAAAAAAGACACGGAAAACATATCAATAAAAAAAAATATATAGGAATGCAATAAGATGACTAACATAATTTTAAATGTTGGAACTTCCTTATTTACTCTTTATTCATCTTATAATTAGCAAATGCATAATTTATTTATATTCTTCAAGCAAATATAAAATAATATTTTTTTAAAAAATACAACTGCACATCTGTTGTAAACATTTTTTTTTAATTTTGTATTCGCTAAAGCTATTGTTATTTTTCCTTAGCTATATTTTTTTTTCTTAACTTATCAACTTCATTTTCTTATATCGCTTAGCATTAAAAGAATGGGTGTGTATGTCATTTATCTAACTGTTAACACTTGTCTAAATGTTGAAAATTCCACATTCCTATGAATTTATTTAGTGCAACAAAAATTCTCTTACCTTCACTCTCAGTTGAAGATGCTCTTTTAAGAGAGCCATTTTTAGTATGAGCATGTGTAGGTATTGGCGGAGGCGGGCGACTAGCATCAAACCTAAAAAATCATGTCACATATTCAGAAGTCTAGAATAATTTTTCATAGTCAGGATCTTACCTTTTACTATACTGGTATATTTGAATATTTTATTTATTAATACCAATATAGATAAAGGTGAGGCCAGTGTGACTGTATAGGGATCCCCGCTCTAGGAAATGATTTTTTTTTGTTTATTCAGTCTGGTTTCAAGGCAAAAGTGTGGCGGTGAGTTCTGCTACTCGACACGCAATGCCTCCAGAATTCGACAAAGTGGGGAAGGGAGTGTCTTAAGATTAGGTTCCCTCTGCCTACCCTGCTGTGTGTGGAAAACAGGATGAAGCTGATTTAATTTTTGATTTTAATTAGTTAAAGGTAAGAGTTTTATTTACCTGGGGAGAACTGTCAGTGGTGGTTGAGTTTCTGCATACACTACACTGTTTTGAGATGGTGGTACTGTAACTAATAATTATGGTATGTTTTATATAAACCTAAAATCATGTGTTTTTTAAACTGTATGTAGCTAATATAAACTACTATGTACTGAAGTATGCAAATAAAAAATGAATCCTGAAAACCTGTTACTTTCACACAAGGTTAAAACTTTTATATGATCATTAAGACAACGTAATTACCTGTGAATACTGGTCCTCGTAGCTGTGATGTTGCTACAGTTGAAGGAACTGTCGGTGGCGGAGGAGGCGGTAGTAATTGTTGAATGGGAACCATATTTGGAGTCTGTCGTTTTACTGGTACCAAAGCAGGCAACGGCGCAGGAGAT
This sequence comes from Heliconius himera, assembly GCA_021202915.1. Lineage (NCBI taxonomy): Eukaryota > Metazoa > Arthropoda > Insecta > Lepidoptera > Nymphalidae > Heliconius > Heliconius himera. The sequence goes on along the minus strand of JAJHJA010000001.1, from coordinate 1,138,445 downwards.
GGCGGCGCACTTACTGGCGCTGGAGGTGGTGGAGGCGGAGGGGGATGCCCTACGAGCGATTCTTGTATAAATAAAGCTATTTGCGGTATAGTTTCAGCAACTGTGGCTGACATGTTGGCGTGTCTCTCAGCAAGTACTCTCGGTAGTTGTCCCGTCGCAAAAAATAAACTTTCTTCCTCTTTTGTTGTGTGTAGATAGGTACAATTTTCACGTGTACATCCAGGTTGATTTTGATAATCGTGACAAAATTTTAAAACCTTTTTCATTTCCTCAAAATCGAGATCATGACGAAATTTACATAGAGTATTTTTATTGCAGGCGCCCCAAATAAAATTTCGACATATATCTTTTTTATCTCCAGTCTGAGTTAAATTTTCATTTTGAGATTCGATATCTGATGAGTTCTGTAGCTGTCTCGACATCGGTGGCTGGCGGCCATTTTGATCATATCTACAGCTCATCGACTGCACATAATATGGAAAAGGGCTATAAAATTCTACCTCTTAACAAAATACGAAGAATAATTTATTTAAATTAAGTTATTTACCGTAATTGCTTAACACTCTGGATTGTAATAAAAAAAATCTAACTTTTACCAAAAATTTCACTAAAGATCACAAAACAAAAATGACACTTGCAACAAACAACATGCACATGAACATGTGAAGGAAATACAAGGATATACGATTAAAAGGAATAGTTATAATGTCTTGCCAATTAATTTTATAAATTACAATAAATGAATTACTTCGCTTATTTATTCTGATCAATATTCTGCAGTAGTCTTGATGTTGCAACAAACCGTTAATGCACAATACAAATGGCAATTATTGGTTCGGCAACAATAGAAAATTAGAAACTAGAAAGCACAGACTATAAATACAATGTATAATGTGTATTATACAAAACAACAAAGCATAACAGATAACAAAATATTATGCTTGAAGTTTGTATTCTTCGACCAGATTATGTAGAATTTTTACCCACTAATTCCACTGCGGTTTCTGTAGTGGCACAATGTGTGAAAGTGGAAGAATCCGGGAAATTGGTACAACAGCGTCCGTAGCCCTCCTCAGATGACGCGCTCGTCTACGGAGCCTGCTTATATTTTAAAATTATCCCTTGTTCTGACGTACTCGTCTGTCAACTATGAACCATTCTATAAGATAAATAAGATGCGCAGATTCCCCACATTGACCTATGGCCAAAGCTAAAAAACGAATTTATCTGATTTGGAAGAACTAGACGACTCTTTTTGTGACATGACCTCTCACAGAAGCGGAAGTCTCACATAAGCCGACTATGGCTGTCTACGCTGATTTGTTGCTTAATATTTGTCTTATAACTACGGGAAGGGAGAGATTACGCCTGACTTCCTGAACTAGGGCCCGCATTTCCGTGTCCAGGCGGGACACGTTTCAAAGGTGTAGGTAAAGGGCAATATCAGTGTCCTTGTCGCAGTGAATGCAAATCGCCGCTATCTGACGTCCAATCTTAAACAAATAATCACCGAAGCAACCATGTCCGAGGATTATCTGTGTAAGATGGTACGTAACTCGGCGTTTTCGTCTCATCCAAGCCTCGAAGGAAGGAAATCTTGCTTGAACGACACGCTTGCGAGTATAACGTTCTTCGCAAAGCGCCACGTCACGAAAGCAACATTATTTTACCGTCGTTTGATATCAAACGTGCTTAGGGTTGAACATCCAGCTATCTCTCGGATCCGTTTGTATATTCTCGCATTCATAGATTTCAAAATATCTACAGTAAGGTCGTTGCCTCATAAGATATTGTACGGTAACCACGTACGATCCTGATGGCCACTCTGCCCTGTAGGCTATAAATTTAGGTCTTACATCGCCGAATTGATACTTATCGAACAACACCAGCATAAAGCAAACGAATTTCCTCTGTTGGTCCATCAACATTAGACAGTAGTCTGTGCAAACCCTCTACTTTGGCTATCCGAGGGTCTAGGTGGTGAAAGTGTTCTTCAAAGCCCCAGCGACTGTCTAATGTGATCCTTAAGTATTTCATATGCCAACCATCGTGAACCTGATGTTCACCTACAAGAACATACGAGTCAGGGCGCTCCCTGCTTCTCGATGGCTTTTGGAACCATAATGCTTCAGTCGCAATCCTAAGTCGGATATTTTTGTGACGATCATTCCAATCGATTTTTTTATCTTAATGTTTGTTAAACAATATTTTATAAAATAATAATATTTTATGGCAAATTCATGTTCAATTTATTTGACATTTTTTTTTATCTAATCCCCAAAATATAACATGTTTTAACAAGATTGGATTGATTGAGAATGCAGAGCCCGAGAGTGTTTTTAAATAAAAAGGACTCTCCGGTAGTTGTCTGTCAACAGCGACACATCGCAACGTGTTCCAATTGGCTTTGGAACATTCCAGCTGTTTAAAATTGAATTTACTTTTTCTTATTGCGTTCTCATGCATATAGGTTCTTGGGGAGTCCTCCTCCAAAAAAAAGTTTTCATTCTATACAAAAATTTACAAAACAACTTACAAAATTATTTGTTCATTAAAGATTAGCTCCATCAGGTCACTGTGACTAGACGTATAAGTAATTCAATAATGTACTTATAGCCTAATAAAGCCTGGAAAAACTAAAGTGATAAACAGCTTATAGCTATAACAGTTTAAATTTACTCTAGAACAAATAAGAAGAAAAATAGAATTTCAAAATTCTTAAGAAAAATAACATTTAGCAAATTTCATAATAATTAAGAAAGGAATGGTAGGAGCCTGTACAGCTTACTTTGAATTTGAAAAGATAGTCGGAACAAAATTGTTTTCAACTTGGCGTGACTCAATTTGTTCCAGACGAAGAGGAAGTGTTAAGTTCATGTAACTGCTTCGGAACAGTCATCTAGAGTACTACGTTTCCAAAACGAAAGATAAAACTTAGTGGTAATGAGAATAATGTGAAAGGTATTGATCTCATCACCAACAATTAAATCCCATGAAATCCAGGAAAACAAATAATCACATACATATTTGCTTCTTGTAGTCATCATCTGATGACAATTAATGGGCTGATGATAGAAGACCTAACTATTTTAAATATCTTTTAAAGTCCCTAAACAGGGTGGAAGCGTCAGTGCTCCTCTTACGGGAACAGGATATAGGGTAAAATATTTTAAACCCATACCTAAAGAAATAAATCAAGATACTTCAACAGATTAGATGTAGGTTTTTTATATTATTTTACGATGTTTATCCATACCTATATTTCGTGTGACGCAGTTACACATAGATACGTAAACACATACTACTACCAGAATACTAATAAAGGTTAAAAAACTGTGAACTTTACCGCCAATACCTGCTACTCGATTTCGGAATGAGGCGTATGGGGTGGTTTCCCTTTGATAGGTTTGGCTGCGTGCGTCGTTCTTGACAAATGGCGTTTTATTTTATAACGATAATTTTATTATTTATTTTGTTTGAAAAAAAAATCATTCATTTTATTTTTCATCATCATTTATTTTTTAGGACTTTTTTAAAATTGTATTAGGCTTTTATAGAGTAGTTAACACTGTGGTTTTATTTAAAGTGGTGATAATAGATTAGCTTGGTCAAATACAATGACGTAGGAAAGGCCGGAGCTGGGTTGGCTGTGCCCACCACAGAGTAGCTGGTGCCCACCCCAGAAATTTTACTTACAACATAATTTGCCCCGGAAAAATTTAAAAAAAACAACATTTAGACGAATATATCTGTTTAAAGCTTAAGCCAAGCCGAAAAAAGAAAATATTACTAAATACGCTAATGGTCAAATAGAAAGAAAGACATATAAATGAAAACGCAGCTTTTTCTTCACAGAAATTACAGTCAAACCCTTCAAACTTATTTATACGTTCAGATTTATTTAGGTTAATTAAACGTAACAATTGCTACAGTGTATAATAAAACATAAATTATTTTAAATACATAATATATTATCATTATAAAATACATGTAGAATAATAACTTCAATTATGTTATTCAAAAAGGTACTTTGTTTTTATAAATGTAAAAAAATATACGACATAAAAGTACAAATAACATCTATAACTCCATTAAAATATTATAAAACTGATTATATCTAGCAGATGACATAAGGCTCATGTGGAAATTTAATCATCAAATATTTTTCTGTTTCAATGTTAACTTTAAAATCCTAAGCAGTTAATTGTATTGTCTTTGCCAGATATAAAATCAGGTACACAATCGTAAAATATAACATTTATTCCAATATATATACATATATATTTTTTACGGAAAGATTTGACGTGAAATGTAATTTAATAATTATTATATTGTAGATAGACTCCGTTACAAGGGACCCAATACTGTCACGAATAATAACAGCTCAACTGTTATCTAGTTTGATTTGATCAATCAATTTATATTTTATAATTATTTACAACTTAATTTTATCCTATTATCTAAAATTATAAAGCTAATTAAAAGAAAGTTTAATGATTCGGTTTATATTATATAATGAATAATAAATTAATGAATTTGAATTGAGTGGCACATCGACGGAGATATGAATGGTTACAAACAAACTTTTATGTACAGAAAAGAAATATTATTATTACTTATTAATAATGACGAAGACACATTTTGGTGAAATCTTGACAATTAATGATTTTCAAATATTTACAAATAATGACAATGCGGATTTTATACCGAATTGAGCGAGAAGCCATCTGTTATGTTCTAGGTCATTACGTGGATTCAGTACCAAGTTTCTTATAGTTTTAAATATATAGCACAAGAAGCTAAGACAGCTATAACTCGTTGGTAAATAATTATTAAAGTGTAAAAGTTAAGTTATTTTAAACGTTAAGATCTAATGGTTATGTAGAACGGATTTGAATCTTCATTATTTTTTCTTTATTTATTGTAATATGCATACGATTGTACCAATTGTTAAAATATCTGCGGATGTTATTTTGTGAAATATTCAGTGCTTATTATTTAAATCTTTTTGCTGATAAAAAAAAGTGAATACTGTTATATTATTCATAAGTTTTTTATGTCCAAAATCCACGTAACAATTGAACAGAGGCCAAATAAGATTAAATTGTAGAAGTTGTTCCTTTATTTTCATGTGTTTGGCTGCAGTCCCTTAGGTTTGATCATCATAGAAGCTCTTTTTAGTGTATAGTCCCAGCCACGCCAGCGGAACCACACTATACCTATAAAACAAAACAATTGTTATGATATTAGTATAAACAGATAAATATGAGGCAAGTCGTGGCGCAGGGACAACGAGTGTGTGACTGTGAACGCTGGTTGTTGGTCGTGGGTTCGATCCCCACTGGATTATGTTTGTATGTTTCCATTTCTTCGCTCTGGTGTCGAGGCTAAGCGCGGCGTTGAGTTCTGCCACTCAACACGCAATGCCTCCAGAATTCGGCAGAAAGTGGGGAACGGAGTGTCTTAACACTAGGTTCGCTCTGCATTCAAGTGTACTTTTTTTAGTTTGTGAACCGGCTTGCGGGAACAGTGTGCAAAATGTGTCTCTGTAAACTGAATATACCTTGTCGTGCTGTAAGATCTTGAGGGTCGTGCAGATATAGACCGTTTAAACCGCGTCCACATGATTTCCACCACCAACCGCCTTTTAACATAGACGCGCAGTTCAACGACGATCTGTCGTTGTCTCTGTAATCATAATATAATGTATATATTTTAATGAATATTTTTGCGCTTGTAACAAGACAAAGCGGGATCTGACTTCAGTCATTCAACATGAAGTCGTGAACGGAGTGGGTGTAACTCTTAACACTAGATTACCTCTGCCTAACCTGCTTTATGCGGGATAATGAAGTTAAAAAAAATGTTTACCCTCGCGAGTGGTAAACATTTTATTTATCTGTATCATGCCATAACCGACGAAAAATAAAAATTGATCTATATACAAAAGCTTTTAAACAAAAATCTTGTTTTTTGGAGCCGGTGCTAATTTGGTATAATTTTTTAAATAATTATTTAGTCTTCTTTCGTGCCATCAGTGGTTACTTTTTATTAATATTATTTTTTCTTTGGCTGGCACCGCAGCGCCGACTTCAAAAATAACGGATTTTAAATACTTTTGTTTAGTTTTGTGTACATAGGCATAATTTAGCAGTCGATTTGTATCTTGTTTTAAATAATTCCCTTAGTATAACTTAAACAAATCAAAGCATCGTCTGAGTATACCTGTATATATTGTATTGTTGTCATTTTTTTTTTAAATAAATAAAATAGTAGGTAGAGGCCGGTCGTGGCGCAGCGGCACGAGGTGTGACTGCAAAATCGACTGGTTCTGGGTTCGATTCCCACTCGAGGAGATGAAATATTTACTTAAATTTATATTTCCATTTCTTCGCTCTGGTGTCGAGGTTAAGCGCGGCGTTGAGTTCTGCCACTCAACACGCAATGCCTCCAGAATTCGGCAGAAAGTGGGGAACGGAGTGTCTTAACACTAGGTTCCCTCTGCCTACCCTGCTGTGTGCGGGATACAGCGTGAAGCTAAAAAAAAAAAAAAAAAAAAAAAATAGTAGATTCCATTACCTGTTATAAGTTGAAAAAGGACTATTGTTAGACCCGTACCAAGGGTCATTCAAAGAGTCGCCTGCGTTGCCTTCGTATCCATCTATTTCCAATTTGTAGTATTCCGCTTCTGAATATATTTTGAAGTGCGAATACTGTGCATACCTAAATAAGAAGATTTTTTTATTAAAATATATAAAGAGAGGATTTTTCTTTCTGTGTATTAAGCTTGTATACCTTTTCTACAAATAATATGAATTAGGTAGGAAGAAAGATATATAAATAAGACATTGGAAAATTTATACCTACCTTTAGCACAGATCATTAGCAACAAGTACATAAGTGAAGGTAGCGTAAAAATTTAAACTAGCAAAATGTAAAATTTTGAAAATCCCTGACCAATCATATCACTACTTCGTCTTGGCAAAGTACTTGTAGCTCTTAATTTACTTATCAGATTTTCATAAAACATAGCTAAGAATCATCGCGATAAATAAGGTTTTAGATAAACAAAACTACACTCAAATCGGTTCCTTAATTCAGGAGCTACAGACAGACAGACTCGTCAAATTTATAAAACCTCTCTTTTTGCCTCTGGGTAAAATTATACAAATGAATTCAAAGTTTAAGCATTAAATAATTTACCCGTAGGTCTATATTTACGAATAAATATTTAATTATAATATAATATTAACTAAAATATAACATGATGAGATATACACATTTGTAGTAACTACGATATTTTTTTTTATACCTTTTATTACCATCAAAGTCTTCCAGCTCAACTCTTAACATATAGTCATCATTATTAGTCAACATATATATGTTCTCATTGCCCAACCAGAATTCTTTGCTGGGGTCACCAAATCCGTTTTTGTAGTCACTCCAGTCCCTATTGAAATTTTCCGCTGGTATCCCATAGTCGTCACGACGATGAATTACCTGCATTATATTTTATGTTATAATTTTTTTGTATTTTTATCTATAAATAAGAGTATCAACAAAGTGCGAGTTCCACGCATTTGTCACCACCCTGAAAAAAGGAAGTGAAAGTTCTGGTATTTGAAAAAAATGAAGAAAGGACAGAATACAAGATCAGCGTAAACGGTAAGATATTAGAAGAAGTAAATGATAGTGGTACACCTCGGAAGTATGTTTAGTAGAGATGGAAGATATGAAATGGATATGGAAAGAAGTGCCTTCGTTGCATTGATAAGATGGTGGATTGATAATCGTCCGCACAGCTCCATGTTTGCAGTGTTAATTTGAATTATATGAGAAGAATGAAAGAAAAACGAATGCTTTGAAGATGCGATCTCTTCGTAGTATATACGGCGTCAGTTTATCTAATCGAAGCTGCAATAAAGAGATACATAGAATGGCAGATACTACCGAGGATATCACGGTAAGAATGAAGAATGTTTAAGTGGTTTGGGCTCGTCAAACCTTCGAAAACACAGTATCAAAGATACTTGGAAAAGGTCACATTAAGAGCATGAGGACTCTCCGAAGGGCATGTATGAAGATGCTGATGACAGTGGACGGGGCGAAAGAGGTATGCGTAGCGTTTGGCGCTTGGTTCTCTATGGCTACCCGGCTACTCTCTAGGGACACAGCATTAAGCTAAAGAAAGTGCTGTAAGCTTGTAACGTAGTTGTGACTAATATTTTGAGTTTTTCGAGGCGAAAATTATATACGTATATAAAACATGCATTTTATATAAGTACAAAATCTGTTTTAAAATGGTATTAATTTTTTTTGCTTTCATTGCAAGCGCTGTCTTAATCTTACGAGATTGATTTAAATAATTAAAGAGATTTATAGAAAAGTCTGCGTTGGACCATTGACGCTGACGGACTGAACCTCAGGAATGACTACTGGTTTTAGCTGAAAAAATCTTATTACTTAGGATCATCCATTTAGCTAAGAAGGTTTTAAGCTATATTACATCATGTTATGACTAATAGGAATGGAGCAACAATAAAAAAAAAGGTTCACGTAGTTAAAGAACGTCGAAAGAAATTTAAGAATTTTTATCTTAATTTTGAGACCATGAAACTTCTATTGTTGTTTAAACACTTATTAAACTACTTTTTCATAATAAGAATACTTATAATTGATAAAAAAGCACCTTTTAAATTGAAATAATAGAAATCGAAATCCGGATAAAAATATTGGCACATTTTTGTTCTAAGTTGATTTTTTTCTTCGGACAACCTTGTATTTATTTATTTATTTATATTTATAATTGCATTTAAAATTTTGCAATAAGTTAGATTAAAAATTTCGTAATCTATTTTTAAGAAATAAGGTATTTTATAGTTGTTAGCTAGTTGGTGTATCTATAGTAAGTTTCGTTATAAAGATAGATTAAAAGAAACAATATACTAACAAAGTATTGTCGCTTTACGCCCAGTATTGATAACCTATCTCCAACGTCAATCTTAGATTGTTTCATACATCTTTTTGGATAGATGTATGAAACAATCTAAGATTGACGTTGGAGATAGGTTACTAATATTGGGCGTTAATAAACATGATTGCGTACCGTCCATCCACCGTCGGCGACGTTTTGTTCGCAGTACACTTTCAGGAACCAGTAAGTGGTGCCTCGTATCTGTAAATAGTACACACCAGATTCTCGCATGCCGGCGTTCAACAGATCAACACAAGAGTAACCCTGAAAAGATAATAAAATTTATTGTAGATAGAAAATTTTGTGTAGATATTTTGTTAATTTGTTTGTACAAGTTTCGCTTATATGTATATTTTTATTGTAGCCAAATTGAATGTGTTTCCTAAAACTAAAAAAATAAAATTCACGCTGTATTCCGCATGCAGCAGGGTAGGCAGAGGGAACCTAGTGTTCATCCGTACCTTCCGTTCCCTATTTTCTCAGTAATAAATGAAATATAACTACTTATCATTTGCTTATTAGATGGTTAAAAGTATATTATGACGTGACTTAGCACTCTATGCTGAATGCTCCCTGCACGTGGTGCAGTAAATAATAGACAACTTAAGGAGTACTGCACACCGCTGTACCATCGTATATGATTTTAAAAAACTGTGTGACATAAATCCGTGTATAATATTAAAATTGAGAACCTTTTGGAACTACGGACTATTGTATTAAGAATTCAGTAGAACGAGGAAATAATATTCATATACCTAATTACTAGTTACCCAATGAACGTAAAAATTGGTGAAATAATTGGTATTATATGAATTTTATAAACTAGAAGTACACGTTTTGAACGGCCTTATTCGATCGTGCAAATTTGTTTAGCAGTGCTATTACTAAATGAGAGGTTTGCAATAGTTTCTTTTAGATAACTCGGTATTATTCCTATGTTCAATCATTACTGAGTTCACTTTCTGAACTGTTAATACTGTCGAGCGAGTCAGGCGGCATCTCTTCTTTAGTGCTCCGATCATATGCTTCTGAAAACTCACTCCTTACGTGTTACTTTCGGCTCTCTTACTCATTTGGCGTAGTCCCAGACTTGTGGCATGCCATCGTCGCTATATGCTCGCCCAACCGTGGTTTACCTCTCATTACATATATAATACAGAAAAACTCATTTATCGTGTCAATAGTTTTCGAGAATACTCCTCCTAAAGGGGCTCCCAATATCAGCACATTAGACCTTAGCGTTTTGCGTAACTGCAAATATGGCGATCATCTGCAAGGCAAGGTCAAGTTAGCCCCAAATATGGCTGTACGAGTATAAGGCCCAGGTTCGGTCATATATAAAGTACTGTTCTCATCTCAGTATTAGCTTGACCCATTTGATTTCACACAATGTAGAGCCGTTCGAATCTTTGGAGACACAGATCATTATCTGTGTAAAGCTTCACAGTTTGACATCTCCTCGGTGTGCGTTCTCTATTGCATTTACCATGGGGAGTGTTAGGTGGAAATGGTTGACCTGATACCTGTCGCCGAATTTTCTAACCGCACAATACGTCATAAACTACCATTCGCACCATCTGGATATGTGGCACTCCACTACTGTTCAGTTTCGTAGGAACTCACTGCCACGCGCCGCAAAACTGTGAAATGCCCTACCTACGGTAGTGTTATCAAATCGACACGACTTGGATACTTTCAGAAAGCGCCTTTATCTCCACTTCAAAGGCCGGCTACGCTCCTGTAGCTCCTTTGGGAGTTAGCACGGGGTCATGGGCTACGGTGATCACATACCATCACGTGTGTCGTACCCTCATAGAAGTACAAAAGTACAAAAGTCAAAATGTATATTTAGAGCAACAAAATGTTGAAGGACTCGATAGAGGATTCCTTACTTTTGACATAGGGGAGGGGGGAGTAAATTGTAAAAAATCTGCTTACGTTATACTTGAGAGGCCCCATAGTTATTTACACACAATTAAACAATTTTAACATTTTTATCTATCTGTCTTTCTGTTTATCCGGGCTAACCTTCGGACCACGATTGGGATTTTTAAACATTTTTAAAGTGTTATTCCACACTTAAAAAAAGAAAAATAAGTAGGATTAGGATTATTATGGGACTAACACTCAAAGATAGAGGAGGTGTGGATAAAGGCCATTTTGAGACAGTAAAAAAGTTATATCAATTTAATGTATGTTGTTTGACAAAATTGCTTCTTCATAAAAAAGATACCTTATACAAATGATTTATTGAATTGGCTAAGTCTTTAATTTTCAATATTTTGGTGTTTGTTATAGTTTGTAAATTATTATTTGTATAATGATTAAAAACTGGAGATTCTATGACTATAAAAAAGAACGAGATTTAGAATTCTCCAATGTTAATTGACACCCTCTCAAGCAGCCACGTAGAGCTTGCAATTTATCAATGATAGATAGGGATTTGTGGAGCATTATATAAATAATTTATGTTTTAACCAAGAATTTTTGTGAAATCGGAATTTATGAAGAAAAAACTATGTTTACAGTTTGGGCGTAGTTACCTAGACAGATATGAAATAACTAAAGATTTTTCTATTAAATACGATAATCAAATTATTGCCCAAAATACTTAAATTGCTTTTTATTTAGTGCATATCTAAATTAAAATAATAAATCTATTTTTAGGGTTCTGTATCTCAAAAGGAAAAAAAGAAACCCTTATAGGATCACTTTGTTGTCCGTCTGTCAAGACCATTTTACTCAATTAATCAATCTGAAACTAATATCAGATTTATAGGTATACAGTTTCTTGGAGCACAGAAATTAAGCTTAATACAACGCAGTCGCAAGATATGAGCATTTATGTATAGTTGCTACATTTTGTATGAAGTTCACTGCGCAATCAAAATCTATAGTGTACTTCCACTAAACCTACACTTATGAAATTTAGGACAAAGTAAGATCTTACAATACAGATAAAGGAAAAAATCCGAAAAGTAAAAACTTATAAATATTTCATAGAAATAATCATTACTTATATTTGTAGTTAATTTCATACAATATAAGAACATATGCAGGCATATATAAACTAAAGTTTGTTAAAATTATTCGCCGCATCATCAAAACCTATAAGGTATTTCCAATCAAGATTCTGAAGTTGATACTGAACTTTCGGTGGGAGAGTCAGACTCACGCTTGTAGGTTTTTTCTTAAATACTCTTATATAAACATTACTATATTTCAAGCGGGCGTAGCCGCACGGGGGCCGCTAGTTACAATTACAAAATTATAATGACTTCTTTCAGTGATATTGTTATTTAGCATTTTTTTAAAGTTGATCTTTCTATTCATCTACAATAATGAAGGCCTTGAGGCCGGTCGTGGCGCAGCGGCACGAGATGTGACTGTAAAACCGACTGGTTGTGGGTTCGATCCCCACTCGAGGAGATGAAATATTTACTTAAATTTATATTTCCATTTCTTCGCTCTGGTGTCGAGGTTAAGCGCGGCGTTGAGTTCTGCCACCCAACACGCAATGCCTCCAGAATTCGGCAGAAAGTGGGGAACGGGAGTGTCTTAACACTAGATTCCCTCTGCCTACCCTGCTGTGTGCGAGATACAGCGTGAAGCTGATTTTTGATTTTACAATAATGAATTTGGTACGGAACCCTCGATGGGCGAGTCCAACTTGCACTTGGCGGGTAACAGCACGACATTCATTCTTCTAGCTTATACGCGCTTGTGTATTTTACCGGTTACTTTGTAAATTTATTAATGTATCCTGAAATGTTTGTAAAGAATCTTTAGTGATATTTTTAATATCTATTTTGAGTTTTAGTATCTAACAGTCTAAATTGTTTGTGTGTTAAATCTTAATTTATATTATAACTAGAGGGCGCGCGCGGCTTCGCCCGCTTATTAGGAGTGAATTCTAAAAAACCCACGAAACACGTGTTCAATAAAATATTTTTAACAGTCTGAATTTAAATTTTATAAAAATCGGTGGCAGATTTTTCCATATTAACTTTCAACCCCTTATTTGAACCCTTAGGAGGTGAATTCTTAAAAACCATGAAACACATGTTCAATGAAATATTTTTAAGAGTCTGAATTTCAAATTTTATAAAAATCGGTTCAGATAAAAAAAAAATTCCATACAAACTTTCAACCCCTATTTCATCCCTTTAGGGTTAATATTTTTCAAATTCCCTTCTTAGTGGATGTCCAGAATATGAAAATAAACATCTGCCCAAATTTCACGTTTCTACCATCAGCGGTTACGGCTCTGCGTGCGTCTTACCTCAGTCAGTCAGCACAAGTCCTTTTATATATATAGATAATTAATATAATATTGTAACTTAGGGCAAGTTACAATATTAAAAATATTACTAATGTAAAACAGATTTAGTTTTAATATTTTAAACCTTAGTGCCACAAAATAGCTTGATTCCGCATAATTATATACAACTCTTATGTTTCATATGTCAACAATAATGCTGTAATCACCGGTAACAGTTTCTCGGTGGGAACGGCTTTTTACTCTGACAGTCGCGAAAAGCACTAAACTTTGTACTAAATAAGTGTATTGAGAACGAACCAGATTTACGTAACGATATCAACTTTCCTTGTGCTCAGTTCTTAGCACACTGCTTGCGGCTCTATTTTCAATATCTATATTAAACTTGATATGGAATACAGTAAAATTGTATATAACACGCTAGTGATATAAGATGACCAAGAGAATTCATTGGATTTTTGTGATTGTATTTTAACTCGTAAATATCAATTTAAATTTTTGTATATCTAAATAAATAGTAATTGTCATGCACTTTACGATTTAACATTTTATTTATTCACTAACTCTTTATCCGACTACGCCATGCAAAAGGAGGTAATGCGTTTATCACTATGTACAGTCCGCGCGGCGTAAGCTAAGCTTTGCATTTGGATGAGTGTACATAAATTATTCTACATTGCATATTCATAATTTTCACTCTCGTAGTCGTCGTCGTCGTGATGAGTCGTTTGTGTTAATAATTAATTATTTCGTTATATCGTCAAGAACACTGTTGAGACTTTTGCTTTTTTTTCTTTGATTGCTTCAGTATAGAACTGCTGCTACTGATTAGACCCATTTTTTAGCAGTTTTAAATCAAGCACACGGTATAGATATACGCAGTGTTTTAAGTTGTTTTTGTGATGCGTAAACGCAATGAGTAGACCGATTTTGCAGATTCTTACTTTAATCTATTTATCTTAGCCGTAGGGTTGTCAATAGAAAGAGAGAGATATTTTTAGTGTCATATAGTATTAATAAAAAATGATCACAAGACAACTATACGCTATATTGTCAAAATGAAAAATAAATAAAAATCGGCGAGCTCCGTCAAGTGTAATGAATAGGCATTAAAAATTACTAATGTTCCTTTCATCATTTTTCAATTTTATATAACATTTAAGAATTACGTATAAGTGCTTAAAGTTGTTTAATTACTATTCTCGCTATTTTTCATACTTATATCAGATGATTATATAATTTTGTATATTCCCTTGTATACTCCCTTATTCCGCAGGTATCAAAGCAGTGATCACTGCTAGTGGTCTGCAAAAACTTCTTCGATGAAATAATAATATCAGTATTGACTTATAAGATTGCAATTATTTTAGCTTCATTCTGTATCTTACAGGGTTGGCAGAGGGAATCTTTTAACTTAATGTTAAGACACTCCGTTTCCGTTGCCCACTTTCCGAAAAATTCTGGAAGCATAGTGTGTTGAGTGGTGGTACTTAAAGCCGCGCTAAATTGTAAAATTTATCGTCTTATAATCTTCATAGCTAATAAATAGGTATTGAAAATTATGAAGAAAAAAAAAATCTATTATGCTGGCGCAAGAACCCTTGGGGCACCAAAAAATTACGCTTCTAATTCGACGCAAAAAATATATTTTTGCTGCATTTTGTATGAAATTCGTCGTGTAATCAAAACCTTTAGGGCACATTCCATGAACCTACAATTATGAAACTCTTCTGTTAGCGAAAAGTGATAACTTATATCACACACAAAGGTAAAAACTCCGAAAAATAGAAATTTATAGGTGGATATATCATAAAAAGTCAAATATTAAAAAGCTTATATTTGTAGTTTATTTCAAATTTTAGTTTGTTTTTTTTTAAAGATCACGATCCTGTTGACCCACAACTTGCACTTGAAAAGTTTTTTTAATTAATATAAATAATTTAAAAACTATACCACATATTAACCAAACGCATAATGCAAACAGAATATTTACATACAAGACATTAAATACACACATACTATAGGTATAACGATATTGAATTCAGATAATATTCTAAATATGATACGCATTAAGTTGGTCAATAGATTGGCAAGCGAGAGGATTGGGGCAATAGACAAGTGTATTAAATTAGTTGTTTCGGTTTTAATTATTCATTTTACAGTGGTTACCAGGATGTGGTCGAGTGAATGGATATCTGTATACAGAGTATTGCATTTTGTTCCTTATTGCAAAACCAGGGGACTTAAATGGTAACTGTAGTAGGTACTTGCAGTCAACAGATTTGGAATGTGCGGCTTACAGTCGCTGTACGCCAAACTAGAAACGGCATTGATTAAAATTCCGACCAAAATAACACCGTTTCATATGAAACGACCGACGTGGGTTTATGCTTATTTGACGTATTTATATTTAATATCAAATATAGATAAATTCAATAGTATTGGAAAGATTGCATATTTGAATCAATAATTATTATAGTACGTTTACTTTATGCAAATGCGTGCAAATATTAACTGTAATAAATTTCTTAAATATATAGTACTAGTTATTTATGAATTAAATAAATCCAGACCAAGTATACAAATAATATTGTCGTGACTTTTGACTACTATAATAAAATGTAAGGGGGAACTCGGTGGAGTATTTGTAGAGTAAATAAAGTGTTTAGACTGGATCCATAGAAATTCTCAAGTAGTGCAAAGTGACTAATGATATTTATACGCAGGAATACGTAGGAATCAATCTATATTTTTTGAATACATGTGTTAATAATGGTAAAGTAGAGGCTTAATTATACAATAACACGCAAGCAAGTTCAATTAAATATTTTTAGCTGAAATAAAGACATTTTGCTTATTATTTATATGTTTATTATATATCTAAGTCCAATATAACAATTCAAGATAGCGTATTCGCAAGGCAAAACATTGTTAGAATATTTTTAGAATCGCTTTCGCCAATAAATTTATCTTAATGATATTTATATCTCATATCTACTTACTTTAACATCTTTATAGTTGGCGACAATCTCTGATGCAAAGGTATTGTTGCCGATTATGGGTTTGTTCTTGACACTAGGGAAGATGATGCCGCCTTTGCGGCTCGTGGGGCGCGGGCTGGTAGGACCCGCACTGCTGCCCGTACTTGTTGGCGTCACTGTCACGGTAGCACTCGTTGGACTTGTACTCGAATTGCTCGGGACGCTCGGGATGCTCGGGCTGAATGTGATATAATTATTAGACTTTACATGCACCTTAATAGATAGATATTACAGATAGAAGATGTTAATTAACATTTAATATGATATATGAATTTAAAATATTTGTATATAAAGTAACTTCGCTGCGCACTTATTGTATTAGATATATATCGTCGCAATAGAAAAACATTCGCAAGTAATCAAAAGCTTTACATATAGAAAATGTTCACCTGTTATTAGCAGTTGAAGTCGCAGGAGTAGTGTAGGCAACTGTGGTAATAGGGTCCGTTGAAGGCTCATCCACTCTGTATCTGTTGGGTGCATATTCCACAAGTCTGTCTATTGTGGGATCCAAAAGCAGTTCAGCTGGAACTGGTCGCTGTGCAAGAGTTGCCACATCATCTTCTTGTTTTTTTAAACGCTTCTCTACCATGTCTAAATTTTCAATAATAAGATTTGTTTTCACACGTAAGTCATTATGAATTTGGCCAATTGCTCGTTCTTGCCGTTGAGTTTGTGTAAGAAGTTCATCAGATTTAGGGACTAGATCATCAACTGAACTCTTTGTACCAACAACCACATCCCAGACTTCATCCATTTTCTCCGAAACACTCATCATGGGAATTATTTTATTAACAAGATTATCAATTTTGCTAGATTTAGATACAGGAGCAGGAGTGCTAGATGCTGTACGGTTTTTGAATAAGTTATTAACATTTATCGAGGCAGATTCGGGCTCTACTATAGCAGCATGTACATCTGCCATCATATAAAGGACTTTTCCTAAATTTTCGGATACAAGATTTATGTGAAATTGAAGTTTTCTATCGACTGTTGACATTGATGATCTTAGTTGATCAACTTTTTTGGTGATTTCATTTACCACTTCTGAATTAAGCCCTTTTGCAATTTCTATTACATTTAGATTAACAGGCTTCTTTTCACTTGCTTCCGCATTAATATCATCGACTGGTAGAAAGTTTGTATCTATTTGTGTCTTTATTCCAACTAGCTTAGAATCTATATCTGACACTTTCTGATCTAAAGATTCTAACTTCTTGTCGAGCAATTGAGCATTACTAAGTTTATTTTCACTTTTTTTGTTGATATTTTCGGTTACAACATCCTCTTCACTTTGACCTAACTGGCTAAATAGTTTAAAGTCTAAATTTCCTAATTTAGATATAATGGCGTCGGTTTTATGAATGTTATCATTGACTCTTGAATCCAAAGCTTCTACTCTTCTCATGAGATGTTCCACTGCCTTGTCAAGGTTTTCAATCCTCTGCAACTTCGTTTCAAGCGTGCTAACGATCACTTCGAATACATTAAAAATGTATTGTTCCCTGTAACAATAACAAATAATATTAAAATTTTTTCAAAGAATTTAAAAATATTAAGATATTTTTAATGCCTATATTTAACAGATAAACTGATTTTGAACTAGTTTTTTTTTGTTTGAAAGGTAACTTAAGCGAAAGTTTGAATCAAGAAAATACGTTCAGTCTTTTGAAGATCATGATCTATTTTTATAGATAGATGGGGTTGTGGAGAAAAATATAAGTTACTTTTTAACCCAATTCCCTTTGTATAGCAATTTACGCAATAAAAACCGCATTTGTACCTACCGTCCCAAATACATGTGAAATAACTAAATATTTTTCTATTACCTACGACAATTCTTGCGAGTAAAATGAAATAAAATCTTAGTTTTATATTACGATTTATTAAATGCGTAACAGTATAGATAGATATTAAAATAATTAAACAATTGTCCTAAAATACATTAAAATTATAATAAATAAATATTCATATCGGACAAAGCTGCGCAGGTCCGGTAGTATCTCATATAGTAATTATTATTTTATTTGTAACATTAGACAATGTTTTTTTTTCTTCAGTAATTGTGTTAGACCAAAAAAAATTAAAATGAAATACACAAATAAATTATTGCTACACGCTGTATCTTACATAAAGCGGACTAGGCAGAGGGAACCTAGTGTTAAGTCACTTTTCGCAGAATTTTCAAGGCATTATGTGTTGAGTGGCAAACTCAATGCCGCGCTTTGCCTTGCAACCAAAGCAAGGATATTAAAATATTAAATTATTCATTCCTCGGAGTGGGAATCGAACGCACAACCGTCGTGTTCACATTCACACACTTGCGCCATTGTGCCACGACGAATTTGCCAACCAATGAAATTAACAACCCATAAAATTAATTAATTAAAATAAAATTATAAATCCATTTCAGATAAATAATAATTTGACTTGGTTAATATGTGTATTTCCTTCCTTACGATATTACTGTCACTTGCTGCAAGCGCAAATAACAGGTATCTGTAAGGTTCAGCTCGCTAACTATTACGCAAATCTGATTTAAAATTATATGGACTGCTCGTAATGTGAAGTGACTTGAAACATTTAATCGAACGTTAACAGTAACAGGTCCTAAAAGTTTATTGGTGGTAGTGCCTATACATAATACACAATAATATTCAGCTATATTTCATTCAAATTATTTAGCGGCCTAATGTTATAAATTATAAATAAACAAACCTATTTAAAGATCTTTTAAAATGTCTATACTCCTATAATGTAGACAGATATTAGCCACAACATAATGAGTATTTTAGTTGAGAAGTGCAAACTTATGACCTATCACTTAAAGTATACCGTTATTAAAATAATCAGCTTCACGCTGTATACCGCACACAACAGGGTAGGCAGAGGGAACCTAGTGTTAAGACACTCCGTTCCCCACTTTCCGCCACGTTCTGGAGGCATGGTGTGTTGAGTGGCGGAGCTTAACGCCGCGCTTTGCCTCGACACCAGAGCGGAGAAATGAAAAATATAAATGTAAATAAATATTTCATTTCCTCGAGTGGGGATCGAACCCACTACCAGTCGATTTTACAGCCACATTTTGCGCCACCACTGGCCTAGGTATTAAAAAAATAACATTTATAATTTTAAGAAATAAAATATACTATTATTAAATGACATCTATTTATTGTGTTAATAAAAAAATAAATAATATTTGAGGGTAAATATAAATAATATAGTACTCTTAACAAAGAGAAGTGATATCGTCCACGAGAGTCGAGACGGCGGCACTGCTCGTGCGTTAACGAGCCGAATGTGGCTCAGGGTCTCTGTATTGTATCGCCATCACACCGATTGCGACCGCGCAATCCAACCCATTATTTGTTATCCAACTTTCAGAAGATAATATTCTCTTTATTAGCTGTCACTCTTATAGTACCTATATACTTGTATTCATTTATTTTTATATCCTTTGTTTAATTAATTTAATTTTCAAAAGTGTAACGAAATAAAAATTTAAGCTCACTAATATGTATCTTTTATAATTTACTTTTTTATCCGACTGCGAGACGCAAAGGAGGGTAAGGTGTTTGTTAGTCTATGTGTGTACAGTACACGACAAAAATAAGTAGACAATATTAAAAAGTATTTTTTTTATTTTAAACCTATATTATTATCTATATTTAATCATATCGTATTTATGTTTTTAATAAATTTGTTTCTAAAAATAACAAACGTTATAAATTTCTTAAGCTTTTACAATTATTTTGAAAGTAAGTTGAATTTCTACAAGGACAAAAATAAGTGGGCACTTCAAAATAAAGTAATTTAATTTTATGTATGGCAATCTTTATCTAAATAAATCTTATATGTACTAAGACAAGCTTTGCACTAAATTGCTTAATAAATTTTGATCAAATTATTAAAGAAGAAGAAAAATTACGCAATCTTATTACTTCCTATATTATTTCCTACACTTTTTCCTATATTATATATTTTCCTTCCTTCCTATAAGGAGCTAATTTTGCGGGGATTTGAACCCGCTTACACAGGCAACTAACTAAAAGTAGCTCAGTCACTGCCACTATCCTCTCGTAAAAAGGGCAGACTAATAACATACTAAAGTATACCTATTATAAGAATCGTGGTTAAAACAACCTTAAATTGTTAAATATAACTGCTACTTTGAGGCCAGTCGGGGCGCAGGGACACAGAATGTGACTGTATAATCGACTGGTTGTGGGTGCTATCCCCTCTTGAGGAGATGAAATATTTATTTAAATGTATATTTCCATTATTTCCTTCGCTCTGGTGTCGAGGCAAAGCGTGGCGTTAAGTTCCGCCACTCAATACGCAACGCCTCTAGAATTCGGTGGAAAGTGAGGAAGGGATTGTCTTAACACTAGCTTCCTTCTGCCTACCCTGCTGCGTGCAGGATACAGTGTAAAGCTGATTTATTTATTTGTTACTTAGTTAATGACTAGACAACAGAAGAAAATTAAAAATATGTCATAAATAAATCTATTGACAATATAATTTATTATAAAGTGTCACTGATATTAATTAAACTTTGCATAATGGAGTATTTACCTAAATAAGCATATAAATATATATAAAGTTTATTTTATGCAAGACCGTTGCTTAATGAAAAGTAGAACATAGAAATTATCCTGCCAGAGACCAAATTAAGTCATTTTAATTATTTTGTAAACATATAATATACGTATGTGATTTTAACAAACCGGACGTTATTTGGTAATTTTGAAACGATTACTTATAATACTACTAATGGTGGTTACTTTAATAATACTTACAAATTTTATTACATTAGCAATAATATAAATGCAAAAAAGTATGTCTGTGTGTTTGTCTGTTACATTTTTACGCGTAATCCACTGGGATATTTCATAACGATAATCGTATCAATCTATCTGTGCTCAGAGTCCTTTGACTACCGACAGTGGCGTAGCGGGCGTAACTCGCGCCCGGTGCAAAATATCTATTCAGCGCCCCCCAGACGAACATCGTATAATTGTATATATATAATATACTCCTAATTTAATATATTTAAATAGTTTTGCAGAGCTTTTGGCGCCCCTTTGTGAGTAGCGCCCGGGGCATGATGCCCCTCCTTGCCCTCCCCTCACTACGCCACTGACTACTGAGTATATGTCATGTGTTCACCTAACTCTTAGTTATTTCCATTTGACAACGGAAGCGAAACCGCAGTTTAAAGATAGTATCAATCTATCTGCGCTTTAACATATAAATAAACGAAAATTATATATAGAAGTGCTAGAAATGAAACCAAGACTTTACAACTTCGGTACACATTTGATGTATTTCGCTCTCTCTTAATTCAACAATTCAAGTGTAAAAAATAAAAAGATGTTTCCCAAAAGAAATACTAACCAACTATATTATTGAAATAACTTTTTAGTCGTTTATACAAACATAAGCAAAAAAAACTATTTATGCAAAATACAAGAATTCATATTTATACTTGCCCCTATTTATTGCTAATAGCTAGCTGTATTGTATGTAGTGTTGATGATGGGAGAATAAAAGTCTACTTACGGATAACACTGAGTTTAATCAACACCACTTTATGTACATACAATACAGTGATAACACAAATCACAATTAACAATCACGATACAGTATATAAGAAAGTCAACCACAAACATATATATAAAACGGAACACGATAAATACTGATTTGAAACAAAATAATAAAGAGAACAAAGGAACGTATGGAAAGCGCATCGAGTGGCAAGCATCGACTGTGAATAAAATATGCCGTCGACAAGGGGGTAGGCGTGAATGTTGAACGCCTTACCGGTTCGGTCGACGGCAGCGAGCGCTTTCATATAAATATACTAAATACGAATACTTACTATAAAATATATAAATCCTATTAAATGTATGTATGATTTTACGTGTGTATATAAATGATAAATAAATAAATTATAATATTGAAGTATATAAATGACACATATTAAATAAACTATAAATATAAATAATAGTTCCCTACATCACTCCCCTCCAGAGGCCGTGTCTACGGACGATAATAGTCAGGGAAACGTACATGTCTCCCTGATCGAGTAGTGTGTCTGAAGGGTGAGTGACGTAGTTGTGTGTCTGTGTGTGTATCCGTGTGTGTGCTTGTGTGTGCATCATGGTATAGTCCATGGCGTGCAGATCGGGGTCACCAATGTAGTGTTGATGATGGGAGAATAAAAGTCTACTTACGGATAACACTGAGTTTAATCAACACCACTTTATGTACATACAATACAGTGATAACACAAATCACAATTAACAATCACGATACAGTATATAAGAAAGTCAACCACAAACATATATATAAAACGGAACACGATAAATACTGATTTGAAACAAAATAATAAAGAGAACAAAGGAACGTATGGAAAGCGCATCGAGTGGCAAGCATCGACTGTGAATAAAATATGCCGTCGACAAGGGGGTAGGCGTGAATGTTGAACGCCTTACCGGTTCGGTCGACGGCAGCGAGCGCTTTCATATAAATATACTAAATACGAATACTTACTATAAAATATATAAATCCTATTAAATGTATGTATGATTTTACGTGTGTATATAAATGATAAATAAATAAATTATAATATTGAAGTATATAAATGACACATATTAAATAAACTATAAATATAAATAATAGTTCCCTACATTGTACTTAAGCTGTCTTTTCTAAAAGCAACTTTTCATAATAAAAATGATAAAAACTAAATGATAAAAAAAGCTGGCTGGTCTAATCTAAAAAAACCAATTTATTTATAAATTTAAATGAACTATATTTATGCTTCTAAAATTTAATTAGATAAATGGTTATAATTATATCGAAATGAAAAAAAAATAATAGTTTTTACTCTGTAATTTATAGTTTAGTAATGAAATGCGTTTGAAATTTGAAAATAAGATGCTTTAGATTTGCGTTTGGGTGTTTTAACATGTCAACTAGTTAATAAATCATTATTAAAAGTTAAATAAGTAAAATAAATCAGCTTCCCGCTGTATCCCGCACACTGCAGGGTAGGCAGAGGGAACCTAGTGCTAAGACTCTCCGTTCCCCACTTTCTGCCGATTTCTGGAGGCATTGCGCGCTTGTCCTCGACACCAGAGCGAAGAAATGGAAATATAAATTTAAGTAAATATTTCATCTCCTCGAGTGGGGAACGAACCCACAACCAGTCGATTTTACAGTCACACTTTGTGCCACTGCGCCACGACTGGCCTCAAGTTAAATAAGTTGAATAAGTAATTTCATTTATTTATGATATTTAATTTCTAATAAGTCTTAAAGGGTTATACAAAATCTAGACACATTGTTATATAGTATCATTTACAGCGCTATCGGTGTATTATTTACATAATCATTTTTATAAAATATATTAACTCTATTAATCGTGACCTATAATGTAACCTTTTCTGGTCTGTTTACCTTTTATCTCACGGCTCCCAGAATAGGGTAGGTATAGTATACCTACTCATATAGCAGTAGAACTATACGCATCATAGGTTAGGTAACGTTATTAGTATGCTAAAAGCAGAAAAAAATTACAGCACGTAAAGCTTGGTAATTAGACACGTTTCGTTTTTATCTCTTGATTACATAAATAAACAAATCAATTGTCAAGGCACTTCACATTCCTTTACAGACAAGACTTTCTTATGAAAGTTTACATAAATTAATTAAGAAAAAAAAATATTGAAACGATCCATTTTATAACAGCAAGAAAGGTAAACATACAAATATACAATTTTTTAAATAATTTGCTTCTATTTTCAATTTTTACCCTTCAATTTTATTTATATGCTGCTATAGATAATTACAATCAAATTATAACAAAAAATGTAATATAATCTTTCAAAATTTCCTTAATATGATTGGTTCTATAGATATAAGGTAAACTTACATTAGAGAATTCTAAATCTTGAAATCTGAGTATTTTTTATCACCTTACAATCTCATTTTTTGTCTAACATTATACAAATAATAGTTTTACAAATATTAGCAAACAACAAAACGTCCAAACCTAAAGATTTCGCCGATTCAATAAAACAGTTGTATGAAATAACTCTTAGTAGGAAGCGAAGCGAAGCTGGCCAGAATATATAAGTGAAAACTACATTTAAGTCGGTAAAGCCGTTTTTGAGCTGAAAAACAATTTTTTTTATATATTTTCAATGTCAATGTACAGACACCGATCCGTTATGGTTTTACAATATGTAAAGATAAATATAAATTTCCTAATTTTAGTTTTTTTCCTTTAAATTAACTGAAAGTTCTCTTGAAGTTTTAGGGCTAGGTTTTGATTACGCGAATAAAGTTGACAAACGTAACTTTTCGGTCATATACACTCTTTTTGTGTGATATGAACTTCAAATATTTGTAATGATCTTTTTCTATGAAATACTTATAAATTTTCTCTTTTTGTTTTTTTTTTAATTATTATTTGTATTGTAAGTTCTCATTTCGTGCCAAATTTCATAAATATAGGTCCACGAGAAGTACCCTATAGGAATTTCATACGAAATGCACAATTTCAGCACTGACGGACAGAAGAACACACGAGAACAAAGTGATCATATAAGGGTTCCGTTACGTACATTTGAGATATGGAATTCTAAAAATATGACATCGCGGCGCTTTTTACTGTAATGCTAAGTTATGACTTATGGATTTAATCTCTTCACTAAGAGAAAAGCTAATATGTAAATAAATTTTATTTCATTGAAACTTGAATAAGCTTCAATAAATATGTCCCCTATGTCCCCTGTGCAAAACATATGAAAATTTGGTAGCAAGTTCATTTCTTTATAAATGTTATTTATTACATATAAATATACTCGTAATAAGCTATAGATGAGCTAAAGTTGACAGCTTGAGAAAGTTATCGGATAAAGAATATGTACATTAAAATGAAAGTACTCTTTGTTTTTCTATTTTCACAAGATTTTACTTTGAGTGGCTCTACACACTTTTTATCAAGATAATTAAAATAAATATTCAGAAATGGCTACTTTAAATGAGATCATTAAGTCGAATAGTTTATTTCAAATAATTTAAAAAAACCGACTTCAAAACAATACATATACCTCGCGCGAGTACCGGCCCCCAAGTCAGGCGAAACAGAGGACAGGCTCATAGTTTATTATAATAAATGATATAAACATATAATTTATAAACTACTATACAACATCCGTGATTTTAGAAAATCAATGCTAATTTGGTATTAATTTAAGAAATTTATGCTATTGAAATAAAAAAAGGTTATATTTTAGCTTTTACTCGATGTTTCTATTTAGTATTTATCTTTTATTGGTATTATGTCTTCTATCTTTATATAGGTGATTTTTTTTGTGTTTATATATATTTTTGATTTATAGATAATTTTTGATTTGAATTTGGTATAGTTAAGTTTTTCTGATATCCGTTGGTCTGTGCCAACGGCGGTGCGGGCGTCCGCCATCGCGCTTGGGGAAAGGCGTTTACGTAACACATCATTAATAACATGCGACTAAAATATAGCTGCAATCAATATCACATAAATATACTAGGACTGGAACACTCTACAAACATTTCAGTATATTGTTTTGTTTCTTGGTGTACCTACTAAGAATTAGAATATTTTCTATTGTAACTCTTACCCGGCAAAGTTCTCAATAGATGTATAAGAATTAATTGTTCTTATCAGGGTTCAGTATGTCAAAAATAAAACGAAACCCTTATAGGATTTGTTACAGGACTTTGTTTGTCCGTCTGTCTGATTTTCTGTCAATATCTAAATTAAAGTTCTAAGTTCTAAACCACTACAAAACGTAAACAAACAACTAGAAAAGAGCTTCAAATCTTCAACACTTTAAAAACTCAAAATCGTTTCATCCGTTTGGGGGCTACAATGCCACAGACACACACACACACACAACAAATATGAGTATTTGTGTGTGTGTGTCTCATCTCAAACTTATAACATCTTAAAGGTTGTTTAAAATTGAGGAAAACTACGTCATAATAGCAAGCCTAAATCTTGCATATATTATTTACGGTACTATTTCAAATCCCCTTATAAGCACCCAGAACACTCGATGGGCCAATCATCCTTCCAGACTCGATAATGTTTGGAATAAAACTACGTTATAGAATAACGTAGTTTGCCTCAATTTTAAACAATCTTTACGACGTCTGGCGGGAGTAAAGGCCCGCGTAAAGGGTTCGGTAATAATAAACATACATTTCGTACATTATTCTTGAAAACATATTTAAATGAGCAATTTCAACTTTAGCGTAGGCGAGCGTGGATTTTATTTGCTCTTAATTGCCGCTGCCTCTGAAACGACCCCACTTTCAAGTAAGTAAGTACACATACCATCTTAATTATGTATAATAATATTCAAATTTTCAGGTTTGCTAACATGACGTAGGCCTGCGATCTTAGGCTATAAGGGATTATATTCATACAAGTTAAAGTTCATCTGAGCCACTAGAGTTCCACTTCAGACCTTCGTTTTTTTATATCAACAGAAAATGTTTTACTAAGACGCAACAATAATATACATTATATAGTTCAGAATGGCTGCTGCGTTTTTCTTCACCTATTCTAGTTTTAATTTCAAGTGTCATCAGAAACTGTTATGGTTTTCCATCAAACCTTTAAAATAAATTATAGTCTATATGTTGCCAAAGACTAATACACAAAAATAAAACTGAAAGGTAAAGAATAATAAACCTATTAAATATTAATAAGTATCGGAATAAGTATAAGAATCGGAAATCTAAATGGGTGCCAAGTTATGTAGTCATTCGGGATACAATTCAAGTTCAAGATTTGACTCGATATTTTTTTTAGGTATAAACATAGGTAGGTAGGTATAATATATTATATTTGCAAGTTAGTATATAACTTTCAGCGTGTGATTTACACTATTTTCTTTTTTTTCCTGTTTTCTTAGCATTACGATGTATCATTTTTACAGTTGGGTAGGCAGAGGGTGCCTAGTGTTAACTCACAATCGAGAAAATGAAATATTTAATATTTTCATTTCTCTGCACTGTTAACAAGGCAAAGCACGGCGTTGAGTTCAGCCAATCAATACGTAATACCACCAGTATTCGGAAAGGGGGAAACGGAAGAGCATAAATGGGAACAAAGTATCTTAACATTTGGTTCCCGGGTTCTTACTGCCCACCTCGTTATACGCGGGATACAGCGTGAGGCGGGCTTTCCGCATCGTAGTGGCATACGTGAGTGACCTTGCAGTGTCTCCGGTTAGGTGGAGATGTTTCCTCTAGAATTTAGAGGGTAGTATCGGTTTCATGCCTTGGTTGCTACAGAAAAGGGGGCCCCTCAGTACTATTCGTTCGTATGGATCATTTGCCAAGGATTGGTCTAGGTAAAATGCATTTTCCAGCGTCCGTACCATACGTATCGACCCGACCTATTAATTCGCTACAAGCTGTCAAGCGGGCTTATTGTGATTTATTATAGACATCGCTCAAAACTATATTTGATCGAGCTTAAGGTGACAAGAAACAAGTGTTGGTTAATTAGCTACTTAAATATAATACACCCAGTAATTACTAAAATTTAAACTTGTATAATGATGTAGCATATAAATAAACGAAAAATGTTGATACTTTTCATTAATTTCATAATAAGCGGTCTTAGATAAAAGTATGCAAAATTAAGTAATACACAAAAACGTGAGAAAATGCGTGCGAATGAGGGCTTCTTTTTTATTTACTGTTACGTGTTTTATGTAACGAAAGCTGGAGACATAATTGTTGGATTCAAAGATGTTTCATCTAAATAACTTCAATATATTTAACTTGATAGGTTGTATGTCATAAAATAATCCATATTATAGAAATTAGTGTTGTATATTGTACGTGTCTAATTGATATAATGATGAAATTACTAAGGTTCATATGTACTAACTATATATACGAGAGTATTCAATTTATAAATAAAATATATACATATAATAAAATTGTAACTGATAGGCTGTACATGAAAGACGTATGAGAAAATCTATTATTATAAAATATCTATGTGATAGAATTCATAACAACTATTTCTAAGATTTTCGTCTATTTTTCTGTGCGTTTATCCTCACTAACCTCAGAAACTGCTTTTTTGATTTGAAGGTAATATTCACTATTGTATTTTCGCAAATTTCCTTTAGCATTTAGTGTTCGTTTTATTTTGACTAGTGTGAATAAAAGAGTTATATCAAACCAAAGTATTTAGTTTGACAAAATCACAACAAAATATTTATTGAGTTGGCTAAAATTTTAGTTGCATGGCATTGTCCAGTGGTAATGTTATTAGACGACGAAAGTAGTTCAGATTAGTAAATATATTACTATAGAATAAATAGTAACTGTGTATCTCAAGCGGGCGAAGCCATGAGGCGGACAGTAGTTAATAATATATTTTATCAATGTATCAACAACAATTGACAACGCGCCTGCGACTTCTTTCTCTACATATATCTAAATAAAATATGCCCCTGTTTAAAATTAAAAAATATTTACGTTTGTTCAAGTAAATACTTCAATTATTTACTCGATACTAAAACACAAACAAACTATTTTCTTGTGTCCGTCTTTCTGTTTCTCCGCTGTTTCTTTTTTTCTGGTACTACCCCTGCCTAATAAGGGCAGACTAACGAAATACTAAATAAAGTATACAACTTGTTATAAGTTTGGAAATAAGCAAGAATGCTTATTAAAATAACTTTTGTCGTTAATACTGTCGTGTGTTTAATGACGATTTAGATTTAGATTGTAAGGTTATGATCGATTAGTAAAAATCGTGAAAATCATCAAAATCGGTCAATATTAATTTAACCGCTATAATGCCACATAAAAACAAATATACATTACTATCATATATACAGACTGATATACACTTTGCCCTGCTTTAAGTTGCAAAGTTGGATCAAAAATAAAAAAGAACCGACTGCATAAAACTAAAAACTAAAAAGAAAGAGATGTCCAATTGTTAATAAGGATTAACTGTCAGGACTTTATAGGACTCGAGAACACTTCATTGGTTGAAAAATAAGTTTTGACTTTTGCTGACCACATTTACATTAAATAAATTAATCTGCGACGTATACATACGTCGCAGATTTATCAAATATAAACAATCAATCTATAGGATTTTTTTTTATGTTCGGCATAACGGATCTAATTAATGATAATTAATCAAATTTATGATTTAAATATTAAACCAACCTTGATGAATTTACAGAGCTTAATTAAAATTCATTTAAAATTATAAACGACCTATGTAGAATATATAACATGCAGTTGTGCGTAATAAATGATAATTATGATGATATAATTTATTTGAAAACGAGTTGAATTTATTAGTAGATACTTAATGCTGTTAATTAAATAAGTTAAATAATTACTACTACTGTGTTTCATATAATTTCATACAATAATCATTGTATTTTCATTCATATACTTTGTTCTTGTAAGTATCATCTGATGACAATGTTGAGTTGACGGTTATGATAAATAACATAATTTCTCAATGATTAGGAATAAGGCAATAATCTTTTAAATATTTTAGGGACATATTATATACAAATGCAAGACTAGTTTTTACACTTTCAGTTTTTTGGGTAAGCTGAGGATTGTAATAATTTCTTTGCAAAGTTGTGTCTTTGTACTTATTCATAGATATTAATATAACCTAATATCAATAACTTAAAATTTATAACCGACTCAGAAACAGCGAAAGCACGGTTTTTACAAAAATCAATAAATATCTATAAAAAAATATAACACACAAAGACGATGTTTTAGTATAGGTATTAAACTAAAGTCATACAGAAGAATTAGAATTTCTGTTTATTTTAATCACAGTAATTGTAAGACGCGTCGTAATTTTATGATGTTAACCAAGAAAAAATTACATTAACAGATGACTACTAAATACACCGAACAAGAGCTAAAAAAAATATTTTTAAAATATACCCAAGTTTATAGAAGGGCCGGAGTGTGAGCTCTGTATACATTTCAGTAGATACATTCTGGGCACATCCAAATTTGTCAGGAGTGAAGTTGGCACTCATATAGATCTCCTATTGTTTGGTCGGTGAAGTAGAGAACACTTAGCATTTAGCTTAGCTCTCATTTCCCATTTCCCATATTTTTGATAGGATAATAGGTAACGACAAATCCAAAGTAAAAATTTGCAAAAGTTTGAATTAAAAAAAAAACAAATAAAACAAATCCTAATGAATTAGTTATTGGGCTTGTTTTATGTGTTTTACAATTTTATTATATTATAAAAGTGTGGAATGATTACAATAATGACTTATATGATCAGAGATGTTTTGAGTATATAAGACAATAAATAAAATTATATTATTTCTAATAAGGAACATGTATTTGATATTTTTTTATATTTAGTCATGCTAAGTCATATAAATAACTGTTTGAATTCTTGCAACACTTAAGGTTTGACGGAAAGATATTGTGGCATATTAAGCAATGCATCCTTATTTAAGCTATTCTTAGTGTAATTTAACATTGATAAGTACATATATAAACTTCATAAAATACATATCAACCCATAATAAGGTTGAGAGTAGTATTATTAATTAAAAGCAGGTACTAGTAAAATAAATTAAGTAATTGAATAATCAATAGAAGTTAATAAATTTTGGCACGGCAAAAGCTTGAAGCCTAATAAAAATGAAATTATATAATTTCAACGAAAATTGTTAATTAAGTAGAACAAATTTTTATATTTCTACTTATCTTTATATGTATATTAACCACTAGCGAGAATACTTGCTGTAGAATAATTTTATATTACCTAGTAGATTTATATTCATGAGAATATTTAACGTATTGTGTTTTAATGTAATAGATACCTATAGTTATTTTTCGCCAATTTTAATATTTTTAATTCATTTTTTTCTCAAAAAGGAAAAGGTTATATATTAGTGTACTATATTCTTTTTGTGTGTCCGTCGATTTCTCCGTCATTTGTGGACCGATGTTTAATTTATATGATTAAAGAAGTTATTAATTTTATTTAAAGTTATTAATTTTGTTAATTTGTTTTTTTATTTGCAATTCATTCAAGTGTCAGGCGCTAGCCGATCCTCCCCTATTTATTTGTATAACTATCAACATTCTTAAGGTTGATAAATTAATTTTCTAAATTTAAAATACCTATGTTCTCCCTTTATTACACTACTAGAGCTCTCCAGCTTTTGCGATTTTTTAATGTTAGCCCACTCCTATTCGCCATAACTATATGTAATGTAGCCTATTATGGCTTTTCTCGAGAAATAGACAGTTCGAGACTAGAAGAATTTTTCAAATTAGACCTACTCGTTCCAGAGAAAAGCGTGTTCAACCAAATAAACTCTTCCCATTCATATATTTTAAAAGGGAAGAGCTATATATTATAACGGTATAGATATTATAATGGTACGTACTATATGAATGTTTTATTTGTATTCGCTTGTCCAAAGCCCAAGTTAAGGAACAGGTTTTTAAAAGTGGTTTTCTTAATAAATAGGACGTTGAACTCATTGATAAAATTATGTAATTAACTATACAATTTGTTTTCACTCTGTCATCAGATATATACTATCACTATCTATATATATATATATATATGTACTAACGTCGAGCATACTGATATATACATATCATCAGATCAGGAACCTCTCTCTCTCTCTCTAATTTTTCACCAATTTACAGTGCAATGGCGTTAATGAATAAGGGGACTTTTTAGATATGCGATTTAGAATATAATGATATTTACTTTTTAGATTTTTTTTGTGTTGGGTTTGTTTTTAGTTTATTGCATCTTACAACAAAATATTTTAATATTATCTTAGCACTTCTGTTGTACAGAACCGCAACCCGCCGCAGCCCGCAACTAAATTTAGTCTAGTGACCAGGCGTGTTGTAACTAATTTCTTTACACGCCTAGAAGTTAGAGCTATTTTTATTTTGTTTAAATATAATTTCATAAATTTAAATATAATCGTTCCCTTAAGTGAACATTAAACTTGCAACCTTCTCGTTCACGTTGTGGCACTATGCCACGACGGCCTTAATTTTCAATAATTTTAATTTGTCAACGAGAACTGCTAATGCAATTTTGGCTAGAAGTATTCATATCTATGCATTTTTCTTTTAATAAAGCAGCATCTTAACATTTCTTAAAATCAATTGTAGCCTAGATCCTGCCCAGACCGTCCCTTTAGTTGATCATACAATGCACGTGTACAAACAGACATAAAAAATTAAACATAATAAATTCTAATACTAATATTCTATTAGTGTTTTTACATCTCTATAATTTTTTTTTCGCAAATATATTAAATGTAAAGTTAATTTTTCTTCTGTATTCTTACATTATAGACAGATAAGTGAAACTTATTGCATAACAAATACATCAGGTGATGGTTTAGGCTTAAATATTTTTTGACAACCTTATTTTGAATGACAGGCCAGGTAAGAAGTGAATAAGTTTGATTGATTATTGTATTTGTTGCAGAACTCATACATGACGAATGGTGCTTCAAATGTTATAATATATAACCGGAGTCCATTACGGTCCATATTTGACTGCGACTGATTAGCCGCTAATGAGAATTGTTGCGGACTGCGGTGACACGACATTGGCTCGCCTGCGGCTGGCCCAGCGCGTCCAGTTGCCACCGCTCGACGGCCGTGTGCACGTTTTCGGCCATTCTTCGCTGGCCGCATTATTATTTTACTGTTTATTTAACGTGTGAAACATATTTTATAATTATTCAACTATATATATTTTGATTGTACAGAAAAAAAACAACCATAATATATATACACAATAATATGTAATAGGCCAGTCGTGGCGCAGTGGCACAAAGTGTGACTGTAAAACCGATTGGTTGTGGGTTCGATCCCCACTCGAAGAGATGAAATATTTACTTAAATTTATATTTCCATTTCTTGGCTCTGGTGTCGAGGCAAAGCACGGCGATGAGTTCTGCCACTCAACACGCAATGCCTCCAGAATTCAGCAGAAAGTGGGGAACGGAGTGTCTTAACTCTAGGGTACCTCTGTCTACCCTGCTGTATGCGGGAAGCAGCGTGAAACTAATTTAATTTTTTATGTAATAGGTTGCTTGTTCATACTTACTACATACTACTAAAACAACTACAGTTAAGTTTAAATAGTTGTGATGTAATGACGAATAAAGTAAAGCAATATTTAAGTGTCTGTATTAAATTGTAATATTAACTTCTCGTTAACTCTTTTATTTTATAAGTATGTTATGCATAAGATTAGAATTCAACCAAAAAGATTTTTGAATAGTTATAAAAATTACATCCACTACTTTACAGATATATAAGAAATCATTATGCATTATACAATTATTTAAATCGTCTTATTAGGTAAACGTATAGTAACAATGGCGGTTACAAATAAAAGCAAATTTCAGAAATTGTTTATTATACACAATATTATAATAATTAGTACTTAAGACTTAACAATCAGTACTTAAATTAGATATTTTTTTACATTATAGATACACCTACTGAAGAAAATTTATAAATATAGATAATGACGTGGAAAAATAAGAAGAGTTTTTCACGTGGTGAAAGTGTCAAGATTACTCAAGGAGCCGCCCAATATTGTACAATATAGCGCATTACTCTCAGTGCGTTTCGTCATAAAAATACTTAACAAGAAATCCAATTTGTTGAATAAAGCAAAATATAATCAAATTGAACTAAATGTAAAAACGACAACAGAAATCGTTTTAGTTACAAGGGAAATGAGTACGTATTAAAT
Source organism: Heliconius himera (assembly GCA_021202915.1). Classification (NCBI taxonomy): domain Eukaryota; kingdom Metazoa; phylum Arthropoda; class Insecta; order Lepidoptera; family Nymphalidae; genus Heliconius; species Heliconius himera. The sequence continues at coordinate 1,104,300 of JAJHJA010000001.1, read as the reverse complement.
ATACAATATTATTATTAAAATACTGAGGCCTTAGCGTGATTACATGATTTTGCACTATAAAGTTGTTTTTTTTATGTAACTTGAAAAATAAAATGTTGAAACTATTTGAAATGGGTTAAGATTGACCAAAATAACCATTTCAATGATCTCAAGAGATTTAAATAAACTGGCTCAATATTATAGTCTTATTATCTCATTCAATTAAATTTTGATATCCAAAATACTGCTTCGTGTACCACAGGAGGTTGTTAGAACTCTTTAATATAGGTGCCTACTCTACACCAAGAAGATGATCACAATCCTTAAGAAGCCAATGAAATAAAGAATTTACATATATCATGTGAAATAGAATAAAACGAAGGTGTACATACTGACGCACCACTGTGCCGCAGTTGGGAAATGTCTGACCGTGCACGCGATCGAATCCATAATCAATCAACCAACACCAACACGCAATGTCGCTACAGTGGATGGAATAGGAAACCGAATGTTTAGCACTGAGTTATCTTACGCCCAATATTAATAACCTATCTCCAACGTCAATCTTAGATTGTTTCATACATCTATCCTTGGATAGATATATGAAACAATCTAAGATTGGGCGTTAGTCGTGTTAAAAGTGAGCGTAAATGAGGTTTACACAGATAAAAAAGAAATTGAAATCAATGCAAATAGCGCAGGGCAACATAGATAATGACGTGGAAAAATAAACGTAGAAACACCCTTGAAACGCTAAAAAATGTCACATGCCTGAGTCAACATAATAAAAAAGTAGGTGCATGCGTTTATGTTATTGTTTCATTTTTTTATGAAATCCGCCGCGTAGGTGATTAAAACCTATTAGGCACTTCCCATGGACAAAAACCCTAATAATTCTAAAATAAAAATTTATAAGTTTATCAAAGATTTAATTCAAACCGTATATCCCGTAATTCAAACTTACATTTATGTGTAGTCCATTTCATATAAAATATATGGTACACGGCACCCTCGGTTGCCGAGTGTAACTCGTAACTCGTGTAGATCAGACAGATTGCTACGGAATAAATAGAAGAAAAGTAATGCATCTCATAACGAACCAAAAAGGATACCTATTATACGAATCGGACATATGACTTTTTTCGCAAAAACACAATCATATACAGTCAAAATCGACATGTAAATATGTGTATGTAATGAAAATATAAATATAGTAAAATCCTGTACAGCATATATCTGCACTCATATAGTACACTTAATGTGACCAGACGTCCCGTTTTCCGCTTGTGTCTCGGTGTCCCCAAAGACGGCACCGGGACGTAGTAAATGTCACGTTTTTCGGAATGGCACAAAGATTTGGTAAATCGAATTACGCTCGGCACGTCGATTATCACGCTACGCCTATGCGCGCATTCTCAAAAAAATACCGAAACGAATAATCCACTAAAAAACTAAAGTACCAAAAAAAACAAAAGCACTGCTTGCTACATTGGCCTTAAAACAAAAAAGCATACCTAAAAATTCAAAAGCCCTAAAATAAATTTAAAAAAAAACACAGTTCTCAAAACAACCCAACAGTGAACTGCCGTTTTGTATGAAATAGTCAAATATACAATGGTCAAAAAATAAATAAAACTGCTAATTAATGAAAAAAACCGATGTCCCGTTTCGAGTTGAAAATAGAATGATCATGTAAGTACTTACTTATACAGTATACCATACGTCTTTTTATGCATATTTCATGAGTAATAAGTCATAATCATATGAGTAAATAAATCATGAACTAGCTCCCTAGTTAGAAGCCGTCTAGAGCATTACATCTAAGTTTGTCATAATAATATGTGCATATTATACAAAATAGTTGTCCATGTTCCACTTTGATTCGGAGGAGTGCTTTAAAAAGTAATTAATGTACTTAAAACAGTGTCAATCGCCGTCGACGCTCGAGGCTGTCGGTGGTAGTTGTAACTGTAACAAGGTGGTCGGCCGTCGCTCTAATCTTTCTATTTTCGGAGCACGCCGCCGAGCACAGATCATTAAATCGGAACAACCGAATAAATAATCATGAATATGTCAGTGCGCGCGCTGTACATAATCTGTATTTTGATGTCAATCAATCTGCGCCCGACCCGTTGTGGCCAATGCGTATTTGTTTATTTATTATTACTTACTACTGAGTAACTAGATCAATTACCCGTCTGTTTATGGTTTAGATCAATATTATTATATTTTTCTACGGCCAGTCGTGGCGTAATGGTACATTTCAGTGTGACTGTAAGACAGGTTGTGGGTTCGATCCATACTCGAGAAAATGTAATATTTAATATTTTCATTTCTTTGCTCTGGTTTCGAGACAAAGCGCAGCAGTGAGTTCTGCTACTCAACACGCACCGTCTCCAAAATTCAGCGGAAAGTGTGGAGCGGAGTGTCTTGACATTAGACTCCCTCTATATATTTTTAAAATATAAAACGCCCTACGCTCTAACTTACCTATATATTGATATTAGTAATAAGTTCTAGTTTTATATTGACTATAAATCTAGAGCCATAAGATAATATATGACATTTAAAATGATTACTAAAATATATGAAATATTAATCATTAAAACTCTTAAAATATTAATTATGACTCTTATTAAGATTAATAATATAATGCTTGAATTTCAATTTGATGTTTTCCTTTGTGGGAAAAATATCGTAGTGTAGGTATTGTCAATTCCAAATATTTATACAAAGCAATTTCATAGCAATATGAAATTAGGAATCTTGTGAGAAAATAGTTTCGACTTGGGCTCTATGTTATCTAAAGGCATAAGGGGCCTTGGCAGTAGATATTACAATAATGTAATTAACGGTTCTGGTATCGTTCGCTTACTTGTTTTTAAATACAATTTTGTACCTTCCGCCCTTGTTCTGTGAAAAACGTGAACAATAGACCAGATAGTTATCGTCAGTCTTATCCAACATGGCGACGTCACAGCCTGCAGGGTCACGTCGCTTATGCGGTCAAGGAAGACATACAAAAATTGCCAACTGGTAAGTAACATAGAGAGGTAGTACTTCGTTATTTATAAACGTATGAAATGTCACATTGCATTAACTTGAGGTTTTTATCATAAAAGTATCTCGTGCTTGCATCATATCAACTTTGAATATATTTCTAAATGTGTAGCATTCGCAATTACCATATTTTAAAAGTTATACTCGTTGTCCATATGCGTTAAACGTATAACTTTGATAATAATTGACCTGCTCCATTTTATAGAATCACAATAATGTTGTTATGTATTTAACTGCAACGTTACGGAAAGACCAGCATTACGAGCGCCGCCGTCGCAGCCAAACGATATTCTTTAGTTGCCGATAACAAATTAAGTAAGCAGGGGACAGTGTTATGAAAAATTTTATTATATTTTACTACATCGGCGTGTGGACACTTTCAAGGCCATATTTCTGAAACAATCTTTATAAAACTTGGCATAAATGAACCTGGCATTCAAAGACCTTTGTCACTTATCACTGTTCAAAATGGCAAAAAGGAAAATAGAAGCGCAATAGTTAATTACGATTAACAGTATTGCCTTTCCAATGATAATTTTATTAAAACAAAAAAGTAACTCAGATAAGTAAATAAATAATTGTATAGATCTAGCGGGCAAAGCCACGAGCGGGTCGCTAGTCTTGAATATATTGACTCGCAAAGACGCTCCAAATCGGTGAAAAAGTTAGTTCTCTCTCTGCCTTCCAAGCAGCTTTGCAGCTCGCTACTTCATTTGCGTGGAATTTTCGCTGAACATTTTTTATAAAAGCAGCATTTCATTATAATAAGATCTTTGATTTTCACGATTATTACACATTTTAAATGAAACCATTTAGCCAGATTAATCGCGCATTTTTAGTATTATATATTTTTGGAAACCTAATTCTTTTGGTCTGTTATGGTGATTCATCAGATGTTCTAATTTTATTTTTTATTTTTATATGTCAATGGAAAATATCTGTCAATTTTATATTTCTGAATGAAAACTGTCTCCGGTAAGATAAAGTACGGCATTGAATGCCGCCATTCAGCAAGCAAGGTCTCAATATTTTGGGTCTAAATATTAATAAGCTTGTAAAAATTAAGTTGCAGGTGGCCAATAGGTTGATCAAGCTGTAAGAGAAATATAAAAAGAAGAGGTAGTGATAGGAGATACAGAGGGAGACCTCGGTTGACCTCAGATATAGTATCGATTATATTGGAAGATCACACAAAAAGCAGAAAGTGCACAAGGCAAAACAGGTGCTTGCATGAAGAGACCACAGCGTTTGGCGCTGCGTTCTCTTTAGTTTCCTCTTTAGGGAAGCCTAAAAAAAATAATCTTTCGATATAAGCTCACTATATTGATTTAAAGACGTTTTCTCAACTAACTGTTCATTTAACTTATGCTTATGCTACTATAGCTAGAAACTTACTATATTCAATTATTTTAATTCTATAAACGAAAGTATGTCACTTTCCTTTTCAATTCAATGATTGTAATAGCTATTATGAATAACGTCCTGCAAGTCATTTGAATTGCAATTGTTCATATTAGTATCCGACTGTATTATTATATATGTGTTAGATATTTATATTATTGTGATAATTAGGTATTTATTAAAATCATACTTTACAGAACATTTAGTTTTAAATTTTAAATATGTGATTACTATCTATTGATAGTTTAAAAACCGAATTTAAAGAAAATCTATCAGCAACGCTTTTAATTTAGCGTAACAGTACCTAAGTATTTTTTAAACAAGTATATTACATGTAAAATCTTTGCTACAAACTAAATAAAATATAAATAATACGTATTAATAAATAACACTATTTTCAGATATTTTTTAATTTCAATTTTTTAAAGTTTACCTTTGATAGATGACAGATGTGAAGTTGATAATTATTTTATACTGTAAAAGTATTTAATTAAAAAAAATACAAATATAAAAATATTTTAACTGAGAACGTTATAAAATATTTTTATAATATATTGTGTCTAAGAAATATTTATAAAATATATCTATTAATAATGTTATAAAATATATCTGTTGTGTAAGATCTGGGAAATATTTTTTATCAATTACAAATAGAAGTAAACAATCGTGCGCTAATTCCCCCGTAGAGCTGGTTACGAGTCATGGCAATATCGTCGTAGAATTACGCAATTAGACATGCATTATAAAAACTGTTCAATGCTGTTATGATTTTTTTTTATAACTTTATAAAAAAAAGGCAGCGGATATAAATCGTAATGGTTACATTAATTAAATAATATTTTCTTTATCAAACTTTAGGGTATTTTTTTTTACGTATTAAAATAAGTAATAGAATTGATTTAGCCTTTTAATGTGCAATAATATATTCTTTTTGTTTTTATAGTAATAATTATTCCACAAAAATACAATTTTTAATATATACAATTATTAAAAATATTGAGTATAATTATCCAAAAAAAATATGTTGCCGTAAGAAAGCTAAGTAATATACATAATATATAAGAAGTAATTGACTTCGAAGAGTTTTCAAATATTTTTTAGCTGTATCCTTAGGGGTCCCATGTTCCTTCTGCCTATCCTGCACATAGAGTAGGCAGACAGAGCACGGGACCTTAGTATTAAGACACTGCGTTCTCCACTTTCCACCGAATTCTGAAGGCATTTTCTGTTAAGGAGAACTTAACGCCGCGCTTTACCAGAGCAAATATTATTACTTATTTTTATAATTTTACTTAGCCTTATTGAACACTCGGTAGAGTTAATCAACACGAACAACGAGGCTTAAGCTGAGCTTTACATTTGTGTACATCATTATAGCAGAAGAACCAGAAAAAAAGAATATAAAAAATAATATTAATTCTTCTACGCAGGACATTACGTCTTTCTAATTTTTAATATCTTACAATGTATCGTTTGAGTTAATAATGTCTTCCCGTTATATTATCAAGAATAGCGTTGTGTTAACTATTTTTTCTTTTTTAACTGTTTGGTTACATACATTACATTCTTGTATAGCGATAGAGCCAGTTTTATCTTTCACTCTTAATAAAACGAATACAGCAATAAAATATTAATAATAAATATGTGACGCTGCTATCAGTACAAGACGGTTGTCAAAAAGCAATATAAACCGGTTAAGTACAAGCAAGTGACGTAACACCTACACTACAAATGAACACTCAACCAAATGCAAAGCTCAGTTAAGACCTCGCGGACTATAAGTAGTTTGGTACTATAAAAACTTAATTGGGCAATGTCGTCTACCAGAATGAGGGATTTGGACAAAATTGGTGAAACTAATAAAACCTTCTATTTTATATTTATAAAAATCAGCTTCACGCTGTATCCTGTACACTGCAGATTAGGCAGAGGGAACCTAGTGTTAAGACACTCCTTTCCCCACTTGCTGCCGAATTCTGGAAACATTGCGTGTTGAGTGGCAGAACTCAACACCGCGCTTGTCCTCGGCACCAGAGCGAGAAATGAAAATATGTATAATGTTTAATGTGTTAGAGTCACACTTTGTGTCCCTGCGCCACGACTGGCCTCTTTTATATTTATGATTTATGAAAATATTATTATTAATATTAAAATGAATTGGATATATATTATTAACGTTGTTAAATTTAATATAATGTATTTGCAAAATGTACTTAATAGGTAACTAATACAATTGCATAAGCTTGTGAAGGTAGATATCGACAGCTCCGTAGTTTGAATGTGCTTTTATTGGCCACTACAATCATTCGCAACAATTATTACAGATAATAAAATGTACAAGGTCTTGTTCGAAGAATTCTTAATCGTAGGTAAGTAAGTAGTGGACTTAAAAAGACCTCGAATTTATTTATTCTTGTGTTAAATAATGTATCTTTAACATGTTTATTACATTGACAATATAGAGGTGCATAGGTACTTTGACATTGGAAAAGACAGTATTCTTCTTAAAATATGTTTTTAGACTATTAGAAGCGGGCTTACTAACATAAATTAAACATGGATTTAGAGTACAGTGGTTATGGGAAACAGGGGCACATGCTCTTTCTGGTTGTTATATAAGTTTTATGTTTTAGAAAAATCTAAGACATATATTAAAACATTACATAAATTTCAAAAGATTTAATATAAGTTTCTAAAATAATTTACTAATCTAAAACAACCCTAAATAAGTATTTCCCATGAGTTTTCATTAAAACCAATAGGTGGAGTTTCCACGATTTATAGTCTGGATAGTACTTAAATACTTAAATATTGCGTAAATTTTGACTTGTCATATCATCAAAGCAATATATTTACTTTAATCTAGTCATTATTATATTATTTGAATAATTGTTATGATGTTAATTTAATATTTTAAAATATTTTTTAAATACGTATATTCATATATTTAATATAAATAATATAGGTATGATTAGATTCTCTTAAAGATGATTTTTTGGATTCAAAAGTGTAGGTATATTACGCGTTGAGTAAGTCGTGGCGCAGTGGCACTGGCACAAGCGTGTGACTGTAAAGGGAACAGTTTTAAATATCTGTACTATTGTTATATAATAACACCGTAAGCTGAAGATATGTTGTTCAATTTTCTATATAAAATATATCTTATAAACAAAACACGCTATACATGCTGATGAATATTAATAAAAAAATCATTTAATATAGATTGTATGATATATGTAGAGTATTATTAACGATATATAAAGCAAAACGATTTATCATCACCTTGAATCCGGCGCACGTAATGGCAATCGCTGCCGAGTGCCGCTGGGTGAGTGACGCAACGAGCCATGCTGAGCTGTTACATCTTATGTGTCGCACAAATTTAAATTACGTCACAAATTTAATATACCTGAATTAAGTTAAATATCGCTCATTAAGCCAGTTCATATTGAAACTAAAATGCAAAATCTATACATATAAATAAAAATATAAATCAGCTTCACGCTGTATCCCGCACACAGCAGGGAACCTAGTGTTAAGACACTCCGTTCCCCAGTTTCTGCCGAATTCTGGAGGCATTGCATGTTGAGAGGCAGAACGCGCTTTGCCTCGACACCAGAGCGAAGAAATGGAAATATAAATTTAAGTAAATATTTAATCTCCTCGAGAGGGAATCGAGTCCACAACCAGTCGATTTTACAGTCATACTTTGTGCCGCTGCGCCACGGCTGGCCTCATATAACTTTTAGTACATGTATAGATTTTGAATTTTTTTGCGCGATAAGTTATAATTTTTTTGTAAATGATATCTGTCTCTGAGTGGAAGATATAAGAGAAAATCTATCATTAGGAACATTTGTCAATGTAATACCCTAAACAATGATTTTTAAAACTATTGTCTGCTTATCTGTGGTTTGTACATGCTAATCTCGTAAAAAGCCCAACCGATTTAAATGCAGTTTTCTCTATTTTATTTCGGCAAACTTTGTGAAACAAATATAAAATGTTTTGTTAAACAAAAATACTATAAAATAAGAAAGAGAAATAGAAATAGAATAGAAAGAGAAATGGCTGATACTTTTGTTTTCAATATTGCCTTTAAAATGATCAAATTATTAGAACACGAAAATAATTCAAGTTAATAAATAAATAAACGTGTTGTTCAACGACGCAGTTGTCATATAGTTGACACAAACGAAATATCTGTAAAGGTCATGAGGTCAAACGCACCACGCAAACTACCTTCCTATATTTACATCATGTGAAAGAAAACAGAAATGTAAGAACTTATTGGATTATGTCTCAAATTCCTATTTACATCGTTGTATCTCCATTTCCTATCTACATTTCAGCAGGAAAAATTAAAGACGTTTTAATACATAATTTTGTAAATTTTTGATGTGAAACATCTATAGGCGCAAGTATAAACCGGATCGTTGGCGTTTATGGCTATACATATACAGGGTGGAAGTGTAAGCAAGTTTTTTCAAACAAAATAAATAATAAAATTGTCATTTTAAAATAAAACGCTATTTGTAAGGACGACGCACGCACACATAAACCTATCAAAGGAACACCGCCGCACACGGCCCATTCCGAAATCGAGTCGTAGGTATTGGCGATAAAGTTCAGAGTTGTTTAACCTTTAGAAGTATTTTTGTAGTAGTAAGTGTTTATGTTATTGGGATCTATACGTAATCGCGTCACACGAAATACAGGTATGGATAAAAATCGTGAAATGAAAAAAAAATCCTACGTCCAAACTGTTGAGGCATCTTGATTAATTTCTTTAGGTATAGGTTTGAAATATTTTACCCTATATGCTGTTTCCGTAAAAGGAGCGCTGCCTCGTCCACCCTGTATACGTTGTGGCAACTTGAAATTAATGAAGAATTTTTATATTAAATGTAAATAAATGTTTATTAAATAAAATCACCATTTTCAGTAAGAAATTCGTTACACTTAATTTTTACATAATGCTATATTTAGTTTCTGTAATAATCTTGTCTTTTATGCATATTACTTGTACGAACACAATGTTTCGCATCTGCCACGCGTCCCGTGACGCCTATATTTTTTATAATTTTGTCACAAATGACTGGCAATCACACTTAAATTATAGAATGTTAATACATAAACATGTATATATTTAATGTGGTTATAAAATGTCTGAAATAATTATTTCATTTATGAAATAACCTAAAAATGATAATTTTCCACATTCTACATTATTAAAAGTAAGACGAAGCGATGTAGCCAAACCAAGTGATTCAAATAAAATACAACGGACCCTACTAAATATATCAGGGGGCGCCCTTACAGCGGCCGACTTCTCATAGGCAGCCACATAGTGCTTGCATTTTCTCAGGGACATAGCACCAGGTGTCGCTGTAAAAGCCAATAGGGCTAACAGCAATAACCTTATGATCGAAAAAAAAACCGATATATATTTGGAACTTAGCTCCTTAACCTTAGTAAATCGTAGCAAGATTTATATTATAAAAGTTCAGCAATATATAAGTTTTATGTTAAGTAAGTACGTATGTAATACATGTTTCATTAGGGCACCTGTTCTTGCATCAGCACACGGTTTATCTGTAACATTACAAATATAATGTTGACTTGTACTTCTAAAGCTTATTTATACATCTAGTACACGCCGAGTCCGCAATCTGATACTCTATTTGGAATCAATCAAGATTCAAGTCTAACTCTCTGAACTAGATACAAATCATAATCTATTAAACGTAAATTAATAAATAAATTCTAAATGTGTACGATCTCCTTTTGGTAATGTGCTGCAGCAAAAAGAGGAGTGTGTTGTATTTATTATTAATTAAAATTATAATATAATTAATTATTAATTATAAATATAATATTTATATTATGTATGAGGCCAGTCGTGGCGCAGCGGCACGGGGTGTGACTGTAAAACCGACTGGTTGTGGGTTCGATCCCCACTTGAGGAGATGAAACATTTACTTAAAATTATATTTCCATTTCTTCGCTCTAGTGTCGAGATTAAGCGCGGCGTTGAGTTCTGCCACTCAACACGCAATGCCTCCAGAATTCGGCAGAAAGTGGGGAACGGAATGTCTTAACACTAGGTTCCCTCTGCTAACCCTGCTGTGTGCGGAATACAGCGTGAAGCTGTTTTATTTTTATAATATTTATATTTAATATGTTAACTTTTTGTTATTCTATCTCAAAATAAAATAATATGGCTATATTATTTTTAGCGGATCACACTCCATATTATTTTTTTATATTAAAGGTTGATTGCAATATGAATATTTATTAGAATATAAAATAGTCCGATAATTTTGTTATTTAAATGATATCATCGGAAATAACTGTAAACGATTTATGTTATTCTATTAATAATTTATTAAGTTTTTGTGCTTTATGATTTTAAAATATCCTGTTATACAATAACAAAGTCGCTCCAAAGTTTTGTAAGCGTGTAGGTTTTTAAAAAATCAACAGATTTCAATGCGGTTTTCACTAATAAATGCAGTGATTTGATGCGAATATATAAAACAGATATTTATAATTTAAGAGCAAAACTGAGAAAATTGCTTTAAGTCCACGCAACCAAGTGATGGCTTATGCACAGTTTTTGGCGCATTTATATACATATATAAATATATCAAGAAAAAAATCATGTCAAACTTATATTTGTACTTCATTTCATACAATATGAGTGCTTATGCCCGCAAATTTAAGTTTTTAACTTTAAGTATGACTAACGTGAGTCATCATGATGTGACGAATTTGACGACGACGAAATTGGTACGGCATTCGGTGGGCAAAAATAATTGCACTTGACCACTTTTCAGGATAAGTTTCAGTATAATTGTTTTGTTAACACAAAATACTAAATAGCAAATTCAAACAATACAATTTAACTCCTCAAATACTATTACAGTATAACGCCGACAGACTTTGAATACCTACATTATAGTATACCTACACTAATTCAGTAGTTACTATACTATAATTCTAAGCCAAAACAATATTGTAGGAATAATATTTGTATAGTATAAAAAATATAAATAAATTTTAAAACGTATTATGTAGTGTCGAGGCAAAGCGCGGCGTTGAGTTCTGCCACTCAACACGCAATGCCTCTAGATTTACTTGCCTATCTGCTGTGAGCGGGATACAGCGTGAAGCTGATTTTTTAAAATATATTATGTAAATACATAAATTGGAATTGGACTTGTAATAGTAGCGCGCGCGCCTTTCGCACCGCAATATTTGTTTGCTCAATAGAGATTATTATGACACTAACGATTATAGCAACAAGCTCGCTTCTTATCGTCACGTGGCTGAACTGACCCCGCCAATTACTTACCAACATAAAGTATATTGAACACTATAGTTCTCCTCTTATTTTAACATTATAGGAAATAAATAAAGTGAAGAGTGTCTCACCAGAGTGAAGAAAGTAAAATATTAAATAAGACATTTCCTCGACTGGGAATCTAACCCACAACTTGTCTCGTTTACAGTCACACACCTATATTCCTGCGCCACGACTGGCCTGTCTAAATAACATTAATTTAAATAATTTCTGTACAGCAGTCAACGATAATAATAATTTCTTTAAAAGCGTTGTAAATTAAAAGAAGAAGTTATTTTCACGATACATATCATTGAATAAACAAACTTCTCCAAGCAAATTTATAAGGCTAACATGAACAAACGTCGAGTGAAGCTTTGTAAGGCATTTATGGTCAATTTAGCGGTTATTGTGTATCAGCGAAAAACTCAAATAGTCATTTTAACATCGCTTTGCTTGTTTGTACATAGCAAGGTCAATCTACAAAAGGTGTCGTCTTCATCCTATATTAGGTAACTTGGTTTACTGATTCGTCTATTAGAAACATTTTATTCAAATACTTAGGTACTTATCGAAAGAGACGAGGTGTACAAATAAAACAAACTAGCTCTATAATTTTTTTTTTGTATTTTTATAGTAATTCCTCTATATAGTCGTAATTATCTTATTGCGTATGGTATAAGTAGATAAATTATGAATTTTCTAAACACATTTTTTTTTATATTTTTTAGTTCATCTATTATGTTCTATAATGGGTATACAACAATTCATATGTAATCTTGCTTTCTCTACAGCCTTGACTTAATACTGGACTATCATTTGGAATCTGTACCATATCCAACTCCTCACCAACTTAAAACAGATGTATCATCAGTCTTTGAGCTCATTGGCTTTAATTCTTTACATTTTAAAGTTTTCTGTGTCGGGGGTTCCTTATTATTTTTAACTTAATCTTTATTACTGTTGCATTATCTATAGCATAGATAAATAACAATATAAACAAACTATAGCAGTTTACAAGCTGGTTGTCACTGAATTTTAATTATTTTCATGTCTTTACTGACACATGCAAGGCTAAGACGAAGTAATTGACGCATATATCATTAAAATCAGTCAATCCGTTTGGTCTCTACAACGACACATAGGTACAAACTTATTACTATAGGTCGACAAAAACTTTATTAATTTTCGGAGGTACGGACGCGTTCACAATACAAAAGTACATTTCAGCGCGATATTAAGTGTGATTTACTACACCGGTTTGTATAAACGACACAAAAAGACGCCGAACTCCGCATATTGAATACTATGCTCACGACTGTACATGGGCAATTTTGATTTGCGCCCATCTCCACAAACGTCATAAAATGAACTATTATAAGACTGATAAATACCACACTACAACAATTATTATACTTTATAAGTTCTTTGATTCTCACGATTATTACACATTTTAAATAAAACTATTTTAACTGGATTTATCGCGTATATTTATGATTATAAATTTTTGGAAAACCGACGTTTCGAACACTTTACAGTTGTCCGTGTTCACGGGTAGACTGAGGTTGCATTCGTCTGTTGACTTAATTATTATATCAAACTACCGCCGACGATTTTTTAATGCCTCGCGTACTGCCCTGGATTCTTGCAGAATGAGCCGACTGTATCTTGCCCTCTGGTATGGTGAAAGTCTCAAACCCACCAAGGTAGTTTGATGTAATAATTATGTCAGCTCACAGACAAATGACAACTCAGTCTACTCGAGAACACTGACTACTGCGTCGTAAGTGTTCGAAACGTCGGGTTTCCAAAAATTTATAATCCTAAATATACGGGATTAATGTGGTTAAATAGTTTCATTTAAAATTATAATTCCCGCATCACGTAAATAGGTAAATAATAACAACATTATACTCAATGATAAATTAGTATATCAATTTTTCACTTTCTGTTATGTAACTAGCAACTAAATTGTTTGTTAGAATATTGATTTGAGAAAAAAATAAACATAATCTTTTAAAACTTGATCAATTCATCAAAATTACTAAGTTTCAAGGTGAACCCATAAAGACTGTAATATAAAATAAAGTCAAACCATTATAAATGCTTAAATATTTAGTTTCGACATACGTACATATCTATAAAATCTATATAATCTATAATATAATAATTATTATACGTTGAATTATTTATAGCATCATAAATTTCCGCTTGACATATCTATAAACTCTTAAAATATATGATTATTTAGTTGATAGAGGGTAGAGAAAACTATCATTAATATTTCCATACAGACTTTATAGAATACAAATTATTTCCGCGGACTTTGTGATATTTCTATATTACTTCCATTTACAGATTCACTTTATAATTGCAATTTAAAACCAAAAAAGTAAGACATTGTTTATGTTGAGAAGTGGAATTCAACACCGCGCTTTGTTTACATGTTACCTTATACCTAATCATTCCTCCTAGTGGAAATCGTATTCAGAATCACCACTTTTACAGACGGGCGGTGTCTCACTGCGCCACGTCTACCTTAATATCAAACATCCAGGATTATAGTACCTTCGGATTACAAAAAAAAATAACTGCTAAGTCAACATAACTAACAGAGCGACGAGCGTTTATATTCTGTGTGTATTTTGTGTAAAAATCAAAACCTATAGGGAGTACCCTTAGATTTACGACGGGATTATTCGACGTACCAGAAGAAACTTTTAATTAGCCTTATACAAAATAGTAAACAATATCGTTTAAGTAAAGTGACGTTTTTCTATCTTTTATGTATAAATAAGAAATTAAATCCCCATTATTTAATTTTTGGTTGTCCCGCTTTTGGTGAAACAATCTCGCTTTTTTACTTAAAATATTCAAAAATCCCGCTTTCCACCGAGAGAAAATCTGAAAATCCGAAATAAATTCTTCGCACGTACCTCCAATAATTCATAAAATTCTTGTCGGACTATATTGGCCTGAAGGTCATTTAAAATTAAGTATTTTACTAATAATGGGAAGCACAGAAAAGTAGAAGTGAATTATAAAAATATTATTCATACAAGAGATATCAATCAGTTATGTACTTGTTCGAAGTATTTCAAAAGTAATATAGCCTTTGAGCATTATTTTATTTAATATATTTCAATGTAAAGAGCTTCACTATAACGGGTCAAGGGTGGTACCTCTAATTGTATTGATAAACTCAATATTCAATGTTTAAAACATATGAATTACTACGAATCTTTGAATAACGTTACTTAATTTAGAAGTCATGGTATACTTAAAGTTTACTTTGAATATAAACACTAATCAATTGGCAAAATATTTTTGTGCAATTTTAACTCTCTTTAAATGTTTAATAAAAAAAAGTCCACTAAACAAACTCCATTAAAATGTCTTATTTACATTATTTGTCATTTTAACTTATTGTAGGTATCAAAAATATACAATATTCTATTCAACGATTGCTCGTGTGATTTATCACCTTGTGGCTATTATATATTTTTAGGTAAAAACAGCGAACATTGATCTCAAAAGGTATAAGACCCAATCTATCTGCCACAACTTGATAGCGACAGAATGTTACAAATTGCAGAGATCATTTAGCTAATATAATCCGTAATATAAAGGTCAAAAAGTTTTGAAATTAATTTCTATTAGACTGATATTCATGGAAAACTCGAATGTGGTGTTTAAATCAGTCTAGACTAGATTATTTGACTATATGTAATGCAGTAGAGGCCAGTCGTGGCGCAGCGGCACGAAGTGTGACTGTTAAACCGACTGGTTGTGGGTTCGATCCCCACTCGAGGAGATGAAATATTTACTTAAATTTATATTTCCATTTCTTCGCTCTGGTGTCGAGGTTAAACGCGGCGTTGAGTTCTGCCACTCAACACGCAATGCCTCCAGAAATCGGCAGAAAGTGGGGAACGGAGTGTCTTAACACTAGGTTTCCTCTGCCTACCCTGCTGTGTGCGGGATACAGCGTGAAGCTGATTTAATTTAATTTTTAATGTAATGCTAGTGGCTACCGGTATCTTCTTTTGCGTATACTTTGTCTCTTGCCATACTTCTTACGTTTATCACGTGTTGTCATTTAAACTACCATGCAAATTCGAAATATTGCGTGTTAAGTATAGTGAATATTTTACCGTCATGCTTTGTTTTAACGGACAAGGAAGTATAAACAAAATATCTATAAAGAATTATTTTCTTGAGGTGGAGATTGTATTACCAACCATCACCATGGGACATTCATCAAGCTCATAGACTTTTATTAAAGCAGCATTTCATTATATCTTATAGTTTAACTGGACTTCTAATTCTACATCTGCAGGGTGTGCCAATGTTCAAACTTGACTTTATTTTTGAACTGATCTTTTTGTGTAAAGGTCTTATTTTTTTATATGGACTACCGTGACATATTGGCCAGATGTGTAGTGGGCTATATTGGCCGTAAGGAAGTTTAAGACAAATCATATTCTAAGCTGAAAACTAGTGAAGAATACGATAAAAAAATATTACCACACAAAAAGTTTCACACAGTTGAGGCCGGTCGTGGCGCAGCGGCACGAGGTGTGACTGCAAAACCGACTGGTTGTGGGTTCGATCCCCACTCGAGGAGATGAAATATTTACTTAAATTTATATTTCCATTTCTTCGCTCTGGTGTCGAGGTTAAGCGCGGCGTTGAGTTCTGCCACTCAACACGCAATGCCTCCAAAATTCGGCAGAAAGTGGGGAACGGAGTGTCTTAACACTAGGTTCCCTCTGCCTACCCTGCTGTGTGCGGGATACAGCGTGAAGCTAATTTAATTTTTTTTTTTTAAGTTTCACACATTAACTACAAAACTGTGCATTAGCAATATAAAAAAATCGACTATTTAAAGTAAAAAGCAATGAGTAAACCTTACCAAAAAAAAAAGTTGCACGCACAGGACAAACGCGTGCACATAGAAACACAGGGAACGACTGAGGGGGTCAAGAGTAGGATTTGGAAGATATGGTGGATACAATGCTGATAGCTGGTATTGCGGGTAATAGACCAGACCGTATTGGCCGAATAGGCCATAATACCCGAAACTATTCTCTTTTGTGAACTGTTATAATAGTAAACTGAAAGTATCCAAATCATATTGTGGGAATTAAAAGATCAACGTTTTATTAATTATTTTAACAACCAATTAACTCTCTACTTTATTAAAAAAGTAACACGGTCAGTCATAAAAGAGAAAATTATCTTTTTGTCTCTAATGTAAATAAATGATTATACTTGCTTCCCTTACATTTTTAATGGTTCCGAACCGAAAAAAAGAGAATCTTAATAGAATTTATTAGCTAGACTTTGTTATACATCTGTCTGTCTGTCTGTCTGTTTGTTAGATGAACATTGACAGATGGTCAAGGCCATTTTTCTCATTATCATGTGGAGGTATCAAACTAAAATTTAATAACAAATATCGAGGTTAACAGTTTTTTGGAGCACGAAAAAAATTAACTTCCAAGTCAATGAAGTTGAAATACACAAGCTCTGTTTTTTCCGCATATTATATGTAAATCGCCGCGTAATCAAAACCTATAGACTACTTTCCGTTGACCTAGATTTAATTTTACTTGAAATTTGGCGAAAGGTCAGAACTGATAATATATACAAATAAAAGAAAAATCCGTAAATAGATAAACCTTAGGCCTAACACAAAAATAAAATCATTAGAAACTTAAACTTCATTTTGTACAACATTAGTGCATAGACATACACCCGCAAACTAAGTTTATCAATTTTTATACATTGCTTTTATGGTTGATTTATAATCGTGAAATCGATACATAATTCTCAATGAGCGTGCCCTCGGACTTGCATTTGATTGGTTTTTCATATATCCATATCATAATTTTATTAGACCAGTGAGTAATATATAATATTATTAGCGAACATGTGTAAACGAGGGTAGATGTAGATGAAAAAGACGATAAAAGCAGTGAAATTGTGTCAATCGGAGGGAGTTGCTTATAGGCAACGGCCCATATTGGAAGGAATCTAGTGTGAAGTATTGTTATTAGATAAGACATATCACTTATTGCAATTACATAGTATCTCTTTCTAAATAGGTTGAAAACATATAGACGATATGTGTTTTTATCGTGTTTTTTTAAAAACGTTAACCGCTTCCGATTTCTAACAATATATAATCAATACATGTACTTAAACTGTAAGCTATCGCTGTCTGCGCATGAAAGATAGGAGAAAAACTATTATTAGAGACATTTATCAATGTAATTGGAACCCAAAACAATGATTTTACTTTTTTTTGTCTGTTTGTCTATGCGTTTGTGCACGTTAAACTCAGAAACGGCTTCACCGATTTAAACGTAGCTATCACATATTTTGACTAACTTTCATTAATATTTACTTTTTTTTGTGAACTCATTTTAATAAAATTAACTTTTATTAAAATGAGTTCACAAAAAAAAAGTTATATCAATATAAAATATTTGGTTCGACATATTTGCTACTACTTAATTGTTTAGTTGTGTAGCAGGCGAAGCCAAACAACAAACGTGTTAATGCACCTACAACTTTGTTCGAATTCTCTAAATCGTTCGTAGCTTTTTGCTTTATTGAGTTGTTTAATATTAGATTCTAAATACAATATTTCTAGCCATTGCACCACATTGACTATTTAGGGCAAACTATTCAAACTTAGACTTCAGAAAACAATTATTAGAACCTACCTACCTACAACGCAATACTAAATTCTAGAACATATATTTTTTTTACTTTCACTACGTTTCATATCGTAAACAGTGGGACCGCCCAGTCCACCCGTTGACTGCACCCAGCAGGTTAGCTAGGTATATATTACCATGAATTGGCTTCCGCCCTATAATCGGGTTAAATTGCGTAAACCCAGCATTGCTCAAATATAAATTTACTTATATAGACTTGATGAACGTACCTGTTGATTCTATTATTTCCACTCGACCTTATACTGGTTAAAATTGATACAAGGAGCTCGTTTTGCCCGACGGCTCTGTACGCAAAGGAGGGTAATGTGTTTATCAAAGATATATTTATGTTTATATATAGTTTATATCTGTTCGTATGTGGCGTTGTTGAGACCAACCGGGCTTACCGACTTCACAAGATACTACAGTCAAAATTCACCACAGTGTAGCGGCAACCAGATGCAATGTCAAAATTTTAAAAATATTAATCGACGAACTATGTCAAGTAGGGTATTGAATAGGTATTCAAAATAGTTTTTTTTCTTTACCATTTTTCATTATAAGTAACGGTTCAGAATATGTGACGATTTATAATTCCATAGACAAATATTCTCGCTATAATACAGTACCAGTGAAGGCGGGGTGCTAGTCACAACAAAGAAGTTCCATCTCGTTAAGTAGGTGATCAAGGACACCGCTTGTTAAGTTTAAAGTTATTTGCGGACCATAAATTAGCTTTTGCGGACCACTGTTTGGGAGCCATTGGTGTTTCCGACCAAGGAATATAAAATAAATAGATACAATTATTATGAAAACAAGTACCTCAGGCCAGTCATGGCGCAGCGGCACAAAGTGTGACTAAAACCGACTGGTTGTGGGTTCAATCCCTACTCGAGGAGATGAAATATTTACTTAAATTTATATTTCCATTTCTTCGCTCTGGTGTCGAGGCTAAGCGCGGCGTTGAGTTTTGCCACTCAACACGGCAGAAAGTGGGAACGGAGTGTCTTAACACTAGGTTCCCTCTGCCTACCCTGCTGTGTGTGGGATACAGCGTGAAGCTGATTTAATTTTTGATTTTTAAGTACCTACCTATATGATCAAGATTAAATTAAGTTACAATATGAAGCTTAAACATAAAATGCAGCCATGATCTTGTTTTTAGAAGTCGTATAGGTATAGTATTAACCAATTTTTTATGGTTTACTAATATATGTAACTATCTAAAATTTTAAATCATAAATTTTATTATGTTAACACAAAAAAATCTAAGAACAACCTAATATAATAAGAATTTAGAAAAACATTGACAACGTTAATGGGTGCCCTACATATTTCCTATTGCATATAAAGTTTAATAAGACTAGGTACTAGAGAGACATAACTGGTGTGTAGGTACATTAGTCCAGCTTTAAATGCCATGATTAATGTATGTTATAGTTAATGTCGTCTGTATGAAATAGAGATAGATGTATCTACTAACAATATCCTTTTATTAGATCCTTGTATAGATCACTGTCCTTGGCAAAAGTTGATCTGTGGTCGATGTAAGAGACAAATGGCCTGTACAAGCGATATCATGCACACGCCCTGACTCTCTTCCTGTATTGTCGCTGGTCGACATTGACATTTAAGCGGAACAAAATACGAGCAAAGCATTGTATATAGGACTTAACAAGTGCGAAGGGGACGCCAATATTTGAAAAGGCCGCATGCACTGGTATGAGCACTCGTTTTATATTCATCTAAGTTAAGGTATTTAAGCCATACATTCGACTTGTGTACATAGTGTCCTTGGCAGAGCTAGATTCCCTTCCAAATCATTGATTAGACATATAGATAGATACATATATCTATATGTCTTTATAGGGATTATATTTTGTAATTAATAATTTGGAACAACTGATGATGACTGAGTTTTTTATTAAGTTTAACATAGAGCGAATGTTATTTCATTGACTTTAACTTTTACCCGACTGCAGCGCAAAAGAGGGTCATGTGCTTGTCAGTCAGTATGTACATATACAAAATGTACATACATATATATGTACATATGTATGTAGATAAATTAAAAATCAGCTTCACGCTGTATCCCGCACACAGCAGGGTAGGCAGAGGAAACCTAGTGTTAAGACACCGTTCCCCACTTTTCCCCGAATTCTGGAGGCATTGCGTGTTGAGTGGCGGGACTCAACGCCGCACTTTGCCTCGACACCAGAGCGAGGAAATGAAAATATAAATGTAAGTTAATATTTTATATCCTCGAGTGGGGATCGAACCTGTGATGTATATAGATATGTATATTAATATGTAATTATTTTTAATTTTAACTTCACACTTAGGATATATAACAATTTAAGGTAGAGCAAATGTATGGGACAATATTACCACAGACTAGGAAGGCAGGAGGAGTTGGGATCAAATCCCCACAATATTAACTCCATGAAAATTAAGTTGCAAGTTAAGTTGCGTCTTATAATCCTAATAACAAATGTAATAAATCCTAAAAAAAAAGTAATACAATAGAATAAAATATATATATATATATATATATATATATATATATATATATATGTGTGTGTGTATATATATATATACATATATATTATATTAATATATATACAAAAAACGGAAACTAAAACAAATTCAAGGTGTATAGTTTTTGCAGGATATATTGTTGGATTTTTGTTTTATTTTTTATTATATCATTTTTATTTTACTAATACGATTATTGATAATATATCACAGTATTTAACATTTTCTAGAGCAATAACAATAATAACACTTGACCTTGTCCTCATTTTCAACCGATTGCCATCTACATGTTGTTTTATTATAGTTATGCACCTGATTCTAAAGCTCTATAAATTTTCTTAGGATTAATAAAATTTAAAAAAAAATCAGCTTCACGCTGTATCCCGCACACAGCAGGGTAGGCAGAGGAAAGCTAGTGTTAAGACACCGTTCCCTACTTTCCCCCGAGTTCTGGAGGCATTGCGTGTTGAGTGGCGGAACTCAACGCCGCACTTTGCCTCGACACCCGAGCGAAGAAATGAAAATATTCAATTATTCATAGTGAATATTTAATTTCCTCGAATGCGGATCGAACCTACAACAAGTCGCGTTTACACTTTGTACGTCTGCGCCACGACTAGCCTTGTTTATAAAAGTCGTTTACAAAAATTGAATATATTAAATTATTATATTATGCTTATAAGATATGCCAATGATGTTTTATAAAGGAGAATCAACATTAACATTTTTTGATATATTATATAACTATATTTGAAAATGTTTATGCAGTATCTGTCCTGTCTCTTTAACTTTATGTAAAATTCAGAACATGCAACATACTTAAAACTAAGCGTTACATGTTTCTAGTATATCAAGCCTATTTTAATATAAATAAAGGTATAATAAAATTCTAGGAAAGGTTAATTATGTATATTGAATACAAAATACAAGTAAAAGAAGCTAATAATATATATTTTTTAAACTTTGTCTGTCCGTATGTTTTCTGCGTTTCACTTAGGCTATAACATTTTTCACAGGTTTGAATATCTGACGTGAAACTCTAACAGCCCATCTAATGTATAAGAGATAATTAATACAACGTCTTACCGAAAATTGACAAGAATGATAACCATTTTCTGTTGACAAATATTTCCGTTTGTTCGAAAAAAGACGAAAATCTAATACTAAAGAAAGAACTCTATCAATCCAGCTCAACCTTAAGAGATATGAATGTAACATCTTAAGAAAAGTTGTTCAATGCTATATGAGCACTTTCTAATGACACTTATTAGAAAATTGAAGGTTCAAAACACGCTATGTGAAATCCTATCAACCCGTCTAATCTATAGAAGATATTAATCATAATAAAAAGGAAGGTCTGATGTGGAGCCCTAGCAGCCCAGCAAAATCTTAAGAGATATTCTTTTTTGATTAACTTAAGTATGAATATAAAAAAAAAAGTTATTCTACGTTTTGACGACATCAACAAATCAATTTAAGGTCAAAAAAAAAACAATTGATGCTAGACCCCAGAACGTCGAAGGAAAGTTGATTTTGGCATTCAGCCTCTCTCTATAAATATACTGCTATCTTGGTAATTAAAATATTAACTCTAAAAAGTTTACGTTGCACTATAAAAAGCAATTGCATAAGTACGTTATTTAACTAGCATATATATTTATTTTTGAATTGACATTTATAAAACGGGTAGTACTTAAATGGAAGTAGCCTGGCAAGAGCAATCATGCAAGTCCATGCAAAGGAAGTTGCGGGACGCTACTAGAGGGTACTGTAAGATAATAATTATTTATTTTACTTCCGGTGTTAAATTTAACAATAAAATAAACGTTTCAGTATAGGTACAAAGATATCAAGGAAGTGTACCTTAATGGCCATGAATGTTTTCCACTCCAATTCTAATAACTACTTATATTAATAGTATGCTTACATGTTTTCATAGATATCTGTGATATAAAAACAATACACGACACATGCACTGTTATAATAATACAAGAATGTGTCGGTGGACGGGAAAATGGAAAGCGATGAGATGCGTGTGGCGTGCGCTTAGGAAACCAGAGCTGATTACTCAGAACACGCAATTAAAATATGTCCGACACTTAGTTATTTAAATCTAATAAATATTAATAATCTAATCTAATCTGCTTCACGGTGTACCCCGCGTACAACATGACACTTTACTCCGGATTCTGGAGGCAACACTCAGTTGAGTGGCGGGACTCAAGTCCGGACTTTGCCTTGTTGCCAGAGCGGAGAAATGAAAATACTAATTAATAATTCACAGCACGTACCCTCGAGTGGGGATCGAACCCACAACCGTCGTGTTACAGTCAGATAGTCGTGTCCTCGCGTCATGGCCTCTGCGAGAGCCTCGTAAAAGATATTAAAAGCTAGTATATCAAAAAGCTATGACGGTGCATAATTTTTTCTATAGTTACAGCTACATTTTATTTACAAGAATGGGTTCACAGCGTTATACGGCTTGTGTTTTTGCGAATAAATAGGTACATACACCTCTAGGTATAAAGCGGTCGTACTTGACAACTTTATTAATAAAAGCTTAAGTGCACTGTATCAAACTGAATAAGTCATATTCATACATAACGAAAGTCGTAATAAATTTACATACTCATTCATTTAAATAAGTAAAGATAATAACCAAAACTGAACTATTCTTAATTCTTGTAAGATTTTGAGATAGCAACAGTTTTTCCGACAGTTTAGATCAGGGTTTCTCAAACTATAGCGCAAGTCATAGTTTTTTAATTACAAAAATGGGGCAAATTAGCCGAAGGACCATCTGATGATGAGTCTAATAAAACTACTCTAGTTATCTTTTCGCAAAAATAAAAGTATCTACGTCCGACAGTTTGTGGAATCTATCTTCATCCTCCTATGCTAGATATAAAGATTCTTTCGTACTCGGAGATTACGGTTTGACGTTTAAACGTACAAACATAACTTAAACTTCGATCTAATATCACTCTAATTTCAGATGATAGACCTTATTTTATTAGTTAGCTTATATAATGAATATATAAGTACGTACGTACGTCTTAGTTACCTATATATGTATGTGAAATTAATATTGATAACATATATTAAAAAAAGGATCTTAAAACTCATTATATTTGTGCAAAATACCTAGGACCCGGAAAAGTTACAAGCCCAAACGGCAAACATGTAGGTCACGAGAAATATATGCCAGGCAATGTGAACATTTGTTGTACTTGGAGTTTGAACCCGCAAGTGTCAAGGCTTTTCGTAATCACAGCGACACAGCACTACCGTCAATACCGGCATTTTTTCTGACTGAGGTTAACAACAAACATCTTTGCAAACGACAATGAATGAATGAATGAACAAAATTATATTTAACTTTATTTATCTATTTACCTATATAGATATAAAGTACCTACATAAAAAGCTTTAAGCAATAGGTACATATTTTTAAAATAACGATATCGTTGTGTCAAAAGAGATTACATGAAATATAATTAATTAACTCTACATCAATGACTCAGCGATTATATTTTTGAAAGGGAAATAAAAAATAAGTCAAATTAAGATAAATATTAATACCTACGCCCAAAGTGAATGGTCTACATCCACCAACCACGGTCTACCTACATTACGTATAATAAATATGATTATGATAGCCGTTTTATATAAGATACTTTAACATTTTAAGTTTTTTAGCATTCGACGTTCTGCAATATTTCTGTTACTATATTTAGTTTAATAAGTAGCTTTACCGCTGTGTTATTTTCATGTCATTTTACAATTTTCACATTTAAGTACTATTTTTAAATATTTTTGCAATATTTTAGAGTTTTAGCTAAAAGTAAAGAATTACGAAAATACTTAATGTAAACAAATATTATGTAACATACTTAGAATTAGGTGAATTATATTATAATTTAATTTGAATTATTAAAATAATATTTCTTGATCTTGGTGTAGGTAAATTCTCAAGATTGAGATTGTTGTAAGTACTTACGATGTCTGTATGCTTTTTTATTATATAACATGTTAGTCAATATACGTCATATTAAATATTTAAACATAATTAATTAAAATATTTTCTAAAATTGCTTTTACTGATTAGTCTTATTTATAATATATTGTTAACAATTGTCTTTAGCCCAAATTTACCTACGTCCATAATATTAGCTAATGTATTTTTTTTATTTGGGTAGGTTGCTTAGCATAATTTTGAAAAAAAAATGCGTTTAAATTATACTTTGTCAAACTTGGATACTCTCATCTATTAAGGAAGACAAAGATGAAACAAGGTGAAAACTTATTGCCATACACAGTTCACAAAATCGACATAAGTCAATATAAATATTAACAGCAAATATTTGTAAGGCCTTAGTGTCTTATCTTACTTTGTACAACCGTACATTAGGCAACAGCGGGCAAAAACTGAGTTCAGCACAAGCCGTTCCGAAAATGAAGGTAGAACAGGCGACAGTGTATATTGACTGACCTGTTTCTGACGGAGGATCGGGAAGATATAGTAAAGTTCCGTTGCGGCAGACGAGTCGAGGGCGCGGGCGAAGGGCCAGACGTGGGCGAGGTCCGCGGCAGACGGTTACCCGCCGCGCCCGCCACCAGCGCCACCACCAACCACCACCTGTACATTACGGGACCGGACACGAACGCGACACAACCTACGGTCACGCTAGCGAGTTGCCGACTATTCGCCAGATGCAGTATACTTGCTCCCGACCACCTTCACTTTTGTTTTGCGCTCCACGCCGGCCGCCGCCTACGCCCCACCACGATGAAAGCGAAGGCTTTCACTACTTCGACTGCTACTAGCTTGCAGAGCACAGCCTGCAACTTAGTACCATTCCGATTCTAACATTAGGAAATCCTTTTTGTATCCATCGACAGCACAATCAGGTGCGTTTATAACAATCTTATATTTGTAGAAAATTGTCGTTTCCAAATAAGAGATGGGAGTCTCATAGAAAATCTTTAAGTACATAGCCTCTGTGAACATTTTAAATAACACCTTGGCCCTTGACGTTGTATTAAGTGAGCAAACAAGTTTTTTTTTGGTTCTCAGTAATGTGCCTATCGCATATATGTCACTAATATGTTTGTTTTGAACACATTATGCATTTCAAATAGAATCCTTATGGTTTCATATAGATTATAGAAGCTGTAATGGTTGAAGAATCTCTATTTGCTTCTTAAATGGCGATGTGTATAAGCTACATTGACCACGAAGACAAACATCTTAGGATTCACTTATACCGTCATAATTTTTATTTGCATTTGGAATAATTGTATTATTTAAAATCTTTTTACAGTAAAATATTCTCTAATTTCGAATATTATTGAAATCTAGTCGCCATTCACAGCATCGTTTGGGTGGACCTCATGGTCCTTTCCAAATCCAAAAGCATCGAAGTTAGTCACAGATGTGGTACGATTATTTAAATTTTGTACGATTTTTATGTACCATTGAAAAAGTACAAATCACGGTGAACAACTAACTTTAGCTGGAACAATACAGTCCTATTTCAGATATGCCAGTTTTCAAAATCAAATATAGTCTATATCCTGCCCTGGCCTAAAACAACTAAAAAATCCATTCAAATCAGTCTAGTCTACTCCAGAATATGAGTATGTAAAGAAGGAAAATGTACAGATCGACTATTCTTAAAAAATATAGACTCATGTTCTATTATATTATTTTTATACAACTCTGAATCTGAAGGATTTTTTCGTACAACATTTTGTTAAACAAAATTTAAGTGTTTTATTATAATGTAAATTACTTTTAATTATACTTCTTGTTTTTGACATAAACAATATGCAGCGTGAAGCTGAATCAGAAACAATATAATGTGTAAAAATAATATTTTTTGCAAAAAAAGACGTACACACACACATCAAATTATTAACTATTTATTCATATTTAATTTTGTAACAAAAAACAGATTTTCACCTGGAATTCAAACAAAAAAAAAACATATCACATTTATCTTGAATGCACTGAAAAAATATTAAATATTAAGAATGAAAAAACCGTAACAATAGAACACAAGCGCTATTCCGGTTTCGGGCAAGGCGTCTTTTTAAGATACGCCTTGCCCGAGGGCAAGGGAACTACCGTAACTCCCCGGGGAAACAATTTCGATATTTGATCTTCTGGTACAGTCGGCAGCACCATACAGTCTTCGCCCATCTGTAAAGGAAATATTACATATACTACATTCTACGCCGAAGCTGTGTCATGTTTTATCATTTCCATCTTATTATGAAACAAAAACGTTCCAAACTAGTTTGTAAAAGTGTAATAGATAAATACTTTTTTATGTCATGGCGAGTGACATTCATTAGTTTTATTTCCTTTATTACGGATTCCGTTTAAAGGATGCTTGATTAATTATAAAAATCAACTTCACGCTGTATCCCGCACACAGCAGGGTAGGCAGAGGGAACCTAGTGTTAAGACACTCCGTTCCCCACTTTCTGCCGATTTCTGGAGGCATTGCGTGTTGAGTGGCAGAACTCAACGCCGCGCTTAACCTCGACACCAGAGCGAAGAAAATGGAAATATAAATTTAAGTAAATATTTCTTCTTATCTCCTCGAGTGGGGATGGAACCCACAACCAGTCGATTTTACAGTCACACGTCGTGCCACTGCGCCACCACTGGCCTCTTGATTAATTATATATATTATATAAATAATGAAATGGTTGAATTGACGGGAAATGCACTTTCTAAGTTCTGTAACACATAAGACCTTGTGCTATACTGTATTGGACACTCGCAGGATAAAAAAAAATCTTAAAAATATTTTATAGTTTTTGTTAGTAATAACTACCTAACCTTAAGCCTTATTGGGCGCGAGTCCTACCTATTATAATATATGGCATACATTATATGGTATGTGGAACAGAATTACATGTATCACTTATCTTTAGATATTTAATTACATCAAAAAATTATATTACTTTTAGGAATTTGTTGCGTCAGTCTAATATTTAGCGGTTACGTAAAGTTTTAAAATTAATCTAGTTTTAAGTCGTTACCCCATAAAAACTAAAAAGTAACTTTATTTCAACCCAATATATATATATACATTAATAATAATGCTATTTCTTACATGCCTACGGGACTTGCATACTTTTGCAAGGGGAACAGCGTCAGACCCCCTTTGGCTCAGCACCACGACTAAATCTAATTGGCATTATAAGGGCATACATAATCTTAATATATTATTGATGAAATTTTAATCTGACTTATCCATACTTTATCGACGGACATTTACATCTTTTCCACACTGACACATGTTTTAGCATCATTATTCTATTAGACGATATCTACAGTAATACGAAAACTACATACTTAGAAAACGTATAAACATTTTGAAAGTAGCGGGACCAGGTGAACGTATGTGCTTAGTGGTCAGAGCTCTGGTCGGTTTCCAGGAGGCGCGGGTTCGAGTCCCGCTACGTTCAAATTTTTATACGTTTTCTAAATAAGTAGTTGTCTTTCCTAAGTGTGGATTAACACTTTAAAAATATTTAAAATACGAAAACTTTCGCACTCTAATAGGGACTCAAAATTATTGAGAGTAAAAAGAGACGGTTGAGGATCTTAAGTCTAACGTGATTTGAAATACAGGTAAGCTATTTTTCTTTAATGCGAGTTATTTTGAAATGTCAACGATTAAGAGAATTCTATCATAGATTTTAATTGACTATTATTGACCCCTTAGATGAAAGAATACTCTATGCTAGATGTGAAGAATTCGGCGGAAAGTGGGGAATAGAGTATTATAACACTAGGTACCCTTTACCTACCTGCTCTGTGCGGAATATAGCGTGAAGCTGATTTTTTTTAATTAAATTAATTTTATTAGTAGTAATCTAGTAACATCATGATTTTTAATGTTCTTTATGTTTTTATCATCATCATCAGCTTCACGCTGTATCCCGCACACAGCAAGCACGGGTAGGCAAAGGGAACCTAGTGTTAAGACACACCGTTCCACACTTTTCACCGAGTTCATTGCGTGTTGAGTGGCAAAACTCGTCAGACTCGACACCAGAGCTAAGAAATGAAAATATAAATGCAAGTAAATATTTTATCTCCTCGAGTGGGGATCGTACCCACAACCAGTCGATTTTACACATCACATTCTGTGCCCCTGTGCTACGACTGGCGTGTCTTTAACTTTAGAGATTTAGAATAATGATTTTAACATTACACTTAATAAACACTTTAAAACTGAACATGATTTGCAATGATTACAAAGTGTGACTGTTTATAATAACAATAACGCGAATTTATTATTATAATGAAAAGAATAATAATTCTTTTCATTTTTTCGTTCAGGCACCAAGGCAAGAAACCAGGCGTTGAGCTTCGTCACTCATCACCCAACATCTCGACAATTTCGGCGGAAGGTGGGAAACAGAGTGTCTTTACACTAGGTTCCCACTGACTACCCTGCTGATCCCTGAAAACGGGGTAAAAAGTATATAATTCCTATGTTTTTTAGAAAGAATAATGTAGTTATGTATTGTTATTTAAAATATTTTGTTACTGTAAATTCTGTGTCATAAATTAAATATGTCAATAGGATAGGAGCTGTAGTCTCTGAGTCATATTATTGATGTACATTAACTAACCTCTTATCAATATTATAATTTTATATAACTTATAAAATAGTAATAATTATTTAAATCATACAGACATAAATAAAGCAATTTCCATTCAGATCGTTATTTGAACATTCAATAAAACATATTTTAGTCAAATAAAATAAATAAATCAGCTTCACGCTGTATCCCGCACACAGCAGTGTAGGCGGAGTGATCGTAGTGAAAGACACTCCGTTCCCCACTTTCTGCCGAATTCCGGAGGCATTGCGTATTAAGTGGCATAACTCAACGACGCGCTTTGCCTCGACCCCAGAGCGAAGAAATGGAAATATAAATTTAAGTAAATATTTCATCTCCTCGAGTAGGAATCGAACCCACAACCAGTCGGTTTACAGTCACACTTTGTGCCGCTGTGCCATGACCGGCCCCGGCCATATTTTAGTTACAATTCCTTTAACACTAATTTGTAGTTGAAGATAATAAAATAAACTATTATGCAAAAAACATTTAGTAATCTAAACTTTGGATATGATTCATTTATTACCTTCCAATTAACAGGTGTTGCCACTTTGGCTTTGTCAGTAAGTTGCATTGAATCAATTACACGCAGAATTTCACTGCAACAAAAACATAATGTAATGTTTATTCATACATATAAATAGAATAGTAATGCATTGCTGTAATTTAAAAACAATCATGTCTTTTCAAGTGAATAAAGTAATTTACACAATACTAAACACAATTATTTTTAAGTCTTTTTTCCGGGACTTTTACTGTTTGGCGTTCCTATCTCTGATAAATTTACTATGTCTCAAAATCACACAGAAAGTAGAGGATGGAGTCTTGATGCAAGATTTTCTCCACCATGCTATATGCAGGATAAAGCATCTCTGTATGTTTCATTTATGCAGTTAATATGTGATTTTGGTTGGGAGCTCAATTCCAGAAAAAGGAGCTTCTATTTAGAATATTTTTTTATTTTTTTTAAATAGACTGTCATCTGTTGCAACTTGCTATTTCTTTTTATGAAAACTATAATAATTTAACAATCTACTCACTCAAAATTTCTACCAGTAGTAGCTGGATATAGTAAAGATAATCTAAACTTTTTGTTAGGACCTATTATAAACACAGCTCGAGCAGTGAGAGGCATTCCAACAGAATCTAGTTCATCTTTATCTATCATTCCCAACTTCATTGCAATTTTTCTATCCTTGTCTTCTATTAAAGGATAAGGAAACTTTTGATTTTCAGCACAACCTGTGATATAAAAAAACACCTTTACATTTTTTTTACTGCACAACAAGGTAAATAGTGACAACAGGTAAACAGTGACACAACATGGAAGCTAGAGTTAAGATATTCCATTTACTGATTTCTGCCCAATTATCCAGATGTTTAGTGTCAAATAATCTATGATGAGCTATGTCTACCAAAGATAAGAAACAAAAATAATTAACATATCATCAATCAACAAGTGAGGTTTGAACCCACAACCATCGCATGCATGCATCCCACTGCAACAAACCGTCTCAATAGAAATATTTTATCAAATAACTGATTGCTTCTTTCATTGCTATTTTAATTTTGTTTTAAAGTGTTAACTGATGTCACTTGAAAAAGATTGTATCAATACTATGGCATGACACTTATATTTTCAAATTATATTCTTATTTATTACTAATTAGGAAGAAACATGTACATGTGTTCAGAACATGAATATATATTGTTTAAGATATTTTAATAAAAATATAAAGTATTGGGCAAAGAACATAACATTTGTATTTTTTTAATTTATTTTTTGTATTTTAAAACTAAACAGTATAAACAAAGTAAATACCTTCATAACTTTTTATATCTTTACACCATTCTTCATGTGAAATAATAGAATCACAAGACAAACCAATAGTTTTCACATTACGTTTTTCAAATTCTGGTTGCAAGCTGATTACTTTTGCAAGTTCAGTAGTGCATACCGGTGTAAAGTCTGATGGATGTGAAAATAGTATACCCCAACTGTAATTATGTTTTAAAATACATATTTTAATTTTTTACAATAAGTACTAATAGTATAAAATATTTCAACTATAAGTTCTACAATATTTAATCGTAGATTTATTTTAGATATTTGAATGTTTAATACTAAAAAGACTTAATAATGTATAGACTAGACTAGAACAATTATCTTGTATGTTTACCAGTTAAACGTCACAGTTTTGAGTAAATGCATTTGACTAACATTTTAAATTTAATCAAAAGATGATCAAGATAGATCAAGAACTGCATAGAATATTAAAAATAATATTAAAATATTGTGTTATTAAGGAATAAAAGAAACTTACGAATTACCAAGCCAATCATGAAAATCTATTTCACCATCTGTAGTAATTGCAGAAAAATTTGGAAAAATATCTCCAAGAAACAACATTTTTAATTGGGAAAAGAATATGTTTTTACTTTAAGTTAATATATTCCAAGCTCTAAATACTGTCAATTACATCGGCTATAAAATGAAAATCTAATGCCAAATAAATTTTCCTATTTCAAAAATCTTCGAATAACAACGAAACCACAGGTTGCTGCGAACAGATATAATATTGAATACAAAAATCACAGGTTAAAAAGAAAATTAATTATAATATTTTTAAAAATATGGTACGGTTTTAATTAAAGACATTGAGGCCAGTCGTAGCGCAGGGACACAAAGTGTGACTGTAATACCGACTGGTTGTGGGTTCAATCCCCACTCGAGAAAATGAAATATTTATTTACATTTATACTTTCATTTCTTCGCTCTGGTATCGAGACAAAGCGCGGCGATGAGTTTCACCACCCCACACGCAATACCTCCTGAACTCAGCGAAAAGTGGCGAACGGAGTGTCTTAACAAACACTAGGTTCCCTCTACCCTGCTATGTGCAGGATACAGCATGAAGCTGATAAAAAAATATACAATTTAAATACATGTGAAATTGTATGAAAAAAGTCCAAGAACATATGGTGAAAATAATAAAAATTAAATACATACAATATCTTATATATTAATTATAATTTTATTATTTATTCATAAATCTCAATATAAACCTACAGTACCATACTGTACCTGGCAGTTCTGTAAAGCCGTAATTTTGCTGTGAGATGTAAGCTTGGACATTATAATGCACGTTTATTGAAGTGGCATCTATGAACAACCCCTATTTATTTTTTTTATTTTATAAATGGAATTTTTAAAAAATGTGTTAAATCGGACAATGACGATTTGTGTAGAATAATGATAAGCAACTGGAGAAAAATGATGCTGTGGTATCAACAATGATTCTTTACAACAAAATTGAAATTAAATACTTACTTAGTTAGCTTCACTCTGTAATACTAGTGGGAAAATCAGAGAGAACGGAACCCCAAACGCTACGGTCTCTATATAGCTCTTTTACCTCGTCCACTATCATCAACTTTTCATACATGCCATCTGGGGCATCCTCATGCTTTTTACTTGATGTTTCTCCTTCATTATCTTTGATGCTGTATTTTCAAAGGTCTATCTTTATTACCGCTCACTTTTTCTTCATTAATCTTTTTTGCTATTCCTTCATCATCAATCCATTTGCACGTTCTATTATATTCTCACCGTGAAAAGTATGATTGACTTATTCCTAGCGGACCACTACATATATTTAAGGTTAAGTTGTGGATGCACAAGCCTTTAGGATGCTATCTTGGGAACAGACCAATATGTAATCGTTGCTATAATAAGGAGTCTGTTTCATTTTGAGGTATGAGACGTCCAAACTTGGAGTCGAATTATCGCATAAGAAGCTGGAAGTTTTAAGATCCATCGATCAAAGAGGAATGAGTACTTCCAGAATATTAGACATCTTTGAAACAGAAAACGAAAATTATATAAGAAAAGCAGCGTCATAAATATGTGGTAAATGATAACGAGGTTTTAGTAAAAAGCGCGATAAATGTGTTGATAAAGTAAAAGACACTGTAGAGAAAAAAAGCTCGTTAGGATCATAAGGCCTAAGATAAATCTTTTTAAAAAAGTAAAAGGATATGCTACAAAGGCACCAAACGAAAGTACTGATAAAGATGAAGCGTGAAAGTTCTGAGAAAGAAAGAAATAAAATGTTAACGAGCAATTTTAGTAATTCCTAAGGTTGTTTATTAATTTGCGACACATTTTACAGCAGTGAGCAGGTCGCAGGAGGTCCTAAACCAAGAATTTTTTTAGATGTTTGACAAAAGTATAAGATATTTTGGGAGACTACCTCGGTACAATACTTTAATCGCTTCCCTTGTTGTAAAGTCTGTGACACAAAGTGACATGCGAGGGAAAATTTCCTTCCCAAGGAAAGAAAGACCAGAGCCTATTCTTGCATTTGAAAGAAATGAAGAAAAGACGCACAAGCTTATTGCTGCCGATAACAGAATTAGCGGTGCCTTAGATGCATTGGTGAGACCGTGAAGTAACAGAATAGTTGCACGTTTAGTAACACTGTGCAATGCTGACGAACGACGCTGATATATGGCAGCGAAACGTAGGTGTTGCAAAAGAAGAATGAAAGAAACGTACGATATGTAACATTAAATCCCTCGTAACTAGTTATGTAAAATATCCTAAATTGTATGGGTTGCCGAAAATACACAATAAGACTAAACTGACTGTATCTTCAATAGTTAGCGAAATCGGTACGCCGAGGTATAAACTCAACATGCCATGGACTCTTACCATTTTGTTTGTGGGCTGAAAGATCTTAAGTTAGCTAACAAAGAAACCATACTCACATACTTCAATAGTGAATCTTACCCACGATTATCTACCATTGGCAAATCTTTATTTCAAAGAGCCTACCAATTCTGCGACGCTGTACACCTAGGGGACGAGCTTTGATGGGTGAAGAATGCCTTTCATCAGAGCTAGATGCCTACTCCCCTCCAGCGTTATCAGAAGACCCTCAGTAGAAAAACAACCGGGACTTCTATCATATGTAAAACAACTTTTGAAACAGACAGAATTGCAACATTTTAAGAGCATTAGAGAAAAGCTTCCATTAAAAATATATTTAAGTCTAACAAGAAAGTAAATTCAATTCTTAAGACCAATGAAACGTAATTTACCTTTGCAGTGTGTAGAGCTATAAAAACTAGATAGTAACAGAGATTTAAAATAAATTGTTCAAAAAAGGGGAAGCATCGGTATTGAGGGAATGTTCGATGTCAAGAATGGACATGCATCGAAGTCAGCTGCGTCTGGGTAAAGAGCGGATAAACCTAACCATAATATCAGGTCTTATAAATCCCAAACCCTCGCTCGGGAGAAAAGATATCAGAGGTCACGAAAAAACATGGCATTTGTAAACAGATTGACGAGTGGTAACAGTTGATAAAGTAAAACATACAGAGAGTAGAGCCGTTGGCGCTCTGTTCTCTCTGACTACCCCGCTAAGGATAAAGTGAGATGTAAAAAATAAAGAATAATAAAAAAAAAAAAAAAAAAACAACTAAAGAATATCAATAGAAATCGTTAAATTTTAGATCTATTTTATTAACCCTAAATATAAAATTTAAGTTGAAGTAGCTTATTTTTGTACTGTTCTATATGCTAAAAACAGTAATATTATTTATAACGTTTCCATTACACTTAAACTAAATGCCATGGAAGTGATATAGCAAGAAGATTCAGAAGAATAAAATCCGAGAAAAATTCACGAACAAAATTTAGGTATTACGTAAATTTTTAGTCATAGCTGGTTTAAACATTAAAAATTCTTCACACGACCCATCAGTGAGTACTAGTACTATTAGAAATATGTCTAAGATTCAGGACTACAGCCTGAAATCAAACCCATTCGTCTGCTCTAAAAGCTAATAATCATTGTCTTCGGCTACTTTTCTTCCAGCGTCATTGCCATCTTTTACTATTTTACTAGCAATGACGTCGCAACCAATGATGTTTTTACATAAAACACGTTGGAATTTTATAAAAAACTCATTTAAAGTGTATGAAATTTGCTGGTTACAGATTTGTTCAAAATGTCAATATAAGTATACAGGGTGGAAGAGGCAGCGCTCCATTTACGGAAACAGCATATAGGGTAAAATATTCCAAACCTATATCTAAAGAAATTAATCAAGATGCCTCAACAGTTTGGACGTAGGTTTTTTTTTTCATTTCACGATTTTTATCCATACCTGTATTTCGTGTGACGCGATTACGTATAGATCCCAATAACATAAACACTTACTACTACAAAAATACTGCTAAAGGTTAAACAACTTTGAACTTTATCGCCAATACCTACGACTCGATTTCGGAATGAGCCGTGTGCGGCGGTGTTCCTTTGATAGGTTTATGTGTGCGTGAGTCGTCCTTACAAATGGCGTTTTATTTTAAAATGACAATTTTATTATTTATTTTGTTTGAAAAAATTACTTTTTCATTTTTGGGAATTTATTTTTTTCTGATTTATAGTAGGCTTCTATGGAGTAGTTAAAACTGTGGTTTCATTTAATGTGGTGCTTACACTTCCACCCTGTATATTAACGATTGCCGAAACATTTTAAATCTATAAGTAGTAAATAAATATATCAATGACGATTCATGTGCTAAAATTAGGAGAATCCAATTTTAGACTTTGAAAATTGTTAAAGCATCCGTGGCGGCAGTTGCACCGTCGGAAATTAAAGCTCTGCATGCTAACATTATTATAAGCCAAAATAAATACTATGTTAGATAACGTATTTTCGTGGCAATATTTAAAACAAAAACTCGCTCGATCAATGACCCCATTTTTATAAACTTTTTTTGCGATGGATTTTTGTGTAGCTACACCTAAATTATAAGCACGTTTTATTATTAAAACTTTTAAGTATGTACTTATTTCATAAAAAATAGCAAATAAAATTAATATAGTTTAATTACAAATATTTTTGAAAAGAAATTAGCTAAGAACACACCAAATCTCCACGTAAAATATTCAATTTTTTGAAGATTTTTTCTTAAAATATATTTTTGTATATACTAAATCATCAAACTTGTCTAGACGACTTGTTTATTATTTATTTAAGAATTTAATATGATATTCATCTTATTAAAATTATTTACTATTAATGCGTAATCACAAGGAAATTGAAATTTGTGCGTTTTGGAGAACTGCTATACCGTACCGTATCATGTAGCAATAATTTTAATTATCTGTGTCTAAAGTCGATATTAATACTTTAGTAGTAGAAGTAGACCAGTAGTTATATTATCTATGATCAATGGCGTCACCGTCAAGGACCCAACCCGCTGCTTCTATATTGTGATTTTTAAGTGTGTTTGTTATATTTGAGTACATATATAAGCGTCTATTTATTTACCAAGTAATTCAAACGTGAGTAAATATCATTTGTAATAAAATTTATACTATATTAATTTCTTCTTATTCTTATGACCCGACCCGACACAAAATGGACGTCAGATTGTATTGTGACGTGATTATGTAAAATAATATCTAAGAAGTCTAAATTATTTACAAACGTAAGCATAAAATCTTTATTATCGTTTGAAATAATCACTTAATCGAAATTAAATTTATAATAAGATGAACTCATCCATAGCTGTCGTCAATAAATGTATAGTTAATGCTAATGTTTCCTTAGCATAATGAGGCCATGGCGATGACTAGGATTCCATATCAACGGTCGTTCACCTCCAAATGCTAGAAATTTTCTTTAACATGATTAGATTTAGATTAAAATGGAAATAGTACCACATTGTTCTATTTACAAAAGCTTCAATGAGGTCATTGTCCTCTTTTGCTAAGTACTTTTATTCTTGTAATAGATATGTAATGTTTCCATAGTTAATGCTAGTTGTAGTTAGTAATGTAATGTTCTTATGATTTTGCTATGCTGTGTGTTCTTCATGCTGTGACAGTTTATTATTTTGAATATTTTAAATTAACACTTGAAACATATAAAAATATTAATAAAAATATAAATTAAATAAATATTCATTAAATTAATGATGCTTTAAATAAAGGAGAAACAATATAATATATTAAATATTTATGTTATGAAACCCTTTGCATTATGTGCATTCTGCGAATTTTTATTAAACATATCTACTGTGATTGTTGCTTTGCCTTATCTTATATGTATAAAATAATAGAT
Organism: Heliconius himera; assembly: GCA_021202915.1. NCBI lineage: Eukaryota > Metazoa > Arthropoda > Insecta > Lepidoptera > Nymphalidae > Heliconius > Heliconius himera. The sequence goes on along the minus strand of JAJHJA010000001.1, from coordinate 1,066,458 downwards.
CCTAGCGATACCTGCTATATATCTACTATCATTAGTTGTAATAGGATTTTTATACATTATGCTAATTAGTAATTATGCTTTTTCTAAAACATTCCAACAATGTTACTTGTAGACCTGCAATAGCAATATATATCATTTTTTATTTTCAGGAAATCAGAAGCTACAGGTGCTATGCATATTATATGAAAAAAATTAATACATTGAAAGTAAATTTATTAATTTAGCTATATTGCTTTAAAAAATAGAATTATACACTAAAGAAAATGCAAACAATCAAATGTGTTGTGGTTGGCGATGGTGCAGTGGGTAAAACCTGCTTGCTCATCAGTTATACCACTAATAAATTTCCTTCCGAATATGTGCCTACTGTGTTTGACAATTATGCTGTCACAGTTATGATAGGCGGTGAACCTTATACACTGGGCTTGTTTGACACTGCAGGTATGTTTAAATAATTTTTTTTTTTCACTTTTAAGATAAATCAAAGCTTATCAATTTTTTTTAAAATCAAAATTAAAAATAACATTTTGTTAATTTTTTGCTCTGATAATAAGACAAAGTGTGGAAATGTGTTCCACCACTCAAGAATCAGGCAAGGCATGTGGAATAGAGTAATTTAACACTGGGTTTTCTCTGCCTACCTCGCTATATGCATGATACAGTATGAAGGTAAAAAAATATTAGAAAACTTGAATTCTGAATTATGATTTATTAGAATTTCTTAGTATATTATTAACTCTAATTAAAATTAATGAATTCTCTTTTATTATCAGGTCAGGAAGATTATGACAGGCTCAGACCATTGAGTTACCCACAAACTGATGTTTTCCTTGTTTGCTTTAGTGTTGTGAGTCCCAGTTCTTTTGAAAATGTCAAGGAAAAGGTAATAAATTATTAATTATATATGTATATAAGCCATCCTTATCATTGAAGTGGCCTAAGTATTATTACAAAATTTTTATCTTACATTTTACTGTAGGCTTTTAAAACCACATTTTTTGCTAGTGAGGAAATTAGTTCTGCCACTCAATATGCAATGTCTCAATAATTGGGCAGAAAGTGGGAGAAAGGTCTATACACTATACACTAGTTTCGCTGTGCCCAAAAAAGAAAACCCATTTGGCCACAAATTTCTAATTATGGTATCTCATAACATAAGCTCCTGATAATGAGAATATTCTTATAAGTTGTTTTTTTCCTAATAATATTCATAATTCAATTTAACTGATATTGTTTTAGTGTTAAGATTATATGAACAACATGTTTTTAGTGTTTAACTATTTAATGTAGTGTGTAGTTTCACAATTTTGTTTTAATTTACAGTGGGTTCCGGAAATAACACACCATCAGCAAAAAACACCTTTTCTTTTAGTTGGCACTCAAATAGATCTACGAGATGATCCTGCTACTATGGAGAAGTTAGCTAAAATAAAGCAAAAACCAGTTTCTCTGGAACAAGGTGAAAAACTAGCCAAGGAGCTGAAAGCTGTCAAATATGTGGAGTGCTCTGCTCTCACTCAGGTACTATGAGATACCTACCTACTTATGACCTACTTATGTTATTGACTAACATATAGATATACTATTATTTTTTTTAAATTATCCAAATATAGCATTATATGTAGAGGGAACCTAGTGCTAACACACTGCCCTCGTTTTTACGAAAATTTGCACTTTGTCTTATCAGAGTGAGAAAATGAAAAAAAATAAATTTCCACAATTGGAAATTTAACTATCACATATACAGTCAAAACCTGTGCCACTGTACCACAACAATGACTGAGTTTTTGACAAATGTAAAATATATCATGATTGGTAATTTATCATTACAGAAAGGTTTGAAGAATGTGTTTGATGAAGCAATCCTAGCAGCTCTGGAGCCGCCGGAGCCAGTTAAGAGGAGGAAATGTGTTTTGTTGTAATGAGTGATATATGCAATCTGGCAGACTGCTGAGCTGATTCATACAACTTCACAATTTTCTTAAGCTATTCATATATTGTTCATTTTTTTTAAATAATTATAACTATGAAATATGCCATACTTTAAAATAGCATCCTGGGAGTAAGTCTTGTGCTACTTTATATTATACTATTTTATACCACCATAGTAATATTTTGTCAGCTTATAATTTTATATTTATAAGTCACTATACAAGACCATTTTGATACCTAACAACTTATATGGAGTACTATAGATTTTATGATTATAAAAATATTATATGGCTATATCCTTCGAAGAGACTCATGTATTCTACTTTATTTATTATCCTTATGTGTTGTTTGCATATTTATAAAGTAAGTGTTCTTAAGAGGTGGAGATATTCTATAAATTGTGATAATTCATTACTCGAGAAGTCTAAAATGACCCATAGTAAATACAAATATATTGTGTCTGTTAATTTAAAAATGATATTAATTTGTCTATCTACCATTTATAAGAATATTTTGTAATGGTGATATAAAAAAAAGCACAAACAACATAAACATTTCTGATTTATACTGCTCCAAGTGATCACAGATTTTTAATATTTATCAACTTTTAAAAATGAGTTTCATAAATTGGTCTGAATATTCCGCCTCTTAATAATAATTGATATAATAATTTTATACATACGTTTTGCAACGTATTCCTAGTTTTAACCCTATTAACATCTTAAATTAGAATATTAGAGCTGATGATATTAATGATGCTCTAAATTTAACGCATCACTAATGTCACCATGGGTTTGTTATACAGAGTATATAATAATGGTGTGAATATCAATTACTAGTGTTTAACTTTAGTGGACAGTAGCATTTTTATCACGCTATATATAGCTATGTGAATTTTGACTGAATTAAAAGTATTCATTCCATAGGATGTCAATGCATTTTTTTTTTTAATTAATATACGCGCTGCGGTTTTTTAATGTATTATATATGATCGCTTGCGTTCATACTACGGCGTGACTTGCTTGTGTCCCAATTTTATACTCTGTATACGCTGCTGCCTCGACACAAAGTAACGCACAGGGACAGTAACATCAAATAGGCAGTGTTCAAGTATTACGGTGATGTTTCTCAACAGGCTTCCCTTATTTATTATAAATCATTTTTTTTTTAAATATCTAGTCTCGAATGAAACGCTTTAAATCTTAATGGTTTTATTATCAGAATTTATTTTCAATACACCTTCAAACGTGTGAGTATCAATTATACTTAATATTGTTTGTGTTGAATAGATATTTTTTCATAAACGATTTTGTTTGTTAGACATTTTTTGATCTTCTTCCAAGACATACTCGTATTTTATACATTATCCTTGCTTAATCCTTGAACACTCCATTTTATTTCTTGAAACCTTTAATATGGTTTTGTGAGCCCGGACGCAAATTTGCTAGCGACAAAATTGTAATACAAATATAATATTTTAATTAACAAAACTTTTAATAAATTAAGTTTAAATTGCAAATGAATACTGAACATTCTTAGAGACGTGTATTTCTTTAGCAAATATGTTCCTGGCGTATTCCTCCATTATAATATTTTGATATACTTGTCAACAGGACTCGGACAGGAAAGATTTTTATAAGTAAATTACAGTTTATAACTCATCACTTTGTTATTTTCTAATAAATGTCACTTTACATTAAACATTGAAAATCGAAACCGTACGTCGAAATATACCATTTTTTGTGTAAATATGAAACTATCAACATGTTGCATGAGATGAGAACTGAGTTAAAAAAGTATTATATGGACTTGTATAATTAAAGGTATAATATGCGAATTATTTTCTTAATGATATCATTTATTACTTTTGATTACAATATTCTTTCTTTGTGTCAGTAATTAGATTTAGGTGTATATTGAATGAATAAATGTAAGATTAAATTGTGTTTTTTATTTAACAAGCGTTAAATTTAGAAAAATAAGCTTGGCTCGAGTGTAAAGGGTTTTTTTACACCTTACGATTAAATATTGAGATAAAGTGCAGCGTTGGGATCCACCACCACCACCTGAAGTGTTTTCATGAAAACGGAGTGTCGTAACTGCTCTGCCTACGATGCTATGTTCGGGATACAGCGTGAAGCTTAAAAAATATTAAAATTATTTTTATTACGCAGATGTCATATAAAATGAAATATGATTCCAGAGATATTAAAAATGACTTTGATAGTATACTTTTAAGATCTATGCTTCCAGAAATTAAATTATAGATGGTATTTTTAGATTTTGACTTTCAGTTAATATAAGACTATTTATATGTGTTTGCTTTATGTATGAGTCATAAAACAATTACATGAAACATGCCATTTCACCCGCTATTTAGATAAGAAGAGCTTTGTGGAGCAGAAGCATATGGATTGTATTGACGATTCTTATTTGGGAGAATTATTATATTTAAAAACTAGTTGCCGTCTACAACTCCGCGGATGTTAAAATAATCCTTGCTCTACTTCCCTAATTTCATTTACTACCCGTTGTGATGAGCAGTAGCTTCCATAACAATATTAGTAACTTTTTTAAAATTGCGCATCACAACGGGTTTGTTTTTTTGGAAATTACGGTATGCTACAATATGTCCTATTGCCATGTAAACTTTTTGTTGCGTTGACCTCTTTATACCTGAAATATCTTTATATTTTGAGAGATAGGTGGTCTGTATCCACTACCACCTTACCACCAGACTTTACTAACAAAAATTAATCTTGAATAATAAAAAAAACCTTCAATTTAACTTTCATTAGATTTTACTAAGGCGTTATGTTCATTTCTCTTTACATTTCTATCGAAATACATCGTAGTTTAGTCAATGAGATGAATTTTATTATATGAATTGTATAATATTATTTATTATTTTTATTATAATTGTATAATAGATTCTTCAAAATAAATTACAATCTACTTATATGTTTCGTGGATTATTAACATAAACATTTCATCAACATCTGTCTTGTCCTTTTGCATTTAGGACGGCAACGCACCTGTAGCTCCTCTGGTGTTGCACGGGGTCGTGGGCGGCGGTAGTCACTTACCATCAGGTGATCCGAACGCTCGTTTGCCTTGTCCTCTTCCATAAAAAAAGGCAAACAGCAGGCAGACACAAAAATTACCAAATTGTATTATTGATTTTTGGATTCAGATTTGTATAAATACCTCAATAAGTATGTTTTCAGTTTATATTTACAATTATATGTAAGTAGAGATTATTTAAATTTTTCCTCTTGAGTCTTATTATATTATTATTTTTCAATTTCACACTCGGTTTAGATAAACGTCGGTGTAGGATGCATTTTTTACAGAGTAGTCGTAGGGTCAAATGTCAATACTCAATGCGCCGAAAATGGGCGAAAAGTGTATGTAGTACGGAGTGTCTTAGCATTAAGCCTTTTCTGCTTACCCTGCAAAATGCGGTCGAGGCTTGAAATTAATCCAATCCAATCTCTAGATTGAATCGATATATGAAACAATCTAAGATTGACGTTGGAGATAGGTTATTAACCCTTTCAGGACCATAAGGTTTTGAGAGCTGTTGCCATCATTTTAACTGTTTAATATAATTTATTGTGGATCTAAAAAACATATTTTTAAAGAAAAATATTAAAGTTAGTTTTAGTTTTTGTTTTTTTTTATGGGACACGGCTGTCCCTATGGTCGTAAGAGGTAACTTACTGTCATAAAAATCATCTTTATAATTATATTATTTAAAAATTAAGTAAGGGTTTTAATAAAACAAATCGCTATGATTATTACACATATTTATATATTTTAACGAAATTATATACTACTTTATCTAAATACTTAAATAGTAAAATTATACTGGCTATGAAAGTCAGCGTAACAATTTCTTTCATTTGTATAGTAGAGATAAACTTTACAGATCAAGACAACTATCATTTGTACGGTTTTCCTTCTTATTCTTAGCACAATTTACGCATCTCTTACGGACACTGTCTTTATCTATTGCTTGTAACGGTAACTGTCGCTTTGTAGATTTTCGTACGGCACTCACTCTTGAAATAAGAACAGACATGTTTTTGGATAGAGACAGAGGTGTCTGGTAGTAAAGCCTGAATAAACTCAAAGCTACGACTTGCCTAAAGCTTTTTGCCTTTTGCCTTACTCTAGACTGGTAAAAAGACTTCTTTCCATTTTTTTTCATTGTAAACCTTTGTATACCAATATACGAGTTATTGGCAGCCATATCAAACAAATCAAAGAATAATCGTAGATAATGCTTTTAGATTTCCGATCTAGTTCTTAGCACATAATGTTGCTTCATAAGGTCAATTTCATACATATTTTTAATGTGATATAATATTACTATGTGATATACTATTCTTGAACATTACACATAATTTTTCTCTGCTGACAACAGTTTTACGTCGTTTTACAACTTACGTTTCTACAGGCGATATTTTGTTCTATTATATATCTTTATTTAGTTCTATTATTTGAACTAATTTTATGATTTGAACTAAAGTATTTTTTTGTAGAAACAAATATATCAATAGTACCTTTCTGAATTGATACACACATCCACATTAGGAAAAACATTTGGAATGTATGTTCTCTGACTGCACGTAATCAGGTTGACTGTTGCATTGTGGTACTATGGTAGGATTTTCTGCGGAAGTTGAAAGTTCAGATGATTTGCTTTTTATTTCTAGATGTTACAATGCTGTGTCATCAATATCTACATCATATGCGCCTTGGTTATCATGTTGTGTCAATAGTTTTTGATCTTCTTCGTCGAGCAGTAAATTGTAGTCATAGTAATTATTAAATCTCATTAAAATATTTCGAATTTCATCTTCCTTGAGTTCAAAAATTCCACGTGCCTATCAAAATATAATATAAAAAAATAATAATAAATAATTGAGGGTAATATTGAATTTTTTTTGCAACAAAATTTATGTGCAAAATAGCTCCTTTATAGACCATAGGGACAATGTTGTCCCTTTTGATTTACGACGACTTGTACAAGTACAAAGCATAAAAAATTGTAGTTTAAGTGTACAAACTTAATAAATACTTACCACTGAATCAATATTTTAGGAAATTAAACCTTAAACGTCACTTTTACTCCTTGAAATCCTTTTCTAAAATATTAGAATTCCGCGCGGAGTAAACGGCCACTTTTCAATGACCATAAGTAAAACTATAATGGTTGGATAGCTAGTTAAATATAATCAAATAATAAAAAGGTACTTCTAGAAACTAATTGACACAAAAAAAAGCATATCTGTTCCTTTTTTCCTAACTACCTTCAATTTTATCATCTGGGACAAATGTGTCCCCGTAGTCGTGAAAGGGTTAATATTGGGCGTAAAAGAATAAGATTTATTATAAGCTACTTCTCTATTTTCGTCATGTTAGGAGTGGCTACCTTACGATATTGATATAAGTTATTTCTTTGTAATGCCAACATATCACAAATTTACACATTGAATATAACAGTCCTGGAATCTGGAAATGAAATTAAAAAGTACAAATATTTTAATGTTTCTGAGCACCGTAACTAATTTTGACACCCGCCGAAAACTATACTATACTAACATATAAAGACTATTTATAAAACATATCGTCCATTAAAAAATATCAATGCTCATAGATTTTTAAGAGCACGATGCTGCCTTGTTATTATATGGCATTATTTGACAAGTTGACGTCATGATTTTTTCGTAGTTTTGATACTAAGCATCTTTTTATATTAAATATTTGCAATTACATCTTAAATAGATGCGAATTACATGCGTGATATGAAAATTTGTAGTTAATATGGACGAAGGGCTTAAGATTACTAACGGTTAATAATTTTATAATTTGTAATGTTGAAAGTAATGTAAAAAATAAGTTTTTACTACAGCATATATATATATATATATATATATATATATATATATATATATATATATATATATATATATATATATATATGTATATATATATATATATATATATATATATATATATATATATATATATATATATATATATATATATATATATATATATTTACTTTAATGATGAAAATAAAGATAATTTATTCCTTCCTAATTCATTTCACTTTCAAACTATTAGATATATATTTCAGAAAAACGTCACAAGAGCTCCAGCAGTCTCGCTGGAATTTTGGAAGGTGTACGTTCTGAAAGAAAAATTGATCTTAGGGGTACATACATCTTTGTTAACTTACTTCATATTTACTTAAATGTTAATTTAATTTCATACGTCCAATGTATGATATTCATAAACTCATAACAATGTTGTATATTTAAGCTTCAATACCGGAAGTAGACGACCAGTTTACAGTAGCGGAAACGAAATGTAACGATTTACAACAAAAAATTAATCTAGTTAAAACTCTTAGGAGAAAAAAGAAATTAAAAAAGCGCAGGTAATAAAGGTTACGAAATAATTTATTGTAGAAAGTTATAAATACGTAATAGATACTTTTAATTATTTTTATTAATAGTATGACCACGATAGCAGAGCCAGGTCCTACATCAGATATACCTGTGATTACCGTCCACACTCAGCCTAAGACGAGTAAGTCATTTTTTAATTATTAAACGTCTAATAAGTCCTAGTAAATATGGCTTAAATAAGATTGAAGAAATATTTTAATAAACTAGCGACCCACCTGCGGATTCGCCCGCTTAAACTTATTGTTCTATTATAGAAAAAATATTACAAAATTTGCATAAGTTATGTAGTTATTCTGATTTCATCAAAATCCGTTCAGTAGTTTTTGCGTGAAAATAGAACAAACATCCTTCCTCAAAAATTTTTACACTTACAATATTAAGTAGGATAGTAGGATTCTCTTAATTTTGGATTTGCTTCTTACTGTTTTCTCTGCCTCTTTATCTCACTAAACCGAAATCAAAAATTAAAATTGATAATGAATCTTTTTTTAAATTCTGAGATTCAATATATTACGATCCGTAAGCTTAGTCTACCTACTCTCAAATTTTTATACGTTTTCTAATGAAGTATTTTTCTTTCTTAAGTGTGGAATAACACTTTAAAAATGTTTAAAAATATTTAATAAATAGCATTCTGTCTTGCCACACGATAATTCTTAGTATATCTTTGGATAGCGGAAATTTGTAAAAATCTCTCTACAGAGATGCTAAAATCATAAATAGCACACAAGCACATAAAAATTTCAACGTAGCTAGATGAAAACGTACGGCTTAGTGGTCAGGGCGCCTGGTCGGTTCCCAAGAGGCGCGGTTTCGAGTCCCGCTACGTTAAAATTTTTATACGTTTTCTAAATAAGTTACGCTTTGTAACAGACGTTCAACAGTGACTTATTTTTTCTTGATATACTAAAGAGGATTATTAAATAGGATGAGGCCAGTCGTGGCGCAGAGGCACAAAGCGTGACTGTAAAATCGACTGGTTATGGGTTCGATCCCCACTCGAGAAAGTGAAATATTTATTTACATTTATATTTTCATTTCTTCGCTCTGTTGTCGAGGTAAAGCGCTGGTCCCGCCACTCAACACGCAATGCCTCCAGAACTTGGCGGAAAGTGGGAAACGGAGGTGTCTTAACACTAGCTTCCCTCTGCCTACCCTGCTGTCTGCGGGATACAGCGTGAAGCTGATTTTATTTTAATTAAAGAGTATGAGACAAAGTGTGTCAATAATATTTCTACATATATATTACCTTTTTTTTTTAAAGTGCGATTATTCCGTGTTACAAACATCAGCACTCCACACTTGAGCAGCTGATGCCGATTTAAGATGGTTTTAGCCTTGCTGGTTACAGAAATGTCGCAACAGTCGTCGAAGTTACGGAAATTTGAAGGTGCTTCTATTAAAAATCCACGTAGATACATCGACCACGACATCATCGAACAACAACAAATGCTTGACAGGGTACGTGCATACAAACAGGATGACTTGCCCAAAATGCCTAAAGTGAGTTTGTGTTGAAATTGAAACAAAAAAAATATTAAAATAATTAGTTTTATGTTTTGAAACAATTTAAAAAAATATTCAACATAGGAAGTGCCTTTTTTTTTTATGTTAAAGTGATGTGTATGTGTCATTCGATTACGCTGTCACTATTTATGTAATTTTCAGAGAAGAGGCAACCGTCACGAGACTGTGCACATTTCTCCAGTACGTTCAGATTTTAGAGGTGCCCGTGCTGCAGGCGATAGTAAGTTTTTCAATCATCAAATGATGGAATTATTTAATCATATTTGTATGGAATGAGTCTTTAATTTCATAGTACAGTACAATACAGTAGTAGATTCCATTTACGTAGACTAAGTATAAAGTCTAATCGTTAGTGAAAGGAGTTAAAATGGAAAGAAAGGTCATAAAATCTTACCTATATGTACTATTTCCATTTTCATGAAAGAGAACGAGACGTTTTTTCAATAAAAACTTAAAGGGAACCTAGTATCAACAATCTGTTTCCTGCTCTACATCCAAATTCGAAACAATGCCTTTTGGGTTGTTACGGAAGTGGGAAAATAACAATTTAAATTTGATTATTTCCCTATATTGAGTGAATATCAAATTCATAACATTGCAATCACAGTTACTTTATTTGACGGGATTTTTTTTTGTCAATTAAAATTGCCCATCGGCGTTTGCTTATTTAGATAGTACTTTTTCATCAGATATTCCAGTTTATCAATTTTTATATATTTGTGGAATTGCCTATTATGCTTAACATCTTATGCTAGGTTGGCATTTGATTATTTCTTACAGTTTAGCCGGACCGTTATGGTTGTTCATCAAATGTTCCATAAAAATGTTATCAAAAACAAAACCATTGAAAATCATAGATTTGTTGCGTTTTTATTTTTTTACATAACATTTTTAATTTTTATTTTCGTAAATACATTTTATGTTCAGACACAATTATTTTACTGTTTCTTTTTATAGTATTTATAGGACCTTAATTATTAAGATTTATATTTAAAAGGTTTATTATTTTTAGTTAGTCACCACAGTAGTTATAGAAAAGTAAAGAAAAATCTGTGCTGATGACTATTATGACCATTATTGTATTATTAATAATATTTCATATATTACGTTTAGTGTGACGCATAGCAGGTACCTAATTATGTACAATCTATATTAAAAACTTTAAAATTTTTTAATAATATTTCATATTCAGCAGTATTTGAGCATGGCGTGCAAAGTGATATACGAAATCTGCCTCATGAGGTGTCATGTGGAGATGACTCGTTGTATGACGAACAACACGATAGATATGTCGAGAAATATTTAGAGTAAGTATATGATTTTGTACGTAAAATATTTACAAATATAAAATAAAAACTAATATTTTTTTTAATATTTAATAGGAACAAAGAAAAAAAATATAACGGTAGTCGGCCACAATCGAAACAAAAAGAGACCAAATATGTTCTGAAGGAATCTTCTCAAGCAGGTATTTAATTTTTATATTTACATTTTTGGTTACAACAAAACTATTAAGTAAAGTAATTTAGCCTATAACTTTATCCTATCAACGCCTGGATACGATGGACTTAGGTACTATCCAATTCAAAAATATAATTTCTATTCGAACCAGTCGAACTCTTCCACTTTATAATATTAGTAAAGTATTACAGATATAGCAAAAAATTAGATAAAATAACTTCTTATATAATTTTATACTTAGGTCCCGATGTCCAATGGGTTGAAAATACACGAGAAGATTGGTATGGCCGTTCTTCACCGTCACCTCGTCGTAATGAATTGTCAAACAAAAAAGGAAATACAATAAGTAATTATATAGTGTTTTTTATTTGTACCTCTGGTATCTTATTTGGGCTTATACGTAGTACCTACAGCAGGATAGTAAGTATTGCAGGGTGCATACTAGAAACAGTATGTATACTTATAGCCAGTAACAAAAAGTGTAGCGATTTTTGATTGATTTATTATATTTAGGTTCACTACGAAATATATCAAATAATGTTTGTATATTAGATGTAATATTAACTAGTGTGATTGTACAGATACGAACTTAAAAGAAACGGAAGGTAGACCACTTGTGGAATTGTTTAACAAGAATCGTCACTCGGCAGAACCCTATCCACGTCAACATAACGTCCATAGACATACAAAGAACCAGAAAGGTATTCAATGAATTAAAACTAATATATCAAATAATATTGTACGTCATAACCATTTTCATTATCACACTAAGTCAGTGAGCTACAAATAATAGTTCTTATTTTTGCAACTCTTTCATTTTAAACAAATGTACAACTTTCATGAAATATAAAGGTAAATTACTAATTAACCATTTATAAATAATATTAAAATAAAGACAGAAATCTACTTTTTCAGTAATATGGTTAATTCTGTCTGATCGTATGTTAACGAAAAAATTGTTGTAATATCGGCATAGACCAGTTTTTAGATGTTCTACGTTGAATTGAAAAACTGTAATATGATTACATCAAATAAATCACTTGCTTTACCGCTTAAAGCGCACTTCGTCATACATAGCCTTTCCAACACAAAAAAAATCTAAAGAATTTAGTGTTAAATCTTCCGCTTTATTATTATTAGCATAAGTATAGTATAAATATAATTATGGTTCTTTAGATGGAGCGTCCCCCGTATACGAAGAACAAACGACGGGTCCTTTGGAAGACGTTACGTCAACTAAATCGAAAAAGCAAAAGGTTACATTTATATGTTTTTAGCTTCACAGTATATTCGGCACATAGGAATATTTCCATATTCGTACATCAGAAGATGGAACCCGGGAACCTGTTTCCTATTTGATTTCTACTGCTCCTCACGGCTAATTTAGAGAAGCATTCCATTGCGTTATTGAGTAACGGAACTTAACGGCGCGCTTTGTCTTGCCAGAGCGGGAAAATGAGTTAGGAATTATTAATATAACTTAACAAAGTATTTAAATAATATTTATCGTAAGAATGGGTATTACCACTCACTTAAGAAAAAAATATGACAAAACAAAACACAAAAATAAATACAGTGTTTTTGTCAGCATCAAATGAAAAACTAAAAACTTTTTTTCCCAAAAATGAAAAAGTGATTTTTCAAACAAAATAAATAATAAAATTATCGTTGTAAAATACAGTGCCATTTGTCAAGAGAGACGCACGTAAACATAAACCTATCAAAGGAAAACCGCCGCATACGCCTCATTCCGAAATCGAGTCGTAGGTATTGGCGGCAAAGTTCAAAGATGATTAACCTTTAGTAGTATTTTTGTAGTAGTATACGTTTACGTTATTCGCATTTTTGCGTAACTGCGTCACACGAAATACAGGTATGGATAAACATCGTGAAATGTAAAAAAAAAAATATTACGTCTAAACTGTTGAGGTATCTTGAATAATTTCTTGCATTTACATATTTTATTAAATCTTTCAACATTATCGTCGCAAAGGCGCGGCGCAAGTACCACAGCCGCCGCTACGAGATGCCGACCGTGTCGTCTCAAATGAAGCAGGCGGGCTTCCGCTATTCCTACGGTGCCACCAATCAAGCGAATATACCTTTCGTGGTCAGCAAAAGTACCTCGCCCTCTCACAACATCGGCGTAAACCTTCAACAGGTAAATATTTTTATGTTATTTCCATATATATTGGATTTTTTTAGTAATCGTATTCACATTTAAAATAATATTTTTTTTATATTAGGTGCTAAATGGACTTAAAGTTCAACAGCCACTGTCCAGGATACCATTGACTCTAGCACATCATATGGGTTAGTTATGTAATCAGTTTTTGGCAAGAGTACCTACTATTACTATTTATGACTGTATTGTATGAATGTACTGAAAATCAACACCAATTTTTCTTATATGAAACTTTTACAGGTTTACGTCACGTACCGTCGTCCGGTATGAAAAGCGCGGCAATCGTAAGTCAAAAACAAATATTCAAACGTAGATAATAAATTTTGTAATTAAAACAAATGATCAATTATTTAATTGATTCTCATATTTAATTTCTACATTTTGAATAAAAATTTAATCAAAAAGTCGTTAAAAATTATATTTCAGGAGCCAATACTACATAATAACGAAATAAACGTTATCAAGCTAGGTCGGAGGATTTTGAGACTTCCTTCTAAATACATATCGTACAACCGCCTCCTAACGCTGTATCGCGAGGGTGACGGCGTTGTGCCGAGGTTCCTACGCGCTATCAGTCGCCCTAACTACTTTTATACATCCATGTATAAGTAAGTGAACTGTTTTTAAATTACAAATATAAGTCATTCAAAATACTTGAATATACAACAATATACAACAGTCACGTTTACAGCGGACTGTAAACGCGACTGTTGTGGGTTCGATTCCCACTTTGGGGAATGAATTACTTTCACTCGCTCTGGTAAGAGGGCAAAGAGGACAAAGCGGGGCGTTGAGTTCCTCCAATCTCTGCCTACTTTCCTATTCGCGGCATATATCGTGAGGTAATATGTTTAGATCTATTATTTCTGTTAACAAAAATATTAAAATAGTTAGAAATTGCACAATTCCTCTCTCGGTGTAAATTTGAACGCGTGGCTTTGTAAAAACTTTTTAAAAGTAGTTAATTATATTTATAGAAAATTTTATTTTTGACATATAATTTAAATCAGGTTATTTGTTAACGGTAATTATTTTTTTGTATTAAAGCATACATATATCTACCTACCATATTCTGGAAAGCTCAAATAGCAAACGAAATAAATTGAAATCTAATCTAAATCTGTATTTACCTTATAGCAATAATATTCAAATAATATTTACTACCTAGATAATTCTTGACAAAATAACTTATTTGTAAACAATTTGGAATTACATTGTTACTTTGTATAGCCACACTAATAAAATGAATGCTTCAATTATTGAAAATATGATTAAATAATGTATATATCAATACAATAAGCAGCCTAGTGAGCAATCGCGAAGATTTTGATGCAGCGACATCTAAGGGCCAGGTCGAAAGTCAAGTAGCAAAGCAGAGTCTAGTTGAGTACGCAAATTTATACCGTGAATACGAACGTGTGGATAAATGCCTAAATGAAAAGTACAGTCCCGAACTCGAAGCACGTAGAGAGGACTTGACCAGACAACTGGCAACCCGCGAAGATTACATACGGAAGGTAATAAAAATACAGCGATTTTAACACTACATTAAATTAATAAATAATTATACACTAACACTTGTATATATTTATCGTAATAATATACATAGAACATCACGTAAGAAAATGAAAATTGTTGTGTTCTTTTATGATCTTTTCTTAGTAATTGTAGCGCTGTAGACTTAGGACGTTTGACTTCTTCTTCTTCGTCTTGGCCCATGCTTGTCCCGCTATAGTCATAATTATTTATATATATATCGTAGATCCATTACAGTTTTTGTAGTGCAGCGCCATCTGTTAGAAGGTTTTTACAAAGCATCGCTACTTAAAGTTCTTCAAAGAGATCACGAATTTAACGAGAGAAGGTTTCAAATGTATTAATTGTACCTGTAAAAAAAATATTAACAAAAGTAAAAAAGTATATAGATAATCTACTGTAAAATTGAACTTACAAACGCATACATTTGCTTTGTTTACCTATTTAGGTAATCATAATTTTATAAAAGTAGCATCAGCAAAAAAATATAACAAACAATAAATAAATAATACAAATTAATTAGTTCGTAAGAGCAAAACTACCTTATGTATACAGGGTGGAAGTGTAAGCACCACTTTAAATGAAACCACAGTTTTAACTACTCTATAAAAGCCTAATATAAATCAGAAAAAAATAAATTTCCAAAAATGAAAAAGTTATTTTTTCAAACAAAGTAAACAATAAAATTGTCATTTTAAAATAAAACGCCATTTGTAAGGACGAAGCACGCACACATAAACCTATTAAAGGAACACCGCCGCACACGGCTCATTCCGAAATCGAGTCGTAGGTATTGGAGATAAAGTTCAAAGTTGTTTAACCTTTAGTAGTATTTTTGTAGTACTAAGTGTTTATGTTGTTGGGATCTATACGTAATCGCGACACACGAAATACAGGTATGCAGTGCCGGTTTTAGCATCACCAGCGCCCTGGGCGAGATTTATTCGGCGCCCCCTAACTGCAATTACACACAAAAAAGGAACTAGGTACCTACAATGAAATAACCATCTATTAAAAAAAATATATATTTTTAATAGATACCAGTCGTAGCGCAGGGGCATAAGTGTGCTGCAAAATTGACTGGTTTTGAGTTCGATCCCCACTCTAGGAAAGGAAATATTTATTTAAATTTATATTTAATTTCTGTTGTCGAGGCAAAGCGCAGTATTAAGAGAATTTAGCGTAAAGTGGCGAACGGAGCATCTTAACACGAGGAAAAAATCTAATAAAATGTAACTTTTCTAGAGTTTCTATCGGCGAATTCTTGTATGAGGCAATCAAAATCTAAGTTTTGAGCAATTTCATTTTCGATTGACAAAGTTGCCAATTTTGTCAATCTTGATTGATAGATTGTCGATCGCAGATATGTTTTTATCAGTTTCAGCTTAAAAAAACTCCTTTCCCCACCAGCAACCGTTAGAGGTATAATTAGTAATATTCGCAATACTATCCATACATTTGGACATAGCTCTTGGAAGTTGTGATCTTTAATAAAATTTTAACCATAAGTAGGGGTTCCACACAGGGCAACCTGATTCTGATCAGGCAAAAAAAAATTCAGGCTAATGAGTTCATCACACAACCTACAACCATCTATATCTGATTTAGAATCCACAGTTAATTATAATTGGAGATCACCAAGGTTGGGTTTTTCAGGAATTTGTTTGATATTGTACAAAAAAGACCAAGAATTCGAGTACTCATTTAACGATTCAAATCTTTCATTAACTGAAATTAATGTACGCTACATTAGAGACTTACTAAGAGAGAGTTGAAAAATTCTACTTCAAATTTCGTTTCTGGAGAAACAATAGGCTCGTCGCGGGCAGTTTCATCAGCTTGACGCTTAACAAATCGAATTCTTTTTATGGGTCTAAACTCAGTTTCAACTTGTAGTTCTTCAGCTAATACCTTTGCAGATAAAATGGCGCTTTGAAAGTCTGTTGGCTGTTAACCAAAAGGATTTCTGTGCTTTTGTGGAAATTTGGAAATGGCGTTTAACAGAGTTGTAAGAGCGAAATTATGGAAGATACTACCCCGATACAATGTGAGCGGACCTTGCTGCAGGCTGTAAAGTCTCTTTACAGAGATCACTCAGCCTGCGTGCGAGTAGGAGCTGGCATGTCGCCCTGGTTTGACATCCAATCGGGTGTTAAACAAGGTTGCGCCATGTCGGCTTGGTTGTTCAATTTGTATTTGAATAGTTGTCTTCAAGGAGTGAAACAAAGTGATATGGGAGTGAAAGTAGGTAACCTGAATGTGAATTGCCTGCTGTACGCAGATGATGCAGTGCTTATTGCATCATCAGAATACAAGTTGCTGGCATTGGTCACCACTCTGAAAGAAGGATGTGAATATAATGGTCTAAGCCTCAATGTGAATAAGATAAAGGTTCGGATTTTTGAAAGAGATGAAGAAAGGACGGAATGCAAGATCAGTGTTAATGGTAAGATATTAGAACAAGTGAATGAAGTGGTATACTTGGGAAGTATGTTCAGTAGAGATGGAAGATACTAGTTGGATGTGGAAAGGCGTATTGCTGCCGGTAACAAGGTTAACGGAGCCTTAGCTGCATTGATGAGACGGCGAAACATCAGCACAGCTGCGCGTTTGGCCGTACACAATGCAGTTTTGGTACCGACTCTGTTATACGGCAGCGAAACCTGCGTATATAGAAGAAGAATGAAAGAAAGATGAATGCTATGGAGATGCAATCTATTCGTAAGATATGCGGAGTCAGCTTAGCTGATCGAATCCGCAATGAAGAGGTACACAGAATGGCAGGTACTAGTGAGGTACTAGTGTCACGTTGAGAATGAAGAAGAACGTGCTCAGCTGGTTTGGGCACTTCGAACGAATGAGTGATGAAAGAATGGCAAAAAAGTTTTATGATGGAAAAGTGAACGGTAAGAGCGGTAGGGGGAGACCTCGGTTGAACTTCGAAAACACAGTTCAAATTCAAATTCAAAATATTCTTTATTCAAATAAACTCTTATAAGCACTTTTGAATCGTCAAATGAACATATAACAAAAAAACAAGAAAAAACTACCACCGGTACGGAAGGCAGTTCTGCACTCTAGGCAGTACTGCAACTCTACAGTATGAAAGATACTGAAGGAAGGTCACGTAAAAAGCACGAGGACCCCCGGAGGGCATGTATGAAGAGGTTCATGACAGTGAACGAGGCGAAAGAGGTATGTAGAGACCGTAGCGTTTGACGCTCCGTTCTCTCTGACTACCCCGCTAGGGATGAAGCGTAAAGTTAGTTTAGGTTGCACAGACTTATTAAGACTAGGGGAAACTCGGACAAATCATGAACTGATGGCGGGCCGGCCGCCAGAAGTATAGGTAATTAAAGACAATAAAGAATTGATAATAATTTATTAAAATTTAAAAAGAATTCATTAATTTGAAGCGTGGCACTGCATAGTGCTTATATTTGGCTCAAATTTACTTGTAGCAACACGTAAAACTGCTTCCAAACTTTCATTTGCAAGGCGGTTTCGATTTTTTGTTTTATTATTATTTAGTATTAAAAAAGTTTGTTCACTTATATAGGTAGAACCAAATAAGCTGGCACATTTTAGAGCGTTTATGCGCAACTACACGTACATATTTTTATCGATGCAGCGGTAAAAGTTCAGAAAGTCTCCTTCGTTGAATTTGTTGCGTAAATCTTGTTCGTTTTGAATGTCGATAATTTCTAACTGCATTGACTCTGGCGCATTTTCAACTGAAATCGTGAAGGGATTGCTGAATATGTCCAATAGAGGTTTCTTAAAGTCCGAAAATCTGTCTTGAAAAGATTGAATCAAAATATCTAGCTTTTCTACATAACTGAAATTAATCGCAGTATTGTTGAATTTTTCAGCCATTTTCTTATAATTCGGAAAATGATTATAATTTCCAGAATTCAATTGTGATCTGAAAAGTGTCAGCTTGGGTGATACATGAACGTAGAGCTGGGATATCATTTGATTTTTGCCTTGAAGCCGAGTGTTCAAGACATTCAAATGATTTGTAATGTCGACTAAAAACCCAAATCACACAACCAATCAGGATTTTTAAGTTCCGTGACATTCCTTTGCTTCCGCCAGAAATATTCCAATTTCTTCTATTAAATTTAGAAATCGTTCCAGTGTCAATCCACGACTTAGCCACCTTACTTCTGTATAATACAGTAAATCTCCGTATTCGCTTTCGATGTCATCAAGGAATTGTTTGAATTGTCTGTGATTGAGTCCTCGTGATTTTATAAAATTTACAGTCCAAACTACCACTTTCATGACATTTTGAAATTAATTTTTTTTAGAACAGATGGCTTCTTGGTATATAATACAGTGAAACTGCATGAGATTTTCAGCGTTTACGGTTTTTTCTTGCAGATGCTTTTTCGCATCCATGACTTTTGTCAAGAAGATGAAGAGAAGGGTTTCACAAAATATTCAAAAGACGTAGATAGACCATACAGAAATTTTATTTTTCTATGGGGATTCCCGAGAAATTAAACGTATTGAACACTACATTCAATTCTAGTGGTGCCTACATAACAATATTTCTATAAATTTTGGGAACATTACAAGTAAGTAGGCCTCGCTCAATTGACCAAGGAATCTATAAGGGAAATAGGAATAGGAAATTATAAAGAATCATAAAATGGTACTGCGGCGCCCCTTTTTATCCGGCGCCCTGGGCGGTCGCCCTACCTCGCCCTACCCTAACGCCGCTACTGCAGGTATGGATAAAAATCGTGAAATGAAAAAAAAATCCTACATCCAAACTGTTGAGGCATCTTGATTAATTTCTTTAGGTATAGGTTTGAAATATTTTACCCCATATGCTGTTTCCGTAAAAGGAGCGCTGCCTCTTCCACCCTGTATATATTTATTATATTGAATTTAACTGACAATAATCTGCATTGAAGTATTTTTTTATTAGAGAAAATCCAGTTACAAAAAAAATATCGTTTGGTTTCCTATCGTCAGAACCATTTTTATCGAACAAAACTTGCATATATTTTTTTTAATTTTGGCATCATTCTAGATAGAATGACATACTAGTCCTTCTAAGATAATACAAATCAAAATCGTCTAATGTTTATATAAATCAATAATAAGCTAACTCGTTTGACGTACTCTATAAAAGCCTAATACAATTAAAACAAATATATTTTGCTAAAAATAAAAAAAGTGTGTTTTTCAAACAAAATAAATAAAAAAAATCATTGTAAAATAAAATGCTATTTGTAAAGAATGACGCACACAGACACAAACCTATCAAAGCGACAACATTGCACACGCCTCATTCACACAATCGAGTCGTAGATATTGGCGGTGAAATTGAACTTTGTTTAGGTTTATTATAGAAAATATTTAATTGGTTAAAATAGAACAAGAGATATACCTTTCGCGTTCTGTGATGTTTTTTTGAGAATGAAAGTGGTAGATCCGCAAAGTTTCGTAGTATTTTTGTAGTAGTAGGTGTTTACGTTATTTGCATCTATTTTTAACTGCGTCACACGAAATACAGTATGGATAAATATCATGAAATGAAAATAATAATCCTACGTCTTAACTGTTGAGGAATCTTGGTAAATTGTTTCAGGTATGGGTTTAAAATATTTTAACTTATATACTGCTCCCGTAAAAGCGGAGACGGTTCTACTCTATATATTATTTTACTGATGCAATTATTTGCTGTATTTTGATGTTATACATATTTGTATGTATTTGTTAGTTCAGTTTAAGAGTAGATGGTATCAGTGCTATACATATTTGAGAATATGATTTTATTCATATTTTTCTGTTAGGTATACAGGGTGGATGTGTCAGCACCACATTATATGAAACCACAGTTTTAACTACTCTATAAAAGCCTAATATAATTCAGAAAAAAAATAAATTCCCAAAAATGAAAAAGTTTTTATTTCAAACAAAATAAATAATAAAATTGTCATTTTAAAACAAAACGCCATTTGTAAGGACGACGCACGCACACATAAATTTATCAAAGGAACACCGCCGCACACGCCTCATTTCGAAATCGAGTAGTATGTATTGGCGATACAGTTCAAAGTTGTTTGACCTTTAGTAGTATTTTTGTAGTAGTAAGTGTTTATGTTATTGGGATCTATACGTAATCGCGTCACGCGAAATACAGGTATGGATAAAAATTGTAAAATGAAAAAAAAATCCTACGTCCAAACTGTTGAGGCATCTTGATTAATTTCTTTAGGTATAGGTTTGAAATATTTTACCCTATATGCTGTTTCCGTAAATGGAGCGCTGCCTCTTCCACCCTGTATAAATAACCCAAAACAAGACAGCCATCTTTGTGTTTATTTTTTTGTCATTACACTCTCTTGTCTAGTTAAGCGGGCATTGTGCTAAACCCCTAGTATATTTTTAGCATTAATATATTTTTTCTTGCTTAGACAGAATCGCTTAAGTACGTAAGATCTTTTAGGCTGCAGGCAGGATATTGTAATAGTTTCATAGAAGATCACAAATGTATGTATATTATAGGATCACTTTGACGTTCGTGTCCGTTTGTATGTATGTCTGTCAAGACTATTTACTTCAAGATTGCGTGGAGGTATTACGATGAAATTAATACCAAATATCCAGGTCCTTTAAAGCTCAGAAACAATGAAGGTGCCAAGTCGACGCAATTAAAAGACGAGTGTATATCCTCCTGGCACTCTGGGCATCACATTTGAAACGTGCATTAAGAACTTCATAGCTGCACCATATCAGATCATATCACATATGATACTTTGGGTACTTTAGAAAACTACACCATTCACTTTTAGTGGTTGTAGGATTATATAACCCTTTATCAATTTATACAATTGTAAAGAATAAATCCTGGCGTAGATGAAGACGAAATAGAAAACCAAGACATAGGCAGTAATTTCTATTACTGGGATACGTTTGAAGTTCAGCCGCATCAACTAATACCATATTTAAAGAATAACATTTCTAAAGATAGACCAGTAATTTGGCAGCAGTAAACAGATTTTAGAACTTTGTTCATCACCTCACCGTCAGGAACTTAAAAGACCTTCTGATTTCTGACGAAAAAACAATATTTTAAAAGTTATATATATATATAGCTGCTAATTTTGTTGCAAAAATTGCTTTTAGTACAAATATAACATCCTCTCAATGTAATTACTAGTTCTGCAGAAATTTAACGTGTTTTCCGCTGGTTGGTTGGTTATAGGACTGCTGGGTATGCTAAGAATAAGACATTTTTGTGCTTTAGGAAAAAAACATAACTTAGTAGCAACTCCAAGGACTAGAAAGCTTTATACTGAGATTTGTTCATGTTCAAAGATTTTTTATGACGCTCGTAACAGAATTTACACGATCGAAGAACTGTTTTTGAAAATACGTCTAATAATTTTGAAAAGAGCCAATATGTTGATTATAACTTACACAGGAAGACCAAAATGGCAGGTCCTCAATTTTTCTGCGCTGATTACCTTTGGATTTGTATTGTATGAAGGCAAATAATGTTTAGAGGAGTCCGTATTGTAACCGACTTCGGAAAAAATACTTTTGGAGGAAGAATTCTGCTGAAGTTGGTGGTAGACACCAGTAGGCATTAAGGTTTACGTATAAACCATATTAGATTCAGACTAAGGCTTAGCTTCGCAGTCTCATTTACAAAGTCTTTTTATCCACCAAGTCTTTGAAAAGACGCCTCGTCACAGTCCTGCCGAGCGAAGAAATAAAGAAAAGGAACATCTGTTAGTAGTAACGAGATAAAAAATAACGAAGATCAGTATTACCCAATTTAGGTGAAAACTATCAGGCTACAAATTATAAAATTTTATAAAATATCTGTAGTTTAACATATGTCTGTCTGTGTTTCAAATCGTCTAGGAATTGTTATCAAACTTTCTACGAGTATTGAATTAAAATTTAACCCAATTTGGAAGTAGGCCAGTCGTGGCGCAGGGGCACAAAGTGTGACTGTAAAACTGACTGGTTGTGGTTTCGATCGACACCCGAAGAGATGAAATATTTACTTAAATTCCATTATTATTCCATTATTAAATTTCCATTTCTTCGCTCGGGTGTCGAGGCAAAGTGCGGCGTTGAATTCTGCCACTCAACACGCAATGCCTTCAGAATCCGGCGGAACGTGGGGAACGGAGTGTCTTAACAATAGGTTCCCTCTGCCTACCCTGCTGTGTACGGGATACAGCGTGAAACTGATTGATTGATTGGAAGTTAATTTACTTAGTTTATTTAGTATTAAAATTATGTGTATTTATTTTCTTATATAGCCCAAAGTATCATATTTGACAACAACTGAAAATCCTGAAATACATAATCCAATAAGATTTAATCAATAGATTTCTTTTAAACAAACCCCAAATGGCACCAAAATAAAGAAAACGTGGCGAAATTCCGTGCTCTGGGTCCCAGGAGGATATACATTGTCAATATGGTCGAAACCTATACTTGTAGTTCATTTCATACAAAATGAGTGCATAAACTTAGTTTGTCAATTTTTATAATTTACGTTCCCGTTGACCTAAAATCATAATATTGATACAGAACCCTCAGTTAGCTAGACCGACTCACGGCTTTAGTGCTTAGATTCTTAATCTTCTTCAAATTATTGGTTTTCTTTCACATTAGAGTCAGTATGGACTAACAGGGTTTTGGATGTTAGAAATATAATAACAACATAACATTTATTATTTATAATTTATGGCAGAAAAACTAGTAATTTGTCATTAGTCAGTCTAGAATTAAATTGTATGAAGCTTTCATGTCGCAAATCTAAGCTCAAATGTATTAAACAATTACCTGTAAATTATTTATGACTGTAGGTAGTTCGAGATTACCAACCCGGCAACATCCATCCACTTCGAGCTTCTGCTTCAACGGCTGAAGAGACCTACCGCAATTCCACTATCAATCTGCAGCCCGATATCCACAAATAGTATCCTCGTATTTTGTATTCTTGAGATTAAGTTGTTAAATTGCAAGTTGGTTTAACACATGTTGTTACAATTAATGTTTTTTTTAACTTATTTTATATAATAACCTGGAAAATTATATTTTTGCGTCTCAAAACATTTTTTTATGGCGAAAGTAGAAAGTAGAGTCTTTTAAAAACTTTGAACAACATTGTCTTGCAATTATGAAAATGGCCATTATTTCCTTTTCTTTGTTTAGTACTAAGTTTAGCATAATGGTTATTGTTAAACCGAACAACCACACGACATGTATTGGATGAAATTTGTACTACGTCTTTGTCTCAATCATCTTGATGATTATTTTTAATGTTCAGAATATTAAAGTAACTGGATATTTTTACTTTATTGTTTCATTTAAAATAATTACATACATTTTAATATAAATGATTAAATAGATACAATAATGATCTACTTATTAGAACCATAATACATTTTATTTTTAAGCATGCATTTTAATAGACAAAAATTCGCTAAATATTGAACCAACATAACATCGAAGGATTATTGACAATTATTAAACATAGAGATATTTACATAATAAAAATTAACAATTCTTAATATACATTAATATTATTATTATATATACATATACGTAAGTATTTACATAAGGTGCAATGGTTGATATCGTATAGATTATATTATAATCTTAGGTTTGAAGATAAGCGAGACGAAATAATTATTGAACGAATGATCTATCTATATATTTTTAAGTTAGTTTTTGAAGTTATGGTTATGTTTATTATTCCATGACCCGGTTAGAGTTAAAATTATATTTAAAGTAAATCAGATTTTCTAAGACATTCATTATTGGTGTTAAATAAATAATCTATAGAGATCTTCTACTTTTAAACTGAACGTACAATCACATACAAATAAGTGTAATCATAGTTTATTTATCACTCAGTAAACGACACAGCAAAAAAGCATCGGCAAAAAATAAATATTAATTAATAAAAAATAAATAATAAATAATACAATCAATATTAGACGGCTTTGCTTTATCTATTCTTAGAACTGCTATGTCATGTTATCCAGAATTCAATAGTCTGCAACATAAAAAAAAATGTGCAACTTTGATCTGAAAAAAAAAAGGTATTGACGCCTGTACAAAAACTACACGAAAAATATTTTTTTAAATTAGATGATCTCTAATAATTTTTCATTTACGTTCAATATAATAGACATAAAAACAGATATTTTTTTGCTCTAATGCACTTATTTTTTTTTATTAGTATTTTATATTTAATATTTGTTATATACCTTTTTTTCTATAACTATATTTACGTCTTTGTGGTTACACATTTTTATGTATTGGTAAGTTCAGTTTTACATTATATTATCTATAATTGGTTTTTAATTGATTTTTCGTAAGTCGATTTTTGTTTTATTTGTACTCTATTTATATAAATGAAATAATGCAACCGAAAACAGAACATCATTTCCCTTATACCGAAAATCAATATTTTTGAATCTATTAGGTATATTTGTACATTAACTGGTTGATAAATTTATAATTATTTAAGTTCAAAAATGGTAGATTTTTGCTTAAAATATAGATTTAGTCGATTTATAATGTTAGGTAATAACTTTAATCATATGTATCCCACCAAAAAATATCAATGTGAAATGAGAGCCAAGTTAAATGTTAAGTAATGCATCGTTCTAGACTTAACCGACAAACTAATGACATATCTATATGGATGCCGAGTTCTGTGTTCACTCGGGATTAAATTGAAGCTAAGTTTGACTTCATTTTTTTTTACTTAAATGGTTTATTAAATTTTAGTTAGTTAACTGAACTATTTTCATATTTAGTTTGGAGTCTAGTGATAAGAAATTGCCTCCCATTCTTTTATTTAATTGCATTAAAATTAGAGACCGAGTTCCTTTCGGATGTTTATTATTAGTAGGAATTAATTTAACTAGGTAAAATATGTAATGGCCAATAAAAACGTATTATTTCCTACATTGCCTGGACGCCCAGGTATTCAACACATTGCCGAGGTATTATTTAGATTTAAAATATCGAAATTATATAATTAAGAAGTTATGAACAAAAAAAATATAACCTTATTAGTAATGTTGAAGCTACAGAGATTCAAATGTGTTTTCCAAAAACGGTGCGTTAAATCTTCATAAAAATCAGATTGTGGATATTTATTTATAAAATATAAATATATTGGTAATTCTGAAAATCTGTACGTAAATAAATAACGAAGAATGAAAATATAGTTCACCAGCACTAAAATATATTACTATTAATTGTTTTTAACATATATGATTAAATATTATCGATACCTAATGCTATATACATGAATTTCAATAAATAATTATTAAATTTCCCTAAAAAGCTCAACTATAACTTAAATATAACATACCTACTACAAAAAACAAATATGTTAGCCATATGCTTTAACCGAAATATATTTGACAAAATTTCTAATAAAAAGGAACAAATGTTAATTAATAATTACATTCTATGCTATAGTTTGTGACTACATTATTAAAGTGCCTAATATTAAATCTACAGTTAATTAATAATTAATGCTTTTAGCAACAATAGAAAGCGATTTTTTTCTAATTTGTACATGATATATGACTAACGGCGTTAAACACAATTTAAAGTTTTTTTTGTCGGAAAAACGGTTTTCAAAGGATTATTTGTTTGTTTGCTCATAATCGATAAATTGTGATTATGAGAACAGACAAATGTTTACAATTAAATTCTAAATGTGAAAAACAATTTAAATACTTAATATTATGTACATAAAAACGTATTGCTTGGATATCTAAAAGTACTAAAATATCGAGTTAAATAATCGTAGAACCAGAATTCTGGAAACAATAAAAACACAATTCCTTAACAAATATAGTTTTTTTTTGTTATTTATAGTATTTTTATGATTTTCTTAAGTTACGTAGAACAATGACATTAATTAACGTTTTTATCATCCTGTCTGTGAAGTGTAGATGATGTGCTATATATTATTTTTGTTTGAGTATTTTCATAATAAATATTTAGTTACGGGAATCCGTGGAAGAGGGCATTTCGCCGTCGATCTTGTGGCGGGCGTGAGCGTAAGCGTCAGCGAGCGCGGGCCAAGCGTCGGAGCCGGCGGCCCACTCCGACGTGCTCACCTCGGCAGGTCTGTCCACGTTCTCTGTTTTGGTGCATTCGAGTGATAGTGGCTTAGGTGTTTCAATCCTGTGTAATAAAGAGTTTATTTAACTTTAATATTAAATAAATAAATCAGCTTCACGCTGTATCCCGCACACAGCAGGGCAGGCAGAGGGAACCTAGTGTTAAGACACTCCGTTCCTCACTTTCTGCCGAATTCTGGAGACATTACGTGTTGAGTGGGAGAACGCCGCGCTTAAGCTCGACACCAGAGCGAAGAAATGGAAATATAAATTTAAGTAAATATTTTATCTCCTCGAGTGGGGATCGAACACACAACCAGTCGGTTTTACAGTCACACCTCGTACCGCTGCGCCACGACCGGCCTCTAAAACCTAAACTTTAATATGAGTTTATAAAATAAGGATTAACGGATATCATAAAATAATGCTTCTTATGGAAATACATATTTAGGTTATTTTCTCCTTTATTTTTTAATTTCTTAAACACCTAGTGGAATATCTAATCAGAATTACCAAGCTGAGCGAATTACCAAGCTGATTTTTGAAAAAGATTAGCTTTTTTGAAAGTAGATAGGGGAAAGGTATACATATCTACCCTGTAGTAGAGTATTGAAATACGTAAATTATAATAATTTTAGATCTACTTTATACTTATAAAGTAGATCTTTCGGGTATGCCAGCAGATGATCAGTTAAACTTGCTATAATGAAGCGCTTTCAAATCCATAATTAAAATCAATAACATAATTCTCCTTAAGGGGATCGTCTAATACACTTTTCCCCAACTTATGGTATTTAAAAATGCACCACCTAGACCCCTATCTTTGTCCTGCTCTACATTGTTATATATACATGTATAAAGTAATAACTTGCAAAAAATACATGTAGATGTACACTTTGTGTATAATTTATAATGTTTATTGTTCGAGTTATTATTAAGTTATTATAGTCTAATAAAATATGTACTTGAATTTAGGGTCACATTTCGTTGAATGTTGATAAAAAATACCTCACGCGCTCAGGCGACTGCATCGTGTCGTTCGTGCTCGATATTTCCAAGTCCTCAGCATAGCTAAGATGAATTTTCTCACCGTCGCTGCGTTGGTCTTTTTCTGCATCATTTATAAAACAATAAAGTAAATTCAAATAAGTAAGCCTACGTGGTACATACTGAGATACTTGTAATAATTATGAATAAATTTTAAAATGAATTAAACGAGAAAAGGGGGATTCTTACACGGTAAAGAGTATGCAACTTACCTTCGACGTTAATGGCTGCTTCAGGCCAACCGAGTGAGTCGCCCTCTACGTCTACAGGCTCGTCCTCCGCATCGTAAGTGCGCGTGTCACGTGGACGCTCCTCGCGCCGCTCGTCTTCTAAGTCATAACCCAACATACTCTCGACGGTGTGATGGCGTTTACGAGTACGTAGCTTTAGTCGCCTCTGTCTGTTTGCCCTTATTCTTTGGTAAGTCTGAATAATAGGCTTGTATTAATATAACCTTATAGTAAATTATGTATCTACCAATTAATAGTTAATTAATAGTTATTTCACAGTATATAATGATTTCAATATAATTGTGTTACCTCCCAACGAGCATCCTCATCTTGATGATGCAAGGAGTGCGATGGTGCTGATGCGTCTCTCGGGATTGCTGTCAAGCTGTATAGATGTTGTAACTCCTGTAGAAAATGTGCCTGTGCTACTCCCGGACCCAGTCTTGCACCACATACACCACAAGCTGATTTGCGTTCTCCATCAGCTAAATAGACATTTAACAAAAATATATCGAGGTCTTATAAAACACAAGCATCTGAAGTACCTATTAACACAAAATTTCAAAAAAACTTATTTAAACACGTTTTTTTAAAGATAGCCTCAAACAAGTATCTTTTTTTGAAAAAATATACCTGAATATAACTCATGTGAATCAGAGCAAGTAGCCGTAGACGGTGGGTCTTCGTCCTTGCACGGTCGTGGAGACGCTGATGCAGCGGATCCTGGTGAGCTAGTGTCATCTCGCACTGCATAACCATGACGATAAAGAGGCGGTGTACTGTTATCGTCACGGACATTCTGAATAATTAAAATATATTGTTAAGTAGTACACCTAGAACTATGAATCGCAACAGTAAGTAGTTTATTTTACTTACTCTTAAAGCTTGTCCGACGCTTTGACCCAAAGCGTACTGTTCACCCAAATGTCTTGCAAAGGCCTTTCCGGGATAAAGTGGATGGAAAGCACCACCTATAGGCCGAAATGCTCCACATCCAAAACTCTGCAGCGCTGGATGCAGAAATTGCGGCGCCATATGGTGAAGGAAACCCTCCATAATGATCCCTGCCGTCTATAATTATTTGTTTTTAAATAACATTGTTCTATTTAAATTATTTTTATTTATATTACGCACAGCAACTAAATTAAATATTATAGTAAATACACATTCAACAAATCTTTTTAATAAAAAAGTGAACGTTGCCCGCTCACTGAAAAGCATAAAATAATAAGACACGAAAAAGACATATTATTAATTGCTTAATAATAATAATATTTTAGTAATAATCTTAATATTTTAATAATTAAGTTCTTAAAGTAATATAATATGCATTACACAAAATTGTATGCATTTTTTTCGCCAAAGATTTCACTTCTATTAATTTAAAGTTTTTTATCGATCTTTGATTATTGTCTACATCGATTCAAATTTACTTTATATATAGCACATTATTTCAAAGACTTGTTTAAATTAATATTTATTTACAGGTTTATTATTTTATTCTTTTTAGTGTTTTTGTCAGCCCCCTTTATTAAATGGTTTTTAATTTTTTTTTTTTGTAGCTGTAACTATCCTA
The DNA here is from genome assembly GCA_021202915.1 of Heliconius himera. Classification (NCBI taxonomy): domain Eukaryota; kingdom Metazoa; phylum Arthropoda; class Insecta; order Lepidoptera; family Nymphalidae; genus Heliconius; species Heliconius himera. The sequence goes on along the minus strand of JAJHJA010000001.1, from coordinate 1,036,342 downwards.
CAGATTGCGACTCAAACAATCTTATACATATACGTATGTATATTATATATATTATATTCTCCTTTTTTAAGGCGATTATTTTTTAGGATTTAACCACAAATGCAATGTTTCAGATTTTTCCTGAACTAATAGGTACTACCTGTTGATGCTAATTACCAAATTTCATATGCACTCATTTTATATGAAAAGAATTACAAATATAAGTTTTTATTAATTCAGATTTTCCCTTTGTTTGTATTATAAGTTTTTACTTCTTTCCGAATTTTATATTTGTAAACACGTTATATTAATTATATTTTTTTCTAAAACTTTCTGTCATATATCTCTAAATAGACAACTGTGAGGTCCAAGCTGTCAGAATAAAAGATGTTATTAAGACCTATCCAATGACATATGTCTTATTGTTATTGAATGATGGTCCCATTGCGCCCATTGTCCTTTGCCAAGAAGTGAGAATTTGCAGTACCAATAAGGAAAAAAAACTCCTACAAATGGGAATTTATATTTATATTACAGATAAAAACTTTTAGAAAGTTATAATTGTAGATAATTTCATAAAAAAATGAGTACTTACGCTAGCAAACATAAGCTTGTCAACTTTTATAAGTTATACTTCCCGTTGCCATACAATTGGCACGAAACCCTCAATGTATGCGTCCAATTCGCGCTCCCTTGTTTTTTTTATATTTATCGTCCATTTCATAAAAAAATATATAAAAGTAAACTTAAGTTTATTAACTTTTATATATTGTACTTAAAATCCCGTTGAATTGCAAAAATGAAATAGTTACGGATTCCTCAGTGAGCGAGTCCGACTTGCACTCGCTATTTTTATTTTTATGAATTACTTAACGCTTTTTCCAATCAATTTTTTATATATTCTCTTTGCATCTATATGATTGAATATGTTCATTGCCCATATTAAAACAATCCCTGTGTAACTCAAATTGAAAAAAGATACGGTACGTATTTACAGCTAGCGACCCGCTCGCGGCTTTACCCGCTTGTACTACAAAATTATTAATTTTCTCATCTATTAATTACTTTCATGATCTAATTGCATTCTCATTTAAAAGACAATATCCATATATTGAAAACTAAAGTTTCATCTAATTGAATAAAGCAATTATGTAGTAGCAATATGGACGCATGCAATACTACGAGTATTCACATTTTTTTAAATTTATGAACCGATTTAAATGAAATACACGATAAATGTTAAAGGAAATTTTCAAAAATACAAAAGTGACTGCACTTAAAACGGTTAAGTCGATTCGGAGATTAACGTGAACAAACGCACAGATGAACAGACAGTCCGACAAACAGACAAAAATACGTTAAAATCTTGAATATGGATTCTGTTACATTAGTAAATACCCACAACAATAGATTTTCTCAAATATCTTCCATGTACAGACAGCGTTGATTTACGGTTTTATTTTATGTAGATTATTAGGTTGATTTGAAACACTAAGACGTCAGCGGTGTTGACGGTAGCCGTCGCAGTCTGAGCTCCAATTAACACTTAGGTAATAGGCGAATTGCCTACGTCGTAATCAATCGTGCAGTAAACAAGGATGTCCTTTGAGTCAGAACGGGGTGTGTTGTCCTTAGCTTTAACAAACAGTCGACCACGTGTCTGGCGCTTTCATTTGTTGTCTATGTTAACAAGAGCCATTCTGATGCATATGTTTGTATGTCCAAATAGCATTAGAAAATAAATAATCCCGCACACAGTAGGGTAGGCAGAGGGAACACATAGTGTTAAGACACTCCCTCACTTTCCGTCGATTTCTTTGAGGCATTACTTGTTGAATGGCGGAACTCAACGCCGGGTGCCAGAGTGAAGAAATGAAAATATTAATAAATAATAATTCATTCCTCGAGTGGGAATCGAATCCACAACCGTTACACGTTACAAGTACGTTACAGTCACACTCTTGTGCCCCTTGCCTCTCGACGGCTTCTAAAAAGAGAAAATAAATCACTTAATTAATTTATTTAAAATCATTTTTTTTTAAAGCGGTAGATAAAATTCAACTTGAATAATTATTTACTGGCTTGTTCCTTTTTTTGATTGGAGAACATATAGGTTTTTTATAAACAGGAATATGTATCTGTAATCCATAATTTAATAAAACAGAGAAAAAAGTGCCAGCATATTAAATATTTTTACAAAAACCGCTTAAAATATTGATAATAATAATAGAACACGAATCTATTATTTTTCTTGGTTTGTTTATACACTTTCTGTTAACGCACGTCTTTTGAAGCAGGTACTGGATGGATTTGAATGTAAGTTTTCGATATGGCCATTAGGTTTAGGAGAATCAAAACTGTAATGGAATTTGAGGACTAGCTTACTTGATGTGGAACTCAGGTCTAGAACATTTGATAAGGGACTTTAATAGTTCATCTAAACTATAAGATATAATGAAATGCTGTCTAAGCAACAGTTATTGAAGACGATAGGCATTTTCCATTGACAAAAATATAATTAATATTAGAAACATCTGATGATGAACTAAAATGATGTAGCGTCACTATAAGAAATATTGAAATGCGGCCTTAGTGTCATTACTCAGTGATACGTAGCGACCTTCGATGTTTTAGATTTTTAATTTTAAATTTTAATTACAAGTTTCTAGAATATTTGGCGAAGGTCCTTAATAGACCAATTAAAATTTATGTATTATAAACGCTCACACGCATATTATCAAAAATAAATATTAATTAGCAATTTTCATTGACAAATAAAAATAGATAGGTAATTAAGGCCGTCGTAGCGCAATGGGGCAACTTCTGATTGCACATATGGTAGGTATACGGTATGTCTAAGTTCCATTATCTTCCAGGGGAATGATTATATTTAAATTATTTTTTTCCGCTTCGGTAACATAAACAATGTCTCAAATTTTTTAGCTCTATATTTCAACTATAACATGTAGTAGTAATTGATGGCGCCCAAGGATTTTATATATATTACCGTTCAGCTTCACTCTGTATCTAGCAAACAGCAGGGTAGGCAGTAACCTAGTGTTAAAACACTCCGTTCTCCACTTTCTGCCGAATTCTGGAGGCATTGCGTGTTGAGTGGCAGAACTCAACGCCGTGCTTTGCCTCGACACCAGAGCGAAGAAATGAAAATATAAATTTTAATAAATATTTCATCTCATCGAATGGGGATCAAACCTACAACCAGTCGATTTTACAGTCACACGCTGTGCCCTGCGCTACGACTGGCTTAAAAGGTGATTTTGAGAATGAACATTAATATAGGCCAGTCGTCGCCACTCAACACGCAATGCCTCCAATTCGGCAGAAAGTGGGGAACGGAGTGTCTTAACACTAGGTTTCCTCTGCCTACCCTACTGTGTGCGGGATACAGCGTGAAGCTGATTTAATTGATATGTATTTTTTCTCAAAATCACGGTACAGGCTCTGCCTAGCCGCAAAAATCTAATTTTTATATATCAATTTATTTACATACCAGTCAACTTACATTTATTTCGATATTTGAATGCTCATATAAGCAGCGATGCGATCTGGATTGCACAACGGGGTCTCATATAAGTGGGTAGATAGTTTTGTAATCAATGCGACAATCTTACCTTAATAGGGATCTAACGTTTACCGCACTTCAGATTGATAGGTGTTATGCAAATAGCCACTCTCGTGTTCCACTGAACCTAATACAGAACAATCTAGATGCTTGGGACGTTTACATTTATAAAATTGACTTTAATATGATGCGGATGTCTTAATGTAGTAATGATCTGGATTAGTTGTACTATTGTTTCTTGTTAATATTGTGTATGTTTATAAACACAAAAATATTTAAATACTACTTTTTCTTGAGTAAGATTCTAGAGTAATATCGTTTACTTATGACAGAGTAAATTTAAACAAATTTGGTTACTTTCTATAAAATCAGCTTCACGCTGTATCCCGCACACAGCAGGGTAGGCAGAGGGAACCTAGTGTTAAGACACTCCGTTCCCCACTTTCTGCAGAATTCTGGAGGCATTGCGTGTTGAGTCGCAGAAATCAACGCCGCGCTTTGCTTCGACACCAGAGCGAAGAAATGGAAATATACATTTAAGTAAATATTTCATCTCCTCGAGTGGGGATCGAACCCACAACCAGTCGGTTTTACAGTCACACTTCGTGCCGCTGTGCCACGACTGGCCTCAACTTTCTATCATTCCTCTTTATCATTAAACGCTACTATACGTTAAATACTAAATAGTATCACTTTAAAAAGTTATATACAAAACAAATATCGATATCAAAAAATATATTAAAAGAAAATCAATTTACGTATTGTATTCTTTAAACAAGAAGAAGCAATTGCTATTAGGTAATTCTATTTCATAGTGCTGTGCCTCCGGTGGTGTACTTTTGTAAGCAACGGCTAGAACAGTTGGTGTTCGTTACGTGAGGCTATCATTTCAACCGGCGCGCTACGTGCAAACCTAAACAATCAGGAAAAGAATAGTATGGTGAAGCAATAAATACAACTACTAACGTAAACTTTATGAAATGGTACATTTGGTGCACTCGTATGTAATATGTTTGTCTATTTTCAGATAAAAGAGCGTCCTAGTTCAACTTGAGTACGCAGTTGAGGGTAGATTTTAAACAATTGTCTTTATAAATGTGTGGGTTCCATCGTACATCAATTTGAATGATTTAGGAATCTGGTGTCCGGCTCTTGTTATAAAATCTTCAATGTACAATACTTATAGCTAATCAACTTATTGATGTCAGTACGTAAGGGAAATAAATAAAATAAAAAAATAAATAAATTAGCTTCACGCTGTATCCCGCACACAGCAGGGTAGGCAGAGGGAACCTAGTATTAAGACACTCCGTTCCCCACTTTTTGCCGAATTCTGGAGGCATTGCGTGTTGAGGGGCAGAACTCAACGCCGCGCTTAACCTCGACACCAGAGCGAAGAAATGGAAATATAAATTTAAGTAAATATTTCATCTCCTCGAGTGGGGATCGAACCCACAACCAGTCGGTTTTGCAGTCACACCTCGTGCCGCTGCGCCACGACCGGCCTCTAAGGGAAATAAATAATTCGTTTTTTTTTGTTTCTACAAAGAAACGTATCATATTTATATAACATTATTTGATATATTTATATTTAATTTATTTACCTACATTAGAACCTTTAATTTAAACATAAAATAAAACTTACCAACGAAAAAAACTGAGTTTCCAGTTTGAGATTATGATTTATAAGATAAATTTTGACAGCTATTCAAATTAAAGCAATTAAAAAAATACTCGCTTAATTATTACTATTTTTTTAATTAAAAGATTTAATGTACCATTATTGAATGTGTGTCCTGTCTTCTAACCTGAAGATTTGAATGCAGACAAAGACAAGCTTAAGAATGAAGTGAAGTCAAATGTTTATATTTAAATATATATATTTTTCTGATCTGATAAGACAAATGTCTGTTGAGAAAAATTAAAGAAAATAGAGGTAATGAAAGAGAAGAACCCACACAATCTTAACATAATGGGGTGTCCTGACTGAATAGACGCAGTGCCATTTCGATCGCTAATTTACCAGTAAAAAAAAATTAAACCGTAACAATTTTATAAAAAGAAACGAATAAAATTTTAGCACTTTTCAAACATTGTAACTTATCTTGCCATTGGCCAATAAGTGGGCAATAAAACGGAGCGTATGGCGGTTGAAAGAAATACTGCTGGGCCTGATTTATGCGTGATAGGAATGCGCCCCTTTTTCAATAAGCCTCGATAAGAATCATTGCTTAGAGCCGCGGAACGGCCCGCGCATGTAATTAAATATATATTTTTTTCTAAGAGTAGGTATATAGTATTCCTAAATCGATCTTATATTATTATTTTAGTGCGTTTTAAATTTTTTTAGAAGATAGATTTCAATTTTACTTCTGAATGGTCCTTCGATATGTGGTAACTGTTTGTTTTCTTTATTTTAAACCATTGGCCGGCCGTAATTTTGTTTTCGTGGGTTTTAACGACCCTTTTCGTGTTGCTTCCATTTGTCGCTTATTGTGATTAAAACAGCAATTAAGCAAGCAGAACGTAGTGTCGAGGCACTCCGTGATACAGTCATCTATTACTAACAATACATATAAATATATTAAAATAATATGTGTTTTAAATATTTAAAACATATAGCTATATTTCTTGCTCAATAACAATAATATTTTATCTACAAAATCCTAATTACCAGATATAATTAAGACGACGCAGGTTGCGATCTTAATTAAGTTAGAGATGTGACCGCAACGCTAACGTTGTGTATTTAAGCTTTGACACGCATTACTGTGTCCAGTGTGGTTTCAATATCAATGTTGAATTACCAATAATAACAAATGCTTTGTACTACCGTTTATTATACCTATGAAGTAATACAGGGAATGTTAACTTGTATAAAAAAATATTTAGGCACGCGATAGTGTATCAGGCCAAGATATAAAAAAAACACCGAAATGCGCCGTGTGTACTTTCGAGTTCGAAATGTTATGTCACCTCGTAAATTATGTGTTTAATTTACTAATATAACATTTTTTATATTTATTATTAAATAAAGATCTCTAGCTTGTATAGTGCGCTGTGGTATAGACTGGGGAACGAAGGAACTCGACACCACTTTTACTAGCCTCGGAAGCTAAAGAGCGAATGCAGCGGTTCATCTACTTTGGTAGCATCATCTCGGAGACTGGAGGAACAGAAGACATCACATCTAGGATAGCCAAGCCCCGGGCGACTTTTGCGCAACTGTGGCCCATGCGGCAGTCAACAAAACTGACCCGGAGAGTGAAATTAAAAATATTTCACTCTAAAATGAAGGCTATGTTCCTGTACGGGTGCTAAACGTGGAGGGTCACTAAAGATATTACGTAAAGCATCCAGGTTTTCATCGTCTATTGCTTTAGGTAGATCCTCAGAAATATATTATATTTATTATAGATATCTACTGGCTTAATAAAATCTCCAACGAGAAACTGTGGAATATTTGCTCCAAGACCTCCAAATAAGACGTCGCGGGCTTGGATTGTGCACGCCATAAGAAAAACCCCCGATCACATTCCAAGACAAGTCCTGAAATGGACACCACAAGGGAAAAGGAAACGTGGCGTTCTAAGTATACTAAGAGGCGTTTAGTGGCAACGGATCTAAAGGCAACTGGGCTAACGTGGCGAAGAAAATTGTCCCAAAGAAACCGGCGAGGCTGCGCGCTGTTTAGGCCCCCTGCCCAACACACGTCAATAAATGAAGTAATTCAAGCTTTTAAAATATTTTACTTTTTTTTATTTACTTTGATTTCTTTTTATAAATGACTCGTTTATTAAAATCTAACCCACTTTTAGATGACTTGACATCTCATACCAAGGTTAATTACTATGCAAATTTACAGAAAACTAAAAATTATTGAATTGAAGAAAGTAAAAATAACTTAACTCTTTCAGGTTGGGTGGTTAGTTTAATAACCTACACTTTTATGAATGTTTAAGTAATATGTAGTAGAATTTTGCAGAATTTTTGGAAATCAAATACGGCAGTTAATTATTTATAAATATTGAAAAATTAGTGCAGTGTCATTTATTCACCGAGAAACTTTGAAATTCAATTATAAAGATAAGTGTGTTTATTTTCCCACGACTTTATTATATATTTATTTGTTTTTTTTTTTCTATTTTGCTTTCTGATAAACAACTAAAATTATATGGTGGTTAGTTTACTAACCAATGTGGCCGTAGTAGGTTTAATTTTATTCATATTGTAAATGTAATGATATATTACTTTTTCAGAATGCCGAATGCCTTTTTCAGTATACTAAATGAATGTAACGTGCTAGGTTTTTTTCTAAAAGATATTTATTTCATCAGATGGTGAGAATGTATGCTATGTGGAACCAGGCGAACCATGCAATAATGCAGTTGATGATGAATGATTTGATGATAAATTCTCTTTGGTTAATGAAAACATGAGTTCAGTTTAATCAAATGAGTATACGGGAAAGATAGTCTACCAAAAAATATAATATATTTGGAGAATGTCACGCTGATACAGCTATTTGGCATGATTTAGTCGTAGAAACTTTTTGAAACGTCCAGAACTAGATCAATTGGATCCCAAAACTTATGTCTTTAAATAAGATTTTATATTTATTTTTATTAAATTTTATAACAACCGCCACGGTGGTTAGCAAACTAACCACCATATTCCTGGATAGCCTTATGCATTATTTTCGTATAACATTCTTTTCTCAATAATTAAGGTATTTAATAAAAACAAAATGATTTTTTTTTATTTAAAAAGTCATCCGTATAAAAATGTGGCTGAAAGGTTAAAACAGTGATTCTCAACCACTGTGCCGCGGCACTTTTGTGTGCCGCCAAATTTCAAAAGTGTGCCGCCAAATTTTAAAATCGTTAAATATGTGCCGCAACAAAAAAAACATTGAGAAGAACTGGGTTAAAGTATAAAGTTAGATATTGACAATTTTTTACCTCTAAACAAAACATATCCATCTAATAGTAAAAGTCTAGTATAAGTAGTATGTATGTAAAAACATGTGGAGTCAATTCAAGTGCTTTAATTTTTCCCTATTAACACTAGTGAATACAAAACTTGGCACCCATATTGTCGCTCAGTTCTTTTGATGGTGAATTCAAAACTCATTTCACATTTATATTTTTGATTTGTTTAATAAATTAGATGATATTACGCAATCTGATACACCTATATTGAATTTTATAATTGTAGTCCGTTTTCCATTTTTATCTGTTTTTTTTTTACAGATTGCACTTTTTGTATGTATGTGCGTCGATTTTTCCGTTATTTGTAAACCGATTTTAACTTTTATTTTATTTTAAAGAACGTACTCCCATTAGTCCTATTACCACTAACTCTAATGATGAAATCCTGAGAAAATGAGGAACATCTTCACTTTTATAGGCATATACACAGTATATACCATATAATTTCTCTAATAATGATATATTTGGTTCTTGTAGTCATCATCTGATGACATTGCCGAACTAATGATGAGGATTGCTGACATTGATGAGCTGATAATATAAGACGCAACTCTTCAACCATTAGAGGATATTTTTAAACATAATGTAAGGACTTATATTTATAAGTTATGTACTATCAAATTATTCGAGTAAGCTTACGACGGAAACTTCAAGTCCTCTACACCTACCCGTTGTGTTGTGTTTTGAACTTATTATCATATTAACTTGTATATTATGTAAAGATTCATTAACTAATTAAAAAAAGAGTAAGTATTACTTGGAGTGCCGAAGAGATACTGAAGGCTTTTTTTAAGTTAACAAAAACAAAAAATTTAAAGAGGTTATGTTGGCTTATTTGTATTATATTGAGGAATTTCGAAAATTTCTGAATCTTAAAAAAATATAAGTATGTAATTGAAATAGCCATAATTTTTACATTTGAATAATTCAATACCTATTTGAGAATAATGTCTTGTCTTTTTTCCATAAATAAATACATCAGACAGGATTATTATAATAGCTATTTTTAAAGTAAAAGTATTTGGAAGTAAAAAAATTAAAACTTAGTAATTGAAATTATTGATACATATATAACTATTTACTTTAGGTTCGGAGCCAGCTAAGAAAAAATACATACGCACACACACAAGTTTGTACTAACATTTTTTATTATACGAATATTGCTTTATTAGATGTCTTATAAAGGTGTAGACTCTTTACTTATAAGCTCATTCAGGAATTTTGCTCGTTTCAGGTGTACCTACTATTCAGATTATAATAATGAAATATATTATATTTATTATAATAGAAGGATTGAACATTATACAAGGATATAACATATCTACATACCGCGTTAATCGAAAATGTTTTAAATATCATAGGTGTGACGAAAAACTGTGCTGCAGTTTTTTTCAGCAGTCAACACCAGCAAAAATAATACACAAAAAAATACAATTGTAGGTAGTTGGCACATTGCAACATATAAAACTTTTTATAAATTCCTTTTTTTATACGGACGTCTCGCTTTATTTTATTACCAGATCGACGAAACTTCTTTTTTCAAGTAGGAATCGAACTCACAACAATCACGTTTTCAGTCAGACGCCGCGAACCCATAATATTGTCATATTAGTGAGCACGTTTTCTTTAATATTAATAAGGTATATTATAATTTTACAACGTATAAAATAAATTATAAAATAAAATATAATTTTAATCTTTATTCTCATTGTAATTTTTATTAAAAGTACAAAAACAATGTAGAACATTTTTAGAAATCTGTTTTACTAATTCTATCAAAGAGTCTTTGAGACTTTTAATTTTACTTATAAAAAATAACGTAAAAGAGATCAATCAGTCGACTAGCTTTTTAATTTAATAATAATAGAAAAAATAAGTTAATATAGCATAACTTTTTAATTATTCAAAGATTATCATAACTTGTTGTGTTAATTGTAATTATATTTTTGGTGGACGCAATCTTTTAAAAATACGTATTGTTTAACTACTTTATTTCACTTTAAGTACCTACTTTTTGAGAGAAATATTAATTATACAGTTTTAATTCGCATCGCTTAATTTATTTTAGAAATCATACCATTTATTAGTATTAACATTGGTTAACATCCATAGTTGTCCCGAAACTGGCGATTTCTGAAAATATCATCCACCGAAAAACTATTACTTTGTAACCAGCACTTGGATCTACAAAGAATGTATTTAAAAAATAAAGTTAAATTATTAATAGAATCTAGAACATAACACAAATGGAGTAAAAACGTTTATTTAAAAAAAAAGTATATATATAAAAACACACAGTGATTTTTTTTTTATTTATATTTTTTTCTAATCGTTTTATTCTAGCCAATAAATGTTTCAAATTTGAAACTTACCTCGTGTCAACCACTACACAAAACTACGCGGAGTCGTCCGGAACAGCGCGCGATACGTGCTCACACCGTGAAAAGCTACCGATGACTGCAGGGTGGTGGTCTCTGGGCGGTCTTGCTTACGACACGCCCATTCGCGCGAAGAAAAAACAAACACATTTAAAATTTATTGCATTTCCACGAAGCACTTCGGTACTACTATTTAAAAATGTATTTTTTTTTTCGTCTCCACTTAAATTTTTCGTATCTATCTCGAAAATACGAATGTTAAAATTTTTAACTACATTCGAATTTTAAAATAAAAGTGAACAAGATGGCGGATAAGTTGCGTGGCACAATTTAATTTATATATAATTATGATTAAAAAAAATACAAAGTTCAAAGAAAGATATTAGATTTTCTTTTAAAAATAGTAGACTCTAGCAGATATAAAATTATACATATAATGATAAATACAGCATTTTGTTTAAGCAATCCAAGGAACAGTAGGTACATATTAAGGTAGGTAATATATGCAGCTATTATGTACAGAATAAATATTATCAAATACCCTTAATAAATGTATTAGATGACTGCGATACTGCATAAAACCTGTGTTGCAGCACTTTTTCTTAAGTTCAGCACTATCAAAAATAATAAACAGAGAAGGCAATTGTAGGAAGTATTAAGTACAATGTATATATTTTTTTGTAAATATCTTTTTTTTAGTTTCACGCATCTTGCATACAGCAGAGCCGGAAGATAGAATCTAATGTCAAGCAGCAGTGAAACTCATATAAGTCATTTCCTATGAATGGGGATCGAACCCACTATTGTCGAGGTTACAGTCAAACTTCACTCTTTCAAAACAAACCCACTTACCCACCATAGCTCTTGGTATTTTACTTAAATATGGTAAAAAAAGTTACGGTTAACTTCTAGTGAACACAATAAAATCGTATGACCGCAGGCGGATCTAGGACATATATAGACTGGTATGATCAACCATCCAACCATTTGAAAATAAAAATGATTACCTAGTAGCAGACAGTAGCAAAGGTTCTATGAATAAAACATCTGTATCTTCAAGACGATTTTTAATTTTTATGTCACTCAAGACTTGCAATGGATTTGATTATCATCGAAGAGATAACTGACTGTACACGTACCAATATACCTATGGGTCAAACCCGAACAGTCACCGAAGTGGGATAGTTTGATCGGTTTTGATTGTACTACGTTAGGGACGTTAATGCCGATAGCTATATTTGTAACGACATTTCTTACAGACCTAAGTGTCATAAAAACTATAAACATCGACGTACCGGTTCCGTTCTTGTGAACAAAATTTTCCGCGAAGTAACCTCGACAAGTGACAGTTGACAGAATATTGATCACTAATTTTTATTGAATATTTTTATAATACAGTACAACAGTAGGACCAGACCTCCATTATTTTATAAAGCCTGAAAGTTTCTGTGCGCATAGACCCAACGGTAAATAAATAGGTACTATTAGGAAATATGGATCTCAGGTGGTGGTTACTTTGGCGGTTTTTAAGTAACTAAGATCCAAAAAATAGTAATAACTTTCGTTAAATTGAATTGATCGGTGAAAACCGATCGTGATATCTGTCCACTTTTTTCGTTGTATATATTATATTTTAAATTACAGTATTTATTATGTTTTTTTGTTGAATATCTATTATGTTTCTTTTTTGTTTTGCAAATAAAAAGGATAAATATCTACAAGGTTACAGTTTTTTTCTTTTGATTGTTTTTCTACTTCATTGTAATTATAAGCTTGAATATCACAAATTGATGTCTTTTTCGTTCGATTCGATAGCATTATTATAGCGATATATGAATATACAGTTCAGACAATAGGAGATAAAGAAATATAAAATAAATAAATGAAATACAATATTCTTGGAGAATATTGTCCTCAAAAATTTAATTATTGAAGATATAAAATGAAGTAAGTTACTGTTTATTCGTAAATGGCGTTTTGTCAACCTAAGGTGTAACAGTTAAATTGATAAAAAAATATTTTAATATGAAAAAAAAAAACAAAGTTAAATTGATAAAAAATATTTTAATATGAAAAAAAAAAAAAAACATTATTAGCCTCTCAGGCAAGTCAAATAAAACAGGATTTATGCCAAATCATTATTCGTTATGTTCACAAAAGTAGGCTAATACAATAGATAAAAGACCTATTGTTTTCATGAAGGTACATAGTGCATTCTTAATAAATACAATTTTTTTATCATACTACTTTGCTAAAAACTGCGGTAACTATCCGGGTATTACATTCGCATCAAATCAAAATCGTTAGACAAAAGATTTCGATTTTATGCAAAAAATATTTGTTTTTTCCTGTACCTTCTCACAACATGTTTTTTCAGGCTTATTAGTGTCACTATAACAACATTTTGGAACGAAGATTTATGCCATTTCCTACAAATCGATAATTGAAAATTTGCACACATCTCGAATCTGACAACTATACGACATTATCATAGCTTAAATATAATTTGTATATAATAAGTGTAATATGCATATCTACGAACTGTAATGTTTTTTATTCAGGTCCTATCACCCTATATTGCTTTGAAAAAGTTTACCACTACTGTAACGAGTAACACAGCTACGTTACAAAGCCAGCAAGTGTCTTTGTTAACATATTGCAAAGAAAAGCGCGAGTTGATAAAACACTAATTTTAAACTTTAAATTGTCATCAGCGCACAGATGACATATCTGACTTTCATTCCCGATTTATCCTATCGCTCAGTATCTCGGAAAATATATAAAAAAGTGTTTCAATTAGGTTCTATAAGCCTACTCCGCTAAATGTTGGAAACATTGAAAATAAATTATTGTTTTATTAAGAATATATTTTATATTATTGACAAAATAAAATTATTTTACAATCCATATTCTTTCTACACACTCTGTGGTCAACTATAAAATATTAAAACTTTGATTAAGGAAAATAACTACAACAACGTATTCATTTATTGCGACCGCTCCGGCCACGGAGGGTAATAAAGATGAGAAATTATTTTTAATAACATTATGGGGCGCGGGACCGGTGACACCACAATATTTTGGTGACGCTAATACCAACCCTTATTACAGAAAATTCTTCGCTCACAAGTAGTGGGTAATAATAATAATCCCTCGACTTTCTTTACGACCTCTCGCAAGCTTTATGTGAGAATAAAAGTTAACCTTATGCGCTTTATATTATAAGGTGATGTGGTCTTCTGATTTAATGGTTACATTTATTAATAGATATGTTCACTTTAAAGAGTACTCGAAACGTCCAAGTGTACAATTAATGTGAAAATTAAATCAAATTCAATCAATGACATTTTGGAGCGTCTAGAGAAGCGAGGCTAATCGATGACATAAATTGGATGTATACTGATTAACAACAATTATCCGAAGCACGATACGCAAATTGAGATTAGAGAGATAATATAAACCGCATAGCATGGCGGCGGCATTAATTGAAAGCCCGTATACTATAAGTAGGCGGTAATGATTGCTCTTGCCAGTACATCTGGTAGCGCTGGCGGCTCCCTTGTGGTCACGTCAAAGTTTAATTCGTGGTGAATGTAATATCGGTACAACGGACAAATTTTCCAGGGGAAGAAGGACAAAAAGGTAAGCCGGTGACGAGGCTCGGTATGCGACGCGATTATGAAACGCCATTTGTCAAGTTTTTATTGGGCTCCCTAAAGCTAAGTCTATTGTTGTGCAACCCCCAGCACCCGCGCCCCCCGACCCTTGTCTGAATCGCGATCATCCGTTATTTTTGCTAGTATGTTATTATATTTTAAATGTATATTTGGAACATTTATCTTCGTACATCAAATAAGCTTATTATAACAAATTAATGCACTTTGTTTTAAAAATGCCTATCCAACATTTAGGTTATCATAAGGATATACTCGTACATACATGTTTAAAATAAACTACTAATATTACTGATACTAATCTATGAAATCATATTGTGCAATATGAAAGGGGGTTAAGGCTAATATTAAACCGTAGAGTTGCGGGCGTAGCGGGTACCGGGTACCGGTTCCGTCGGTGCAGCCATATTTCGCGCATCGCCGGTCAAAGCGTAGCTCTCGCTGGGAAGTCAAATAACTTTAATATCTGTTGCACCCCAACATTAAAGGATTCCTACTCTGCAAAGTTAATACTCTATATGACTCTTATATCTTAACAAGTGGCTCTTCAGTACATAGTAGTTCGTAAACAAAATATTATTTTTAATGTATCGTATAATAATAACTTTTACATTAATAAAAAAAAATGAAGTAGACTGCGTAATGTGAATAATTAAAAAATAGTTATTTTTAATTGTATTAATTATTATTGAGGTCATTGAAATATTTAATATTTTCATTTCTTCAGTTTGGTATCGACGTAAAGCGCTGCGTTTAGTTCCGCCACTCAACACGCAAAGTCTTCAAAATTCCTTAATGGAAACGGAGTTCAAGACACTCCGTTTCCATTAAGGCACAAACTTGGTTTCCAGGTTCCCTCTGCCTACCCTGCTGTGTACGGGATATAGGGTTAAGCTCAAAATAAAACTATTAATGAACGCCAATCATCTTTATATATTACATAGTGTAAAAAATGGCTAATAAAGTAAAAGTAAAGACAGAGAGAAAAATTATAAAGTCAGGCCTAACCTATACTATAGTTTATATGTTTATAATTAGTAGTTAAGTTAGTCTTTAAATTAGGTTTTTGGCCAGTAAAAAGTATCCGTATTTACTCTCCAATCGTAATAACTTTACTATTACAGTGCTAACTCATCTTTCGCATAAACTGCAGGTACTTTGAGAAAAAGGGCAAGGCCACTGACAACTCTATTAGATGTATATTCAAAATGATTTCCTTATTTATAATTAGGGCATTAAATAAATCAAATAAATCAACTCACGCTGTTTCCGTGGGTTCGATCTCCACTCGAGGAAACGAAATATTTATATAGGTACATTTATATTTTCATTTCTTTGTTCTGGTATCGAGGACAAGCGCGGCGTTGAGTTCTGCCACTCAACACGCAATGCCTCCAGAATGCGGCAGAAAGTGGGGAACGGAGTGTCTTAATACTAGGTTCCCTCTGCCTACCCTGCTGTGTGCGGGATACAGCGTGAAGCTGATTTTGATTTAGCTCATGCTTTTTCCTGCATAGCAAGGTAGGCAGCGGGAACCTAGTGTTAAGTACTCCGCTCTTCACTTTCCAATGACTTTTTCGAGGCATTGCGTATTGAAAACTGCAAGTAATCTTTGACACATATATCCACCGAGTTTTGGAGGCAATGTGTGTTGAGTGGCGGAACTCAACTTTGCTTCGACACCGGAGCGAAGAAATGAAAATATAAATGTACCTATATAAATATTTCTTTTCCTCGAATGGAGATCGAACCCACAACTAGTCGATTTTACAGTCACACTTTGTGCTCCTGCGCCACGACTGGCCTCATAAAATATATATGATATATTTTAAAAATTCTTACTAATAGGAACAAAAAGCCATGGAAATGACAATATGTAATTATTATAGTTACGTGACAATAAGCTCTTTTTTGTTTAAATTTAATATCATTGCGAGCAAAAAGTGATTGCATGAAGTCATTATTCAATATCAATACATTAATTATCCAATCATTTTGACTAATGACGTAGAAATAAACTTCTAATTATTTTAATTATTATTAATTTGTCAAGTAAGAATGTAGCCTGTGTTATTATTTTTTTTTTAAATAAGCTCAGTAGCTTTAGAGTTTAGCCATTACAAAAAAAAATAACCTATTTATATACGAAAACAAAAGTAAAAGATAAATATAAAAAAGTTAACGAGAATTCCTCTTTCTTTTCAGAATCCATGGGCTCTGTGGGCGAATAGGACTGCTTATTTGACTTATAATAATTCCGCACAAGCATCGAATATAAATTTCAGGAACTTTGATTAGGGCTGCGAGGCTATTTGATATGTCTGGTGAACGAGAAAGCCGAGAAGCTGCGGCTACTGCACCGGCCGCTAAGTGCAACTTACGAACAACGCTGCCACCTAAAAATAATTACAATATATACTATTTTGAACATCCTTTGTAACAATTTTAATTATTAAACGAAAATTAATACCGATTTTTGCTTAACGTTTTAATAAAATAATTTCAAAATTGATAATAATAAAATAACTTATATCAAAATTTTCTAAAAAATAGTTTGCTGGGCTTAAACAATAAATATATGTTTGAAGGCTCAGGTTATTAATATTTTAGTACCTAAATTAAAATTAAATTAAATTAGCTTCACGCTGTATCCCGCATACAGCAGGGTAGGCAGAGGGAACCTAGTGTTAAGACACTCCGTTCCCCACTTTCTGCCGAATTCTGGAGGCATTGCGTGTTGAGTGGCAGAACTCAACGCCGCGCTTAATCTCGATACCAGAGCGAAGAAATGGAAATATAAATTTAAGTAAATATTTCATCTCCTCGAGTGGGGATCGAACCCACAACCAGTCGGTTTTGCAGTCACACCTCGTGCCGCTGCGCCACGACCGGCCCCATTTTAGTACCTATTTAAAATTAATGGTTGAATTGTTGTAGATTTCAAAAAAAAAGTACAAATACTATGTAATGTATGTATGTAATGATATTTCTAATTAATAACTACTACATTATTTATCTTAAAAAAATTTGCGAACAATATATTTTTAAATTCAAAAATAAATATTAAAATTGAAAAAAATACCATTTCTATGAAATTGGGGTGGTAAGCAAGTTGTGCTTCTCACTTCACTTTCAATAGTTACTTTGTAATATTCAGCCAAATCTACAATTAATTCGATTCCACGCAATTTATCTTGAGCAAATTTTGCCTGTGAGGCCAAAAACATCGCTATGTCCACACTATTCCATAAAGGAATTTTAAATTCTGTAAAAATGGTATTATTCTTGAACAAAAATATCATAAAAATAGTATGGGTTTCTTTATCACATTTAAAACAGATAAAAAAATAAATAAATAGAAAATCAGGAATTACTTAATGCGGAGTATATATCCAGCTCAGTGGCGTTGATGTCTTCCACGCTCAATCTTATACCTTTGCACAAAAGACAAAGTCGAACCACTTGAGCATTTACAAACATTGAGGCTGAGTTCATTTTAGTGGACAGTAATATGCAACATGTCATTATAAGTACGATTCGTTTTCGGACATTTTCAATCTTTTTCTTTCTCAATGTCGGATCTAAAAATTTTACAACATTAAAAGTATCAATTATTGACATTATTTTCTTATCTTTATGAGGCAACGTGGAGACATCACCGCACTTAAATTATCAAAATTTGAGAATATATATTTTTTTGAGTGGGACTCGTCAACAATTGAACACTTTCTGCCACATTTTAACTATGCTATCATAACATTTTTAAACCAATAACTATATAATACGTATGCAACAAGGATTTAACTTATGTCCTTATGTAGTTTTTGACATCCGCAGCTAAGATTGCGGTTTCAAATTTTTAAAGCCAAGCAAATATTCGCGGTTACGAATGCGATTGTCAGTTAAAACTATAAAAAAATCTTAAAGATGTAGAAATAAAATAAAATATCAATATAATTCGACTAACAATTTCTTAGGTATTCCTTCAATACATATATTATATGTATTATTTTATATTATTCGTATATCATCAAAAATTGCTGCGTAATGTTTAGTGATTCGAACCTTAAATATTAAAATTAATGCGGAACTTCTGATGATGAATTCTAATATTTACAACATCCCCACTTTTGTGTACCAAAAAGTAGGAAAGGCGTAATTATGGTGGGAAGTGGGGAACAGTGTACCATGGTGCTACATTCCCTTTACTTACTCTGGCATAGAAAGAAAATAAGATGTTTTTTATTTTGTCAAGTAGAAATGACTAAAAAATTTCACTTTTTTAAAATAACAACAAAAATATCCCTTGCATGATTTACTGAATGTTATTTTCATTATTTTGTGTATTAATTCTAACAAATAAATTTATCATCAAATATATAATTAAATATAACATGGAAATCTCTTTCGATAGAGAAAGGGAATTTATAATTATATAGTTGTAAACAATTATACCTTCAATATTAGCGTAGCTCACGCTGAGGGTGTGTAAATAGCGTTCTAATATCTGGCAAGCCTGACCAGGGACCCCGGAAGATTGAAAACCAAGTAGACTGCAAATATTCCATAACGCAGTTCGGCCACCTTGTTGTACAAGTTTAATATGACTTACTTCTAACGCTAAAATACGGATATATTATATTTATGATATAGTATAATTGTAAATAAACCCACAAAATGCTTCATTGACTACCTTCATTATCACAATCACTTATTATCACCTTAACCCACTCAGAATGTAAAAATGTTGATGTAGAAACTGTTTCTTCATATAAGGCTAAGTGAGACATTTTTTTCAGGTATGACAGTTACAAATTATCGAAAATATAAAGTTATATAAAATAAAATAACTTTCATATATAACGAAAGTTTAAATCACAAAACTAACTATATTAGGATTAAATCTATTTGTAGAATTTAAAATTATTCTATCTTTTCGTCACTACATTATGTTTTGCTATGTAATAATATAAATATGATATTGCCGCGAACAATAATGTTATGTAACTTGTCAAACTTAGGAAAATTAATTTAAAAAAAACTATAATTTAATACACAATGACTACATCCTATACAGCCAAATTATTTATTTAAGAAAAAATAAATGTTAGGTATATTTTTTAAAATTAATAATTATTGTAGTGCTTAACGCATATTGTTGTGCATCGCAGTAGTAAAAATAATGCGTAATTTAAATTAATTAATTTCAATAATATTTTAATTACATGTTAGGTTCAATTTATTCAGAGTCCACTTAGTTTTATTAAAAAAACCTAACTCCTGCATATAGCGCTTGAAACAATCTACCATTCAACTCGAATGTTCTATAGGTATTAGGCTAAAACTCAAAGATATTTTTAATTTTAAATGCATTATTTTTCTATTTTAATTTTAAAACAATAAAATAAATTAACCATTTGTAAAAGACATACAGTATTAAAATTGTTGTATGCCTGGAGCCACATACTTCCAAATTATGAGTAAAATTCTGTCTAATATTCATTGTCCTAACACAATTTTAATTAAAATAATTATTTGATTGGGGAAAGGAGAAATGTGAATAAAAACTTATTACAAGACTACTATTTACAATTAAAAAATATATTATGTTTACATTTCCTTATATAAAGAAGTTGTCACAAGAAAATGATATAAGATATAATTTAAATAATATGTTACATACATTAATAAATAGTAATTATGTGACATTATGTGATAATATTAGTAAAATCAATTAAATTGACATTAATAATGTAATTACTATTAAAAATAATAATTTGACATGTGATAGGCTACACCTATCTTATTTTTATAAAAGACAGATAGCAAATATGCTATTATATTATTTACAATTTAATTTAGCCAATACTGTGGCTATAAAGAACACTCACTGTACCTCTTGAATGGTATACTTTGACTTGTGTGGAATCCGTTCCAAATAATTTAAATTAAATAATAAGACAAAAGAGGCCATCTCTGACAAAATGTTATATAGTAATAAAAATAAAAGTGACAATAATGTAAAAATAAATACTATTTGTCATGATAACATAATACAAACTTGGTGCATCAAAACATACAAGGGATGTTAAATAAAGACTTAGAAATTGATCTATTCTTGTATACTAATAATATTCATGTACTTTGTATTAAGAGCACTGACTTCGAAACTTTGAAGCCATTTTTAATTTTACTAATCACCAAGAAGCTGGTATGTTACACAGAGAAAAAGCAATTCGCGGTGGCTCTTTAATAATTTTAAATAAATCTTACAAGTTTAAGGAACGTAAAGACATTGTGAGCCTCTCTGTTGAGCAAACTATTGAAATGGTCTATGCTGAGCATTTCATTGTTATAAGTGTATACAAACCTCGAACTGGGTTATATGAACACTTTGAAATAATTTCAGAACAAGTATTTGTAAAATTATCTGGATCTAAGAAATTAATTGAAAAATTCTTTGCTGACATTCTAGTTTCAACAACCGATAAACTTATATCCTCCACAACCGTCGCTGAATCTCTGAATCTTAACGAGAGCGTACACAAATTTAACGTAGATTTTAAATTTAAATCAGTCAATTCAAGGGACATCATTAAGACATTTCAGTCCCTTGATATCATGAAAACGTCAGACCTATGGGATACCCCATAAGTCTGACATTCTGTCAAATTGATTAGTTATATAATAGACGCTGTTGCTCCTCACCTCGCAACTATACTAAATAATTGTATAGAGTATGGTGTGTTTCCTGACCTATTGAAATTTAGTAAAGTCATACCTATATTTAAATCGGGTAGTACATCTGATCCCAATAATTTTCGACCTGTTTACTACCCTCGTTCAGTAAGATTTTTGAAAAAAATATTCTAAATCAAATATTACTGCATTTTGATTAACACATTCTCATGCACGATAAACAGTATGGTCTTTCAACTACAGATGCTGGTATAGGTCTTATAAAGAATATATAGAATATCTTAATAAGAAGACGTGCACTCAATCTTCTGACCTCTTATTTAGCTAACAGAGTTCAAAGGATTGATGTGAATGGCAAGAAATCTCCTGGCTCCGTAATCAGCATGGGGGTCCCACAAGTGTCTATTCGATTCGAAAAAGGACCACCTTTTTTCTTTTTAATATATATAAATGATTTACCGTATCTAGTTGAAAAAAACCATGAGATAGTATTGTTTGCTGATGGCATTTCATTGATTTTCAAAATAAAAAGACGACATATCGTATATGACGATATAAACAATGCTCTCTCGAAAGTATTACATTGGTTCAGTGTTAATAACTTACTATTGAATAGTAAAAAAACTAAATGTATTATTTTTAGAACACCTAACACGAAAGTTGTTAAAGCCAATGTACTCTTGAATGGTGAACCCGTAGATCCTGTCGATTCTCGGTGTCACCATAGACTCCAAATCACAGTGGGGACCCCATATTGATGGATTGGCGAATAGACTTAGCTCCGTAGCTTTCGTGGCTAAAAAAATTAGATCATTAACTGACGTAGAAACGGCCGACTTGTTTACTTCAGTTACTTCCATAGTATTATGTCTTATGGGATTTTACTTTAGGGTAATGCAGCCGGTATTCAATCAATATTTGTCCTACAGAAGCGAGCTATTCGTGCAATCTGTAAGGTTTAAAACGACAAAAGTTTAAAGAAATTAATATATTGACAGTTGCATCTCAATATATTTTTGAGAATGTTATGTATGTTTAGAAAAACATTAATAATTTTACCAAAATTGGTGATGTTCATAATATTAACATTAGAAATAGGCATAATCTTGGTGCACCTGTAACTCGGTTGCATGGAATCCGTAATTATTTTATGGGACAATGTGTACGCTTTTACAAAACGCTTTTCCCATAAAACGTCAGCGAATTTTCTTCTCCTTCTTCTTCATGGCATTAGTCCCGGCTTTTGCCAGGGTCTGCCTTCCTACTCAACCTACTCCACTTTGCACGGTCTTTAGCGTGCTCGGTGGTTAGACTCACTCCAGGCACTTGCATCCGACATAGTTCTTCTTGCGCCGGTTCTTCTCTGGTCTGAGGCATTAACTTTAGTGAACTGGTGGTAAATTATTTGACGTTCAAAAAATGAAGCGTGTAACTTCTTATTTTAAACAAAATCATTTGAATTTGAGCTTTCGTTTAAATACATTCAAACTTTGAAAGCCACAAAATATTATAAAAAGACATGTAACTTATATGATTAGCTTAGATTAAGTATTTTAAGCTTTAAAAAAATATTTAGTATCTGCTTTGTTTATCGTCCATTAGGACGTTGTCATTTTCAATTAAAAAAAAATCATAGTGAACTGTTTATGTAAGCTAATTACTAATAAGTAAACTTTTTTTCACAACATCACGCTGTATCTACAATGTCTTTTCTTTTTCTTTACTTTTAGCCTAATTTTTAAAACAAAAAACGTGTCGAATGACAGAATAAAACATCGGGCTTTGTTTTGTTGTCAGAGTGGGTAAATGAAAATAGTTTATTTCGTCAAATGGGCACTCAACCCATAACCGTCGCGTTTATAGTCAGTCACTGTGCTTGAATAATATTAAAAAATAATAATCAGCTTCACGCTGTATCTCGCACACAGCAGGCAGAGAGAACCCAGTGTTAAGACACTCCGTTCCCCACTTTCTGCCGAATTCTAGAGACATTGCGTGTTGAATGGCAGAACTCAACGCTGCGCTTTGCCTCGACACCAGAGCGAAGAAATGGAAATATACATTTAAATAAATATTTCATCGAAATCACAACCAGTCGGTTTAACAGTAACACTTTGTGCCACGACTGACCTCAATAATAATATTGATTA
The DNA here is from genome assembly GCA_021202915.1 of Heliconius himera. Taxonomy (NCBI): domain Eukaryota; kingdom Metazoa; phylum Arthropoda; class Insecta; order Lepidoptera; family Nymphalidae; genus Heliconius; species Heliconius himera. Next base: position 1,012,888 of record JAJHJA010000001.1, on the reverse strand, counting down.
TTTACAATTAAATTGTCATCAGAACTAAAGATTTATTCCAAATTTCAGGATAATTAGACAAAAGGAAATGTATCACATTTACTTTGCAAGCTTATGACGTAAGTGTAAAAGAAGATCTACGAATATAATAACGTGAATTGGTTTCTGGAAAAAATTAAGAGTTACAGGTTGAGCAAGAATTTCTGGTGTACACATTTGAGGTCTGAGTTTTAGATAGATAATAAGTAACATAGATAGTTATACTTATTTACCATTACATTTACATGATAAAGGAGCTTTAAAGCGACTTTATATAACGGTTTATGTGATTTTTTAAATATTTTTTAACTTTAACTGAAAGTCGAAAACTAGAGCTGATAAAAAATCTAAAAGCAACAGTAAACATTTTCTTGACTGTAAATGTTATTTAAAATAACGTCATCAAATATTTTCTTGAAAATTATATATATAACTAATTCTACTGTCTAACTCTCCCATTATCATTCACGTCGAAGTAATAATGGTTTATTAAATTTATTCGTAAAATATGGTGATTGTATTAAATTTATTTCCTTAAAGATTTTAAAATTATTTTAGATAAAAATAAGTATAGTAAAAGAATATAACATGAAAATTTTTTTCTTCTTTCAAATTTTTATGCAAAGCTTTTAATTTGATAATCCGCAGACGTACGTAATAAACGGAATAGTAAAATGGATGAAAAGGAAAAGCGAGACAGTATGGGCGTGGCGGCCACAAGGCGTTGATTTTTCTCTTTCGCTCCGCCCAATGGAAAATATCCATGTCCCGCCCTAACACCATTTATACACATCTTTTGAAAATAAAAAGCATACGTATTAAAGTAGGACGTGTGCACTGTGTGAGATTATATAATATTAATTCAGTGTAGTGAATTATATAAAACAAGAGAATGATAATTAAAACATGTTCTGAGTATAATAATTCAATATATTTTTTATGAACAACATAGGATGATAGACGATCAAAGACGATATCAAAGCTCATCACTGCTCTTGAGATACCTAGATGATCTAAACGTATCAATAAATCGGAAACGTATGTTTTTTCAAGATAAAACAAAATCTTCTAGTCTTTATGGTTGAATCTACAGCTAGATTAATTATGCAAACGCTGAAAATTTCTTTTCAAGTAAAGCTCAATCTTAACCTGCAGAGAAATCGGTGTGAATACAAACTGAAATCTAGATATATAGAAGAGCATCGATAACACAATCGAACACCGATCAAGCGGCGGCTTGCGGCTAGACAGCTCAATTTCAGCGACGGTTACGTCCACAGTACCAGTAATATTAGTTCCGCCTAGTATTTCCTGCGATATCTCTCTGATATATAATTTATACCAGAAACCATATACAACATTTAACGTATACCTACATAAGAATAATGATATTAAAAATAATTAAGTAATTGCAGATTTTAAACTTCAAAACCTAAAATAACTGAAATCAAACTGCCGTATTCCAATTTCTTCATTTATATTTTTTTTATTTGAAAATATCCTTACAAAACTCTGATGTTACTCTAATTATTATTGTTCTCAATTTTGACTTTTTAGTAAAATCTAGAGTCAACTGTTATAAAAATAATATTATCTCTAATTATCTATGTCAACGTCAACTTTCCAAGTCATTTAGTGGGATAGATCTTTTGTCTATGACACTAAGTAATGATAAAAGTTTAGCTTTATATGTAAACTAAGTTGAGCTTTGTATGTATATACAAAACATTTTTTTTCTTAATATTTTAATATTGTGAATAGGAAAGTAATCTTGTCTGCCTCTTACGTTTTCGCAGCTAAACCATTGATCGATTTTGATGAAATTTGGCACAGTGATAGAGTTGACCTTGAGAAAGTGCAAACTTGCATAGTACAAAACACAAGTAGCTTTTTATCGTGTAACATGTGAGAAAAATAGAGGATGATAGTATTTATGGGAGTAGTTTACAAACGTGCGATTCACAGGTGGAGATACCTTTTTAATTACGCAACAAATTTTGTGAAAGTTTTCACTAATGGACAGTGATTTAAATATTTTTTATATTCCATGCATATTATATTATAGTGAAGCCGATAACACCGAAAATTTGCAATTTGTTGTTAAAAGCATGTTTTAAATTCAGAAATTATTTTATTAGCCTCAAAAATGTAGCTCTCTCAATGATTCAAAGATCTGCCTAAAACTACTTCGCTAAGCGCTGTTACATCTGTTGTTATAAAATAAAAATGCGATAAAAAAAATTATACATCCTAAACTGTTACTTAAAATCAAAAATGATGAAGGAAACGTAGAAATAATTCTATTCGACGGTCCCCACTTGACATACGAGTAGTTTGCCAATATTCATATTATTGTAACAATTTGTCATCTAGTTCTTCCAAAGATGTCTGTAAAATGTTGTTTGCGTGTATTAAAAAAACTATTTTGGCTCGTTTTTAGGGTTCCCTACCTTTTAAGGAAAAAAGGAAACCTTATAAGATCACTTTGTTGCCCGTACGTCCGTCTGTCTGTTTGTATGTCGGTCAAGAGCCTTTATTTCAGGAACGCTTGGAGATATCAACTTCCAGTTAACCTAGAATTATACAATTTGGTAACTACGGGTAGTACCAGTTCAGGAAAAGCTATATTTGTGGTTCAATCCTCAAAAATAGCCTTAAAAAGGTGGCGAAATTTGGTATTAAAGTCGCAAGTTTAAGTGAGGTATTAGATGAAAGGGCTCTGGCTAAGCCTCAATGGATGAAACCCTCAATGGGCGAGCCCAACTTGCACTAGTCCAGTTTTTTTACTTCTTAGATTTGATGCAGTCAGGTTTACGTTTCTAATCATTATTTTTTTATACTTGTAATAGATAACTTAATTAATAAAAAAATATTAATAATTTAAATAACTCATTTAGCGAGGTTCCTCACGATTTCGTGAGACTTGAGCTAAGCTTTGCATTTGTAAAAAGTAAAATTTATAAAATTTATAAATAGGGATCAAAAAAATATATATATCACTAATTTTTCTACGACGGACATCTTCATAATTTTCTCGTCTTATGCTCAACTAGCAGAAAGCTCAGCTTAGCCCTCGCGGACTGTCCCTGTAAAATGTATAATAGTATTTAATTATTTTTGTTATTGATAGCCCAGTGATATAACCGTGGACTACGAAAGTACACATCGTACACATACGTGTAGAGATACATCATACGTGTAGTGTTGATGGAGGTGAATAAAAAATCTATTCACGTTTACCACTGAGTTCAATCAACACCACTTTAAATGTACATATAGTGATAACACAAATAGTAAATCGCAATTTAACAGTAGTATAATAACAAAGTCAACCACAAACATGTATATGAAACAAAACACTATAATATAAATTTGGAAAATAATAAAAAAAAAAGAAAGATGAAATCGAGGGCCTCACGTAAAAGAATGAGAAATGAACTAAAAAGTAAAAAATAATGTTGCTTCTTTCCTCGTATTAGAGATCCAATTTTTTAGTTTTTCTCTGAATATTGCCTTTTATATAAGGTCACTTATTGGCTTAATAAATGATTTGGGCTGCTGTTGCCTTCCTCGGATAAGTTACCGATATCTAATAATATGAAATTTTATTTTCAAATTAATCTGACGTTTCAAACTCGTTCAAAGTTTCCGTTACAGAGATAGCTAAAAATGGAGTTGTCGAATATAGATCCTCTTCCTTTTTGGAAAAAGGAGTCGGTAAAAAAAATACGCGTCGGACAACAACATCCTCCAATTTTATCGTGGATTAATTAAAAATAATATCTAAAACTGCAGGAAAATGAATAATATTGACAACATTTTACGTATACGATATACTATAATTCAATATAAATTTATAATTTGACATTTCCCTTCCTGCACTATTGTTGGTTATATCACACAGGGGATTTTTCTGTCAACAGCTGATATGTAAATGCTGCAGGAGTTAAAGGTTTGGAAAATGCTCATATTTATATTATCGGTGTTATTTATTTTCTCCGGCAAAGGATAAAATATAGCCGTATGGAAATGCGGGGATTTGGCGGGTGCGGTACCGTTTGACAAGATGACAGTTATAGGAATGGGTGGAGGGTTATGAATATGTCCTGTTAACTCCTTTATTGCGATTTTTCCTTTTACGTCCAAAAGTACCGACTGTTGATACCATAAAAAACATAAATTTATGATTGACACCGTAGAGCGCGTTTTATTGTATAACATCACAAAATAAATTTATATAAACTACGTCACAGTAGGATAAAAATAGGATAATAGCTATACTAGATTCTATTAGTAAATTAATTATTATAAATATACTAAGTTAGTTAGGTTAGTTTAAGTTTTTTACTTTTACTTACTTTAAGTTCGTGGCGCAGCGGCACGAGGTGTGACTGCAAAACCGACTGGTTGTGGGTTCGATCCCCACTCGAGGAGATGAAATATTTACTTAAATTTATATTTCCATTTCTTCGCTCTGGTATAGAGATTAAGCGCGGCGTTGAGTTCTGCCACTCAACACGCAATGCCTCCGGAATTCGGCAGAAAGTGGGGAACGGAGTGTCTTAACACTAGGTTCCCTCTGCCTACCCTGCTGTGTGCGGGATACAGCGTAAAGCTAATTTAATTTAATTTATTTTATTTTAATATACTAAGTTATCTGTTTGCCAGGTACATCTATCGTTGAATTTAGTAAATGAAAGTGTATGACATCTTATAATAATACTAGTATATATAATTTTTTTTAGTTTCATGTTGTATCCGGCACAGAGCAGGTTAGGCAGAAGGAACCCAATGTCAAGACACTCCTTTCCCCATATTTCTGCAGAATTTCGGAGACACTGTGTGTTGAGCGAGGAAATGAAAATATATAATATTTCACTTCCTCGAGTGGGAATCGAACCCATAACTTCACGTTCGTGTTTACAGTTAATCTTTGTGACCCTGCGATACCACTGGCCTCTGATATATGTATGTATAATAATATATTAATTAAATATATAATATATTTAAATAAGCAAAATAAAAAGATATATAATATATTTAAATAACTCTTCAGTTAAATTTCCCATGCATTTCCTTCTACTATATTTCTTAAAGCAATGTAATTTAAAAACTTTCATTTTGAGTGTTTACCGGATGCAATATCCTCGTTGGAATGTGGCGATCTAAAAGTTTTCTTTGTTTAGTCGTCCGTATAATCGTATGCAAACCATACGATACTTTGGAGATAAAATATATTACAAAATAACATTGTAAAATACATAGTTTTTATTATAACACATTAAGCGTTTTACTAATGGCCGTGTGTAACGAGTGTCGTCTGACGTCATCTGATACCGTTCAATATCAGCAGTGATAAATTGTAAAAAAATATATATCGTAAAGAAAATTGTGCTATAGCCGGTCGAAAGAAAGTGTACTATCCTACGATCTCTGCATATTTACACACGTATGAATTGCACATTTGCTTGAGAGGGTGCGAAAACTTGTTGTTATCGCGAACAGGCCAATTTCGGGGAATGGATACTAAGTCCTAACTCTCCTATCTCTTTAATGTCACGTGAAGCCCGCTTTCTTTTAAAATATCGACATGAGGCATATCGGTACCGAAACGACGTGTGCTCTCCGAGCAGGCAATTTAGAAAGGATTTGCTTTACTGCCACAGGGCTATGTGGATCGGACTAACTAGGATCAAGTGGCAACTTTAAACATTATCCACTTTCGCAAATTTCTTGAATGATTATAATATACTATGGTTACGTTGTGATCATGTCGGCAATTGTAATAAGTGAAAATACTTACAATTTACTTTAAGCATTTAGTAAAATAAATTATATAAATTAAAAAATTAAATCAGCTTCACGCTGCATCCCGCACACAGCAGGGTAGACAGAGGGAACCTGGTGTTAAGACACTCCGTTCTCCACTTTCTATAAATTATATCTAATATTTAAATATAGAAAATTATATATAAATAAAAAACTCAAATGAACATCGCAATAAAGATGTTTGTATGAGATTGGTGTTCAATATTGTCTAACGAGCTTTATTGAATGTCGTGACCGTTTGGCTGTCGATCGTCGGGTGTCGGGGGCGAGTTCGCGCCTCAGTGGCCGCCCTTTGAGGGCAAACCATGCGAGAAGTCATCCACTTATCGTCAGCGCGATCTCATACCGATGTTTTTCCCGTTTTTCCCCATCTTTTCGCCTCGGCAACCGTACTCCGAACGTTTCGTAATTGAATTAGTCGAATCAGCTCACAAACTTGATATAAATTAATGATGACATATAAATCATGTTAATTAGCTTTATTTCATTTAGTTATTATTGTTACAATATCCTAAAACCAGGCGATTCAATAATAATATAATAAAAATGTATTAGTTATATTTTTACTTAAATTTTACTATCAAATATAATATGATAACAAAATACAGGTATTATACTCATATGAATATGTATCTGTGTATGTACGAATGTATGAAAAATATGCAACTGTAATTACCTTTGCACTGGCTGAGTGGAATCAAATAAAAAGGCAATATGGATTGAGTTTCTAAAGGAGGTCGATTCAGGCGCTCGTTTCGCATTAAATAAAATGCAATCGAAATGTAATATGAAATATTTAGCTACAATCTTATTCGTAACTAGAAAGTTTTTATATTTTTGCTGTAGTTAACTTTTATTTAATACACATAAATCATGCCCAATTTTTAAAGGTAAGTGTATATGTTTTTACAACAAGTCTCTAAAACATTAATCTCTTTAAACGTTAACTAATTACCGCCTGCAATTTCGTTGGTACGGATTTAATGAGACGATATCGTATCATATTCATATACTTACTTACTACTTAATAAAATAACCTCATAATTTTTTTGTAAACGTTCTAATTTTTTTGTCTCTTAGACTTTTTCTTTAAATGTTTCAGAACATTGTATTTTTCAACTTACACTATTTTCCATGCAAAGTGAACCTAATATCAATCTAATGAACTTTTAAGAGATTGATTGTTGAATAACGAAACTCTACGATGTGCTTAGTCTTTTTACCGAAGCGGGGAAATGGTTAATTTATATGTATATTTTAATTTCTTCATTCTGATGTCGAGGCAAAGTGCGGCGTTGAGTTCCGCTCCTAAGCACGCAATATCTCCAGAATTCAGCGGAAAATGGGTAACGGAGTGTCTTAACACTAGGTTCACTCTACCTACCCGCAGTTCAGTGCGCGGGATACAGCGTGAAGTAAAACCAATCGAAATATATTATTTCCCCACATCTTTCGCCTAGACGGTGAAACGCTGTCCCACTGCGCCACGATGATCTTAATTTTTATTTTTTTTTTATTTTTCAACAAAAATTGCCCAACATTATGAATAACTTTGCCTATAGCGCTGAACCATCTTGGGCTAAGGCATAATATTCACAATATTTATTTAGAGTTTAGCTGGATTATTATGGATCAGGCACAGTTGATGTAGAATTTCTACATCAAGTGTGACAGAACTAAAAAAAAATATATAAAAAATAGACAATAGAAAAAACTTTGAAGTTTAAGGTTCATGATTTTTCTTAAAATATTCAGTGTACGTATATATTTCAAATGGTTTTTATATATCACGCACAATTACTAAACATAAATATATTTACATCCATAACAGTATCAACTGTGACACCCATCAACCACGCCGACATTCCGAAATACATGTTCTGAAAATATAAATCGGAATATTATTTTTGTCTATCCGCCACAACTAATTGCGTAGTGAGTGCGACGTCGGGTGCAGTTTGCGGTCAGCTAGTGCAGGATTGCTGTCCAACGTTTTGTCGGGCTTTTTGTACCAGGGGCCGGTTCGCCGTCTAACTGGAAACATATATTAGTGATTAAATCATATATTCGATTTTATCTCATATACTCGATTATCTGATTAAACATATACTCGATTTTATCTCATATACTCGATTATCTGATTAAATCATATACTCGATTTTACCTCTGCACTATAAACATATATTGTTGATTAAATCTTATACTAGTTTTTTACTCCTCGTTGCAATAGTCTATGGAGTGTTATCTATTATGGAGTAAGGAGGATCTACTAAGTTTAAAGTTATTTTTTTTTAAATTTTCTATTTGTTAATCGAATAAAATTATTTTAATATTTGTTGTCAAACTGTTTTTTTTTTAAATTTTATTTAATTTCGTTTTAACACAGCGCCTTACTCGATAACTTATAAGTAAAATATAATTAAATAATTATAAATAAATACTAACATTACATTAATATTAACTTGTTAACGCATCCAAACTACGCATTTCACTATAATCTAACTAACAGCCTATCGAATATAATATGTATATATTATTTGTTAATTAGTATATCGACAAAGTTGGAAACGTCACGTCGTGCCTGGTCCAGTGGTGACGACGTGTTTTGCGCCAGTGACACGTGACGGCGTAATTAGTGCGTGACCGCCGCCGCCCGCCCGCCGCCCCACCGTGTCGACACGTCGCGCGACATGTTTACAACTCTCCACTCGTAATGTTGACCATACATTTATTATTTGAATTTAAATTAACTTTATATTTGAATTAAAATTGTTAATTTAAAAAAAATTACGTTTTTGTTTTTTGCGGGTAAGCAGTATTTTATTGTTTTAAAATATCAACTTCACGCTGTATACCTATGGTAGTTAGAGGAAATTAAAAAGGTAGAGTCAAGACATTCCGTTAACCACTTCTCGCCGTTTTTTGGAGGCATTGCGTGTTGAATGGCGGAACTCAACGCCGCTTTGCCTCAAATATAAATTTCAAAATATATCTCAATTCCCCGTTTAGGAATCGAACCTGCAACCAATTGCATTTACAGCCACACACTAGTGCCCATGCGCTACGACTCTCCTCGACCTCTTTACTGTATTCCGAGTTCCCAAAATTTAAAGAAAACCGTGTTCTCCATTGCTACAAGTATCAGATACGTCGCGCACAATCAATTCGTGGTAAATTGTATAAAAAATACATTTCAAGCTCGAGCAGGCAGCGAGATGGTTTCTTTATTAGTTTTCCCGAAGGCAGTGCCGCAGTGGTGCTCGCGGGGGACGTGTGAAAAAAAATCTCGGGATTAAGCCCCGTTTATAGGGCTCCAAGGCGGACTTATTGCTGTAATACAATCTCTGTTATGTCGCGCTAGGATTATCCATATCAGCGGGTTTTAGAAGGAAATGTTGTTGGTAAATTTTATGTGTTAGCTTTTATATTACAGGTGCTACGCTACGTATACTATTTGTTTAGATATGAATATAGAATGGATTATTTGAAAAGTAAATTCAATTATAAAAAATATTTTAAATTACTTTAAAAAAAATGTTTTTTTTTTTGTAGAATAGTTGAGTGTTTGTAACGATAGCTATATTTTCAAGCCCCACCTAAAGTAAAGACACGTAGAAAATCCTTGCAAATTGAAAAGGCCATTATCGAGTGTAAGCAATTTGCCCACAGCTGGTGCGGTTTCGAGCCACTATTTCGTCGAAACCAGATTTCCCTACTGGTGTTTATGAAAGTCAGTGATGATATTAAAAATATATATTTAGGTTGCTCTTAATATTATTTCGTTATTTGAAATTTTATTTATTTTATAAAAACTTTTTAATAGTTTAAGCAATTTTTAAAATGAAAATTTAAATTTGTAAAAAATTATGGCTCAAAAATTCGGAGGAATGTGGGAAGCGGAGTGTCTTAACACTGAGTTACCTCTGCCTATCTTGCTATGTACGGAATATAACGTGAAGCTGATTATTAATAAAATATATAATAGAACTATAATATAATAAGTTTACATTTAAGTTATAAAAAAACACTAAATAAGTACTGTTGTATATATAAATAACACGATATTTTTTTTATAATACTTCTCAAAAATGTTTTTTCTTTATTAAATATATTAAAAAGGCATAATAAATAAATTAACTTGCACCAGCTGAAGTCGTTAAGGGAAGAAATCTCGTAAATAAGTGAGATGTTGACGAGCGTAGCGCGGGAAGAATTGAAAGTAGGGTCTGGTAAGCGCAACTTACTATCTCTTTGGATTTCTCGTACGACCTACGACTGACGCACTGAAACTCAGTGCCAGATATAGATTGAAATTTAAAATATAAAATGAAAATTTTAAATATAAAAGCTTTGATTGCCTAAGATTGCTTTATATTTGCTTACTAATGTTAGGCAAACCAACAAATCAGACACAAAATCCAGCTTTTACAATAAATTTATTTACACTTGTTATATACACATATACTCTCGTAGTCACAATATTGAAATATGAATTGTAATGACAAGTTGTCTTGACAATATCTTAGAACGTAATGAACATGAGTGCCGTGTCGTTTGTGCTTATATTGGAAATCCACCGGAAAAGACGCAGCACACTACCGCCACTTAATACAATCGACAATGGAAACAATATCAAATGACGTACTCGTAATTACAGTGACACCTATTACTACATTATAAGTAACTTATGCTAACACTAATTTGTTGTTAATTCAAACACAAACACGCAAAATTTTACATTATTACAATTCCACTGTTGATTTTAGTGAATAAAAATTATGATGAAAAACAAATAAGGCGTCGGTTATTAAATTTAGTCTCGACTTTACTCGATTTTATAAAATAACACGATAATTGAAAATTAAAAGAATTCTGTTTAATATACACTACCATATCCTTGCCCAATAATAAAAATAATATGATAAATATGACGATAACTACAGCGTCGACTATAATATTGTCAATATTACTATAACATCGGTAAATTGAGCGCATTAACTTAATGGTGTTTAGAAAGTTATGCGTGGAGGAGAGAAAATTTCAGTTTTCTGGAACTTGGTTAACCGGTACCAGATTTAGGTGATTAGCAACATCTGTCTTACTTGGAAAATAATATTTACTTAGAAATAGGACTCCAGGACACGCCTACAAAATTATTACAAATTCAGTCAAACTTTAAAGAATTTCACTTTTAAATCTGTTTTAGTTGGTTATGAAATATAAATTTAAAAAAAATGAACAGTTTCACGCTGTATTCCGCACACACTATGGTATACAGAGGAAACCTGGTGTTAAGATACCCCGTTCTCCACGTGTTGAGTAGCTATACTTAACGCCTCGCTTTGCCTCAACACTAGAGCGAAAAACAAAAATATACATTTAAACAAATACTTCACTTACTCGAGCGGAGATCGAACCCAAAACCAGTCGCATTTACACTGACCTTTTGGCCCCTTCGGCTCACTGGCCTCACATATACATATTTGAATTACAAAATATTAATTAAATCAATAACTTAAAGCCAACTGTCATTAGTAGGAAACATTTGGACTAATTTGTTACAGGCGTGGCGGGTGACGCTAAACGTGCTGCGGCCCCGCGGCTGCACCTGTCAGAATATTAGATCGGGGACATTAATCTACCACCGCAGCCGGCCGTGCCTTCGCTAGACAAACAATCAAAAAGCCCATTCTGGAGCAAAGTCGCGGTTTACCATCGTTTTCATATCCGATCTCCGGCCGTAGAGTGACATCCGGTGCTTACTGTTCATAAAGTTTACTTTGGTTTCTTGTAAACTATATAAAAGGAACATGCGTGGTACATTTAAATAACCTTCATTAGAAAGTTTAATGTATTGATAATATTTGCATAAATATATGTACCTATTTACATAAAAAGATTCATAATTATAAGCTGATAATATTATAATAACAAAAATGTTATGTTCATTCCAAAAGGATTAACTTACAAATAAACAACATTGTGCAGGGGCACAAAGTGTGATTGTAAAACCGACTAGTTGTGGATTCGATCCCACTACAGGAGATGAAATGTTTACTTAAATGTATGGTTCCATTTGTTCGCTCTGGTGTCGAGGCAAAGCGCGGCGTTGAGGTCTGCTACTCAACACGCAACGCCTACATAATTCGGCAGAAAGTGGGGAACGGAGTGTGACATTAGGTTCCCTCCACCTACCCTGCTGTGTGCGGGATACATCGTAAAGCTGATTTGATTTGATTTAATTTTTTTAAACAACTGTGTACATATGTATCGTGAATTCGTATTAATCCTATCATTCTTTATATGTGAATAATTTAATTTTGCCTTAAATTTATTTTATCGTTTATTGTGTAGCAATAAGAAAAAAACTTAGCAAATGTTTCTTATAAAATTCGCATCTCGCAATATGAGATCTCTTTGTTATTTTGTGGGGTCGAAACTTATTCATCCCGCAAATCCGCTCATGTATGAACCAAATCCCGCCCGGTCACCGCTGATTGCATTGTCATGTCTAGTGGACCGGTACCGTGTAAGCAAATATAATCGCTATGTCTTTACAATAAGGGCTATAATAAATAAGCAAAAACGTGAAGTCACCGGAACCCACGTCGTATCGGTTTGTAAAACAAGCGGGCCAACGTGATTGGAATGTTTTATTTGACCCTCAGAACATATGAGACTGGTGTGATGTATGTTTTTCTGTTGACGTGAAATTTATTGAAACATATTCGATGATGCTATAATTAGATGTGGAAATTCTGGATTTTTCTCTGTGATGGTATTTTATTTACAATATATCTGAGTATTGATGATGAGGCCAGTCGTGGCGCAGGGGCACGAGCGTGTGACTGATCGATAGATTGTGTTCTATTCCCAGTCCAGGAAAACTGAAATATTTAGTGTTTACGTTTCTTTGCTCTGGTGTCAAAACAAAGTGATGCTTCCAAAATTTGGCGGAGAGCGGGGAGCAGAGTGTCTTACCAATAGACTCCATTTGCCTGCACTGTTATAAAGTAAAGTTGTAAGTAACAAAAAGTACTATTAAATGCTATTAGGTAATATTATAAACTAACTTACATGTTTTTCTCCCAAAGAGTGAAGCTCGTCACGTCTTCAAACTTATACAATAACGGAACTCTTCCCGTCACACTCCGCGACATCTGCTACCTGTTACGAAGTGATATATCATATAATGTTGATGGCCCATCCATATTATAATACAAAATAGTTTTTAAAAGAAAATGACATGGTTATGATTTGGTATACGATTTGGTGAAATGCAATTAGATATACATACACATCAGGGTAGGCAGAGGGAACCTAGAGTTAGAGACACTCTGATACCCACATTTATCGAATTCTGGAAGTAGTGAGTGGCGGAACTTAACGCCGCATTTTGCCTCGACACCAGAGCGAAGAAATGAAAATATTAAATATTTCATTTTCCCTCGAGTGGCAACCGAACCCACACATACAATCGAACCCTTCACCCCCTTGCGCCTCTGCGCCACGACTGGCCTCTTTTAAATAAAAAAGTATTAGTAATTATTAGATAATAATTAGTAATTGTTGGATTTTCTACATTAACAAAACGAACTAAAGTGGCATGGCCCCATTATCAGTGGCGGCTTACCGTTTAACACGCACTAAGCCCCGACGCGGGCTCGATTTATGTCCAGCCGTAATTTGCTATCGCCCATTCCTACCAAAGCTCAATTCTCGATTACTTATTGACCATCGCATCGTGTTGACGTAGCCTCTGTAAGTTATTTATTAGGTGGCAAAAAAATATGAATAAAATCTTTTTTATTGTTTAAATTTTTGAATTGGGTACTTAAAAATAAAAAATAAATCAAATTCACGCTGTATCCCGCACACAGCAGGATAGGCAGAGGGGAATCTAGTATTAAGACACTGCGTTCCCCACTTTACTTACTTTTTAAAAAAAAATATTTAAATATTAATATTTATATATGTATATATATTTATCGCCAATAACTATGTAGTGTATTTAATTTTGTTAATAAGATTTTATCATATTACCGCAAAAAATATATAACAAAAAATATTATACTACAAAAAAAAAAACCAATATTATACTGTAAATTCCAATATTAACAATACATACAATACAATACTACTACTAAAAATGCATAAATACAATAATAATATTTTCTAATAGTATACTACATCGGTGTTTCAGTACACACGTAGCACGTCAGCGGCTGCTACGGACCGCTACGCTAATCCCCCGATCCGCGAAAGCCGTGCATTTCACGCCTCTTTATTACATTAATTTAAATGTTTGCCCAACGGATTAACGCTGATCCTCTCCCTCCGGCATAAATAAATCCCCGATATTGTGATATAAGCAGTTATACGAGAATATCGATGTCTGTGGCAAACGGTTGTTGGCAATTTGGCATATGAACGAACACAAATTAATTGCTTTTCAATCTATCAATGGTCGCTAATTACATTAGGCTCACTCGGTTTTGTTAATGGCACAACACTATGGACGCCATTTAAGTTTGGAACTTGATGTTATAAAAATGTATATTTTAAAAAATATATAATATTCCAACAAATTGGTGGAAACTGGGGAATGGAGTGTCTTACCACTAGGATACTGCTACTACCCTGCTTTATATATGGGATACAGCTACACTACCCTGCTTTATATATGGGATACAGCGTGAAGCTAATTTGATATATATATATATATATATATATATATATATATATATATATATATATATATATATATATATATATATATATATATATATATATATTATAGATTCAAACATATATACTATTAAGTGAGATGACAAGTTTAAAGTGCAAACAGAGTGGAATGCGTTGTATCACCGAAGCCACAGCGCGGCTCTAGTGCGGATTATATCTGTCAACGCACCTGTATTCGCAACAAACGGCCCTAATTAGTCACGTTAAGCCATCGGAACGTAAGCGAAAATATTTACTGGTGCCGGAAGCTCTAAGTTATTGCTCTATAATCGGATAAACGGGGATCACTCGCTGGAAAATTGTATTATCGTTGCTCTAAAGCGTTCACAAGTCGCCGCTTTACGACGGCAGACGACGGCAGACGGGGGCATGCAAACATAAAAATTCTCTATCGGGACTAATAGGAGCGAAACAAATAAAAGGATACGTAAATAGAAGCGTTGGATAAATTCCGGTGGGGTTCGAGTGCGCGTAAATCCGCGCGATTTGTATCTGTGACAAGGGAGTGCGGGCCCGTCGCCCCCCGTCCCCCGCCACCCGCCGCCGCCGCCCGCCGCCGCCGCCCGCCGCTACTCCCACTTTAACAATTAATTTGACAGATAATATTTCTACCGCAAATACAATAAGTGGATTCGGAATGTCATTTTTTTTTTCGCTGCAAAAGCTTATTCCATAACATTAAACGTATTGTATTTTTGATATTAAAGTGCATATAACAAACAGCATTATTGCAAAAAAAACGTGAGGCCGGTCGTGGCGCAGCGGCACAAAGTGTGACTGTAAAACCGACTGGTTGTGAGTTCAATTCCCACTCGAGGAGATGAAATATTTACTTAAATTTATATTTCCATTTCTTCGCTCTGGTGTCGGGGCAAAGCGCGGCGTTGAGTTCCTGCACTCAACACACAATGCCTCCAGAATTCGGCAGAAAGTGGGAAACGGAGTGTCTTAAAACTAGGTTCCCTCTGCCGACCCTGCTGTGAATGGGATACAGCGTGAAGCTGAAAAAAAAAATACATTTATGAAGAAATAATTTTCTAATACACCACGTTGAGTCCCATAGAATGATTCTGTTTCATCCAAAATTGCGGCACAGGTCACGTGTAGTATGCAAATGATATTAAATTAGAAACGCTTAATAACAACTGTTCCAGCTTGGTCTCTGTAAAGAGGTGCAATTACACCAATCAAATTGAAATTTGCCGCACTAATTACGCCCGACATATTTTACGACTACGATTCCTAATCCCGCGTCAGGCTGACATTTGCTAGGGCAGACGTTTGTACCACCCCATCATTGGATGAAAGTATTCGGAGATGTTGTTTTTAATAGGTTATGTTATATTATATAGTGAAATGTTTCATTTATTTCCGGTAATATTGTAATGATTCATGATTATACTTTAAAGTTGATACTGTTGATGTTCCTGTACTTTGATATTGTACTGTCACTTGTTTGTATTGTAAAGCTCATTTCAATATGAAAATAATATTTATATACATAATTTATGAAAATGCAACTGCAAACCACTTATTTTTTTTTTTCGCGATCTTAAAGCTACACACATCATTTTTAATTTCTGTAAGTAAGTACCTAGTTTTTTTGACAATAATTAAATAATAAAAATATAGCGTCCCGCTTTATTTCTTTAAAAATAGTTAAACTCTTGTAAAAACACATTTTTATTACCTGTTAACTTCATTCTTCAACCGGTTCATAAAAAATTGTAATGGTTTACCCAATAATATTCGTTAGTGTTCAAGTCCTAAGAATCCAGTTGGCATGCACATTACTATTAATAAATCATACAAAGGGTAATGATGTCAACATTTCCATATATAAAAAAATGATCCCATTTGATCATCTGTATTTTAACAAATGTAAAACTAATTACATAAAAGAAATATATCCTAATATTAACATTAATACAAATGAATCTAACACAATCGGCATCGTAAATCCACGGTAAGATTGATATCAATGGCGGCGCTGTCGGGCGCGCACCTGTGACCGCACACCACACTCCCGCGGCCACGCCTGAGACCGCTTAGCACCCCACATTCTGCCGTTGCAAAGTTGACTACACGTTATAGTCACAAAAAAAACGTGCAAAGCTTTATTATAATTTACCAGATTACTAGTAATGTGACCTATACAACGTTTACATATTATGTGATTACACATAAATATTATGTAGTTCACATTTTAATTTAAAATTTATTTTTGCTAAAGAAATATATAGATACGAATAATAGAGACAGAGACAGATAAACATACAATATAAGAAAATAAGAGCGTGTAAGTTAGAATTCTTTTGACGCACAGCGATCGAATCTAAACCCATTTAAAAACCAAAAGGAATTCTATCGAGTTTTCCTAAAAGAGTCTGAAGCAAACAACGTTAAAATGATTTAACTCCCCCAGATAGCGTTACCTCTAGATCCTATTGAGCCCGCTGGCCCGGGGCCGCTACCTAATAAACGCTTATCAACGCCCTCATTATCACACCCTTAACATCGCTTTAATGTCTTTCTCTTGAACAAAACATATTTAATCACATTTTTTCCCCTAGAAAGCGAACTTTTTAAATTTCATAAATTCTTTGCCGACTAAGTGCCGACCCATTGTCGTAGAAGTGCGCGGATAAAACTCGATTATGATCGCGCACAAATTACGAAAGGGCATCCAAAGTCACAATTGTGTACAAGTTTTATCGTTTTAAAAGTGATGTATTTTATGTCTTTGGAAAGCTTTATATTTTTTATTCATTGTAAATATTGGTTTCTAATTACGATTTTTTTTTGTTTGACACTTGCTTTCAATAAAGAAAATATTAAATTGGAAAATATTTTGTATAAGAAAACGTATAAAAATTTTAATGTAGCAGGACTCGAACCCGCGCCTCCTGGAAACCGAGTAGGCGCTCTGACCACTGAGCAATACGTTCTCAACGTTGAGAACGTATTTTCAAATAAGTATTTTCCTTTCCTAAATGCAGAATAATACTTGAAAAATGTTAAAAATATTAAATTTATAAAGAAAATTATTTTTGAGCTTATTAGTTTTACTCTATTAAACTATTATACTTATAATAATATGTATAGAAGTAAGAAAGGAACTATTGTAAGGAACGAATAGAACCAGGCGCTAGCGTTATTTACGCGCTACGGCGACATTGCTTGCCATCCTGATCTTTTAAGCCTGGCTTCATAGCCGCCATACTAAATTATAATATAACATGCCGTAAATTTTCACAAACTATCTGTAATGACATACGGTACTTAAAGGACTTTTGAATGAAATATTAATAATATTTTATCATGTCTAAGGATATAAAATATATCTATCTATATGTATAAATTTATTTATTATTATGAATCGCGGCGCAGGTTGTTAAAATTTTTGCATATATTGATACGAGGATTTAACAAGTATTCTTTTGAGCATATATTTTCTCCCCTATGTTTAAACTTAGAATTAAGAGGCTGCTAACAAACAGTATCACTGCTGTAGGGAAAAAAAATAAAAGGGTGCCAAAGTATCTACTTGTTACCCATAATATTAGAAGCAGCGGCGAAAGAACGGAATTGAATATTAAATGAAATAATTTATGCCATATTTATCATTTTGCAAATGAACAGGCTCACCTTAATGAAAACGTTTTTAAAATTTTTCTTTAAGTTATAAATTATGAGATGAACCTTTATGTACCTACATAATTGGAATATATAAATACTTTAAATTTCAAGATTTTATTTATATAGTTATGAAAAATTCCAGATTATCTATTCTTATAAAATAAAATAAAATTAGATAGAAAGAGAAGCCTTCCTTAATTTGATTAAATGAATGTAGGTACGTTCAAATAAATATTTAAATTTATTTTCTTTCGGATTATTTTGGTTATGAGAGCAAATTTTGTGTCCACATTTAAAAATACCAAAAATATAATATAACATTATCCTATTTTGTAAAATAAATATATACATATTTTGTAAATAGATAAAAGTAATTTCACAATTAAGTTATAATAGTATGTATGTAACCTATTAATGTAGATATAGTGTAATAAATCACACGGGATCAGGTACGGGCTATCAGTGAAGCGGACCCATGTCAACAACCAGTGATACGACACCGTCTAATGAATCGCTTTGCTTTTAAGTTTTATTTAAAATCCTAATTTAATGTTAAATATTATTGTATTTAAGTCCTGAGTCACTAAGATTGCTAATAGATTATTTTTATAAATATTCCACAACAAAAATAAATTAAAAAATTAAATAAAACATCAGACAGGTAAAAGTGCTAGTAGGGAGGGGGTCTTCGTTAAGGTTTAATTAAATCGTCCTCAACGGCCTCTCGCGTTTTAATTCCACCGTTATTAACGCCGTTAAAAAGTGAGCAAAGAGAACAAAGATAACCGTAGAGAGGCAAATAATGTTCTAAAATAATATTAAAGTTTACATTTATAACTAGTCTAATCTATCTAGTTATCATTTATTAATAAGGTAAAACTTGTATTAATTTTTAACATAAAAAATATACAAATATACATATATCTGGGGTGAATGTAAAAAATTTATAGGACTAGTTTATTACGTTACCCAGGCACTAAATTATAATTATATTTTTTATACCTAATAAAAAAAATTGAAACCCATTCTATCGACTACCTAAGTGCGGTAACGGAGCAGATGAGTGGCCGCGGCATTTCCGCAGAACACTCGCGATAAGACGTTTCCCTCCCCCCTCATGATCTCCACTGCATCCCAACTGTTTGGATTTTAATATTACACTTAAGTGTTGTTCCTAAAGACGGCCTCGCTTAAAGTACTAATTTGTCCAAAATTGAAACAGGCGTTTTCTATTTTATCTTATCTTTTAAAATGATAAAGTTTTCGTTGTAATGATGATAATCATCATATTATTTCATACTTTTATTTCGATATTTTTAAAATGTAATTAGTATATGTATTTATGTAATGGGAGAATCTTTTGAAAGCATTATTGCAATATACCTGCTGTTTACTTCTTACGAAAAAGGTATGTCAAGTGCAAAATAGAGAAAACTATCTCCTCTCTACTGTAAACGATACGGTTGTGGCTTCGATTCCGACTCGGTGGAATGAATTATTTAATATTTTTATTTTCTCTATACTCAACATGTAATATCTTGACAAGTCGGTGAAAAGTGTGGAAAAGAGGAACAGAGTGTCTCAAGACTAGGTTCTCTCGGCCTATACTGCCATAAGTAAACTATAAAAAAAATTTAAAAATTAATTGAATCTACGACCATGTTACGCTTGTGATCATGTCGCCTATTTTGTCAGCATTAATATCTAATAATATTTGAAAACACAACAGGTAAACATATAATTAACACCACCAACAACGGGGTTGGATGATGGCAGACGCATGTACGGTCGGACGACGTCGACGAACAGACGGATGGACGTACGAACCGCCACACAGTGGGGCAAGAGATTTTCATTTGTACCATTAAATCAGCTAAACCAGTTGGACCTTCTAAAATGGATCGAATGTTATTAAAGACGTGTTGTCTCTTCGAAATAAATTTAAATATGGTGAAAATCATTTTTTTATTAATGTTACAAAGACAGTTCACATCATTCCTATTAGATTATCAAACCATACTAGATAATATACTAGATAATAATATAACCATATTAAATTATCTTAAAAATATATATAACATCTTGTGTAATTATTAAATATATGTTGAAGCATCATTATCATCATGATCATCGTCATCATAACCTTGGTCAATTGATTTATTTGAAGTTGGAGCTTTTAACATGAAAAACATCAAAACTACGGTTTTTGTTTACTTGTGTTAGCAGGTTTAGAACTCAGCAAAAACAAGTTAAAACAGATTGGTGCTCCATATAGCGCTTAAAGTCTGTTCTTTAACTGTCGTTTCCTTCTTTATGTAATTCTTTCGTACATTGTCCTTCCAATAGGCAACGTCGCATATGATTGAGGCCCACGAAAATAATATTAAAGTAAGCTTACATGTTCAACCATGGGTCATCATATGCCATTCTATTTGTGGCAGTATTATATGATGATTTTTTTCCGGGTCTTGTCCTCTTATTAAGAAATTCAATGCCAAATTTCTTAATAATCCTTGGTTTGGTCAAGATGTTTATAAATATATTTTACAGGCAGCACTTGAATTTTAGTTTTTAAACTTATACAAGCAGAGTAAAGTAATTCTGTGGATATCGTCGATTCACATAATTACTTGCTTTCCTCATGTACGTGGAAAAGCAATTACCTAAAACTTCAAGCATATTGTTTGTTAATAATACTTTTACGTTAATCTTAAAATTGGCTTTTTTCAATATTATAACATATACTGTTTATTTTATTAAAATTGGTTCATAAATAAAAAAGTTATATCAATTTAAAGTACTTAGTTCGACAAATTTGCTAATTGCTATAACAGTTATTTTATACAATTGTTTTACCGAATTGGCTGGATCTTTATTTAGCTTTCAATTTGTATAATTATAAAAAACAGCGAGATTTCAAGATTTAAGATCGGTATCGGATTTTACGCACAAAAAATTGCGTTTGCCGTGCATGTGTACTTACCGTCTACCTAAATATCGTATAACTAAATATTTTTTCTTTAAATACAATACATTTTGGGAGCAAAATCAAATAGTTTCGCAAAAAACTTAAATTACTTAGTAAGACAGTCGCGCAGGGGCACAAGAGTGGGACTTTAAAGACGACAGTTGTGGGTTCAGTTCTCATTCAAAGCCGTGGCGTAGTGGCTGTAAATACGACTGGTTGTGGGTTCGATCTACTTAAATAGATACTGTTTACTTATTAGAGGGTCTGTCTTTTATATTAAAATAACTGTGTTTTTCAAGTACATATAGTTATATACTCGATACCAAAACACAATAAGCAATTTTAACATTTTTGTCTGCCTGTGTTTCTGTTTATCCGGACTAACCTCCGGACCAGTTGAAGCGATAATTATGGGACTAACACTCAAAGATAGAGGGGGTTGTGAAGTAACATAAAGGCTATTTTGATACAATAAAAAAGTTATATTAATGTTTTAAATATCAATAAAGTATGTTGTTCGTGAAAATTACTACTTCCTAAAAGAGTTAGTTAGGTTTTATGCAACTGATATATTGGATTGGCCAAGTCTTTCGTTTTCAATGTTTTGCTATTTGATATTGTTCGTAAATTATTATTTGTATGATGATAGAAAAATATTTAGATATATGATTATAAAACAAACAGAGACTTCAAGTTTAAGGTTTATTTCGTATGTAAATTCACACCCCCTCAAGCAGCCACACTTGTGCTTTAAATTTCTTAATGATAAATAGAGATTTGTGGAACAGTAAATATTTTATTAAATACGATAATCACATGAATTCATAAAACAGTTAAATAATGATTTATTTAAATCATAACCAAACTAAAATAATTAATCTATTTTTAGGGTTCTGTACCTGAAAAGGAAAAAAACGGAACCCTCATAGGATCACGTTGTTGTCCGCCTGCCCGTCTGTCAAGACCGTTTTACTTGAGATTGCGTTGAGATATCAATCTGGAATTTATATCAGATATTCAGCTATACAGTTCTTTAGAGCACAGAAATTAAGCTACTAATACAATACAGACAAGAGATATGAGCATTTATGTACCAATTTCGCTTCATTTCATGTAAAATTCACCGCGTAATCAAAATCTATAGTGTACTTCCCGTAGACCTAGAGTTTATGAAATTAAGGGGAAAATAAGATCTTACAATACATGTAATGGAAAATATCCGAAAAGAAAAAAAAAATATTTGTACCCATTTTATAGAAAAAAATAATTACAAGCTTATATTTGTAGTTCCTTTCATATTAAAAAATGTTTATGTGTATGTCTAAACTTAAGTATGTTAACTTTATTCGACGCGTGATCAAAACTTAAATAAACGCTAGTATGTTAAATTTTTGTAATAAATAACAATTTATTTGAAGTTCCTAACAGAAAACAAATAATTTTTAGGAAATAAGTCAAAAGTGTTAAAAATATTTTCTGTGAATCACGTACTAAAAATTGATCTTCGTAAAGTGACAAAAAGTGGCAAAGTTTTAAAACTATTTCTAGGAATCTAGACACTTAAAAGGAAAGAACATTTTCAGATTTCAGAGTACCATGCTTGTATTGCTTATATTGCTTTAAACATAAGCAAAACATCGAATGTTTACAAAATTATCCATTATTTGACTATAAAAGTTTATTTAACTCAGGTTCTGGTACCAGAAAATATTTACACAACGAAGAAATAAATATTCGAAATTTTTACATTTATGAGGATGAAGGTTCCATGTCTAAATAACACCAAAAATAAATGAATTTATTAAGATTGCACGTAAATTACTAGCAACTAAACAACTTATCGGCAATATAAAAGTTTCCTTCACTTTTATTACTTTATAACAAATTGAGTTCATTGTGAAACATTTTATAACTGTCAAACGTTGGTTAATATTTTAAATAAAATATATAATGGGGACAACTGAACTTACTTAATTGGTACGTTTTAAAGGTATCGACTCCATTGTGCGTCGAATGAATGAATGATGTTGGTGATGGTAAGGCTGGCTGGCTATATTCACATCCTTGCATTAAAATTTTAAGGACTGTTGTGACCTAGAAACTTGATATTTAGTACCAAGGTAGACTATTATATATTATACACATGAAAACTAATAATTATTAATAATTACTACCAAGAAAGTTAAAAAAGTTAAATATGAAAATATTTTTGAAAAGACGCCATTTCTGTTTATACTGTTACAGACACTGGAGTTTAAAGCTTATACTTAGATGTGTCTAGAATAGGTTTTTTTAAGTTTCAATTTTTTTTAACTATAACATTAATATTTGAATCTCTAACTCTCTCATAATTATAATGTATCTTAATTGGAGTCTTATTATATTGAGCTGTAGCGCCATCTAGCGATAAACAATAATAAAATTTTTCGTTAAAGAAGAGTAGTTTTGAGTTAGAGGCTATATATATTAGGTTATTCTATAATATATAAAATGTTGTAATTGTGCGTAAAAGCGTCATGTTACAGCTATGCATATGAAATTAATGATCATTTATTTTGAAAAGATTTTTTGTCTTGTCGAAAAAAATGTTAACAACTTATTATTAGTATGTTGTGGAATGAAAAATATTTGATATATGTACATATATATAAGTAACTTACCTATTACAAAAAAGTAATTAAAACACAGAAGTGGCAACACAATGTAGAAGTCATAATTATACGTTTTGTTATAAGACAATTTAATGTCAACAGATCGCTGTCAAAATTGCGTGGTCGGTGACTGATGTAATAGTGTTCACTGACTGTAGCGGTATGTCTATGCATGATGCACAATTCTAAAGTAATCTTTCTTATTACTACTGGACATGCGATCTTTAGTGATATTTACAAATTTAGTAATCTAATTGTGTACAAACGCTGTCCATAAATTTCCTGTGACGTCAATAAACGTGCAATGGGCTCATGACTCTTCGAATTGAATAACGCAGTTTCTAAAATTTTATATCAACAATGGGAGGATCCACTTTACCTGAAAGAGTGGCACAAATGTACTATACGTACGGCCTGTTTTGTTCATCATATCCCGGACTTGCAATAACATTAGGACTCTCAGTTATATTGTTATGTTGGTTAGTGTTGTTTAATATGATTTTTTATTCTATGTAAAAACAATTACACAACCAATAATTTCTACTCACTTTTGTTTAAGAAAACTAAATGATTTATTATTTTACATATGAGCAGTTTTAATAAGTTTAATGCATTAATTTACAGCTATCCTCTACTCAATGTGCCGCTGCCAGGAAATATACCAACTGTAGTAAATATACACATGAATAATGGAAATCCTAAAACATTAGATTGTGGTTTAAAAACCTGCCCTGTGAAAGGTTTGAAAGTTGTTTGAGTATTGTTAAAAGTTACTTCATTCTAATAAGAAAAGAATATGACTTATTATATTGAACATAAAAATGCAGTATTCTTTTTGTTAATAAGATAACAATTATGCTATATTCCTACATTAATCTTTTAATTTGGCTACTGTGGGAAATATATTTAAAAATAGTTTTATTTACTTATACTCTTCTAACTAAATACTTGATGTATTTTATTTAAGAAATAACTTTAACATGTTATGTATTTCAATTGTAAATATTCTTAAACTAGACATTAATTGTTTTAGGTTCTACATTTGAATTTGAACAGTTGTATAATGAAACACAGAAACTTCCTTATATTTGGGTGAAAGACAAACCCTTATTATATATTCATCAAATAATTATGAGAATAGGTAAGTAATAAAAGTGAAATAAGTAATATAAAGTAAAGTTAAAAAAACTTAAATTATGGTAAAAAGGTTTTACTGAGGTTGATGCTTGAGGCGAGGATCTCAATCATTGCAGATTTTCCGTTATGTCACTTAAGATAATCTCACTCACTGCATACTCTACTATTTTCTTACTTTAACAGTATATTGGATGCATTAACATTTGTATTTTTATTATCTAGCCTGTTCTCTTATTATTATTAGTTCTTAATTTTCCTATAGGTGTCTCGCCATGGAATAATAATTTAAAAATGTGGGATGCCTTTCGTGCTCCCTTACAAGAAGTCTTTCGATTACTAGAAACAGTTCGAAATCATGAAGATCCTGAAACGTGAGTATTAAGATAATAATGTAAAATTTACATAAGAAAATTTTTGTCTGTTTTTGCCATTATGAAATTTTTAAACTTGTTTTTTATGTTGTTACTGCTTTAAAATAATATGATTTTAAAATTGTTGCAACCATTTATTTCTCTAGCAAAAACTCCTTGAATTTGTATTATGATTTTATACTATTATTTACTATGCAATTATATAAAGCTTAATGCGAATGTTTTATAAGCAATCTTTGTGTGTGTGCCATTAAGTATGATATTTAAAATTACTATTAGCTGTTGCCAAAGCCTAAATTTGTAACAAAAACCAAAAGATTATAGATTTATGAAGTGTTGTTATGTTGTGTCTTTATGTATCAGTCAAGTTTCTAAAAATAAAAGTGGCCTAGAGAAAGTATTTCTTTCAATAAAAAATGTTTTATATCAGTATCAATCTTCAAATTTAAAATTTATATAATCAATAACAAATTTGTCATTCATTATTTATCTTTCCTATGTAGGTTTCATGTGTAAGTATTGGTAGATAAAATTTTACCTACCAATAAACCTACCTAGTATTTACAAAACAATAAATCGAGAATGCCACTACTTTTCTGTAGTTTTGTATTTAATATATTAGTAAATAATTATTTTTTATAACTTCCAACAACTGCATAGGTATGTATATTTTAGCAAATTTAATCACCATTTTAAACAGACAGAGCTGTCTGAAAGTTGCGATTGAATATTTTATAAAAATATATTATCTTATGAATATTAGTGTCTATTATAACATTTATCGAGTGTTCAAATGTGCTTAAGTAACATTATATTATGTGATTTCCAATCGATTTTGTAAACAATACAGCGATAGCGATAATTAATAACAAGAAAAGATAACAAAATGCTCTGCGAATGTGAGGTGTAAATACTTTGTATTAGTAATATTTGGGTACAGCGCCAAATTATGCTCTTGCGAGATTCTTAACAATACAAATGAATAATAAAATCTATATAATAATTTGATATGATATGAGGTCAATGAAGTGCAGTGGCAGTGACTGCATCTCACTGTAAACACGATGATAGTGGGTTCAATCCTTACTCAGGAAAATGATTGTATTTAAATTATTTTGTCTTATCCACTCTGTAAGCTTAACTCGCTATGCGTGAAAATGCGATATCTGCTAATAATGAATATTGTCATAGTATGGTACAAAAATTCTATTAACTAAAAAATTAATAACATATATAATTACATTAACTGTGTCATAATTATTATTGTATTACATAATATTTATTTAAAAATTATGTTGATAAATATATGTTTTCCAGTATAATTAAGATTTTTAGGAATATTAATATATATAAATGGCATAAGACTTTTAATGTATTGTTAACAGAAAAAAAACTTTATTGGAGCACTGTTATCAAATCGAAGGAATCAAGCGACGTAACAGTAAAGCTAGTCTAGAACGAGTCTTGCCAGAATATAGCTGCCTCCTTTTATCTCCAGCTAATCTGTGGCAACAGAGCCTGCAATCGTTCTCGCTAGATGCTAATATAGTTAATACAATTTATACTTATCAGGTAAGGTACATACATTTAAGATTTTTTTTAATAACGAGCCTTGCATAATTTTGTGTGACGTTTCAGCAATTTTCCTAGAAATAATTAAAATAAAAGAGTAATACAGAAATAATTATGTTCATACAAATTTGGTATTTTTAAATATTATATATATTTTTAAATGTGATGTTAGTAGAGTTCCTCCTCTTATCACACAATATTACACTTCGTCAACTCCTCCATCTCCCTTCACGTGTCGTTCTGTACTTTAGAAAAGAATTAATACTTTACTGTACATATATAACTGTTACAGAGTCTACAAAAGGGCAAAGCGTCGATAGCGGAAATGGCTTTCGGTATGCATATGCGTGACGCGGGCGTCAAGCGGTACCCACTACGAGCTCGACCTCGCGTTCTACAATACGCTATCACCATATTCTATGAACATGCAGATCAAAAGTAAATATAGAACGTCAATTTACCAATATAAACAATTTTATATAATTAATTTAATAGTGTAATTTAAAGCAATATACTAAATTTAAATAATATGTCGTGTTTTTTTGTGTACATAATGTTTTTTTACTAACTTACATATTGAATCACTAAACATTTTTTTGTCTATTACAGATTTGTAAATTCACTATCACAGAAACTTAGAGAAATGTATCCATTGTATCAAGACACACCACAAGCTCATCCCGGAGAATCGACGCTTATATATTATCCTGGCCATTTTAACTATCATGAGCTAGTACCACTCTTATTTACATTCGTGGGAATTTTTCTTTATGTATATTTTTCCGTAAGAAAGATCGAATTCATCAAATCCAAACTCGGCCTCGCTGCCTGCGCCGTGCTGACTATAGCGGGCAGTTTGTCAATGTCTATGGGAATTTGTTTTTATTTTGGATTTTCGTTGAGCTTACAGGGAAAAGAAATATTTCCTTATCTCGTAATTATCGTCGGCTTAGAGAATGTACTAGTTTTAACTAAAAGCGTCACATCAACAGATTCTAGATTAGATGTGAAAATCCGACTCGCCCAAGGGCTAAGTAAAGAAGGGTGGTCAATAACAAAGAATCTATTGACAGAAATGACCATACTCACCGTCAGCTTTTTTACATTTGTACCATTCATACAGGAATTTTCAATATTCATGATGGTAAGCCTCCTTTCTGATTATTTCATGCAAATGGTGTCATTTGCTACGATTCTAGGCGTAGATGTTCGACGCATGGAATTCTATCCAGAGCAAAACTCAAAATTGCATTTAAAAGAGTATTTCAATGGAAATAACGCTCTTAATTGGCGATACAACAAAATATATCCTGAAGAAAATAATATATCGCCACAAAGGATGACTAAGTCGAAATCGCATCCTCGTTTGAACGGCTTAGCACAGAACAGTCCGACCGATGTAGTAGCCAAGAGGAACGCTAGTCCTGGAGGCCAAGATAGGGTGCCAAAGAGAATAAGATTGGTAAACATGTGGGCGAGAACTCGCTTTTTCCAACGGGCTTTCATGGTATGGATGCTTGTTTGGATATCAATGATAGTTTATAATTCAGGAATAGTTGATTATTTTATTGGAACGATAGAGAAATCAGATAACAGTACAGAACGACGCGCAAATTTGAATGACAGAAATACGAATCAACAAATGTACATGATTTTCAATAGCAGTGGGCGACATCCGCTCGTGTTCTCCCCTCTACTGGAAACTACCGAAAATGATAAAACGAATACTATTGATGCAAATGATACAATTATCTTAAAACATTCATCACATTATCGTCCGTTTTCTAGGTAAGCTCATAAATGTATATGTTCCTTTTATTTTTTTACAGAGTGTTTTTGTCAGAACCACTTTAAATGAAACCATAGTTTTAACTACTCTATAAAAACCTAATAGATTTATTTTTTTCCCAAAAATTAAAAAGTGATTTCTTTAAATAAAAGTCGTCGTTCTTTTGTCAAGAACGACGTACGAACAGATAAACCTATCAAAGGGGCTACGTCACATACGCATCATTCCGAAATCGAGTCGTAGGTATTGGCGGCAAAGTTCAAAGTTGTTTAAATTTTAGTGGTATTTTTGTAGTAGTATGTGTTTACGTTATTGGCGTAACTGCGTCACAACTGTTTTATATTTAAATTTTTTATAGAGTAGTTAAAACATTTGACTACTAAAACAAATCTTAGCCATGCTTTAGCTTTAATTTGTCTCATAATGTTTGCATAATACATGATCTTTTATAAGAGTACGGATTCACAGACCATAGGAGATGGCTGCTTTTAATTTTTCTATAAAATTTTAACATATTTATTTACAACAGCACGAGTTTTATCAGGTCTTAGTAGGTTCAGTCCCTATCATTGGCACTCCAAATTACCCTTTACGTCCACCTTGACTCCAGTATCGCGTATCTACAAAAGGTTTACAGACGATGGTGATCACCTCATTCATTCTTTTATGCCATTTTTATGCCATGATAAACTTGGTAGGTTTTTATCTGAACTTGGATGACATGTTTTCCTTACTTTTGTTAACAAAATTTTCCTCATGCTATATAACCTAAACTAGTGGAGATGTTATTATAAGGTTTTCGTAAAAATCTCATATTTTTCAAGACAAAAAGCAATATGCATTCATATATGCAATATGCGTGCAAAAACCATTATTTTTGGTAATGCCACAGATTTTTTTGATCCGCGGAGTTGTTAGCGTTTTCAAACTTTATAACACAAAAACATAGACATGTAAATAAATCAAAACTATAATTTGTCAAAAACCTAATGTTATCCAGCAAAAAAAAATCTTTACAATTTTATTGCTCAAACATGATATTTAATAAAAATAATTTTGTATGGCTTATATCGCGAAAAACGTAAAACTACGGACCATGCAATATAGGGTAAAAAAATATTTAATTATACTGTATATTAAAAAGTTTCGGTTTCGGCCGAACCTGGGAACAAAGCCGAAGGTTTCGTTTCGGTGTCGGCTAAAAATCTTGTTTCGGTCGGACACTAGTATCTATGCGTAACAGCGTCACATAAAATACAGGTATGGATGAACATCGTGAAATAAAAAAAAAAACCTACGTCAAATTGTTGAGATATTTTGATTAATTTCTTTAGATATGGGCTTAAAATATATTCTGTTCCTGTAAAAGGAGCGGTCGTCACGCAGGGGCACAAACTGCGACCATAAACGCGACGGTTGTGAGTATGATTTTCACTCAGAAAAATGAAATATTTAATATTTTCGCTTTCTCGCTCTGGTAACGAGGTGAAGCGCGGCGTTTAGTTCCGCCACTCACTGCCTTGCATTGCCTCAAGAATTCGACGGAAAGTCAGGAACGACTTACACCAGGTTAGGTTAGGTTCCTATTTTCCCTTTGCTATGTGCTGGATACAGCGTGAACTTGTAAAAAAAAAAATTATATGTATTTATAGTCCGTTTTTATTTAGTACTCATATTTTAGAGTCGGTATCATCTTGAGTATTTTTTAAAATTTAATTTAACTATTCTTTGATGTACATATTTAGAGGTTTTATATTAAAACTGTTTTTACGTTGGCTGGCCTCGGTTAAAGAAAAAAAAAAGAAAATCGATAAGTAAAACATTAAATCCATGCAAATTCTTAAAATGTTTAATAAATATAGTCGATAATATAACTTTGGATAAGAATGAATTTGTAAATTTGATATCTAATATTTATAGTGTATTAATAATGATTACTTTATATATTAATGTTAATGACTAGGGGGCGCGCGCGGCTTCGCTCGCTTATTAGGAGTGAATTCTAAAAAAACCACGAAACACGTGTTCAATAAAATATTTTTAACAGTCTGAATTTAAATTTTCATAAAAATCGGTGGCAATTTAAAAATTTTTCCATTTAAACTTTCAACCCCTTATTTGAACCCTTAGGGGGTGAATTCTTAAAAACCATGAAACACGTGTTCAATGAAATATTTTTAAGAGTCTGAATTTCAAATTTTATAAAAATCGGTACAGATTAAAAAAAAATCCATACAAACTTTCAAACCCTATTTCATCCCTGTAGGGTTAAATTTTTTCAAATTCCCTTCTTAGTGGATGTCCAGAATATGAAAATAAACATCTGCCCAAATTTCACGTTTCTACCATCAGCGGTTACGGCTCTGCGTGCGTCTTACCTCAGTCAGTCAGCACAAGTCCTTTTATATATATAGATATCGTTGCTTGTTTTTATCTTTTGAAGTATTTTTAATATAATTTTCCTACGTTACTTTTCATTTTATCTTCATGCTGTATTCTGCACATACTGTAAGGGTAACATGGGAACCTAGTAAAACTAAGACACTTCCGTTCCTCACTTTCCACCGAATTCTAGAGGCATTTTTTCATTCATTCGTTTGGAGTGGCGGAAAATATTTCATTGACTCGAGCGGGATTCGAATCCTCCACTTGTCGCGTTCACGTGTCGCACGCTATTACCCCTACGCCACGACTGGCTTCTACCTTTTAGTTTTTATTTAAATACATGTATATTAAAAAAAAACTCTATTCTCAAGGAGTTGAAGAATGTAAATGATCGATAACTGTTAAATGTTGACGTCAGGTTAACGTCATGATTGCTTTGCCATTGGGTCGTTCGCTATGTGGAAACAATTTTGCAATTATAAGTGGCGTAGCAATTGAGGATGATTGGTTAAACACGTTACAACCTCAATATAGATATGTTGGGTTCTTAAGAATTGGCTTACATGACTACCCCTAGTTTAAGTTCTATCTATATATTATGATCAAGAAAATACAGTAAATTAAAAGCTCCATACCAAATGATTCCTCGAATATCTAGGAAGAGTAAAAAATAGAATAATGAAATCTTGATACTTTTTATTTACATTAACATTAAACAATAAATATAAATAAATAAATAAGTCAGCTTCACGCTGTATTCCGCACACAGTAGGGTAGGCAGAGGGAACCTAATGTTAAGACACTCCGTTCCCCACTTTGTGCCGAATTCTGGAGGCATTGCGTGTTGAGTGGCAGAACTTAACGCCGCGCTTTGCCTCGACACCAGAGCGAAGAGATAGAAATACAAATTTAAGTAAATATTTCATCTCCTCGAGTGGGGATCGAACCCACAACCGGTTGATTTACAGTTACACTTTGTGCCGCTGCGCTACGACTGACAATAAATATAATTAAACAATAACAATATTTAGTAGTTACATACCTGTGGTACATTAAATAGTTAAACACATAAAATTGAGGGATAGATTTGTGTGGATTTCAATAAAATTGTGATGGAAAATAATAATATTTTTTAAGCACCGTATTGTAAATTTAAATTCAGTGTCTATTCTTCATTCATATTTGTTATTATTAATCTGATAACTAATAAATACATAAAATTTTTCATTGCTAAAGAAATATTATACCTATATTAGTAAATACGGTATATTTTACAATATTTTATCATATTGTACTCATTTTCTAATACAATAGATTTGTCATAATAATGATCATATGTTGGTTAGAATATCTACTTTTTTGTTATATTCATTCTATAATGTCATTGAAAAATTTTCCCACAGCATTTCAAGAGTACTTTATAGAGACAAAATTAGCTTCTATATTGATAATGCATTGATCTGCGTCCTAGAAGGTCGCCTTATTACCAACAATTTAAACGAACTCCTGTACTTCCTTAATTCATGTTTCGATATAATAATATTTAGTTGTCATAATAGCATAAGTTTTTTTTTATAATTCGTGGATTTTCTAGCCGCCCCGTGGCAGCTAAAAAATATTATTATTAATTTTTTTTTCTGCTATTTCATATTAGTACAGCCTATTTTTTCGTAAGGTTAGTGCAACAGTTCTGATAACTAAAAAGTGTCATTTTTATAGATAAGCCTAATGAATAGCAAATATACTAAAATTATACATAATTGCTCACGTATAGAAGAACCTAATAAAAATACATCCATCGTATTGTATTTAGAATTTTTAAGTTAAGCCAAGCCATTCTTAATAAATGCAGTGTTAAAGTTAACTTATAACAAATATCCTGAGATCCTTTCTAGTCAACTTAAATTTAATAATATAAGTATTTAAAATCATGTGCCTCTAAACAGTATTATATTGTACGAGTATACATTGCAGACTGTCTCCATACCATTGGTCGTCGATACTATCACAGTATAATGAATCTGTGGCTGGTAAATATATGGTAGTACTACCCCCCGTGTTGATAAGCCATCGTGTGGGTCCAGAGGTGGCTGCTGGACTCCGCCACCCCGATGAGAAGGACCCGCCGCCATTACGATGGCAAGCCCTCGCCGCCGCCCTCGATCCTATAGACACATTACCAGGCGAGCCCATTTTTTTACTTTTAATTTATTTTTATATAGTAGAAGAAAGAAAATATTTGAGGTCGTTGTGGTGAAGCGGTACAGAGTTGTGAGTTCGATCTCATCTGGAGTAAAGGATTATTTTCATTTCCTCGTTCGCAGCGTTCATTTATTGTTGCTGTGTTATATTTATTGTTGCTGTTCATGTAATCATATTTACCTAGTTTATAGCAATTATTAATAAAAAAATTGTTTGCTTATTTTTATTCTAATAAAAATATCTCCCGAATTTCGTTTTCCTAAAGATAAAAATCATAAAAATGGGCATCAAGTCATTGGTATCGAAACCAAAAATTGCTTTAAATAATATATTAGTAAAAATATATATGTAAGTAATATATGAATATTTATTTATTTAATGAAATCTTCTTTAATTCAGAATTTGACTTAATTGACAAAAATCCGACCCACCAATGGGGTAAAGGCGCTGAATTGCCAATATATCCAACAACTCCTATGGAAATACTGCTTCTTGCTATACTTTGCACTATAAGCGTCGCCGTTATTGCTTATATGATGGTAGTTCTTTACAGGTAATTCTTTCTTTACTATTTTTTATCTTAATGCATTTCTAGATTATAATAGGCCTGCGTAAGTTTTAGCTTCACGCTGTATTCCGCATATAGCAGGGTAGACAGAGGGCACGTAGCTCAAAGACACTTCGTTCCCCATTTTCCGCCGAATTTTCTAGGCGTTGTTTGTTGTTCATGGTCACAGGTTACAGTTTGCTAGTTAGTGGTATTCATAATTTCATTAATTCAGTCGTAATTTTCTTAACATGTATATATCGTGATTTCCGCACGTGATTGACCCATCACAGGCAGCTGTCCTTGTCACTGCTGTTTACATTAGTGAGAATGAAAGTACAATTAAAATATTATAATAAGAGCGAGTCATAGGCACAGACACACACAACCAGACGAACCTACAAATATACAAAAAAAATTAAAATCATTATATTAGGTCCTGTTGTTACATCGTTATGTGCCCCAATAACAATTTTTGTTATATATCTTCCATGGTCAGACAACGATCTGTTAAAATTTTATTATAAGTATGCATACAGAAATTAACACAGAAATATTTAAAAACAAACTCAAATTTAATATTTTTAACTTGATTGCTTGCAAGAGTTTGACTGTTGTTGTATCAATCGCCATTTATTCCTTAAAATTTTATATTTTCGTTTATTGTTATGTCTCGCTTTATTTACGTCAATATTTAAAATAATTTACAGATGCGTGTGCTCACGACATTATGCCGAATGGCGTGCTTCTTGGAACGATGACAATGAATATAAGAAAATTATAGCAAAACAGCCAGCTATACAGGTAGTTTATTAATAGTTCATTGAAAATATATTTTTAGTTTAATGTCATTTAATTAAATATTACTGACAAAATCATACATAAATTTGGCAATCAATACATATAATAAAAATGTAAGTGTAGTGCAATCACTGTCTGTACAAAGAAGATATATGAGAATATTGTTGGGGGCGTATAAAACCCAAATAAGGTCATAAAACCCAAAACAAAGATTTTGATTGTTTTTCTGTTGTGCTAATGTCAGAAACAGCTTAATCCATTTAATGCAGTTTTCACAATAGTTTTTTGATAAACTAATTTCGATTAACATTTAGTATTTGTTTTATCTCGATCAGTTCATAAATAAAAAAATATATATAAATGTAATAAAGTAGAATCATAATGTATTAAGAGGCCCCCAAATCCATTCGGCAAAGACAAAATTAATCATGATTGATATAACAATGTATATTTTCAACCCTGTCATTACGTTGTTACTACAACATAGTGTCTAACCAAGAATCAACTTTATTTGTAATTTACGATTAATGATCACGAAAAGATGGCGAAACCTACAACTTAATACGATTTGTTTAATTTTTATACGCTGTTTCAATACTTATATTTAATTCATATATATATCCATTTTACAAATATATTACGAGATTTCAACAATATATACGAAGATTATTCAAATGTGAAATGGTCACTTAAATGTCTGTAATTGTTTCAGTTGGTTATGGAAGCTGTGCCTCTAGTAGTCGCTGGTCACAGCCAGGAAGTGGAATGTCTTGTGACAGACGGTGAAAAGGTCGTCAGTACGTGCTTGCAGGGAAACATAAAAGTGTGGGACTCGTTGAATGGCGAAATAATAACAAATATAGATCGATGCGCGTATGTATACACAGCTAACACCTCACAGTTGGCAAAACTTTAGTTAAGCTTTGCATATTATTTTTAAAAGTATTATGTAATTTTTAAATTTCTAGTCAATTTGGTCCAAATTTGCTCATGTTTTAAAATAATAAAAATTTAATATAAAAAAAAGAAATAATCAGAAAATTACTTTACACTTAACAAAACAAGAAACTTTAAAAAAAACAAGAAAAATAACAATGGAATTACAATAGTGCTGTCTTATGTAGCGGTTGACCGATAGTAAAAATGGCGGATATAATCTAACCAATGACAAAACATTACATTTAAATGTAAAATGTCCGCAGTACTTGTTCTCTATTATTTATTATTTATTATTATTACTCTCAGGTTTGAGAACAAGTTGGCTTTTGGTTGTTTTTACAAGTCACTAAACATACATGTATTTAAATATTATTATTAAATGTGAAATTTTATAAAATTTGAAATGAAAATCTAATGATGAGATGTAGAGTCAGAAAAAAAACAAAGATTATTATAGAGATCAATAAAATTCAAACAAAAAAAAATATGTTTCAATTCTTCTGCACCGGACATTGGATCCTCATAATTTAGACTCCCGTCTGTTGCGTCTTTTGTGTGGGTAACAAATTACGAATAACGTTCCGATGTATCCATGATTTAGTTTGTTATTTTTTAACTTGGCCATCTACATTTTTCCAGTTTGATGCACTTTTTACTTTTATTTAAATGGGAAATAAAAATAAATCATTAAGAATATACTTCTAAACACTGTTAGTACTAGAGATATGATCAGTTGTCAAAAAACAATATAAACCTGTTTGGACGAACCAAGGAATGCGTCACGTTTGAAGTCTGACATACGAACACTTACACAAATGCAACGCTCACCTTAGGCGCGGACTGTACTAATTTTATTAAAAAATATATTTAAAAATTAGGGTATCATGCAATATGACAGAAATTGTTGTATACCGCACATAGCAAGATAGGCAGAGGGAACCTGGGAACCCACTGTTCGCCGAATTCTTGAGGCATCGTGGACTAAGTGCCGGAACACCGCGATTTGCTTCGTTACCAGAGCGAGCCAGTGAAAATATTAAATATTCCCTTGAGTGGCAACCGAACCCACTTTTACAGTCAACCGTTTGTGCCCCTGCGGCACTATAAGCTCATTACAGCCATTACATTCGGTTTTGCTATATTCATAATTTCTTTGATAATGGTAAGGAAAATGTAAAAAAAAAATACTACTTACTGTATTAAACAAGTTTATATAAGGTAAATTTATTATAATTTGCAGGTACTTTAAACTGCAAATGGAATTGTACGAAAAGGTTAATTCAAAAAAGATACCTCAAGAACAACAAATTACGATAGAATGCAAGTATAACTCTTGATATAAATCTTGACTATTACATAGTTTTTTTTTCTTATTTCTTTATAAGTCACCAGACGAGTAATGTAATGGCACTATTTTTCTCACTTCATCCACTATAAAGACTTCCGTCGCAGCTTTGAGTTCCGAAACTCAACATACAACGCCTACCTAATCGGATAGTGTCCGGGGAACCAAGTGTATTTATATTAAGTTCATTCTACTTACCCTAATATATAGGGGATACGGAAACAAAACAATCACAGTAACTATACACATACGTTACTAGTGGATGAAATGATGAAAATAGTAAACTATCTTAAAATTATCACCTAATGTTAATATAGCAAATAATCATGTGAAAAATGATTATTTTATATAATGTAATGCTATAATTTCTGTCTGTATTTACAGCATATCAGTCTGCAGTTCCAGCAACAAATGAGGTAAAATATATATAGGTTTTTTAAATATCTAAAATCTAGACAAATGAAACAATCTGATGTCGTTTAGCTTTAATTAAATTTATATGTTCAAATTTCAATAAATCCTAATATCGAAAATATAATTAACAATATATTAATACCTTAGCTTTTTTGTTAAAACTATATTTTTAAAACTATAATTTCTTTACAGAATATACCTCGGCTCAGGAAGGGCCTAAGCAATCATCTAAGTAATTTACGGTTCAGACCTAACAGAAGGATGAATACAGAATATCTTTCCCCTTCTGAAAATACTAAATATGAATTTGCTAAGGCCTACAGGTATATCATATTTTTGTAATGTATTTTTTATATTTTTTAAACATTTTTAAAGTGTTATTCCACACTTAGGAACGAAAAATACTTATTTAGAAAACGTATAAAAAGTTGAACGCAGCGGGGCTCGAACCCGCGCCTCCTGGAAACTCAATGCGTTCTCAAAAAATTTGAACGCAGCGGGACGGGAGAACGCATGGCTTAGTGGTCAGAGCGCCTGGTCGGTTTCCAGGAGGCGCGGGTTCGAGCCCCGCTGCGTTCAAATTTTTATACGTTTTCTACATAAGTATTTTTTATACTGTTTATCAGCCCATAAAAATAATTATATTCAAAAACATTCATAAATAAGTTATTTAATTAAGTAATTGTGTAAATTACTGTTTTAGTTATACCAAACCACATTAATAAACATCTTTTAATTTATATATTTAATAAAAAATATATACTTTCAGAGACCTCTACTATACAGACGTAACTATAAGCAAGCAAGACTTGAATTTAGCGAACAATGACAGTAGTGTTAGTGATCAAAGTTATTTATTAAATTCTTGTGACAATTCTGTAAATAGTTTACGAAATAGGGGTGGTTGTAAAATAAATTCTAGAACTAATAGTGATGTAGTGGGTAACGTGGACTGGAGGGGGAGGGCGGTGTCTGAATCTCCTGTGTGGTGTATGGACTTTTGCAATGACCTCATTATACTGGGCTGTGCCGATGGCAGATTGGAGTTTTGGGAGGCTAGCACTGGAAAATTAATTGTAAGTCCATTTATATGAGTATATGTGTTGTAGTTGTATGTGTGTTGTCCATTTATACATATATATAACATAATTCAATCACTTTACTATACTATAGACTTTATTCATTATTCATATTTGTATGTAATGTGGCGAAGGGGCACAAAGGTGTGACTGTAGCGCGACGGTTGTGTATTCGATACCCACTTGAGGGAATGAATTATTATTTGTTACTATTTACATTGTTTCGCTCTGGCACCAAGGCAAAACTCATCAACAACAACCGCCGCTCAACACGCAATGCCTCGAAAATTCGGCGGAAGTATAGAACAGAGTGTCTTAACACTAGGTTCCCTCTGCCTACCCTGCTGTGTGCGGGATACAGTGTGAAGCTGATTTAATTTGTATGTAACTGAGCATAAGAATGTAAATTCTTTATAATATTTTTTTAAATGAATGTATGGAATTAAATATAGTATTTAGTAAAAACTTACAATAGGTAGAAATATATCTCAAATATTACACAGAAAAAATCATAACTTCGTCAATCTCCATAAGTCGTTACCTTTTTGACCTTAAATCATAATATTGGTACGGAACCCTCGGTGGGCGAATCCAACTAACACTTGACTGGTATTATTAAATAAGATTTTTTTAAATTTAATATGACTCTATTTCTATGTATGCACAGAATATGTGGTGGTTCAGTGAGGGTCGGCCCGGCAGTAGGGGGGTAACACACGTGCGTGCGCTGTCAGGTGCGAGACGCGTGTGCGCCGCAACGCTCTCTGGTCACCTGACGCTATTGCGCGTCGACGCCTACAACGCGCAGTCCGGCGCTCACGTCGACTGGAGATTCAGTACAGCGCATAGACGAAGTAAACTTTTATATATTTAATGCTGTAATTGTATAATATTAGTGTTTTTTATTGTGAGCCCCTCCTGTTTGTAATCGCGATAGTTGTTGGTTCGATTCCCAATCGAGGGAATGAGATCTTTTGCTTTCTCGCCCTGGTAATATTAAACAAGACAAAACGCAACGTTTCTTTTCGCCACTTAGAGCATAATGACTCGAAACTGATTGTGTGACGAACGGAGGAAGACGGCAGAGGGACTCTGCTTACCTTGCTATATTCGGGATACAGCGTGTAGCTTATAGGAATAATATGAATTAATTAAGTAATGTGCTTCACAAGTTATAGTGAGTGTCATAAAATATGCAGACAACTGACTAATATTGACCTCAAATGTCTCTTAGAATTGTAAATAAAAATAATTAATTAAAATTGT
Source organism: Heliconius himera (assembly GCA_021202915.1). Classification (NCBI taxonomy): domain Eukaryota; kingdom Metazoa; phylum Arthropoda; class Insecta; order Lepidoptera; family Nymphalidae; genus Heliconius; species Heliconius himera. The sequence continues at coordinate 973,188 of JAJHJA010000001.1, read as the reverse complement.
AATTTATAACATACTTTTTTATATTACAAATTTCATTCTGTAAACACTCGTTGGTTTTAGTCATTTTTTTTTAAATGTTTATTCATTATTGTTATAGGTAATTTTTTTAAGTTATTAAAGAAATTAATGTTATCTTGTCATTAATAGCACACAAACGCACCGGTTCTGCTGATTCACTGCGGAGTGGACACGGCTTAGGAGATGATCACAAAGGACGTATGAGCTTCTCATATGACGCAGATCATGGTGACAATGATGGTATGGATGAAAAATAATATTACCTTATACAGATAAAAAATATATACATTATTGTACATTTGAGGCCGTCGTGGCACAGTGAAACAGCGTGTGAATGTAAATGCGACAGGTAGTGGATTTAGTTCTCACTCGAGGAAACGATTTATATAATATTTTCATTTCCTCTCTCTAGTAACGAGACAAAACACGCCGCTGAATTCCGCACTCAGCAAATGTGGGGAACAGAATACCTTAACACTAGATTCTCTCTGCTTACTCTGCTATATGCGGGATACAGCATGAAGTTAAAAAAAATCTCTTAATTGTAACCAAAATCAATGAAATACTCTTATTGTTTTTTTATTTAATAGGAGAAATAATTAAACGGTACGGGAGATATATCGGGATGTAGACCGAGGAAGTATTTCGTTTCTAAGCTAATATTTCCTTGTTTCGTACATTAATATTAATTAAAATTAAGAATTAGTACTTTATTTTTATATTTTATAAACATATAAAAAAAACTTAAAAGGTAAATCGATTTATCAAGGGTTACTTTATCATGGAATATAATTTAAATGGAGATAGATAATTCATTATGTATTTGTCATTTATCAACGATGATAATGTTAATTTAAAATTGAAAATAAAATTAGAAGTTTTAAATTAGCACTGTCACTTATGATGCTGAAAAGTCCGGTAAAAAAATTATAATGTTTAATTATCATGCTGCTATATATTTTTTTAATATATACAAAATTACTGAAAACAGACAAACATACTGTCATTCATTCAAGTAAAATTAATAATAAAAGGTATACTCGTATAAAACATACATAGAAAATTGAAAAAATCAACCATACCAAAATATTTAATGTATTTCTTTAAAACACATTATCTGGCTGTTATAATTTAATAAACTTGTTTTTTGCTCCACGATAAATCCCGCACACAGCAGGGTATGCAGAGGGAATCTAATGTTAAGACATTCCACTTCTTCCTTCACTTCACTTTTTCTGCTGAATTCTGGAGGCATTATATGTTGAGTGACGGCACTCACCGCCGCGGTTTGCCTCGACATTAAAGAGAAGAAATAAAAATATTAAATATTTCATTTCCTCTAGTGACAATCGAATTCACATATATCGCATTTACAGTCCCACACTAGTGCCCCTACGCCACGACTGGTCTTATCTATGTATTACATATATAGTTTAATGATATTCATCGGTACTTGTTACTGCTATTTTTATTACATAATATTTTATTTTCAGAAGTGGTTTGCGTCCACATCGCACAATGTAGGCCTCATCAGCAGCCAATAACAGAAATGCACTCTGAGGGCGGGAGGATACTAACAGGTGGACAGGATCACGTACTCAAGGTACGCGGTAACAAATCGCGCATTCGTTGTGCAAAAATAACTTTTAATCTGTATGTATGTTTGTGACGATGTGGCGTTGCAGAGACCAAACGGGTTGATTGTTATTAATGATATGTACGTCAATCAATTATATATATATATATATATATATATATATATATATATATATATATATATATATATATATATATATATATATATATATATATATATATATATAGTAGGCGTATATAGTAGGCGTAGGCGTGAATAAGTGAACAGCTGTTTTTTAGTGCTCTTTATTTATTTTTAAATTTTACATATTTACAAGTATTTTTATGTCTTATATGTGCTTGTGATATAATATAACCTACCGCTAGTTATATCCTTATTAATATACACGGAACAACTATCTTAAATTCACTATAACTACGTGTAAACCATGGATGCTCTAAAAGAGTCTATTACAGCTATGGCAGAGATGTTTAATGTTAGAATGAACGAGTTTCAGCACGACCTAAGTAAAACTGCATCACCGGCGACAGTATCAACTTTAGCTGCAGATTTCACTTCCTTCAAGAATTTCATCCACACTGCACTGAGTTCTTTGCAAAAACAGGTGCAACTTCTAAATCGGGATGTTGATCGCATGGAGATGTCGAGAAGACGAAAAACACTTTTAATCCATGGCTTAGCCGAGAATAAATCTGAAGATGTTGGCACTCTGGTCGTAAATGTCATGGCAAATAATCTCGATGTGGCTAATTTCTCCACCTCCAATATTAGAACAGCGTATCGGCTGGGCCGCTCGCACGATGATAAGCCTCGACCCGTTGTGGTAAAATTTTCGGATACTCAGGTGCGGCACAGCATTTGGCTTGCGAAAACTAAGCTTAAGGGGTCTGGCATCACTATATCAGAATTTCTCACGAAAACTCGCCATGAAGTGTTTATGCTCGCCCGACGACGTTATGGTGTGGGGAAGTGCTGGACTCGGGATGGGACCATCAACGTCATAGCCCCGAATGGTTTACGCTATCGTGTGGAGTGTATGGCCGATCTTCAGATTATACCAGCCGCTCCAGGAAAGTCTCCGCCGGCGGTGCAGGAGGTGGCTTCAAAAATCACTGACAATAAAGTTGTAGTGCAACGGTGTAAGCGAGTAGTTAAAAAGTGTTAATTAACCACTTAAAATATTTATTATTACTTTTACAATTTATTATTACTATTATTAAAATACTTATTATTCTAATCACTATCAGTTCAGTTCAGTTCTTTATTTATGGCGAATAATCACTTTTAGGTTAACAACTTGATTATTTACATATATTACAATGTGATCTGTCACGAAACAACGCTCAACTGACATTATATGATATTATGATGGTCAATATAGTATATTATAGGTTATTACTTGATTGCATTAGAAAGATGGCTTTTGTTTGATATTATTAACACGTTATTTAATTTTTTTTTTTTTTTTTTTTTTATCATTTACTTATGATTGTTAAGTTACTATCCGTAATTTGGTATGGTTTTATTGTTATTATTTTTTCCTAACTTTTTTGTTTTTTTTTTTTTTTTTTTGTTTTTATGTATACAAATGTAGATTTTTTGCAAAGTATTCTATTGTTGTTTTTTTTTTTTTTTTTTTTTTTTTTTAATTCGTGATAGATCAGTTGTAAGTGTTTCATTTTATTTTTATTTTATTTTTTTCATTTTTTTATATTTATTTGATAGTTTTTATTCTTAATTCTGATAGTGTATACAACCGTGTATTATTTACATTATTTAATTATTTCTCTTTGCAAGTGGCGGGTGGTTGGTAATTTTGTACCTAAAGAAAGGTATATATAATATATGTATTTTTTTTTTTTTTTTTTCTCTTTTTTTTGCTTTATATTTATAAATATTTGTTTTTTATATATAATAATAATATTATTTTATATATTTATTATATATATATATAAATATATATATATATATATATATTTTTTATACACTTTTTTTATTTTTGCTTCGATTATATTGTAATTTATTTATCCATATTATTTAATATTATAATTATTTTTTAATTTGTACATACACTTAGATTCATAGCAACGCAATGCTTGATGATTCTTTTGACTCTTTCTCCACTACCTCTGAAGGATTGAGCAGTAATGACAGCTTCCTTAGTATCCCTTCACTTAGTGAAACTTTAGATTCAAACTTCTCTTATGAATCGAAAACTTTTAATATCATTCATTTGAACGCACAGAGTATTCCTGCACACTTCCCTGATTTCTTAGCTACGTTTAATAACAAAAATATACATGCAATTTTAATTTCAGAGACATGGTTAAAGTCGTGTTTATCTTCGGCTTCTTACTCTCTTCCTGGGTTTCATTTGATCCGTAACGATCGTAAAGGCCGAGTTGGGGGTGGCGTTGCCATCTATTTACGCTCGCATATTCCTTTTAAATTAGTAGACTCATCCGAACATCAGCCTAACACTGGCCCAGAACATCTCTTCATTGAGGTGTTTTTTACACACACTAAATTACTCCTTGGGGTCTACTATAACCCTTGCCTTACGATTGATTATTTTTTATCATTTGAAACCTTATTGGAAGAGTATAAGCCGTTATACGACCATACTATTATTATGGGCGACTTTAATACATGTATTCTTAAAAACAATCTACGTTCTTCCCGCTTAAAATCCTTAGTTAAAGCTGCTAATTTACATATCCTGCCCCTATCTGCTACTCACAATTTCCCTAATTGCGTTCCTTCATGGCTTGATTTAGTTATGGTGTCCTCTGTTGACCACGTTGAAAAATATGGTCAATATCCAGCTTTAGCTTTTTCCTATCACGATCTCATTTACTTAGCGTATAAAATTAAGCCTCCAAAAGCTAAATCAAGAATCCTTCTGCGGCGTAATTTTGGGGGTATAGATTTAAATTGCCTGCGTGAGGATGCAGTTGCTATTGACTGGTCCATCGCTTTAAATCATGTATCAGTTGATGATCAGTTGGCTGTGTTCAACTCCTTCGTCATCAAACTGTATGATCATCATGCTCCTATCCGTCCTGTGCGAATGAAGCATCTTCCTGCTCCGTGGTTAACGGACGACATTAAAAAACTGCAACATAAAAAAAATATTGCAAAATTGAAATTTAGAATTAATCCTAGTGTTAAAAACGAAAACAACTATAAGAAAACTCGTAATCGCTGCAATACAATGTGTAGAGATAATCAACGACGCCATATACACAAATCTGTGATTGAAGAAAAAGATTCTTTCAAAGTATGGAACTTTCTGAAATCTATAGGAGTAGGTAAAGCACAACAACACATTAATACTCATAACATCAATTTCAATGAACTTAATAAGCACTTCTCATCTTCTAGTGTTATTGATGACACATCGAAGTTAAACACAATCAACAATCTCAATGCTTTGTCCTCTCCTAGGCATCCTAATTTTTTCTTTAGTCAATTTGCAGAAAGTGATGTTAAGAAGACCATTCTAGCCATTAATTCTGATTCAGTGGGTGCTGACTGCATTAGTCGTAAAATGATCATTCCCATCCTCGACATCATTTGCCCTATAATCACGTCCATATTTAATTATTCCATTACGTCCAATCAATTTCCTTCAGCCTGGAAAGACGCTCAAATCGTCCCAATACCCAAAAAAAAAGTTCCTATTGATAACTCTGATTTCCGTCCAATCTCAATACTTCCTTTTCTGTCCAAAGCCCTTGAGCGTCTCGTTCAATCTCAACTTACACAGTTCCTTTATTGCCATAATCTTTTGAATCCTTTGCAATCTGGTTTCCGTCCTGGTCATAGTACGACAACTGCGTTAGTAAAAGTTACCGATGATATTCGAAAAGGCATGGACACACATCAGGTTACACTCCTCGTTTTGCTTGACTTCAGTAATGCTTTTGGTTCTGTGGATTTCGATATCATACTTGCTACTCTAAGGTCACTTAACATATCTCCTAATGCAATTGACTGGTTTCGAAGTTACCTGTTTGGGCGTCGGCAACGCATACAAATCCATGACTCACACTCTGACTGGTCTCCTGTAGTTGCTGGCGTTCCACAGGGTGGCGTGTTATCTCCTTTGTTATTTTCTGTATTTATTAATACAATCTCTCAACACATTTCTTCTCTCTACCATTTGTATGCAGATGATCTTCAAATCTACCATCAAGCCAAACTACCTGAGCTACCTTTTGCTATAAAAGCAATAAATGAAAACTTGGAGAACATATACACATGGAGTAAGTCATTTGGTTTACGACTGAATCCTATTAAAACGCAGCTTATTATAGTTGGCAGTGCAAAACTTATATCCAAAATAGACCTCTTCACTTTACCACCTATATGTCTTGACGGTGTTATTATACCTTACAGTAAATCTGTAAAAGATCTGGGTATCATCTTGGATCAAAACATGTCTTGGGACTCACAGCTATGTGATGTGAGCAGGAAGATGTTTGCTTCTCTAGGATCTCTTAAACGGTTACGCAATTTTCTCCCTATACCTACTAAGATTGCGTTAGCAAATACTCTCCTTTTACCGATTCTTGATTATGCTGACCCTTGCTATCTTGATCTAAGAGAGGAGCAATTAAATAAGCTTGAGCGTCTTCAAAATGTATGTATACGATTCATATTTGGTCTACGCAAATATGATCACATTTCCGACTTCCGAAAAAAGCTCAATTGGCTCCCTATCCGGCTTCGTAGGAATACTCACATACTTCATCTTCTTTACTGTATTCTGTTCAATCCAGCCTCTCCCCCGTACCTAAAGGAACGTTTTGAATTTTTGGGCGGCTCACATCCTCGACGTCTGCGATCCGATAACAGTCTGGTACTAAAAATTCCACAACATTCCTCGTCATTTTATAGTGACTCATTTACAGTTACTGCGTGTCGGTTATGGAACGCCCTACCATTGAATATCAGGAATTCAAAAACGTTCCCTACTTTTAAAAAACGATTAAAAAAACACTTTCTTTCTTTTTAAAATTTTTTTTTTTTTTACCCGTGCCTGTAGAATATAATTTTTGAGTAGTGTATATTTTTCTATACTGTTAGTATGTATGAATATACTTACCTAATTTATATTTTGTATATATGTATGTATGTATGTATGTATGTATGTATGTATGTATGTATGTATGTATGTTTGTATGTATGTATGTATTTATGTAAGTAGTATGTATATATATGTGTATTTATCTTTATGTGTGTTTATGTATTATTTATATTTAGTATTGTTCACACCCTACTCACTATTTATTTATTTTACGATTTCCAACGCCTTAAGGTTGCCTGGAAGAAATCGCTATTTCAGCGATAAGGTCGCCTATTGTACATGTTCTTACATTTGTATTATATTATTTCTTTTTTGGGTGTACAATAAAGAGTTTATTATTATTATTATTATTATATATATATATATATATATAATTGATTATATTTATATATATATATATATATATATATATATATATATATATATATATATATATATATATATATATATATATATATATATATATATATATATATATATATATATATATATAAATTGTTATCGATATAGTGCAAAAAAGACTGTTTTATATATCGATTAGAAAACTATTTCAATTGTATGACAGAAATCCTATGGGAAACTATGAGATTGATTTTTTTATGTTAGCTAAGCTTTTTCTTAGTTATTTTTCTTGAGCTTCACGTTGTATCCTGCATATAGCAGGGCGGACAGAAAAGACCTAGTATTAAGATAGACAGTTGACTAGCGGCCCCCAACACTACTCTTTGCTCCTCGACCGGAGGGAAGAAATGAAAATATTGAATATTTGATTTCCTCGAGTGGGGGCGCTTGTGCCCCTGCGCCACGATTGCCCTCTTATTTCTATGGCTTTTTTTAGTTTTAATTGAAAATTAATAAGTCAGTGTCACTTATTATGTTAATTATGATTTACATTTAATATTTGTATTGTAATTCAATTAATCATCATAAACTTTTGTCGTAATTTGTGTTAAAAATGCTTACGCGACATTTATAGAAAAATACTATAATAGTGATAAGTGAATTTTAAACATTATCAATATCTAATCTATTTTCCTCAATGATTTTGTTATTTATTGACTATTGTTTATCAAACCATCATTTAATCAGATAACAATATATGTATATGCAAGTAACTGTTGAAATAGACTCAATGAAAAAGCCTATGAACAAACAAAATAACTATTATGGATAATAATATTTATATTTTCATTTCTGAAATTAGATTAATTTTAGTCATGCATGTTAGTTCCTTCGGCCACTCAACATTCAATGTCCGGAAAGAGCGGTGCAGAGATTACATTTATCATATATAAATATGTATATATAAAAAATGTCCAGGTGTTCTCAAGTTCGGAGCTGACGCCACTACTCACGCTTCACGGCCACTGCGGCCCAATAACCAGCTGTTTCATAGACCATGCGACACCAACTATAGCGGGGAGCGGGTCGCAGGACGGCCTACTTTGTGTATGGGACCTACATACTGGTATATACAGTTTATATTATATATCATTACGAATAATGTAAGAAATTATAGTGTTTGATTACATTTTAGTCTTAATTGTTATTTCGAAACATATATGATAAAATGAGATAAATTATTGTAATCATAGATTATAAAAATAATAAACAACAAACAACAAATTGGTGTCTATATGACAATTTTCAAATATGAAAACTTTAAAAAACTGCATCGGAATTTTAATGAAGAGATTTTAAATATAATTATGTTCCCGAGTGAAAATCGAACCCAAATGGTCAGCCAAATACGTCAGATGACTCACATTTCTGTATTAATTATAGATAAAGAAACGTAAGCTGTCTATCATACTGTATAAATCAAAGTCATGTTCACGTTCTATCCCGCACAAAGCATGGTAGGCGGAGGGAACCTATTGTTTAGACACTCCGTACTCCATTTTCCATTTAATTCTGGAGGTATTGCTTCGCGCTTTGCGTTAAGAGTCTCATATTTTATAACATTTATTTATACAAATTGCCAATTTGATCATATCGATACAGACACTTAGGACATTTTTATTATTATAAACATTTATTATACATCATATAGCTTATCTTTGGAGCTGTAGTGGCGTAGAAGTACAACATCCTCCAAGTTGTTTGTTCGATTCCAACTCGGGAAAGTGAATTATTTTCATTTCATTACTCTTGTGACAATACTAAGCCCGTCGTTCAGTTCCGCCACTCAACACGCAATATCTCGAAAATTGATGGCAGTGTGTGAGTAACGAAGGGTTCCCTCTGTCTACTCTACTCTTTGCGGCATACAGCTCGAAGCCAAAAAAGATATTTTAATTTTATAAGGTTTCAATGGTCACAGGTGCATGTGTATACAGTATGCAAGCGCACGACGGCGCGGTGACGTCACTCGCGTACACCACCTCCTACGTCATCTCCGCTGGTTCCGACGAACGTTTATGTATATGGGATCGTTTCCAGGGACACATGCTCAACTCTTTACACATCGTAAGTATGCCATCTGCATATTAAAAATAATATATAATAATCAATACAAACTTTGGCCGTTGTGGCTCAGGAGCACAAGGGAGCTACTGTAATGCGACGGTTGTGGGTTCGATCCCCCAGTCGGGGGAATGAATTATTATTTATTATTATTTACTTTCATTTCCTCACTCTGGCACTAAGGCATACATCCGGCGTTGAGTTCCACCACTTAACACGCAATGTCTTCAAAATTCGGCGGATAGTGGAGAACGGATTGACTTAACACTAAGTTCCCACAGCCTACCCTCCTATATGCGCGATACAGCGTGATTTAATTTTGATTTAATCCAAACTTATTAAAAAGAACAATTTTTGAATGCATTAATCTAGGAAATTATTGATCTGAATTAAAAAATATATTTTTGTATTTGATAGCAAACTTTTAATCGAGGAATTTATTAGTTGATCACATTATTCGTTGTGATGTAACCCACCGTACCTGGGGTAAGAGTTAATAACTAAAAATATTATTTGGGGAATCATTATAGAATTATCTTATATTATCAGTTTTAAGTCAGAAGTAACTGTAAATTTTAAGTTAGATATCTTTCATCCATTGTCGTCTAAAGCCCGGTTTCCACAGCGAAAGAGATTTAAACGGTATTGTGTTTTGTAATTATTTCGCTCCGCTCCTTAGAACCGAGCGATTTTCTGCTCGCTCAGTTCTTTCCGCCCAACTATTTATTAGTGGATGTACAAGAATGCAATTTACTCTTGGAAGTTCAACTCTTGTTAGAGAGAAATGAGCGGTCTTATCTCTTTCACGGTGGTAACCGGCCTTTAATATCACTGAATTCTGTAAAGGAGCAAATAGCACGCAACTATGTTCTCTAAATGTATTTGTTTGAATGGATCTAAGTATTTTAATAATTATATTAAACAAGCAATGTACATTTTCTATTGGAAAGACAAATCAATTTTAGAAAGGGGTTTTCTAACGCAGTGACTTAAAAGAGATCTATACTACAATTTATGCTGTTTAAATCTTTTTTAATAGTAAAGTACTTATTTATTTTATGTAACCACAGGGCCTAAACTATATGAGTCGAATGTTACCATTAACTCACACTTTACTGGTGATGGGTGATCGCAGCGGCCTCATCGCCTATGACCTCAGCAGTGGTGACGTTATAAGAAGAGTCCTCTTTGGTATGTTTTAGTTTTTCTTTTGCAGCGGCACAGCGTCGCACTGTAAACGCGACGGTTCTGAGTCGTATTCTCACTTGTGGAAATAATTATTTTTATATCTTCGATCTATTTAAAAGAAAAAGCATCGATTTTCGTTATTCAACAGCAACACTCGATATCTCGAACAGTGGACGGTACGTGGGGAACGGAATGTCTTAATACTCGGTTCTTTCTGCACGGTTCTTTCTGAATGGCTTAGGGCTACTAAAATCACATTTTATACTTAACCTCCACCAAATTTTAACAAGATTACATAAACGTCATTAATAATAAAAATAAAAAAATATCGAATCTGTTGAATTTTATTTTATAACATTAATATTACACTTTAAATTTACTATTTATTGTGGATTGCTTCCTTAGCGATAAAATATTGAAAAGATTATTTTTTTATTACATTTCCATTTCAGGTCAAAGCGATGGCTGTATATTCGTACGGCAAATTCTACCATTGAAAGATGCAATAGTATGTGACTATGCTAATCAACTACGTATAGTACGTTTCCCACTCGTCTCTAAGTTGGACTTGAAAAGTGAATAGCAGGACATCAAAGACAATCCATACGTTGTTAAAATATGAACAGATTATGTAGAACTTTCTTGAAAATTAAAATCCAAAATACAAGTGAATAGCAGGAGTTTAAAGACAATCTATTCATTGTTAAAATGTAATGAAATCATCCAGAACTTTCTTGAAAATTAGAAAATGAAAATATTGTCGTTTATTCTTCAGCAGTGATATAAAATCATAATAATCAAATACATATTTGGTGAATTATAAATCATAAGAACAAACAACCTTCCGAAGTGTCTTATAGATTTTGATAAACATGTAATATTTATTATGTATTAGAATATTGTACTTATCTGTACAAAATGTTGTAAACATTGAATATAGTGGAAGACACACATACAACATGCTGTAGTCATAGTTGTGCATATCGAAGATTTTTATATTTATTATTATTATTATGAATAATATGTATTAACTTTATATAAGGTAATCCAGATGGAGTGTTGTGGACTTCGATATAAATATTTCTAAATTTTATATATAAGTTAGAAAAATAAGACTTGTATGACATGTTTCTGAAGATTAATTTTTCGCCATTTTCAAAACTAAGTATATAAATTTATAATCTTAAATATTTTTATATGCGTAACTGAAACCGAAATAGACATAGCATTCTTATTATATCCGTATCCAGATCTAAAACGTTACATCCTCAACGCCCTTGGGTTAAACCAGTGTTGGTTTGCCCACTGATAGTGATTACCCTGTTTAAAGAAATTATTGCCAGTTGTTAACATCATTAAATGCATCATTAAAATTTCGTTATAATTCGCTAGATGATTCTGTAATTACTTAATTTCAAAAAGTCGTGGCGCAGGAGCACAAGCGTGCTACTGTAAACGTGACAGGTTTGATTCCAACTCGAGGAAATATTTTCATTTCCTCGTCTGGAAACGTGGGAAAGTGCAGTTTTGAGTTCCGCCACTCAACACGTAATGAGAGTTTTTCGAAGTGAAGTGTTTAGAAGTATTTTAAAGGGAACGCAGTGTCTTAACACTACGTTTCAAGGTTTCCTCTGCCTACCTGTTATATGCGGGATAAAATTGAAAAGGGTAAATTTTCACAAATGGTAAATGCGTTACTCAAGCGTAAAAATTCACTTGATAATCAAAAGCATAGTATTTTTTTTATAAACATATCACAATTTTATTAAAAGAAATAATAATAAATTCTTTATTTACTAATTCAATCTTACATATAAACTCTAATTTAGTTGAAATATGGAAAAACAAAACATCAATTTAGTAGAGGTGAGCGTTGGCAGCTGTACAAGTGTAAATTGTGTCACAGCTGCCAAAATTAAACAGTCTTTTAGTTTTTAATAGACACCTATGTTACATTTTGAAACCTGGCAAGCTGGTGGGCAATAAAAGCTTGTTCTGTGATTTTTGACTAAGAAATTTTGGCAATCCTTTGAAGAGTTTTGTAATCTTAGAAAAAGTAATAAAGATTTGGGAATTCTTCATATATATATATATCTTTTTTTTTATAACTATACATTTGAAATCCTTTAGTGGGCAATAGCTTGCATGGTTGTAAATAAGGTCAGTGACACATTGTTGCTGATACAAACTGAACAATATTTTGTTTGTAACATAGTATAAATAAATAATTTAATATTAGATTTATTAATAATGACATAGATCTTATACAATAAATGTATATCTTGTGCTATTTATTATATTTAACACAAAAAAAAATTGTAAGTCTTGGTGTATATATTTTATATCTATGTTTTTTAAAAACAAACCTCATTTACTACTGAGGCAAACCTGTCATAATATCAAATATAAGCATATTTATAAATTGTAAATCAAAGAATAAATATATTTAATATGAAAGATAGTTTTTTTGTGTATTTTGTAAGATAAAAAAATTGCTATATTTACTAATTATTGTGGCGTACATATAGGGACCGTCCATAAATTGCATTATACAAATATGTTTCTTAATTCATCCCCCGCCCTTGTTGAAAGAAATTTTAGTCTTAGAAATTATCCCATAGCGTAAACCTGCTAACAGCCTAAACAAAAGTAAGGTCACTTTAGTATTTTTTTTTACACTTTCGAGGGGTATAAAATGTACATAATGAAAAAAGAAAAAAAGGGCTTACCTAGTTTACACTCTTAATATTACTATAAGACGTTATTATGTCTTGAAATGTGATATCACAAACTCTAGGGCCCCTCCCCACCACTTGTCATTGTCACGCAATGTCAGACTCCTCCTTCCTCAACGTGTGAAGTAATTTATGAACACCTCCTAGAAATATAGGCGTGATGCTTGTATACCGTTTTGAGTAAATAATAGTATGGGTATAATAAAATATTTTTACATACACTGAATATTTTTATAACTTGACTTAGTTGCATAACAGTAAAATTGTAAAAATGTATGAAACCTATTTGTATAGATATATGAGATGAACAGTATTAGTAAGCTACACTATCCATACCTATATTATAAATTCGAAAGTAACTCTGTCTGTCTGTCTGTCTTTTACGCAATCAGGGCCAAACCGCTAATTCAATTGTGATAAAATACTCATATAGAGATACTTGAGGGTCTTCGGATGAACATAGGTTACTTTTTTTTCTCATATTTGTAATATTGTCGATATATAATAATATATTAATATACTTCTTAATTTGACAGGCAATTTATTCCGCCATGTTAATAACAACCGACCGTTGCTAAGCAACGGTTTGCAAAGTTTGTTTGTTATTTTAAGAAAACGTCACCCAACATTAACTTGTTTAGCGCATACACGTCGTGCGCTGAGTCAACCTTTTGAGATACATAAAAAGAATATTTAACTAAAATATTGTCCTTTAAATAATGTTTAAAAAAAATCCGCGATACATATACCATGTTTATCTCTGAAGGTTGAACAAAAGTAACCATTTTAATTAATTTACTTTATATTTATCGGGTTTTTGTTGTATGTATTTTCTATAATTTGATATTGATCCTTATGAAAATGAATATAATAGTCACTTTTAGCATTTTATTTAGATTGAAATTATAGTTTACTGTATAACATTCTAATGATTCTAATAATTAAGGAGATGTCACTGATTCGAAATGACTTAGCCTACGAGCGGCATAGTATGACCGACGCGAACGGGCAGATGACTTTGAAAGTTTTGTAAATTTTCATAAATTTTCCAACTACTGTTAATTTTTGTGTAATTATTTACTGTTTATAATTAATTCATGCTTTTCTTTGGTTCTTTGCTCATTCGAGTAGTAGATTAGTTAGATTTTCATTAATTTCTTTGTGTGGTGTAAGTTGCGGCCCTGCGCGGCAGCGGCATAATATTATTTAAGTATTAAGGAAAGAAGTGTGGGTTATTTCATCTCGGTTGGATGGTTATCTATACCATTGTTGTACACTTAACAAATTGTAGTTTTTTGGGATTTTAATTTATTATATTTAATGTAGAAAGAACTAAATTCTTTCATATAGTATCTATGTACGCGCGCAATGAAAACGTGTAAAAAGATTTTTCCCGGGTAAATCAGTAAAATCGATCACTGAAAGTCCAATAAAAATCAGTTCAGTTATTCTGGACATTAGCTCGGGGAAATAGAAAGACAGAGAGAGACAAAAAATATAATATTTTTTATTGTATTTAAGTATTATGTAAATAACCACATGCACTTGCAAAAACATAGCACAACACATTTAATTTTAATTCTTTTAAATATTTATTTTACTTTGATGATATTAATAATGTAGCTGGTTTTGTTTAATTTTTTTTATAAATATTTTAATATGATTACGTTTACTTATAATTTTTTTCATTCAAATTAGATATTTTCAAAAACAATTTCATAAATATATCTAATAAGCATTCGTATAGTTAAAGCGGGCGGAGCCGCGTCCGGGTCCGCTAGTAATACATAAATAAATGTTGTGTTCATTGACTGTCTGTCGATATTTTAATTAATATTAAGATCTAAAAAACAAATGTTCAATTATTAGTCGTATTAAAAAGCGAAGCAAAGCACGGCGTTGAGTTCCGCCACTCGATACACACTGCCTCCAGAATTCAGTGGAAAGTAGGTGTTCCAGGTTTCCTCTGCCTATTCTGCTTGATGCGGGATAACGAGAGCGTGAAGCTGAACGAATAAAGATTTTAATACTATACGTTTTACATTTATCTATAATATTTAAACCGCATTAGTTTATCTCTAATAATAAAAAAAACATTCGATTTCTGATAAACTACTAAAGATTATATGGTCTCTTTAGAATTATGCATTCATCGATAATAATGCCGTATGACGTATGATATTTATTTTGTTTCACGCTGTATCCTGCATATATAAGAGTAGGCCTAGGGAGCATAGTGGTTGAGACTTACTTATGTTTTCTAAATAAGTATTTATCTTTCTTAAGTATGGAATAACACTTTAAAAAATGTTAAAAATATTTAATAAAAATTTGGAAATATGTAAAAAATCTCCCTACAGAGATGCTAACATCATAAATATGTTGTAACAAGCGTATAAAAATTTCGATGTAGCTTGACGAGAACGTATGGCTTAGTGGTCAGAGCGCCTGGTCGGGTTCCAAGAGGCGCGGGTTCAAGTCCCGCTGCGTTTAAAAAATTTTTATACTTTTTCTAAATAAATATTTTTCTTTCCTAAGTGTGGAATAACACTTTATAAATGTTATAAATAATTGTGAATGTGAATGAATAATAATATTTGGCAAAAAACGTTTAAGTATATTTTATATTCACCTTTTTGGTAATATATTTATAAAAAAAAAAAAAATCAGCTTCACGCTGTATCCCGCACACAGCAGGGTAGGCAGAGGGAACCTAGTGTTAAGACACTCCATTTCCCACTTTCTGCCGAATTCTGGAGGCATTGCGTGTTGAGTGGCAGAACTCAACGCCGCGCTTAACCTCGACACCAGAGCGAAGAAATGGAAATATAAATTTAAGTAAATATTTCACCTCCTCGAGTGGGGATCGAACCCACAACCAGTCGGTTTTACAGTCACACCTCGTGCCGCTGCGCTACGACTAGCCTCATTATATATTTATAAGATATACCTATATCATAATGGTCTTATGAAACTATTTTCTTTATGGCAAGTTTGAAGTTGGGGAGATTACAAATATTATATAAGGCTGCCAGTCAAAAAAAATGATCATCTGAAATTCTAAAGCGCGTCAGATTACTAACTCACTCTAAGAGTTAGTTACATGCTAAATCATGTATATTCCACTAATATGACAAATTGAGAGTAACGTAAAGAAGTGGTCTACAAAATTGTAAAAAAAAACGTTATCTCGACATTCTTTAGGGTGGTATTTTTTTTTATTTGGAAAAGGAATAGTTCAAGGATTATCAAAAATATATAATATGACCAATTCCACAAGCCGAAGTTATAAAAAAATAATGATAAAGTTTATTGCAGCTCTCACTTTTGCTCTATCTATTATATCTCACTCATCGATAAAGATCATAATTAAAAAATATATATTTCATAATTATTTTCTTATAAATGCAAATATTCTACTTTAAACATACACACTTTTATTTACATGCTATTTCTTGAGCTTTTTGATTGATTACGATCAATCATTTTCGCTTCAGATAATCGTTAGATTATGAGATAGCACGTCTAGGGATATGCACCATAAACATATATTTCAAAACAACCAAGCCAATATGGGTATCAAATGAAAGTGCTTGACTTGTAAAATACAATACTGTTAGAAATCGTGTAGTCGTGTAGTGGGTCACGTTTTTAAAAAAACACGTTAAAAACACACATGGTCTATATGATTCTAAACTATTTGGAAAGGGATACTATGTAATTGCAATAAGTGATATGTATCACCTACTAACAATACTTCACATTCACACTAGTTTCCTTCCAATAGGGGCCGTCGCTTACAAGCAACTGTCCCCCGATTGACACAATTCCACTGCTTTTATAATTTTCACCTAAATCTACCCTCTTTTACACGAGTACGCTAATAATACAATAAAAAAATCAAATAGAAGATGGTCGCTAGTACAAAATGGCCGTTTGCCAATGAAAGGGAAACGAATTTTATTTCATTTAATACTTTGGTGCTAGTAACCAGACTCTGATGATGCCGTTCGAAGATGGCTATAGGAATTCGGTAATTGAGTGACACAAGCCCATCGAATTTGAGCTCATATGTATGTAACTCAGTAACTAAGCGTCATAACTCGATCGAATTTGGGCTTGTATAATTAGTCTTAACGAGTACTTTGGTGCTTGATGGTAACCAGGATCTAATGATGGAGCTAGAAGATGTCTAAAAGAACTTGGTAATTATAAAAATCAAATAGAAGATAGCGACATAATTCCATCGAATTGGGACTTGTATGATTCATCCTAACGATTAACCTGGGTAAAAAACTTAAAGAGGAAAGTACCCAACAGGTTTTTATTACGCGGTGAGTTTCATATAAAATATAGCAAATCTATGCATAAATACACGTATCTTTTGATAGCGTTGACTTAGAAGATTTTTTCTATGCTGCAGGACCTAAAAGACCTAATACCTCCAGCCGATCTCGCGATAAATGGTCTTGACAAATGGACAACAAAGTGATCCTATAAGGGTTCCGTTTTTAACTTTTGAGGAATGGATCGGTAAAAAAGAAACAATCGGAACATGTTCCGAAGCTGGAATAGAACAGCTGGATCATAATAAGTTCTTTGATTTTCACGATTATTACACATTTTAAATGAAACTATTTTAACCGGATTAATCGCGAATATTTAAGATTATACGTTTTGGAAATTCAACGTTTCGAACACTTTGCAGTAGTCCGTGGTCACGGGTAGACTGAGTACGGGTAGAATTATTATATGAAACCACCGCCATGGATTTCTTAATTGCATCGTCAATCTGTCAACGCCCAAGTCTGGCAACCGTATAGTAAGCACGGCATAATGCATGTTTCATATAGCTTCCTCTTTGCTTTCATTGGCATATCTTTATCCTTCATTATTTCCCGAAGCGACCAAAATCGTTCGCCTTTTTTGGTCCAGTTTAGATTTCTGAAGATCATCTCCAGCACTGCTGAAAATAATTTGAGTGATATTGGGTCTCCTTGGCGTACATCCCTTATAGGAAATTCATTGCCCATAGATTCAAGTCTGACTTGTGCAGTGCTCGCTGTGTAGATGTTTTTTAATTATTCGTATGTATTTTTCTTGCACTCCTTGCATTTTTAAGGCATCCCAAATATATTCGTGTTTCAATGTATCGAATGCTTTGTTAAAGTCAACAAACCCTATGTAATACGTGTTATTGTATTCTCTATATTTTTGTAGTAGTTGTCTTAGAGTGTGAATGTGATCTATAGTTGACAATTGACTTCGGAAACCAGCTTGTTCCTTAGGTTGGTTTAGATCTAATGTGTTAGTAATTCTTTTAAGTATTATTTTTGAGAATATTTTATAAATATTGGACATTAGACTGAACGGTCTGTAATTTCCTATATTGTCCTTGTTTCCATCTTGTGCAGCAGTATGACTGTCGATTTAGTCCAGTCTTCTGGGATGATTTCCGTTTGGAGGATTTCATTGAACAGATTTGTAAGTCTTGGTGCTAACACTGGTAATGTAGTTTTTAGTAATTCGTTTGTAATTAAATCTGATCCTGGTGCCTTGTCTAGTTTTTGTGTTTGAATAGATTTTATTGTTTCTTCCTTTAAAATTGTTGGAGATTAAATCTCCTCTTCATTTAATAATTTATCTTCCTTTATTACTTGTTCTCCATTATGACTTTGATATAAATTTTGGTAATAGTAATTTGTAGTATTTCTGGTCTTCTGTTTGTTTTTTCACTATTTTTATTTTCTATATATGTGGAATCCATTCCTTTTTGTAATTCATTTCTTTTAGCGCGTTCATTATTCCTCTTGTTTTTTCTATATGTTTCCTTAATGTCGCTAATCTTTTTGTTTTTCGTTCTTTATAAGTTGTTCGTTTATCTTTTTGCTTAATTCTGCTATTTTATGGCGACTATCATCGTTACTATTTTTCCCTTGTTGTAAAAGTTCCTACCGTTCTTGTAATAATTGCTTGCACATGATGTCGCTATCATACTAGTCATGTTTACTTTTTTAGTTTCTGATTGTAATTGTTTGATCAATCTGGTGTATTTATCTTGAGTCGATATAATTTCTTTATCAATTTCCACTACTTGCAAAGATGTTTCAAGGTTGTTCAGAAGTATATTATGTTACCAATGCATTTGATGGCTTCCATATTGTTGTGAAATTTTTGTGCTCTTTTAGCACGACAATTTCACAATAATATGAATTTATTAAACATTAATTTTAAGTAAAACAATTATGTAATTGCAAGTGCTGTATTTACCTTTATATATTTATACAATTAACTTATTTGTATTACATGTTTTAATATAACAAATATCATTGTAACAACTGCTGGTTAACCTTTCACAAATAAATAAAACGCACACTCCCCATACCTTTCACAATATACGTATAACCTTTTGTATTCATAAAGTGGCATACATGTGGCTATGGCTATAAGAATACAGGGTGGAAATGTCAGCACCACTTTAAATGAAATCACAATTTTAAATACTCTATAAAATCCTAATACAATTTTAAAAAATGTTTTGTCCCAAAAATGAAAAAGTTATTTTTTCAAACAAAATAAATAATAAAATTATTGTTGTAACATAAGACGCCATTTGTCAAGAACGCACGCACACTTAAACTTATTAAAAGGTAACCACTAGAGGTGTTCGTTTTATTATATAACTGAACAAAAGAACCGATCTCTAAAAAGAATATTTGATCCGTTCAATTTCAGAACAACTTTGCGTTCATTTTTGTCGCGTTCATTTTCATTGTCTCTTTAAACGATCGCTCCGTCCGACTGCGATCATTCGCGTCACAAGAGAGAGGTATAGCGACATCTCGTTCACACGCACTCTTAATCTCGAATTTGAAAATTGGAAGCCTTTGGTAGCGAGGATAGTAAGTCGTAATTGGTGAATATTTTTCACATTCTAAATTATGCTCTAATACAATTTGATAAGAACTATAATAGTAATGAGTACTTACATTTTTTACACTTAAACGTTAGATTTTTTTATGATAATTTCAAAATTCTTATTAGGATAGAGGCCGGTCGTGGCGCAGCGGCACGATGTGTGACTGCAAAACCGACTGGTTGTGGGTTCGATCCTCACTCGAGGAGATTAAATATTTACTTAAATTTATATTTTCATTTCGCTCTGGTGTCGAGGTTAAGCGCGGCGTTGAGTTCTGCCACTCAACACGCAATGCCTCCAGAATTCGGCAGAAAGTGGGGAACGGAGTGTCTTAACACTGGGTTCCCTCTGCCTACCCTGCTGTGTGCGGGATACAGCGTGAAGCTAATTTATTTATTTTTTCTTATTAGTATTTGAGTATTTGAGAAAAAATAAATTTAAGTGTTATTATGGATTTCACTTTTAATGGTTAATGACGTATTGTATGTATTAATTAGAAGGACGCTAGAAGTTTTTGTTCTTTTTTTTCGCTTTCTTTTGCTTTTATTTGCTTATATTTAATTACGTAAGTGTAAATAAGTGTTAGTTTTACGTTGGTGTAATCTTATTTTAGATTTAATAAGTTTAGATTTATATTTCTTCTCTTAAAAATGCAACGAAGAGGGCAAATGTGGAAGTATTTCAATATTGCGGAACATTAAATTACCTCTGTGTATATGTTGATAATAATAAGCTTCACGCTCTAACCCACGTACAGCAGGGTAGGCAGAGAGAACCTTGTGTTAAGACACTCCAATTTTTTTAAGACATTGCGTATAAAATAAAAATATTCATAAATAACAATTCATTCCCTCGAATGGGGATCCACAGCTATGTATATGTGTGTCCATTTTATTGGTAGTCTATATT
The DNA here is from genome assembly GCA_021202915.1 of Heliconius himera. Lineage (NCBI taxonomy): Eukaryota > Metazoa > Arthropoda > Insecta > Lepidoptera > Nymphalidae > Heliconius > Heliconius himera. The sequence continues at coordinate 952,264 of JAJHJA010000001.1, read as the reverse complement.
AATTGTTAATTGTAATTTAACTTTAATTGGAGTTTTATTCTAGAAATAAAGATTTTATATTATTATTATGAATGCCTTAATCGACCTTCTTTATTTTAATAAATAGTACGCGGATAATAGACGATCGACCTTTTTTAATTATCTTCTGAAATTTATATTTAGATATAAATTAAAAAAAATATATATATATATAAAAAAATATAATATATATAAAAAAAAAACTAAAAAATAGACTGATAACATCCGGACTCGAACTAAGGTCTTCTAGTTTAGAATTCGACCGACTTACCACTCAAGCTATCACAGCCACATTTTTGCCGGCGAAATATACTTTTGTATTCCAATGATATTTTGTACACGCTTGTAGCCCCCCTCCCCTGCGCCACGACGCCCGCAATACTGAACATATAAAGAGAACTGAACGTAAAATTGAACATGTTCTTTAAACTGAACATATCGTTTGTTCTCGTTCACAAAAGTGAGCTGTTGTGCACACTCCTAGTAACCACCGCATACGCCTCATTCCGAAATCGAGTCGTAAGTATTGGCGGCAAAGTTCAACGTTGATTAACCTTTAGTAGTATTTTTGAAGTAGTATGTGTTTACGTTATTGGTATCTATACGTAACTGCGTCACACGAAATACAGGTGTGGACAAACATCGTGAAATAAAAATCCTACGATTAAACTGTTGAGGTATCTTGATTAATTTCTTTAGGTTAAAAGGGGTTTAAAATATTTAACCCTTAATCCAGTTCCCGTAACCGGAGCGCTGAAACTTCCACCTTGTGTAATATAAGAACATAAAACTTGGTTACTTTAACATTAACAAGAAAAAACAAACCCTATCCTAATGAACTATCATTAGGCTTAACAAGAATGAATATAAATTACCTGCAATGACGCCAATTTTAATTTCTGTTATACCGCAAACGTTCACCTTATATTCTGAACCGCAGCCTGGACCTGGACCTGGACTCTTTATTTATGTATTTTCTGTAATTTAAGACATAACCTTTTGCATGTGTAGGGTATACTAAAAAATTAAAATACGTCCTCTAAAAAAGCAATATTCTTACCACATTTAATTTTCCATCTGCTTCTTTATAAAATCTCATCTTCGTAAACCATACAAATAAAACGATTGAGTAGGAGAAAATGAATAATAAAATCATAAAATATAAATTTTAAATGCTGAATATTTTCATTAAAAAAATTATTGGCCAAATAACCGATATAATATTATAAATATTTGGATATAGGTATAATAAATGTATAAAATAAGAAAATTTGTCATGTGTCTTATTATATGAAGCTAACAAACAAAAAATTATATCTCATCAAGTCTAAATCATAAATCATAACTAGATATGTAAATTATTTATTACTTAAATATTGATTGTTTAATATTATTACTAGAAGAGGTTTTTTTAATAAAACAAAATATTTTAAGATATTTTACATTTATTTTGAGTTTCTACTATACATTTATATATTTGAACATTTATAGTGATACTATGTGGTAAACATAAGCTTAAGTTATAAAAGTTTAGTATAGTTGCTTAATCTATGTGTTTATGAATAATGCTTTTATTATCGTTTTTATTCATTTTTTTTTAAGTCGTCGTGTAAACTCTGTGGCCCTTCTTTAGTTTCCAATGGAACCTTTTCTTTATTGGTACACGTAAGTTGGACCTCAATAGTTTCAATGTATTGACTTTCTTCTATTATCTGTATAATAATGCTTTCATGTTTTGTTTCTTTGTTTTCAATTTCTAATGAATTGTCATCGGTGTGCAATGGTGCTGTAATTATATTTTCAACTGAGTTTAGATTTTCAATTTCAGTTGGTGGAACAGTCGCTATTTCACATTTATTTTCTGATATCTCAGCAACAGTTTGTAAAATAGTGGCTTCATACTCTTTTTCCTTGCCTTTATTTTTTAATGTACTGCTAACAGTGTCCGAACTAAATGGCTTAAGATTATTTTCGGTCGGTTTCATATTTTCATTAACAATGAGAGGAACAGTTGTTTCTTCACATTTTCTTTCTGATATTTCAGTTATAACTGAAGGGTCACCGATATTTGAAAATTCAAATTCATATTCCTCATTTTTTTCTGATGACTCTGTTACCAAAGCATTAGCACCTACACAATTTCGTTCTGATTGCTTGCTCCTATATGATCTATCGATAGGTTTGGGAACAATGAATTTATAGCCGATACCTTTGTACGGTACTCTTCTTTTTGTGACTAATTTGTCCCAAGTTACTGGTTCTTGACAATTGTCTTCTTCATCACTTTGAGTAGGTGAAATATCTGGTGTATTTAGAAATTCAAAATCCCCGCATCCCAAATGTCGCTTTTTCACAATATCACGGCCACATGAATTTGTCCATGGAAAAAAATCTTCTATTGGTTCAATTTTGGTCTCCTCTTTTAGTTTTTCAAGCTTCATTGCTATAGCTCCCTCACATTTCTCATCTTCGATTGGTGAAATATCAACAGTATAAGGACATTCAAACTCATAACCGAGACGCTTAACAGTTATGTAAAACTCAAATCCTGGTGTTAAATAATTTTTGAACTCGTTGTTCCAGGCTTGGTTCTCGGCAGCTGAACAATAAAGTGTTGTCATAGGAGTTTTCAAAGATTGTTTTGACATATATTTCATTCTCTCCACTGCAAATTCTTCGTCTCTTCCCCAATCAACAAGTTGCAAAATCGCTGTTGAATTTAATTTTGTAACCTTTTTTATAACAGCTCTATGGTACTGATTCTTTTCTTTATCTTTTACACAAATTATTGCTCCTTCTATCAGATGATTTGGAATAAGTGAGTACTCTCGTCGAGCATAGAATGTTATGTTATCTGCATGCGTCCAAAATTGATTATAATCTTTTACTTCCTTTACATAGAATTTTTTTAACGACTTACCTCCTAACACGGTCACATGAATTTTGTCATTCACATTTAGTTTTTTAAACTCAAAATTGAATCTTTTGCGCACAATAAGAGGTTTCCAGGGTATACAATCATAGTAGGAGCCTACATCTGAGACTCCTGCTACTGCTAACAGAGTAGCAACATCGTTTAGATTTGTATTCATTAATTTTATTACTAGTTTACTGGACGTCCTGCCTAATACCGTCATTTTTACTCTACCATGTCCTAAGTGACTTCTAAAAATTTTTGTAGCATATTCTGTCCAATATGCAGATCCCACTGGGAAACAGTTTGCTAGCTGGCTATGGTATGCAAGCGCTGGAGTATTCAGTAAATCAGGTGAACACTGCCATAATTGCTCTAGAGGCACTGATTTATCAGTAAAGCCATAATCTATAGCAAATATATCGCATTCCACTTGATCATTAACAGATTGTATTCGAGAAACTCGGCCCCTTATAAAGTATCGACCGTTAACTTGATAATAGAGATTATAAATTACCATATCTTGAATTTTTATATCCGAAAATTTATAAGTAGGAGTCATTTTTCTGAACGTTGCGACTAATTTATTATACCTGACTGGACGCACATAAAAGTCTAATGGGTTAACAACGTATACAACATCTACCCAATGCATCGATTCCGCTTCAAAATTATTAAGTGCTAGTTCTCCTAATAATCTTTCAATATTCTCCATTTTGTTCTAGACAAATAAAAACACACTATATTGAAAACATTAAAGTATGATATATCAATTGACGCATTACAAATAGCTACCAATACTACATTACCAGAGCTTCGATTTATATTGTTGGTATCTAAAATATTTTCATAATAATTAACAACTTGGCCAATTGTGGTAGCTGAATGTAATATAGTTTTTTTTATATTTTAACATCAATAAGCAAAATAGTTTATAACTTTAGCGCTGCCAAAAATTAAAACAGGTAAGTCATAAGAAAAACAAGAAAGTAGGTGATAAACAACAAATTAATAAATATATTCAACAATAAAAAATACATTTAAATACAGGTTTTAAAGAAAATATAATTACCGAAATATATACATTTGTACACATGCGTAAATATACACTTATTATCTATTTTAGATAATATACACATATATTATAAAAAAATAAATTAGAATCAATTATTGTGAATCGAAAAACGCCAGCGTTTCTAATTATTTTTAACAATAAAAACATGAACATCAAAACAAAGAAAGGCCACAACATGAAAAAATATGCTTAAAGTAATTACCCAGGTCAAATCGCCAGGTCAATAAATTATAATGGAATGAATCTCTTCAATATTTAGATTTTAGCGCACCGCAATTCAAAAATCGCACCTAAAACACAACATACATTAGTTATTATTAAATTTCATTGTGCAAAATATGAATACAATTACATATGAAAACAGAAAATGAATCAAACGAGTACTTCTAAACAAGACTGCACCAGCACTGCATCGCTAAAATCAATCACTGATATACACCGGTGCATAGTGTGCGTGGTCACCCATACCGATGTGTATACCAACGAACAAAAGCTCTGGGCTCTCGTTTAGTCCGCTGGATCAATACCGTTGCATGAGAACAGAAAATGTTGCTAGTCTACATTTTAGTCATTTATGAATTTTCATTTTATAACTTGGACTTACCGAATTTACTCGTATCCTTATTATTTTGTATCCAGAATAGATTATTATTTTTATAGTCATCCTACAAATTAAACTCACTTTTTTAATTTGAAGGATATTGATATTGATACCCTCGTTGTCATTGGTGATACCTAATTGTTTTCACAATTGAAAAGTGGTACTATTATACAGGAAGTGGAAGTGTAAACACCACTTTAAATGAAACCACAATTTTAACTACTCTATAAAAGCCTAATATAAATCAGAAAAAAATAAATTCCCAAAAATGAAAAGGTTTTTTTTCAAAACAAAATAAATAATAAAATGGTCATTTTAAAATAAAACGCCATTTGTAAGGACGACGCACGCACACATAAACCTATCAAAGGAACACCGCCTCACACGCCTCATTTCGAAATCGAGTCGTAGGTATTGGCGATAAAGTTTAAAGTTGTTAAACCTTTAGTAGTATTTTTGTAGTAGTAAGTGTTTATGTTATTGGGATCTATACGTAATCGCGTCACACGAAATACAGGTATGGATAAAAATCGTGAAATGAAAAAAAATCTTACGTCCAAACTGTTGAGGCATTTTGATTAATTTCTTTAGGTATAACTTTGAAATATTTTACCCTATATGCTGTTTCCGTAAAAGGAGCGCTGCCTCTTCCACCCTGTATAAATAATATACAGGATGGAAGTGTCAACACCACTAATTACAACCACAGTTTCACTACTCTATAAAAGCCTAATACAAATAATTTTTTTTCCCCAAAAATGAAAAAGTGATTTTATTAAAAAAAAATAATAATAAAATTGTTGTTGTAATATAAAACGCCATTTATCAAGAAAGACACACGCACACATAAACCTATCAAAGGGAAACCGTCGCATACGCCTCATTCCGAAATCGAGTCGTAAGCATTAGCGGCAAAGTTCAAAGTTGATTAACCTTTAGTAGTATTTTTGTAGTAGTATGTATTTACGTTATTATACGTAACTAAGTCACATGAAGGTATGGATAAACATCGTTAAATGAAAAAAAATCCTACGTCTAAACTTTTGAGTTATGTTGATTAATTTCTTTAGGTATGGGTTTGAAATATTTTACTCTATATGCTGTTTCCGTAAAAGGAGCGCTGCCTCTTCCACTCTGTATATCACTGGTCATACCATACAATGGACTGATGCCATGTTTAAGAAAAAAAATATTAATAGAATTTGAGAAAATGACATTTCTATTTTTTTTTTGATAGATAAAACTTTATTTTCATTTTATATATAAATACAAATAACTGAGTGTACTAAATAAATATTACATTATTTTAACTTATCTTAGATTGCATTTGTAAAATAAATATTGACATGCAAATAAACGATAGGACTTACTAAGCCTTAGGAACAATTTCTTAATTTTACAGATAAAGTGAATTTATTTTACAAATGTGTGCACTAATATAAATAACATAAAGTCGTAACAATATAAAAAGTTTAATTAAAAATAATAAATAACTTCGAATTTCATTTCACTTGGGTTCTTATTAGTCTCTCGCTTATTTTTATAAAATCTTAAATCCTCTTTACGAACTACATTTTATAAATTATAACCCGTAATCAGATCATAATGAGACTTAAAGCGACCAGCAACTTAGTCATATTTTTTCAAAATATGCCAAGAAAGATAAAAAATGTGCTTACTTAATATTTAAATATGTATGAAATTAAATTGTACAAGATTTATTTAACGAATTATCTGTATTTTTTTATATTAATTTAAGTACTGTACTTTGGAAGTGGCGGATTATAATCCCTACTCATCAGAATAGTTCATTAAAACTTTTAATTATCTTCAAACTAGTTTTAGTATCTTTTAATTAAAAAGTTACTTATAGTAGTTTGAAGATAAGTTTAACCTTATTGAAAATTAATTATCTAATAACCGATGAAATATATGATAACGTGAATTTCGCAAGTTTGAGATGTGTGGATTATATCATATAGGTACTTAGATAAGCTTTCAGGGACTGTAAAGCTAATTAATCCCTACTCAGCATAGAAGCAATGTCTTCCGGCTGGCTATTGTAAAGCTCAACCATCAGCTTATCAATATTGTTCTCCACAATTCTCATGTAGGCTTTCTCATCACCTACATAATATTTGAAAGCGTTAATCGCTTCTTCTGACCACGCCACTTCGCCTTCACAGGGATCGCACCGAGCGAGTCCGCAATAAGAGATAAGTGGAGGTATGTCCAGGAACTTCTGATCACATTCCCATATGAACTGAAGGGGCACCGATGTCTCAAAGTATCCGTAGTCTACGGCGAAAATGTCACATTTCAGGCCATCCTTATCGTTCACATGGAATACTTTTCCCCTTGCAAACTTAAAAACAGTTTCTGATCGTTCCAAATTGAACACCACCATGTCGTGAACTTTAATATTGTTGGGCTTAACTTGCGGCTGTAATGTTTCAAATCTGTCAATGAAGGGTGCGTATTTAACAGGTCTGGTGTAGAAATTATGCAGGTCTATAATCAAAGTGACGTGAACTTCTTCTCCTGTTTCCATTTCATATTGAGATATGGTTACATCTTTAAGCATTTCTTCTATGTTATCCATGGCGTCTGCAAATAAATAAATTATATAAATATAAGCTGTACAAGGCACTATTTATAAGCATATGCATCTCTTACACATAGAAAAATTAAACTCATTAAATATATTAGATATTGGACCATTGTGGCACAGTGGTTGACAGTAAATGCAACCATTGCGAATTTGACCTCCACTCAGGCAAAATAATTAAATATATGTATTTTTTTTTATTTTCCCGCTCAACAAAGCCTGGCGTTTCACTAAATTGTTTTCAACGATTTTAACGTCATCAGTATAATGACTACAAATAATGCGATAAATAATTAAAAACTTTAATTTTTTTATATTTAAGGGTTTGATTGATTAAAAACATGATAAAGCAACAGACGGGGCGCGTCCCCACGGGAGCGGGGGCGAGAGTTAGATCGATACTGCTTCGGCATAAATATTGACCTGAATCGGTGGCAGTAGTCTTAACAAATCTGGGATTTAACTATTATAAACACTAAAATTTCAACCGATATAATATTCAACTTTACATTCTTAGATACCGACATTATGATTAATAAAAATAATACTTAAATGTGTAGTATATTTCTGATCTAAAGTACAGCTATGATCAATAGCTACAAAGAGATTTTTTTAACGATTGAATGTCAACGATGTCACAATGGGAAGTGTCTTAATACTAGGGTTCCGCGTGAAGCTGATTTATTTTTATTTTATTGAATGTGTTTAAGAATATATCGTTATTACATATTCTAATCTGAAAGGGTTTATAATTAAAGAATTCATTATATATATTAATTATAAAATATTTTTAGAACCAACAAATATATCATTTAATGTGTATCCATAAATATACAATATCAGAAAGAAATATTTTATATAAAACATACGTACATACATAAATAATCTCTATATATAATAAGACAGTAAAAATATTTTGTCTGTACATTTAGTAATTTTGACTGAAATGGATAGAGGGACACTTAAAAAGACTAATAGAAAGCAAAAATATTTTTTTTGAATTTCTTGTCTGTCTGTCTGTCTGTCTGTCTGTCTGTCGACATATTGTTGTCCGCATTTTTCTCTGAAACTACTGAACCGATTTACTTGAAAATTTCACCAATTGCTTTGTTTTAACTCAATTTAGGTTCTAAAGTTTGGTTCATCAAAATCGGTTCATTAAAAAAAAAGTTATCGTCATTTGAATGAACTCAAGGCATTAGCTTGCCAGCGAATGTTATATAGAAATCGCGCTGGTATGACCCTGGCTAAAGAATGACATTCGAAACGTCTTGATTATATGACTGTTGATAAAAATATATATTGTTGAAGCACTATTATACAATATTTTATACAATAAAGTAAACAAGGCCAGTCAAGGCGCAGCGGCAAGAAGTGTGACTGTAAAACCAGCTGGTTGTGGGTTCGATCCCCACTCGAGGAGATGAAATATTAACTTAAATTTATATTTCCATTTCTTCGTTCTGGTGGCGAGGTTAAGCGCGGCGTTGAGTTCTGCCACTCAACAAGCAATGCCTCCAGAATTCGGCAGAAAGTGGGGAACGGAGTGTCTTAACACTAGGTTCCCTCTGCCTACCCTGCTATGTGCGGGATACAGCGTGAAGCTGATTTATTTATTTTAAGTAAACAAAATTGAATTGTTAGTAGAGATTTATTTATTTATTTTATTTTATTATAGTTGTCAATCAATTTTGCTTAAATCAATAATCATGTATTTTAAGCGGGCGAAGCCGTGGGCGGGCCGCTAGTAATATATATAACATATCAAAAATAAACATTTTAAAAATAACACGATACTTTACATAGGCATGAATATTTATAATTATAATATAAAATTTAATACATTACCAATAATATTCTTAATTTTCCCGCCTAAAACGTGAATCTTCAAATACAAACAGAACTAAAATATTACACTGAGGGAAACGTTCCATTCAGCCCAGGATGACAAAATGGAGATCGATCAATACTGGGGTAATTGCGAACTTGATATTACGATTCAATGTTGCTATATTCAGGTATCTAACCACCTGTGTTACTTAATAGTTGTTTATTTTGTAATAAGTATCAGACTATCCTAACTTAGGGTTTCGTAAAAATGTTTAGAGCTTAGTATATTTCTTTAAAAATAAACTTGCATAAAGAGATCTTTTAGAAAAAAAAAACAATGAAGGACATTAAAAACAATGAAGGACATTAAAAAACATTTAAAAATAATAGAACTTGGTCAATTTGTCTGTTTATCTGTGCGTTTGTTCACGATTGTTGCAGCGTCAGCGCTCCATTAATTATTAGAGATAAGCCCCACTTTAGTATGAGAGATGTTGAAACAAAATGACTTGTGACGTTTAATTTCATTATTTCGCTACAATTCATGCTCTTTTTTACTACTGATATGAAAGTGTAAGAAATGAACTACCAATTGGTACTAAAATCATATCATGAATGTTTATAATATTTTCTGTAAGCAGCAAAATGGCAAAATTGTTTCAACTCCTCTCGGTCTAACCTAATACTAGTCTAGTCAAAAGTTCAAAAACGTGTTATATAGACGTAAAACTCCTAGAAATATATGCGATAGTGCATTCGATTCTAAATAATGTCTAATAAAATGATTTTTAAGGATTAATTAGAACATAAAAATATGCAATCGCTTTTGACAAAGCAAGATGAAAAAAAAGATATTCAGTTTTTAGTTAATATCTCATAAACTACTAATATTTAAATGAAGAGAAAATGTCTTATATAAAAGTATATAACTTTCAGAACTCTATCTCTATTATTTATAATTTATTTATCACGCTGAAACTGAAAATAGGGCTACGCAAGGTCGTTACGGCATAGGCGTGTCTTTGCAAAAGCTGATATATCAATTTTTTTTATCAATGTATGAATACATGAAGCAAAAGCTTTGGACCCCTTTTTACGAAAATTGCGCGGACGGAGAAGCATGAAATTTGGCAGCATTAAAGTTTACATGAAGGAGAAGTGCAGAACGCTAATATTCTGTCAGTAAAAATACTTATGAAGTACACTAAATGTATAATCAGGTAAATCAATGAATAAAATATACACACACTACCATGCACTTGTCAATGTGTACAACACTTTTGTATTAATAAAGTGGCATACACGTTGCTATGGCAACGCGTATTATAATAATATGCATAATTCGGTCCTCTAGTAGTATTAAATATGAATTTATAAATTTGAATAAATGATGGTAGGTATAATCTTGAAAGAAAAAAAACCTCGATGGAAAAAAGAATGTCGATTTTTCAAAAAGTCAAACTTTCATTCATAATATGAACGTGTCTACGTCCTACCCTCAACCCTGCTTTGAGCAGGATATGAGGTTACCCTAAAAAAATATTTTAAATATCACTTATCGTTTGGACCTTTTTGCATGATGCTAAAAAAAATATAAATTGCGACATTTTGATTTAATCGACACTAATAATAACAATAATATTGTAAGATTTTATAATATTGTACAATCATGCAATGAATATAAAAAGATGTAGAAAAAATCTATGCATGTATGGCATAAATTTGGTCTGTGTCTGCCTAATAGTTTTCCCTAAATGTTTTTTTTCTACAAACTGAAATTTTAAATGGCTCTGGTGTAAAGTTCACAAAATGGTGTTTAGAATAAATAGCCAAATGTGCCTTTTCTTTGTAAATTTTTTAACCAAATTTTCAAAGTGTTACAATAAAAAGACACTTTTATTCAATTATGTCTTCTCTTGGTAACACTATTAGTAAAATTACATGTAAAATATTTTTCTATGAATACAAACTGGTAGTTCTGATAAAATCAAACCTTTATTTTAAAACATTTAGAGAAACAGTTCTTTTTTACCAGATGCGCTATGCCATTATTAGGTCAGAAAAAGTATGTCCCAGTCCATGCCCCTCTATGTATATGTTTATTCCCAATAGGCATAAAACTTTGAATCAAAACAATAAGCCGCGGGCAAAAGACTGCAGTTTTAAACTCGTCCATTTGGAGTAGGTAACATGTTAATCTAAAGGTAAATAATATATTGAGTGCTCACTCACGCCATTGACATTATATGATTTGATTTTAATTTCTGTTCCTATAAATATGGTGTTAAGTCGGATTCACAGTCACTTTCATTAGTACTAATGTTATGTTTGCATTTTTTTACTTTTAAATTTTGTCTAACACAGAATCATCAGATTCAAAATATGTCCACATTTCTTCATTTGATGCTTGTACGGAGTTTTGTATGCCACTTTTAGATGGGACAGATTTGTTCGTTTTCAAACTTTTTATTGGGTAAAGCAGCATCTACAAATCCTGCGCTCCGTGATGACGTATTGTAATAACTAACAAAGAGAATAGTATAATCACTAGCTAAGCTTTTTAGTATTTGTAAAAAAGTTCGTCTTTCAGCATTCTCGACATTTATAGCTACGAAGTTATAATACAACGTAAAAGAAAAGTACAAATAAACAAATTAAGTTATTACAATATGATTTAATAATATTAATTTAGTTAAAAGAGTTGTCTATACAGACATTTCCCTTCCTTTCCCGCTTTCCCGAAAAATGTTCCACTATATATGCAATACAACGCTTAAAAAACACGGTTATAAAATAGTCGCTATTTTAACAATTACTTTATATAAAATTTGGGTTTTAATTTTCGCCATACCAAAACGTTTTGAACAACAACTTTCTATTATTAAATAAAGAATACACTGACACATTAAATTAATATCGCCGTACAGTAAGTAGCGATGATATAAGTATAGAAATAAATTACAAAACAATCTTACCAGGACGTCGAACCAATAGGCACAACTGCCGTAATTCCCTGCATACTTCTTCCTTGTCACTTCATTTTAATTAAGTGTTTTTTAAATGACAGTTGTGACTTTTTATCTACATCAATAATGTAAGGTATACGCCTTTTATGCTAAGCATACGTCAATAACGCCTTTTCAATAAAATATATTTAAAATATACAGGTGAATAAAAGTAATATCTCACAATGTGCCCTTTTCCTGTACTAAAACTTGCAATAGGGTGCAGTTGTGCCCTTTGGGCTTATGATATCTCGTTTATATTATTACTAAAAATAAACAAAAAATTAGGCAGATAAATCTTATTTTCCTGATGCCGAATATATATATATATACAATTTTGTAGAAAATGTTAGTTGTGCGCTTTTTCCTTATGGCGGCAGTACAGTTATCTGGTGAAAAAGTAAACATTTACGAAATCACCTTAAGAAATAGATTTAATTCTCGTAATCACAACAACATTTTTTTACTGTTTTATGATTCAAGCGTTTTTTTTAACATGTTGTCCACGGGTAAGCTAGCTTTATGAAACTTTCAGAAATTATTTTACACAAATAGCACGAACTTTTGAAATTATTTGTGGAAAAAAAAAATCGCCAATAGCTTTTCTTCACTACAGCTCCTGAAAGTTTTTGTTAAAATTTTAATCTTTTAATAACTTATTTTTGTTTCGATATTATTTCCAAGACTTATAGGCTGTTAGTTTTAAACTATTAAATTACTCAGAAGGACGTATGAACGTAAACGCAATAGTCAGGCTGTATTTGCCAATTTTCTTTAAGTATCCGACTTTTTCCAAAAAATCGCAAATTCCCAAATGGGGGGGAAATGGATAGGTACTGAGATACCTTAACCACGGATCATCGTTGATTCGCCGATCGAGTTAGGTACATTTAGTATTTTATTATGATGGATTTTAAGATGAAGACTTACGTGGTCGCATAATATAGACAAAAATTAAAATTAAATTATCTTCACTCTGTATCCTGCACACAGCAGGGTAGACAGAGGGAACCTAGTGTTAAGACACTCCGTTCCCCACTTTCTGCCGAATTCTGGAGGCATTCCGTGTTGAGTGGCAGAACTCAACGCCGCGCTTAACCTCGACACCAGAGCGAAGAAATGGAAATATAAATTTAAGTAAATATTTCATCTCCTCGAGTGGGGATCGAACTCACAACCAGTCGGTTTTGCAGTCACACCTCGTGCCGCTGCGCCACGACCGGCCTCAATAATATTGCTAATTCTTTTTTAGAATCCGGTTTTGTCCCTTCATCCTGGAAAACTCAAATTATTATTCCAGTATCAAAACCTGGGAAAGATCCCAAAAAGTCTTCTTACTACCGCCCCATTCCCTTGTCTTCCACGTTATGCAAAGTCATGGATCGCTTAATAAAAAATAGACTTGACTGGTTAATGGAAAGTAGGGGATTACTTCCAAAGTCTCAATTTGGTTTTAGAAAAGGTCTTGACACAATCGATAGCCTTAGTGTCCTTACTCCTTACATCAGAAATCCGCCTAAGCTTTGCTAAGAGTGAATATCTTATAGGTGATTTTTTTTAGACAGCGTCATCCTTTCTAATTACAATGCTTAGACTTGGTCTTCCTTCTAAATTATCCCTTTTAATTTTTAATCTATTTACCGACAGATCAATTCGAATTAGGCATCAAGGCAACCTTCTTCCTCCTAGATCTCTTTGGAATGGCCTTCCTCAGAGCTCTGTGCTGAGCCCTCTTTTATACAGCTTTTATACTCATGATTTAGATAAGTCAGTTGGTAGCTTTTGCAATAGTTTGCAATACACAAACGATATTGTGTTGTATTTTAGCTCCAAAAATATTGTTGAAATTGTAAACAAACTCAATTCTGCTTTATATTATGTAGGGGTTTGGCTATCTATGCATGGGTTATCATTGTCGGTCCCTAAAAGTTCTGTGGTTATTTTTACTCGTAAAAGACATATCCCTGATGTCAATATTGTCTATAACAATCAAAGTATTCCGGTTCTTAATTGCATCAAGTTCTTGGGTGTGCTTTTATTTTCTAAACTGTCTGGTTCTCCACATATGGAATATGTGTCCATTTGAAAAAAATCTCCAAATTTTACGTGTAGTATTAGGGGTTTGGTGGGGTTCCCATCAATTTACGTTAAAATTGTTATATAACGCCATTATTCGTAGCCATTTTGATTATGCTATATTCTTGTTGGGCCCATGCTACAGGTCTGCTTTAAACAAATTAGATAAAATTCATTATAAGGCTCTAAGAATCATATTAGGAGCTATGAAGTCATCCACTACAAACGCTATGCAAGTGGAATGTGTTGATTCTCCGCTCCACCTTCGTCGTCAATATCTTTCCGATCGCTTTATGTCTAAAGTGCTGCAGTCTTCTTCTCATCCTTTGATTAATTGTCCAGACTGTATGTAGTAGACTGTATGTAGTATGTAGTTGGCCAGACTATATAGGCATTTTTACAGATACTTCTAAGTCATCACATAATTCTAATGATGAGGCTGCCTGTTGGAACCCGAAATACAAAATTATTTTAAGTTTTAAGTGTCCTCCTGGAACCTCTACTTTTTCTGGCAAATGTATTGCTTTGTTTGAAGGCATATTGTTTACAGAGTTGAACAATCTTAAAAAAGTTATTTTTACAAATTGCTTAAGTGCTTTACAATTTTTGTTACAAAATTCTTTTCGTAGCAAATCTAATTTTCACCTTGTGTTCAAAATTAGGGAAGCTTTGTGTCGATGCCACTTACAAGGGGTTCTCTTATCGTTGGCATGGATCCCGAGCCACTCTGGTATTACAGATAATGACATAGTCGATTCCCATGCCAAATCTGCAGTGTCCTCTCGTCCCGTAACTCATTTTTATTCCTAAGGTCTATTGTCTTTGTCAAAATCGGATTTAAAATCTTCATGGATTTTTTTTGGAATAAATCTGTATTAATGAAAGGTAAATATTAAGCTTCTATCCAACCGGAAGTTCCGACCTTTCTGTGGTTCTCTGGATATAGGCGCGCCAATAGATCTGTAACATCTACTATTTGTAGACTACGCCTAGGCCACGCGTGTACGCCTCTACATCTAGCTAAATTAAGGGTTAAAGATAATTCTATTTGTGAGTGTGTATTTAATTGCCCAAAACTTAACTATTCTGTTTATGATATCTGCCTTCCTCTTAATGTACAGCGTCCTGTTAATGTAAAATGTATATTAGCTTTAGTTTTTAGTCCTTTTATTAAAATGTTGGTAAAGTTTATTGTAGATAATGATTTTTTTCTCAATGGTTTTTCTCAATGTCTCAAAATACTTCTATGTTTACATATAGGTGAAATCAACAATAGTGAGAGAAATAATAGAAAATAAAAATAGTCAACTTGTTTAATATATAATTTTCTAAAAATATGTAATAAATGACTGTTGATAAAAATTTTTATTTTTGAAGGACTATTATACAATATTTTATACAATAAAGTAAACTAAATTGAATTGTTAGTGGAGATTACTTTCATAATCATAACAGTTAAGTTTAAGTCGTAATTAATTCAACACAGAAATAAAGACTGATAGATTCTTCAGTTTGTTTGTTCATTTGAAATAAATCTATATAAAAATGTCTAAAAACAGCCTTTTTACGTGTACTCTGTATGTAATAACTACATATTTACCAATTGTACATTTAGCTAATAAATAATATATGTAACTAGTTTAAAAACTGTACAGGAATTAATATGCAATCATTACAGTTATTTTACAAAGAATATTATGAATCCTTCAAATCAGTAATTTAACATTTAAGGCTGTTTCTGAAAGAGTAAATTAAATTATTCACTGACATCAGCACATTTAACAGACTTTTAGAATTATGATGAGACGACCATTACATAGATAAAAAGAACACATTACAAAAATGTGTAATAAATAATTAGCTTTATGTATATTTTATAAATATCAAATATCAACAATGGTCAACAACTAAAAATTCTTATAGAAATTACGATAATGTAGTAAAAAATCATATTAGAAGTTATTATAATTGTCAATCAATTCTGTTTATTAAATCAATAATCATGTAGTTAAAGCGGGCGAAGCCGCAGGCGGACCGCTAGTAATTAATAATTTAAAACCTCTAACACTAAGAGCTCTTAAAATCAAACAAATAACTAGAGAAATGCTGATAATCTTCAAATTACCAAACATATATTTATGAATAATCTTAGCGCACTCTCATTTAAGTAAATTTCAAAGCAAAAATCAACACTTTTATAGCCTTACCATTCTTACAATTTTTGGTATAAAATCATTAATTTTTCCTAAATTAGGCTATTATCTTATTTTTCAATACTAATATCAAGTTTTAAAACTCCAAATTACTCTACCCAACATTTTTTTAGAAGCTGTTGTGGCACAGGGGCACAAGAAATTTCCATTCTCGCTCAGGCTATTACAATATTTAACATTTTAATTCTCTCACTCTGATAATGAGACAATACATAGCATTGAATTCCACCACTCAAATTGCAATGCCTCATGAATTCAGCAGGAATGGAACAGTGTCTTAACACCAGGTTCCTGAGTTCCATCTACATACCCTGCTATGTAAAGGATATAGTTTGAAGCTATTATATTGTATCAGCCCATTTCTATAATATTATAACATAACATCACTGCAATGCTAATCACATTTTTAATGAGATCCAATAGGTTAATTTGAATTTTATATAATTATTTTAATCACAGAAGAGTTTATTTTATAGAAGGATGCTACTACAATCATTTTTTACATAACCTAATGTGGAAAAGCCAGTGAGGGCCAACAAAGTTGCTATATCATCAGGTGCAGTATTATAAAGCTCCACAATAAGTTGACTCATAGTTTTGTCTTGTATGTTTATTCTAGCACGTTCAGTGCCTACATAAAACTTAAATGCTTCAATCGCTTTTTTTGTCCATTCTGTACTTCCTCCACTTGGGGCACAATTTGCTAGTTGACAAAATAGTGTTAATTGTGGCAAATCATGTAACTCTTGATCACATATCCAAATATTTTCTATAGGTACCAATTTTTTGATATCCCCATAATCTAATAAAAATACATCACTCATTAATCTACCTGACTCTTTATTCATTTGTATTATTTTACCTCTAGCATATTTTTCGACTTCATTTGATTCACTCATATTAACGATAACAAAATCGTGAATTTTGACTGAAGAGCATTTGACCAAAGGTTTATTAGATTCAATTTTTTCAATAAAAGGCAAGTAGTCCGTCTTTCTAACGTAAAAGTTGTGAGGATTTATAATGTGAGTTACATGGACCCAATGCAATGATTGTCTTTCAAGAATAGTTTTTTCTAATTCTAATCTAATAAATTCGATATCTGCAAGCAAAGCCATTATTAACTTATTCGGTTCTTAATTCAAAAAATGTCCAGAAATTTTTATTTTTTATATCCATGAGGCACACCGCATAATTTTTCCTATTGACTTTTGAACACTGGCTGTATATACAAAAACAAATGTAAAAATTTCAATAAAAATATATTTATTACATTTTAACATCTGTCATTCATACTGAGGCTGGGATTAGGATAATAGATTTGATAATGAAGATGAACGAACGTTTATAATGATGTCTAAGTTTTAACATCGAATATCGATATATAACGATGAACATCGATGTTTTGAAATCGATGAGACATTTAAATTTTATGTTTAATTTGGAGAAATATTTGTGTACTGTGAAAGTAGAAGGTCAAAAGACAACAAATATTTATATAAAATATGTAAAACAATAGTTATAACTATTAAAAATTAAGAGTATATAAATAAATGTTAATGTAATTACAATTTCTTGTCAGCTTTACATGTTTATACGCACAACAGAGTATAGGCATAAAAAATCGATCGCCAAGAGCGCATATTGTGTCATTAAACTAAACGTTCAACGTTAAAATTATTTTTTTTTAATAATAACCTGTAGTGAAAATTTAACTGTAAATACTATTTATAGTCAAACGCTGTCCTGCGTCGATGGCTTAAGTTAATTAAACCAATGTTGTTGGTATGTGGGGTAAGTAGGGAACGGAGTGTCTTAACACTAAGTTCCCTCTGCCTACCCTGCTGTGTGCGGGATACAGCGTGAAGCTGATTTGATTTTTGATTTTTGTTGGTATTTGTCTATAAGTGTATCAGAAAATATATTAGGTAAATCAATATTTCGTATAAGGTATGAAATATTATCATATCGACATATAATAACATGTAAAGTACAAACATGTCCACGGGAGGCGCAATTTGAGAGAACTTTCAACTTGTGCTTGGGTTGGCTTCAAAACAAAGCAGGCTACCCTGCTACAGAGGGAGCTCAGTGTTAAGACACTCTGCTTTTCATTTTACGCTAAATTCTGTAGGTATTGTTTGCCTCGACACTAGAGCGAAGAACATAAAAATGTTTTATTTTCTCAAGTAGGAATGTAAAATCCTATAAACTGCGCCACGATTGGCCTCATTATAGACATAAACATACGCATGCATTCGCTCTTTTAAGAAATATGCTCAGACTCCTTGGTCATATAGGCATTCTTCGTATACGTATGCTTGTAGTCATAATTTTTTCATCATTAATTTTCAAAGTTGGAAGTCTAAAATAGTATTCCATTTTTATTGATAACTAATTTTTATTTCCTTAAAAAATATCGATTATTAAATTTGTAATTGTTATCTGTGCTTTTGGATTAAATCCGTAATATCGAGTATCGAATATCGATGTAATAACTTCATAAAATTTATTTTTATCTGTATAGTACTGGGTAATTCATATATTAACCTGACCTCGTAATACAGGATCTTACTTACTGAAGT
The DNA here is from genome assembly GCA_021202915.1 of Heliconius himera. Lineage (NCBI taxonomy): Eukaryota > Metazoa > Arthropoda > Insecta > Lepidoptera > Nymphalidae > Heliconius > Heliconius himera. The sequence goes on along the minus strand of JAJHJA010000001.1, from coordinate 933,339 downwards.
TCATAATCCCTTTAAAGTGTCTGTTTGAATTCCATTTATAAACTTTATTAGGACTTTTTATTTTCTTATTAACTAAGTGAAACTTAACCGTTAATTATAAACAAACATAATTTTACACAATGGCACAGTAAGTTGTATTGCTTAATAATTATTTTTTAAATAAAAACATCTTGCTGGACAATAATTATCATTTATGTTAGCGTGACTTTGCATTAAGTACATTATGCAACATTCAATTTATCAAATTTTAAAAACTGGTTTTTATTGCATGCTTGGTTTTTTTTAATGATTATACACATTAGTTTCATAAAAATTAATATTAGGATTTGTGTGCATTCTGCGAATATGTTAAGAGATGCGAATATTCTTATTTCATCAGTACCTGTTGTTATATTATGTAATAAAAAAATATACAACCTTTTGTTCATTAAAAAATATTTATACGTTATTAACTACACATAAAATAATTATGCGCAAGTTTTTATTTTGAAGTAATGTTGACAAGGTTATTTGAAGGTTACCATCTATGTACCATATTAATTATTTATTGTTAAATTGAAGAATAATTTAATTTACCCAACAAAGAAAGTATTTTAGCTAGATATTTTTTCTTCCAGACCAAAAGCCGACATTGCTCTTATTGGATTGGCTGTAATGGGCCAAAACTTAATTCTGAATATGGATTCAAATGGATTCATTGTTTGTGCCTATAATAGAACAGTTGCAAAGGTATGATTTAATGAATAATACTTTCTTTAATAATTATTTTGTTTTTACTATAATGTATGTTTTTTACTAGGTGGACCAGTTTTTGGCAAATGAAGCAAAAGGTACCAATATAATTGGAGCAAAATCTTTGGAAGATATGGTTGCTAAATTAAAAGCACCAAGAAAAGTTATGTTGTTAGTTAAAGGTAACATTTTTTTGTATATATTTAAATGTATATGTGGGTTCAATCCCCACTCGAATAGATGAAATATTTACTTAAATTTATATCTCCAATTCTTCGCTCTGGTGTCGAGGACAAGTGCAGCGTTGAGTTCTGCTACTCAACACGAAATGCCTCCAGAATTCGGCAGAAAGTTGGGAACGGAGTATCTTAGTCTATTACTAGGTTCCCTCTGCCTACCCTGCAGTATGTGGGATACAGCATGAAGCTGTTTTTTATTTTTTTTTATATTATCAGAGCTTTTTCCTTTTATGCAATTATGCAATTTTAATTAATAATATTTTTAAAATCATAATTTTGACATTTTCTTTTAGCTGGAGCAGCCGTTGATGAGTACGTAAACAAATTAATACCTTTACTCGAAAAGGGAGACATTATTATTGATGGTGGTAATTCTCAATATATTGATACACAACGCTGGTGTAAGCAATTGGCACCTACTGGCATATATTACATTGGCATGGGGGTAAGTATTCTACAAAAAAAAATAGTATTTATAATTGTGTCAATCTTATTTATTATAGCTCATAGATTTGTACTGAGACAGATATGTTATTATAATTATATCAATTCAATGTGCAATTCAAATAATTGATAAAATAATTTCTTATTCATCTTCACTGAAAAGTAATTATTAATGTTTTTAATGTTTTTGAGGAATTATAACATATTCATAATAGTGTATGAATAAATCAACATAAATAAAAGAACATACTACGACTGACTGACTATTATCTATTTTAATAGTCTTAATATAACTTTATATTACCATTCATATAATAATTAAATGGACCTCTATCTAAATCAAAAAAGTCAAAATTAGATGAAACAATATGTTTTCCAGTTAGAATTTATTTTTAATAACAACTTGTGTTGATAGAGAGTATATAAATAAAATAAATAAAAAAATACATTATTGTAATATATACTTTACAATAAATTTATATGTAACCTAAATGAAAATTGAGAATAATTAGAATGATCTAAGATAAATATAATAATATTATTTCTAAACATTAAATTTGATATATATATTTATTGGCATGCTATGAATGCTACAGCTGGAGGGTTAATAATATGTACTTTTTTTATAATAATTATTTTCATTAAATCTAATTACATTATCTTAACTGATTGTTATTGAAAAAAATATTTATTTAATGTTAGAATAAAAATGGAATGCAATAATCTTTTTGCCACCCCCGTTCTCTTTATCTCTTTACTAATATTTATTTTATTAGACTTGGCTCAATAGTTGGAGGACCTGCCATTATTTTTTTTTTATATAATTTGTATTTGTAATATAACAGGTTAGTGGTGGTGAGGATGGTGCTCGCTATGGACCATCTCTTATGCCTGGAGGTCATAAAGCAGCTTGGCCTTACGTTAAACCAATTTTCCAGGTACTTTTCCATTATTTTGAAGTTAAATGCGTCTTTTTGATAAATTTAATATACATACATACACACACACACATATATATATATATATATATATATATATATATATATATATATATATATATATATATATATATATATATATATTCATTGATAATATATAAGGAAGGAAAGAATTTTATTTATGTAGCTTAACACACATACGTAATATGGATGTTCAAGTATAAAAGGAAATATGAGAACTAAATTTTACCTAACTAGTAAACAAAAACAATTTGAAGATTATTTGTATAAACTTAACAGAGGCCATCGTGGCTCACAGTGTCTGACTGTAAATGCGGAGGAAGGTGGGTTTGATTCCCACTTGGAGGATCATTATATTTTTCCCACTCTGGTAACAAGACAAACTGCCGGAAAGAGTTCCGTCACTCAACGCACAAAGTAGTATCCGTAAACTCAGTGGCAAATAGGGAATGGATAGCCTTAACACTAGGTACACTCTCTTTATTCTAAAAAAATATATTACATGTTTGAACTGATTTACTTTTAACAGGCTATAAGTGCTAAAGTAAATGGCGAGCCTTGTTGTGATTGGGTGGGCGAGGACGGCGCCGGCCATTTTGTCAAGATGGTACACAATGGTATCGAATATGGAGACATGCAGCTCATTACTGAAGCATATCATCTCATGAAAGATGTTCTTGGTAACAACAATGATTTAATTATTTTGATTTATTGTGTTATTTTTTATAATATCGAAAATATGTATTTACACACTATATTTTTTAACTAACAGGAATGGAGCAGGACGAAATGGCACAAGTATTTGAAGAGTGGAATAAAGGAGAACTCGATTCTTTCCTCATTGAAATCACTCGTGATATTCTTAAGTTTAAGGACTCTGACGGTATGTATTAAGTCTTGTGTTATTTTTTTCTAGCGATCCGTACACGGCACCGCATGTGTGAACTAGACGATTATTTATTAATCATATTCATTTGGGTTATTACCTCAAATCACTTGGTCTATTAGTGAAAACGTCATTAAAATTTGTTGTGTAATTCAAAAGTCAAATTCGCTGGGTAGCTACAACTTTTATACAAACCGTCAACCACTATTTCAACTTCTTCAACGGCTTTCTTCACTATAAAATATAATCTATGTCTTCTCCCAAGATAAACTACATTTCCTTACCAAATTATATTAAAATCGGTTTAGATCTGAAAGCCACAGTTATTTTCACTATTATAATATTACTAGGTATTATATGTAATATCAGTTTAAAAATATCTATATTGTAAATATAATTTTATATTAATAATCCGTTATTAATTTGGTTTAGATAACGAAAATGCAAAGTAATTGTGCATGTTTTCCTTTAAAATTGTGTTATTTGTAATGTTATTAATATGTAGCTTCTTTGTATGATGACTGTTCATAATTTAAGTTAATATTTTTTTAACTTTCATACATACAGAAACGTAGTTTGTGAAAACTTTGTCAATTTCCATTGAAAAGTTCCGAGCTAAGTGCCGAAAATCATTGCCGCCCTTTGTTTTGCTACCTATGAAAATAATTTGAACCCTAAGCAGCAGTCGAACTTACAAAAATTGTTTGCAGTCAGGCACTGTGCCACTGCGCCAATACGGCCGAAATCGCTTTAATTATGAGCTATATATATTTAATTCTTTTTTTACAGGTAAATATTTACTGCCAAAGATTCGTGATGCGGCTGGGCAGAAGGGTACAGGGAAGTGGACAGGAATTAGCGCATTAGAGTACGGAGTGCCAGTCACTCTAATTGGTGAAGCTGTATTTGCACGATGCCTATCTGCCATTAAAGGTAATACCGGCACAAACTATAGGTTTTTAGATGTCATATTTATTGTCTAGTTGTATAGTAAATTGTAATATGATTTTATTTTTAGCTTCACTTGTATCCCTCAGATAGCAGAGCAAACACGGAACCCGGGGTTACGACACTCCTTTCCCCACTTTCACTTTTTTGAGACTTTGAGTGTTGTCTGACAGAACTCGTTATTAGAGCGAAGAAATGAAAATAATTCATTCCGCTAAGATGGAATCGAACCCACAATCGTCGTGGTTATAGATAGACGGTTGTCGGTGCGCTAGACGGCTATATGTAATAAATAACAATAAAAAATTCAATGTAACTTTAAATAATAAAATGATAATCTTAAAAATCCTGTTTAAAAAGGTTTCATTGATTAGATTTGAGTATGTATATATAAAACGTAATATGATTTTGATAACTATTGTGATAGACAATATTGATAACTTATAATGACTATTCAAAAAAGTTGTTAGAATGAATGACTGAGCAAAATGGTTATCATATAGAAAATATGCAGTTCATTGATGATAATCAATAATTATATAAAAGGGCTATGGATTAAACCATAAGGAAAATGTTAAAGTTAAATGATTTTACAATATTTAGAATATTTGAATGTGGCATGACTCAAACCTGTGCCTTTTGAAAGATGCCTAAGTGCTCCTGCAACTAAGCAATATGAAGTTATCAAAATACTACAAGAAATTCTTGTAGGCTTTGTTTGTTAGTCAGCATATTAGTATGGAGATTTATTATTAAAAATAATCAAAGATTATTGCTAATAACAATATTTAAAAAGAGAGAATTATATTTGCTTTTTTTATTCATTGACAATCAGCCAGACTCTATAATTAAATATTAATGATATTATTTATTAGATATTTTAATATTTTTAACATTATTACAATGGCGTCATGACGCTGGGTATACAAGCGTGCGACTAAAACCCGAGGCTTGTGGGTTCGATTTCCACTCAGGAGAAAAATTTAATATTTTAATTTCTTAAATTTTAAAATGAGATAAAAGTTATTTTTTTAATTTCAGATGAACGTTTAACAGCAAGCAAGAGTCTACCAGGTTCCGATTTGAAGTTTACAGGCAATAAGACCGAATTCCTGGAACATCTCCGTAAAGCTCTCTTTGCAAGCAAAATTATTTCTTATGCACAAGGATTCATGTTACTGAGAGAAGCTGCTAAGGTACTTATATTTTTGATTTTTTTTAGGTGAGGAAATGAAATTAATTTATACTCTCAAGTTGGAATGGAACCTGCAACCATTGCCAGTCAGGTACAGTGCTGCTATGCTCTCATGACAAAGAAAACCTTAATTAAATGTTTTATTCTTCAAATGCATTGCATTAACATTGAATGGTATTATTACACTATATTTTGTCAAACACGCAGGTTAACAACTGGAACTTGAACTATGGAAGTATAGCTCTCATGTGGCGCGGAGGATGCATCATCAGAAGTGTATTCCTTGGAAACATTAAAGTAAGATTTTAAAATATTACCAAATTAAATTATTTATTATAACGTAATATCGCACCTTTAGAATTATAGTGACCTTTTGTCAGAAATTGACCTAAAACGACGACCTACAACGACGCTGTACACAGCAGGGTAGGCAGAGAGAACTTAGAATTAAGACACTTGGTTGTTCCCCGCTTTCCGCCGGCCTTTGGAGGCGGAACAAGGTCAATTTCTGACAAAAACTCAAAATCATGGTTTTTTTGATTAGGTCACTATAATTGTAAAGGAGCGATATATTTAAATAGTTTTTGGTTAATATCTTTACGTATGGTACATTTTTTTTTTCTGTAAAATATTACGAATCATTTTTAGTCCACTGAAAAGACCATTTTTAACTATATACTGTACTTCTATGTCAGTTAAAAATATTTTTTATGTATGTATACGTCAATAATGTGATATTAAAATTTACAAAAACCAAGCACAAGTACTGTATAGTTTTAAATTATGATGAAGGTCACTTTTTATATTATAAATAGATATAAAACAAGGTAAATATGGCTTATACTAATTTTAACCACGCGTAAAGAAGTAAATGATCATTTTTCTCTAATTCCATTGCACTATTTTCGACAGTTAAATAACTGTTTCATAAAAATATTATTATTTGCTTAGATTTTGTTATCAATTTATCATTCATTACTACTGAGAATTTAATAATAAGTTATGCATTTTTTTATGTATTTACTAGCTATACCCTGAGCGCGTCGCTACGTCACCAACTAAAATAAATTTGAAGGAAAGACATTACACAATATTCAATTTATTTTGACTTATTTTATTAGTTTAGTATATTCCGAAAAAAAATGGTCGTATCAATTCAGAGACCTTCGTGGGCTCGTGCACAACAACTTTAGCTAATGACTATCACGTGATCAAATGCATAGTTTAGATTTTAGATTCTACCAAGAACATACAGACAAACATTCATTTTTAAAAATAAAGATTTTGAACATATTCAAACCCATGGTACTCTTAAGGGGGTTATTACAACTTTCCGCTACATAAAACTAAATTTATAAGAGTAAAATAATTTTAATATTAATAATATTTTGGACGGCATCCAGAAGACGCGGGTTTGAGTCCCGCTATATTTTTATTATATTGTTTTATATTTTTGTTAACAGGATGCGTATACAAAGAACAGTCAGCTATCCAACTTGCTGTTAGACCCGTATTTCCGCGACCGTATCAGCGTGTGCCAGCCGTCGCTCAGGCAGGTGGTGGCCCAGTCGGCGTTGGTGGGTGTTCCCGCGCCGGCGTTCAGCGCCGCCCTCGCCTTCTACGACGGATACCGCTCTGACATGCTTCCGGCTAATTTATTACAGGTATATTGACTTTTTTACTTTTATGAGACCGTCGTGGTTGTAAACACAATGATCGTGGGTTTGATTCCTACTTGGGGGAATGAATTATTTTGATTTTCTCGCTCCGAACAAATGGCTCGAAAATTGTGTGGTGCCTAGGGAATGGAGTGTCTTAACACTAGGATTTGAATCTGCCTACCATATTATATTCGAAATACAGAGTGTATTTTGCATATAATCTGGTAAACAGATTCAAACCAAAGCTGAAAAGTGTTGTTTTTTTTTCAACTTCACTAATTACTAAGATAAAATAGTGTTTAAATACTTTGTTCTCTTAATTCTGGCTGAATTAGTGATATTGCGTGTTGAGCAGAACTCACTGACTGTTTTAGTAAAAGATACACAATTTAGAATGGTAACTGCTTCAATAATTTAGTATCTATTTTATTATATGTTTTAAAAGTTTAAGTAGTTTAGTTTGTATATTGAATGTTGAGCAATATGTGATATGAGTTTTTTTTTATAGGCACAAAGAGACTACTTCGGCGCTCATACATATGAGCTGTTGTCGAAACCCGGTGAATATATTCACACCAACTGGACTGGACACGGTGGAAACGTATCTGCGTCCACATATTCCATGTAAAACGTTTTATAGATTAAAGTAATCTAATATTTTTTTATATATTCCATTGATTTTTTTATATATTTTATATTATTATATTTGCATTCCTCGCAGACATGTATGTCTATTTTAATGTTAATTTACTTATTAAGATTTTTCATCATTTTTATATTAAATAATATTTTTTTTACATAATCGATGTGATTCAATAAAACAGAATTAAGAAAAGTAATTTATTTTGTAGCTGATAGTTTGGTGTGTGGGATTTTGCCAGAAAGGCAAACTTCATGTTTCTCTTATTTCATTTTTATATGAATGGGACCAAATTTTATATTTATACAAATGTTATTTAAGAATTAAATATGCGACTGAGAATAAATGGGTGCTTTTTAATGTTTGTTTTAATGCTAAATTGCTAAGGCATTTCCAAAATATTCAGGTCTTTATCCTAAAATAGTTTAATTTTCGGGGTTGTCTCTCATTTTCTAAAATGAAGTAACACTTTAGTCAGCTATATTTAAGTCACTTAAAAATCCTTATCTATTTTTTTCCTTTTAATACCAAAATATTTATTTATTTAAAAAGAATTATGGTTAAGCGGGTAAACCTGATATCATTTCTTCCTCAAAATTTAACAAAGTAAATGGACATGAAATTAAGTAAATATCAAAAGTCATTAATAACGAATAACATTATGTGGTGGGTGTAAAGTAATTTATGCACGCTTACAGAATCTCATTTTTATTTTTGAGACATAGTGCATAAAATTCACTTAATAAACATACTTAAATAAACAGAAAATAAAATTTTAATAGTAAGAAACCATTGTTACACGAATAGGCGTAATCGGTAAAACTGCATTTTGCGTTTGCTTTAATACCAGTCGTGGCGCAGCGGCACAAAGTGTGACTGTAAAACCGACTGGTTGTGGGTTCGATCCCCACTCGAGGAGATGAAATATTTACTTAAATTTATATTTCCATTTCTTCGCTCTGGTGTCGAGGCAAAGCGCGGCGTTGAGTTCTGCCACTTAACACGCAAAGCCTCCAGAATTCGGCAGAAAGTGGGGAACTGAGTGTCTTACACTAAGTTCCCTCTGCCTACCCTGCTGTGTGCGGGATACAGCGTGAAGCTGATTTTTTAATAAAAAAGTAATTTAACCACTATTATTTTTAAATTGGTAAGTATTAATAGGAAAAAGTAAAAATAAGGATTTTTTATTTAAGTGACTTGTCTATAGTGGACTGGTGTATTAGTTCATTTTAGAATAGAGATACAAACCAGCTAAAGTATTTTATAGTTAATAAACAAAAATTACATATATTCTTACGTGCGGAAATTGCGCACGGCGACCCGTCTCAGGAGTTAACCAGTGACGCCAGTGATCTTGAACAATGTTCGTATATGTCAATGGAAAATTATCATATAAATATAAAAATTAAAAAATATAATTTTTCTGTTTGAACATAAAAAATTATGTTTATTCAAATTTTCATTATTCGTGTTATAAATATTGGACCGCTATTTTAAGACCGTACTGTTCATGTTGCCGAGTTATTTAGGCATATTTTTTAAAATGTACTCAAACTGAACGCAACATCATTTCATGCCGACTTGACGGTCAATGGTCGCCACAAGCTCCGATAACTGGTCTACCAGTACTATACGTTGAAATACGAAACAAGGTAATTTTCATAAATTACTTAAATGAGAAAAATCGGACAAATTAAGTGCGAACTTACCATTTCATGGAAAAAATTCTATCATGATATAAAAAAATATCTTGATTTTACAAGAGACAGAACTAAAAAAAAGCATTGCGCTTACATGAACTTACTAAATTTAGAGCTATGCAGTCTTATCATGTAACATCATAAAACGTTAATTTAGGGTAAACTGAAGCGGAGAATATTTCCTTTGTTATACTGTTCGAACTCATCAAAAGTCTGCCTGGTATTAGCCCAGTGTATATAATATAGTTTTTACACTTGAAATTCACACTGTTGCACAAGTTTCGTACTTTTACTCATGAAATTCATCCAAGTTAGGAGATTAAAATTTCCATTTGTATTTCTTATCTCATTGCACTCTTATTCCTGACTAGAGGGCGCGCGCGGCTTCGCCCGCTTATTAGGAATGAATTTAAAAAAAACCACGAAACACGTGTTCAATATAATATTTTTAACAGTCTGAATTTAAATTTTTATAAAAATCGGTGGCAATTTAAAGATTTTTCCATATAAACTTTCAACCCCTTATTTGAACCCTTAGGGGGTGAATTCTTAAAAATCATGAAACACGTGTTCAATGAAATATTTTTAAGAGTCTAAATTTAAAATTTTATAAAAATCGGTACAGATTACATTTTTTTTCCATACAAACTTTCAACCCCTATTTTATCTCTTTAGGGTTAAAATTTTTCAAATTCCCTTCTTAGTGGATGTCCAGAATATGAAAATAATATCTGCCCAAATTTCATGTTTCTACCATCAGCAGTTACGGCTCTGCGTGCGTCTTACCTCAGTCAGTCAGCACAAGTCCTTTTATATATATAGATTACCTAACACATGCTGTTCTAAATAATACGTATTTAGGTATGTGCCTATAAATATCTTTATTTCAGTAACGTACTCACGTGTTGCCAGATGTCCCGTTTTTAGCGGGACGTCCCGATTTTTAGCACAAAAATTAAATGTCCCGATTGGGACAGACATTGTCTCGATTTTAACGGATTAAGTATTCCACGACTGTGAGAAATATTTTTTTATAACTTTAAAGTGTTAATTAGTTACAAATACTTTCATAGAAATACAAATAAGTAAGTATATTCGTTTCTCCATAAAAAAAAAAAAAAATCAAAATCACCATTAAGTTTATTTAAAATTCAAATAAATGAAATCTTTATTATTTATTTATTGTTTGTCCCGCTTTTGGCGAAAAATCCTGCTTTTCACCGAGAGAAAATTTGGCAACGCTGCTACTCACCATCAATGTATGTAAATAGATACTTTAACTGCAAAATCAATTTACTAACCTACATCGCAAATTTAAGATTGTGTACACTCATTGATCTCCATTTTTGTCGGCAGAAAGTGAGGAACGCAGTGTCTTAATACTAGTTTCCCTCTGCCTACCCTGCTGTATGCGGGATACAACGTGAAGCTGATTAAAAAAATTGGAGGCGTCTCAGATAATGATAGAAGTAATACATTACGTCAGCTGACTTCGTTGATATGAGCTACCCATACCATAAATAAACTCATTTTTTTAACTTTATTCCTAACTTAATTCGAACAACTGAGTACATAAAAACCTGCTACAGAAATAAATGTCAGTTTCTAATTTGCCTGTTGAGTGTTTGACATAATCTAATAGACACATGTCACATCCCATCATGTTAATATGAGTTATTTAAACCACTAAATTTGAAAGAATTTAGCAATATACATATTTTTTTTTGAATTTCATGCACTAGTTATGATATACGCCATACTATTGACTGGTTGCATAGTTTTATTATGGGCACCTTGTTTGAAAAAAGGAATGTGGGCCAAACCAGGACCAGTATATGCGAAAGACCGCAAAAATCGCACATTCCGTATTGCCCCTACGGGTAAATGTTGTAAGGGAAGTATCAAATAAAGCATTTTTACACAAACACTAAGTCTGGATTGAAGTAAATAATATGTAAATGTGAAAGCTAATTGAATACATTTATTTCTTTTTTTTTTCAATTAAAAGACATTGTTTATACTATATATACATTTTATTTTAGCTGATTCAACATTTGATCTCATTTATTTTGAATAAATAGACAATAAATGTTAATTTTGATTTAAATAATTAGTTGCTATAAAAGTAAAATATCTAATTACAATTTTCTTAGTGTTATTAAATATACAAGTCTATATAGTCACATTATGTGAACATAATAGTATTTATAATAAGCTCTTCCAAAGAGCAAAGGTAGTGATTATTATCATTCTTATTGTTAAGATATTAATAGCTTTTATAAGAACAAGGCAATATATAGTAAATAAGTTCACCAAAACAATAGTAAATATAATGTATTAGTAAAATATATTATGTCTTTGAGACTTTTTTTATTTATTGTAATAATAAAAAATAACAATTACTTACTTACTTTTTGTGTGCTTGCACGTAGATTTCGCCGATGCTAATGACATATGTGTATCTGATTACTTTTAATTATAGATACTAAGAATTATATAGAAAATAAAAACGCTTATCATAAAAACAATAAATAGAATTTTTAAGTGGCGTAAGGACAGCTACTTAACCTATTTCAAATTGAATTAAAAGATCTACCCATTTGTCTTAGATATTCCTAAAATATTACATATTTTTTATAAATAGTACGTTATTATATCACATTATTGTATCATTATTACTTAATTATTCACATTGTTTTAACCGTGTCCATATAACATTTAAAAAAATGTCATTCCTTAGTTATTGAAAGAAAAACACTATGTGCACCATTTATAAGTCCAATTCCATCGTAGTCTCTTTCGTCTTCCTCTGTCCTTGTTAAACCAACGCTTTCGTCAAGGAACCTTTTCGTCTTTACTGCTTGAACTTAGAATATCATCAATTTCTTCTTGGTTTTGTACTGTCTCTTCATCTATTTCTGTAGATGTAATGTTAGATTCATTATGTACCAGATTGGGCTCTTCGTGTCCTCTTTCATTTTCTTCTTGTATTTGGCGAGTTTCCTCTTCGCACGTTTTCTCCAAATGTGCAATTTCTTCTTCTGCTCTAATTTCATTTGTTTCTCGGGGCTTATTTGCATTGTCTCCATCCTCTTCAACTTTTTCTTTACGTGCGTTTTCTTCTTCTGCTTTTTTCACATATATTTCTTGCTCGTATGGTGTTTCAGAATCTATCTTTTCTTTATCTTTTTCTTTTTCAAATATTTCGCTTGGGCCACCATCATCCTGCATGTGAATGGAACTTGAACTGGAACTAAATATCTCATATTTAAGACTAGTGTCAGGATCAGTTGCTTTACTCGTGCTTGTACTAACATCTTCGGGTAAATGAAGTGAACTGGTGCTTGAACTAGAGAACCTACATCTGTGGTGAGGGTTATGGTATTTTATTGCAGGTTTTGCATGTTCCGTATATAACCATACATTCCAAATATTTTCTTCATCTAGTTCACAATACTCATTACATTGCTGTTCACATTCAAGACATGTATATTTATTACGATTTTGAGAACTTTCACAAACTTTATCTTCTTTGTATATAATACTAGCAACTTCTGTTTTATGACTAAAATCCGGACTATCGTCTTTATTATTAGAATCGTCTTGTAAGTCATGTTCGTCACCAAGCTGACTTAATTGACCTTCTCTTGGTTTAGTGTCATTTCTTCCACTTTTAGTGCCTATACTTTGTGTATCTTCATTATGTTCTGAAAGAGTTCTATCTTTAAGATTTGAGCTGTCACTTTCTTCTCTCTGGCTCGAATCATAGCTGTCGTCTTTAAAACTGAAACTTTTGTCTTTTCTTGTAGAATCGGAACTCTTACTTTCTCTACGACCACTGATGTCTAAATCGTCATCTTTAATATTTGAATCTAACGTATCGCTTTTGTCCTGTGGTGAGCTATTATATCTATCTAATGGAGGTTTATCGATTTCTGAATTTCTTATTGTTTTATGTTGGTCATCTTCTTTATGAAGTAGGCTAGAAATTTCACTTTTATTAAGGGCGCTGCCTTCTTCTCTATAGCTGGTTCCGGGACTTTCATCTCGATGGCTGGAGCTAGTACTTTCGTCTCTGCAGCTCAAGCCAGGACTTTCATCTCTGAAGCTTGCACTAGGACTTTCATTCCTGAGGTTTGCTCCAGGGCTTTCATCTCTAAAGCTTGTTCCAGGGCTTCCGTCTTTATTATTAGAACTGGAGATTTCATCCTTTTGACGTTTTGTGTCAGTTTCCTCCTTACAACTGGAGCTAGCATCTGATTTTCCTTTTTCATCTTTTCGATCTGATCTAAAATTAAGAAATAGCAACTGTTATATATTCCTTTCCTTCCTTTAAAATTTAACAATGCGTCTGTGTTAAGTTTGTTGTAAGAGTGGCTTGACTTTTTAAATAGAAAATTCTAAATAAAACTCCCTATTATCATAAATTTAATATTATGGGGTAGACTTTCACAAGAGATGTTTTTTTATATTATACCACCCATTTAAAGTTCTCGTGGGCGGTACTACGTACCTTTTTATCCAACTAGAACGCAGAATTTTAATAATTAAAATTATATAGTTTTTCGAGTGAGAATGAAATCCACAACCATTTTGCGTTTAGTTAGGTAGATACTTCAATTGCGACATAATTTCATAGAATTCTAAAAAACTACTATATTATAGTATTTCTATATTGGAAGACTTATTAGATATAGTTGTCAAAGAAAAAATATAAATCAACATAATTAAGCCATTATAATTAAGATTAGTTAGAAAATAAGAGAATGAAATAAACCAAAGGAACATACTTAAAAGACAACAAAATTTGCAATGAATATTTTAAGCAAAAGTATAAATAGTAAACTTAAAGAGTGCAGTAGTTTCCAGAACAAAACGAAAGTAAACATCAGTAAAGAAAAGGAAAAGCGTAACAGAAAAGTTACACATAGAAAATCTTGCCTGGAAAATCTGATGATATTCCAGCTCTTTTTTTGTCATCTATCGCGTTTTGACTGCCGACCTCCAGAGCTGAAGAATGAGCTAATAAAAGATAAATCTATATGTTTCCAAATTCTGATAGGGCGACGTTGTAATCGACGCGAAGTTAAGAACATTATACTTATATAGACTTAGGTTTGTATTTATATTACATTTTAATTAAATATTATTTTAATATTACATTTACATAGTTAAAAACGTTACATTAAAGTATTAGTAGAATTATTACCTGCTACTCGTTAGTTTCGATTTTTTTTCTTTTTTATCAGGACTTCGACCTGATTTTGGGCTATTGCCTTTTTCATCCTGTAAAATAATATTGAAAATAATGAATATATCGGCACATTAACAAAAACTATTTCAAATAAAACACTGTTCCTAAATGTACGCATCACAACTGTACCTTTCCAGAAGCTGTTGGCGTTGTGTCTTGCATTTGTGATTGGCTGCTCACATGGCCCATTTTAGAGAGAGGGGGATTTTTTGCAGTATATGAAAATGCAAAGCCTCTTTTTAATGATGCTCTGAAATAAAAAAGTATCATATTAATTAATATATATTTACTTATGAACGAGACTTGACATAGAATTAATTAAGTTTTCATTTCAAATAAGAAGTTAATAATATATCACCGTCTAAATTAAATAATTTTACCTGGTAGGACTAGGCGGTGGATAGCTGGAACCTCTGTGATCAGGTGATAGATACTGTTGATTGTGACATGCCGTTAGCCTATTTCTTTGTAGAATTTCCTGATGTGATTGATACATCCGTTCTGACGCTGTTGGTTGTGTAGGACTGGAAGGGAATTATAACAGAAATACAACATAAAGATGGAAGTAGTGCAGTTATTTTTAAAGATATAAAAAATGAATTAATTACCTAGGAATAGTGCGAGGAGTGCTCGGTTCAACAGTAAGATCAGGCAAACTATAAATGAGCGTTGCCACGTTATTTTGAGGCTGTATACGCAGTGTACTTTGGGCACTGGATGAACGTTCTGTCTGTTCACTGCTTTTTGATGGTGTTGCCTTTATCTGAAAGAAAGTACGAATGCACAGTATATAAATAGAATTCTAATAGGTGTTATGTTAGAACTTAAAAAAACAATACCGTTGGCGCTTGCGTAGATCCTGTCTCTGAATCACTCACTGTGATAGAAGGAGATCCTAAAACAAAATATTTACACTTAAATAAGGTACAATAAAGGAATTGCGCAGATAATAATAATTCTATTTCAATAACCTTCATTCGCATCTGGTACTGGTGGCAAGTGACGTTCTACGGATGTACTGGCGCGGTGTAAAAGCCTACTGGGCCCCGCTTGTGGTTCGTCGTGTGAATGTGCACTAAAAAAATAAATATCAATGGAGACTGCAATTATTAAGAGTTTTTTATAGTTAAGTAATGCAGATGAGTAATATCTTGATGAAGTACCTAGGCGTTCATATTATTAATAAGGTAAATGAATATAAATGAAAACCATTCATGTGATGAACTCACATGAATGGTTTTTAATTTCAATTAATTAATTATTGTACTGTCAGAGAGCAATCTTTAGTTTTGTTGATACAATCATACAATATAAGTAATATTGCTGTCATAAAATTACCTCGTGGAATGCTGAAAACTAGATAGTCGAGAATTTCTTGGCGTAGATCCAGAGGAGAAGATAGTAGAAGTTCGATGTACTATATTATATCTCTTTCCGGGTATTGGCGGGCGAGCGCTCACGCCAACAACAACTAAAATGCAAAGTTTACGTAATAATATGAAGGTATATATTACCTAATAAATGAATCAAAATACTATAATTAATTTTATAATTAATTAAATTGATGCATTAACAAAATAATATTTACTTCGATTATATAGAGAACATGTGCCTTCCAATGAGTCGGTTGTAAGAGATAACAAAGATAAATCGCGATCTGTTGAAGCCCCCATGCTTCGATGTACCATTGTGGCTACACGTTCGCGAGCCTCCTGCTCGATTAGTCCTTCCTCAGTAGCAAGACGTGCCTGTAATATTTACTAATAATAAGTTTTTCTTATTAAATACGCATTTTTAGTATATAATATTTTTTTATGTGGCAGAAAAAGCAGAGGAAGCCTAATGTCGTTTTAAGACACGTTATTTCCCACTTATCGCGAATTTTCAAGATGCGTTTTGAGTGCCGGACTCCTCGCTGAGCTATTGTCTTCTTGGCAAATTGAGGAATAAAAACAATACATTGCCCCGAGTGGGAATCGAAGCCACAACAGTCACGTTTGCAGTCTGATGTTGTGCCCTGCGCGACGCTTGCTTAATATAAATCTTGAGTATAAATATGAACTACTTTTATTAATAGCGGATTCAAAATGAAAATGTGTATGGTAAGTGAATCAGAATCTTAAAAGTGGACTTTTTTTATTGTTTCTAAAAAAAATATACAATAAAGTTAGAAATGATACTAAAAAAATAATATAAAAATATTAATATAAGACATGATTTTTAACATTTGTAAATTTGCAATGAATAAATAATAAAAATGAATTCGCTTGGCATTTATGCATGGAAGTAAAACTTACAATGTGGAAGCATATGCGTAGGTCAAGTTTACATTTAAACACACTAGACTTTAATTCTCGATAATATAATAATATATAAATTATAACAATATATAAATAATTGGAAAATATCTTAATAGTATCTACAAATAATACAAGAATCTTTTATAGATAGCATGTTAAAAAATACAATAAAAATATTATTAGTTTAGTTTATTATCACGATACTAAAGGCAGGCCAGCAAAATATTAATATTTTTGAGATACTAACCTTAGTGTTGGTGTACTCAGCAGTCACGTCTACATCTTGCTGGCTGATGTCTCGATTAGGATTACGAGCGACCCAAACCGTTAGTTCATATGTTAGCTTTGCCTCTTTCACTTTATTTTCCCAAATCTGTAAGTTTCATTTTAGCCATTTTTTATCTTTTGTAATTATATAATTATATATGTATTAATATGTAAATATAATAAATGTACATACTTTAAGGGTATGTGAGGGGTTAGGGTCCTTGGCCGACTCGGAGAGAATAAAACTGGCATACGAGGACCCTACGTCATCCACCATGACATATGCCAGACCGGTCAGATCTCGATTATGTTTGTCAAATTTGGTAGTTTGAATCATTTTATCTATCATATATTTAGGCCTAAAACAAAAAGAAATAGATTTAAGAGATGATGAACATATTTTTTTTTACAATAAATATATTCGCGCTGCGCCAAATACGCATCAGCTAATAAATTACTTAGCATTGTAGCCAAGCAATATATATTATATTGAATTATATTGGTAGCAAGTATGTAATTTATCTATCAACAATCATATGAAATACACTATTTACCTAATCAGCTTAAACTGATTGCCTTTAGTTAGCTTCCGACAAACTAACAGCATATCAGTAAGCAAGAAAACGCGGACTTCAATCTGTAAGAAAAAAATATATTATTAAAAAATAGTCTATACAGTGTAACATAAGATGTAAATTAAAAAATAAAAAATAAATAAATCCCGCACACAGCAGGGTAGGCAGAGGGAACCTAGTGTTAAGACACGCGGTTCCCCACTTTCTGCCGAATTCTGGAGGTATTGCGTGTTGAGTGGCAGAACTCAACGCCGCGCTTAACCTCGACACCAGAGCGAAGAAATGGATATATAAATTTATGTAAATATTTCATGATGTTTCAATTTAAACCAATTATTTAATCACAAAGGACGTGACACTTCATTAATAAAAATCATTCGCAGGAGCCTAATCTAACTAAAAGTGTGGATTTATTGTGCATTAGTTCATTGGAATAAGTTTATTCTTACATAATAAATAATAAGTAGGTTAGGTCATTATTATTTTTTGCGTTTTTATACACATATATCAATAAAAAAATTAAATTGACTACAAGCAAATGTCTTGAATGCGGTGAATAGGAGCAGCCAGCATTAGATGTATAACATCAATATGTCATTTAAACGTTTAATGATATGTAGGTTTATATAATATGTATATTGTTGTATATAAAACCTTCTAAAAATATACATTTTTTATATTGCAGAGCAATCAAGATCAACATGTCATTTCATAATAAGTACAAAAGTAAAAAGAAAATAAATTTAAATAATATAAAGAGGTCCTTGCCTCCTTAGCGCCATCACGGAAGCGGAGGTCGGCTTGGTGGATGAGGGTTCGGCTGTGGGTCGGGAGGCAGTAAAGCATGGGGGCTCGTAAATTCAACTGAGCATATGCCTTAAATACTTTTTCGGCTTCTTCGTCTTTCAGATCCTATAAAATTGTATGTAAATATAATCTAAGTAAGAAAAATAAAATATAATTATTTATTGAATGTAGGTATATAAAATAATTACAATTTCGTACGCATCAATCACTTTCTCCAAATTGGTTATTCTTTCAATTTCCTCATGTTGGCGGACTGAGCGGTTTAGCTCAACAATATATTTCTTCGCAAATATTTCCTGGAAAATTTCAATACATTTACTTATTGTTTTTATTACTTTTGTTAGAGATATATAAATTACAGTTATGTTATGCTCGAAGTCTTTTAACAGATGACGAAAATGGCTTAAATAATATCCTAGGTATGACGAAATTGTATAACAAAATCATGATAATACCATTTCTTCTAAGCAGGAAGTTTCAGATTCCACACGAGTATAATTTATAATTCTTTGTAAAATCAGGCTATACTTAGTTAACCGTTGCATTGGTTTGATCAAAAAGTCGTTTAGTTGTAATCTGAAAATAAATATCAGTAACAATACGATAGGAAACCAGTTTAAATAATAACATATGATATATCTTTATATAATTTGCAAGAAATAAAAATTCACCTATTGCATTCCTTTTGGCTGTGACACCACGCTAGATACATTGAAAATTCAACATCATTTTGGCTTTTCCGGTAATATTCTAATAGTTTACTTTGATCTACAACGAATTTCTCATAAGGCATAAGTATGTCTTTGAAGCACTCAAATCCATACGACATTAAATCTGTATCAAATCTGTAAGAGGAAATATTCATCATATAATAATTCAGCTGTGGATATTATATTAAAATGTTTCTTTATATTTATTTAATTTATATTAGGTTCTTACGGTTTTGTTCGTTGAACAGCGTCCCTAATCATGGGCATGAAAGCTAAATTCCAAAAATGGAGGCTTGCGTTGAGTAAATCTGGTAAATTTGAGAATAAAGCGGATGTTTGGATCCCAAGCATTCTGCCTCGATCTTGAATTGCATGCGCTGCCGCTATAAAAACCTGCCAAATACATACAAATGTACCTATTTTTAATCTTAACTTTTACGAAACAATAATATTTTTTATTGAATTTTTAGAATGAAACTGAATAAATTGTAAGACATTATTTATAAATGTGAAGCTGTGTTTTTTTTTTAAATTATTTATAAACGGAATAACGTAAATCTGCCGAACAAAGCATGAGCCTGTCGCGTTTACAGTGACACGCTTTAAAAAGTATAAAGTGACACGCTTTATAAAGTATAAAGCGTGTCACTGTAAACGCGACAGGTTGTGAGTTCGACACCTACTACAGGCAATTAAATATTTAATTTTCATGTCTTCGCTCAGGGTGTCAAAACAAAGAGCGGCGTTGAGTTCCGCCACTCAACACGCAATGAATCCATTATTCTGTGGAAAATTGGGAACGGAATGTATTAACACTAAGTTTCCTCTGCCTACATTGCTTGTGCGGGATACAGCGTGAAGCTAAACATAAAGTATTTATATGATAAATTAAGAAACTAGATAGATCATTTTGAAAATAACATTATTATCAATATAGCATATAGGGGAAGGTTGCGATCAACGGACCGAGGCATTCTTTGGACCACCTAAGTATATCGAAAATTAAGCACGTTAGACGATGTTGAGCCCTGCGAGTGATTCTCAAACCTCAATATCGTCGAGCTACGCGTCACGTATTGTCGTGCGCGGATATCTTTGTGAGTACGGGGATATAAAAACCGGACAATACAAACATCTTTATACGTATAGTAATATTTTTGATTTTTGCATAAATATTTATTTAGAAAAGGTATAAAAATTTGAACGTAGCGGAACTCGAACCCGTGCCTCCTGGAAACCGACCAGGCGCTCTGACCACTAAGCCATACGTTCTCATCAAGCTACGTCGAAATTTTTATATGCTTGTTACAACTTATTTATGTTGTTAGCATCTCTGTAGGGATATTTTTACAAATTTCCGTTACCCAAAGATAATTACTAAGAATTATCGTCTGGCAAGAGAGAATGCTATTTATTAAGTATTTTCAACATTTTCGACAATTTATTTATTAATTAAGTAGTATCTGTATCAAGAAAGGATTAAAAATAAATCAATAGTTTTATACTATCGATTTTATAAAATTTACTATGATACCTCAAACTTATGTAGTCCAATCATAGCAACCTATCTATTTTTGTCCTCTGTTTAAGACCGAACCTACATTTAAATATGTATCCATTATTTATGCAGACAAGTAACTAACCTAAAAAGTAACCAAAATATTATTTTCTTTTATTCATGTTTAAATATTTTAACATAAAATAAAGATAAAGTAAATATCCAAAATAATGTATGCACTGCCGATTTACAAAAATAAAAACTGAGCCTTTCAAAGGCTCCGCTTTCATTGTTTTGGTTAATAAAATTGGACATTACACTCCATTGCTTATAGTGATTCCTCATGCATGAGATTCTTTGTTTCATACTAGGGGATCATTAAACGCTGTTTCGTAGTTAATTAAAATGATATGTATTTATATAGACCAATATCGATGACGGTCTGGACGAATTGTATTAATAAGCCGACTGTATTGTAGGTATAGCCTATTTTAATTTATTTACTAATAATAATAATAATAATTAACTCTTTATTGTACACCCAAGAAAAGACACAGAAAAACAATAAAAATATATAAATGTACAAAAGGCGGCCTTATTGCTTAATACCAATCTCTGCCAGGCAACCTTCAAGCAGAGGAAATAGCAAATTTAGATATTAAGATAGATAGGGGTAGGGTGCAAAAAAAAAAAAAAAGAAATATATTTATATATAAATATATATAAGGGTATAAAATAAATAAGAATGTAATTATCATATACCATATATATGCACATATACAATATACATACTATAATAAATTATACACATATAGAAATATCAGTATACAAACATAACATACATAAATAAATATATTCATATAAATATACATACATACAAATAAATAAATATATATATATATATATATATATATATATATATATATATATATATATATATATATACACTATTATATATACATATATAAAGAGCTATAAGGTAAGAATAAAATTTGTAATGGCAAAAAAAAAAAAAAAAAAAAAAAGGAAAAGAACCTAAATCTTAAAGTGACATAAAGTGTAACTTTAAGCGACGTTTGAAGGTCAAAAATGTTTTGGCATTTCTGACATATAAAGGAAGGGAGTTCCACAATCTACACGCAGTTACAGTAAATGAACCGCTGTAAAAGGAGAAGATTGTGTGAGAAGGTATTTTTAGGGTGAGATTACGTTCAGAGCGAAGAGTTCGGGAATGTGTCCCACCCAAAAACTCAAAACGTTCTTTAAGGTAAGGAGGGGAAATTGGATTGAACAGAATACAGTAAAGAAGATGAAGTATGTGAGTATTCCTGCGAAGGCGGATAGGGAGCCACTTGAGTTTTTTACGGAAATCAGAGATGTGATCAAATTTGCGTAGACCAAAAATGAATCGTATACATAAATTTTGAATGCGCTCAAGTTTATTTAATTGCTCCTCTCTTAAGTCAAGATAGCAAATGTCAGCATAATCGAGAATCGGTAGAAGGAGAGTATTTGCTAACGAAATCTTAGTAGGTATAGGAAGAAAATTACGCAAACGTCTAAGAGAACCTAAAGATGCAAATATCTTTCTGCTGACCTCACTTACCTGTGAATCCCAAGACATATTATTGTCCAAAGTGATACCAAGATCTTTTACAGTTTTGCTGAATGGTATAACATCGCTATTAATAAGTACTGGTGGTAAAGTCGATACATCTATTTACTACTACTTGTAATTACGATATCATAAAAGTTTTAGGCCTTCACTCAAAAATTTTATGACTTTATGTACCTATAATTATTACCATAAGAGAATATTGAGACTTTATTTTTAGGGTTACGTACTTCAAAAGAAAGAAAAACGGATCCCTAATATTATCAGTTTGTTGTCCGTCTGTCTGTCCGTCATTTTTCTCGACAAAGCGCGGATGTAACAAGTTGAAATTAATTGAAACGTAAAAATACGAGCTTTGTTATTGCCGCATATTGTATGGAATTCGCCGCGTAATCGAAACCCGAAATAGAATGTAAAATATAAATTTTCCTCATATTTTTAAATTCCGACTGCGTTAAAATTTAAAAACTTAAAATAAAAATCAAGCCCAATGGATTATGAGGATTAAAAGTCGAGACCTATTCTTCAATCAATTAAATCTTTCCAAGAAGTCTTATAAAATTTAATAGAGTCTCAACTTTTAATCTTAATAAACTATTGGGATATTTTCTTTTTATGTAGTGTATGTTTTTGTTTTTGAGGTAATAATATCTACTTAAACAATGAAATGACCGACTGATTTAATATTTTTGATTTATTTCATTAAAAAAGATTATTTTTATATATATTTTTATGAAAAGATTATATTCTAGGTATAGTGAGATAAGTAAATGAAAGTTTACCGAACGATTTTATATTCGTTATTATGAGATATCCTCAGATATGAAGATATTGAAAAGTTTTATTTCCTTTTCAATATTATCTAGTTTCATATTTGATACTTATGTATGAACTAGCGGCTCGGCCACGGCTTCGCCCGCTTAAAATACATGATTATTGATTTAATAAGAATTAAAAATTATTAAAGAATTGATTGACAACTATAATGACTTCTAAAATGATTTTTTTACGACATTATCGTCAAAAAATTTGTGATTGTTTTCAATAAAAAAATACGACCATTGTTGATATTTGATATTTATAAAATATACATATAGCTAATTATTTATTACACGTATATATTTTTGTAACTTTATGTTCTTTTTAAAATTATTGATTTGAAGGATGCATAATATTCTTTGTAAAATAACTGTAATAATTGCATATTAACTCCTGTACAGTTTTTAAATTAGTTACATATATATATATATATACAGATATATGAACGAAATAACCAAAAAACCTTTTTATTTACTTGATATTTCTTTCAAGATCGTTCTTTATCTCTGTGTTGAATTAATTACGACTTCTTTCAAATGACGATAACTTTTTTTTTAATGAACCGGTTTTGATGAACTAAACTTTAGTAGTTAAGTTGAGTTAAAACAAAGCAATTGGTGAATTTTTCAAGTAAATCTGTTCAGTACTTTCAGAGAAAAATGCGGACAAAAATATGTCGACAGACGGACAGACAGACAAGAAATTAAAAAAAAATCTTTTTGCTTTCTATTATTCTTTTTAAGTGTCCCTCTATCCATTTCAGTCAAAATTACTAAATGTACAGACAAAATATTTTCACTGTCTTATTATATATAGAGATTATGCAGTTTAATATTTTTATACGAAGCATAAGAAAATAAAAAAATCTTCTCTATATATAATAAGACAGTAAAAATATTTTGTCTGTACATTTAGTAATTTTGACTGAAATGGATAGAGGGATACTTAAAAAGACTAATAGAAAGCAAAAAGATTTTTTTTGAATTTCTTGTCTGTCTGTCTGTCTGTCTGTCTGTCTGTCTGTCTGTCTGTCGACATATTGTTGTCCGCATTTTTCTCTGAAACTACTGAACCGATTTACTTGAAAATTTCACCAATTGCTTTGTTTTAACTCAATTTAGGTTCTAAAGTTTGGTTCATCAAAATCGGTTCATTAAAAAAAAAGTTATCGTCATTTGAATGAACTCAAGGCATTAGCTTGCCAGCGAATGTTATATAGAAATCGCGCTGGTATGACCCTGGCTAAAGAATGACATTCGAAACGTCTTGATTATATGACTGTTGATAAAAATATATATTTTTGAACCACTATTATACAATATTTTATACAATAAAGTAAACAAGCGGCACGAGGTGTGACTGCAAAACCGACTGGTTGTGGGTTCGATCCCCACTCGAGGAGATGAAATATTTACTTAAATTTATATTTCCATTTCTTCGCTCTGATGTCGAGGTTAAGCGCGGCGTTGAGTTCTGCCACTCAACACGCAATGCCTCCAGAATTCGGCAGAAAGTGGGGAACGGAGTGTCTTAACACTAGGTTCCCTCTGCCTACCCTGCTGTGTGCGGGATACAGCGTGAAGCTGATTTATTTATTTATTTTATTTTATTATAGTTGCCAATCAATTCTGCTTAAATCAATAATCATGTATTTTAAGCGGGCGAAGCCGTGGGCGGGCCGCTAGTATACAATATGCGGAAAAACGCTCGTATCTCTCTTTGAAGTGTAATTTTTTCTCTGCTCTAAGGGGCTGTAGCCTGGACCTGGGGCTGGAATTAATTTTAGCTTGATATCTATACGAGTTCTTGAAAAGAAGATTGTTGACCGACGGCAGCAAAATGGAATAAGAGTAAGCAGGTCTCTATAGTCCTATAAGGGTTCTACGCTGAAAGTAATAACTATATAATACACTAAAACTATTAAACCGATCTTGAAAAGCGATTTTTAAAGTTATATTATTTATATCAACGTAGTTACTATTTCTAACCAATTTTAAAAAGAAGAGGTTCCCAATGCGACAGTATGCAATTTTTTTAACTGAAATGAAATTTTGAGGATTATTAGTCTAATATTTAGTTAAGGCGGTATGCGTACTTACAAATTTGCAAGTGTAGCCCTTTAAGAGGTCAAGGCAAAAAAAGTATTAATAGAAAACTTATTGTACCTATTTGGAAGTTTTCTAACAAAAGCCAAATTCAAATAATTTTATAAAAAAAAATAACTAGATTGGCACCGACCCTTGGATTGGCATGTCCGTTATTCCCATTATTCACATCACATAATTTATAAAAGTTGTACCGATGTACAAACATCCATCCATAAAAATACTATTTTTGGTTGTGTGTTTATACGTGTATATAGCTATAGCCCACCCGAATACACATTAAAACTTTTGATAATTACACAAATAGTATTGTATCATTAGGTCAGTCATTAGAAGAAACTTTGGAATCATTGTTACACGGTATCCTAAAGTATCAAAAAAACTGCTGAAATATAACTTCTCTCATATAAAACATTGTATTAATTGTTGTTTAATTATAATATATTATTATTAATGTGAAAGTTTGCGTAGAAGGTTGTTTAGTTCACGCAAAACTACTGAATGTATTTAGATGAAACTTTACAATCATCAGAGTAACACAAATGCTACTATTAATGTAAAAATAAAAAAAATCAGCTTCACACTGTGTCCCGCACACAGCATGGCAAGCAGAGGGAACCTAATGTTAAGACACTCCGTTCCCCAATGGTTACAAAAAACGGAGATCTCGCGGTACATATATGTAAGACAAATACTAATATACTTAACTTATTCTTGTAAAGTTTTTGCTTAAAGTGGCTATAATATAACAATAAACTGAAGCAGGCGAAGCCGCGCGTAGGTTAGTTTAAATGACGGTGAAACTCGACGCCGCTTCTATAACCGTATTTGTTATTTGTACGCATAATCTGTACGTTCTTCTAACTTTTTTTGTCATCGCACACAAATTTCGCTGTGGCGGAATGTCAACGTACGCATAAAATAACTGACTAGATTGTTTATATGTGAGGAACATTTTGATTTTGAAATAAATACATGTATTTTTATGAAATTATAATAAATAATCTATGGTTGATTATTTTGTACGTATACCAACCAATATATCTAATACTAGTGGGCGCGCGCAGCTTTGCCCGCTTATTTTCACTCTTAGGGGTGAAATCTAAAAAAACCACGAAACACGTGTTCAATAAAATATTTTTATACAGTCTGAACCTTTAGGGTTAAAATTGTTCAAAAACCCTTCTTAGTGGATGTCCAGATTATGAAAATAAGTATCTGTCCAAATTTCACGTTTGTGCGTAGAAACGTGAAATGCGTGCGCTTTATCTCAGTCAGTCAGGTACATGTCCTTTTATTTTATAAGTTATATTTTATACAATATTCAAAAAATTATCTGTGTATGTATTTTTTCTTAGTGGACACCGACTCGATTCTATTTTTTTTTAATTATTTAAAATATATATTGTTAGAAATCGGAAGTGGGTAACGTTTTTAAAAAAAAACACGTTAAAAACACACATCGTCTATATGATTCTAAACTATTTGAAAAGGGATACTATGTAATTGCAATAAGCGATATGTATCACCTACTAACAATACTTCACACTAGTTTCCTTCCAATAGGGGCCGTCACTTACAAGCAACTGCCCCCGATTGACACAATTCCACTGATTTTATAGTTATTTTCCACCTAAATCTACCCTCTTTTACACGACTACGCTAACAATATATATATTTTACTTTTAAGTTTTAAGTAATTAAAAAAATGTTGAAAAAAAAAAGTTTGTTGTTGTGAAAAATACTACTTTAAGAATAGAACGAACGCCCCCATATACTTAAATATGTATGTAGTTACAAACTAATGTATAAAAATTATGTCGGCTTTTAAAACAACTTACAATTACATAAGAAACAGAAATTTAAGTTCAAGCTACATTCTTATTTAATTAATTTATTAACCTTTACACTTTTATTTGGGTAAGTACCAAGACACAACCACTAGGAGTTTAGAATTTATTGAAGTTGAACTAGATAGTTTATAGCCTTCTATGAGTCACTATATAATATTTAATAGATTATCTTCGTCATCAGTTCAGTAAGGTCAACCAATGATGATTAACAGAGACATAGACGATATTATGAGAAAATTTATGAAACGCAAAGTACGTGCTCATAAAATTCTTGACTTTCTCTCTATTTCCATGTAATTCCATTATCAGATCGTAAATTGGTGGCAGTGGAATAACCTGGAAAGTACGCTGTTTGAAATTAAAATATAACTTTTAAAATTGGTTCACAAAAATCGGATAAAGCGAGGATCTTGTAAGAATATGTATTTTTTGTCGAATATAGAACCTCATACTCTTCGAAAAAGAAATTGATTAAAAAAAATATCTTTAAATATTGATTGATACGTTAAATGATATGAAGATTTCAATATAAATACAATATTTATTTTAAACTAACATAATAATAAACTATTTTAAACCTAATAATAATAGAATTAAAAAAATGTAACAACTTTACGTTTTACTTAATAATGTTTAAAACATATTAAATCGACCTCATATTATATTTTTTGTATTTTTCTTCTATAATCCATAATGTGATTAATATTGTAAAGAATATATTATTATATACCTACTCCATCCATAGACTTCAATTGTCCTTCATTCATCATTGAGGTAGCCTCGCGCCCTCGATATTTGAGGATTAACCTTCGACCGGCGAACTTTATAAATCACCCTTTTGCGTGCTATACAACTTAAGATCAAACACTTCAGGAAAACTCAAACAAGGAAATTTATATACAAATTATGCAATATAAACACTATAGACCCACAAATTGGCCTCAAACTTGAATTTTAACGTACAACTTAAATATAAGAAATATTTGTTTATACATTTTATATTTCTTATGTGTACAATATATTTAATTTTGAGATCTTTTTACCTGCTTAAATTACTTATGTGGTTAAGATCTATAACGTTTTTGTTTCATTAACTGTATTGATATTAAGATCTTTGTAATTACGATAAGCAACTGTATGTTGTTCATAGAACACCTTAAATAGTATTCATAAAATATATACGTTTTTAGTTTGTAAGCTTAAGTTACATAAAGATACATTTAAATGATACCGAGAAATTTTATTTTAATGTTAAGGCTTACTACCCCAATAACTTCATTACTGTAAGGGATAGAAGCAATAAAATCTAGTGAAAACAATTAATTAGAAGCCAATACAGCTTTCCCGTGCTTATCCTGTTTGACCCTTTGTAGCTAAAATATAGTCAGATTTTTGTCCGAGTCATTGACGTTGGAAATCAAAAGGTGAAATAACGGAGATTCTTGTGAACGCTCCACCACTCAAAGCGACCTCGTATCTCGGCATTTTTGTAATACTCTTCAAAATTTCTATTCGTATAGCATACCTATACTTTTACGTTGAATATGTTTAAATGTTACATAGGGACGGGCATAAACTAATATTAATTTTGACAATTAATAAAAATGGTGGCTTAATAATTAATATTATCAAATAACGTGCAAAGCAGGATATTCAGAGGGGACCTAGTGTTACTTTCCGGCGAATTATGGAGGCACTGCGTGTTGAGTGGCGGAACTCAACGCAGCACTGTGCCTCAACACCAGAGCGAAGAAATGGATATATTAATTTAAATAAATATTTCATTTATTACAGTGGGGATCGAACCCAGCCAGTGACATTTACAGTCACACTTTGCGTAATCTCTCTCCCCAATCCTAAATTCATTATAGTTAAAATTCTGCATTACTTTTCGATTTGCTAAGACAAATATTTATCTACAAACTTAATAAATAAATTTGATTAAATAAAAAAAAATGTTTATACTTTCCAAATATAAAAGCCAATTGCATATAAAACAGATATATAAAAACTTGCTAAGTGTAGATTTTTTTGACGGAATCTAAGCGTTTCTTAAAAATAGATATTTTGAAGATAAAGTTTTATATAAAACTTACCTCCACGATTGCCATCAAATGCCTAATGTACTCGGCCTCGGTGTGGATCAATTCACGAATGACAGCTTGCCTGGATATTTCTTCTGGCTCCAAGCCTATATAAATATTTTTTACATCATATTTATTATGTAAATAACTGTATATATATAAAAAAATGTCATAAAAACACAAACTCATATAAAATCATAAATTCTTCGAAAAATAGAAAGATTCCGTGGGAAACTTTGATTGGTTTTGTAGTTTTGTTTTTTCATGTATCTTTTAATTTCTTTTTTAAGCAGTCTGTTCTTAGTTCTAAGGAATTCTAAGGAAAAAAAGTTTTCCATCTGTCAATCTGTCAAGAGCCTTTATTTTAGGAACGCTTGGAGATATCGAGTTGAAATTCAAATTACACTCGTAATATCAGATCTATGGCCTCATGATTTCCTGAAAAAATCGTATTTCTACATTCACTTAAAAAAAGTAGTAGTAGTAGTAGTATTTAGACACTATAAAGGGAATCAAAAATAATAGGGTACTTCCAGTTGACCTACAATTATGAAATTCGGCAGCTAGCATCTACAGGTTACTACCTGTTCCTTTACCTAGTTCGGGAAAAAATCTGAAAACTATACATTCTTAAAAAAATCTTAAAAATAAGAGCCTTGAGAGCGCAAAATTTGGTATTAAACCCGCTAATTCAAGTGAAGTATCAGATGGCTAAGCTAAGCTTGAATTTCAGGAAAAGCTCAAATGTCCAATTTTTTACAGAACTCTCGGACCGTAAAAATAATTGTTTAAAAAAATAAATTTATATCGTAAATTGTTACTTAAAATTAAAAAGAAAAAAAAACCTAAAACTATTTGTTCAATATCTATTTAATACCTCACTGGCGATTTTCGTAGATTTCTATATTTCATTTTGGCAATACGGCAACTTGTTGTCGCTGTGGTGATTTTTTATTACTTTTATGTCTTAAGTAATTCTCACAAGGTTAAGAGGAATCGAATCGGAATTTACCATTTTCATGCAATTAAGCATTTTAGTTTAGGTGTCCAATTTGAAAAACTCCTTGAACTAGTGTAAAACTTAGTAAAAGTTGTAGTTTTTTTAAAAAGTCGGGAGTAAAGTAGACTTTTATATTTGGTATATTGAATAATATTATTTATATATACCTGTTTAGATCGCAATATACCTCTATTTATAATCGCGTATTATATTTTTTACAGATATCTGGCTGATATCAAGCGGTGTAAGAAAAGAAACTGTCGAATGGAACCTACTGTCGCGACTTTCGTTAAGAATTCTCTTAATTTTATGGTCCACCTATTATTTGTTGCGTCGTAAAACCATCGTATGAAATCTATTTAGGTCAATGTAACTCAATTTCCCCGTAGCGAGTCTATTTCATTTTTAATAAAGTATTATAAATAAAAGAAAGTCATTCTTCAGGCCCACGCAGAAATAAAGATAAAAGATAAACAAATTGACTGATCAACACGAACTGACTGATCTTCTATAAAATTTACAATGAACTAAATATACAGCAATTATGATTGTTTTCTATAATATGTAATAAAAAAATGTATTAATAAGAAAAAGAAATATGTTTCATTTGAATCATAAATATACTTCAAGAAATTCAATAAATTTTCCCTTATTGCCTCATTTAGTGATTTCAACGCGTAATGTCGTTAATTAAGAACATAATTCTTGGTTATTGCCACCATGACTCATTGAAACATTCCTATTTCTATCCGTAGCAATGTCTAAATACAGTTTGGCTTTCCTTTAATTTGATCTATAGTTGCCGATCTTACGTGTGTACGCGTAAATTGCACTTATTTGTTACATTTATTTGTTAAATAAAAATAAATAAATCAGCTTCACGCTGGATCCCGTATGTAGCAGGGTAGGCAGAGAGAATCTAGTGTTAAGACACTTCGCTCCCCACTTTTCGCCAAATTTTTCGAGGCATTGCGTGTTGAGTGGCGGAACTCAACACCGGGCTGTTGCCTTGGTGCCAGAACGCAGAAATGAAAATATTAGTAAATAATTCATTCCCTCGACTAGGAACCGAACTCACAACTGTCGCGTTACGGTTGTGCCCTTGCGCCACTACGACTCACATTTTTTTACATTTCTGTGATGTAATTAAAATATTGATGAATTGTAAATATATAGTAAAAGACGATTTAGTTAAATTTTAAACATTTGTGGATAAGTACTAGTACACTTAAGTTGATCGCATTTACATTGCAAATGGAAAGTAAATTAAATTGACTGTGCAAGTGGTTTCAAGAGCTCAATTAATACAGATTCAAACAGAGTTCTTTCATTTATCATATTATATATCTATGACTTGTATATTTCAATTTTTAATTTAATTAAATATTTATGTATAGCTGCGAAATTATTTTGATTAATGCAAATTTTACCGTAAAAACCCTAATAATATTTTAGAATAATAATCAAAACGTTTTGGTAAAACCGATAGGTGCACTAATGTACAAGTTGATAAACTGCATAATTTTAGAAAATTACATAAGCGGAGGTCGGACTTAACGCGATGCTTAAATTATTCCGACTGGCTACACCGCACCGTAAAGAAATTACTACGAAATACGTATATTATATGTATATAGACTTTTATTATTGTATATACTTTTACGCCCAATATTAATAACCTATCTCCAACGTCAATCTTAGATTGTTTCATATATCTATCCAATCTCTAGATTGGATAGATATATGAAACAATCTAAAATTGACGTTGGAGATAGGTTATTAATATTGGGCGTTAGTAGACAAAAGATAACTATAACAATAAGTATAGTAGTAATAGTAGTAGTATAGATACATAATTATAATATTTGCATAAAATTAAAAAAAACCTGAACCAATTACTTTTTTTTAAAGTATAATTCCGCAAGAATGCAGCGCAGTACGCGAAGCTATGAAAAAATCATTGGTGGTAGTTTGATAATATAATTATGTCTACTGACAGAGACCAGAGACCTTAGTCTACTCCTGACCATGGACTACTGCAAACACTTCGAAACGTCGGGTTTCCAAAAATGCCAAAAATAATACTAAATAAAAAAAAGTAAATGTTAGATTTTATAAATTTCTTTATATTATGTTGTAATATATGTTATATATAGAGGAATACTTATTTTTTCATATTTATCAAACATATTGTTCAAAATATAAATACAGAAATTATTTTATATTACTGATATAGTAGTAAAAGATAAACAACAAAAAATATACTTTATACAATACAAGGGACACGAGCATACATGCATTCTCTATCAAATTAAGAAGTAGATGTTTTTATCGATCCATATTCAATATTAATAAAGTTATGTAATACACTTACTTTTCCAATCAAAGAAATCTTCGATGTTTTTCTGCTTCGTAGCCCATAAGAGGTAAGCAACAGCTTCGTCAGGAATATGCGCAACTTCGAAACCTCGCAGGGTTGGTACTCCCTGTCGGCTAAATTCCGCCAAATAACTGGCAAGTTCACTGTGAGCCTGAAATCAATGTACTTATCAATTGGTAGTCGTAAGCTCATTCTAATTAATCATTGTGAGAAATACACTGGCTTAAGTTATTTTGTTCTCAAAAAAAAGCAATATAATTTAGTATTTTTAACAAGATTTGGGATGCTTCTTTCAGCATTTAAGTTCCATAGCAGTTTTTTTAAGCAATTTTATTTGTTTAAGGGTGGTCCTTGTGTAAATTTGAGCCACTTGGAAACCATGATCGATTGAACCTACATTACATTCATTTACCTATAATAAATAGATTAGCTTTCTCTATCAAAAACAAAAAAATATTGCATATGTAATAATAATTTTTATTTATATTTTTCTAATATTTAAGGATTTCGTACCTTAAAAGAAAATATCTTATAGGATCTTTTTGTTATTATCCGTCTGTTAAGAGGGATTCGCCATTTTCATAATTATAGGTCTACGGAAATACCCTATTATAGGTCTTGATTACTACTATCCGGTTTTTTTTCTTAATTTATATTGTAACTTTTCACTTCGTACTAAATTTCATAACTGTAGGTCCACGGGATCAGGCGATTCGTGGCGCAGAGGCGAGGGGCAGTAAACGCGACAGGTTGTGAGTCCGATTCCCACTTCAGGAAATAAAATATTAAATATTTTAAAGTCCGGCCGGCCGGCCGGCCGAGGCCGGTCGTGGCGCAGCGGTACAATGTGTGACTGTAAAACCGACTGGTTGTGGGTTCGATCCCCACTCGAAGAGATGAAATATTTACTTAAATTTATATTTCCATTACTTCGTTCTGGTGTCGAGGTTAAGCGCGGCGTTGAGTTCTGCCACTCAACACGCAATGCCTCCACAATTTGGCAGAAAGTGGGGAACGGAGTGTCTTAACACTGGGTTCCCTCTGCCTACCCTGCTATGTGCGGGACACAGCGTGAAGATTAAAAAAAAATATATTTTAAATTCTTCGCTCTGGTATGAAGGCAAAGCCCTCTTGTGCATCGCTCAGTCGGACAGAAAAACAATTTTTTTATGCAATTTTATATTAATATGTTATTAGTGTATCGATAAAATACAATTTTCCTTATTTTTCCCATTGTGTTGTATTCTTATTATTTATTTCGATATATTTTGAATAATCCTTTAATTTATATAAGGCATATATTGTTAAGATCATAGATTTAAACGATGATATATTCAAATGGCTTCACTTGCTGTCACTGTCACCACCTTTGGTTATGGTTCAAATAAAGATCTATTTTATTTGATATTATTGTGTCATAAAAACACCGCTCTAAATGTTGTTTCAATTTCTATATATAGGCCCCAATTTTGCAAGGATGCATTGTTAATACTAATGTGGTGTTAGTCTTCTATTACAAATAACAAAAATTGCACGACAAACGTGTACTCGTATATTGCAATACGAATACAATTATATGTAATAAATACCGGCCTTGAGTTCCGCCACTCGGCGGATAGTGGCCAACGGAGTGTCTTAACACTAGGTTCCCTCTGCCTCTCCTGCTGTGTGCGAAATACAGCGTGAAGATAAAAAAAATAATCATGTATATCAGTGCAGGAGAAGATGCTGGAGGGTCGCTTATAATGAAATGATAAATGAAAAAAAAATTACAGATTCATTCAAATTATTTGTATATTTTAGATAGCCTGACAGGATATAAAAAGTTTTATGTATAATAATAAGCACTGCTATATTTTGTTAACTTTTACTTTACAACTTCTACTGGTAAGCATTCGTGCTTTACTTACCTACTAAATTATTCGTCTATTCATCACTTAATCCAAATTATGTTTAATGGAAGCGATAAGAAAAAACGTCAAAGTTAATTCAACTTGACTTTGTTTTACCTTTAAAAATGTTTTATAGTAAATAATTGACTTTGTCGTTCCATGCTGTTGTTAACATTACAATAAATCTTGTTTATTTTAATTTATATATGCTCAATAGGAACAAAGTGATCTTTCTTGTTGCTTAAAATATAAAAATGTGACACATTTACATATTAAATATATATTTAGATTAGTAGACTAATCTAAATATATTTTTAGAAATATAAGTAGGTACTACAACATCACTGAAGTAAATGTATACGTAAATTTGTACGATAAAAGTACCTAGCTCCTTATAACACGTTTTGGCCTTTGTGTGGCATTTTGCTATTTTAAAGGCTTAGCCTTTATAGAAAGACCTTCTGATAAAATTACCTTGTTTAAGTCATAAGCACAAAATGAAACATAGCTTGCACAAGGTTTTACTTCCTGAGTGTTTATCTTGTTTGTGATAAGAAGAATAGCGTTTCAGAATGCGATTTCTATTTTTTTTTGCACGCTTTTCGCTGTATCCCGCATGTAGGGGGGTAGGCGGAGGGAAACTAGTGTTAAGACACTTCGCTTCCCACTTTCCGCCGAATTCTGGAGGCTTTGGATGTTGCGTGGCGGAACAAAATTAAGAAATGAAAATATTAAATATTTCATTACCTCGAGTGAGATTCGAACCCACAACCTATCGCGTTTACAGTCTCACGCTTGTGTCATAGCGTCATTACTACACTAGTAACTTCGGCTGTTTGGATTTATTTTAACTACAAAAAAAAAAACAAAAAACTCGACTCATAATGATTTATTATAATCATGCTGATTTATTTTAATTTTTAATTTAACTGTTGCTTAAAATTACAGATCATGAAAGGAGACTAACAATCATTATTGAATACCTATTCAACAATATCCCACTGGAAATAGTCGACATTTTTTTT
The DNA here is from genome assembly GCA_021202915.1 of Heliconius himera. NCBI lineage: Eukaryota > Metazoa > Arthropoda > Insecta > Lepidoptera > Nymphalidae > Heliconius > Heliconius himera. The sequence continues at coordinate 897,751 of JAJHJA010000001.1, read as the reverse complement.
TATTTTGACAAATGGTGTCAGGATGGCGCTATAGTGTATTTTTGTAATTGTCATCTCTTTAATTACAAAATTAAGACGAATTGATTGATAAAGAATCAAATCAATCAAAATCGGTCAATACTTTTAGTCTCTATAACTTCCCTTAGAAACAAACATACATACATCCATATGTACATATATACAAACATAGACTGATAATCACATTACCCGCCGTTGCGTCGCGCTACCCGATAATAAAAAAAAACCTTCATTGGAGTAAATATTGAGTGACGAAAGCCAATATTCACCACAACATCAACAATTTATTTTAAAATATAAATTTTTAAAACGACAAAACAAACACTAAAAATGTTTTAAAAATAAACAAATACGATCGTTATAATAAACATGGCAGAAATTGCATTTATATCATTTAGTTTTTACGATTCGATGTTCTAGGGCATATTATTAGAAATATTTCGACGAGGAGCTTCTGAAGGAAAGTAAAAGAAAGGAAAGAAAAAGAAGTCTCCCTCTTTTTTTCTTGGTTACATATAAAAAAACTGATTTGGGCCACCATTTTCAAGTCTCCGTTTTGACAGTTGACCGATTTTCAAGTATGAATATATTTGATAGGCCTATGGGCCAAGGTCTTTCTTGTAATGCCTCATTTATACCAAACGACCTCCCAGACAAAGAGTTCGATACTGCTTGTATATAGAGGTATAGGCGACTTAAACTTTCAGCGCTACTGTGTTTTCGGCATTTAATTGAACTGCTGTTCATTGTGATATAATAACACAGTAAGGGTGAAGAAGAGGTGAAATCTGTCCATGGAATATATGGACCCTTTATATAAAACCATCTGTTGTGCATCTCTGTATCAGTCAGTATGTATGTACGTCTGTCAAGACCATTTTTTAAGATTGCGTGAAAGTATTATGTTGAAATATCAAATATGTAAATTGAAAAGTACCAATTTTATGAAAGTAGCCTCGGTGGATGACGAAAAAGTATCCTCGGATCTCTCTTGCACTTTACCGTTTTTTTTTGTTTATATCTATCTGTCTGATGTCCACGTTTACACGGCTGCTATTTATAAATTATTAAATATACCGCTACCTAAGTAAGACCGACACTATTATTGTCTACTTTACACCCGTGCAATGCTGGCGTGCATATCTTTGGACCTGCTGAACCGATTTGAATGAAACTTTTTTGTTGTGTAGCCAAAAGGCATTTAAATTAATTGGTATTCAATGGGTTAATAATTAAAATTTTATATGTTATTAGCTTAATTAATATTGATGACTGTCACATTTCATGTATAATCCATAGTATTTCAATTCAAATACAAGATATAAATTAAGATCAGAAATAACTGGTGAAGAACTTACGTGGCGTAACATAATCCAGATAAAATATGATAACTGATCTTTCACAAGTATTCTCCATCTCGGGTAAGGCAAAGCAAGGAGTTGAGTTTCAACTTAACGTAATGCGGTTGGGCGCAAGGTTTTCTTTGCCTACCCCTCTGCAGCTAGGAAATGGAAATAACACGGCAAGGCAATAAACTCCACGCAAACGAAGGTACAGACGGGCACTATTATGTAATAACGTATTCATATCGCATATAGGAATAGTTTATGTACAGGTTCTTAAAATATACTTGTTTATAATTATAACTAACCCGGTACCCGGTGTGGTTTAGACCGCCTGAACTATACGAATATTTAATATTATATAGGAGTATCTTCGGTAAAAATTGATTAAATATTTTAGTATGATTATCCATATTGTTATGCACTTAATACATTGTAATTATTTTTTTGGGGTTTTGTTTGGTTCCAAAAATTGTCGTATTTAATACAAAAGTAATTAATTGTAAATTCTATCTAGGTAAGCGGTAGGTACACTGACACTATAAACGCGTTTTTACCGCATAACACCCGATATCACGAGAATTCTGGGATAAAAAGCAGCCTATGTGGCTCCACCTACAACTTTTATTGAAATTACCATAAAAACCGGTTCAGCTGTTCCGGAGATTATAACGGACAAACAGAAAACAGACAGATAGATAAAAACAATAAAGTTGTTTAATTCCGCTTTAGTATCCTGTAAGTAAGTAATAGGATCTTGAATAAGTTTCTGCTGTTTTTTTTTTACAAAAAGAAAACTTTAGTTCAGTGAGAGTATTGATCATCAATAGAGATACTTTTTCTCTGCTAGTAAATGAATAAAAATACTTGGACTTATTTTAATCCCTTTGAAAGATTTAAAATAGACTCTTTCTAGGCTATATTTTTAGCCTTCTTAACTTAACTTTCACGCTTTATCCCTAGCAGAGTAGTCAAAGAGAACGGTAACTTCAATCTGCTTATATTTTAAAAGTCAGTGTTCAAATGTTCTTAAAGTTATTTGTAATTAATTTTTGTGCTTATAACGACATGAGTTTTGATCTTCGAAAAGCTTCTACGACATAAACATTATAAAGCAAGAAATAAACATAAAAATTCTAAAGCAAGAAACAAACACAAATGATAGTAAATTAACGTCTACATGACCTTGACGATTCTACGTACATACTAAGTTTATACGTTGTTATTTGTGCATATGGGTTATAATTAAAAAGGAAATCTAAATTAAAATTTTAAAATATTATGTACATACTCAACAATCTTTGACTTTAATTTTACTTCTTAGATAGATATTTAAATAAAAAAAAAACAAAAAAAGAAAGTAAACATTTATATGTTGACCCGAAAGTAATTTCTAAATAATCTGTTGCTCTAATTTATTCTGGCTGTGCAATATAATATTTATGATAATTATTGAGCTGAGCGAAGCGAAGCTCTTATTTGTCAAAAATGTGTTTCGTTGTAATGCTACTCCTCCTAGACCGTTAAACCTAATGCTCTGAAATTTTGCAGGAACGTTGTGAACGACACGGTGACCAGCGAAGTAGTTTGGTGATAATTGTAATTGTAGTTTTTGAGTAAATGGGCATAATGTGTCCCATAGAGTAAAGCGTTTGAAATTATATATGTCAGTTTAAAAGAGTCATTTTATATTTAAGTATCTCTTAGTTTTTTTAATTACATTGCGCAACATAGCTTCGCTCAGCTCCACCCGCCGTGCACAGCATGTGGCGGATCCTAGTATTATAAGCATATAATTAAATATGTGGAAACTCTTAAATTATGGGTCATTTCTACTAACGAAAAGAAATAGAAATAAAACACTATCATTCCACTTGTAAATAAATGGGATGCTTCATGCGTAATTTAGTACTAGGTATATTATCAGTTAGATAAACGCACAACTACCTCATGCACAGACTTACGTCCGGTGTAACACCGATAGGCGAGTGGGAGCCAGGCATGGCTGGGCTTTCACTGCGAGCCCTCTCTCTACGCAGGGCTTTCATTTTGCTTTTGATATTCTATCTTTACCAAGATGAAAATTTACCAGGGCGCTGTTGCCCGGACCTGTATGAGAAATTGTATTAAAAATATTCATTTTTTAAACATCTGAGAAAATCGTCGAGTGCTAAATTTATACAATATAGATACATACACATATATGTTTCTTTAATGCTATCCGAATAGAATATTTAGTGATTATTTTTCATAAGTATTATACAAGATTCATAGTTTTTAAGTCAGACAGTACAAAAAAATACCAGTGATGTTGATATTTTTCCTACAACCTGTAAAAGTTAATATTACATACAACCTAAGTGCATTAGCCAATTCACGGCTTGTACTAGAATACCTTTACAATATCAATATATTTGTACTCTACAAACACTACGACTATAATTGACTGATGAGAAATTCAAACACTTGGGTAAATATCTAAACAAATTGATTTAAAAGTAGTCAGTTTTCGTAATTCGAATAACATTTTTTACTGATTCATGGTTATACATTTTTCAATGCGTTGTCCTTAAGCTAGCATTATGAAACATTTAAAGATTATTTTACCTAGACACCAGTAGTTTCAGACTATTACGACGACGTTGTATGTAAATTTTACAAATGCCGTGGTAGAAGCCGTTATAGATTAGATCCGAAATTGTGGCGATAATTAAGGTGATGGGGTCATAGGTTTATAATGTGGGTTGGGCGTACATCAGATAGCAGGCGGTGGCTACCAAGCTCAGCAATGCAGTCGCTATTCTAACCCAACTAAAAACCATTTCTTAGAGAAATATGCAACTAATTGTTAGTTTTTTTTATTTAAATATATTAGGTAAGTACCTAGTGGCTTTTCCAAAATATTTTTAAAAATGTTCGTATTTTAAATACTTTTATGTGTATGTAAGTATATTATTATTAATTTTTATTTTTTTTTATATATTATAAAACTTTTGTGGACAATTTTAATTAAAAATACGGCGTCATATTGTTTGCTAAGTAATAAGTTCTTCGAGCGTAAACTTCATACCTTTTGTGAGATTGCTTTGAACATCAAAGTATTAAAAAAGGGGCTACAATTTTAACTTGTAATTGTAATAGCTTTGTATCTCTTTACATATATCTACATTGAGTTACAAATATAATGCAGTCACGACGTGTTTTTATCTCAAGTGTTTAAATATGTCATGTTACCACCAAAAGGTGAAAATTATGAAAAGTGATAATTAAAAAAAAATATAAAATTTTTCCACTTTAATTGATGTTTCATCAGTAATAAATAACTTAAGGTCCTCTGATTTGAAAATATGGCAGGAGGAATTGATGATAAATCACATCAAGATTATAATAAAAAACAAAATTATTAAATCCGATGATGGGCACAACCTGTGGCGGTAAAAAAAATTCTACTAAATATCAGCATCAAATAGATCTATACATTTAAATTAGTGTTGACAATTTAAGTAATTTATCTTTACATCCTTGGTTTTGGAGGTTAAAAAAAAGTTTTGGTCATTGGTGCTTGTCAATTACTGGTGCCATTACCCTATATCACAAATCATAAAATGTTATAAACATTTTTTAGCTGACAATAGTTAAGTAATGAATATACATAATATAATATTTAGCTTGTATATTAAATACAATCTTTTATACATTCGAGTGAAAAAAAATATCTAAAGCCACCTGTAAAATACAGACAGTCAATTATTGTCGTAAACGTAAAAGAGGGCTTGAATAATAATGACTTCAAATTTAATGGTCAACTCAATTCAACTTTGCTCTCGAAACACGAAATTTTTCATGCTTAGATAGAATGGTTTAAGCGGCTTATATACAAAATTTTGAGAAATCTACTAGCTAGCACGGTTAAATAGGTTAATAGAATTATAGATAAAAATTGCAGATATGCGGAACGTACTTTTAAATGATATATGTATCTAAAAGGTAAAAAATCTTTTCGGTAAATATTTTTTGTCGCTGTATTTACTATTTTATAACATTAACTAAAACTCCTTTTCCTACTGACAATTATTTCATTATTTTTGTTTTTTGCCTTTGCTAGATAACGCCTTTGTTATTATGTGATATGAACCCACAGAATTTACTCATATTTTTGCTTTCTTTTTATATTTATTTTTATTTTTAGGAACGTATCTTTAGCATTTTGTCGATATATATTATAGTTACATCACTACATTTTCCTTCGCTGGTGATTTGTAAAATGTACTTCCGCAAGATTGAACTCTGTTGGTATTTCTAAATATGTTTCATTTATTTGTTTTATAAATAAATTAAATTAAATTAAATTAGCTTCACGCTATATCCCGCACACAGCAGGGTAGGCAGAGGGAACCTGGTGTTAAGACACTCCGTTCCTCACTTTCTGCCGAATTCTGGAGGCATTGCGTGTTGAGTGGCAGAACTCAACGCCGCGCTTAACCTCGACACCAGAGCGAAGAAATGGAAGTATAAATTTAAGTAAATATTTCATCTCCTCGAGTGGGGATCGAACCCACAACCAGTCGGTTTTGCAGTCACACCTCGTGCCGCTGCGCCACGACCGGCCTGCTGTTTTATAAAATTGAACATTTTAATGTATAAATATAATTTAATAAAAAGCAAAACAACGATGTTTAGTTTAAGCTTTGCACAGTTACTATGAGGCAATCAATACTTATAAAAACGCTTCCGTCATTCTCTGAGTGAGTGACAGACAGCTGAAGCTACTGACCGTAGTAAGCTAAAATTTGACATGTAAATCCCAGGAAGTGTAAAATATTTTATAGGTTCCGCAACCCAAAAGAAAATTCTATGAAAACAAAAAATACCGATTGCTTTAAGCTGGAGAGAAAAAAGAAGTCCAATAGTTTATTGATCAATCATCAAAATTGGTTAATTCGTTTGTTCCCTACAATGCCCCGTTGTAACAAACATACAAACATTTATATAGACATTAGTTTGTGTATAAAGAAGTACTCTTATATCTTATAGAATCTTTTCTGGCTTATGTCTGTTGGTACGGCACTCTCGGACTTGGTGGGCGAGTCCTGCGACGCTCGGCTTGACCGTTTTTCAAATATTTTTATTAGGTATTTCTCATAACTGTGAATGCTATCTTTGTGTATTTATATTTTATTTTATTTATGCTGTAAATATATCTAGCATAAATAAAATACCAATTAACTTTTTATTACTTCTTTTACTGTTGATATATGAAGGTATAAGAACAAAGAGATATTAAACGAGAAATTAGTTGTCATCAAAAATTGGGCTGAATATCGAGTATATTCAGTATACTACCAATTGCATTACGTGGGAGTAATCCCAATTTAAGTTGTTATACGCACTTGTATACGTACATTAAGAGATAAGAATATATCAACAACGCTAATCAACGATCACTTAGATATTTTTTAAAATATTATCACAACAAATATTGTAGATTATAACGGTATTTATGAAAAAAAAAAAGATTTATTATATATATTACTTATAAACAACGCCATATTTTTTATATATTACAGTACAGCTTATCTTTTAGTATTTGTATGTTCGTATTACTAAGTTTACTAATAAAAATTACTAATTACTCAAGAGAAAAAAGTTAAATTTGTTGCCAATCATTGTTATTAAAATAGATTAGTAGTAAAAATAAAAACCAGCCAATTCGATGCATAAACACTCGTGTCTTTGGATTGCGTTGACGTGGAACCTTACTTTTTTATGACTTTCAAGGGACTATAGACTATTATACTAGACCTAGAGGATATTTGATATTAATATCAGCCTGATATCCTCACGCACTCTTGATAAAAATAGTCATTGCAGTGGAAGAGACACATGAATAGACACACATACAGGCAGACTGACAACAAAGACAATTCCGGAATCATAAAAACCAAACCTTTTAAAAATATGGATTCATATTTTATTATACTATATTTTCATTATTTACAAAATTAAGGTTTGGTAAATATATTAAATATACAGACAACTGCATTTACTGTTTTATATATAGATAAATAACAATCACTACTAGATTTTAAATTTAAATGTAATTACTTTATATATTAAAAGGAATCAGAGGAATGAAGCCAATAAAGCTCTGTAACGTTTAAAATATTGCAATATTGTAATGTATGTCAATACCATTAATTTAATGACCAAAAGTAAATTTTTACTACTCACTAGCGACTCGCTCGCGGCTTCGCCCGCTTAAACTACATAATTATTAAATTACTTATCTGTATAACTTTTGTTTTTAATAATAATAATATCATTTTAATTACTATACCTAATATACGTATATAGCAAATTTTGTCTAACAACATTCTTTAAAATGGTACAACTTTTCTATTTATAAACCGATTGAAATAAAACGAACACCAAATGTTATGGGAAGCTTGCGTTTAAATCAGTTATCTTATGTTTAAGATTAGCGTAAACAAACGTACAAATAAACAATCAAAAAAATTGGATTCATTGTTTTTGGTTCCATTACGTTATTTAATTCTACCAATAATATATTTTTTATATATCTTCTAAGTACAGATACCGATTACGATTTTATTATAAATATAGAATTTTACCTTCCTTTATAATAATTAAAATTTATAAAAAGAATATGAACGAAGCTAATCGTGGTGCAGGGGCACCAAGTGTGACTGTAAAAGCTACTGGTTGTGGGTTCGATCCCCACTCGAGAAAACGAAATCTTTATTTAAATTTATATTTCCATTTTTTATGGTGTCAAGGCAAAGCGCGGCATTGAGTTCCGTCACTTAACACGCAATGTCACGAAAAATTCGGCGAATGAAGGAAGGAAATGAGGAAAGTGTGGAACGGAGTGTCTTAACAATAGATTCCCTCTGCCTACCCTGCTGCGTGCAGGATACTGCGTGAAGCTGATTTATTTTATTTATAAATATATTTAAAAAAAAACATGAAGCTTACATAATATTAGATATAACAAGTATTTATGATTCCCTTTCAACAAGTATTCCATTTGCGTTTAGCATGTAGTGCAATATCAGTCGAAACAACAATAATCTCGTGTGGAATTCTGATGCAATTTCAACACTTCGTAATCCATCATCAATGCGATCGTTCTCGTGAATTTGGAAACACATATACATCTGTGTGCAGTCTGTGTGTAGCACATTTCAGATAATGTTAAAATGCTTCAGATTAGTAAGCCGCAGTATTATTATGCACAATATATAAAGAGGTATAGAATCTGTGCTGTAACATAATCACAAACAGTTTTTAGTGTTTTCGCCCACCCTAAATTGCAAAATCACCGTAGAAAGCTAATAGTTTTTTGGTAAGTTTGGAGAAAGATCAATAAAATATAAAAGAGTAGACTACTTGAGCATTGAAAACAGAAACTAAGTACTGAAATTATATTGAAATTAAGTAGCTATGACAGCTTGGCAATTTCTCGAGAAAAGAAATTCTGCCTTCTTTGGACCTCGCAATTTCTTTCTATAGCATGACTGCCCTCTAAAGTGACTCTCAGAAGGCGACTTGACTCCTTGTGTCTGTATAATATTCTATTGTGCTTATGGATACACGAAAAGGGACTCTTAAACAACATTTCAGCGTAATATGTATATTAAGGAGATAAAAAATTGGAAAAAATCATTGATTTGTCATCGATTCGATCGGTTAATAATTTGATTATAATAAATTTCGTATTTAAGATAAATTTATTATATTCCAATTTCTGAACGCATATTATGAAGTAGTTAGGCCTCAATATATATTTGTTTAGATTAATTATCATAATATTAATAAATGAAATTAAAAATTTTGCTCAAATTTTAATATTCTTTAAATCTATTTATTTGTTTGGGACACTGTAGCTACTAAATGATTCAAATTCTCTCTCATTTTCAGAAAAAATGTTATATTTGATTTCAAAAAGGAAGATGTTTTTATAATTCGACTAGGTGCTTATTTGTTTGTATATATTGGACATAATCCAAAATTGTAATTTATATAATTAATATTTTTTTCCTTCTTTTACACGCTTCGTTAAGTAATTTTATAGTATGTTAAATTAAAAACTAATTATGGCAGTTAAAATTAAAATGTTAAAATACAACTCGGATAAATTGAAATTTAAATAAATTATAGTTCTTGTAAATTATTACTTTCAATTTAAATAGTTATTTTTTAATTTGAGAAAATAGGAAGTCCGTTTTTGTTCCTTTTTTTTCTATAATTTTATTAAAATCATTAACAACTTTTTAAATTATATGACGTTATTAAATATATTTTCAGAAATACATTACATTATTTACTAAAGACTTAAGGGTTTTGCCCTTAAGTATATATAATATATGAATAAAGTGGTTTCCAAAAACATATCACCAATTTGGAAGAAATAGGATAAGAAAATGTATCATCTAAACAATGAAATATTTTATTTATTATACCGCCTATCGCAGACGGATTTACTCATTTTGAACCGTACCTGTATTGTAACAATAACCTAGGATAATTGTACCTCTGCAGAGGTTATATTATTATCAGTTCGTAGGTTATTGTTGCAATTCGACATTTTTTTGAATATCCATGAGAAATAACTTTTTGGCATATTCGTATCAGTCAAAGCGAAGGAAGATAGACTTACACAATAATATATAATGGGTAAACATAAAAAAATATTTTTATTGCATTTGTTTTTAAATCTTTATACTTAAAAATAATCAACACTGTCAATTTGTAAAAAATAGTTACGTTATTATTTTATTAACAAAATCATATATCTATGATATCTTTATGTAAACAATCTTTTTAATTTTTTTTTTTAAATTATTTAAATTATTTTCGACTTCACATAAGAGTTGGAGCATATAATTTTACTTGACTCAAAGCTAATCTCAAATAAGTTTTCATTCTTTTACACTAAAAAAAAATCTCTTTAGCTATGTCCAAATTAGGATAAATATTCTGCAAAATCTGTTTTCGCAGAAAAGAAGCCGGTACTCAGGTAATAATATAGAATCTTCTTTTTCCAAAATTCTTTATGAAGACACGTATGTGGCTGTGATTGTGAAAGAAATCATTAGAATACTTTTCTTCTAGAAATAGGACTTATTTTGTATAATTGCTGATGATGATAATTTCTTAATTTTAGTCGATTCATGCTTTTTTTCTAATTTCAATACGAGTTTATATAGTATCAGGTTTATTTTTCGTATTAGTTTTTTCTCAGGTCTTAAGTGTGTGTAAGAAAGTGCTTCGACGCATTTAATTCCATTTTCTGCAAAATATTTGAAGCTTTTGCGTTGATTTATATAGATCTGTAGTAATCAAACCAATAATCGAAGTCTGAAGTTGAACATTTACTTTGTTCTTCCCAACACTACTAGATACTATTAACGCCGTGTCCAGTATTTTATAATTTTAAAATACTTTCCGTTTCTTCATGCATCCTCTTTAGGTTGACCAACGTATGATGTTTAACCTTTGTAATGCGTACTTTCCGATTTCTTTTGGAAGTTTATCCAGCGTTGCGTAGATCTCCACAAGAAATTGTATAATTAATTATTAGAGCACGACTAGGACTCCACAAGTTTCTAGGTAAGAATGTCACTATCAGTAATTTAAAATAGTAGTAGCCAGAAATTTTTAAACATATTTCAAAATATATTAGCTTCTAAAGCAGGGGTTCCCAACCTTTTCTTGATCAAGGACCACTTTTATATTATTCTTGGTAGCATGGACCACTATGCATGTAGGTATAATAAAAATTAACTGTGATAATCAAACAGAAACTTCGCCCCACCATCCCCAGTCATAAAATTAAAATCGTTCGCGGACCATGTTTAGGCTTCTGCGGACCACTGGTGGTCCGCGGACCACTGGTTGGGAACCACTGTTCTAAAGGTTCGTGTAATAATACACTTGGCTGCCGTGTCATAAATAGCAATTGCGGCGTTCTAATATAATTATTATCCAAATTTACTAGTGCTAAAAAAACATTATTAATACACATTACAATCGTGGATTTTAACACCGAAAGATGTCGTCTACCTCTTTAATGACCACGCAACCGCAGTGACGAGGTAACTATAATAACGAAAAATTAAATAACATTTATTCTCACTTAATATTGATATTACATATTTTTTATTTTATAAAAGATAGATGCCGTTTTTTATGCAATTAATTTATTTCTTACTTACTCTTCATAGAAGTTCTTATTACGGTTTAGTTATTATAAGACCAATTTTTATTTTATCAGCCAGTTTTTTTGTATAATTATTTTTGATGCCATGCCGGTATACTATTATAAAAATTTTACTCTTTTTATTTTCTTATATTTAGTTAGATGTTGTTTTCATTTTGCGCCTAGTCTCTTTCAAGTACGTGTTGAATCCCACCCTCATCACCCCCATCTTATGTATTAACCATACCCATCGCGTTCTTGACAAAATTATTACAATATACAAATTAAAATAATAAGTAGTAGCAGAACTTTAATATATAGGAACCGTAAAATGTTTTTGGCAATTTCACTCGCTTTTTTCTTTAAAAATGTGTGAACAGAGCTCACTGCCTCCCCGCAAGCTCCCTCTTTTACTGTAGGACAAGCGGCCCATTCACGGCTTTGCCGCTTGAACCATAATATGGTTACTAAATATTATTTAAGTGTACTTAGAGAAAATTTGTTTGTTATTTTAGTATGTTTAATTGTTTATACTGTTATACACTAAATAATTAAGTATTATTTATACTGTTATACATCAAATAGTGATTTAAGTCTTTTGGGATTTTATTTATTTTTGGTCTCAAAAATTTACATTAAATATGTTTAGTAATTTGAAATCTATCTGGCAGCTCGGTAAATATATTTTTTGCGCATAAGTCCCTAACCCGCGCGAATTAAGAAAAAAACACATTAAGCACATGAAGCTGCTCCACAACCTTCTTTCTATATATTCCCGTGAAAGTTATATAAAATATAGTGTATCTGTTTCGGAGATTAGCCCGGACAAAAAATAAGACAACTTGTCTGTGTGTTTTTTGTGTCTCAGTCAAAAATATTTAAAAAGTTTTTTGCGTTCTAGTATCGTGTAAATATTTAATTTACACTTGACTTGAAAAAAAAAACAGATTTATTTTAAAATGACAGACATACATTTCAATTTCATCTATTTAGTATCTGTATATATAGATATAAAGACAAAAAAGAAAAAAATAATCGGCAAAACGTGTCGCAGAATTCTTCTCGTCAGACATACAAAAACCAAGTATCTTTTTAATATCTATGAGATACTTAAAAATATCATTCCCACCAGGTGTAGGTGTAGGTTTACTACTACTAGATTACTTATATATTTTTATATATTTATATAAAAATATATAAGTAAACTAAGATATATTTTTCTTTCCTAAGTGTGGAATAACACTTTAAAAAATGTTTAAAAATACTACTAGATTGTTGTTCTACATAGTTACCAAAAATGATATAACAAATGACATGGTACTTAAACCATTTCAAGTTTGACTTGTTTATTATTCATCGTTTCGGTCGTATTACGGGACAGAGGTTATCTTACTTCACGGTTTCTTAACTTTCTTTTAGTTAAGAGAATTCTAACTTCCTTGACCAGTATAAAGAATTCCGCTAACATTATATATTTTACATTTTTGCCCAGATTTAAAGACTGATATCTACTGGTCCCTAGATGCCCCGTGCAGTTTTAGATACTTTCAAATATCGCAGTGTTAATCTATTATGATTACAACAAATATTATTTATTTAAATTAAAACGGTATGTATTACAGTTCCTTCTTAAAATAGTAAACTATCCCTATAAATTTTGTCAATATAAAATATATAGAATAGAAAAATTTATAGATATGTTTAGTGTATATTGTACATATCAATTACATTATTTAAATTGGTATATATAGGCGACAGATTTTTTAAAATGTTTAATTATAACTTTGCATTTATTACGTTGTTCAAGTCTTCATTTTTCCATTTTTTTTGTTTTTGTTTTCTTTTGTAACTTGCGTTGGTGGGATGTCCACTAAAGTATTCTTTTTCTACACATTTTTTTTAAAACTTATTAAATTCGATCACATATATAGGGATAATTTTCACAAAAATGGAAATTTAGTAATTATCAAAACATGCAAATTTTACGTTTTCTTATATTTTTAAATCTATTTATATATAAAACATATTCTCACTACTAATCAATCACTACTATAAAAGAAACTAATACACATACACATTCAATGTACACATCAAAATCACTTCAAAAACTTCACTTTAAAAGAACATTAATACTCCCTTCCCTATTCATTCATACATTCAAAAGTATTCACACTTTTGAAAAGAAATTTTCAGCGAAAAGTATAAGCAACCGTTAGTAAAAGATTTAAGTTTTATTGTTTTCATAACTATTATGTAAAAGTACCTATGTAATTGTAACGCGAAGTAATATTTTTATTTGAAAAATTTATTATTTGAATAATTAAATTTTAATGATAAAATATATAATATTAAATATTATTTGGTAAGAAATATGAAACGAAGCGTAAAACGCACAAAATAAGATCGATTTTAGTTTAAAACTTTTTTTAAAATAATACTCGCAAAAATCCTACTACAAATACAAAAAAAAAACCCTAAATAAAATATACAATACAAATAAAATTTATTTTTACAACCAACGTTACTTTAAAGTTATTTTACACGAAAAATACTTGTTTTAATTGTTTTTTTTATGAATCAAAATTTATATCTACTTAAAAGTTTGAACTTTGTTGCATTCGATATGCTTACCTTTGTGCTCCTACTTCGAGGCTTGGTGGCCGGTTCGCGAATGCTGGATCACTGACGCTAAGGGTTGGTCCACCCTCTGCTTATATACCATCCGTCGTGCGCCGGTTACCTGCGCATTCTACTTCCTCACCTCTAGCCCACCTACGCCAGATTTGCATTTAAGCGGCTATCTTTTTGTATAATATAAATATTTGACAAAAACTGGCACAAAGACGTTCTTCTTCATTCGGTGATTATTACAATATATTTTTAACATTTTAAAAGTACTTGAATTGGAAATAAATTTATTAATGACCAATGTCCCAAAAAATAGCCTTTTTGAGGCACTTCTTATATTGATCAGAGAAAAGCAAGTAGCAGTATTTTGCAGATTTATTCATAATATAGATGCGCAACTAAGTTCTCGTTGATTTTTTCTTTAAAATGCTACTTTATTGTGCATAAATCATTACATAAATATAAATTATTCAAAGTATTGCCCATTGCTAGCTACAAGTTGTTCCTATGTTTCTGGCTGAACTCGAACACCGTTGTGATAAAAGAGTTAGTCTTTTGAGGCTATCCACGAATTAAGCGACTTTTCAAAGTGCTTATGTGAGTAGACTTGCTGAGCAGCCAGACCATGTGCCATCGACCGGAACAAGTAGCAATCGGAGGATGCCATATCTGAGAAATGTTGCAGGAGGGGTAGAACTTCCATTGAGCGTGAGTAGGTTTTAACGGATTCGGTAACATGAGGAAGAGTATCTCTTGGTGTATTGTGGCCGTTTTTGGCACAGTGCTCTGATCAATTGAATATTGAATATCAAGTCGACACCAATCCCCATTGAAAGTATCGTTCGGCTTCAAGCTCATAATTAATAACACCGACCTGGCCCCACTAAATACAAAGTATATCCGTCGCAAAGTAGTCGTCGACCGAGCTGACTTAAAAACGACGGCACCAATCACGGCACCTTGTTTTTCTTCAGCCGCCGTTGAGTTTGAATTAATAAGAAAAGTAGTAACACTTCCCGCAAATGACGATTATTTGGCACAAATACGGTGAAATTCCAACAACTAAAAGTTTAAAGTATTTTGTTTACAATAAGTCTCAGCTTAGTTAATGAGGTATTAGATATGTCCAAATCGAGCTGTCAATTGACAAACAGTGAGAACTTAGCTACGCACATATTAGATAATATCCTGTAGATTGACACACCGCTATATCCGTCGTGCAACGCATGGCGTGAGGCAATGTAAAGAAAATCTTTACAATGACGCACCAAACGTATAGCCTTCAACACTGCCAATGCATAGACAATGGACTCTTCTCATATTTCATGACGGCTATCGCCTGAGTATAATAATCGGATATTATTTTGGATAATTATAATTTTGTTAAATCCAAACAATAGTTTCAAGTTGCTTGTTTTTAAAAAATCAAGAATAATTAGAATAAATGATGCTTACTTTTATATATATATAGATAAATTAGTCGTCGTCCACAAGTTAGATTAAAAAATAAAATCTATCAGAAATATTTTCATGAAATATTTATATATATCTACTAGTATTTATCACATCTAAAAATCTGTGTAAATATTTTCTTTTATTTACCTATATCGGCTTGGTTAGGTTAGCAAAATTTTGTACGTCACTTTTTTCGAAACCTTCACCGCATAGATATGTTAATAAATAATAAAACAAATATTAGATACAATACAATTTCATTTTTATACAATACACTACTTATGTGTTTTATTTTTATATTATGTTGAAACTGTTTGCGTGGATGTTGTACGAAAGTACAATGGAAAGTCACCATTCTCGCTCTGTTGCAATTTTGAGAATTTCTCTCTTAGTGCTCCCAAGGTTGCATGCCAAATTATTATTTTTAAGTCCCGTAGTTTCGTCTGTGCGTTGTCTATCACTCAGTAACAGAAACTGTCTTTTTATATTTTTATACTTAGGTACATTATTTATAATAGTTTTCGATTTTTATTTAAAATCCTTTAACAATATTTTAACTACTTAATATTTATTTATTTTAAGATACAAGGTTCAATATATCTTGTATGTTAATTTATAAGAAATGTTATCCTGATTCGTGAACTATAATTTTTTTCTTATCATAAATACTTGTGATAATAAAAACGAATACTACCAGTTTTATTTATAGTACACTAGCGGCTCGCCCACGGCTTCGCCCGCTTAAAATACATGATTACTGATTTAATAAGCACAATCGATTCGACTATAATGACTTCTAATATGATTTTTTTTACGACATTATCGTCAAAGAATTTTTGATTGTTTTAAATAAAAAAATACGACCATTGTTGATATTTGATATTTATAAAATATACATAAAGCTGTAATATATGTATTACACGTATATATTTTTGTAACTTTATGTTCTTTTTACCTATATAATATACGTCTCATCATAATTCTAAAACTCTGTTAAATGTGCTGATGTCAGTGAATAATTTAATTTAGGTTGTAGGATTCATAATATTCTTTGTAAAATAACTGTAATAATTGCATATTAACTCCTGTACAGTTTTTAAATTAGTTACATATATTATATAAACGGACCAACCAAAGTATCTTTGTATTTACTTGATATTTCTTTCAAGATCGTTCTTTATCTCTGTGTTGAATTAAAATAAATTAAAATTAGCTTCACGCTGTATCCTATGCTATGTGCGATAGCAGGGTAGGCAGAGGGAACCTAGTGTTAAGACACTCCGTTCCCCACTTTCCGCCGAATTCTGGAGGCATAGCGTGTTGAGTGGCAGAACTCAACGCCGCGCTTAACCTCGACACCAGAGCGAAGAAATGGAAATATAAATTTAAGTAAATATTTCATCTCCTCAAGTGGTGATCGAACCACAACCAGTCATTTTTTACAGTCACACTTCGTGCCGCTGTGCTACGTCTGGCCATATACAGGGTGGAAGTGTAAGCGCCACTTTAAATGAAACCACAGTTTTAACTACTCTATAAAAGCCTAATATAAATCAGAAAAAATAAAATTTCCAAAAATTAAAAAGGTATTTTTTCAAACAAAATAAATAAAATTGTCATTTTAAAATAAAACGTCATTTGTAAGGACGACGCACGCACACATAAACCTATCAAAGGAACACCGCCGCACACGGCTCATTACGAAATCGAGTCGTAGGTGTTGGTGATAAAGTTCAAAGTTGTTTAACCTTTAGTAGTATTTTTATAGTAGTAAGTGTTTACGTTATTGGGATCTATACGTAATTGCGTCACACGAAATACTGGTATGGATAAAAATCGTGAAATGAAAAAAAAATCCTACGTCCAAACTGTTGAGGCATCTTGATTAATTTCTTTAGGTATGGGTTTGAAATATTTTACCCTATACGCTGTTTCCGTACCACCCTGTATATTGATATAAATGTAATTAAAAAAGTCTCTCTTCAAAATTATATTCTATCTCACTTCTCTTCAAAATTCAAAATTATATTCTATCTCACGCAACGCCTCCAGAATTCGGCAGAAAGTGGGGAACAGAGTGTCTTAACACTAGGTGTTAAGACACCTGCTGCCTACCTGTGCTGTGCTGTGTGCGGCATACTATATATATATATATATATATATATATATACATATATATACATATATATATATATATATACATATATATATATATATATATATATATATATATATATATATATATATATATATATATATATATATATATATATATATATATATATGTATATATATATATATATATATTAGCTTTAACCTGCTTATTTGAATGCAAATTACTTACAGTAGTGTATGGGACATGAAACATTCTAAGAGACCGCAGGTAAAGTTGATATTTGGTAAAATGTAAACAATAAACGAGATGTAATACAATCTAAAGTTCTCTAAAGACCAATCGTCCTGGGGAGGAGGCCTATGTCCATCAATGGGCGTACTAAATAAAATTAACGCGGTCAACCAAACAAACTGTTCAGACTTATACTTTTATTATAGGCCTAAATATAAAATGTTGTATTAAGGACCACGAACTACGAGTATGTCGAATAATAAATTAGATATTATTATGTAATTTCTTTTAAAAAACATCGTAATAGTGTTTTAACCGCGTCAACTGTGAAGACAATTAATAATTGAAAAAATCAGGGAGACACACGTCAAACGTCAATATCGAAGCAGTGCGTGATTGTATCGGTGACAATCCAGGAACCTGAAATCACCTTCGTGGACAAGAAATTTCAAGAATCTCTCTATAAGTATACGCTACTTACTAAAGATCTGTATCTCCATGCCTACAGAATTCAATTAACACAAGAATTGAAGCTTAATAATCATGCACAACGAAGAGAGTTCGTCGAAGGGATTATTGAACTTTAATATTAAAGTTTGTAGACATGGGGACGCAGATTTTTAAAATCAACATCATATGGAGATCCATTTGATGCTGATTCTTCAACCAAAAACATCCTAAGCGGTGAACCTGAATGTTACTGTGCTTGATATATCGACACGAACACAGTTTTTCTGCCGAAATTGAATGATATTGATGTGGTCAATTTATGTCAAAAAGCCCAGAGCCACCCGTGCATTAAACACATTTATGCAAACTGTCGATGGAAAATTTCGACAAACGTATGCGTATGTACATGTAAAACCGTGGAGGCCATTTGCCCGATGTGATATTCTATAAATAACCGTATCCTATGTACTTTATGACTCAATAAACAATAAACAAAAATTACACAATATTAAAAACTGCGGTTTGTATTTAATTCATATCTGGCGTTAATTTTAGGACACTCTATAAAAGTTTATAATTGGTTTCTTAGTTACCTAAATACGAGTATGTTATTTTAAACAAATAATGAATATTAAAATATTGTCACTATCCGGGTTTAATAGTCACACACCGTATTCGTATCGTATCGTATTATTTTTTAGAGTCACGCTGTATCCCGCATGTGGCAGGGTAGGCAGTGGAAACCTAATGTTAAAACACTCCTTTTCCAACTTTTCGCCAAATTTGTGAGAGATAGCATGTTGATTGGTGTAACTCAACGCCGCCATCGTCTTCTTATCAGAATGAGGAAATGAAAATATATTATTCACCCGAGTAGAAATCGAGCCAGACACCGTGTCATGGAGTTTCGACATCCATATATGTTTATAAGTTTATACTTTTTTACTTTATAGCAACAATGGGTTAAAGCAAAGAGGGTTGATGCGATTGAGCTTCGAATAACAATATCTATAATATTACAAGAAGGTCCACTATATAAAATAAAAGCTTAAAATTAGACGATATAATATATAGAAAGGTTGATAGGCGTAAAGGGAGTAAAAAAATATATCTCTGCCCATCGTAGTAAATTAAAAAGGTTTAAAGTCAGCTTTGTAGTTTTAGAATTAAGCTAAATTGATTGAAAGCTTTGGCGTGCTGAATCCGATAGATGTATTTCCGATCGACTCTCTCACAGATACTTGGATTAAATGGAGATATTATAATTAAGGAAATCCTTGACGGTTGTGAAACCTTTGTGAAAACATTTTATAAGAGAATTGTTAAGTAAAGACATAATTATCTCATAATAGTTTTATTTAATATTTAAGGTAATTTACAATTTTATTTCTTTCCAAAATTATAATGTTAATTTTAAAAAGAAAAATAAATATATACCTATATACATATATAAACTTTATTTGGTGACCCGTGTAAATATACTATAGTGTCATATAAAATGTTTTAACAATTTTCATTAACGCTACTAGCTTGTGAAAATACGATATTTAAAAATAATATTATTATTAATTGAATCTAGTCTAGTTGTATAGGAATAGATCATAATTATTTGATTAATGTAAAATAATTAACATCACATCTGTCAATTCATAATTGTTAATCATATTAGTTCTGTTTTCTTCAAGCAATCTTGGCGCCAATGTTTATATTACACTACCTTAAGTAAGTTTAATGTGCATTAGAATCCAGAATACAACTAATAAGCCAATTATTCTGTACATTCGGTAGGGAACAGAAGTCTATTAATGGGGACGGAGTGTCTTAACACTTGGTTCCCAGGTTCCCTCTACCTACCTTGCTACGTGAGATACAGCGTGAAGTTAAGAAAATCTGTACATAAATAAATATGACAAAAAATAGATTTAAATTTGTTTTAATTAACAAACAGGAACAACAAGAATTTATGTAAACGATTTCCATAAAACCTTTTTGATGTAGAGTATTACGTAGTGTTTAGTACCATATATTCGAAATTTAATAATTGCAAATGTTGCTACAATCGTACCCCTGAGAGGATTATAACAAATCCTATACCAGTTCCGCTGTCCAAATCGTTTGACCCATTTAGTCTGTAGAGCATATGATAAGAACGCTTACACGCATATACATTTCATGTATTCTGTTGCTGAATGAGAAAATGATGTTATTATTATTTTGAATGTTTTTGGGAAAATAAAGAATATTAGATACTGGAAAGTTAACTAAAATATTATCTACATTTATAGTAAAAAAATCTAATAACTTGTAGATATGTATATTAATAATTTCATAGCAAGCAGCATCATTAACAAAATGAAAGCTGAAAATCTTTTACGATAGCTTTTGATTAGAATTATTTGAGTAAATAATATAGACTATATGTATAAATTAAGTAAAGTAAGATATATTATATAAGAAATTGTGGTACCATCTTGATGCCATGAATGAGATGATAATTTTTTTATCAACTTCACGCTGTATTATTACAGCATGAAGTTAGGTTATAGGTAGGCTGAGGGAATTTAGTGTTTAAACACTCCGTTCCTCACTACGCCGAATTTTTCAAGGCATTGCATGTTGAACGGCGGTAATCAATGTCGGGACTTTGCCTTGTTGCCAGAGCAAAGAAATAAAAATATTAAGAAATAATAATTCATTACCTCTAGTGGGGATCGAACCCAAAACCGTTGCGTTGCAGTCCCATCCTTGCGCCCAACGTCTGTGTAATATTGGTCTCATCAATACTTGTGTTTATATTGTCTGTCATGAATATATCTATTTATCTATTAGTAACTAAAAATGACAGAAAAATAGAAAACAAATCAATACGTGTTAAAATTAAATTCAATTTAATATTATCGTTATATAGTTCGAATAATAATTTTTGAAATAGAAATAGTATGGCAAATTTGTAATGGTCACAAACCCATTGAGAATGAGTTTGCGTTCCGGACACCGGTCACCTTAGTTGGCGCATTTCCGATGTAATTAACAAGCATTGACTTCCGCCACTTAGCACATTGTCTCTAGTGTAATTAGAAAACAGAGAAAAATATTTTACAATAGATACTAATACTGTAAAATATTAATATTGTAAAGTATCTAGGAAATGAAATATTTAATATTTCCCTTTTCTTCGCTATAGTGTCGAGGCGGCAAAGCGACGCTCTGAGTTTCGCCACTCAACACGCAATCCCTCCAGAATTCGGCGGAAAATGGGTAACTTTTATCACTATATTATTAAAATATATGAAGGAAAAAATCTATGTGTTGTCGTTGCACATGCTAAAAATAGGAAGATATTTTTTTTCTTATTGCATTAATATTGAGATAATATTTTCATATTTGTATTTCACAAAAATACTATCTATTTATTCTTATTATCATAAACCTACCTATCGATAATATTTTTGCGAGATTTTTCATATAGTAGCAAATAATTATTTAGTTATAATTGTTTTGTATTCTAAACTAAACGAATGTATAAAATATTATTGTTTAAATTACAACAGCTATACTAAATAGGAAATATAGAATTAGAGAACACACATTTTACACAGACTCCACACCAACTAGATATGCATAAATCTGTTTACTTCCTTCAGTAAAACTTTAGGATAGTATAGAAACAATCAGATATAATAAATTAAGGTTAGAAATGAATATAAAGAAAGGGTGCGAGTCCAGTGTATCGGTTTTGCGTGTTACACGCGATCGACCAATAAACAAACTTCGACATGACGTCAATGAAGCAACGAAACTTCATGGTTGTATACCAGGGCAGGAACCTTGTACTGGTACGTTGGATAATAAGTGTAGATAATCACGTAAGACTATCAGTTCAACCTCGTTTATCGGTAGGATTCACGTAACTACTTAATTATTAACCTAAAATGATAACTTATTTAAACATATCTAAGTTAACTGACATATAAATTATATATGGTAACACACGATTTACTGGACGGACTGGAAAATATTACTTATTTAGAAATATACTTATTTAGATTTTCCTAAGTGTGGAGTAACACTTAAAAATGTTTAAAAATATGGAAAATATTAATTCGAAAATTTGAAATTCGATTTTATATATGGTATTTTTTTGATTTTTATTTATTAAATTTATAATATTAAATAAGCTCGCAAAAATTTAATACTTTATATTTTTTTTACTTATTCGGATCGTAATTTCTCAAGATTATAATTTTTGTTACTTAATATTTAGTTTTAATTTACTTCTAGAAGAAATTCATGAAAAAAATGATATATAAACTTTAGTTTGTAAATTTAATGTTTGTTTTTTAATTTATATGATTAATTATATATAATAAGAAATATAAAGAACATTTTACATTTATATTTTGACTAAAACAATCTTTAAGAGTAAGTAAACACAATATCTACATACCTCGTTGTACTCTTGTATTTGGTTTCTTCGTCTTAAAGTAGATTCTTGATATCTCAAAGGCAGCACTGGATCTTCGCCCGACACTGCTCGTTGATACGAAAGTCTCCTTCCCTTAGTGTCTGGTTTTTGGTAGTGAATTTCATGTTCAGGTATGCAAGAAAAATCTTGATATGAGTGGCACGTCTGCATATCTTTTAATTTTTCATCGTCGTTTTTTCGACGTAAATAATTCGCCATACCTTCACTGGCTATCCACGTTACTCTGAAATTATCATTTATTTACTATATAGTATGTAAGGAAATGTTTTATTAACCATTTATACACAAGTATCCTATAATATTCTTCTATTAACAAAATTTAAATTAATAGTTTAGTTTTTTTTGGTAAATCAAATATAATGCAATTTTTATAATTTGGAAAAATTTCAGCATGACTTTCCTTACAAGATTATCAGATAAGCGATTGAATAGGGGAAACGAAAAAAATATTTAAAAGAATCGAGAATATTTTCAACCTTTATATTGAGGGCAACTTCCCAGAATGGATAAATAACGCTTCGTTAATTAAAAGATCTTGACTGGCTGACAGCGTACAGTTGCTATAACAGTCAGTATTTACATTAAAATATATATTTATTATTAAAAAAAGAAAGCTCAATTGATTAGATTAAAACATTAATATATGAATAATATGTATCTGTATAATATGTGTAGGTATATACCTTTTCGAACGTGATGTTTTGCTGCGCTGTTGGCCGTACGGCAAATCTAGACCAGAATTCATTGAAATTGCGCGGGATTTCAGCATGGCTTCTCTTAAGTGGGAATCATTTAAGCCTAAGTAACAAAAGAAACATATACATATATATAGAAGATTAGTATTTTTCTTATCTACGTGTGGAATAACACTAAAAATGTCTACAAAAATGTGAAAAATATAAATAAATATATTGTTGTTTCTTACTACAACACAAGTTTTAAATATGTTTTTTTGGAAAATGTAACTTAATTGGAAAACGATATTTGCCTTAAAAACAACTTAAACTTTTGGGGCGTTCCACGAGAAGTGGACTGGTAAAAAAATTAATGTCTCCGATTTTCACTATTTTTTAATATGTTAGATGTGCAATTGTGTTGAGGACCAACTTAGGTCCTCAATACAATTGCACACAATTTTTATAGTGCGTTGTTTAATTCCGGAGTTCTAGGGGCTCGTAGTTGTTTTTTGAAAAGATTATGAAAGTAAATTTCATATACTTAATTAATACCTTTCAATTTCTTTATTTTCTGTCTGAAAACTACTATAGTGTATAGGATATATCCCACATAGTTCGACAAAAGCCCTTTAGGAACTACGTCGGTTGCAGTCCTAAAGCGCGGCGTCCGATGCCGCAATTTGCACCCGCTTTACGAAAATATTTAATTCTACTAGGCCACTAGGATCGTTGACGCCAGTGTGACTGTAAGCATGACAGCTTGTCGGTTCGATTCCCACTCGAGGGTATAAATTACTATTTATTAATATTTTCATTTGTACGCTCCAGCACCAAGGCAAAAGCCCAGCGTTGAGTTTCGCCACTCAACACGCACTGCTTCAAAAGTAGGTAGAAAGTGAGGAACGGCAAGTCTTAACACTACACACACGTTCTCTCTGCCTACACTGCTGTGTGCAGGATACAGCGTGGAACTGTTTTTTTTAATTCTGTTCTGTTTTTTTAATGCTTAAACTAAATATTTTTCATTGAGAAATAGGATATAACAAAAAAATATTATTCCAAATATAGTTTTTCAATAAACCTTTTTAAATGTTTGTATTTAAATACAGATGACACCAAAACTACAATAATGTTAAAGGTTGTTTTGTATAATATATTTTTCATTGCATATACGATGTAGGTGCATAACCGCCGCGCGGTAAACCACGCAATTACTTTTTAATAGCTACTTTTTTGACAACACTTCTGTAAATGTAAATTCTCTTTTAATTTTTTTGATTAAACACCTTTAATGGATTAAAATATCGATTACCATAAAGAGCTATTATGGTTATAGTTAAATATTATATCTATCCAACAATTTTCAGTAGCAAATAAAATGGTTGAGTGATTGTGACTATAAACCTACTGGTTGTGGCTTCGATCCCCACTCGAGGAAATAAAATATTTATTTAAAATGTATATTTCATTTTCTTCGCACTGGTGTCGAGGCAAAGTGCGGCGTTGAGTTCCGCCACTCAATTCGCAATGCCTTCAGAACCCCCGGAAAGTGGGGAACGGAGTGTGTTAACACTAGGTTCTCTCTGTCTACAGTACAGTCGGGATACAGCGTGAAGCTGATTTTTTTTAAAACCGTTCCTTTGTTCTTATTTTTTCGCCAACTTCAAAGCCATTGTATCTCGAGTGATGTAATCAACTCTGGACTAGGCCTTATAAGACAGGAGAAACGAAAGATAAATATATAATCGTTCCCTCTGGTTGAGGATTGAACCTACAATCTTCACGTGTTCAAACACAGCACGTGTACCATGACGTCAATATATGACAATCTGTAATAATCACGCAAAGTAAGTTATTTTAATAGTGTAATCATGATTACGTGTATGTTCTTGCGTTCATTTTATTTCACTAAAATACCATTAAAAAGCTCATTTAATGAGAAATGTATTCCACTACTGTAATTATTTGTGTCTTTTTAATACTGGATTCTCCTGTACATAGAGTAAATATAATTAAAATTGGAGACCTCAACTATGTTACCTCTCAACTTCGTGTGGATTGACCCGCATTAAATATTGTACACCGACAAATAAATCAATTAAGACACACTAGTACAATTTTGAGTAAAAGATTGGTTAAGTGCGAGCCGGATTCGCCCGCCGAGGCTTCGGTAACTATTTCAGGAATGTAGATCAACTGGCAGTACAACTTATAAAAGTTGAGAAACTTAAGTTTATACACTTGATATGTAGGGGAGAGGGGGGTACCTATGAACAGGGGCACCTTTGAAAATATGTGTTAACAGAGCTATTTTAAAAAGAAATTTTGGTAGATTTTTTTTGAGTAGTGGCACCACTAACCTGCACACGTGTCACTTATCACCGCTGATAAATGAGAACCAGTTGTTGAGTTACGAGGAGTGTTTGATTTTGAGTAAAATTTTATGCATTTTTAAATAAGCGCGTAAGGATCGCAGGGATCCAATTCAAGGTATATGGTTTTATTTTTTCCTCTTTTAGTTAGAATGTTTCATATATCATGCAATAAACTAGAAATCACTACAATTTTTAAACATTTACTTGAAAAACAAACGTTTGTAATTTTTTAATTACCACTGAGGCAGCTTTGAACAAAATAAAGGGGGCACTTTTGAATATTATTATATGTAAAAAAATACCGCGAAAGAAAAACAAAACTATAATTAACTTTTCTTCACAAGAAACTGACTCAAAAATGCATTTGGAATCAGAAGAAAAAGTGACAATTTACTGTGAAGAGAATGAAGATACTGATACCTGTGCGTATGAAGACTACGAAATGGAATTAGACTACAACTTAATAAATATTGGAGACTTCGTTTTAGCGAATGTCTCATCATCTGTGAATAATAAAAAAGTAGCTTGTATTTTTTTTTTCTTTCTTCAGAAAGAGGACAAGTGCTACTTTAATTTTTCAAAAGTCTTACGAAGACTAGACTTGAGGCCAGTCACGGCGCAGCGGCACGAAGTGTGACTGTACAACCGACTGGTTGTGGGTTCGATCTCCACTCGAGGAGATGAAATATTTACTTAAATTTATTATATATTTATATTTATTTAGTTGAGTTCTGCCATTCAACATGCAATGCCTCCAGAATTCGGCAGAAAGTGGGGAACGGAATGTCTTAACACTAGGTTCCCACTGCATACCGTGCTGTGTGCGGTATAAAACGTGAAGCTGATTTTTATTTCTTACGTAGACTACTTCCCCCAATTTCAGTTGTTGGTTACGTCACATACTACATCTATGTTTTCCTTTAAATTTAATTTTTCTAAGTTCAAATTAGGGTAGTAAGCTGTTTATTTAAAAAATATTTTGTTTTATTTTCATAATATTACATTTATTCTATGATTCTATGATTGAGGAAGCCAAAGCTACCTTTTTGTTTGTACGTTTTTTAAAGTCTATTAATAATATTAAAGTTATAACACTAGTACTAGAACAATCGCAATATTAAAAAAAAAATTAGCTTCACGCTGTATCCCGCACACAGCAAGGTAGGCAGAGGGAACCTAGTGTTAAGACACTCCGTTCCCCACTTTCTGCCGAATTCTGGAGGCATTGCGTGTTGAGTGGCAGAACTCAACGCCGCGCTTAACCTCGACACCAGAGCGAAGAAATGGAAATATAAATTTAAGTAAATATTTCATCTCCTCGAGTGGGGATCGAATCCACAACCAGTCGGTTTTGCAGTCACACCTCGTGCCGCTGCGCCACGACCGGCTGCAATATTAAACTAGGTATATTATTTTTTTAAGATAACATGGTACTGATATTTGATCTCCATCGTTTCTAATGTTAAGTTTATTAATAAAGTTACTTAAAAGTTTGATAAGCCTTTTAATTTCATTGAATTCGATGATAGTTCAAAACTGCCCCGTATATGTTCAAAGCTACCCCGCAAGAGGGGCAGCTTTGAACATTTGACTACTGCTACTGAAGTTGATATTGCACCTTTACCTTATATATTTTTCTACATATGATGCTACGATTGTGTGGCACAATAGTTGGACTAAGTATTGTGAAATAGTAAAAAAGTTAAAAACTGTAGAATTTTTAGATATGACACAAAGTTTAAAAATCGTTCGAATGTGCCCCCCTCTCCCCTACTTATTTTGTATGAAATGAACTACAAATACAAGATTGATTTTTTTCTATAAAATACCTGTAGACTTATCGTTTTAATTTTTTTTATTTATTTGTATTGTAAGTTCTAAATTCGTGCCTAATTTATTATCCTATTATATTATCGGTTGTGATTACGGGACAAATTTCATATAAAATGCAGCAAAATCAATATAAATGCTCGTATCTTTTGATTGTGTTGGCTTATAAGCTTGGCTTCAAAAGACCATAAATTTAAAAATATGATATTAATTTCAGCTTGAAACCTCCACGTGGTCTTGAGATAAATGATATTGACAGACGAACACACAGACAACAAAGTGTTTCTATAAGATTGCTGTTTTTACCTTTTGAGGTACAGAATCCTAAAAAAGCAAATATTTAGTAATCTATATTAGATATACTGTTTGCAAAATACACGTAAATAGTTAAAAAAGGATAGGGAGGGGGGGGGGGGGGTCCGGATTAGTTTAACCTCTTTTTATTTGAAGCCAGTTAGCACTGTAACTAAGACTTGTATCTTAATAGCTAAGACACGTATACTCAGGATTAGTATACAGATGCAGTTTCATTTTTTGGTCAACCCAACACATATCTCGTAAGCATTTCACTGACGTCAAATTCACAGCCTCATATTGCAAGATTGATCTCTATGTCATATAAATCATTACCAACTACTATTTAAACTTTCTTCGAAATGATGATCATCAGAGTCATTAGCAAATAGAATTACGTTTTCGTCTTCCGATTCAGTTTCAATAGTTTGATTATGATATTTAATTTTGGATATTTTTCCAACTGAGTTATTCCTTGATCGACTATTTGGAATATATTTCATTAGTTAGTTTGAGTTCATTTTATTAAAATTTCATAAATACTGTACGAAAAATCTGTCTTCGTCCATTGTAATAATCTAAGAAGCTTTACATAACCTACCTTTGTCATCTAAATTACGTAGTTTTTGTTCATTATTAGTGTACCGACAGCAGGAGCACATTGCTCCTGCTGTCAATTCCATATTAAATGGCTGTCTTTTGAAGCGAGATCTTTGCCTTCAAAAACTTGTTCACATTGTTCACAAGAAGGAACCAGCGTACTGAAGACAAATGTAATGGTTCCTAAATATTAACCAGTAAAAGAGCGTATAATAATTTAACAGCTAATCCAAGAGAATGAAATTTAAAAAGATTTATGCGTTGTGGAACATGTCGCCCATCTGGTCAAGTCTCCCGGTTAAATAAAATTACCAAAACAGATATAGAGGTATTACAAATCAAATTATGGAGTAAAATGGGTTGTGTTAAAAATATATTAATTATCATATTTATATGAAAATTAAATAATGGCGGTTCTTCTAGAATCCAACATCACGATAATACATGTATTTTCAATTTGTAGCCGTAATGAAACTATAATAGCTTATTTAAAATTAACTGTTCTTCTGGCAACGACAAATTATTAATGAAATGAATAAATTGGCAAATTTGTGTGTATTATATTTATTATATTCGTATGTATAATGAATATTGTATGCATTGAAGTCATCGTGACGCAGTAGGTCGCTTGACTGACACCATGATTGTGTGTTCCATTCCCATTCGGGGGTATGAAACATTTTTGATTCACCACCATGGTAAGATAAAATGCATTGAGATTTGTATTCACCAATCACTGAGACAGTGTTCCTCACACTAGGTTCTGTCTGTCTACCCTGTTATATGCGGTATAAATCGTGAGGCAAAAAGTACAAATATATTTACAGCTATATCGATGGGTCCTATGTATATGGGCCAAACTAACAATTTGGCAATTTTCACTTTTTTATGCCAAACGCATTCTATCGATATAATTTATCAGGTCAGCTATTAAAAAATAGAAATTTCTGCATAGAAACAGGACTTTTTGTTAGAATATAACGGCCTATGTAGCACTCATTTAAACGTACAAGGGTCAAATAGTCATTTGAGACTTCTACGCGGGGAATTTCTACACATTTCTTTATTTTTGGGGCCAATCAGCCAGTTTGATACTTATACGCTAAACAGAACAATGATTAGGCTGTTTTGACTGCAAAAGCTTAGTATTGTTTTTATTACGTTCGTCATTAGATAGATAACAAAAAACGTCTCTTTTTCACGAGTTATGAGATAGAACGGCCAAAGTGGTAAATTGGCCCATGTACGTGTCTTATTGAGAAAAAATACACTTAGGCCCTAAAATATTTTTTCATTTTTGAGTTATTTGGGCGTTACTTTTAATTAATAATTGCCCAGATTATATACTATATATATTTCACTGTCCCCTTTGCTATTTAAAGCCAGTAATAAGCATGTTAATTGCATTTTAATTGTGATTAAAGACTTCGGAGTGACTCTACTAAGACAATCAAAATTATAAATCACAAAAATAAACTATTAATATGCGTATTTTTAATAATAATCACTAATCAAGTAACATATCTACTGCCTTAAGTTCCAGGAAAAAAACTTACCAAGAAACGTGACAGTGGATGAATGAATAGATTCAAAATTAATAAGACTTAAAAATACAGAGAAAGCAAAATTTTGAAAATTGTTAGAGGTCATTACATGAATGTATTTGAATAATTTGATGAAGACACGAGGCGTGATACACTTCATAAGTTTTAGATCATTGGTCATTATTCTAATTAATATGGATTTATTGATAACTGCGTCTTGGTAAAGGAGCACAAGCATGTGTCTGTGAAAGCGACTATTTCTACTAGGGTTCTATTCTCCTCCGAGGACATAAAATATTTTCCCTTCTTCGCTCGAGGAAAATTGTGGTGTTGAGTTCCGCGACTCAACGCACAATGCGCGGAAAGTGGAAAGCAGAGCACTAAGCTCCCTCTGCCTACCCTGCTTCATACGGAATACAACATAAAACTGAGAAAATATATAATGAAAAATATGTAGTAATTATAAAAAATAACTATTACAAAGTGTAATGGTTTTATATTTATAAGTCTTAATATTCGCAATTTAGACTTGGAGGGGAAGAAGAAAGAGGTCCTTTAAAATAACATATTGTATTCGAATTTAAGATAGATATTGTACAAGGTTAACAGTAAAAGCCTCGAGGTGTTTGATTTTATTACAAAAGCATGATGATGAACTATTTTAAATGAAACCATTTATTCATGTATGTTATGTGTATCATATAATAATAGACATGTAAAATTTGTTTCTTACCTATAATAAAATCAAAATACAGGCTACTGGATGCAAGAAGATATTTATTAATATCATTAGCTGTGGGCCAACAATAATAAATATTTCAATCAGTAAACCTATAATCGTCTAATTTAGTTCAAAATCAAACGAAATAGCCAGCGATAGAATTAAAAACTAAAGAAGGGTGTGACGATTTCAGATTTTGTATTTTGTGTATTTTGTAACTGTAGTGGCCAAAAGCAAGATTGTATTAATATAAATAAAAACATTATTTTCTTAGGACAGTACTATATGAAGGCCACCTCGTAAACCACCATTGAGAGAACTTTAAAATGTAGCTTCTTGATTCGATGATCTTAAACAAAACGGAGTCGTTACAGCTACTATATTACAATTAGATACATAATTTATGACATCAAATCAGACATAAAAATCCAGCAGGACATATGTATTTGTATGTTTGATTTGTTTTGCTATAAGTTGAAAATTATAGAGGGAACTAATACAAAACATTTACGTTTTATAATATAAAAAGATTTGTATTAAAAGTCACATTAAAATCTTAGATCATCCAGTACGAACAAGAAGACAAATTGTTGAAATAGTTATTGTTATGTTATAAGCAGGTGCTTCCGATAAAATTTTGTAAGAAGAAGGACTTGTGTCATTTATGTCGAAAATTATCATACCACCAGTCATAACAACAGTTAATAAGAAACTTTAATCGCCTCTAATTATATCGTGTCAAATAAAGACAATAAGTGATTTTATCTCTTTATTTTTTGATAGATTTTATACAGACTTTATTTTTTGTATGTCCACGTCAATCTTTTTTTTTATTAAAGCCATTTTTACTAAATTGAATAGTTACATCTTACAAAAATTCAACATTCAATTAAGCTTTTCTTTAAAAAATAATATACATTCATATAGAGGGCCTAATAGTAAACATTTTTGGGGCTAATTATTTTTTAAAACTATATGTAAACACGACTTTTTTCTATTACTTAAAGGATCTAACTGAAAACTCAGTTATCATGTTACTAAATCATATAAAGTATAAGTGTCTATGTGACATAGTTACCACAATACTTAACTTACTATCATTCGTAATAATCAGTTGTTATCTTTGTCTCATTATTAATCAATTTTATAACTAAAATATGAAAAAAATATGATATATTGTTATTTAGCATAATACACGTAAAACAGCCAATGTGGTAGATTGGCCTTTTTAAAGCGTTTTTAGAGAACAATAAATATAACAAAAACTAACGTATAAGGGCCATTGTGCAGTAAAAAAAATACTAGGATAAATATAAATACAATACTACGGTATATATATAGAGGATAGTTGATTTAGCTGATAAGCAAAGTTTCATTTTCTTCGGATGTACCAACATAAAATTATAGCAAATTTAAACTTTGGAAGCCTCTCCTGTAAAGTTGTGATTTCGCGCTTTGGCCCTTATACTTAGGAGCCATCGATATATATGTAGTGTAATAAATGATTTTACATTATAAAATATATTTTTTTTAAATTAACGGGGTTTTTTTCATAATTAATTATTTAATCTTATAATCAATTGTATGGCTTCTTTACTGTCTAAAATAAGTAAAATCACCTAAATAAGGTTACAAGCATTTCCGGCATTTACGTCAAGTTAGGTACTAGATAATCAAATTTTTAATATTCACTTCGGAATAATATTAGAAATGACCTTATCCATTGCCAGACACTTAGCGCGGTTTCAACCCCCTGACACCGCTAATTACCGCCCTTATAAATTATAAGTATACTTTCGTCATAGCATAAAAGCAAAATTTTATTTAAATGTTACTTGAGGTACTACAATATGATGATATCTCGTTGGCCAGACAGTTTTATTTGTTTGTTCATCTCGCCAAAAATATTGAAAGTCTATCGTAGGTACGAGCGTGAGTTGTGTATAAAGCGAATGTAAGTATTTAGAGAGGAACAACAAAATTTGTTACTATAAGAAGAATTTATACATACAAATAAATTTGATTTCAAAATAACTGTGTTGCATATGTATTTGCACGATATTAAAACACAAACAATAATTTTTTTTGTCAGTTCATCTGTTTGTCTTTATTTATCTCCGGAACAGCTGAACCGAGTTTTACAAGACTTTCACTGACCTATAGAGGAGGTTACGAAGCAACATATAGTTTACGACTGCAATTGCCATGCGCGCCTACCTGTGACTACTGAATATATACGAGCAAAATCTAATAAAATCCCAAAAAAAATCCCAATTAATTAAGTAAATAACATAATAAACGACTATAAATATACTTAAATAATATTTAATAAAAAGAAGCGAGCAAAGCCGCGTCTGTGACGCTAGTTTATTAATAATTCTATTAACTAGTGTCAAAAAACTGGTAAGGTAGACATAACAATTAAATTCCAAATTTGCTCCAATAATTTTCATGGGCGCTTTGAACACTTTGTAATATAAATAACTAAAATCGCGAGACATATATTGTATTTCAGCGGATGCGAGTGAGATACTGAGTTTAGTGTATTTATTCCGTAAAATGTATCATTTACACTGTGTCACTTTACAATTTTTTTTATTTTTTTTCGGTGCAAGAAGAACCCTATAAACTTGATTCTTCCGCAGTTGTGTGGTGTAACAAATCTACCGTTAAAACGAGGGATGGTGTCAAATGATTTACCATAACATAGAAATACATTAAAAGAAAAAAGGGATGCTAATACAATATTTAATCGCATGTTTTATGAAAAATTGTACGTTTTACTTAAAAGGAAATAGTATATATAGATAATTTGTTCCAATTCGAAGTTAAGGAAGTAATGTGAAGAAAAACGTGTAGGTATGAAATAAGCAACCTTTATCGTAAAAAGCGATTCCCTATGCAGTGAGGCTTCATGAGTTACTTTGATTATCGATAAAAGCATACAGCTGTAAGGATATACAGAGTGTAACTCGATCGGCAGATCAACGGTTATTTATGTGTTGTCTATGGGTAGCCAGCCTCAATACCTAATACCTATTAATTTCACCTCCATATATGTTTAGCCTTAATTTTCAGTGGTACAGCAGATATTTGAAAATTTGTGACTTTTTAAAAAAAAGACGGATTTATGAATAAAATTAGCATATACAGCCCAACTGTAGGGTCTGCGCTTGTGATATTTTTTATCTCAATATAACTTAATAGTAGGCCTTTTGTATTATATAATAGTTTAAAACTACCGGCTTATAAATCTTGAGAGGATGTGGACGGCGGCAAGCGTCCCCTGAGGAACTCTAACCTAGGCTTGAGACGGTCGGGCTGGAAAAATAATGCCGCCGGATTAGGAACTTGAATCTGGACCTTTGAATTAAAAGTCTAATGCCCTGACTGAGCTATCCGGGCAGCTTTAGATTTGTGTGATGATTTTTGACTTGAACTGATAGCATCATCACATATTTAATTCTTAATATTATGAAGGAGAGATGAAGTTATAACTGTAAATGAATGGAAAAATGTATGTGAAAAGTAGTAAAAAAAAAAATCGTAAACACAACGCTGTTCTTGATATAACGGATCGATTAATTATCGACTCCAACGGCACACCAGACGAAAATGAAAATTACGAGGATGCAAAGTCTGTTATTAGAATAATTGATATATTTATTCATATTTTATACTTTAAATTGATCTCTAATAATAAATTTAATTTTCAAAAAATTTTAAGCAAAGCCCAGCTTAAGCCTCGCGACCTATAGGTTGAAACATAGTCTAATGAACCCCCGGGTATAAATATCTTATTACGTGACATTTACATACCTAGATATATTTCTATATAGTATTTTAGAATGTATCAAAAAAATAAATATAAAAAATAAGCAGGTACTTTAATCAAACGTGAAGGCGTTTACAGACAAGGGCAACATCTTAAGAAGATGAATTTTGATATAGTTATTATGTCAACTGACAGACGGATGCCACCTCAATCTACTCGTGACCAAAGACTATTGCAAAGTGTTCAATACGTCGATTTCCCAAATAATATAATATACAAAATATACGCAAATAATAAAGTTAAAGAGAAAGTAGAGGCCGGTCGTGGCGCAGCGGCACGAGGTGTGACTGCAAAACCGACTGGTTGTGGGTTCGATCCCCACTCGAGGAGATGAAATATTTACTTAAATTTATATTTCCATTTCTTCGCTCTGGTGTAGAGGTTAAGCGCGGCGTTGAGTTCTGCCACTCAACACGCAATGCCTCCATAATTTGGCAGAAAATGGGGAACGGAGTGTCTTAACACTAGATTCCCTCTGCCTACCCTGCTGTGCGCGGGATACAGCGTGAAGCTAAAAATAAATAAAGTTAAAGAATTTCATTTAAAATTAGCTTACTTAAATCACTGCTCGAGTGTAATTCTTCAAGAGTGGAACTGGATAAATTGTGTAAGGTTGGTTGGCTTCCAGCGAAGCTATTTTGTGGTGACGAGGTCCGTACATGTGTTGGCTGTCGTAGGGACAGGCTAGAGGTGCTGCGAACTATGGGAGTCGGCGCGTGCAAGTTTGTTCTGCTTCCATAAGATTCCTTAAATACAAACATTTTTTATATGAAATTAAAATAATATTCGAGATAAACATCATAAATATTAAGATCAATATTTTACCTACATATATGAAACGTTATTTTTGAGCTTGAAGAACCAAATGAGTTAATTTTTTTTTTTAGAAAACTTTTTATACAATTTTATAAGTTTGAACGTAGATTTATAGAACATAGTATTTGAACCCACGACACTACTTAGCTTCCAAGAGGCGTAGATTTTCTAATAAAGTACAAATTCTTCCTAAAAAATAACCAAAATGCGTTGTTTGTACTAATCAAACTAATGACGTTGTTATAAGATAACGTTTTGTATAAAACTATAATAATTGAAATATAATAATTATATATATTTACATACATTACTAATTTAGAATATTAAATAATATTCATATATCTAATTAAATAACGTTGTTGTTATATATTGTTATTGATTTTAACATAAAATTATATCATATATAAGAATATTATAATGGTACCAAGTCATTGCTTTCGTGCTTTAACGTAATAATTTGATTCTCTTATCATAATGCACCACACACTCGATACAAAACATTGTAATATTGGAACTATTTAAAATATTAAACGCTTAAAATAACATTTATACATCCAGTTAAGCATTTTCTAAAATTTAACTATAATACTTACTTGATGATCACGCGTATTTATATCACAACTGGACCCTGGACGTTTTTCATTTAGTGATTGAAGGGAAACGGACATTGACATTTGGCGTTGTAAAGATCTATTTTGTCTTCTAAACATTTCAGTCGTATTTCTTACAAAACTATCCATTTTCTTCCTAAAGAAAGAAGATTTCCGTTCCAGTGGAGATTTTCCAATTGAATGCAAATCTAATTCAGACTGTGAGAAGCCCTCCTGCCTCGATAAGATCGTATGGTCTAGGGACAACTTTCTATCTCGAATGTTTTCGATATGTTTACCATTTATATTACATGCACTAATATCATTGTAATTTTGCTTATTATACTTTTCTCTGCTATCTAAACAATTTACTGCTTCTTCTAATATAGTATTACATTCATTTTTATTTTCACATTCATCATATAAGTCTTTATCATAAAATTCATCAAAGTTTATTTTATTATCCGTTTGCATAGCACGATCAATCTGGACATCTGAATTAGTTGCGCTTAGAAATTCCGACGAATCATTATTTTTTGAAGAGTCTAAGCAATCGTTTTCGAAGTAATCTTGGTTATTCAAAACGTTACTGCAAGGCGGGGATAACAATCTCATATTATTGTTCATCTTAACCGTTCTCAATATTTCTTTTATTTTAAGATTCTCCTTGATACTTTTTACATCGGTCAAAATTTGTGGATATTTGTCCTTATTCTCTTTTATTTGCTTATCCTTTTTCCATTTTTGTTTTAACTTATCCATATTGGCACATAGACACTATAAAATAACACTAAAACTAAAACACATTCCTCAATATAACAAATATTTGACACAATTTTCTAAATTATTCCACATGGCCGTAGAAGAACTTATCAGCTGCGGACGTCAACGTCACACCTGTATAAATCGTTTAATCATAGTGAAGGTTTGTGACGATAACAAATTATCGCTTCACTTACGATTCACAACTAGCGAACGAATAGGGAAATTATAATTATAATATTAAGAATAATATTAAGAATGAAAAATTTTACGAGTTAAATATTACATACCAGTATAAACAAAGGATATTTTTAATGTAAATTGAATTAATATGTTAAAAGAAATAAAATACAATTTGAACGATATCTACCTCTTGAGATTATCTTCGATAATAAAACAATGCATATCAATTTTTATCTTTTCTAGCTACACACACAACTAAAGTCCTTATATTAACATAGTACTTATTTGCCTTTATAAGTAGATATTATATTAATATATGGCAAGAATAGAGATATTATAAATTTTAAAATTTTAGTATGTAGTATAGGTACGTAGTTCGGTAAATATTTACTTCATATGCAAAGTGGATTGCTGTCACGATAAATTACACAATTGATTATTTTTAATATTCGGATCGGATAAAAAGAACAGAACATATTTTTAATATGAAATCACATGTTTAGTATATTTTTATTTTTGTACACGCTATTTAATTTTAATGTTTATAAGTATTAAAAACGACCAGATTGCGATTTTCCCCGATTAAACTATACATTTATTTATTAAAAAATAATTTAAAATGCTTTCGTGTTCTAATATACATATGTATATAATGTGTCGTTGCAGTGCACTTATATTGTAGCGTCTAATTTGTTTTTTTTTTACAATTTGGGTTACTTTAGCGAAATTTCCATGAGCAATTTTGCTTACTAACAAAACACAAAAACACAGCCTATTTTGATGCAAATAATGCAATAATGTTCAGTAGTTCTTCTGTTCTAATAACTGTATAATTATTTTTTATTAATATATTTTTAAGGTTCTGGAAAAAGGGAACTTTTGGAGAGGGAAAAAGGAACTTTTATAAGATAACTTTGCTGTCCGTCCATCCGTCTGTCCATCCTAAAAAGTCGTAAAATAAGTATACATTTTAGATTGTATATACTTAAGATCAGGGCCTGAATAAAACGTGTTAGTATTATAATAACACGTTTTATTCAATCCCTGATTTCCGATATAGGATATTCTGAAGGATATTCCGGACAAATGTAAATTTAACAATCTGAGATCAAGTGAGAGTTATATGGCATTCGGGGGGATAAATTACATGTATTGAAATAATGACAATACTCGCAGATTTATTTCAGCTACACAGGCAGAAGAAGAGAGAGTGAAGTGAAGAAGTGAGTCCATAAGTTGCAAATTCTACGCTGAATCTATTCTTCTCCAAGTCTATCGCAAGAATAACACTTTTCACAAAATATACAACTATGTATCTGAGTCCTCAGGCAAAGACAGTAATTTGCATCACATTTAGACGAACTCCACAACTTGTTAATTATTGGAGCTACTGCTAGATACCACATCTCTTTTGTACCTGCTAGAACTGCTGGTGACATCTCTCTTTCTCTCTCTCTCTCTCTCTGTATCTGTCCGCTGTTTCGATAACCAAGGAAACATCCGAGTCCATATCCGCATCCGCATTCATGGTTTTCTGTTGATAACAAACATTCGCAATATTGTTGGCTGGGGATAATCTTTTTTTATAGGCATCTGTAAGTAGAGAGTAAAATATGCACGATACCTGCGGGGACCACTTTCTCCTATATTTTTTTAGAGTGTGACACCGTACACATGTTTTAAATTTATATCTCTATAACTTCCTAATTTAATAATTAAAATAATAAGTTGTAAAGGGCAATTATAATCAACGGTAAACGGACTATGTATCTAATGTATTTAGGTAATTGGATAAGAAACAAAACTGTGTATTTTTAATTGGTAAAGTATAAAAATGATTACTATTGGTACCTTAGGAGACAGACATATATTTCAAAGTGCAGTTGTATATCTTTACGAAATTTCTTTAAAATTGGTTCAATGGCTAGGCTGGGTTAGGCGTGAAAGCCTAACAGTGGTCCTTAGTAAGTATAACTATTATTATTATTATTATTATTATTATTTACAAACATTTTATTGACCACAAAAATAAATTTACAGCAATATGCAAGCAATAACGCATATTAATATAATTAGAATTTAATCACCTGATACTTGATAGTCGTACAGGACGCCCTTATCACTGAACTCGTTTATTGATAGCACTGTTATTTGTTACACTACTGTGAGATATGAATTGCTTATTGGAATTACATGTACTACGTTACAAACTTAATGTTACTCCTTAATAAAAATCAGCTTCACGCTGTATCCCGCACACAGCAGGGTAGGCAGAGGGAACCTAGTGTTAAGACACTCCCGTTCTCCACTTTCTGCCGAATTCTGGAGGCATTGCGTGTTGAGTGGCAGAACTCAACGCCGCGCTTAACCTCGACACCAGAGCGAAGAAATGGAAATATATATTTAAGTAAATATTTCTTCGATCGAACCCACAACCAGTTGGTTTTACAGTCACACCTCGTGCCGCTGCGCCACGACCGGCCTCAATGTTACTTAATTAATACAAAACAGATAACTACGGGATACATTTTCATAACTAGATTTTTTT
Organism: Heliconius himera; assembly: GCA_021202915.1. Classification (NCBI taxonomy): domain Eukaryota; kingdom Metazoa; phylum Arthropoda; class Insecta; order Lepidoptera; family Nymphalidae; genus Heliconius; species Heliconius himera. The sequence goes on along the minus strand of JAJHJA010000001.1, from coordinate 858,027 downwards.
CAGCTTCACGCTGTGTGCCGCATTCAGCAGAGTAGGCAGAGGGAGCCTAGTGCCGCCGAATTCTGGAGGCATTGCGTGTTGAATGGCGGAACTCAACGCCGGGTTATGCCTCGACTCGGCTATGTCTAGTGAAAGACAGATAAAGCATAGGATCAATTTTATATACTCTTCGATTTTAAAAGTCCACTTCACAAATGTCGCAAAAGGTTAATTTAATTAACAAGAGAAAAAATAGACAACTTAAGTAAAAAATCAACTAGGTATTAGTTAATAGGTATTTGTTTTATTCGTACTTATATTATAGATTTGTATTGAGCAACTCTGTCTGTCTGTGACGCAAACATGCCCAAACCGCTGATCCGATTGTGATAAAATTTCATATAGGGATACTTGGATCTTGGGATGAACAAAGGATACTTTTTCTCTCATATTTGTAATATTCTAGATATACACTAATATATAAAAATACTTTTCAATTAAATGATTGATAAGCAATTTGCTATCTGACATGTTAATTACTAAGCCATAAGAAATTTCGTTTTTTTAATAAAAGGTAGCCCAAAATGGGTTCCTGAACACTTACACAGCGTACTCTGCCTGAACCATATGAGACACATAAAAATAATATTCTACAAAATTATTATTCTTTAAGAAATTTGGTAAAAAGTCCGTGATGATATATGTTTATCTCTGAAGCAACCTTCAGCCACAGTAACCATTTCAATATATTTAATTTAAATTTATCAGGTTATTGTTAATGTATTTTCTATAATTTGGTATTCATTCTTATCAAAATAATCACTTTCATCATTTCACCTAGATTGAAATTATGCTATACTTACTGTACATCATTCTAATAAATACTTTAGGAGACATCATTGATTTAAAATGACCTAGCCTACATAGCCGCACGGTATAACCAGCAATTGAAAAAAAACACAACAACAATATATATTGAAAATGTATGAAAATTTACATTTTCAATATATATTGTTAATTTTTTTGTGTTATTTGCTGTTTATTATTAATTTATATTTTTCATCGGTTATCTTCGCTTATTCAAGTAGTAGATTAGTTACATCTTTTTAATTTTTTCGGTTTGGTTAAATTTTGTTGTATTCTGGTATATTTCATGTTGCTTTTAATTTTAATTATTTTACGTTGATAATAATATAGCTAGCTGATTTTGTTTACTTTTTTATTAATATTTCTAGTGACTTGGCAGTGGTGGGTTTTTTTTTGATATAATAAATTTAAATAAAATTATTTGAGATTAGTCGTGGCGCAGTGGCACAAAGTGTGACTGCAAACCGACTAGTTGTGGGTTCGATCACTCTTTCGATCACTCGATGAGATTGGAATATTTACTTAAATTTATATTTCCATTTCTTTGCTCTGGTGTCGAGGCAAAGCGCGGCGTTGAGTTCTGCCACTTAACACGCAATGCCTCCAAAGTTCGGCAGAAAGTGGGGAACGGAGTGTCTTAACACTAGGTGTGCGGGATGCAGCGTGAAGCTAATTTATTTTAATTTATAAATAGTTTTTTTTCTAATATTAAGAATTTTATATCCCTTAGTTATGTCTACTTATTATTCTTTTTCGGTCTATTTTGATTATTTAGGCTTCTGAAAACCTATTGAAAACTGAAAATAATTTTATAAATATATTTAATATACTAGCGGCATCCGTGCGCATACGCCCGCTTGAAATATACGAGTGTTTATTTAAGTGCATTTAAGAAAGAACCGGCCAAGAGCGAGTTGGACTGGCCCATAGAGGCTTCTGTATCAATTTCAAGATTGTAATGCGGCGATTAAAGTTAAAAGGCTTAAGTTTGCGGGCATATGCTCTTATATTGTATAAAATTAACCACAAATATTAGTTTGTATTGATATTTTCTATGAAATATCTATAAATTTTTACTTTTCGGATATTTTCCTTTATTTGTACTGTAAGATCTTACTTCTTCCTAAATTTCATAATTGTAGGTCTACAGGAAGTGCACAATAGTGTACTTTGCGTAGACCTGGTGCAGTGAAATTCATACAAAATGCAAAAACGCTCTTATCTTTTGACTGCGTTGTGTTAAATGCTCAATTTCTGTGCTCCAAGAAACTATAAGCCTATGAAATTAATATATCTTAATTTAATTTAATTGTGTTGAGATATCAATTTGAAATTAATATGAATTTCAAATTGATATCTCAACGCAATCTCTAGTATAATGGTCGTGACAGAAGGACAACAAAGTGATTCCCTATAAGGGTTCCGTTTTTTACCCTTTTGAGGTATACAACCCTAAATGAATTTATTATTTTAATTTGGTTATGTATTACATAAATCGTAATTTAAGTGTTTTGAGAATTAATTTGATCATCGTAATTTAATAGAAAAGTATTATTTCACATCTGTCTATGTAAGCCGCAACTGCGCGCAAACTTTAAATGTAACTACATTTTTCTACATAAATAATTATTTATATTTTCTACATAAATATGATTTTTTCTACATACATAAAGTGGCTGCTTGAGAGAGTGTCAATTAACATTGGTGAGTCCTAAATCTTGATCTATTTTATAATCATACAATCTCAAGTTTTCCTTATCATTATATAAATAATAATTTACAAACAATATCAAACAATTCAACATTGAAAACTAAAGACTTAGCTAATTCAATAAAACAGTTGTATAAGATAACTCTTATATGAAGTAGCAATTTTGTCAAACATCATACTATAAATTGATATAACATTTTTATTGTATCAAAATGGCCTTTATGTTGCTCCACAACACCCTCTAAATTTCAGTGTTAGACCCATAATAATAGCTTCATAGGATAAACAGAAAGACGGAACATTTCTAAAACAGAACATTTATATGACAATATTAAAATTACACAAAAAAAAATCTGAGAGAAGGCAGCACATTCCCGTGTTTTACGAAGCAGTTTAAAACTGTACTTGCCTCGCCACAGCAGTTCAAAACTTTTTAACTTGCTGCAAATATTTCAATAACTTTGTAAACATCAAGTCATAATGAAGAGAGCTCGATATTATGTATATCAATATTGAATGTTTTATATGCAATGAGCCTTATTAATAGATTCCATGGTATTTGTAATTTGGACCAATTTTGCATTACATTATATGTGGTATTTGAATATTTTACTTGGTTACAGATGTCTGGATAAAATTTGTTGCCTCCACCTATTAATTGTGCGAATCTTTGCAATCAGGAGAAAAACGAGAAAGTGGAAACCGAACCCGAACGCAGATGTTAACGTGGCTATTGAAGCAGCCGAGATAGTAGAGAGGATGTCGCCAGCATTTCTAGCCAATTCCAAAGAGATCTGATATCCAAAAGTTGTTCCAATAATGAAAAAGTCGTGGAACTCGTCTAAATGTGATGAAAGTAACCGTCCTCGCCCAAGGACTGCGATACATCCTGTATCTTCGTGACATGAGTTATTCTAACGAAAGACTTAGAGTGGAGTGGATACGGCGTCAAATCTATAACTTATGAAATCATTTTTGTCATTAAGTTCTATACATTTTATTGTATGAGTACAATTAATGTTAAGAACACAATTTTTCAAACTCTTACAATACCTACTAAATCTTGTAGGGAACAAAAGGAAAAAAATATTTATTTGTCTCCACTCAATGGCTAATCTTATTTAATAACTAGACTACACTTGACTAACTGAGACTTTAGTAGCATAATTTCATTGAATTTAGGCAAATAATTGTAAAAACAGCCAACTTATTCACATTTAGTACGAGTTAAATCCATTTTGAAATGTTAATTATTTAAACTTACTTAAAACTTAAACAATAAAACTAATTAAGACGACGATGCTATTAACAATACATTCATAGGGCAGTACATGAATGTGATTTATTCATGTTCCTCACTATTTTTAAACTTGTTTAGTCACATCAATGTAGAATATACGACTGCATTTATCAAACTATTCTAGTACCACATGTGAAAGTTGGACACCGGAGTACGCCCAGAAAGTCGCTAAGCTTCTTACGAGCTTACTTTAGAAGGAAGGCCCGTCTTCCTACAAAACATCTTTAAAGCAAACCTACGCATTTACTCTTTTCCGATGAAATTCATCAACAATTATTATTTTTAGTAACGCCTCGTGAACTATATAAAAACAACTAAAAATAAATAAAAAGAAATAATTAATTATGAAATGATGCAATTATCAGTACGGAAAAGCTAATACGGAAACACAATAATAATATTTTATATATAATACAAATAAATTAATTGTTTCCCTTTGTAACAACAGCAGGTATATTTATAGACTAGCGGCCCGCCCACGCCCGATTGACAACTATAATGACTTCTAATATGATTTTTTTACGACATTATCGTCAAAGAATGGTATATTTTCTTTTATATTTTTCTTTTATTTATTTCTTGCATAACTTTTTCGTTTCTAACCTAGCGTTGCAGATACGAATCCTAGTATCTTTACTAAATACTGATTAAATACGATGTCTAAATATATATTTATATATTATAGGAAAAAATAAAATCAGGTAATGCGTTTCTTTCAGCTAGCACTAGAAATGAATAGTTTATTTCTCAGAATATTCAAGTGAAAGAAGTCACAGCTATTCGGTATTTTCATGCAACTTTTACTATTGATTCCGGTCATATTGTAGACTTCGTTGGCCTTCCAAGCTTTTAAATAATTACTTTTTTAAATTAAATGAAATAAAATCTTTTAAATTTTTAATTTCATCTTAGGAAAGTGGAAAAATACCAACTGCATAATAAAACTAAAAAGAAATTTAAGAAACAAAAACCGATTATAAAACTAAATCTATTTGCACAAACTCATACAAAAACTAGAATGTAGAAAATAATATTTTAATTATTTCAAAATTAGACAAAATTCTATGTCAATTTAATAAGTAATCACAGGGTTTTGAATATTAGTGGGTTCAAATCCCCAATCGAAGAAATGAAATATTTATTTAAATGTATGTTTTTATTTGTTCGTTTTGGTGTCGAGGCAAAGTGCGGTGTTAGTTTCGCCACGCAACATTGAGTGCCACCAGAAGAATTCAACGTAAAATAGGCATCAGAGTGTCTTAGGTTCCCTCTGCCTTTTTTTTTCGTGAGGAAATCCTTTTACGGTGCGGAAGGTAAGGACACCGTGACGCCGCGCTATCCACTGGCGGAACATTGGACGAACAGCCTCGATCGTCAACCGGCCGGCAGATGGTGTCGCCAGCCGGGATTCCCACACTGGGGCCGTTCAAGTATTACGTAAGCAGTTTTTTTGCAATTATTGATCCCCCCTCCCCTATGTCATCAAAAATAAGCAATCCTCTTACAAATATTTCATTGAAAACGTCAAAATAAGCAAACCCAAGACCCCCCCGCCCCCCTACAGTACTTACGTAATACTTGAACGGCCCCACTTCTATAGCGGCTTCCCGCTCCTCCTCAGCGCGTGTTTTCCCTACTGCATTGCAGAAGGCTACAGCAAGTTACGATAACCCGTCATGTTACGATTAGCCATACTTGTAAGTCTTGGGACATGGAACGACAGGTGGTTTCATATCGCCACCGGAAACATTCTCGGTGAAATATTACAGTCTAAAAGTTGTAGGACTCTATACAATTTATGAATAATAGTAATTTTATATATAAGTACTTATATGAAGTATAACATACTTTAATACACCAATATTTTATTCTATTTTAGTCTATTCTAATAAGGTGTTTAAAATAGCTCTTAAGGTAAATCTTATCTGTGTAGACACTTGGCCACTAGATAGATTTATTGTTATTTATTTCTGAATTACCTATCTGAGTGAGAAAATATCAGTAAAAGAGAAACCTTTAATATTTCTACACAAGTATAGGAAACTTAATAAAGTAATAATAAATCTACTTTAATAATTGATCATATTTCAATGTCAACGGCCAGGTTCTTCTAGTATTTTTTTCTTTTTTATCCTAGTTATACTAAAATTATTACCGTTTGCCTAAAATTACAACTTAAAAACCATAATGCACTAGCCTGGAATATTTTATAAACCGTGATCTGCTACTGTTTGTGATCTATAGCTTAACTTATTTATTCCAAGATAGATTTTATTTAAAATACAGAATTTATTGTTCATTGAACATAAAAGCGTTTAAAATTATATTCAATTTGTTTTATAGTAATGCCCGTTCGCAATTTGATTTGCGTGGATTATCTAAAAATATACATTTTAATGTTTATATATTTTTTGAAAAAACTGAATAGTTCTTCATCAGTGATTCCAGATAGATTCCTACAACTTTTAGACTCCAGATCTTTAATTTTTATATGTCAAAAGTACCTAAGCGCTCATCACGCTGAACAACTTTCGGTAAGGCTGTGCTTTCATATAGCTTGGCTGGATTGCTATACCTAGTCCATTCGTAAGGAGACAAAGCGGACCTTATCAGAAAAGGATACGAAAATGGGAAATACTCGCACACCCTGACATCAACGAATCTCATACGCTGTCGTCGCATTAACAAGACATTAGAGATGCATCTATTACTGTGACGCCGAGTAAGACGCTATCAGTAAGTTCATTCGCCGGGCAAACAAATGTTCGGTGACTGATATAGTGGAACACAATATAAAAATTACTATTTTCTTCTGAGATGACGAGGCTTTTAAGAGCTCTTCTAGTCCTTTCAATACTGTAATATCCATTTGACATTGAAGATGAGTTAACAAGAACGCAAGTTATGTGGTGTCAATTTACTGAGGCCAATTATTCTTCACTTTATATATGCAAATTAAGAAAACCAACAACAAAGGCGCAGACGATTAAAATTTGCGTAAAACAACTCATAAATAAAATTAAAATAAATAAGTTATAAAAAAATACTATACAAAGAAAAAAATATCATATGCCAAATTCCTCAAGGTCCCGACATAATTCATACATGGGGTATGATGTAAAGATTGTAACTGGAGGAAAGATCCGAAACAAAGACAGCTTAGGAAATATTTTATAAAATCTACAATATATATTTGTAGCAATTGTTGTGAAAAAGTTATTATTTTTTTTTATATTATTTATATTCAATGTTTAATACTTAAAAGGTAACATTTTTATAAATAAAATTTGCCGCAAATTACGTTAATATTAAATTGTATTTCGATTACCATAAAATATTCATTTGCATAGCTTTATTTGTCCTTACCGTATTCTATTGTGGTCCAATAAATTTAAACAACAAGTTAGTATTTCACTCGTGGCTTTGTCACGTGAACAACACGATATTGTTTGGTTACTTCCCTTGTACCCTAAACATATTTAGGGTACAATAAAAAAAAACATAATTACAATATCACATTACAATGGCCGATAATAATTTAAAATAATATATAATATTAGAAATCGGAAGTGGTTAACAATTCCATTACTTTTACAGACTTTTTCACCTACATATACCATATTTTATACGATAACCTAACAATAGTTAATAAATATTTATCAACTTAAATATTTTTTTCCGTTCGACGTGATAACGTCCTATATACCGATGGACGTCAGCTGCACGCACGAAAAAGCATGACTCATCGTCACGTTCCGCCTGAGCTGAGAGTGCAATCGAGAGTGCGCGGAACGAGCGAGCTTTTAGATAACGAAAATATTTGGATTAATGAGAGCAAATAAATGTTTATTTTTTTTTGTAAAAAATCAAATTTTCAATTAACTCCTTCTTGGTATTATACAAAATAATGATAATTCACTTATAGTAATTGAGTTCAATTCATAAAAGTATGTTAATTCTTGTCAATGTTGTTATGTTATAATCCGACTTTATAAACAACAGTATTTTTTTTTTAAATTTATAACCATTATTACAAATGTATTATAATACGTATATAATAATGTAAAGTAAGTTAATGAACTTACATTATTATATACGTTGTTAATTAATATGAAACAATTATGTTCTTTAATAAGTATAATATGTTTAATATTTATGTAATATGTTACACTATGTATTTATATAGTAATCTCAAAAACGAAAACAATATGTCCAATCCTACTCTATAGTATTAACATAGTAAAGTGTTAACATCTATATTACTTGGATTTCAACGTAGCTTAGAGCCAGCTATAATTTAATGAGGTTCCCAGAAAATATAATTAATTAATTTTAACCCAGACCCGGACTGTTCCCTTTTAATTATTATTTCCCTTTTAATTATGTCACAAATCGAAAGAGTTCCATTTGAACAATTTACACTTTTAATTTCGTTATATTTACTATGCTACCATGATTGTTTTTCACACACCAATAAACAATAGCTTAAAGGGCAGCGGGCTTAATATTGTTCAAGCAGCTTACTTAAGTTACGTGTTTTAACAAATCTATAATTTTCTTAAATATATATTCAACCACATGAGTGTGTTTGTACCACTATAGAAGGAAGAAAAAAATACAACCCTCTTTACGTGTAAGAGAGTTATCCAAAAAAGTACATATTTCTAGCACAACAAGTTTCTAAGTTATACTGCCGTCAGACGGACACGACAGAATCTTAAATTAGTTTAATATTACTTCGTAAACAATATTTTTCGTCTTTCCATTATTTGCAAAAATAAATAGATTTTGTGGACTTGACACGCGTGCCACATATAGCTGGCCGTGTGAGAAACATTATTTTTCCAAATGAATGCCAGCTACCTTAAGTGTTTGTCCCTGAGCTTTATTATTGGTGATCCCAAAAGCAGGTTGTAAAGGAAATTATAACCTTTTAAATTGAAAAGGCAAGTCCGTATTAACACACTATCTCCTTTAAACTTGCCTTGCCACTAATTATAATAGCCGTGATTATATTTTGTCCAAGGTGCGCAATTTGCAAACGTGTTCCATTGCACAACTTAGGTGCATCGAGATTAAAAGAACTGGAACCACCGTTTTTAATTTTAATATATGAGAAGGCACTCCTGATAAATTTAGAGAGTTAAGGAATTCTGTCGGGTATATAGTATTCTCGTTAGGATCCATTACAGATATTGCACATCATCCCCTTCGATTTGTGACATAATTTTTTCATAAATTTTTTGTACAATTTCATTTATTGGCGCCTAAATTGCCCCTGCACATAGCCAATCTGCATTCTCTGCATTTTTTGTTAGTCAGGATAAACTTCGCTTACTAATTCGTCAGAACTGTGAACCACATTGCAGAAATTTGGTTGTAATGTAATCATGCCACTATGATATTTGTATTCACGGTCTTCAACAATTTTAAGTAGAGCTTCAGCATAATATCCTCATTTAGTGTCGTTGTGTAGCTGTACTCGCATATTTGTTTTTAAGCTATATTTTTTACATGTTGCCACAAAGTTGATGTTTTTAGACAGGCATTGATTGTATCAGCAGGTGTGCCTTTTGTTATTACTGGTAACGTTTGCCTGAAATCTTTTGCTAGCAATATGATCAGTCCTCCAAATATTGTTGGGCTGTTTTTTATATCCATCACAGTCCAATTTAGAGCCTCAATCGCCCTTTTATGAGACATTGTACACTCATCCCAAGCCAACAACTTACATTTTTGCAACATTATTGCACGATCACTATTTTTCTAATATTGCAAATTGGTGATTCTTCATGAGCTAAGTTCAATAGTAATTTTAATACCGAGAGTGCTATGCGGCCACCGTGAAGTAATGTAGCAGCTATACCGGATGAAATTACTGCAACGGTAACTCCTCTATCGTACCTAATTGGGTCAACAGTAAATTTAAAAGGAAGGCCTTGCTAGTTTGGCCTGGAGCATCTAAAAAAAATAACCCGCCTTCATCATTTTTAACGTTTCGTAAAACTTTCTGGAATACTATTTTTTGGTCTGGATTCAAATTTGGAATGATTTCACTTTTTCAGTGAGCTGCTGTTGTAATATAATTGTATCATAACTCATTTCTCGTATCAGGTCATACTAACATCTCCATTTCGAGTTGATCTAGTTAATCCAAACTCGGACAAATATTTTCCAGTTATTATAATTACTTGGTCTTCTACTTTTAGGAAGGCTTTGTTGTAGACATAATCTTTATATGTGCCATTAATTTCGGAGAATCTGTGTAATATATCTTTAACCATATTATTTTTATATTTATCCCACGTTCTTTGCGAATTTGAGAGCCCACAGGTTGTTAGTAATATGGAAAATAGCTTTCTAAATTTGCTAGCTGATCTACATAGTACGGCCTTTTCTAAAGTTTCATCCCAATGATTATCATTTTTTAATAGCCCTTTTGCCCCACACACTTCCCTGAATGTTGAAAGCACCTGATCGTTGTGTTTTTTAAGATCCGCAAATGAAGTTGGTCCTCGTACAATATGTAATAACATTCTTAAACACAAACACTCCATTTTGCTGACATGCACAGTATAGACTCTGCCTAAAGCGTCTCCAGATTTAATGCCTGGCCAATTTAGGACAGGAATTTCTTGGACTCGGCGTTTCCATTCTTTTTTGGAGGAATTCCAAGTATAATATCTTGGGACGTCCACGTACAGAAGAGTTTTAGCGAAATCGTTTTTAATGCAAAGCGGCGGGCGTGTAACTCGATCTTGAAAGTTATTTTCGTTAAAATATACCTTTTCACCATTTTCTAAATGTACATTTAGGTATTACAGTGGGATGCCATTCATGTAGAGGAAAAAGCAAAAGCCTCCAAAATGCTTCATTGGTGCTGACATACCGACCGGATGTGTGTACCTCATCAATGAGATTGGTGGGATCCATATTTTTGAAATTGAAATTGCTTGGTCACTTCCTTTAGAATAAATAAAATTGGGGAGTTACCCAGCCACCTGTTATCAACATTAATACTACTACCGTTTCTTAATTTTATTAACGCTATCTGACCTCCATCATCTTGCGACCTACGACATTACAAGGGATACCCGTCTTCATGATGTACTGTATCTTTTTGAAGCTGGCGTGGAAAGTTTTTTGTGCATTTTTCACCTTTCATGCAAGAGGAATGAGGGTTTAAAGACCATGGACCTTAAATCATATTTTTAAGAATGATATCGTATAAAGTCTTGTCATATGTCGGATCAGGTATTTCTGCGCAAATAATGTTGTCCATCTGTTCAGGTCTTACCTTATTATTCAACCATACTAAAATGTGGACGAGCGATAAGCCACGTTTTCGATATTCTATGGAATACACAAAACATCGGACTTCCCCATATATATTTCCCTGGATAATAGTAGACATAACTTTTTTTTACTTTTAATCTGAAAACCCTTGCAACAATATCATGTCTGTCAATTGCAGGCTGTCCTGGTAAAAACGCATCTACTATCTCGTTTAATCTTGGGTTACATGTAAAAGTTATGAATAAATCGGGACGACCATATGTTCGCGCGTAAGCAAACAAAAATATCTTGGACTATTTACAAAAGATGATGGTAAAATTACCATTTTGCCTATATTGTTTGCCTACATTTGTGTCATTGGCGATAGCTTCCTGAAGGTGAATATAACTTTCTGCCCTCAACTTGGAGTGGTTTAAAGAGATGAATCGCGTTCACTTTCAGTTTTCACACACGTATCGACGTAAAATTAATTGGCTAATAGTTTACATTGATGTGCAAGACATTAAAATTATTTTCTGTTATCATCATATAGTATGCATAGAAATCCATACAGGACACCTTTTTATTCGGCATGGAAATAGCCGTAACAGGTTTTACTTGCGATATTTGCAAATGATATCCTTCTTGGACCTTACTAAAAATTATCGGATATTGAAGCGCGTTATAACATTAATGTGTATCTGGCACCCTCGTTACTTTGTCATCACGGGTATGTATAATGATGTCACGTGTTGCAAACTATCCACCTGTTTTCAAACTATTCACCATTGCTGCAACTTCATTGATCAAAGGTGCATTGTATCGTCTCTCGTGTTGCCCATTTGGTGTACGATTTGGATGCATAATTAACTTATAATCTTCTCCTGGCAGTCTTTCCAGAGCGGTTTTAAAATCAATTATAAGTTTGAAACCGCTCTGGTCCGCCGGTCCGGTCTATTATTATACTCGTGTAACATTCGCCAAATTTTCAGAACAGTGGCATTTTCTACTCTTGATTCCATCGCCCATTAAGTAAATTTGCAAAAAAGAACCAATTCTATGATAAATTAGCGGCTTTTCTGGCTCACCAAGAGATGGCAGAGTAACTTTATCACCAGAACAGCACATACTAGCAGTTTCTTCTTTCCATTTTAAAGCGTTGCACATGTACACATTCATTTTTTATTCATTCTTCCTAATATTACTAATGGATGGTTGACATAGTCAACTAATGGACAATAATCCTTACCTCACCTTACCTTTTTCGAATGAGCAGTATGCTGTTGGCCCTACTGACCTCTACAGCGTCACCGGGGTTTGGGAGACCGAGCTAGAAGAGCTCTGACCTTAGCTTGGCTACCGTGGAAGGTGACCAACAAATGAGAGGGACAATAATCAAATGCAGCTTCATTAAATGCTTTCCATATGCTAAGAATAAAAGCATGTCGTTTCTCAGTCTGTTGGTCGGCGACTATAAGACGCTTTGCTTGTGAGGCTGTAGGCGTCTCAGCAGCGATACGGGATGCATGACGCTGGGCATCTAAATTCCGTCGTGTTTGTGATTGTTACGACATTTCGCCGGCTCTCACTAATGCATGACGACCAGTATCTAAGCTTTGACGTATCTGTGATTTCTCTAAAGTCTCTCTCAATCTGAAAGATCTCATGACGCTCTGCGTCAATGGGCCGCCGGACTGTATTGTTCTAAAGTTTCCGAATTTCTATGAGATGCGTGTAATAACCGATGCGTTTAATACCAATTCTACAACCTTTAAATTATGTTCTTTCTTGAACAATAAAACTGTGAAATTGTTTTCAATTCTTTCAAAAATATAAACTTTTTAAGTTTATATTTTATAAAATCACGAAATATAACCTAAATACTTAAATTAAACCGAAAAAATAATAACTAAGGGAAATAAATGTCTAATATTAGAAACAATAGCTAACTATCCATACCTATATTATAAATTCGAAAGTAACTCTGTCTGTCTGTCTGTCTGTCTGTTACGCAATCAGGGCCAAACCGCTAATTCAATTGTGATAAATCACTCATAAAGAGATACTTAAGGGTCTTCGGATGAGCATAGGTTACTTTTTTTTCTCATATTTGTAATATTGTCGATATATACTAATATATTAAAATACTTTTTAGTTTGACAGGCAATTTATTCCGCCATGTTAATAACAACCGACCGTTGCTAAGCAACGGTTTGCAAAGTTTGTTTGTTATAAGAAAACGTCACCCAAAATGAGCTTAACGCATACATAGCGGGCGCCGACTCAACCTTATGAGATACATAAAAACAATGTTTTACAAAAATATTGTTCTTTAATGTTTAAAAAAGTCCGCTATACATATACCATGTTTATCTCTGAAGGTTAAGCAAAAGTAATCATTTTAATTAATTTACTTTATATTTATCGGGTTTTTGTTGTATGTATTTTCTATAATTTTATATTGATCCTTATGTAAATGAATATAATAGTCACTTTTAACATTTCATCTGGATTGAAATTATAGTTTACTGTATAACATTCTAATAAATAATTAAGGATTGGATGGATGTCACTGATTCGAAATGACCTAGCCTACGAGCGGCATAGTATGACCGACGCAAACGGGCAGATGACTTTGACAGTTTTGTAAATTTTCATACATTTTCGAACTACTGTTAATTTTTATGTAATTATAATTTATTTATACTTTTCTTCGCTTATTCGAGTAGTAGTTTAGTTAGATTTTCATAAATTTCTTGGTGTGGTGTAAGCAGTGTGGTGCGGCAGCGGCATAATATTATTTAAGTACTTATTATTTAAGGAAATAATTGTTGGTTATTTCATCTTGGATGGTTATCTATTGCGTTGTTATACACTTAATAAAATATGTTTTTAGTTTTTTGGGATTTTATTTGATATTGCTCGCAAAACTTATCATATTTAATGTAGAAAGAACTTTATTTATTTCATATAGTATCTATGTACGCACGCAAGGAAAACGTGTAAAAAGATTTTTCCCGGGTAAATCAGTAAAATCGATCACTGAAAGTCCAATAAAAATCAGTTAAGTTATTCTGGACATTAGCTCGGGGAAATAGAAAGACAGACAGAGACAAAAAATATTATATTTTTTTTATTGTATTTGAATATTATGTAAATAACCACATGCACTTGCTAAAACATAGCACAACACATTTAATTTTAATTCTTTTAAATATTTATTTTACTTTGATGATATTAATAATGTAGCTGGTTTTGTTTAATTTTTTTTAATAAATATTTTAATATGATTACGTTTACTTATAATTTTTTTCATTCAAATTAGATATTTTCAAAAACAATTTCATAAATATATCTAATAAGCATTCGTATAGTTCAAGCGGGCGAAGCCGCGTCCGGGTCTGCTAGTTTAATATAAAGAAAAGAATAATAAGGAATCGAACGAAAAAAAAACAAAACCAGCTAAATTATCAACTTAAAATAAATATTTCTTATGATCAAATTAAAAATAACACGAAGTATCATACAAAACAAAACATTTAACCTAACCAAGAAATAAAAAAAACAGAACTAAATTACTATATGAATAAGTGAAGAGTACTAAACAACAATATGAATTAATGACAAACACAGAATAATTGAAAATGTACGAAATTTGACATAACCGTCACCGAGGTCTACCCTCATGTGTCTGCCCGTTTGGGTCCGTCATGCCTTGACCAAGCCCGCTCACCCCCCCACACCGTGCACCTTGAGGCTAGATGAGCTTCACACTGTATCCCACAAGCAGCAGGGTAGGCAGAGAGAACCTAGTGTTAAGACACTCCGTTCCCCACTTTCTGCTGAGTTTTGTAGGCATTGCGTGTTGACTGGCAGGACTTAAGGCCGCGCTTTACCTTAACACCAGAGCGAAGAAATGGAAATATAAATTTAAGTAAATATTTCATCTCCTCGAGTGGGGATCGAACCCACAACCAGTCTATTTTACAGTCACACTTTGTGCCACTGCGCCGCGACTGGAGTTGAAGTTTGTATATCTATATGATATCTGCGAGTATTTTGTAATGCAAAAAGTAGATATTGAAACACTTATTCACTTCCAATAGCTTTATTTCTTACAATATTGTTAATTATAATTCAGTGTACTGCTCTCTCCAACCGAAACATTTTCCCGCCCAAATTTGACATTATAAGCGCGCCATTCCTTTCCCGCCAAGCCCCTCCCCGACCGCTCGGCGACAGCGTACCCGAGAGTTGCCGACAAGCCGGTTGGCGCGTAACATTTATATGATGTAATGTAAACTACTATTTTATTTCGATTTTATTTATTTCGATCTATATGAAATGACCAAATGTGACTTATATATTTCTTAAGTTATTTTTCAGCTTACATAACATAACAAATAGATGAAACTTGGAAACTTAGTGTTAAGAACTCTGTGCCCATTGTGCAATGCATGTCAAGTATCGGAATTCAACGCCGCGCTATGCCTCGTTACCAGAGCGAAGAAATGGAAACATTAAATTATTATTTTATTTCCTCGAATGGCGGAAATAAAATAGTTAAGGTTGGACCAGCGCACGCCGTTCAGGAACCCTATTTTCAGCGACCTTTTCTTAAAATATGGAAATTCCAAAAAAATGAGAAAAAAACTTATTGGACCCATTTTTATCACTATTTTTTCTGTGTATATATAGTATACTAGCGACCCGCTCGCGGCTTCGCCCGCTTTAACTACTGAATTATTCATATAATGTACCTATGTTCGTAAGTATATTTATGAAATTATCTTCAGTTTTCAATAGAATAAGTTAGAAAATATAAGCCTAGATCATCAAAATAAGTAAAAAAAGAATAATAAGTGGAGACTTATTATTAGGAAAAACATCCGAGTAGTTAAAAAGAACAAATAAAAGTAGAAAAAGTACCTAAAGTTTTCCGTGTGAACGTTCAAAGATGCCGACTGTAACTAAACATTTTTCTATATTAAATAGGATAATTTTTGCGAGCAATTTCAAATAATATCC
The DNA here is from genome assembly GCA_021202915.1 of Heliconius himera. Classification (NCBI taxonomy): domain Eukaryota; kingdom Metazoa; phylum Arthropoda; class Insecta; order Lepidoptera; family Nymphalidae; genus Heliconius; species Heliconius himera. Next base: position 841,867 of record JAJHJA010000001.1, on the reverse strand, counting down.
CAAATGATCAAAATTACGATATATTAAATGTATAACATCGGTATAGATAACCAAACATACTTTCCTGAATATACTTTAATAACATTTAATAAAAAGTAGCGGGCAATGTCGCGTAGGACCAAACTTTACACCGCACCAAGAAATTAAACTACTTTATAAACTATACTTTGGTTCTCTTCTAATAGAGTTCGAGTTCGATTTCTATTAAAAGAGAATCAAAGAAAAGTATAAATTAATTATAAACAGCAAATAAATACATAAAAATTAACAGTAGTTCGAAAATGTATAAAAATTTGCAAAATCTTCAAAGTCATCTGCCCGTTCGCGTCGGTCATACTATGCCGCTCGTAGGCTAGGTCATTTCGAATCAGTCCTTAAACTATAATTTCAATCTAGATGAAATGTCAAAAGTGACTATTATATTTATTTTTATAAGGATCAATATCAAATTATAGAAAATATATACAACAAAAACCCGATAAATTTAAAGTAAATTATTTAAAATGGTTACTTTTGCTCAACCTCCAGAGATAAACATGGTATATGTATCGCGGACTTTTTTAAACATTATTTAAGGGACAATATTTTTGTTAAACATTGTTTTTATGTGCCTCATAAGGTTGAGTCGGCGCACGCCATGTATGCGTTAAGCAAGTTAATTTTGGGTGACGTTTTCTTAAAATAACAAACAAACCTTGCAAACCGTTGCTTAGCAACGGTCGGTTGTTATTAACATGGTACAGTGAATTGCCTGTCAAATTAAAAAGTATTTTAATATATTAGTAGATAGGTATATATCAACAATATTACAAATATATGAAAATAAAACTAAGTATATATGAGTATTGTATCACAATTGAATTAGCGCTTCGGCCCTAATTGCGTAAAAGACAGACAGACAGACAGAGTACCTATCTGTTGGCAAATGCACCATAATAAAATTTTTATAGGTGGAATGCGGGCGAAGGCGAGTGGGCCGTTAGTTTATAATATACATTGGAATCAAAAATATAAAATTTTAATAAAAGTAAAGATTTCATATCAAATTTTTATGCAATATAAAAAAAGGTACAAGATATGCTCTAGAACAAATGGCATTACATCCTTTATAACAAAATTACGGCCCAAACAATTTAAGGACTTGTAATATCACACTGATCAAAAATCAAATATTTTTTCAATTTAGATCAGCAATAAATATACTAAAATTATTTTCATTTTTATTTAGGTACAAGAGAATTTGTATTCGGCGCCCCTATGAGTATATTCTGTCTCAATTGATTATTAGGTATCGATTACTGAGTGTCGATAATTGGAGAGTTTCTCTACTCTAGGCTAATACAAGCTTAAACCATTTTGAACCTATTTTAATGTTATCTAAAAATATATTTTGAAAACAAAAAAATATTTTTTTTTTTTTTTAATTAAAAAATTAAATTAGCTTCACGCTGTATCCCGCACACAGCAGGGTAGGCAGAGGGAACCTAGTGTTAAGACACTCCGTTCCCCACTTTCTGCCGAATTCTGGAGGCATTGCGTGTTGAGTGGCAGAACTCAACGCCGCGCTTAACCTCGATACCAGAGCGAAGAAATGGAAATATAAATTTAAGTAAATATTTCATCTCCTCGAGTGGGGATCGAACCCACAAGCAGTCGGTTTTGCAGTCACACCTCGTGCCGCTGCGCCACGACCGGCCTCCATTCTTTTTTTTTTATTTTTATTTAAAACAATATTATAACATTGTTTATATCTGTAATGAAAATACGATACTTCCATCTTTATTTCAAAAACAAAATATTGCTTTGCACCTTTCCTTTGTAACATCGGTCCGCTGAATTTTGGAGGCATTCTGTGTTGAGTAGCGGATCTCAACGCCGCGTTTTTGTATCCACACCAGAGCGAACACATGAAAATATAAATTTAAATATTTTTTTTCCTCGATTGGGGATAGAATCCACAACCAGTAGATTTTGCACTAACAATTTGTGCCCCTGCGCCACGACTGACTCCTAGTATATATGTACGTATATATTACTACACTACTAATACTACTTGTAACGTCCACGTTGAAATATGTAAATCAAACATTTTGAAATACCTACTGAGTAATTAAAAACTAAAGAGAATTAAGGATAAATATACGAGTATATTTATGTATCTACAATTGCAATAAAACTTTTTGTACACATTAACTAGTGCCAAAACTTAGTAACCACCTACACTACTTTTACCATGTTACCCACAATGGTTTTATATACAAGTTATTATAGTTCTGATCTCAATTAACCTGCGAAAACGCGAAAGCGAAACCTTTACACAATATATAAAGTTAACGTATGTAGTTTTTCACAATTGACAAATTAAACTGTATTTACCTTCTATATGTTATTAAATTGACAATAACGGTTTCTTTTAACGTATTCAAATAAAAGTTATACAATAGCAAATAGAGTGATTCTATACAGAGTTGCTAGTGCTGATTAACACTAGCAACACTGTAGGATACAATTTTTTTATTGTTTATTATAGTAGGTGTAGATTACTATGCAACAGTTAATAAGTTGTAAATATTTAGGAAATATAAATCAAATATATGAAAAAAAAGTAATTAAGGCTGGGCATAATAAAATTTGAGGACTGGTACCTGATGCAGAGTAGAACCATAAAAAAATAAAACGTTATTTAACAGAGATTATTGTTCAGTTTTAATAACAAAAAAAATGTAAGTATGTGTTCTCTTTGATAAAATATATATGTTTTACATTATTAAAATTGTACAGGCATACATGAAAACTTCGGGTATATCTAAAGAGCGTAAAATAAACAAGCGGATGAGTGAAGGCTGGAACCGAAAATAAAAAATAAACTGAGTGCCGTTCGATGTCGATGCCAAACAGAAAGTGATTCATGAGACAAGTGAAAAGTAATATGCCTTTGCAGTGTGCAGGCGTATACAAAATAGATTAGATAGTAGATTGTGACTGTGGCGTATCACACATTAGTCAAACTTAGAGAAGATGTCAAGAATGGGCATGTGTTGAAATGGGTTGTATGTGAGCATACAACAGATAAAGGCAGCCATTACATCAGATTTGATAAACTCCATATACTCTCTAGAGAGAATCCCTAGAAAGATATCCGCGAGACTATTGCAGCACAAAAACATGTTAATTCAATAGAGGGGACGTTTGGGAACTTTCTACCACGTGGGACCCACACCTAAAAACTTTGAAGTCTCAAACTCGCCACACCAGAAAGCAAGATACTTACACGTATTTTATTATAACGTATTTTTATACCTCAAAGCTTTAAGGCTAGCCGGGGTCGTATGCCACTTTAATTTTATCTTATTATTATAATGAATCTGTTTTGCTGCAGTAGGTGGCATACGACCACGGTTTCGATCCTCATACTTTTTAGAGCGTGTTTTAATAATTGGGTTTTAGTTTTTAAACTTTCTTTTTAATTACCGAGTCGGCCGGCCGGTCGTGGCGCAGCGGCACGAGGTGTGACTGCAAAACCGACTGGTTGTGGGTTCGATCCCCATTCGAGGAGATGAAATATTTACTTAAATTTATATTTCCATTTCTTCGCTCTGGTGTCGAGGTTAAGCGCGGCGTTGAGTTCTGCCACTCAACACGCAATGCCTCCAGAATTCAGCAGAAAGTGGGGAACGGAGTGTCTTAACACTAGTTTCCCTCTGCCTACCCTGCTGTGTGCGGGATACAGCGTGAAGCTAATTTAATTTTTTTTTAATTACCAACGGACGATCAAGAGGCTTCTTACAACACCTCATTTATCTTATTATGATAACTAGTTTAGAAGTTTAGTTATACATTCTGGTCAAAATCATATCCTCCTTTTTGCTCCGCCGTAGGTAAAAAAGTTGTGCGTTGGTGGTAGTTTCATATAATAATTATTAAAATTGACATACGAATGCCACCTCCGGCTACTCATGATAACGGACCTTATTGCAAAGAGTTCGAAAAGAAACGTCAGGTTTTAAAAAATGTATAAAACGTAATATACGTAATACGTAAATTTCACTTGAAATGAAAGTGATTTATTCTCCATGTCTGAGTTGTTGGCAATGTGGAGAACACTTATAAGATAGAAATAAGGGTAAATTCATTTGGTCTATAAAATATTAAAAAAAGATATTTAAATAAATTTTATTAAGTATCCATTATAAAACGTTCTAGTGTAAAAATGTTGAATCAGAAACAACCGCTATGTGTTTCTAAAGTTATACATTAAATTTATAAAGAAAAAACATACATAAAATATACAATATTAATATGTAAAATTACTTTATTATAGGTTACTTTTTGGCAGGGATATCCGGTACATCAAACTCACTGACTTGAGCATCAACAAGCTGTTTACTTCTGAGCTTAATTACCGCGTGGCTCGGCACGTTAGCATCTTCCATTTCAAACTCTATTAATCCTGAAGAAGAAAAGATACTCAATAAATGAAAAATTTTACATTTTTTGGTATACTATATATTATAGGTACGTATTGGTGTTATATTACAATAAAAAATGTGTGTGTACATTAAATATATTTGCGAAAAAAATAAAGAGATTAGATAAAAGTTGTAATAGAATATGAAAATATTATTTTTATCTCTTTTTTTAATTTGTGCTGGACGGATTTGATAGAATATCTACTAAGCCCGTGACATACACGGGGGTATACTGTTATAGTAGTAAAACGGGATTCACATTCCTTTTAAATTTTACAGTCCTGATGATTTAAAAAATGAACCCGGACTACCTTAATATATCAATTAAGCGGTACTAAAAGACTCCAACGCTTACTTTTGCACCAATAATTAACTACTATCGACACGACTATTAACAATACACTATGCTGCTGCCACAATGCCAAAACTAATGGGTGACCAAGAGCGGAATCTATCCGGACACTTCACCGAAGAATAAACAAAATTTATTAACAAAATAAAAAAAATATAGTATATCAAATAATTGCACCCTATTAAGTGTATCACAAATCGAACTTGAAAATACACTGTCAGTCATAGAAGGCTTCATTATGAGGTTTTAACGACATGGCAATTTTAAAAAAGGTAGAGCAGCGTCCGTCGAAAATGTAATGAGCGCTGAAGCGCGCTATTTACTCCATAAGTCCCCGTTTTAACTAAGAGAAACGAAATATTTTTAGAAATTTCACTTTACTTGTCAACATACTCTCCTTCAAGAGTATATATTTATTACAGTGTTTAACTTTTTTTTATTAAGTAAAACAATTTCTCTTTGTTCTCAATATAAGCTTTAGTTTCAGCAATCACTTTTTCATTGGGTCCAATTTTTTTTCCCTGGAAGCTTATGTCTGCAAAAAGGCAGTAGTTGCTGAGTGGCCAAACCTGGAGAATACGATGAGTGAGATAAAAATGCAAAGCGTAATTAATCCAATTTAACCACTGTTTTCATTTACTTATTGACACGGGGCATTTTTCATCATAAAGTTTCATCATATTTTCATATCGGTTTGGATGCCTTTTTAACCGGCTGCTGTCCACTCTGTTGTTAATCTTTTAAATTCAGGAGTGGAGTGATGGATTCATGTTACATCCATTGTCACATATCGATGCATCTTATTTTCTTAAAATGTTTTTTTTTTGTTTGAACAACAGAACACATCGCTCTAAATTGTTAATGTGTTGTTGTTTCTAGATCAGTGTGAACTAACGCGACACCCATTTCGAAAGCCTGAAGTGAGAAAAACAGACAAAACAGTAACTACTTGGCACTACTTTCTCAAAACTCTCAAGTCAACAAGGAGATAAAGAAGATGTTATCTATCTCAAGCAACTTAACTTTATGGTCATTCAAAACTATTTTGTGGATATCTTGCTGGAAGAAAAAACTTATTTAAAAAAAAACCAAAATAGTTATAAATAAAAACACATCAATATAGTAAAATCTAATTTGAATGCAGGCTGCATTTCAATTATCAGAACTTATAGGAGATAGAAAACGTATAAAATTTTTAACAGATTATAATTTTTTATACATTTTCTAATTTATTATTTTTCTTTCCTAAGTGTAGAATATCACTTTAAAAATGATGAAAAAATACTCTCCAATGAATAAATAAATAATAATATTGTGAGTATGTCAGTCACTTCATAGGTCTGTCACATAGTGTAGGTAAATAACATACTGAAAACATTATAAATACATTTTATAAAAAAAATTCTAAAAAAAGAAAGATAATCTGAACATCTCCGATGTTCACAGACATTAGTAGAATTTTTGACATCGATAAAGTAAACAACTGCTAAAAATATTTCTGTAAAACTTAAAACAGTATATTTTATCAGTCTACACGCAACAATCGGATTCAATGTAGATTTAGATAAATCGAAGTATGGACCCGTGAAATATATTTATATATTCAGACTTAATATTATCGAATTGCTGAATAGTCCTCTCAGTAAAAAGTTCTAAGCAATATTACCAGAGTTCATAGCACAGTTTACAGGAATGATTCACGCAATTAGACTTCCTGACAACAAATTCCTTCAGCTTATACCCAGATTGGATTTTTAAGCATTTATTGCTCATTCAATATAATAATAATTATTATTATTTATTTCCATAAAGTAATTAAGAAAGTTGAGTTCCGCCACTCATCACGCAATGCCTCTAGAATCCGGCGGAATGTGTGGAACGCAGTGTCTTAACAATAAGTTCTCTCTGCCTACCCTGCTGTGTACGGAATATAGCATAAACCTGTTTTTGTTTAATTTATTTCTAAAACGAAAGAGTTACTTTCGTTTTTACTAAAGCAATAATATTACATGACAGAGACTTGTACAAGTTATAAATTGGTTCTCTACCCCCTAAAATAGGAACAAACCTGTATTTTCTTTTAACTGTGGTTGGAAAATAGAAAGTGAATGAATTGAAAATAGTAATTACCTATTGGTCTTTCTAACCGAGTTTTGTAAAGAGGAGGTTATTAATTCGGCTCTATTTTTTATGTTTGTTATCTCAGAACTTATGACTGGGTGAACCGATTATTTTTTTTATTTGAAAGCTGGTGCTTTCTGTGTGATTCTTTTTTAACTTGCTCCATTTCTGATAATGTTTTCCATGAGAAAATCACATGAGTCTTAAATTTGCATTAAGTATGTGCGCAACAAAAGAACGAATAACTAAATATCACGCCAACCAATTTCGATGATTCCTTTTTTATTGGTAAGTATACACTTCAAGGGTAGTTTGATGAAAGTTTGGTTTGGTTCTGATTATGGAATCCGGTTGAATTTAGTTCTTTTTTTTTTGTTTAAAGCTGTATTATCATTCGAACATACAATCATATTAGAAGTTTTTGATGACAAATATAAAAGAAATACTTGAACACACTGATATTTACCTCCTTCAGCCGTAACTTCTTCTTTAAAGTTGTCCTTCATAAATCTGGCCAGTATATTATGATAAAAGAGTCTTGCACTAGCTCTGACTTCATCGTTTATATCCATCTTAGATATAGCTTGTATGAGCAAGTTAATTTTTTGGCGTGCATTTATTATTAATTTATCAACTGAAATATATTATATGTTTGTAATATTTTGGGTAATAACTACTAGCAAATCAATAACAACCAGCAAGACTTTAAAAAAAATTTAGTATTATTTCTCGTGCGGTTCCACCAAGTGTACGTACGTATATATGTGTTATCAAAATGTGGCCCTTCACATATATTTATACTCCTGTATAAATATATGTTTGTGCTCATAAAACAAATTGCTCATATTATCATATGTTATTCTATTATTTTATTATATAGACCAAAGCTTGCTATTAAATACTTTGTTTTTTTTCTCAGCTTCACACTGTATTCCGTAACATAGTAGTAGACAGATGGAACCTAGAGTTCAGACACTCCGTTCTCATTAAAACACTTCCATTGTTTGTTGACATGCGGAGCTCAACGCCACGCTTTGCCCAGTTACCAGAGCGAGAAAATGAAATTATAAAATATTTCATTTCATCCTGTGGGAATCAAACCCACAACATGTCGCATATGCAGTCGCACGCTTTAATAGGTTTGTTATATTTAAAAGGCTGTGTTGCCAGTCTGTGAGCCTAAGAGGAGTAAAACAAACGAGACCTATTATGTTTACGATAAATAAATAAATAAATATTAGTCATACACTAAACAATCTGTCACAAACCTCATATCTTTGAGTTCCTGTTACTAATATCAATCTAAAATCGACTAAAGCAATAAAGAAGGCAAGACTACACAACAAAGAAAAAAACTAAAATTTACTCACAATCTGTTTCCAGTTCAGGGATTGGTTGAAGCATATCATCGAGTGCATATTGAAGCGCTGACGGTGCACCTGTTAAAGGTCTTTCTACGATCGGCTCGCCTATAGAATATAATTAATCAAATATGAAATTACGCTAAGATTTCTATACTACCAGAACAAAATGATTACACAATAAAACATAAATTGTGTATTAAATATATTAAATAATAGATTAAATTTATAATTACATTTTAATCACAATAAAATTTAACTATGGTTACTGTGACCAAATATAATTTTGCAACGACACTGTGATTGACGTTCAAATTATCAACTACAAATTATTTCGTATTAAACAAGAATATAATAGAACAAAATGTTCTGTTTTATAATATATGTTGTGAGATATTATATAAAATTATAAATTAAAGGCATATTAAACTGGTAATAAAAGATGTTGTAATCATAAATAATTAATAAGCAATTGATAAGTGGTTTTTTAAAAGAGAATTTATTTGAATAAATTGATTTAAAAAAAAGTCCCGCTGAGTTTTTTGCTCCGGTTCTTTTCAGGTCTGACTGAGGTATTAACTTTAATGAACTGGTGGCAAATTATTTGACGTTCAAAAAATGAAGAAATGAATAAAGAAGTTACATCTTCTTATTTTGAATAAAATTATTTTACTTTGACTTTCTAATATAGTTGGACTATGTAACGAAATGCAAACTCAGCAATATCAATTTGTGGGCACAGTACGGTGGGTAATTTTAATTGACTAATAAAACTACATGAAAATCGCAAAGTAAACGCAAGCACAATTATATCTGCGATAGTTGCGAAAACGAGCTCCACTCGGGGAATATTCATTTTTAACTTGTCTATATCAAGTTTCAATACATATTATGTTTTTGTGTTCAGAGCGGGGAACGGAGTGTCTTGACACTGGGATCTCTTTACCTATTTCCTGTAAGTCACTGAACGGATTTCATTGTATAGCTATTAGGCTAATGCTTAACCATAAAAGACCAGCGAAACTATAAGAAATAAAGATATCGCTCGTTAGAAAGCATTATCGCTCGGTAGGTTACGATTGGAAATGAAAACTCCGAAGCTCTAAGACTAAATATTAAACACGAATTAAGCTGCGAACACCAACTAAGTACAAAATAAATCTACATCCGTAGCTTTCATGTAGTTAACAAATTACTTATTCCAATAGTGTCAGTTATTATACGAATAAGTGATTAATTATATGTGTATATTCTATATTCTACAGTTTTTATTATATCTCGGGAACAAAATCGGCATATTCGAAGACACCCAAGAAATTATTTGGTAACCAACCAGCACTGGCGTAATCCAACTCTTTTTTGAAAATTTATTTTTTAAACATTAGTGAGAAATCAATCATATTAAGTAGAAGACAAACTTAACTTATTATCTATTTTACGAGTATATCGTGTTACGTGTTATCTCACGAATACTTCTTTATATTTTTACCTACCAACCATAAAAACCAACATGTCTAAATTAAAGTTTTTGACCATTGAGCTTTCAATGGTTAAAAACGCTCGGAACGCCGTGAACAAAGAACAACAACGAAAAGGATATATGCAGAGTGAATCCTCATTTTATACCGCCCGCCGCGTCCTTTGATAGCTAGGACAAAATTTTGATGCAGACGAATTTATCCGCGCAGAAATAGAATTTAATTACTTCTTTCATATATTTATATTAATTTTAAACAGTTGATAAATTGAGTTATAAATTATGCAATGTGAGTTTGGTAGTTATAAAACACCGGTAAAATGCAAATTGGAATCGCCCTCCGAGGCCTTCGTACCAAATTCAGGATTGTAGATCAACGGAAAGTACAACTTATAAAAATTGACAAACTTAAGTTTGCTGACATGTGCACTCTTTTTGTATGAAATTAACTACAAAATAAGTTCGTAATTATTGTTTTATATGAAATACCTATAACTTTTCCCTTTTCGGATTTTTCCCTTTATTTGTATGGTAAGTTCTTCGTACCAAATTTCAATTTTCATTCCATTTGTAGGAAGTGTCCTATAGGCGTAAGCTACGCGGCGAATTTCAAAGCAGCAAAAATACAGAAATGCTCGTATCTTTTTATTGCAATGGCTCAGAAGCTTAATTTTCTGTGTTTCTAGGCACCACACACGTTAATATTTGATATTAATTTCAGCTAGATATCTTTACGCGATCTCGAGATAAATGGTGTTGATTGACGAACAAAAAAGTGACGCTATAAGGGTTTTAATTAACCATTTGAGCTATGGAACCCAAAAAAATAGCATACATTTTAATTATAATATTATAATACCTAGATAACACAAATACTATTTGTCTAGTAACACTTACCAACGCTGGATAGAAGTTGGTTAATTTGTTGCAGAGAAGTCTTCATCTCAATAGTAAGACGGCCTTTTTCGTCTAACAGCCGTTTTAAATTTTTTTCTTCTTTCTCTTCAGCTGTTATCTCTGCTTTAAGTTGTTTTTTTTCTTGGACGTATCTTGTAAACAAATATTAAGAATTAATATTGGCAAGGCCGTCGTGGCGCAGGGGCACAAGAGTGTGACTGTAAGCTACAGTTGTGGGCTCGATCCCCTGCGGGTGAATGAATTATTATTTATTTATTAATATTTTTATTTCTTCGCTCTGGCAACAAGATATAAACCCGATGAGTCCTAACACTCAACACGCTTCTTTGCTTTTTCGCAAAGCCTCGAAAATCAATAGAACGTGGGGAACGGAGTACCTTAACTAGATTACACCCTCTGCCCACTCTGATATATGCAGGATACAGTGTGAAGCTGATTTTGTCTTTTATTATCAATTAATATTTAAATATTACACAGCGAATCAGATACTATTGAATATACAATTCGCATTGCGACCAGTTTGCCCTCCCATTGTTTACTTCATTAGCCTATTGTTAATGTGAATACTGCGTAGAGTACCGTCATGTGATACGTACAGAGTGAATAACATTGTTCAACAAGCATATATATATTTAAAAAAATAAGTTGTTCAATATCTATTATTTTTTTCAGCTTCACGCTGTATCCCGCACATAGCAGGGCAGGCAGAGGGAACCTAGTGTTAAGACACTCTATTCCCCACTTTCTGCCGAATTCTGGAGGCATTGCGTGTTGAGTGGTAGAACTCAACGCCGCGCTTAACCTCGACACCAGAGCGAAGAAATGGAAATATAAATTTAAGTAAATATTTCATCTCCTCGAGTGGGGATCGAACCCACAACCAGTCGGTTTTACATTCACACCTCGTGCCGCTGCGCCACAACTGGTCTCTAACATCTATTGTGAACGCATTAATATGTTATTATGCAAACGTAAACGGAATGAATTAAAATAACGTATATCACGAATATAATAATATTAAAATATCACGTTTTATAAAAAGTACTTTTGAATTTTTGCCAGCTTTTGCGTACTTCCATGAAATTCGCAAAAGCTGGTAAAAATTCGGCGAAACTCAATAAGCAATGCCTCCAGAATTTAGCGAAAAAAGGGGAGCAGACCGTTTTAACACTAAGTTCCCTCTGCCAACCCTGCTGTGTGCGTCATATCTCCCACCTTATTTTTCATAAATATACTCGAGTGTGTAACGCAAAAGAAGGTAATGTATTTATCATTCTGTAAGTATGTAGGTATAAGTATATTTGTTTCTACGTTGGGTTGCTGTGAAAAGACGGGTTGACTGATTGTCAATAATCCTTAATAACGCCCAATATTAATAACCTATCTCCAACGTCAATCTTAGATTGTTTCATATATCTATCCAATGTCGAGATTGGTTCAATCGGTTCATCTTTTTAACCTTGCGAATTTCACCAAACAGAGTAATATTGTCAAAATTAAAAACAAAAAAATTATTGCGTCCAGTGGAGTATCATTTAATTTATTTATTTATTCATATGGATCTCCAACTGTTGTGCATATTGGTTTACATTACATACATTCTTAGGATATGCTTATACTATTATGTACAACTGCTTATAGGCGAACACATCATTCAAATGATAACAAAGATTAAATTACTCCTTATTTAAAAAAAAATACAAAAATATAAAATTAAAGGTCACTTAATATTGATTAGCTAAAATTAGTTATAATTAACTTTATTAAATATTATTGTATATTTATATTATATTGAATAGGTATTTAAAAGCGATTCCCAAGATCTTTTTATATTTTTTTTAATTTTAGTAACGGTTTAGTATATATGACGATTTAAAGTTTTTAAAATACCAAGTTTTGCTATTTTTCACACTTATAATAGGAACAGGTTCATAAGAAACTTTAGTATTTCATTATTCTCTTTTTATTACGAAAGGATAGTAGCAAATATTATTATGGCAGTTCTCCGAAAGGCACAAATTGCAAGTTCCTCATGTTTACTCGTTAGGAGTAAATTATTTTAAGAAGATGAATATTATATTAAATACTTAACTATTTAATAAACAAGTAGTCTAGACAAGTTTAAGAATTAAGTGTATACAAAAATATATTTTAAGAAAAAAAATGAATATTTTACGTATTGTTTTGGTGTATTCTTATTTAATTGCTTTTTAAAAATATTCGTAATTAAACTATATTCATTATATTTCAATGATTGCCACGAAACGACGTTAGATATACTGCTTATTTCAGGTTATAATAAGGTGAGCTTTATTCTCCGACGGTGCACGTCCGTACTCGGGCCATTTTTAGAACGTAATCCTTAATCTGGTGTATAGTTGATCGAATAAAGAAAGGATAAAATATTAACGAGCAGCTTCCGGGAAAATATAAAACATTTCTGACGAGATTTTAGCGATTCCTGGAATTGTTTACTAATTTGCCACACATTTTACAGCGGTGAGCAGAGTTTTGACATTGCAGATGGCGAAGCAGATATACGGGCTTCACTTCTCGGACTTGTCCTGGTTTTTGTGCAACTTACGCTGAAAAACAGGGGAGGTTCCGAACGATTATGAATCCCAAGCGTGGTGCAGACATCATGTTTTTGTATGAAGGTAAAGATTCACATATAGACTGCAAGCTATATCGCTATCAATTTCATTTACTTAAATAGTAAAAATTATATTAAAATATTAACAAAAAGCATGAAGGAGATATCCTTGTTGAAAGATCTGTTTATAGAGATCACTCAGCCTGTATGCAAGAAGGAAAAAGAATTTTGCCTTGGTTTGACTCCCAACTGGGTATTGAATAAGGTTTTGCTGTGTCAGTATGGTTGTTAAATTTGTATTTAGATAGCTGTCTCCAAGGAGTAGCACAGAACGACATGTGAGTGAAAATTTCCCTCTCAAATAAAGTAAACTCTCAAAGAAGGACCAGAGCCTGTTCTTACATTTAAAAGAAATGAAGAAAGGAAGCAAAAGAGTATTGCTGTGAGTAAGAGAATTAACGATGCTACCAACCAGTACCTACAGTGTTGGAACCAGTAATAATTAATCGAACCGTTCCTGGGACTTGCGCGATCAACCAAAAAAACTCTTCCACCTTATAATATAAGTACAGATAGTATAGACACAAAATACTGTTACACTGTTCATATAGATATATAATTTAAATGTTTCAATACCTCTCATCGAGAAGTCAATTTGGAGTTGAGAACTCTTCTAATAAAAAAGCCTCGTCAGAATTTTATTTATAAGGCTTCATTGTAGCCACTTCATGCAAAACTTTTGAAAATTATTTAATGATAAAGAATAATTTGAATCTGTTGAGATATGTATCAAAATAATAAGAAAGATTTTTTTTATATTTGCTCTCAATTTTAATAAAAGAAACATTAAGTACAGAAGTCCAAAAACGTACCACATAATATTATAGGAGTACAATTGAGCTAAATTTGAAATCTTGTTATATATGCAAGTCAGATGCAATGTGCACTGCACATCATACTTCGTAGTCTCCGAACAATAGCTGGAAAATGATGGAGCCCAATAACTGAATAAATTATTATGATATATGAAAATTTATCATGATATTTAATGTAATATCAAAAAAGAAACGCTATAAGTAGATATATAAAATTTCTTCAAGCTTTTTGATTCTACAGAATGTTCTAACTCCATTTACTAATAGCATAATAATCAAGTCATTACTTAAATAATTACAAATATTCTTTTATGTACTATACTCGTATTTTCACAATAAATTTGTGGACATTTACTTTTTTATGGAAAAAGATAAGGCAAACGAGCGTACTGGTCATGTGATGGTAAGTGATCACCGTCCTCCACGAGAGCGTGTCACTCCAAAGAAGCTACAAGACCGTTGCCGAGGTGGAGATAGATGCGCTTTTTGAAGGTACCCAAGTTGTATCGACCTGAAAACACTGCTGCAGATAAGCGAGTCCACAGTTGCGAAGTGCGCGTGGAAGGAAATTCCTACGAAACCTCACAGTAGTGGAGTTCCACGTATCCAGATGGGGTAGAATGGTATTTTAGTTTGTGACGTACTTTCCGGTTAAAAAAATCGTCGGCAGGTAACAGATCAAGCAGTTCCCCAGAACACTAGCCATGATTCGAAAAGCTTTTTTACATTGTATGCGATCAAATGGGTTAAACTGACACTGGGATGCACCAACCCAGAGATGCGAACAGTGCGCCATATAGTTGGGCCAACCTGTAAGTACTTATATTAATCGACACACTGGGATAAAAAGTTAAATAGAATTTATTATGACCAATCCTAACTGCAATAAGTGCTTTCAACCGACGACGGCGGGACGTGGTAAAATTTTCGTGGTAAATTGTGTACCTAATAGAAATTTAACGAAATTATTAAAATTTTCACAAGAAATTGTAAATGAAGGAAGTGTCCGAAACGTCGCGCTAGGGTATTTCGTAATATAAAATATTTGCAATAAATTATTCCGCTTAAAATTGTCTCATTTAAGATGTGTAGCATAATACCTACAGGAATAAGAAGTCAGAATCACATTTTGATCATTATTGAAACCCAGTGTTACGACACTCCGTTCCCCACTTTAAGCCGAATTTTGGAAACATTGCGTGTTGAGTGGCGGAACTCAAAGCCGCGCTTTTGCCTGGACATTAGAGCGAAGAAATGGAAATATAAATTTAAATTAATATTTCATTTCCTCGACCGACTCGAGTGGGTATCGAACCCGTAACCAGTCGCCTCATTGTAGATAAAACTTTTATAATATAAGCAACAAACATACACTTTGTAGTTTGGAACGCAATTTATCGCTTTTCCAACTATTCTATATGAAGACAAAATTGCAAAGGCTTAAATTTTACAATTTCGAATTCTAAAGTACGAGCTAGAATGTAATTCGTATGAAACACAAAAGTTTTAATTATTTACAACGGAATTAAAAAGGTGTACTATTAGATTTTATTTAAAGTATATAAATTTTAGTCAGTTTTTTACCATGCTTAAATAAATAAACGATACACCGTAGAGTCAACCACTGTGGTGTTCTTGTTTTATTATATATATAAATTTCGAGTTCATAGATATGCCCTAGAAATCGAAGTTTCCTTAACTACCGTAGTTTGGTAGTTAGTAAGTTACACATTTGCAATGTTTGATTGTCTCTGGTTTCTACTCATCAATTAGACTTACATATATTTATACAAAGTCAGGAGAAATTTTGCATTTGAACATGGTTAGCAGAAATTGTTTATACAATGTTACCAGTAAATATATAAAGTATCTAGTTCACAATTCAAAATGTTTTATTCTATGAGTAGTGGCCGCCCGCAACCTCTTTTGTGCAGATTTTATGGCCCTCGAAATGCTCCTCCTATATACTATCCGTTGCTCCTAAAAATTGCAGCAAGAGACGGGCAAAGAGAATCCAGTATAAAGACATTCCATTCTCAGTTTTCCATAATAATTCGAGTCACTTCTTGTTGAATTGCACTAACTGACGGTATTCTTTGTGTTACGGAAACAGGAACTAACAGGAAATAAAAACAATTTAAATATAATTACTTCCACAAGTGGACATCAGCTAATAGCTCAAACATTGTACTATTATGTCAAAATTTTTAATGATTTTCATCTGTTTATTAAAATTGCCTACCAATCTGAATAACTGGCTAAGGCGGCATTTTATTATTTCTTATAATTTAGCGGAATTGTTATAAGATATTTTGTCACATATTCCAGATCAGATTTTTATATATTAATGGTCGGACGCATTCAGAACATCCCACTAAGACGGCATTTCATTATATCTTATAATTTAGCTGGACTGTAATCCTATCCTAATGTAACTGTAATCGATTTTTCCATGTCATTAGAAAATATCTACCATGCTTGACAACTTTTGCTAAGGCCGCATATCATCAATTCTTATAGATTAGCTCGACTCTTCATTAGGCATTAAAAATTTTCAATTTTTATATTATATATTAATGGAAATAGAAAATGCTTATTACATTTTATAACTTTGTTAGGGACTTCAATATTTCTTGTAGGTGAGCTGGAGTGTTGTTCATCAGATGTTACAGATCTTATTTTTTTATATATCAATAGAAAATGCTATCACTATCAACAGCTTTTATTAACAATTAATTTATTATTTCTTATATTGTGATGAACTCTTCAAAATCAAATGAAGCCATTTCCTGTCCAGTCCTAATAGTTACACAATAAAATAATATACAGAAACCGTCCAATAACTGAGAAGATCTCCGTGGACAAATTACGAACAAAAAAATGTAGACAGACAGACAAATACGTTTAAAAAACCTAAATTTGTATATTTTTTTTATTTCTATTTTAATATTACACTAAATGTTTTAAAATATACAGATACATTTTTTAATTGTTATTATAGTATACATAAATAGAAAATAAAAGATGATACTATAAAGAGAATCATGAGTCAATTACGTGTTAATTATGTTTTAAAAAAATAAGTCCCGCTGAGTTTCTTGCGCCGGTTCTTCTCAGGTCTGAGGCATTAATTTTAGTGAACTGGTGGTAAATTATTTGACGTTCAAAAAATGAAGCATGTAACTTCTTATTTTGAATAAAATTATTTGACTTTGACTCTGTAACATGAAAAATATGCGGTAAAAGGTTAATACTTTCAAGTCTATTTTTGACATTTATTGAAAGAGCTAAATTTATAATTTGATATTACTAAAAAAAAAATTAAAAACCTCTCGTTCAATAATAAAATAATAAAGTCAATAATAAAATTTAAAATTGAGAAAATAGAATTTTTACACTTTAGTTTTAATTAAATAAATGCATAGATTTCTATGCAAATCAACATTTTTTCTTGAAATTGCAAACATGTCATGGTTGTGAGGTAAAAAATTATTAAGTCATAAAAATAAAAATGGCATTTTTTTATGTATATGGACGTTTTGTCAAATTGTCACTAATAGATAATGTAGTTCTCTGATTTGCAAATTTACTAAGTGGATTAATTGTAAATCGCATCAAGAATAGACATAAAAAACATAATAATAAAATCCGATGATGGACACTCCTTAAAAATTAAATTTTCCACGCGACGTATATTTTACAGCACTGTGCCTCTGTCTATCAAGATCACTTATCGAAATCGCGAGGAGGTATTAAGCTGAAGTTAATAATTTCACCTATAATATTAATTTCACCGCTAAATACATCTTCGCGACCTCGACCTCCGCCGAACAAGAGAAGAGACCGTCTTCTCTTGTTCGGCCTCTTGAAGAACAGAAAAAAACAAGCTTCTCGGTCAACATAATAAATAAATTAAAATTTGCGAATCGTTTTGGCTGCAATTTTCATTATATTCACCGCGTACTCAAAACCTACAGTTATTATATTTGGCATAAAGTGATACAATAGATACAAATAAAGGAAACAATTCCAATAGTGAAAATTTCTCGGTCAATCAATTAATCAATCAATCAGCTTCACGCTGTATCCCGCATAAGCTACAGCAGGGTAGACAAAGAAACCTAATGTTAAGACACTCCGTTTCCCACTTTCCGCCGAGTTCTGGAGGCATTGAGTGTTGAGTGGCGGAACTCAACGTCGCCCTTTGCTTAGACACCAGAGCGAAGAAATGACAATATAAATGGAAATAAATATTTTATTTCCTCGAGTGAGGATCGAACCCACAACTAGTTAATTTTTACAGCCACACTTTATGCGTCTGCGCCACGACTATCCTCAAAAGTTCTTGG
Organism: Heliconius himera; assembly: GCA_021202915.1. NCBI lineage: Eukaryota > Metazoa > Arthropoda > Insecta > Lepidoptera > Nymphalidae > Heliconius > Heliconius himera. Next base: position 823,352 of record JAJHJA010000001.1, on the reverse strand, counting down.
TATTTTATATTAAAAAAAACTATATTACAAACTCCACACTCAACAAACCCGCAATCTATTTTTATAAGTTGTACCCATTAGCCTACAATCCTTACAATTTCAGGAACAAAATTACGAAATTGACGAAATTACGGAAAGCTCGGTGTGCGGGCCGAACTCGCACTTGGTCGGTTTTTTATTATTTAAAAATTATTACGCCAAGAGTTACGCCAAATTTTGTTATTTACTTATGTATTATACATTTTTTACATTATTGAGACATGTTTAATTATAAATAACTACTCTCAATTATTATCATTTTTAATAGAATTAGGAACTCTATCAGTAAAAAATGAATGCATAAATAAAAAGGGTTACATTATTCTGCGCATACTACGGCATTAATTATCTAACTATAATTATGTATATCGTGTAAATTCTAATATTTTGATGAAATATGCACGGCCACAACATTCATTCACTGAACAATTTTCATTTTACCAAATACACTGAGTATTTGCTAAAATGAAAATTATTCAAGCTTGAATTTTGTGCTTTTCAAATGGTAGCCATATGTCTGTGACTGGTTCGCTATTCTGTCAAAGGGATATGCAGCTGTATTTCAGTATAAGAGAGGTCATAATGAAAAACCGAAAACAGATTCCATTTCCGAGTTATTTACTTTGGACGCATGCTTACACCAGATTGCCGGCTAGATCCGTCTCGTTCCTTTGACCAAGTTTTGATCTTTTTGGTTTTAGTTGTGTCGTAAGTTCCAGTTTCAATTAACGATATTAAATGCGGATGCAAAAGTAAATTCACATGTATACGTAACATATATATATAATATGTATATATATTATGTCATTAGCTGTAGGCAAATTAAATAAAGCTAAAGCTAGAAATGAGACAGTTCGGCGTATTCCTAGAGGGTGTTCGTAGATTCCGATCTCCATCTGCCTCCGTCTCGCCTTGTAGATAAACAATAAGTTACATTATATAAAGTTTTAGCATCGTTTAGATATTTTATTTTATTACTTTAAATATTTAACTTTTATATTAGTGATGCTTACTGTGATGATGATCTGTGATATGTTTACTTATGTGATGTTTACATAACTAACATCTAAACATTGTTTCAAATCTGTGTTATCTTTTATCCTACAAGACCGGTGGAGGTGAGGTGGGCAAGTCGCCGTCACTTTACGAAGTTTACGAAGTCAATAACTCGTATAAACCAAAGTGACCCTTATTTACTGGAGGGCTGAAAGTTGGCGGAACGTTTTGATGTAATTAATGTGAGCTAACGACGCCTGTCCGTAGCCGATAATTGGAGCGACATGTTTGCTCTCAATTTTAAGCTAGATAACTAACTTAAAATATTTAATACTACTACAACTACTGCTATTTTTATTAAAGAAAAGTAGTTTATTTAAAGTATAGTATATGTATAAGTGTTGGGGCCAATTGTGGCGTAGGGGCACAAGTGTGGTTGTGGAATCGATCTCCACACGAGAAAATTAAATATGTTTTAAATTTATATTTTCATTTCTTCACCCTGGTGTCCGCTCAACACGCAATGCCACCCAACGCCGAAGTCGGGAATGAAGTATCTTAACATAAGGTTCCCTCTGCCTACACAGCTGTGTACGGAATATAGCGTGAAGCTGATTTTTTTTATAATATATGGGACGTTGTGGGAAAGCTTCTTGTAGATCAGATATTTTCTTCTGATTTTGTTAACTCTAGATCCTCTCGTCCGTGAAACGTGAAGCTTAAAAATAATTCTTTATGAAAATGAATAAGACTACTCACTGTGCAGTTCTTTCCTGTCCGACATTTTTCAAAGAGTCAAGCATAAGAATGGCATGTTTACGACTCTCTATGAGTACATCTCTCTTCGTACTATTAAGAGTTAGCTGTGTCATAAGGCGTTCTGTTTGATATGTTTGCTCCTTCAGCCTATATTAATAATATATAGTATATAATCTAACAATAATATATGTATACCTCATATTACTTGTATTTGTATAATCAAGCCTAAGTTTATATCTCTTGTTAAAAAAAATACAAAATAAAAACTAAAGAGGCCGGTCGTGGCGCAGTGGCACGAGATGTGACTGCAAAACCGACTGGTTGTGGGTTCGATCCCCACTCGAGGAGATGAAATATTTACTTAAATTTATATTTCCATTTCTTCGCTCTGGTGTCGAGGTTAAGCGCGGCGTTGAGTTCTGCCACTCAACACGCAATGCCTCCAGAATTCGGCAGAAAGTGGGGAACGGGGTGTCTTAACACTAGGTTCCCTCTGCCTACCCTGCTGTGTGCGGGATACAGCGTGAAGCTAATTTATTTATTTATTTTATAAAAACTAAAAAAATAACATCCTTTAGAGTTGTCTTTCTGGTGAGGACATCAAATTGATCGAATAACTATATTGTGTTAATATGGGATCCGAACACCTATACAAATAATAAGTGTACCATGAACTTGACATCCTTGCCACAGGTATGAGGGGAAATACTCTTAGGATATGACTATATTGTAATTATTTTTTTATTTTGAATCTGCCTACATATATACAATGAATACTTTAAAAAGCAATAATTTTTGAGTAGATATGCAGACTGAATGGGAGATATTACTAGTCTATAATTTTATTAATTACTTAAAATACAAATATGGCTATTGTAAGCTTATAATAAATAACTGTATTTAATCGGAGAGTTGCGATAATTTTTATTTAAAAGGGATATATATCACCAAAGAATCATTCGACATTTATATCTTAGTGCTGGCCGCCCACAACTTTGTTTACTTGGACTTTATGATCTTTGCCATACTACTTATATTTTTTTCAGCTTCACTCTGTCTCCCGTATGTAACAGGGAGGCAGAGGTATAAGGTAGCTAGTGTTAAGTCACTCCACTTCCCATTTTCCTCCGAACCTCTCTCTCTCTCTCTGGAGGCATTGCATACTTAACTTAATTAATTAATAATATTTAAGCCATTTTACTGTTCTGTAGCCAAATGACAGAAAACTAAAGCCTTATAATTAGATTTATTAGATTAGGTAGATATTATTATTATATCTGTGTCTTTAGAAAAAGTTAGTAAACATATATCAAATGAATAACAATGACTCTGATTATGTCATAGAGACAGACATTAAAGACTCGAGCTTTAATTAAAAAAAAGCCTTATGATTTCGTCATGTCCGTCCGTATATCACAGTCATTTTACTCGGATATTACAGGTACTATATAATTGAAATTTGGATTTGTGTATTTTATAAGCCGCTACAAAATGATGTAGTATGGTTTTTATTAAGGGTAGCGCTTCATACATGTAACTGAGGGACGAAAAAAAAAATCGAGAAATCATGTTTTGTGGGATGGGGTGTCATTAGATAATTCAACACAAATTTTCAAACGAAAAGTAGTCTGAACAAAATTGATTTTGTAAAGACTAAGTTCAGATGAACGCACGGCGACTCGCGCTGCCTCGCGAGTCAGCTGTTCAGATGGCGATGGCTTGCGCGTGGCATTCTAGTAATGGCGTATACTCGTCCGTTCAGTGATTCTAGTGTACCTAAACGTTCAATAGATTTGGAGGTAGCTATTCTCTTGTGGATTTTACACTGCAAACTGCGACGTCGTCGTTGAAAGCGAGGACGATACTGGGTTCACCCCGTTTTGAGTCAAAGACTTTCTTAAGCTTGCTTGTGACTTTATATCCCACTAAGACTACACGTAGGTCGGATGTCGTTTGCATCCTTTGACTTTTTGTATGATTGGGTTCAAAAGGATTTGCAGTAACATTAAGGTACAATTTCTTTAATTAGTAAATCAATAGATATCTCCTGTTCCAATTTCGTGGCTCCGTCCGTCCGTCTGCCTCATACCGCGTGGGTCAACTGAACTGGTATATACAGGATTGTAGATCTAGAGACCGCGGTGTACGGCGGTGCGCACAGGCACGGTCATGTACGAATATACTGCAACATTGATTTGTAACGATCTTAAGCATGCCGAGCCATCTGCGAGTCGCCGCGCTTTCATATGATTAGACTAAGAGATACGGGATAATTTCGGTGAAAACAACTTTCAAATTGGGAACCTCCTTCTTTTTGAAGTTCAAATACGACTCGCCCATGACATGGCAAAATCCGATGTAGAAGACTGGAAGATAGTATCCTATGAAGAAATAGATTTACGGAGTATTTATTATAAAAAAGTGCCCTCAAGAAATTAACTTATTTTTTTACAATATTTAAAACTTCGAAATAACGTAGTAAGGCACAATTGTCTGTCATAAGATATAACATAAATCAAAATTTTTCAATCAAAACGAAGCGCGGACTGTGCCACTGCGCCACGACTGGCCTCGCTGCCACGATAATAAGTGTCGCACCAGCACGTTGTGTCGAAGTGTCTAGTGTAGTTGAAAATTCCGAATAAGTTTGACATTTTCAATACACCGCACCGCGCCCACTAAACGCATTACATGGTCACCAGTTTGCCTGCGATCAGCTCGGACACAATTTTCGTACATATCCAAATACAGCGTGTATTTGGAAATGACTGTGACACAAATATTCCGTAATTATAAATAGCACACATTAGTGTTTGATATTATTGTCGGAATTTCTGTCGTGTCTAATCGCACCATTGAATAGCAAAATTCTGGCGTCGTCAGTATAAGTTGTTATGTGAAATAGCTACTAAAAGGTGTCACTCAGTAAACATCACAGAAAAAAATAGCATCAGCAAAAAATGTAACAACAAATAAACAAATAATACAATTTTTAAACGCTTTCGGAAAGGAAACGACTTTATGCAAATCGACATTGGATAATTTTGATTTGTCTGTTTTTAAAAGAACTGTTGTCATCTTATTAAAAATTCAATTAAGAATGCTTTCAATTACATACAATAATAGATTATTATTTCTTATATTTTCTTTGCTGATGCTATTTTTATGTCATTATGATTACGTATTTGTATGCGTTTGTAAGTTTAGTTTTATAGTAGATAGTCTACAATATAACAGCGTTTAATTTTAAAATTTTATAACAAAATAATATATTGGTTATTTAGATAATAAATTGTTTAGAAAAATGTACGTTAAATATTTTAACTTCAATAATTAACTTTTCTATTTGATTGCATTTTCCGTCAAGATACCGTTTGACTATTTAGGTAGTTGGACCATCCAGAAGAACCGACTATGATATAAGTCGGGAGAAATCGTCAGTTTAATAACTCTCCTCTCGTCACAGTGATGCCTTTGTAGGTCTTTCCTAAATTCCAAACTTTAAAATTTTTGATGATCTACAGAATTTGAATATCTAGTTTTTAGATTTAAAATTATATTTTTACACAAATAAAATTTTATAGAAAAGTTTTTCTCATCCAACAATCAAAGTAAAATAAAATGTATATTACCGGACAAGAATTTTATCAAAAGAGGGTACTAAAGTAGCTCTTTGAAGTCGCTTGCAAATTCCCTTCACTTCTTCAACTTCCCAGTGTACTGAATGTTGGCTAGCTGCATCTGTATCTTCATATAAATCATCGAGATTCGTAGCTTCCTTAAATATTTTTTGATTACTATAATAAATAATATACATTTTCTAAATATATATATATATATATATATATATATATATATATATATATATATATATATATATATATATATATATATATATATATATATATATATATTTCTAAATTGAAAGTGACAATATCTCCTATCTATCCTGCTATGTTAAGTATATAGCGTAAAGAATTTTTTTTGCTCATATAAGTATTAAAAGTATTTTTTATTAATATAAATATTAGTATATTCAGCTTCACGCTGTAACCTGCACACGTCAGGGTATGTAGAGAGAATCTAGCGCAAAGACACTCCGTTCCCCACATTCTGCCAAATTCTGGAGGCATTGCGTATTGAGCGGCAAAACTCAACGCCACACTTAACCTCGACGTCAGAGCGAAGAAATGGAAATATAAATTTAAGTAAATATTTCATCTCCTCGAGCGGGGATCGAACCCACAACCAGTCGGTTTTACAGTCACATTTCTCGTGCCGCTGCGTCACGACTGGCCTCAAGCTGAAGAAGCTAATATTAGTATTATATTTATCATTAAATATTTGTGGATTTTACCTAGTCTTAGCCTTTACTGCCGTCCTAATAATAGATAAGAATATATAATTACGACGCCTACTGCTGCGCTATAACACCGACGGGTCTTTGAATATTTTTAACACTCGATTTTTGTTTGTTTAAATAAAAGTCCTATAGAGGAAATAGAAGAATAAAACAATGGTTCAATACTTCTTCCCTCGATTCCCTTATTTAGTTTTCTATGTATATTTATTTTATTTGTGATTTATATTGTATGACCATAAATACATCTGATATAAAATTAGTGTGGTGTTTTAATGTGTAAACAAAAAAAATCTTTTTAATTAAAAGTAATAACACATAATAAGTAATAATACAAGTAAAGAAGATAATACTTTTATTTAAGCTTCACAGCAGGGTAGGTAGAGGGAACCTAAGAACCTATACTCGATTCATTATGGCATGAGACAAAATGTAAACAAAAAAATTCTGTTACTCAAACTTTATTGTATTTTTTATTTGTATTTAATTTATTTAACTTAGAGTTTTCTATATACATCATTGTTGCTTGTTGTGCTTGAATGTTATATATAGAATACCTTTGTATAAAATAAGAACACGTTTCTTCTACGTGTTTAAAGCACATTAATAACAGTCACTTTTTCCAATGAATTTTGGAAATTGTTCCAAACATTGGACATTTCTTTGATCGCTTTTTCTTCGGCGAAGGAAAACTACTACTATGAAAATATCAAAATAACAAAACCAATACAAAGTATAACAAAAACAGAACAACCAGAAAATAATTTTAAACTTGAGAAAACTTTTAAGTTAAAAAAAACAACAAAAATAAAAATAACAGAATCATGAAAATTCAATGAAAATAACGGAAAATGGTGGATATAATCTGACGGATGACAAAATGTTTTAATATTAATAATATTAGAACAATAATGTTCTAATATAAATATTAATTACGAGATATAATCTATTTTTATAGTATTAAAATATGTCTGAAGTTTGAGAGGAAGTTGACTTTTAGGTGTTTTCACATGTACATGACATATTTTAAAAATATTATTGAACATAAAAAAACCGGGTGCATACCAAAATTTTTAAATTTTAAGTTAAAATATTCTTGGTTTTAAATAAGTTTCTTTTAACTTAATTACTTCTTTTTATTTACTATATATACAGTGTGCAAATTTATAAAATTTGAAAATATAAATATAAAAATTATTTCATTTATGTCCACTAATTTAAATTGTAATTTTATTAATTAATACTTATAACTTAATTCTAAATAATCACAGAACTACTAAAAGTAGTTTTTAGTCACTGAATACTATGTTTATACTAGTGGGCACGTGCAGCTTCGCCCGCTTATTTGAACCCTTAGGGGGTGAATTCTAAAAAACCACGAAACAAGTGTTCAATGAAATATTTTTAAGAGTCTGAATTTCAAATTTTATAAAAATCGGTGCCGATTTAAATTTTTTTCCATACAAACTTTCAACCTCTATTTCATCCCTTTAGGTGTAAAATTTTTCAAAATCCCTTCTTAGTGGATGCCCAGATTATGAAAATAAACATCTGTGCGTGTCTGTAAAATGTTACTTTTCTACGCACAGCGGTTACGGCTGTGCGTGCGTCTTACCTCAGTCAGTCAGCACAAGTCCTTTTATATATATAGATTATAATTTTTTTTTTCTATATTACAAATTAATACAATTCAACCGACGATATTCAAATGTGACATACGTTTGGCATTTACCTTTCCCTAACCATTCAGAATTTAGTAACGAAAATAATTGGATATTTATTATAGGATAGAAAAAATTGGGAATTTTGTAAAAAAAAATTCTCCCGCTTTACTGGTATTCTATTTCAATTATAATAAATTTTGTGGCTATTTACAGTGTCATCAGCGTATTAATTCTTAAAATATATTTTCTTAATTAATATAATAACTTCATCAAACTTGTCATGTAAAAGAACCTTTTTTTGACATGTTTACCTTTTATCTCATGCCTTCGTGAATCAAATATAAGGTTAGAAACTCCATGGAATTCCCTAAACAATGCGTAATGATTGCCGGAACTACTCGGTACCATGCGTTGCCTTGTTACAAGAGCGAAGAAATGAATATGTTTAATATTTAATTTCCTCGAATGGGATTCGAACTCACAACCGTCGCGTTTACAGTCGCACACTTGTGCCCCTGCGCCACAACGGACCGCCTTGATTTTATAAAACAAATATACAAACATCCACGGTAGTGACTATTAGTATTTATAATTAAATTGAAAGCAGTGAAATGCTTAAAACAGAAGTGCTGGTGAGGTTTGAAGTTATATTTATTTAGACCTGCATGAAACTTTGATCAACAGAGATGCAGCGTATTAAATTTTCAACTAGATGGATTTCAATATCACGGGTTCAAATACGGATCGCTAAAGACCGTGCAAAGTGGAGTAGGTTTAGTAGGAAGGCAGACCCTGGCAAAAACCGGGACTAATGCCAGGAAGAAGAAGGGTTCAAATACGGACTCGCTATAAATTTTATATGAATATTATTATTTTTCTTTTACCAATGGCATAAGTTTTGAGTACGAAAAAATCGTTGTTACTTCACTTAAACGTTTTTTTCTTTAAACTGAACACTGAAAGGAGTTCTCCTTTCTTATTTTAACCAGTTACTTTTAAGGAAATAGCTCACTTTGCCATAAAAATATAATTCAATTAAAACTTTTCAGAGTTTTCTGCTCTCGAAACTAAACTAAAATTAAATTGACTGGTTTCAAATGCAAACGCTATGCAATTTACTATCACTGTTATAATTTTATTACGAATATTATTTGGTATTTCAATATTCTAATAATAATTAATATTTTGTAAAATGATAATTTCAGATAAGGTGATCTGATATAACAATAATTTTGCAATCAAATCGACCCAAAACCTTCGAAATGTAGATGGTAAACATATAAATGCAAAACTTTTTCACAAACAATATTTACGGACATCTACTAATTCGAAGACTATTACTTATTTGAAGTAACGCTCGACTTCGACAAAGCCAACCGGTATTGAGGGCCCGAGGCTATTCATTTGGACTCACAAAAGCGTAGAAATTGGAAATACCAATCCCATTAGTAGTATATTTAAAGTTAACAATAATATGACGTAAGTATAACGACAGAGGGTATGCCATTAACACATTGTCGGCTAAAATATTCTAATTTTTAATACTTAATCATGTATTAGAAAATGCTTTAAGGTTTGAATCTTTATTTATTAAGGTTATTTTTTTTTTCTTAATGTTTTATTTTTCTTAATGTGTTTTTTAAATACATCAATTATATGACTCACCTCTTTTCTTATAAGATTAGGAAACGAATCCGTTAAGAAAGCCACCTCCTTGCGGACCAATTTTAAAGTTCTTTCTCTTTCTTTCATATTTGCTTTTATTTCTTTTTCTAATTTACTAAATTCAAACTTTCTATCATCCAAGTACTCCATTGCCAACTGACCCATTTCGGTGGCTCCCATTAAACATTTACCTTGCGCTCGACAGTCCAATTTCAGCGCTTCTAAAACCACTGTGAAGTACGAGGAGTCCTGGACAAAATAATTAATTAAATTAAGTTTAACAATATTTCCATGAATTTGAGGCACTGAGGATTGTTTTGCAAGTAGAAGTAGGGGTGGCATAGCTTGGACTTTTAGGAAAATATAAGCTATAAAAATATAAATCGTACCCCAAGAAAAAAGAGGCAATATTGAGTACTCAATTCTGGGCAGTAGTGAATTGGATTTAGTCTTTATATTAATTACAAAAATTTGCACAAGCTGTTGACAAATCACTCAATGTTTCAAAGACTTAAAGTAAGCATCATCATCAAGTTATAGTAGTCTATTTGGATGCCTTTCGTTGTATAAGATTTAAGTTTAACCGTTCATTTGGATTCATTTATTTTACTTGTTCTCGCCTTTATAACTGCTTTATTGTAGGGTAACTAAATGAGCTCGTGGACACGTACCCATTATGGCCCCACATCTAACATTGCTAAAGTAACTTTGATAATACATCGTAATATAGAAATATAATAGAAATTATGATTAATAACAAAAAATGATAGTAGTAGTCTAAACAAATACCTTTTCATATATATTTTCGTAATCACACAAAATTAGATGAAAAGTCGTCGAAACGAAACGAAACGAAACTAAAAAGGTTTTTGTTGTACCAAACGAACAAGCGCAGTCTACTTGCATCTTTGAAAACAAAACACGGCTAGTGGACATATATATTTTGCTTGTATATGTGGATGGCCCTGTTGTGCCTTTCATCCCTCCTTCCCCTATACGTTAATATCCATATCTACTATATGGCTATTTGTATACCTTTTTCAATATATCCAAAATTTTCTTGTACATGACCTTTATAGCTAAGGCTGCATTTTTTTTAATGCTGGCTCGTTGGACGTAATTCGCTACAGCCTGCTCTTTTTTCTCAGCTGGTAGTTTGCCCCCAACTTCATAAAGAAGTCGATCCCGCAACTCAGCCGACTGAAGCTGAAATACACAAAACAACATATATTATTGCACATAAATATTACACACATTATGTACAATAAAGCGGCCTTATGGCTTAAAGCTATCTCTTCCAGTTCCAGAATGGTGGGCATTAAATTGTATGGTGGCATTAAATTATAGGAGATATTATGTTTCTTAGGTTTTTACATGTGTATATGTCGAGTTTGATAACGGTCTGATGCTAAATAATAACATATTATTTATTCTTTAATAAGGATTGACGTTGGAATCTATTCTTCAATCAATTAACTCCACACAAGGAGTAAAATCTCAGCTTCTTATCTATCTGTTTTACAATGATTTCAATATTTGTTAATGTGTTTATTGATTGTAAAACTATTTTAATAACGTAGTTGTTCAGTATCTGATAACATTCTAAACAAGGCTTATTTTACTTGTATAGGGTTTTTTGTTTTCTTAAAATTATATATTTTATTTTCAAGTTTCTCTTAGAATTGTTATACTTTTGTAATTACAGCGACGGAACGCAAGTTAGTTATATTTGTATGTATGTTATATTTTAATATAAAAATTAACATATTCACTATTTTAATTATAAAGTATAAAGCTGAAAAAAAAGGACAAAATCATGTGCTTACAAAACTAAGTTAATTTCGTTATTACAGTATGCTGTAAAAGAAAATTTACTTTCTTTGCTTACAGGTACGCCACTTCACGGAGCCTTTTAAAGTTTACTTAAGTATGTTCACGTTACCCATATTGTGCTCATACCTGAATTTGACGAAATTCTTCCATCTTTTTTGTCTTCGTGTACCTAATTCTGTCAAGTTGCTTTCTCTTGTTGAAATTTTCTTGATGAATACTCTCCAAAACTCTCTGATTTAAAATGATCATACATTATTAATAAATAAAACGTATTCAATTTCCAATATTTATGAATGTACCTTTATAACTAAGAGTTATATGCACAAATCACATGAAACTAAAATTAAATGTTTGTACATATATTAGATACATTTACATAACATTTGTTTCAATATCCTAATAGACACGGCACAAGGTGTGACTAAACGCGACTGGTTGTGGGTCACTCGAGAAAATGAAATATTTATTTAAATTAGTATTTCCATTTCTTCGCTCTGGTGTCGAGGAAAACGCGGCGTTGAGTTCCGCCACTCAACACGCCATGCCTCCAAAATCGGCGGAAAGTGGGGAAATAAGTGTCTTAACACTAGGTTTCCTCCAACTACCGTGTGCGTGATAAGGCGTAAATCTGATTTAATAGGTATATAAATAAATATACTAAGATCGATTCTTATTATCAACTACTCGCAGATCGCCTTGCCTTCTCTAATAGGTATTGAATCTGTAAACTTGTTTGATTTAACACATTAGTGCTATTTGAATAAACAATCGCTATGTATCAGCAAGCAAGCCCTGCAGCATGTAAATCAATCTCAATTTGAAAAATTTAATTGAAAGCCGGGGAGATACATTTTAAATTTATTTGATTTAATATTGAAACTGAATAAACACTAGCGTTCGTTAATTTACTATGAAAATAATAAATATTTACATACATCATATTTGTCTTATTTATTATTGTATAAGTTGGAAATTTTCGTGGATTGGATGCCTGTAGTAATATAAAGGCGACAGGTTATGGATTCGATTCCTACTAGAGGAAATGAAATATATAATATGTTCATTTGTTTCCAGAATTCGGCTGAGAGTGGGACACGGAGTGGTCTAACACTGGGGCCTGCCTAATACTGCTTAATAAAAACTGGTTAGGTGCAAGTCGGGATTGCCCACGGTACCGATTGCAGGATGCAACAAACTTATGTTTGCAATTATTTTGTATGAAATAAACGATATATATAAATTTGTAATGTGGCCAACCCTATAGGTTTTCATTACGTGATGAATTTCATACAAAATGCAGCAAAATCGATCCATAAATACTCGTATCTTTTGATTGCGTAAGCTATTTATCTGAAGCTTCTAGCTTCAGATAAATAATCTTGACAGATAGATGGATAATAAAGTGATCCTATAAGGATTTTATTTTATCTTTTAAGTACAAAATCCTTAAAAAGTTGGAAATTTATGTGACGAAGCAAGGAAATAAGGCACACTTACATCAGCTTGGCTATTCATGTAAGTTAATTGCAAGCGTCTATGTTCTTGAAAGGCATTACGAAGAAATTGCTTGTCCCCATACACAGCAACTTCTAGTTCCTCACGCCTGCTTGTTATATCTCTACGAAGCTGACGGATGTCGCGAGAGTATCGCTTTTTTTGCTTCGCTAAATCGCCTTCATGTATTTTTCGATCTCTTTCTAAAATATTTCGTATACTGGTTAGTGTTAAGCTCTCCTAAGGTAAAGGCCACTACTGTTGCTTAAACTGAACGTTACTAACCTAACTTGATAGTTACACAGTTAAATCACTTCTACCACGTTAATTAGTTTTTTTTTTGTAATAAATAACAATCCTTTAGCTCTTACACAAAAGTAACCCTAAAACCTCCTAAATTAAATCAGCTTCACGCCGTAACCGCACAAAGCACGGTTGGCAGAGGGAGCCTAGTGTTAAAAACGTGAAGTAAAAGAACCTAGTGTACACTCCATTCCCCACTTTCCGCCGAATACTGAGGATAATATTTAGGAGAATACGATATTTATTACTCAATAACAATACTTCACACGAGTTTCCTTCCATTGACTTTTTTTTTAAGGGCTAAACTGTTGTTGACATAGGATGGTCTTTACAGCGTCATTATCTCGTCCCTAAAAACCCGATTGACACAATTTAATTGCTTTTAAAGTCTGTTTCACCTACATCTACTTTCTTTTACACGAGTTTGCTAACACGGCCTATCCTGACGGGCAAGCGTCTTGCTCAGCTCTGCCGCCAGCGCAGCGCGTCCAGTTCCCACTGGTCTGCCTCTTATTGTGCATTTTTTTAATTTTATTTTGTACATGTATACAATTTATAAGATTTTTTTAAGACTTAATAATAGGATTTTGTTTAAAGCTTTTCCGGGTTACCGTCACGCTCATATAGAGTCTTACAAAAGCTCAAAAGTCTTTGAAAGTCTACCGATGCTTGTTATTTAACGAGACTAGCACCGATCTTTTCTAGCTTAATTTTAACTACTTACTACTAACTTAATTTTACACATTGAAAATTCAAATTTGTTGAAGAGTAAAATTTTAATCATAAAAATTGTAAAGTGTGGTTAACTTAGATAAAAACTTTTAAAATTTAATTGATATTAATAAAGATATTGTATTAATGATTAAAAGTAATAATTTCTTCACAAAAAGCAATGATATCCCATCAAAACCATTAATGTGAAATGGAGCCTAGTTCAATGTTGAGTACTTGCAAATATAATATAGGTATAGTAGATATTATATAGCCAAGTTCTAGGTCGAATAAGGCGTTATATTATATATAACGTCTTTTTCTACCTAAAACTTGGCTCTCATTTCTCATTCATGTTTTTGATGGGATATTTATAATTTAACGACATTTCTATTACCTATGATCGTTATTGGCCATATATGAGTTATGGTGTTAATATATGCAATATGGGTTTAAAATCATACGTAGTTCGGGTCGACCCAGAAACGTTTGCCGTTGGAAATAATTGAATAATCGGAAATCAGAGCATCATAGGCGTCTAAAACGAATCCCATGTACGTGCATCAATACCCTACCTACGTTTTTTTTTATTTTTAATCCGAAAAAGGTAACAGGAATAATCAAAATTTACTTAGTTTTATACATATCTTTAATTATTTATAATTATAAAATAAATATATTCACGTAGGCAGAATAGTAGTAACCTTTTATGAATTCAGTTGAAACATCTACTTAAACGTTAGCCAAAAAATATAATAAATTATGTGTGTATAAATAGAATGATGGAAAATGACTGAAACCTAAAGCTAAAAACTACGTGAAATATACAAAAACACTTAAATATGAAATAAAAGGTACAACTTGTCTTAGAAATTACCATACAGTTTAATTAGGCCTCTATATTGATTAATTTTGTCCTTAATAACCCAATTATCATCTTGCATTCCATGTATGCGAACTTTGGCGGCGGACAGCATGTCGTTTTATGTATTTAATTAATATAAAGAAAAGGTATATATTTATATAAGAATGTGCAATAAATTGATTAATAACTGACAAGATGTATTTTCTTAATATAATTTTACAGATAATAAATATAACCTAGTAAATCCTATATAGGTTCTTAACCGCCAATAAGATGTACCGGTACGGTAACGTACAGTAATTTTCTGAACTTTAATTACAAAAGTTGAATGCAGACTAGGATCCAGTTTTTCAAACAGCATAAAGTTAATTTACCAACTTTGAAATCTTAGAACCAAGAAATTTATTAAGTTACTTGTAGTACTTATTATAACCTCGTAATGAAACGTTTGACAACAAAAAAAACGCACAAGTGCGAGTCGGTCTCGCGCACCGACCGTTCGGTTATCTGTACCGATTTTATGAATGTAGGTCATCAACGGGAACGTCACTTATAAAAGATAACAAACTTAAGTTTACGAGTGTGTGCACTCATTTTGTATAAAAAAACTACAAATAGATTTTTTTTTCTATGATAAATTTTAAAAAATGCTATTTTCAATTTGTTTCCAATGTTTGTAATGTAAGGTAGTTTATTTTTAAATTAAATTATGTAACCGAACTATTAACGTATATTTCGTATTATACATTTTTAGAAACCCGATATTCGCAGTAGTCCGTGGTCACGAGTAGATTGAGGTGGTATTCGTCTGTCAGTTGACATAATTATCATATCAAGCCGACGACGATTTCTTAATTGCCACGCGTGCTGCCGTGGATTCGTGCAGAATGAGGTGACTGTATCTGTGACTGTACCTCTGGCATGGTGGGTTTGAGACTTCAATAATTTTATGATTTGGAGATGGGAAAAACCGTCCTCTCTATTAAAATTTGTAGGTTTTTGTATTTCAATTACCTCGCGGATCATTCTAGGTATGTATCTGTTCTCCTTAGCGAGGAATTTGGCTTTATCAAACTTGGTTTAATGGCTGTGATTATCCGCAGTATTGAACATACTGACACACAGCTGACTTCGATACATGTCCATTCTTGATATCGGAGTTGTGTTCCTAAAACTACTTCTCTTTTCGTTTGACCGATGTATGTTAAACATACTATCATTAATATTAATATAAATAAGTTAAATATAATAATAAGTTTGAGTTTGGTTTTGATTTTAAGTTACTAAATGAAAATTAAATAGATACTTTTTAACAAACATATTTACAATATTCCGCAGTCATTTTTGTCACTTCTATTTTCGAGCCCTAAGGTCGTATTTTGTTTAGTTTCGTACTTAATATTTTTTATTGATTTTAATAGACGTACTATAAAGTATTCTGCGCAGTCATACGACTGTAATAATTATCGAAAATAGCTTTAACATTTCACTCTTATTCTAATTATATCTAAAAGATTACAAACAACATTATTATTAGTTTAAACATTTTTTACGTAGATATTATATTAGGCAATAAAGAAAAAAGAACATTAAAATATACTTCGAAAATATAAATTACATTTCAAAATAAAATTATTAATATTTACTAATATTATTAATTTATAAAAACTTCATTACTTAAAATTACATAAGAGTACTTAATTTTTAAAAACTGTAACCTGGACAACCTTGATTATTTCATTATTAGTTTACGAGTTTAATGTTATTAGTCCTTAAGGCTTACGCCTTAAAAACATTTTTGTAGTACAAATCCTGAATAGCTGAATAGCGCTGTTAATGTTTTCTCAATCCATATATATAAGCTTAAATTCGTAGTATAGCGTATATTGTAAATTCGTAAGGTATAGTGAGATATTATTAATAATAACATTAATTCGTACCCATTCAAGTTTTAACGCTTAATTAAAAATTTGATCACAATTTATGTAGATTAATCATTTAAATGTTTTTAATGTACTTTAATGTAATATTTATAAAAAATAAAAAAAAAAAGTTAGCTTCACGCTATATCCCGCACACAGCAGGGTAGGCAGAGGGAATCTAGTGTTAAGACACTCCGTTCCCCACTTTCTGCCGAATACTGGAGGCATTGCGTGTTGAGTGGCAGAACTCAACGCCGCGCTTAACCTCGGCACCAGAGCGAAGAAATGGAAATATAAATTTAAGTAAATATTTCATCTCCTCGAGTGGGGATCAAACCCACAACCAGTCGGTTTTGCAGTCACACCTCGTGCCGCTGCGCCACGACCGGCCTCGATGTAATATTTATAATGTGGTTAAATTGTATACTTTTGTCGAGGGAAAGTGCGGCGTTAAGTTCTCTAACTTAACAGGAAATGGCTTCAGAATTGGTAGGGAATGGAGTGTCTTAAGACTAGATTCCCTCTGCATCCTGCTATGTACGCTAAAACTAGTAGCACTAGTAAGATTACTAGTTCAACGATACATAAAAAAAGATTTTTTTCAGCTTCATACTCTATATTGCAATAAAGCAGGGTAGACAAAGGGAACCTGTGATATTCATGTTAACGCTCTGTTCCCATTTAGACATTTCTGTTCCCCTTTTTCAACTCAGTTTTGGAGGCACTGCGTGTTTTGTGGTGGAACTCAACGCCGCGCTTTACAGCAGGGTAGGCAGAGGGACCTTAGTGTTAAGACACTTCGTTATCTTCTTTCCGACGAATTTTAGAGGCATTGCGTGTTGGGTGGCGGAATTCATAGGCGCGCTTTACATCCTTATTAATCGGCATCTTGAGAGCATATTGTTAAGGCACTTCGTTCCCCACTTTCAGTCGAATTTTGGATGTATTGCGTGTTGGTGTGTAAGTGGCGGAACTCAACGCTGCGCTTTGCCACAGAGCAAAAAAATGGAAATATAAATTTAAATAAATATTCCATTTCCCTGAGTGGGGATTGAACCCACAACTTGCTCTAATAAGCCTCTTTATTAGAGCGAGGAAAAGGAAAATATTAAATATGTCATATCATCGACTGGGAATCGAACCCACAGTGGGTTCGGTCACGGTTACCATCAAAAAGATTATATAAATAAAATGAAGATTCACACTCATTAAAATAAATAAAATCTCGCGGGGTCGGAAATAAAATAAATAAATAAGTAAAAAATAAACATCAAGTATGAAACTTTACAAAACTAGCTTACGGTGTGGAAATTAAAAATGCGAGTCATTAAATTTATTATTTTCAGTCATCTTTTGAAAACTAAACATATATTTCACTAACACCAAATATCTAATTTATTTTATTATATAAATGAAAACTGTATTTATAAGAAAAAGCTTTATAATTACCGGTATTTTACCTCTAATTATAAAGGTCCCGCTAAGTATACTCATAAATTTAAACTGTTATTATAAAAAATACCAGTATTCTTTAAGACCAATGTTACCTGTATTCGAAAAATACCGGTTTTTCAAGCCTTGCCTACAGCCCTAAAAAGGAACGCGGATGAATCTCACACGGCTCATCCATGATTTGTAACGTTCCGTTAGTAGGGTTGTGACATTAATTGGAAAGAATCTATTAATTAAAAAATATATATTAATCAATTTTAATAAAAATAAATGTCGGATCTCACAAAAGAAAAAATCTTACAAGAAAAGATCTGCTTTTAATTGATAACGACCCGAGCCATCCTGTGAGTTTACAATATCTTGACGAAGACTTAAATGTGATGTTTTTACCACTTTAACATCGACCACCTCTCTTATTCAAACCCTGTAACCAAGGTATCATTCCATATTTAAACTTTATTATCTTCGATTGGCGTTATGTTGCTTGATAACACTCAAAATAGCACTATCGAAGTCTGAGTGTACTTGAAGTCGTTTGACATTTTAAATGCAATAGAAAACACTAAAACCGCATGAAGTTAACTGTGAAATTCGATTAAATATGCATGAAATAAAAATTTACCTGAAATGTTTAATCCCCAACTTACTGCTGTACAAGATGAAATTCTACAAATTTTGCTGACATTAATGTAAATGATATAGAAAAAGTGATTCAGACCTTTAGGCACACGATACTGAACTTTCAATAGAAGAATTTCATTCACGTAACGAAGATAATTCGTTTACATTCATAAACGAATACAAAAACTTTAAAAAATAAAAATACATGAAGATTTTCGCACTGGCAGATTAGTTAAGAGATGTATAAAATTAACGATAACTGAGAATGCACATCTGGCTTCAGAAGAACTATGGGTGGAACTAATGAGTTTGCGTCATATAAAATTCTACCAGAAGATAAAAGAAAAGAAGCCAAACAATCCAAGATATCTATTTTTTTAAGCCAAAGAGCTACTAAGTTTTAAACATAACTATAATATTAATATTAAATATGACTAAGATATAGTATGTCACCTCATTTCGGAACGGATATTTCTCGAATATTGGGGGAGCAGTTTACTAATAATTTTATAAGAAATAGAAATTCAATTTCCTCAGGAAGTTAAATTTACTAGAATATTGTCTGACTATATAGATACATGTTTTGTTTTCCAAAGTCGGTTAAGATATTAATTATTGATATATATAAGTTTTAACCTACGTAACTTTTTAATTTATTTATTTTATCTTTACATAACATATAAATTAATGTGAACACGTACAAAGAACGTTACTGGAATTACTTGATAACATGCTATGCCACCATAGTCTTATAAATCCCTATAATATTTTAAGATAATCCCCTTATTCTTAATCGTTGCGGATGTTACATATGTCTCCTATCTTTATCATGAGCCCAACAATGCTATTAGGTAAAAACTACAAGCAAATTCATTATTTTTATAAGAAATTATATATATATATATATATATATATATATATATATATATATATATATATATATATATAACCATAACATTTGAAGGTTTCCCTGGAATTCCATCGTGCTGTGAACATTCTCCTTTTCAAAAGATTTTACCACCTCGCAAAAGTTAAATAAGAATAAAGAATATTATGTAAATGTTTTAAAGTTAAGTTTATTTTCTGTGTATTTATTTTCTAAAATATAACAATTTTTAATTAAGCATATTGACTAAAAGTGACTAGTACCAATTACAAATTGATGTTGTTAACAACTGATTATTCTAATTTTAATTCAGGATCATCTAAAAGGGAGCATAATGCCCTGTGAGCTTTAACGCCGCATCTTGTGCCATAGGGGCAGTTACTACAGGCTAAACCGGGTTCATATATTGGAAATCCATCAATATTACCAGCAGGCCCATAATTACAAAATATATATGCCATAATTTTCGGCTCCATGTCTTTCTTTTGTTTCTCTGTATTCAAATTACCCCGATATAAAGGTGATTTGAATTCATCTTCATTATTTTTTAATCTTGTGACAAAATTTTCAAGTTTTGAGGATTTAGCAGTTGTCATATATCTGGTTCTTTGTAATAAAATACTTTTTGAAGTAGTAGGAGTAAAATTAGCTATCTTATTTTCAGATGGTGTCCGACGTTTACGAAATAAGACACATGAACTGCGTTTTGCCGTGCACAAAGCTTGTGAGCAACCTATTCTCCAAGTTGATGCCCATGCTGCCGCAGAATACCAATGTGCATTACAGCCACCTGGAGCGCTGCAATTTGTAGGCTTAAAAGACCAAACAAACTCAGGGGGAAGTGTTCTAGATCCTGAAAACCACGCACCAACTGCGTCTGCCAATATTTGCGCTTCTGTCACTCTGGGAACTATTGGTCTTACATCCATGTTTTGAATAACGTTAAAACTTAGAGTATTTCTACATTCGTCGTGTTTTTTTTGGCATTGACGAGCCCATACTTCAGCCATTTCTTCGAGTTCATAGTCCCAATACATTTTTCTCATATTTGCCGCAGGTGGCTGCCCTGCTTCTAGACCCATAGCAATATTATCTCTATGTCGATTGTGCAATTGGAGAATTTGATATTTCATCCACGTCGTCATTCCAGATGCAAACAAACGCGGACTGTGCTTATTCTTTGCTACGCACATTGTATGCTGATTTTTCAAAGAGCAATCTGGATGAACACAATAATCAAAAACTATTTCAGTTTTGTTTGTGCTTTGGCTACAAACAAATAAAAAGAATATAAAATTAAAAATCCACAAAATAAACATCTTACAGCGAATTACAAACGTTAACTAATTTGACAAATGCCCAACCAATTTTTCGTTATCGTTATGATTGGAAAGTTTCTATTTATTACTACGTTTTCAGAATTAAATAAAAAATATTTTAAATTGATAAATAGTGGTCTTTGAGCAATAAAATTTACTGACATTAGATAATGTTCTTATATTTATTTGTTACCTACCAAAACACGAAGATCTGATAGAAATTTACAAAGAAACGCTTATCCAAATATGGATATAATAAGAATACATTTATTTTATATTTTGACATCGATGTAAATTTAAGTTTAGTTCTATTATTTACTACTTAATACAACAAGAATGTTGATAAATACTATACAAGCTCTCTCAGTCCTGGGGAGTCTCCAAATGCTGTAAGTTCCCTTGATCAAATTTTTGAAAAAACGCTTAGCACGTACATGCTTCAGAGGAAATTTGGAATTGGAAGCACCATAAACAAATAAGTTCTAGAATAAGTGCAGCCTGTACCTTAAATTTTAATTATTTTTATTAAAATTACTTTTATTGTTTTATCTTTCTAATGTCTATTTAGTTGTGTTAAGCTAATGTCGCATCAAGGAAATAAGCAATATTTTCCAAATAGTTGTAACAAAGTTTAAAATGAAACTTTCTTATAACGTTTTTATCAAAAACTTTTTTACAACTATTTATTTAGTGATTCGAGTACGGACGTTGAATGTAGATGGACAATTTAAGAAGTCCATCAATTTATAATAAAATGAGACTTTTCCTAATCCATTCATTTGCATTTCGATTGCATCATGCTAGAGAAGTTTTTCTAAAGTTATTAGTTTTAAAATACATTGATTTCACTGCAGTGATTGAACAGTTTAGTAAAATAATAAATACAGACATGAGAATATATTATATAATAATGTTGGATCTCTCCCCTCTCTCTCTCTCTCTCTCTCTCTCTCTCTCTCTCTCTCTCTCTGTAGTCGGTCCCTCAGATCTGAGGATCGCGGTCAGCATCAGTATTGCATTTGGAGCAGTTGATCTGCCTCCACCAGTATCTATAAAGTGTGTCTCTCATAACCGTATATGTCTTAGAAGATGACGATTCCATATCTTGATTGGTCCATCTAGGTGGTGAACGACCATGCAATTTTTTCCCTTCGATGTTTTGCTGATTGCCTTCATTTACATTCTTACATACTTGTTTATACAAGTACATATAAATAAAGGAATAAGTATGTACTTTTATTATTATTTAATTTTTTGGATACATTCTACTACACGTATTTTTTACATTTCGAATTTTATTTTCCTATGTTTATGCAAGTCTTATTTAAACAGTTATTACGAGATATAAAGTAAATAATCATACACTGTGTATACACACAATGTAAAATTCTTTTTACATTGATGGCCTCATTTAATTACACCGCCCCGGACCTCTGACGGGGTTAGCCTGCCACTCTTCTAAGTAAACTCAATCACTGAGCCTCAATGAATAGTATGTAGATATGGTGTGTTTATTTTTAAATCCTGACGCAAAAAGAGGAGTGCTGTGAGTTTGATTGTAGCTCCTGAATTCTCGAACCGATTTGAGTGATGTTTTTTAAATCGAAGTTCTGTTCACTACTGGTGTGTTCACTAATGGTTTCTTTAATGAAAATCGCTCTAGCAGTTTGCTACAAGCACTTTGCTAAAATGAGTGATGTCGTCGGTCAGGGGTTTTTTTTAAATGTTAAATTATGCTAGTAAAAACTAAGTAAACTAAGTAACTAGTAAGCTGTAGAAAACTACAGCTTTACGTTTTATTCCGTGTAGCTTAGAGAAAACCTAGTGTCAAGATAGTCTGTTTTCTGTGTGAGTGATTATTTACCAGAGCGAAGAAACCACAATAATTTATTTAGAGCTTTTATTTTTTTTATTTTTTTACATACACACAAGAAAAAAGACACACATGGTACGTAACCTATGTAACGACATAGATATATGATAATTGAAGCCATTGTAATTTAATTGTACAAATTATAAGAGGAAACGAAATCATTTCACTTTTCATTTCTTATTTAATTATTATGAAAAAAAAATATTACTATTACGAAAAAAAATATTTAGGGCGCTGTAAAAATATTACCGCACGTAGCTAGAAATTCAAATACAAATTTAAAATATTTTTTATTCAAATAGACTATTGCAAGCACTTTCGAATCGTCGAATGAACACAAAGCTACTACCGGCTCGGAAGGCAGTTCTGCTGAGGAGAATCGATAAGACTCAACAGTTGTTCTTTGCAAAATTGGGGTTACAATTTTATTGCTTATTACAATAATACAATGGTATCCTATCCTGCATAAAATTCAAATGATCTTAATGAAAAACATTTATATCCTTCAAGTATTCTTTTACAGTATAATAATCTTTTCTAATTAACGTTGTTTTTACAGTCACAGTTTTTAAATTCTGCAGAGACAAATTAAAAAAATTGCGGTATACTATTATAGAGACGTATACTTAGACCCATAAATTAATTATTTACTTTTTGGAGGCGACAACGAGGCGTTAAAATTTTATCTAGTACCTATCGTTTGTCTGCCACTGTTTTTATATAACATTGAAGTAAGATCTTTGATTTTCATGATTATTACACATTTTAAAAGCAACTAATTAACCGGATTAATAGCATATATTTAGTATTATACGTTGGAAACCCGACGTTTCGAACACTTAGCAGAAGTCAGTGGTCATGAGTAGACTGAGGTCGCATTGTTGACATTATTATTATACCAAACTACCTCCAACAATTTCTTAATTGCCTCGCTTACTGCCGTGGATTCCTGCAGAATGAGCTGACTATATCTTGCCCTCTGGTATGGTAGGTTTGAGACTTCAATAATTTTATGAGTGGGTGGTAGAAAGGTTCCAACCCTTCTCTCTATTGAAATTAGGATTTTTTTTTAATTTTTATAACCTCGCAAATTATTCTAGAAATATGTCTGTTCTACTTAGCGAGGATTTGGGGCTTATCAAACCTGATGTAATGGCTGGATTTATCCGCAGAATGTTCACAAATTCATTTTCATTCTTGATATCGGAGATGTGTTCCTTCACCCTAACACCGATGCTTCTTTTTGTTTAACCGATGTATGCGATGACAGGGTGTAACAGTATATACCTTGAGTATAAGTAAAAAATATATAAATAAATAAAATAAAATATGCATGGCAATGCACATAAATAACATAGTTAATTATGAATAATACAAACTATATATTTTGAATAAAATATTAATCGAGACGTGTTCGTGTATTGTCGTCCCGAGTGTCGCGACCGTCGTTCCGTATATATAGGAGGTGGTGATGCTCGGAAGGCAGCGGTCGAGTCGAACTCTTAAGTACTACGGTACTAATAAATATGATGCACATAAAGACTCGTACCAAATGTATAATAAATATAATGTGATAATTCGAAGTCTATGATGGCACGATCTTTTAGGATCGAATTTCTTATAAAGGCAATATATGTGTAGGAGCGACACATATTGTGGATCTTTGATCCATATATTGAATGTTGCTTGACGTCGCGAAGGCTGACGTGATGGGCTTATGCGAACTGTTATAGCGACATTAAGTATGTCGTGGCTGATGCCGTCTCGCAGTGCGCTCGCGGTACGTAAGCTATGCTTGTATGGCGTTAGCCATTGACATTTTATATACCACTTCTACGACTTGGTATACGACTAGTAGGTGTGTGGTGCTTTATGTCCCAGCTCCGGTGTATGTAGTAGTGTCCGCCTGTCTCGTACGGGTGTGTGGTGCTATTTTATGTCCTGGAACTCTGGTGTATGTAGTAGTGTCCGCCTACGGTTCGAGACACGACTGTGAGGTGTGTGCCGTGCGTTTATTTAACATATCGGCCGCCTAGCGGTAGTGCGTTCGTTCCAACGACTTATATTGATCTCACAAATCAATCAACATCACGAATCACTATTCTAATACAATCTTAATATAAACAAGCGTAACAAGTACCTTCGGAAAGATCACACACAAACGTCCCGGAGAGTTCAATAAGACTGTTGCAGCCGCAGTCTGGTAGGAATTCACGGTGTAGGGGCGGGGCGGTGCCTGTACTCTTTCTTCCTTTTATTATAACTAGTTCGCAGTTATAGTGGAGAGGAAGATAGGACGCGCTCTTGGCTTATCTTCGGACGAGCTTCGAGTTATGACAATGTTATATTGTCGAGTCTACAGTTATCTAAATAACTGACACAAGAACAACTTCTGATGGCAAATATCTTATTAAAGCGATACCTTCTAATGGCATAATATGAAATTCTTAACACTGTTTCCTCTGAATCTCTAAAAGATTTTGGGTTCTTCACGATCACAACTATAAAGAGTTCTAACCACTAGACACATCACGAGCCAAGGCATTAAATATTAAATAATATTTTAAAAGGTGTTTGGGATATCAGTTACAAGGGTCACAGTCTAGTTTGTATACACCTGCACACTGCAAAGAAATATTACTTTTCACTGGTCTCAAGAATTGGTTTACTTTCTTCTTAGGCTTGAATATATATTTTATGGAAACTCCTTTTATGATATTGCCAATCCTGTCTGTAATCCCCTCCTCATATGGTAGAAATGCCGACTGTCTCTCTAATGTGGGTGGTTTGTTGGTTGGAAGAGTGGTAGGTACTGGCGGTGAAGTTCTTTGAAGTTGAACGTTATTTAGGTTTATAATAGAAAAAAGATAATTGTGGGAATTGAATAACAGATTTGACCCTTTGTCGATCTGGTATGTTATTCGAAATGTGGCTTTGAAAATTTTATGTTAAAAGTGTTATTGAAAAGTGGCAGATCGGCAAGGCTTAGTAGTATTTTTGTAGTAGTAGTATTGGTATCTATTCGAAACACGTTTCACGTATTATGGTATGGAAAATGGAAAAAATCATGAAATTAAAATAATAATTATACGTCTCAACTAATTAGGATGAGGAGATTTGAAACCCATATCTAAAAAAAATAATCTTGATTATTACTTATGCGATACACGGGATATAACGTGAAGGTTAAAAAAATCATATAAAATTAGGCAAATTCCCGCCAACTTTATATGTTATATATGATTATTAATAAGCCGTATCTATTTGTACCTTTATGAGCATCATAACTTTGACAGTTATAATCAAATCCTCTTTTTATATTTTCTGTTGCAACAATATAATTATTATATTCTGCCATGCGTAGTAGTTACACATGTCATCTCAATCGAAACGAAGTATTTCTAGACTTTACAAAAATCGTTGTTTTATTTTATATCACTTTTGTGACATTTACGCGATGACTTTTAAAATTGTATCCATGTTTTTACGCAGTTTTACTCTCACCCTGATGATTTTAGGATTCTACTTTACTTCAGAGTGCCCGGAACTGGCTAGATTAGACCATTTCATCATATTGGGAGTATGCGGTGGTTTATCTATAGTAAATCTCGGACTTCTTCTGGAAGCAGGATTTCAAATAGATTCAGACAAATATCTCGAAGCTGTTTTTTTATTTGGAGGTTTTTTACTAAATATTATGAATATTACACTGGCTTTAAATGACTTTTATTGGGCTGCAGACTACGTACGGAGCCAGACTATGAATATTGCTTTGGTATCGATATTATGTATAATTTTTTATACTGTTGACGTTATTCTTTTAATGTTGAAATAATTAATCAAATATTAAAAAAGTATAATATATTCTATATTAAGCCAAAAATATTGAATGACGACTAACCTAATTTATTTATATACTTTTTACCACTTAGAGTATTAAAGTACATATTATACATGTAGAATGCTTAACTAACAAATTTATTTTTTACTAGCGGCCTGCCCGCGGCTTTGCCCGCTTGAATTAGATGATTATTCATTTAAGAAATAGAGATATTACAAACAGCCTTAATTATTAATTTATTTATTTGGATAAGTATTCACTATATTCTTTGTAAAATAACTTATATTAGCTCCTGTACAGTTTTTCAAATTAATCACATATTTTAAATAAATATATAATTGGTATACAGAATATACATAGAAAGCACGTTATTAGGCATTTTTATATAATCTATGAAATAATCAATATTTTCGGTCAAGTTCAAGTCGTACTCATGACCCGAGAGTTTCGTACCAGTTTCAAGAATGGAGATACACCAAAAGAATAACTTATTAAAGTTGTCATTTTGTATCAAAATAAGTACAGATTAAAATTTGTACCTAATAGTTTTTTTCTGTGACACAAATACAAAAAGTTGTCAATTTTTGAAAAATAATTTTGGAATTTTCCTTTATACGTGCCGTAAGTTTTAACTTCTTAACAAATTTCGTAATTGTGTATCAACGGGATGCATAAACCCTCATAGTTTATCGTCATTTGATTGCGATGATTTAGAAGATAGATTTTTTTGTGCTCTAAGGGAATATAGACTTGAACATTGAGGTATCTAACCTTTAAGCGATCTTGTACAAAATACTCTTGACAGACAGACAAACAGCAAAGTTATCTTAAAAGGATTTTGAGGTGTTTTTGTACCCTAAAATACCCTTGGCACATACATACATGCAACATACAGGTGCAATAGTGCAATGCCGTTACGTGTCACTTTAGTATTAAAATGATTAATATTCCTCCCGTCGTAATTAGTGTTTAACTCCACAGAACGATTTTTGCGTTATCAAGATTCGTTAGTACCTACTATTAGTCAATAGATAGCGTTACTTGTATCGTTTTTTACTATCTCAAATATTAACGTCTTGAAAACTTAAATACTTATATCTTTTGATAGAGTGAAGCGATTACAATGAAATAAACACTAAAACCTACCTTGATTTATTTGTAATTTTTATGTATAAAAGTTGCTTAAATTTATTGTGTACTTTTTACGTGATACGTGTTCACATAAACACAAACAGACAAACAGATATACAGACAAACAGACAAAAATTCCAAAAATGTTGGAAATGGATTCTGTTAATTATCCTTTAACACCCTGGCAATTTTTTTTTTATATTTTCAATGTACAGAAACGACTTTTCTACAGATTTATTATAAGTATAGACTAGCGGCCCGCGGCTTTGCCCGCTTGAACTATATGATTATTCATTTAATAAACAGAATTGACTTACAACTATAAAGCTTTCTAATATGATTTTTATTACTTTAACCTGTAATCTTTTAAGCCATCAAAAACATCCTGTAAAAAACCCAAGTCTCGCAGCTCAGTCTTTCTACCGTAAAAAGTTGTGAGATCCATGTAATACCAAGTCGGTTAATCTATTTAGTCTCTACTTAAAGGACCTTCTGTCTTAAGTTATTACAGTAGTTATTATCATGCCAATATTAAAAATATTTTACGTTTTAAACAAATAGATCGACTTGGACATCGCATGAAAACACAACCTATCGAAAGACATAATAGACATCATATTCGGAAGGACTCTGGTGAGGAATTCGGTTGCTGGCCCGTCGTGCTGTGTAGTGTGATACATACTAATAATCAAATCATGCGATGTCCAAGTCGATCTATTTGTTTAAAACGTAAAATATTTTTAATATTGGCATGATAATAACTACTGTAATAACTTAAGACAGAAGGTCCTTTAAGTAGAGACTAAATAGATTAACCGACTTGGTATTACATGGATCTCACAACTTTTTACGGTAGAAAGACTGAGCTGCGAGACTTGGGTTTTTTACAGGATGTTTTTGATGGCATCTCACTTCTTTTTGTAGAGTCCTACTTTTTGGTACCTATCGACAATTATTATTTTCTATTATACAGTAATAATGATTCATTAACTGCAAATGTAACCTTGTAATCCTATACATTTATATGGGATTACAAAGTTATTCATGCAGTTGGTCTATTTGGAAAACTGGACCGAAATTACAAAATATTTAAGTTTTCCCATGATTAAGACACTAAACTCGAATTGTATTCCAAATTTGAAGCTTCTATGTCTGCTAGAAGTGCCTTGGACTTTTGATGATCGGTGAGTCAGTCAGTGAGTGACAAAATTTAGAAACTTTAACAAGTTGTCATTCTTAAACTACTGGTTCAAATTGACTGAAATTTTAAACATACCGTGTTTATATTATGCCTGATTAGTTACTGAAAATTCAGGTTTCTAGTTTTATCCACAACGAAGTTATAGGGGGTCGAAAATGGCCTGAATTGCTTCGAGAAAAGATGGTACGGCTGTGCCGCTGTTTTTTGCTCGACTTGGCGGGGGCACTGCCGTGCCCCCAGATATGGGTTTTTACTACATTATCGTAAATTCTATAAGGATTTTTAATTATATTGAATTACAAAATATGACCAATGTACTTGACCAATGAGGCAAGTAGAGGCGCAGGGGCACAAAGTGTGACTGTAAAACCGACTGGTTGTGGGTTCGATTCCCACTTGAGGAGATGAAATATTTACTTAAATTTATATTTCCATTTCTTCGCTCTGGTCTCGAGGCAAAACGCGGCGTTGAGTTCTACCACTCAACACGCAATGCTTCCAGAATTCGGCAGAAAGTGGGGAACGAAGTGTGTTAACACTAGGTTCCCTCTGCCTACCCTGCTGTGTGCGGGATACAGCGTGAAGCTGACCAATGTGCTTGATATTTATAATAATATACTTTGAGCATTGATACATTCAGCTAATTATTTTATTATATATATATATATATATATAATATAAGATAATTAATATTTTTCATTAAAATTATATAATTTAGCTTTACTTGCAAGAAATCAACGTGACTTATGAATGAGTGAATCGATTTCGATGATTCTTTTTTTATTTGAAAGCCTCGTCCCATCCCGTGTGATCCTATTTCATTTCTGAGAATGGTATCTATGAGAAAATCACCAAGTAAGTCCCACCACTAAGTCTCAAATTTCAATTAAGTATGTGCATTACAAATGAACTAGTATCTTAATATCAACCCAACTGATTTCCATGATTCTTTATGTTAAGTAAATGAATGTAATGTTACAAATATATATATATATATATATATATATTTGTAACATATTAATTATCTTCCTATTTAATTTTACCACAATTTAAAAGAAAAAAATAAATTGAGGCCAGTCGAGGCGCAGTGGCACTAAGTCTGACTGTAAATTGGTTGTGGATTTGATTGACACTTTAGAAAATGAAATATTTATTTAAATTTATATTTTCATTTTAATTTAAATTTATATTTTCATCACTCTGCCGCAACTCAGAACCTACAGAAATCGGCGGAAAGTGGGGAACGGAGGTCTGAACTCTATGTTCCTTCTGCCCCATATGAATTTTATGACACATATTTTTAGGATAATCAGGGCCGTACAGAGCTGTAATCTTAGTATACAGTAACCTCTAAAGAATATATTTACATATTATAGTTAAACGATAAAAAGAATGTGTAATTCCTCTATAGAATATATTATTTTACATTATTTCATAAAAAAACAGGTTTAAACATTGCACATGAAGGTATCCTCGTATAGTATATCTATTTTTAATTACTATCAACACTACAATGTCGATACTAATGTGGTATTATAGTAGGAATCTTCCTACTATTAGGCTTTGAGCAAAAATAAATCAAATATCAAATAATACAATAATATTAGCAAACTCGTGTAAAAGAGCGTACATATAGATGGAAAAGACTATAAAAGCAATGGAATTGTGTCAATCGGGGATCACACCCGCTTCTTCGACGCCCTCGCAGCGTCCTTTTAGATCCCGACGATCCAATTACAGTCACAAACGCCCAGTATATAAGTAGGATTCATCATTTTGAATATTTTTCCGTCATTATGATGAAAGACTTAGACTATTTTTTAATTTGAAAAAATATTTTATTAACTATAAGAATGTTGGTACTCTTTCAAAAGGTATAAGATTTAAAAAAATGCCTAAAATTTACTTTCTTCGCTAGTATTGTAATAACTATTGGTATCTTTTAACGTAAAAATTACTATAAATATTA
This sequence comes from Heliconius himera, assembly GCA_021202915.1. Taxonomy (NCBI): domain Eukaryota; kingdom Metazoa; phylum Arthropoda; class Insecta; order Lepidoptera; family Nymphalidae; genus Heliconius; species Heliconius himera. Next base: position 792,448 of record JAJHJA010000001.1, on the reverse strand, counting down.
AATATGCTCAATTGTATATGTTATAATTATGCCCGTAGCGTTTGGCGCTCCATTCTCTCTGACTACCCTGCTAGTTTAGATTTTTTAGTTTTTCTCAATTATATAGTTACTAGAGGGCAGGGGCACAAGGGTGTGACAAAGCGTCGTTGTGGGTTCGGTCCCCACGCGCTGGATTGAATTATAATTTTACAATATTTTCACACCAAGTTTTCTGACACCAAGGGGAGAACGCAGTATCATACATTAAGTTCCCCGTATCTACCCTGCTATCGGTGGTGCAACGATACAGCTTGAATCTGGTTTTAACTTTATGGATCGATTAAATATGTGCCGTGTGATCCCGGCCTAGAATAGGATCATCCAGGTACTGGTGGTGTCATAAGAGGTGACTAAAGTACATGTGGTCACTAAAGTACATGTGGTACATGGGCAGACTCGACCGGATCATTACCACCCTCGGCATTTAAAACCGGCGTGAAGTAGTGGCTTTATGCCACTGCGTTTCGCATCAGGTAATGCCGGATTCCGGCGCTCAACCCACCTTAAAGGCCGGCAACGCACCTGTAGCTCCTCTGGTGTTGCACGGGGTCGTGGACGGTGGTAGCCACTTACCATCAGGTGATACGAACGCTCGTTTGCCTTGTCATTTTCCATAAAAAAAAACTAAATATTTAGGAAAAGTTTGCCAAAATAGTTCTTAAATCGGTTATATCGTTTCTGAGATTATCGTGGACAAACACAAAGTGACAAGCTGATCTACTTCTATAACATTCATTAAATGTCCGTAATAAGATTATTTTTAAATATATCTTCCATGTACAGACACCGATGAGTTACGATTTTATAGGAAGTGTCGATAAGGTGTGTGTTTTTTTAAACATTCAATTGTGCGCTGCAAACATACATTATAGGTATATTAAAAAACAGACATAAATTGTATTAAGTAAATAATTCCGCAAAGCCGCAAGCGGGTCGCTAGTGCTAAGTAAACTAATAACCGGCTTGAACGGATCTCATAATTTTTTACGGTAGAAGAACGGAAGTGCGATACTTGGTTCTCGTTTCTTTTTGTAGATAGACGTACTTTTTTCCTTTACAACGACTACAAGTGCGGCCCTTTCAGATGCCCGTAAATAATAAATGTAAAATTTAAGCTTGCTAGTAATTAGTATAGCGTATTTTGCCCCAATTATAAACAACCTTTAGGACGTCTGAAAGGAGTAAAGACTCATGTATACATTGTTTACATTATTCTTAAAAACATATTTATAAACGAGCGTTTCTTACTTTAAACTACGTGAGCGTGTACTTTAATTTGGCGCTATCTATGAAAGTAGGACCTACTTTCAAGTGCCTACAGTCTTAACTACATTAGACTATTAATCCTAAAAAATTCAGCTTTGCTAAAGTGACGTAGGTCTGGGGGCCCTGGGATACAGTCTAATATTCTTGATAAAGATTTGTCAAAATCGGTACTTTCAGCCTAGCTCATCCCCATAAGTTAATATTATTACATTTAAATTTACAATTGCAGGTAGTATAAATTAGAACAAATACATATATAAAATTACCTAATAGTTAAGAATGGCCACCACACATGTATTACTAATGTTCTTTTACGCACTTTAAGATAAAACATTTTACAATAAAAGTCTATGGCGGTCACGGTCTCGTAGAATATAAAAGCTTTAACGCTGCCACGGATTTATTATTCATATTGACTCGATTGAACGGTCGTATTCCTTTGAGGAATGTTCTTATCTGTAAAATATTATTAACCTACCAACTTATAGTTATGAAAATCGAATTGTTTTTTTTTATTTGTTAAATTAGAAATTGAAATAAAACGGTAATAATATGATTTTATAATAAATAACGCCCCCCGTGCGGCTACGCCCGCTTGAAATAGACATGTGTTAAGTGTATTTAAGAAAAAACCAAGGCTTCTGTAACAATTTCACGATGGCGAGGGGGAAACACATTATAGGTTTCGATGATGCGGCGAATAAAGTTAACAAACTTAAGTTTGTTGGTATATGCATTTATATTGTATGAAATTAACTTCAAATATAAGTTTGTAATTATTTTTTCTATGAAATATTTAAACGTAAAAACTGAGCCACCAGAGCTCTCGACGCGTGCCCTAACGAAGTCAAATCCCAATTTGAACAGCTCAGAGACGAGTCTTGGGTTGGTCGACTCGAAGGGCTCCCTCCACCGTCTCAGGCGTTCTGGGCGCTTTCGACTGACGACACCGAAAAGTGTAAAGGCGGAATGCCTCGCAGATAGTTTAAAGTCACTTATGGAAAGTGGACTCCGAGGTCCGAGTCCGATGGAAGAGTGAGCTTTGATGCCCCTGACCGGCGAATTGGTTCGCTCCACAGATGTAGACGAGGTTAAGTCCATTTTTAAGGACCTTAACCCCAAAAAGACCCCGGGGACCGACAAAATCAAAATCTTTGTTGGTCTTAATCTTAATTGTTCTTCTAGCAGGCTGCTCTTTCGTTAACGAGTGGAAGGTAACGACAGTCATAGGCATTCGCAAACCTAACAAACCCGCCAACCGGAAGGTAACTCTAGCTACAGACCTATCAGTCTCATTAGCAGCTTAGGGAAAATTTACGAAAGAATCATCTTCAGTACATTAAAAGAAATAGTCGAAACAAAACAAATGTTCATCAATGAACAGTGAGGCTTTAGATCACACCACTCGGCCATACACCAAGTTCACTGGCTAACTGAACACGACATTATTTGTATTGTAAAATCTTACTTCGTTCTAAATTTTATAACTGTAAGTCTACGGGTAGTACACTATAGGTTCTGATTAAGCGGCGAATTGATCAAAATCTCATCTTATATCTTTTGACTACAACGTTGTATTAGAAGATTAATTTCTGGGCTCCATGAAACGTATACCCATGAAAAATATACCTGAATATTTGCTAATTAGGTTAATTTAATTTTTATATTTTTAGTATAATATGTTAACGAAAGCTTGCCAGAAACTAATAGTGAAAACTGCATTTAAATCGGATAAGCCAAGGTCTGAGATTAGCGATAACAAACGCACAGACTAACAGACAGACGAAATTTTTAAAAATCATTATTTTGGGTTCTAGTACATTAATAAGGACCTTTATTAAATTAATGACATTTTTTTCAATATCTTCCAAGTGCAGACACCGATCCGTTACGATTTTATTATAAGTATAGATATAGATGTAGATTTATTCGAGTTTTACTTTTACATAAAACATCTATCTATAATACAAAAAAATATTGCTTATGTTAAACTAGAAAACATTATTTACACATTCTTGTTTAAGTGAAAAATAGGTGTGTACATATTATTTTATGTACTTACGGACGTTGTGTGACCGCACAAAAACAGCTGGAATTGAGCAACATACTACATTGTAGTAAAATGATGATATCAATGCATGCCTACTGTAAAAAAATAAAATTCGAAGCATTTTTTCTATTAAAAAAAGAATTGAATCATTGCACTAAATAAAAAGTTGATTTACATTTTTACTGGAAGATAATTGTTTTTAAATAAAAGTATCAACGTGGTGGTGCTGAACTTTTGAGGTTTCACACCACTACGTTGATACTTTATACTCAAAAAAAAACTCTTATAGAATAACATTGTTATCAGTCTGTCCAGTGTCTACCCGCCTGTCTGTTTGTCTTACTTTCTAATTCTACATAGTTGTATCATGTATGTAAATATAAAGAGTAATATTAAATTATCCGGCGACCTTGCTGCCTGTCTTTATTGTTTCATAAACATATCTATCAGAAACGAAATCATGTTAGCGTAAATTCCATATTATTTTGTTAAAGCATAATATGTTTAATATGTAAGAATCAATTCATAAGACTCCTCAGTCCATAATTATTATTATCCATAATTTAGTACCCTAATGAGAATATTTTTATTCACCAGTTCGCGACCTTTCCGCATGTGATTCTGATATACAGGGACCGCCTTTAAATTTAGTTACTTTAAACGGTATCCGACTTGTAATTTCATTTAAATATGTTGTATTACCGTTGAAGTTTAATCAAATATATTATAGTAGTACTATTTGCAAAAGTAGCCGATAGAAATTTCAGAAAGACAGACTTTTAAAATATCCCTTGCCATATTCCTTGTATGCCACAATTAATTGGGTATCACAAAAATATAATTTAGTAGTATTATGAATAGGAGCATAAAATCACGAAAACTATGATTATTTGGTAGCATATGTAATATTTACAGTTAGAACACATTACACTACACTAGCGATCCTAGCGGTGATTTGAAACGTGGTAGTCCTTATTGCCCTGCATTGTATTAGCAATTTAGCAGTATCAATTAATATATTTTAAATTAAATATCTAAGTGGTATTTGTTATTCATATACTAAGAATATTTTAAATGCTATATAAAAATAAAAACAATTTTATTATCTATAATAAAGATATAAAATTATATTTTGTTATCTATAATACAGATAAAAAATATTTATATATTGTAAATAAACTGTATTGAAGTTAGGGATGCTCAATGTTAGAAAAACATCGATGTTGACATCGATATTTTGTGATGTTTATCGAACATCGAACCTAAAGCATTGATGTTCGATAAAAATCGAAAGAAAAACATCGATGTTAACCAACATCAATATTTTTTTCACATATAAATAATAATAATAAGAAGTGTTCTTATAAAGGTTCCTTTTTCCCTATAGGTACGGAACCTTAACAACTACAATATCACACGACATTTCAATTAAAACGAAAATCAAATCAATTCAAAATTTAAAGCATTAGGGCGTCAAAACACATTATATTAAATTTAGTAAATATATATAATAAGTTTAGTAATTAGTAAAAATAATAATGTTGAAAACACGTGTACGCGATTAAATACCGATTATGTGGCCCTTTTTTAAAAGCGACATGCCCACAAAGTTGAAAAGCAAAGTTATGAACACCTGCATATTCCCTACACTAACATTCGCCTGTCAAATATGGAAGTTTACTAGGAAATCTAAAAACAAGATCGTAATAAGTCAAAGAAGTAGGGAAAGAAGCATTCTGAAGATTAAAAAAATTAATAAAATCCGCCATACCGTTACAAGACAGAAAAGCAAAGTCATTGACGCTCTTAGCCACTCACAGAAATTAAAATGGCGATGGGCTGGACATGTAGCCAGACTTACAGATAATCACTGGACCATACAGACTACATCTTGGTAAGGACCATCGGGCCAAAGAAAAAGGGGCAGACCATATGCGCGCTGGGCAGATAGCCTCACTAAAATAGCAGGTACTCACTTGATGCGACTAGCAAAGGACAGAGAAGGCCTTTACCTTCCGTTGAGAGGGGTTCTTGCATATACAAATCCATCAAGAGATAAGATGAAAGAAAAAATGTAAAGAGTATAATATAAAAAATAAAAAATATATATATATAAACATATATGTATATAGTATATATAATATTTAAGTAACATGTGCATGTTATCTTTTGTTTACTCTCCAATTTTCAAACTGTACTTTAGCAAGAAATAAAAGGCTTTTTATTTATTTTATTTATGTGACCCTGCTAATATCGATGTTACGATGTTTTATTGAATGCAACATCGATGTTAAAATATCGATATTTTTACTGTTAACATCGATGTTCATAGTAAGTCGATTATCTTCGGGCATCCCTAATTGAACTGTATGGTGTGAATGACAAGGAAATACATTATAAATATATTATTACCGTTTGGGTATATGTGTTCTGTGTACATTAGTCAACAAACAGTACACTTATGTATGTTTCAACTTTAAACAAAATTTGTGATAAAAATGAGTTTATACAAAGCCAGGTAATTTTAATAACTACAAATCTATTACATATTAACGCTAACAAGTACAGTTACTATTCTTGTATTAATATTGTGGATTTGTAACATACAATATTATATGTTATAATTTACCAATATATTATTAGTTTTAATCCAGTGTTATAAGGCCAGAGGCCTAGCAATAATTAAACTTTCAAATTCTTATTGCGAAACAAAATAATATGATATAAAATAAATTCAAGTATGTAAAATATAAACCAAAAGTAAATCAGTCATTTGAATTTTTTAAATTAAAGCATGAAAAATATACTTTAAGAGTTATTTTCAATGCAAAATAAAGCTATTTAATAATTTACAGGATTAAAGTATTTGAGAATATTCTAAATGGAGATGTAGTAAATATTGAGCAACTTCAGAAATCAGCATTCAATGGTAATATTATTGACCACATTCTTGTCCATTTTTATAAAATATGACGTATTTAAATCAATTAATTACAATTATAATGTAAATGAAGATTTTGCCTTTAGGTGTGCCTGATGAGAAAGGTTTACGATCCCTTGTATGGAAAATTTTACTCCATTATATACCTCTTGATAAAAGTGCTTGGGAGAGTACATTGCAACAAAAACGGCAACTTTATCAACAGCTTATAGGTAAAAAATAAACTGTCTAATTTTAGGAAGGTTTAGTTAGCTTTAATGTGTTATTATTATAAAATACATTACCATTTGAAAATATTGTGGTGTAGTGAGACAGCAGCAAACTGTAACTGCTCTTGATGATCCACCACTCGGGCACGGCTATTATTTTTACCTTCTTTCTCTGGTAGACATACACATAGCATTGAGTTCCACCAATCTACCCAATATAAAAAATCATATATGGTTATATAATTACTGTTTTTTAGAGGAAATTATAGTATCTCCAGGTGGGGGTCCAACTGACCATCCACTCAATATTAGCCCAGATAGTTCATGGGATACATACTTCAAAGACAATGAAGTTTTGCTGCAAATAGACAAGGATGTCAGAAGATTGTGTCCAGACATATCTTTTTTTCAATCTGCAACTGATTATCCCTGCCCAGAGGTGAGTTAGTTCATTTGTATGCTTTTAGGCCATTGTGTTAGAGCAGGGGCTCCCAACTGTTTCTTGATCAAGGACCACTTGTCTATCATTCTTGGTAGCAAGGACCACTATACTATGCATATAGTTATAGTAAAAATGAACTGTGATAATCAAACAGAAACTTTGCCTCACCATCCCCAGTCATAAAATTAAAATAGTTCACGGACCATACTTAAGCTTCTGCAGACCACTGGTTAGGAACCAGTGTGTTAGAGCATCTGATTGTAAATGGGCTTGTGGGCTAAATCCCGGCTGGGGGAATTTATTATATTTAAAATTATCTTTATTTCCCCACTTGTGGAGACAAAGTATGATGTCATGTTCCATCACTCAATAACACAAAGTCTATAAAATTGAATGAATGGAACATAGTGTCTCAACACTAAGATTGCTACATGTAAGAAAAAACATAAACCATGATAATGATGATATTCTTTCTACAGATTGTTAACAGTAATGGAGTTAAACGCCTGCATAAACGAGTTGAACAATCAGTTCTCAAGTATTCAACTTTGGAACGTAAAGGAATTGGTGTTGCAAAGGTAATTTTATAGTAAATTGCCAATAGCAAATTGCATTTGTGACTGTTAGTGTGATGGTTGTGGGTTCAATTTCTCTTTGGCCAATTGAATTATTATCATTTCCTCATTTTAGTGACAAGATAAAGTGGCATTGAGTTCCACCACTCAACACTAAGTCTTCGCTTTATAAAGATTTACAATACATGTTTTCGAGAAATATTAAATATTAAATTGTATTAAGATCTTATATAGAATACTACAAATTCAATATATTTGTCACATGCAAATGAATTTATATTCAATGCCTATGTTACATGATCTTATCTTGTTATGGCCTAATAAACATGGATATTAAATTTAATTCAGTATTATATGTATGTATTATATATTACGTAATATCTATTTGTAGTCAAATTTTAAGGCCAAATAATTAAAGAAAAATAAATTAATTTTATTATTGGTAAAAAAATTCTGACCTGACTGACTGACCAAATGTTAAATGTGTGTGTGTGTGAATGTGGTGAGCTATGACCAGAATGAATAAAGGGTCAAAAGATCATGAAATTTATGTGAAATGATTTATGGCTAGCGCTTTAAACGTAAACAGAAGTATTAAATAATTTAAGTTAAAAAAATTAATAAAAGAGAGAAAGATTATATTCATGAAAATTATGTTTATAGAAAATTTATTTTATAGAACTATAAAATGATTGGTCTTTTGAAACAATACATGATGATAAGTAGTTTTGTTTTAAGAAAACGAAACTTTTTAGTTATATTAGGATATACAAATTTATCATATTTTATTTTTAAACAACTATTATTAACATTTGCAGCTAATAGAGAATTAATAATATTGTATGTAGATTGGCCGGTTTTTGTAATGTCCTCATTTATATTTGTATATTTTACCATATTCATTAACAAATATTCAAAGTTTGGCCATATTTCGCAATGCCGTTAGCCGGTTTATTATTTTAAAATAGATGAAATATTTTTGTTAGCTTTATACGGTATCCCGCAAATAGCAGGATAGATATTTAAAGTTTTACTCCACATACTTAAGAAAGAAAAATACTTAATAAGAAAACATATACATTTTTTATAAAATAGCATTCTTCCTTGCGAAACGACAATTTCTAAGTAATTATATTTGGGTAGCTGAAATTTGTAAAAATCAACGCACAGCAATAACTTGTGTAACAAGCGAATATCGACGTGGCTCGATGAAAACGTATGGCTTGGTTGGTCAGAGCGCTTGGACGGGTTCCAAGGAGCGCGGGTTCAAATCCTGCTACATTATTTTTTATACGTTTTCTTTATAAGTATTTTTCTTTCCTAAGTATGGAATAACACTTTAAAAATGTAAAAAAAAATATGTTTCTTATTTCCCCTTTTTAGTTGAGCAACGAAATTCGTCGCAGCGACAATATAACAAGTGGCGACTACACCCCTCTAAAAGAAGGTTGTGAGGCTCATTGGGAAGTTGTGGAGCGTATGTTATTTCTCTATGCAAAATTGAACCCCGGACAGGGATATGTGCAGGGCATGAACGAGATCATTGGACCCATTTACCACACCTTTGCATCAGATCCTAATAAGGAGTACAGAAGTAAGTACACTGGAACATTTTACTTATATTTTTATGATACAATTTAAAGTAAGACTTTAAAGTTTAAAACTGTCTTCATTTATAAACTTTCTATAAAGTGCATCTCGTTACTTTTTATTTTAATCACTTTTAAATTTGATATTATATTTGTTTTTTAACCTCTGACTGCAACATGAATCATAATTTAAAGGTGAAGCGCGTTATCTTATGAATTTTATTCAAATATATTTTCATAATAAATCTGTGTTTATAAATATCTGATTTCTTAGTCTGACCTTCAACTGCCAATATAATTGAGATATTAAAACAGATAAACATTAACAGTCAAATATTTATATGTCAAATATAATTGCTGTCTTCATGTTAAAGGTCATTGTGGCGGAGTGGCACAGTGTTTGAATGTAAACAAAAAACTGTAAATTCGATTACCACTAGCAATTAATTATTTTCATTTTATCGCTCTGGTAACAAGACAAAGAGTTTTGGTGCGGTGTGGACGGTGCGTGGGGAACGGAGTGCCTTACCACTGGGTTCCCTTTGTCCTACTCTGATATATGCGGGATATGGCATAAAGCTAAAAATAAAAATATTTTATCTTTTCCTTAATTTATATAAGTCAATTCTCATCATCTCTAAACCATGTGAAAAGTAAAAAAGACTAACAAATTAATTTCATAAATATAAATCCTTGCTCTATAGTTTAAACGACACACTAATATGGAAAAAAGCGCACCCAATCTTTTTTATTACTTTAAAATGCATCAAACAACTGACAATGTGACTATCGTGAGATAACTCACATTGACGTAACAAAGCTATAAGATCATTACTTAACCTAAATGGATGAAAATGATAGTAGGGACGGGCACATAGTATGATGTAGCAACAACATTCTAATTTATCTATTATTGTACTATCAACGTCCAAGTGGGATACGAATCGTCTCACCCTCGCTCAGTCTATTTTTTTACGTTTTCTGTTACCATGGGCATATCTAGAGGTACTTTTCTCGGGGGAGGGGGTCGGTCTTAACTTCAGTTTTAAACTGATCTCTTTTTTTTTGGTAATAATTCTGGTTCTGGAATAGGGTTTTATGGGGTGGGTGTTAGGGTCTTTATACAGTATGTTTATATTATAGTACTGTATAGACAAGAGAAAAAAAATCGTATGTAGTGTGAGCTGTTTCTTTTTGCTTGACAATTCTAGTGACTCAATAAAGTGAAAGGTCTAGAATCGAATATCGATACCATTAAAATAACATAACAAAACTATATGTATATGACAGCATATCAAGGTATTAAGTTTATTCAAACAATTAAGTATATACTCGTGGGATTATTTAATAATAATTTTCACATTAGGATAGGTATTTTAAAAGTAATATTTTACAAAGAAATATTTCAAGTTCGGTATATAATAACGTGTTTCATATACTATGAAAGTGCGTCCTGTTCTCGTAGCAATTTCGAAAAGTCTCCTCTTGCTGATGAACGACGTCGTTCTTCTTTTGCTGGAAGAAATGGAATTAAAATTATTAATTCTCCTGAGGATGCATCGAATCCACAACCGTCGCGATTACAGTATTACACTGTGCCACTGCGCCACGACGGCTTCTTTTTCCCATGTAGTACCTAATACTTTTGTATTCCTTATTTGCAGAGCATGCTGAGGCGGACTGCTTTTTTTGCTTTACGAATCTGATGGCTGAAATCCGTGATTTCTTCATTCGCACGCTGGATGAGACCGAAAGCGGAATTAATTATAAAATGAGCAAACTCAGTGAATGTGTGAAAAAAAATGATCGTGCCATATGGGATCGTCTCGAGAAGCAAGAGTTGAGACCTCAATATTATAGTTTTAGGTATTTTTTTAATATCACATTTGAATACTATTCCGTTCCACATTGATGCTTCGCTCCGTTCTATGTGACTACCCTTCTGGGGATAAAGCGTGAAACTAAGTTATTTGATTACTTACTATTCTAAGGCATAACTAACAAGGATAATCCACGTTGAAGCCTCTACATATACTTACACAATTATATATTTATAAAAGCATGAAGCTTTTTCTTCAGAGCAAGATTGAAAGGGGAACCTAGTGTCAAGACACAATATTCCCTAAGCACCCCCAAATATTAGCGACATTGTGTGCTGAGTAGCGAAATGGGACGTCGCACATTGTAAACCGGAACGAGAAATAGAAATAATGAATTTCCCCGTTGTGATGGAATCCACGACGATCGCGTTTACACTTGGACGATGTCCCTCTGCACCACAACGGTTTCATATAGTTATATATCTATATATAAAATGAAAAATTTTCCAGTCTTGTTTATATTATAATAATGAATATTTTATATTTTGCTTATTTCCATAACATACTTTAAATATATAGCGTTTTCTAAGCTACATAGTTGATAGGAACATATTATACAGAAAATACCAACAGCTTAAAATATTTTCTACTATTAGAATAAACATGTGTTCATTCATTGAATCTTTGAAATTGAATATTGATGAAAAAAGGAATTTAACTTCTTAAGAAATATAAGTGATAAATAATTTTATTACAGATGGCTGACTCTCTTACTGTCTCAAGAATTTTCGCTGCCAGATGTTGAAAGGATATGGGATTCATTGTTTGCAGATCCTCAAAGGTTTACCTTCCTTATTTACATTTGCTGTGCCATGATCTTGTAAGTACTTTGATTTTTTAACTTTGCGTACATGAAATTAGTGTTAAAACACTCTTTTTTTTTCATTTACAGTATGATGTTGATTAGAAAATCTCTGTAGTAGACCAGGGAAATTAAATCAATTTAAATGTCACATGTTTTGATGTGTTCTATATTTTTGTCACATAATTTATTATTTCTGTGTTTTGTTTTCTACATTATTTTTTTTTTAATTGTTGTTAAATCTATTGCCTTTTTTTTATGTATATGTACAAATTTTGTTTTATTCTTAAATCTTATTAAATTAAATAATAAAGACATTATTTATTGAAATAATAAATAATGTAAAAATAAACTCGTAGTGCAAATTGTCTGTCTGAAATTAATATTATACTGCAATTTGTTTTTTTTTTAATAATTTGTGTACTTTTCATGTTATGTGTATGTTATATTCTGTTTGCAGGTATATAAATGCAGTTATTTCAATAAATGAATCCCCCACAGCCATTGTATATGTTGTTAGATACTTCCTAATTAATTATTTACAAAACAATAAACATTTAGATTTTAATACTTTTTTCAGATTAGTAAGAGATAATTTACTGAGTGGTGACTTCGCATCGAACGTAAAGCTACTACAGAATTTCCCTCCAATGGACGTGTCGTTGATATTGAACAAAGCAGTCGAAATATCTAGTAGATAAAATGTTTTTTTTTTATTTGGATAACGTTAAATAAGACTTTTAGCATAAATATTTACTTATAGACTATAATTGAAAGTGTTCTGATAGTGTTTTTTAACTAAAAGTTCAACATGTTTCTATGTAACATTATCCTGATAAAATTTAAACGGTAATAATTCTTTTAAAACTTTACTAAAGGGAGAAGTAAAAAATAAAACCATTTATAAAGCAAAATATATTAAATTGATAACTTTATTGTAATAAGTACAATTAGCATATAATATTTTTGATATTTAATTACATATTGTATATTAATTTAAGAACTATTTTTTCTTAAAAATACGGCCTATGAACATATCTTTACTTATTTACGCAGTAACAGGTACTAGGTAGGCATCAAGGCTATTGAGAATGTAACATTTCGGACCTGGACACAAATGTAAAAAGAATGCTATATGTTTTTCTGTTACAGATATACACTTATTTTGGATTGTCCGTCAGTTTCGGATACTTTCGGTCACAGATAATATTGGGTTCTTGAGAAATTTATTTTTTGAATAATCTATTATTGACAGCTATTCTTGTAATATTGTCAGTTGTTTTGTTGTTTGTGATATTTGTTTTTCTAGTAAGAAAATTTCGCACGCCCACATACTATAAACTAGCCGGCCATGTCAGGCAAACATACTTTTATTACAATTCTCATTTAGACCCCGCCCATATGCGAAGTTATCCGAAACTTTTATGTCGTGGATAGTTTTTATTCCGCATAACCTTGATCGGCATGGTGTGCATAACAAACACAATGTATTTGTTGTCGCTAAAAAATAATTTCAATGAATCAGTTTATATGATTCTTCCTTAAGATCTTTTTAGACTTTACATTATTTGTAGTAATAGTAATTGTTATAGACAATAGTATGTACTGTTGTATAAAAAGTTATTATTGCTTTTTATAGACTTAATTATTATAAGAATGAAAATTAAATATAAGTTTTATTAAGGACTTTAGTTACTATAAGGCCAATTTGTTTTTTATTGTGTATACTCAAAGTTATACATTAGTTTATAAAAACACTGTCCACGTAAAATAAACTGTTCACTTTACAAAATTATAACATAATTAAAAATAAGGATATAATATAAGTCACTTAGTAATTCTCACATTACTTTACTCTTTTTTATTACTTTGTCAATAATATTCCTTTCTACGCCTGTGACACCTTTCGTAGTATAAGATTGTGCAAGACAATACAATAAAATGAGTTAAAAGTGAACGTCATACAAGACTTACGCTCTCCATATTAGTTTCATCACGCATGTTTTCTATTTTTCTGACTGATCCCATATTCTGGCCACAGCTACTCACATTTGTGACTTAAATCTAGTGTGACGTCTCATATTTAGAAATTTTGCACCTGAAATTATTTAATTAAAACAGCAAATTCGATATAATATTAATGTTAAATATTTTTTTATATGTGAAAAAAATCACGAAATTTAGGTCCCTTCTCCATCTCTTGATACGCTCCGTTGACCACTTACCTCCCCTTAATGTGTGACCTTATTAGTAGAGGTCCTCTAACAAATAAAATCTCGATAGTTCGATTAAAAGTCCCTTATAGTTATCGTCAGTTTTATATTTCTAGAATGTGTTGCAAATGCGGCACTAGTAAAATTATTTCGAATTTAGTTTCGGTAGAGAGAGGAGCTCGAATAGTGGAAGCGAGCGTTAATGTCCGTTTGGAGAGCTTTTTAAGCCTAGCCAAAGATGATAATTGCCTTCTACAACATATAATTAGATATTATAACATTATAGATTTACATTAATAGAGACAGCTGCCTTCGCCTGCACATTCCAGAGTAACCTCTAAATATTATGTTTATGTTGTCTGATGATAAATAATAACCTAGATCGTGAGTCCCCGGATGTTGAATATTATTTAATCAACCGTGACTTATGGATCATAACAATTATGACTAATTATAAGGAAAGATTTAAATTAATTATGATGTTTGAATTTAAATTTATAACGAAGTTTATTTGAAATATAGTTTCATAATAAACAATGAAGAGTAGGTAGGTATAAATTAATACGAGCTCCTCACCCTGCAAAGCGATCGCTGTACTAAGCTCTAAGGATTCCACGGTACGATGATCGATGATTCTCGCTGCACCGCGATACTGTGGTATACTTAGAAGCTTATTAATATTTCTGTTGTTTCTTTCTGTTTTTTTTTTAATTTATGTTGTAGTATAAAAAAAATATGTGACTTGTGTTTTTAACATTTTTTTTTGTATTGTAAAATAAATATTTCAATGTTATATGTACATAATACATCTTTCATTTAGACATAAACTAAATTACTTTCTTGATTTTTTTTATTCGTATATTTTTAAATGTATTATACAAATGTAATAAAATAATATATGTATTATAATTTGATCTTTTCTTTGTTTATTCACAATATGAAATTATCTCATCAATGTAATGATATATAAAAGGCGTTTCTATGGCTAATTGGCTTATTTTTTCAAGACAACCTCGTTATATAAAAAATTTTATGAATATTTTTTTATTTAAACAGCAACTTATGTTGTGTATAACATGACACACACTCGCAAATATGTAGTGGATTATATTAAAACAGTTAACGTGATATTAATATAGTCTACGTAGCTCCTTTTTCGATAAATTGACTATCAAACACAAAAATATTATTTCAATTCGAAGCAGTTCCTGAGATAAGCACGTTCAACCGAACCAAATCATCAGCTTTATAACATTAGTATTGATTAATTTATGTATTGTGTTTTCTAAGTTACGTTCATGAGCTATGACGAATGATAAGAATGCTCCGTTATCAAATTAGCTGTATTTCACATAAGTTATTTAAATTATATGAAATAATTTAATCAAATTACAAAATGTATACATTAAACAACTTACAGTAACTTTACCCCGGAAATAGATTCGATAATTATTCCGTATGATACAATACTATCGATTATTTTTATTTAATATGTATATTTTAATTAATTAAAAAAAATTAAAAACGAAAAGAAACTTAAGACTCAGCACAAGTAAAACAAATATATATGAAGATAATGTTAAGCACCAGTACCATGAAACGAATTTTGATTAAACTGAAATTGAAAAAAAATATGATGATGTAAAGTAGATACCAATAAAATTTGAATAAAAGAGCCTGGGTTCTACATAATTGATGGCGTTTGGAAATGAAGAGGGAATAGACAATTAATACTAGAAGTATTTTTCATGCTGATTAAAAAAATATAGTATGATCCGGTAGTAAACAGTTAGCTTAGCCAGAGCCCTTTCATCTGATACCTCATTTGAACTAGCCGCTTTAGTACCAAATTTTGCCCCCTTTTAAATTTATTATTTTTTAGGATTTAACCACAGATGTATAAATTTCAGATTTTTTCCTGAATAAGTATGACCTGTAGATGCTAGCTGCCAAATTAATAGGTAGGTAATTTTGATTCCCTGTGTAAGTAAATGTAGAAATACAATTTAAAAATAAATCAAGGGTCCCTAGATCTGTGGTTATAGTTCGAATATCTCCAAGCGTTCCTGAGGTAAAGTTTCCTTTTTTCCTTAAAAGCTACGAAACCCTAAAATTTGATGTCTGCCCACAGTGGCTCAAAATTGTAGGACAGTAAACCGTTCACGGTGTTTAGGCATAACTCACAAATTAAAGACGACAAGGATCTTCACCTACTATTTTTTTGGATCTACAAACAAACTTCCTGTTTGTTCTTCCTCAGATTCTATTTAGTGCTCGATTCGAACCAATGCCCAGAATAACTAATTTACCAAGGCCATCAACTTCACGACAAGGGATGGATTTTATTACACTTAAAGAGACTAGACGAAGACGAAAAAGACAGAATGACATTGAGAAAACGTATGATAGCTACTGACACTCCCCAGATGGATAAGATAGAAGAGAAAAGGCAGAAGTAAAGGGACTAAAGTAAGTGAAAAATATTGATATTTTTAAAGATAAAAAACCAAAGAAAGATGAGGAATTGGAGAAAATAGTAAAATGACTGTGACGCTGCCGTTCCCCAAGGCTGTATGCTGTCTCCTACGCTGTTTCTTCTGCATATCAATGACATGTTAGTAAATATTAGCATTCATTGTTATGCAGACGATGGCGCAGTAGACGCCGTACGCCTCGACCGTGCATATATTTTTCTAATAAACTAAACTGACCAATGTCGAAATAAACTTGTGTCTTCTATTATGGCATCCCTCGTGAATGTTTCTTCAGGAAGGAACTTGGTTGGAAGACACAAATTTGAGCGTTAACCACTAATAAAGTCACATATCTAGTATCGCCAGTCTGTCAAAATACTCCCCTTTTAGCTGCGCCAAGTAACAGCATATTAAGCCTTTATGTTTCGAGTGACTTCCAGTATCGCGATTATCTGGAAAGCAACGTCAAGTTGGCCTTTTTTAGCCAGTGGATCATCTCGGGGAGATATATTTTTAAGGGATAGCGACGACGATTTCCACACCTTTGCCATAAAATCTTAAAGTAAATAAATAGTCGACCCGACTATGTGCTTATTTTAATAGTAACAAATACAGTTTGTGTTCCTAACTAGATTTGTAAGTTAAATTATTACCTACTAAGTTTGTTTAGTAACTGTTGAAAGTAAATTATTAAATTTTACATTACTATAGTTTTATTGAACTTAATTTCTATCAATAAATATTTTAAAATGTGCAAAACGCTCTAGACTGGTTCTACCTTTTTTTGTAATAAGTATATGACAAAACTACGGAGTGATTGTTTTCATATCTATTATTTTATAAAAACATGAACTAATATTACCTAGATTACCGTTGTATGAATGGTCCTTTGTGTCAAATTTACTTTGTATCATTTCATGAGGGTAACTTTGACAGATTACAAAATCTAAATTTTCTTCTATACTGATGTATTTTAAAGGGTTTATGTGAATGAAAATGAATGAGGGAAAAGTATTATGAGCGACTAATTAAACAAAAACACTTTTGCAATGTGCTTTAAATTTTAAGATATAGTGTAAAATATCGCTCGTATGTATCAAAGTTACCCAGGTGGACTGTATAAATTTTGTACTTTAAATGAATAATTGAACGTAAATAAAAAAAGATTATTTACAAGCAACAGACACTAAAAATGTGATCTTTGTGATTTTTTCTCTCTGACAGTTTCTAAGTTAATAACTTGGTCAACATAATTTTAATTTTCTATTAACATAAAAAAGAAAGACCTGATAGTACTCTAGCAGCCCAGATAAGCCTTGTGAAAGAGGAATACTTGATGATCTGGACCTAGAGCATCTAATGTAAAACACTAACATCCCTACTATTCTACATGAGATATTTATATAACAGCAATAATTGTTAATGTGATGAGCAACTTCTGTTGACATAAAAACCGTTCAAGGCCAAAAGTGGTCGGACTCGTGTACCAAAGGTTTCGTAAAACTTTCACGATTGTAGGTCAACCAAAAGTAAATTTTATAAAAGTTGATAAACTTGAATTTGCCAGTATAGGCATGTAATCATTTTGCATGAAAAGAAATACAAGTAATTTTGCAATGATTTTTAGGGTTCCATACCTCACAAGAAAGAAACATAATGCTTATATCACTATCATCATCCATCAGGACGATCATTTTTTACAAAGTCGCGTGGATCGGAGGCATCAAGCAAAGAGCAAATTAATATCAAATATCCAGGTCTACTTTAGATAGTAGAAGCAAAGAAAAAAAAAATCAACGCAATCAAAAGATCTTGTGTTGGTTTTGCCGCAACTTGTGAAATTTGTATGAATTTCGCCGAATCAACTAAACCTATAGAGTAGGGTCTACCTATAAATTTGGCGCGAAATCACACTAAAGTAAAGGAAGATATCCGATAAATGGAAATTTATAGACGTATCTCAAAAAAGTCAATATAGTTAATTTCAAAATTATGTTTGCCAACTTTTATAAGTTATATTTTAATAGTTACCTACATTACCTACATTCAATTCATTAATACGAAATTGGTAGAGAACCTGAAACTGGTTGCTAACTCGACTTTCGCTTTTTTATTTTCTATAATATACTCATAAACAAAAAATACCAATAATTGTTTTTTTACAATTATGTGTAATGTAACTTCTCAATTCTTGCAAAATTTCTGGGCCAACAATAAGTAGGTATTGATTACGCTGCAAACTATATAACATGCGGCGAAAACGGAGCATATGAGGCCGTATGTTTTGGTTCGTCAATTTAAATTAGAATTTCGCTTTTTTAGTACCAAGTGATCGTAATATTGATTGTGTCAATCATGGAATGGAATTAAAATGAAAGGAAAAAGTTGTCATTATTACTAGAAAAATGCTGAAATGTGCGATATGCTATGGCCATTTTTTCCCGCCAACGGGTTTAAATATAAGTGTAAGAATAAGGTATTATCATGTCATATATATTTTATTTAATATTTTAATTTTACCTCTTGGAGATCCACAATGCATGTTTGTATACTTTGATTTTTATATACCATCAAAAATACTTATCAAAAAACTTTTTCTAAGAGGTCTACATTGAATAAGCCCAGATTTTTAAAAATCATCAGATTAAACAACTTTCGTTAAGGCACCATATCTTTAATTCTTACAATTTACTGGTCCATTAGAGCTCCACATTAGACCTTTTGATTTTAATATATGGACCAAAAATTTCAAGATACCACAGGGACTGCCATCTATTTGAAAAACTCACCCATCTTTCGATGTTTTTTGGCGTTCCTTCACAAATCGTGGGTCTTAAGTAAAGTATCGAAAGCAAAAACTTGCAAATTTTTTACCGCTATTTCAAACTACTACGAGAAGTGTAGATTTAATTATTCTTTCACACAAATAGGTAGGTATTTGTCCGTTTTGTAAACACTCGAAAAATATCCTAGTTAGTAATTCAAAACTGAATTAAAAGATACTTCAATTATTCACTTTTAATACTTTACATGATCATAATGAGCTCTGACAGATTACTGAGAGCCGGCAGATCAATTCGTTTGGACTGCTATATTTGTGAATTAGAACTGACCATTTTGAAACAATGGACTATCTTTTAAGCTCGAACTTAAAACCACTGAGAGGAGGCAGACATCAATATGACCGTATGCATGAAAGGTACGAGCAATCCTGTGACTTCTTAGTTACATATTAATTAACGAAACACCATTAATAATACACCATTATCCTTTATTATATTAGTAAATTCTTTATTTTCGTCGATTTTAATAAACATGCCAATAATATAATAAAGTAAAAATAATAATGCAGACATGGATTCTATAAACAAAAACAATTCATATTTAAATATTTAATATAAATAATTACAATGTAATCGATTTGTACATATTCATTGATTGATAATAATTATAGAAAGTAAATATTTTATACAAATATAATGTCATTTTAGATTTAGTATTCTGTTACACATCTAATACAATGTAAAGTATTGGAAACGAGAATATACTTAATTTTAGATCTAATATGAAGTAAAATTGAACTATTTTTAATGAAGCAAGCCGCCGCTTTCTCTTTTGACATATAAAACCTTAATGACAGTGTTTTATTAGCAAATAAAAAACATTATTAAGGAAATATATTTGACGTCATTCGAGCACACCGTGCACTATCAATCTTTGAATTTTAACATCGTAGGATTTTTTGCCCAAAGGTTTTTATTGAACGTGACGTGATTATAATACAACGTGGCAGTTTTTAGTGTAATATTCCAGATAAATCAGTTTTTTTTAAATCATCCTTACTTCCTATTTTATTATTTTTTCCATATCAATGAAAAAAAAATGGATGCAGATGCACACATCTTTATGTGAATGTTAACATGTAAGAGATAAGATATAAAAATAGGGAACAATCAGTGCTGTGTCATCTTGAATCAAAAAATAATGATATTATTAAAAGATCGAGCACCAAAACAAAGTAAATTATATTATGATTAAATGAAATAGAATAACATATTTCACATCATATATGAGTATATATTCATATATTGGGTTATGACCATAACTTTCGTGCCTAACACATACGGCCTGTTTTCTACCAATGTAGGATGTTACAATGAAAAATGTGTTTGTTTAAAAACAAATAACTAATTTAGAAAAATACTCTTAACAAATTGTATGCATTCGTTACATTGTAAAGAGATATTTACATAAATTAAAATAATTTACATTACAAAACACGTAAATTAAATACGTGACAAAAGTTGATGGTCACAACATGCTCAGCTTGAAATATTTATTTTTAAAAAGTTCAAGTGGATCTAATTACCTAGAAGATTAGATAAATAAATATTAACACATTATTAAGTCTAACATTTATGTGCATAGTTGGCAACATTGGGTGAAGCAACAACGGAGCGGAATACTTTAAAGGACTACCAAGCGACGCTGCATCTATGGACAGTCGTTGATACCTATTGCACAAGACATTTTATATTATAAGCGCAACGTGTTATGATGTCACGCAAACACTTTTTTTTATCTCTGTTCGACGTAGTTATATGTTAATTTGCTTTGGTTAGCAGTCAAAAATTGTGTTGATTTGCTCATAATTTTAACTAACAGGCCAAAATTTTATTTTAAATTTACTATTAAAGAGTTCAACAATTTTGATTGATTTACTATGCCATTTTTTATACATGTCACAGTGACGATTTCGCGGGTTTGAATCATGCCTATATTCTCGGACGTCATAACAAGTTGCGCCACTTATAATTATCCCATTCGTCACAATGTACTGATCCCCTTATATAAAATGTAATGATAAACATCACACTGTACCGACGGATTGACTTCATTTTCTCATTTCTTACACCTACAAACGAAATCAGATTGGATAATAAAATAATTTAATTTGTTAAATAATTATCAATAACGAATAACCTGAATAATAAATCGTCTTAAATATTACTTTTCTATTTGCCTATCTACTTAAGGAAACATCCATTCACAAGGGAACCTAATCTCATATAAATTTTTCACATTTTCTTAAAAAATCCTATCGAGCCTTCTCATTTTGTCATTCCGAGCACATACCTATCTATAATCATATTATTAATTGATTTATTTATATAATTCTATTATAGCACTATTGTTACAGTTAAAGAATTTTAAAATTGTTGAAATATTAGATAATGTAGTAACAATTTATACAGTAAGTCTGTTCACTATTGATAAATGACATGTTAGGACATATTAAATCTTGTTCAAAATAAACAAGCACCCTACTTGGCCGAATAGTTTACAACATACTGACTTGGCGAGTGCAATATGAAAGATCAAGCTGTACGGTGAGTGAACATTCAAATACAGTTACAATTTGTAAATAGTATATACTGGACAGTTGGGTAGCTAGCAATCAAATTGTGTTTTACAGTCTAAGTGTCATATCCATTTAGGTATAAGGGCTACTATCAAATACTATGGAGGTGCTATGTTTAGTCTATATTGATTAAGCAGTCTTAGTCCAACAAGTCCTATATTTATATAACCATATTAAAACCGAATAAACGAGATCATTACTGCTTTTATATATCAGTACAACCTTCATAACAGCTGACAGTATCCCAGAGACAAATATGAGGTCTTATGTAAGCATGCATAGGTAGAAAAAAAAATATGCACATTACTTTCACTCATATCCCCTAAGCACTAGGTAAAATTAATATATTTTAAGGATTATAATACTTTTTATAAATAAACATATAAAAATATACATTTAAATTATGTTTTAAACATTATTCAACATATAATTAAATCAGTAACAGTTATGAAATAAATTATAATTGAATCATTTGAAATCTTTAAATATAACACTCTTTGCCTTTAATGTTTTCTTTTCTCTCTTCAATAAATAGCTTTTGTTTTGTTGTTTTATACTGCAGCAATCCTGCTGAGATTCTCTTTGAAGTATAAGAAGTGATGATCAATATAAACACTGTGGTGGGCTACTTTTACAAATTTTGTGTTAAATATCACCAGACTAGCTAATCAATTATTATAAATACTCATAGAACAAATTAATAACAGATAAAACAAAAAAGTTACAATTATAAATTATGTAACCCTAAATAATATTTAAAAAAACACGTTATAAAATGTAGGAAGTATGATGCAAAGTATAGACAGACATGTGATGTTGTTTGCAACGTGAATGAACACATATACTGGATATACTTAATGGTACTTCTTGTGGTGGAACATGGGAAGTGATGTAGCACCGAGTAAACACCGAAGTGGGGGGGTTATGCTAATAAAGTGAAGCGTAGCGTTACCGGCGTAGGGAAATTACTGGATGACACAGCATTTGCACTTTTGCTTCTTCTTGATAGTAACATGTTCGGGCTGCAGAGGCTCCTGTGGGGGCGAGCGCTGAACTTCCACTTGCCCCGAACGCACTTCTGGCACGGCAACACCGTTCTTTGTGCCGTTACTCTTCGGGGTAGTCTGCTGCACTGGGCTTGACTTCGTCTGTGCGGGAGGACTAGCCTGTGTTATACAACAATTCTAATTAGAGTAACAAATTATACATTGTGCTTATTTAGTATTAATTACAAATGAGGCCGATGTGGCAGGTAAATGTGAGTTACGAGTTTGATTCAAACTCCAGAACATGAACTATTTTCTTTTCCACGTCCCAGTAACAAGATAATACACAGCGCTAGAATCCTCTGCACTCAAAGAACACACACATCTCAAGGACTAGGCGGTGTGTGGGTAACACCATGTTCTGTCTGCCTACCCCGATACATGTGGGATACAGAGTAATTCTAAAAAAAAGTTAAACAATATAATAAGTTAAATATAAAATCCATTTGTAAATACAATAAACACATACATTGACATTGTTTGCGTGAACTTTTTCCTCTTTTTCATCGCTAATCGGTGACTGGCTCACAACAGGTGGAGTTGGTGTAATTGGTTTACCTCCCTTAATTAGAGAGACAATCTCATCGGCTTCACGGCTTAGGTCGCCATCCGGACGGAACGGATTGTCCCATCCACTTTCAGTGCTGAAAATTATAAGTCATATGTAAATTACTATTGCATGCCCTGTGGTTAATTCTATACAGAATACATGTCGGGTGACAAAACTAACCCTGCCCTAGATCAAACTATACCGAAGAACCATGAAAAACAACCACAGTACAAGTGAAGATTGCACCCACTATCACCTTTAAGCATTGTCAGAAGTAATGTAGAAATCTATAATAAAAAACCTTTGTGGAGTTTTAAAGAGATATAAAAGTATTATTTAATTGTTTTCATCAATTTAATTATTTTTTTCTTCAGCTTCCAGCTGTATGTGTGATGTATGCGGGAGCACACAGCAGAGTAGGCAGAGAGAACCTTGTATTAAGATGCCATTCCCCAGTTTCCGCCAAAATCTGGAGGCATTGCGTGTTGAGTGGCGGAACTCAACGCCGCGCTTTGCCTCGACATCAGAGCGTAGAAATGAAAATATTAATTTAAATAAATATTTCATTTCACACACAACCAGTCAATTTTGCAGTCACACTTTGTGCCTCTGCACCAAGACTGGCCTCATTTTATGACTTACTTTTACTATATACATTTATTAAAAAAATATTTGGCATTGTGGTCAACAGATGTCAATAATATAATTGGGCAATGTATCATTGACAGAAGCAACTGAGGTCACTGAATGTTTCCATACATAAAGGTTGTGTAATGTATAAACATACAACAATGCAACTAGGTAAGTTCAGTATTGTCACAAACTATCCTGTTTAGATAATATGACATCACCTCTCTATTATCATAGTATATTCATCAGAGGAAAACATATTTCTAAATGTGCAATTTACTACCCCATAAATTTAATATGTAAGCTTTGTATAAATTAAATACAATATCTTTAAGTATATTGTAAATTGCAAGTACATATATTTTTTATAAATTATATAAAAATTTTGAATGTGCAGTGAATCAAATCAGCGCTTCTTCGAAACCATCCAAGTCCAGTGTCCACTAAACCATGTTCTTACCAAGCTATGTCAAGATTCTTTTTCATTTGTTATAACTTATTTAAGTTGTCATCATCTTTGTAGGGAGATATCACAAACCTACGCTATCCAAAGATATTTGCTTAGAATTAATTATAAATTCTAAGTAAGTATGCTATTTATTATTTATTTTTTTTTTATAAAAAGATGTTATTGTTTGAAGTTAGAAAAGGAAAATATTCTTTTGAAAACATGTTAACAATAAAAATTTAAACATATGAAACTTAGAAGTTTTACTTTACTATAGGTACCTGATCTGCCTGTTGTACATGGTGTGGTCTGCCATATCGACGTTAGCAGCAGCTGAGAGCAAATCGGCGTATAGGATGTGCGAGTCAGACTGTACAGGTGGCGGGGACAGACACTGCGGCCGCGCCCCTTGATAGAAAGACACACGTACTTTTGAACGCTCCGAACTGAAACCACCATAAACAATACAGAGTCAATATAATGTACATGAAACTATATTTTGGATTTTAGAATATTAAAATAATAACAAATCATATCAATAAAGAAACATAAATAAACAAACTTATAATGGTAATATTTTATACGCTAGATGCTATTATACATTGTTTTATACAATATACCGCTTTTCAAATAATTGATTGATAATTATCATTCGCATAAATACAGTTATGTAACATTTGCTTTGCAATCTTAGCGCATTAGCAAAACTAACACATGCACATGTTAACATTGTAAATAATTTAGCAGCTCTGGTTCTTTTTATAGGAGATGACTGTACTCTCCACCTACATTTAATTATATTTAATAACAAACATCTTGCTGATTATGTGGTTTAATGTAATTTTGCTATCAACTTGACACTTGTAAAAATGCTGTGAATATGAAATGGAAGCTGACATAACTTCCACTTGTCATCATAGTTAGCAAGGCTAGCATAAATGGCACCCACACATTTGGATATATGAGGAAGGTCATTCTTGTAATGAACTTATGACATCAGACAATTTAAGGAGTTGTTACTTTAATAAAAGTAGTAAATAATGGTGTTTTATGTTCATTGTTATGATAAATTACAATTTTATAAAATAAAAATCATTGAAATATCTAAGTATTTTCCATTGATTATTATGATATAAAACTTAAATAGGACACAGTAAAAATGGTTTACTTAAGGTTAAGGAAAGTTAATTTTCGTAATAAAAGAGTAAAAGACATAAAAGTAGTATATTTTTGGTTCCAAATAATGGAATGTTAAAAATATAGGTGTGACTCTATAAAGCTGAAAGTCTGTTCAATGACAAAAAAATATAAAAATGGAACATATTCTCATCGTATGTTTCATGTGTTGGCAAAAAATAAAATTTATCGAAATAAATATGAAAGCAATGACGCTCAGCAAAACGGCCTTGTAGCGGAGCACAGGGCGGATCCTCGATTTAGGGTTACGATCGGTGATAGTGAATTTTATAAATAGAAGATGCCAAATTCTATGCCAATATTGTTTACCACTCGTATATACATGGAGGTTTCTGACCTTGAGATACAAATTACTGGATAGAATTAATAATGGTTTATGTTTATAATTCATTTTTAATTCGTGACGTCATACCGACTGAATTCTACATAATTTTTTTCCCTATCATTATATTTTATTCGCTACAGCTCTTTTGTGCATATGGATAGCTCGGGCCCTTAATGAAAAGTATTGTTATGATTTTTTATATGAAATAGAAGATATTCGGCAAGTGAATTTATAGTGCGCAACATAACAAGTGACGTGAGCTAGTAAATAACATACCTTATGAGAAGTATTCACAAATATTGGCGTTCGCCAACATCAGAAACCACACACCAACGTGCACTTTAAAAAAATCGATAAAATATTCCAGTTTAAATTAAAAACATTAGCTTGAATTGCACAATATGACCAGATTCGCTCAGCGCTTCACAACAGTGTACAGTTCCACTGCGTTCACAACATCGATCTCGGAAGTCGCGATCGCGCGCGGCCGTGGCGAATGGAGCGAAGCGGGCGGAGCACAGTCGTGCCAACCTAGTGACGTAGTTACCATTCACGATTCACGATTCTTGTTCGATCTCGATAATTTTAATCGGCTTCGTTCTCACCAATTTACTATTACTTTAAAATAAAGTTTTGTTAACATTTATTTGTTTTATTTATTTATATATTGTGTGAATTGCTGTTTTTTTTATATTAATTTAAAAGTTCATATGATGTTTTCGAATAATGTACGAAATGTATTCATTAGTAATCGATTAGATAATACTAAAAACTTGTTATGCAAAACATCTATGCCATATTTATATATATTGACCAAAAAACAAATAAATTCTGATGACAAATCATTATGTTCTTCACTTAAAACTTTAACTTTTAGCTGTAAAGGAGAAATATAAAATATTTTTTTTATCGAAAATTGTGATGGAGGTGTAAGAAATATATTATTTCTAAATATAGACATTTTTTACATAAAATCAATTGACCCCATAACCTAAAGAAATGTTTATCCTTACTCTTTATCTTATAAAGGCGAGAAATGAAAATAAATATAATCTAGAATCCTTTACCAAAATTAGTAAGAATCTACAACCACCGCATTCACCACAACACAGTACGTATTTTTCTGAAAATTAAAAATTCTCAGAAAATACGATTTTGAGATAAAATATACAAGAGCATTGTAGTATATAAAATGTCTATCAATACCTTCAAGTTTTTTTATGTCGCTTGGGAACATATATTATAACATAAAAGTATAAAAATAAGTTAAATGCCACCGTTTCTCAAAATAAAGTTACGGTAACACTTTAAACCGCTACTTTTATGCGAAATTCGTGGAAGGACTTTATGCAATTGACATGTAGTTTGTATTGTGCTATCAGGAGATCGTGAAACTTGCACTATAATTGCTCGTGGAATGTTTTGAGATAAGATGGTGTTATAATTAAAAAATGTAAACATTTTTTGTAGTTTTCGTATTTTTGCGGCTATAGAAAATTTTACTATTAGTTGTGCGCTCTATTTTCCTCCTATTTAAATTTACAGTAACGTACTTACTATGAAATGTTTAATTATAAAATAACTATAATTTAAAATTATTTAACAATGTACTTAAACTAATATAGAATTAACTATTGAGCCTATTCTATGAAATTGCAACTTTAGCAGTCGTTAAACCATGTATTGTACTGAAAGAAACTTTTAGGAAGATATCATTATATAAAAATATTTTTTTAATTGAATTTAATTAGTTTTAAAATAGCCTCTTTAATTGAGTTCTTCAATTCATTACATTGAAGTAAGACAGAAATAACAGTAAGATTTTTTATATTTTTCTGCTGTTTATGAGCAAGAAAGCACGAGGTTGGAAGGAGGGCAGTCACGTAGAAACATATGACAGACTAAGTGTTATGTGTAAATTTTTACTTTTTTAATATTTTTTACTTTTTTTGTTGGTTGAATAAAGATATCTTGTATTTTTTATAGCAAAATACTGAAATTAAGTACCTATTTAGAAGTTATTAAGAATACTTATTTTAAAAAAAAGTATTGTCATTTATTACCTCTTACGTAAGGTGTAACTGATAGACAGATATGTACGGTTGTATATTATAATAACCACAACATAAACAAAGTATCGATTTGGTATTGCAATTATAATCCTTCCCGGCTTTATAGAAAGATCAAACAATAATGGCTAGAAATATGTGTTTATTTTTAACGTGGACTATTAAGGTTTGTAGCAAAATAATATTTATATATTTTCTCTATATTTTTTTTTAATTTTTATTATCTACAAAAAGTACCTACATAAATAAAATGTATTGACGGAATAAATTGTATGCATGTAGTGACGTGCATTACATTGACACATAAATAGGCAATAGGCATTATTAAGTGCCTAAAAATGGTATAAATTGTAATAAATATACAATAATAATAATAATAAAATATACGAACAAGAAAATATTGTAGAGAAAAAATGGATATTTATTACAATTTATACATTTTATCTCCTGGCATAAACCCCCTAAAACAAACAAATAATTACTGTACTCTCTTAAAATTTTAAGCTTTTGAATCTTCATAAATTTGGGACGAACAAATGAAAAATCAAAAATTGGTTCATGCTCTTTTAAATATACATATATACAGGTATATATAAAAATATATCATAGCAAAATATTAAAATTATGAAATTTACAAAAAAAAAATCTAAATGCATAAGATTCAAACACATATTGCACTCAGTAGTTTAAAATAGTTGTCATAAAAGTATTTAGTCAGGTACTCACAGGAAAGCATGTGTTTATACACACAACACCAAGGAAATACTAATATAAATTATTAATAATTCGCCAACTGATTCTAGTGAAAATAAATAAGACATACTCATGAAAAGAATATAACGTACTCGTCTTCGACGGGCGTATACGGGAATGCAGTTTCTTGGAACTTTGGAGGCGGGCTGCTCTCTGGTTCCTCCTGCAGGGGACTTTCGTAGATTAGCGTCTCCACCATCGACCCCTTCGAACTCCCGAAGGATACCCTGCAAAACAGCTCATATTAGTTGTCTCTTAAATAAGTAGTATTTTGGTGAAAACTTACCTGCATAAATTAACTGCACTAGTTATCCTACCTAACCTAAAATATATGTATATCTTATAATACGTACACAATAATAGCAATAGCTTATTTCGTCTACGAACTACTAATATTATATATATAACGAACTACTACTTCGTTATTTTTCGGAACACATTGTTCAATTGAAAAATTAAGATAAGTAAGTCAGTAGTGTTATGAAAGCGTATTACTTAAGGTTGTATTGTAAATAACGTTTTTAGTTGTTAAATTTTAAAAACTATTTCAGCATTGCACCTAAACCTTTCACATAGATATATACCTAAACCAAACTATTGAGGAAGTAACTACAGAGTGAAGGGTGCGAAGTTTCGTTACATAATAAAATAGTCCATATAAATTAATGGCGTAACAGTTCAAAGGTGAGCCCCAATCGATCGTTAATGTCACCTTCCACAACCCTGATCAAAGCACTTTAATTGTCTTGCACGATATTGCTGTTGGAATATACCTACTGAGGTAATATTTGTTACGTTTGATCAAAAATTTAATAAAATTATATTTTACTATGGCCGTAATTAATATTTATGTTTTGATTATAGAGTATATTATAAGCATTAGTATTTTTTTAAATCCATTTCCGCATAAGTAAAAATATAACTAACTCTTAAAAATATAACCTAAATCTGTATGTTAAGTGATAACCTATCGGTCTAGTATTTATTAAGATACTCCGATGTCCATTTTGCATCTACTTTTATGGACTTTTGTCTTAGCAGAACACAGAAATGAAACCTTTCGAAAATTTTAATAATCCCAATGTGCAATAAACTCACACGTCTACACTTCTTAGTGTCAGACACCTACGCTACGATAGCGTCTATTAAATCTTTTATTTTAAATAAAAATAAATAAATCAGCTTCACATGTTTTCCGCACACAGCAGGGTAGGCAGAAGGAACCTAGTGTTAAGACACTCCGTTCCCCACTTTCTGCCGAAGTCTGGAAACGTTACGTGTTGAGTGGCAGAACTCAACGCCGCGTTTTTCCTCGACACCAGAGCGAACAAATGGAAATATAAATTTAAGTAAATATTTCATCTCCTCGAGTGGGGATCGAACCTCGAACAATCAGTCGGTATTACAGTCACACTTTGTGCCCCTGCGTCACCACTGACCTCAAATGTCATTTTATATACATTATTATAAAAATAGAATAAAAATATATATTTAACTAACGATTTTTTTACATCATCAAACATGCGATATCTATGTATATAGGTACAAAAATTAAACATTTTAACCCCCCACAAATATAAAATATAGAGTGGATAGGATTTTTAAATATATTAAAAGGAAGCTGCAAGTTGGAATTGTTTGAAAATATTTTGTAAAAAGTACTGTCAAAGTTGACATTTAATCAACATTTTTGTAAGACACATTATTTTAAAAAACCTCTGGAGTTTTACAGAACGCAATATTTCTTGGATTATTTATAAAATTGCGTTTTCTTTTTTAATCTTTTACTTTTAGATTTAAACACCGTTAATAAAGGCTACAACTCTGTATACTTTCTAATTGACCTGTATAGATTTTAAAGGTAAAGCAAGCACCGTCTCTAATCTTTAACATTTATTGTATTCTATATCAGTCGTAAACTTTTTAATATTCTTTGCTGCATTCGCCCCACTTCCCTGGCTAATGCGCAGTAAATAAGTCTATGGCAGTATTCATCTAGTATGTAGTTTTTATTTAGATAGTTTGCATTGATTTTTAAATTAGTATTGTAACGCCATAGCCATTCTGTATTTTTAACAATTTAAAAGTAAGCGGGTGGATGGATGTATTTTAAAATAGCGACACAAAATTACATTTTAAATGATTACCTTTAAGATAAAAACCGGTTTGGAATGCTAAAAATAAGCATCTACCTAATACTAAAACGAATACAGTGTTGGTTGTGTCCTACTATTTATTATATCATGGTGTTTATTACTTCAAGCTTCAAGGTTTAGTTTAGGTCTATAAGATTTTATTAGTTAACTAAAAAAAAATCTAATTAACGTGATTTATTAACCCTC
The DNA here is from genome assembly GCA_021202915.1 of Heliconius himera. Classification (NCBI taxonomy): domain Eukaryota; kingdom Metazoa; phylum Arthropoda; class Insecta; order Lepidoptera; family Nymphalidae; genus Heliconius; species Heliconius himera. Next base: position 761,186 of record JAJHJA010000001.1, on the reverse strand, counting down.
AAATAAACAACAAGGTCAAGGCACAGAAATATTCTTTTAAATAAATATTTTAATATATATGCAGAAAGTGAAATTAAATATAAAATTATAAATACACTTAAATTCACAGTACTAAAATGTTAATAATATTAAAAAATATATATTTTTAAAAAGATTAATTTTAATGTTAATGCATCTTTCGCATTCAGCATCGTGTGTTCGAATTATTCATTTAAAAATAATTATTCAACACTCCTAACACTCCGCAGTCATTTGAAACCCCAACTATCATATGGTTATTTTCTAATTGAGGCGCGTTGGCGTGCGCGCTACTGCGATATATAATATTTTTATCGTGTCAATACTTATTTAAAATATGTATTTATATAATGTTATTCAATTTAATAATGGTACTGAGACGTCTAGAAACTTTAATTTTATTTGTTTTCTATTCAGAGCGATGGCAAAGGATCTGGGCGTGTCCAGATATGACCCAAACACGGAAGCTTTTCAAGCTCGAGCGCAATGGAAGAAAGTTGATAATTGTCGAAAACAATGGATAGAGCGTTGGAGCTGGTTGTTGGATGAAAGAAAGTAAGGAAGCATTTATTTTAAGAAAAATGATAGCACGTTTATTAAAAAAGCGGTCGAGTAGCGGTATTTTGCAATTGAACTAAGTTAACTAGGATTTTTTTAATTACTAAAATACTAGTTATTCATCCTTTATATTTATTGAGTTATAATTATATAAATAATCTTATTTTACCCCAACTTTTTACTATTAAAGTCAAAAGTTAGGGTGAAATAAGATAAGAAAAGTTAAAATACAAAAGCGTGACTTGGATTTTTTAAATTATTTTATGTAATGACTATTTTTTACCTGCGGCTTCGGCTTCGCCTGCATGGTCAGATGGACATCACTAGAAGTTGTGTTTTACACATGACACATTGTAAACACACAATGGGATAAATAGATTAATAAAATAGAAGAACAATTACATTTTTGATTTGGATATCTGTATTAAATACTTAATCAAATAAAACAGACTGAGGCACTTGTTCTTTTTCATGTTTTTTTATATAGGTTGAGACGCAGCGGGATGGTAATTATAACATAGTATTTAGTCTATACATATAAATGTTTGTCTCTGATTTAAAAATAACTGTATTTTTTTCAAGTGAATATAGGTGATTACATGACATCAAAACACAAACATTTTTTCAATTTTGGTCTGTTTGTCCGAGCTAATCTCCAAAACAGCTGCACCGATTTTTAAACGATTTTTACTGGACGATAGAAGCTATTGTGGAGAAACATATAGGCTAAAAGATAATAAAATATCGATAGGTATTTACGCGGAAAAAATATGTGCATTTACCCAGTTAAATATAAAATAACTGAAAATTATTTTAAATACGACACTTTACCCGAGCAGAAACAAATAACTACCAAAAATTTTTAAATTATATTTTAGTTTTTTTTATTTATATAATAACAATAACCAAATTAGTAGGTAAATAAAAAGATTATATAAATATCCCACGAAGAAGTATTTTATTTTTCTTTGCAAAATTAAAATTTATTGTATAGCGATACAGACATTCATAGATTAGAATTCGTTTTGGAAATTATAATCACCTCTAATAGTTTCATGCGAAACCAATGTCAAATATTATTATAGTTTCTTGCCCACGCTGCCGGGTATGACTAACGTGGTTGCCATAAAAATGTTTTAAAATGTATTTGCAAAGTTTATATGCATCCATTTGCAAAATAATTATCAATAACTAATATAATAAAAGAAACTACAGTAATACACAGTACAGTAATAGTACTTTAAACATACAACAAATTTGAGGCCAGTCGTGGCGCAGCGGCACGAAGTTGGACTATAAAACCGACTGGTTGTGGGTTCGATCCTCAAACGAGGAATGAAATATTTACTTAAATTTATATTTCCATTTTCTTCGCTCTGGTGTTGAGGCAAAGCGCGGCGTTGAGTTCTGCCACTCAATACGCAATGCCTCCAGAATTCGGCAGAAATTGGGGAACGGAGTGTCTTAATACTAAGTTCCCCCTGCTTACCCTGCTTTGTGCGGGATACAGCGTGAAGCTGATAAAAAAAAACAATAAATTTGAACGTAGCAAAATTTGAACCCGCGCCTCTTGGAAACAGTCCAAGAGGCGCGGGTTCTTCAGTAAACGTTCACAATTCAAATAACGGTTCTACTTTGTATGTACTTATTATGAATTAATTTCAATAACAGACAAGCGCAGAATGAAGCTAACGCTGTACGTCAAGAATTTGCTGCCGTTTTGCCACATGTCATGGTTAAATTGGAATCCACGAAATCATTGAAGCCGGTGCCCATAACATCATCGCGCGTTATTGGATGGCTGGCAGCCAAGTTAAATCATTTTTATCAAAAAACGTTTTATATGTCCTATGTACATCGCCAATTTTCTGTATAAAGAACTATGAGTTATCTACTCTATCAAAGATAGGAGAGAAAATCTAGTGTGAATCTAGTGTGTGTGACACTCTGTTCTCCTCTTTTCGCCCTATTACGACACAATCCCGGGCGGGAGTTGAACTCGCAGAAGTCAGCATTAAAACAAAAAGGATATTTTACATTCAGTTAAATTAATTTCATTAACGATGTCAATTGAGGCCAGTCGTGGCGCAGGAGCACAAAGTATGCCTGTAAACGCCACTGGTTGTGGGTTCGATCCCTGCTAGAGGAAGTGAAATATTTATTTAAATTTAAATATCAGCTTCACGCTTTCACACAGCAGGGTAGGCAGAGGGGACCTAGTGTTAAGACACTCCGTTCCCCACTTTCTGCCGAATTCTGGAAGCATTGCGTGTTGAGTGGCAGAACTCGACACCGCGAAGAAATGGAAATATAAATTTAAGTAAATTTTAGATGTTTTTTTTATATTCACTCAAGGCAAAACGCGGCGTTCAGTTGCGTCAATCAGTTACGCTCCAATGCCTCCAGAATTCGGCGGAAAGTAGGGAACGGAGTGTCTTAACACTAGGTTCTCTCTGTTTACTCTCCTGTTGCGGGATACAGCGTGAATCTGATTTAATAAATTATTTCAGGCCCGATTGTCAACTAGAAATATACCAATCTTGGATTGAGAAAATCCCCCTTCGGCTCCCAGACGCGTGGCATGACAAAAGTTATCTCGGTTAAAATAACAGGACATATGGTTTGCGTCGATTGTTATTATAAAACAGCTACTTTCGATTATTATTTCACCATATTTTTGTAAGGAAATCCATTTCAATATTTTCATTCGCTGAGTTCACTAATTAATAGAATAAAATTAATTAATTATTAATTATTAATTAATAATTTGAATAATAAAAGTGAATATTAAATTAAGGACATAAAATATTGGATGTTTTACATATTTTCTAAATAACAATTAAATTATTGAGATTTTAATTAGTTTTTAGATGTGTATTATGTACTTAATTATATATGTATTAAAATTGACCATAGTCGCTAATAAAATAAAAATATTCTTATAAGTGAAATGCAAGTTTTATCTATTTATTATTTTTTTTCAATAAAGCATTACTAGGAAATAAATTTGTCTTAAAATACCTAAAATAGAATGACCAAATGCTAATTCTATACCAAAACAAAACAACATCAAGAGCATTAGTAGTTTAAACTCATGACGTCTGCAATCAGCAAACACTGATGTTTGTGTCTAACTCACCAAAGTGATAAATCTAGTTTAAACTATTACTGCTTACTATACTAATGTATATAAAATAAAAAAAAAAACAAAACTCCTTAAGGAGTCACCAATATCTGCCAAATCTGTTACAATATTTAAGATTTACCAATTTATTTATCCTTACCTTTTTAACGAAGTATGTTTACTACCATTGCTAAGCAGCTTATGCTTAGGTTTTTCATGGGCTCCTGTTGGTGTAGAGGAGGATATAGTAAGATCGCTTGCGAACGAACTTGTCGAGGATTCTTTCGAAATAGTCGTTCTAGCCCTTCTGGCCGCTGATTCGGGACTTCCCGGGGTCCCAACTAGTTCCAAGGCTAAGCGCCCCTTTCCTGGCACCGGGGGCGGTTTCTCATCAACGGGCACCATATAGGACAGCATGGCTGCCCCTTTATTGTCCTTTACAGCATCAAATAGAAAGTTGCCAGAGTACACAACGCGCTCTTGAAGTGTTCACATTTTATGATAATCACATATTCTTCGCTTAATTTTTTTATTTGCTTTTATCTCCGTCAACCTAAAACAAAAATCAACTATCAATTAGTTATCTAATAAGTGATGTATTAATCACAGTCTTTAGGTCATTGTAAAACGTAGTCAAGGCTTGATCGACTATCTTAATATAACGATAAATACATTATAAATACATAATACATACATATATACATATATAAAAATGATATAATTGTTCTTCATTAATTGTATACTTCCCTGACCCCGCGTGTGGAAGTCTTTACTAGTTGTGAGTTGACCTAAATTAGTAGATAGGCGCTCACAATTGCTACCATCGAGTCTTCCATGAGCTCCAAATTAGATCAAATTATTTAATTATAATTTATTTCATATTATATTTTTTTTATTTTATGAATAAATAATTCATTGTATTTACTTAAAAATGAGTTATGAACGTATGTACGTGGCAAATTTCAGCTTTCTCAGTCACAGAATAGTTGAATAGTTTACTAAGGAAGGAATTTATTAGTAAAAAAAAATAATTTATTAAGTAATCTTTGTGACGAAAACTGGAACCATTTGTATGAGGAGCATTTGCTATTAAAATAATAATAAAAAATCAAAAACCCGACTGCATAACACCAAAAAGAAAACAAGCACCCATATTAGGAGCCCATTAATAGTCGGGATTAATCTAAATTTTACTTGGTTCCTTGTAAAGATTTAATTGGTTGAAAAATAGATGCTGACTTATAATCCTAATTATTTGTTTGGCTTGTTTTATCTTTTTAGTTGGGTTACACATTGGGTTTTTTTTTGTTTTTAATAATTATTTTTAAACTGTCTGAATGTCTCTGTGGAGTATTACTATTATTGTCATTTCTTTAGTGACGACCGCAAGGTTATAACGAATCAATTGACGTAAGAACCATCAAAACAGGTCAATTCGTTTGTTCTCTACAACGCCACATAGAAACAAACAAACGTACATACATATAATTAATGTATATAGATAAGATAAAATAATATTATCCACCTTTACAAGGCGCAGCCGTTAAAAACTACTTCTTTTAGTACTATATACACTATTCCATATCGATATCAAAAACCATAACATAATAATAAAAAAATATTTTTTACCTATTTCTTTATTATACTGTAGGTAATTGGAATTATTTACAAGAGAAAATTTTCTAATAACAATTAGATATAAGGATATGTTAACGAAATGTTATATTACGTTTTTAAACCTACCACTTTTCTGTTTCTTTAAATCTAGATATTATAAATATTGGACTTTTTCACTGGTTTAGTCTTGTGTACGCAAAATACTCTGCCAGTGCTTAAAGAAAACACAAGTGAGATTGATACTGTTAACTTTACTTACGTTCTTTATAGAAATAATTGCTTTTATATGCTAATTATAAATTATTAACATGAATACGGGCAATATATCGTTAATTAGTAATGTTATTCAATTTTAATTGTCATTTTTACTCATATAAACAGTTTACTTTGGTTTTTTGTGTACCATGTTTTTGGTTTTATGGGTTCGCTTGTTTTTTCTAGACACGCTTTTGTTGTTTTAGGGTGTTTTAGTTTCTTTTTTGTTTTCAACGTCCCGGTGCCGTCTTTGGAAACCCCAGGACACGCAAGCGAGAAACGAGACGTCTGGTCGCATTATGGATTCCATTTTCAATATATTTATTCTAAGTTATTTTTACATACTCTAGGTATTATTTTATTAAACGCTATATATTTATAGTCTAATCCCTACACGTTTACACAGTGGTACAATATAGATTTCGTTGAATATAATGCAACATTGAAATTCATTTTCACTCGTGACCTTGAATATAAGGGTCTAGGTTACGATATAACTAACGGATGGCGGTCGTTAGCGATGCAGTAGTCCTATCATGTTTAGTTTAGGTTTGTTTAAATAATCGATCTTTAGTGTTTCGTTGTTTTGTTTTATTATTTTAATTTAAATAGCTAAAGAAATTAAATTAATTGAGTGATTTAATCTATCTAAATAGAATTATGTCTAAACAGAATTTTATTGACACGTTCTCTGTACGTACATATATATGTATGTATGTTGCGTATATATTTTTTCTTCTTTTTTTTCAGCTTCCCGCTGTATCCCGCACATAGCAGCGTAGGCAGAGGGAATCTAGTGTTAAGACATTGCGTGTTAAGTGGCAGAACTCCACGCCGCACTTTGCCTTGACACCAGAGCGAAGAAATGGAAATATAAACTTAAATAAATACTTCATTTCCTTAAATGGGGATCGAACCCACAACCAGTCGCTTTTACAGTCACATTTTGCGCCACTGCACCACGACTGGCCTCTTTTTCTTATTTAACAAAACCATGATTAACTTTCATTTGTATCTATATATCCATATACGTCAAATTAAGCTACGTTTTTTTTGTTATTAACGAGGCCGTGAAATTGAAAATTTCAATAATAATATTTTTATCATGAAAAAAAACCACAAAAATAAAACATGACCTTGACCATATTGGCTGCATAATGTGTGCTCTATTTTAACATTTCATTGCAACGAATGTATGTATAGTAATCTTAAATAAACATTGACATATATTATAAATAAATTGATATCTATAATAATATTATAACCTATTGACAATATTTTTTTATGTTGGATAGTCCATTTATCAAGGAAGGTTAAAGGCTATATTACTTCACGCTTCAATGTTTCCCACACTATGCGGTCGGTCATTTACCGATCTCTTAGAAAGTGTCACACAACTCTTAGTTACTTCTATTGGAGCATGCGGGCGGAGTCGCAGTTGAGGCTAGTATTTATTATAAACATATTAATATTAAATAAAATGCTATCATCAATTTGAAAAAATCTGACGTCATGTTGCAAGTGATTTGGCGCCAACACAAATCTCACAAAAATTAGATGCGTGGGCGCTAACCTCCTAAATATAGCTCCTGTCTAAATAATGACAATTTAAAACTCAAATCAATACGATGAGATGAGGAATTCCGAATTGATTTACCTACCTGTTTAAAACGAAGCTGTCTTTTTAATAATTAGGTCCTATAAATATCTCAAAAGGAAAAAACGGAACCCTGTAGGATCATTTTGTTGTCTTATCTAAAATTAAATCAGCTTCACGCTGTATCCCGCACACAGCAGTGTAGGCAGAGGAAGCCTAGTATTAAGACACTCCGTTCCATATTTTCCGCTGAATTTTTCGAGGCATGGCTTGTTGAGTGGCGGAACTCAACGTTTTAGTACCACAGCGAATAAATAAAAATATTATTAAATAATCATTCATTCCCTCGTATCGGTATCAAACCTACAACCGTCGCGTTACAATCATACTATTGTGCCCCTACGGCCTCCGTCCATACGTCAAGTTAATTAATCTTGAGATCGCGTAGAGGTATCAAGCTGAAACTAATATTAAATACTTAGGTCTACACTCGCTTGGAGCACAGAAAAAAAGCTTCAAAATCAATGCAATCTAAAGATACTCGAACGAGCATTCGCCGCGTAATCAAAACTTACTATACGTATATGGTACCTCCCGTGGGCCTACAGTTATGAAATTTGGCAAGCAGTGAGAACTTGCACTATAAATAAACCAAAAAACCCAAAAAAGAGAAATTTACATTTATGTTACAGATGAAAATTATTGCAAACTTATAATTATGTTTTTAACATTTTTTAAGTGTTAATCCACACTTAGGAAAGAAACATACTTTTTTAAATAAAAATATTTTTATAAAAATTATTATAATTATAGTTCATTTCATACAAAATGAGTGCAGACACCCGCAGACTTAACTTCTTCAATTTTTATAAATTGTACTTCCCGTTGACCTAAAATCCTGAAATCTTCGGTGGGCGAGTCCGACGCATTTGATCAGCTTTTTACCTTTTAGCAAGTCTGTAGTAGTTCTTGAATTAGCACATTAATTTTAAACATAATGTCATATTGTCATTACATAAAATCAGCTTCACGCTGTATACCGCACACATCAGGGTAGCCAGAGAAAACCTAGTGTTAAGACACTCATTTCCCCATCTTCTGTCGAATTATGGAGGCATTGCATGTTGAGTGACGGAACTCACTTTACATCAGAGGGAAGAAATGAAAAAATAAATTTAAGTTAATATTTAATTTTCCCGGGTGGGAATCAAATCCACAACCAGTCGCGTTTATACTCACACACTTGTGTGTACCACAACTGGCCTCACCGAAAGCATTACGTGTTGAGTGGCGGAACTCCACGCCGCACTTTGCCTCGTTACCTGAGCGACGAAATGAAAATATTAAAATTTCATTTCCTCGAATGGGAATCGAACCCACGACCTGTCACGTTTTCAGTCGCACGCATGTGCATCAGTGTCACGACAGGCATCGGCGTAGTTTTAGTAGATTCATTCGAAAATATATTTTTTAAATGCACAATAGATCATTCCATGGATATCTTTAGTAAAAATGAATGAATGACCTTAGGTCCTGAAAAGAATTAGAATAGGAAGTATGATTATGAGATTCCTTTAATATTTTTTTTCTTCCACATATAGGCCTTAAAACTTAACTGTTTGCTCCATATAATTATGTACTACCGTTAAAGAGCAACGTGCCTTAGCATGCAGTCGATATTGCAGTCTTACGGGAAATAGGAATGACAATATAATAACATTTCTTAGGCAAGGAAAGGTCAATCCCCCGTAGCTAATGAAATGATTTGAATACTTAATTACTAATTCCGTAGAAATTCTATTAAATATTCAAAGTTAATTATAATAATTAATTTATAATTTGTTTAAGGATTATTAATTATTAATTACAAAGGTAGACGGTAGGCAGCTTGTTGAGCGAAGTTTGATCCAAGAAATTGACGCATATGACATGTGTAATATTACACAAGAATAACACTCAGAATCTATTAAACTTGATAACATGCTAATGCTTAACTAATCAAAAGTCTTAAGTCTGCTAAAGTCTCTTCTGAAAGTAAATGATTAAACAAAAAACAAAGTCTAAGATAGTTATCTCAAAGCTAATCCAGATTACCGAATCACAATAATTGTAGTCTAACATATTCATATGAGCTAAGTGAATTAAGCTAAGAGAAACCTCTTCAGATGTCATCTTGGGTTTTTAAATCTCAATTACGAATATCAAACTGGAACTACATTATTATAAAAAGATCCTCATAGTAATTTAAAAAAAACAATCTTACTACTAAAAATCTCAATATCTAAATATTTAAAATCAGAAACAATTTTTACTAAATAAATTATTTGCTAACATTATTTGCTTTATAATTTTCCTAAACATATTTTTAGTCTTTTTATTTTTTGCGTCAACGCTTGGAATGTTCTGATTGTATTTTGCTAGTTTATTTATCCACGTTGACTGCATTATCCGTTGACATTTTTAGTAGTTATAATTAAGTCAATTTACAAAGAAGTTTTCGATATCGCTACATCAATATTATAACAGCAAACTTTCAAAAATATACTTATTGGTGAACATTTATTTATTATGATTAGTACTATAAAACGATGATAGGTCACAGTATACGTATTCAGTTTATGTATTTTTACATATAAATAGAATTGGCGTCCAATAACGTTTTCAGTTGTTGAGATAATATTATGTGAATTCACGCACCTAGCTTCTATTATGATGATAAGGACGTATATAAAAGAGTATCCTAAATAATATTAGGATATTTAATTATTAATAACCTCAGGATGGGAAGCTAAGGTATACTTAGCATGGGAGAAGCTCTGATAATTGAGTCGGAGGGTTTTTACATCCAGCGGAGGCCCTCTGCTCCATCTTGGTCCCCAAAACGGACCTCTGAAACTAATAACCTATAAAACTTACTTTTTGCTTATTTTAGAAGGCTTTGTTTTAAGATGGGCAATCTTACCATCTTACATGAAAATAAAATAATATTTTAAATATTTCTTTGAGAACGGATCAAACCCACAACCATCTTATGTGGGAATTGGTTATTGGCTCATTGCGCCTAACATCAAACATGCGGATACCTAAAAAACTTTTTTTTAATAAACAAATATTTAATTTCACTTACATACACATGTGCTTTATCAACGACAATTTCATGGCGAAATTTTGAATGTGGTGCATCCCTATAAGGGAGTCTTTTTATCGAGACAACATTTAACTGTTTCAAAACGGGCCTTTGTCGCAAGATTTAAACGAACGCCATCGGTATATAATCATAAATGAGAATTGTATTTTAATGATACTGATCTATACTTCAACTAGCTTATGTCTACGACTTTGTTTGCGTGGATTTGATAGTCTTTCCCATACCATTTGTTCATAAGTTTAAGAATGATGGACCTTTTTTATTTAATTTAACACCTTATTTTATGCTGGTTAATGGTATAATGTTATATCTTAGAATGCATATATTTTTTACAATTATTATAGACAAATGTAATTTACTTTAAATAAATAGCTCACAAATGTAAAACTTCCATAAGAAGGTACACCCGCCATTCTATGTATATTAAAATTAGTAGGTAATATATTCAAAAGCCTAAGCACAAGGTGTCATTTTAAGGGTTCTGTACCTCAAAAGGAAAAAAGAATACTTATAGTAACCCTTTTTGTCTGTATGTCTGTTCTTTTGTGATGATCAATACTCAAATTTATTATATTTTAAGAAAAAATGAAACTCAAGATAACTCGGTAGGATCAAGCTAAAATAATATCAAATATCTACGGTCTCGCTAGCACAGAAAAAAGTAAGCTTCTAAGTCAACGCAATCAAAAGATACGAGCGTTTATGCATCGTGTTTGCTGGATTTAGTATGAAATTCGCCGCTTAATCAAAAGTTATAGAGTACTCCTATGGACTTGCAATTATGAAATTGTTAAGAAATGAGAACAAAAGAAACCCCACAACAAATCAAAATTTCCATAAACCTCTCCTAAGTCGAGGTCTTAATATAATGACCATATTGACCCATGTTTGGTTTAACTTTAAGTATTTTTTTTAGCTTCACTCTTTATACCGCACACAGCAGGGTAGGCAGAGGGAACCTAGAGTTAAGACACTCCGTTCTCCGAATGTGGAACTCAACGCCTTTGCCTCGACACCAGAGCGAAGAAATGAAAATATAAATGTAAATAAATATTTCATATCCTCGAGTGGGGATCGAACCCACAACCAGTCAATTTTACAGTCACACTTTGTGCCCCTGCGCCACGACTGGCCCTAAAAGTTTGTTTAAAAGTTTGTGCTCAGCGATAATCGAATTGTGAGTAAGGCCCAGCCCATATGTTATTATCTTATATATTTAGTTATTTCCATAATATGAATTTAATAAAAGCTATCAATGAAAATACATTTTGGCGATAAGTATTAAAAAGTTTGTTAAAATTCTAATTTAACAAAGAAGATTGCAATCTGACACGTTATAATCTACGCTATAATTTCAACACGACTCAGTTCACTTCTCTCATAGACGTGGGAAAGATGGCAACTGTTCCGTTTCGATAAGCTTAACTTATATGCAGAACTGCATTCACTTACATAAGTAAACCGTTAATTTAAAACAAATAGTAGATAGTAACTCAAAAGTATATTTTTACAATTATATTTTCTTACTAGACTATGATCCTAAGAGAAAAGCTAGAATGGCTTACAAACTGTTCCTTTAAACCAAACGTATTTTAGAATATATCTAAAATAGTATTATATACGTTTTAAATACTCTAAAGTCGTAATATATATTTATATTTCGGCGAAAATAGAAGAAGTGCGGCATAACTTAAGATTTTCTAACTGAAGACATAATGGCGACTCGAGATCGTGAGCAAAAATCAAACAGATGTTGTCGTTGTTATTTTGTAAAATTATAGATTTGTTTTTAATGTGAAAGTTTATAACTCTACGTAGTTGCTTCCAAGCGATACATACTGAGCCAAAGAAGAACAAAAATATTCTCTGTTCTTTTATATCCAACGAACCATATTATATCCAACGCCACTCTTCTTTCTTACCAAAATGGGGAAATATAAGTTGATAAGCGTAATAATTTCTCAATGTGTAATTTATTCATATCTAATACTGAAGTCCTGCATTATTATTAAAATGGACGTAATATAGAATGAAATGCCTTAACGCTGGGATCTAAAAATAAGTTTTTTTTATAAGTTTCACGTTGTATCCCGCACACAGCAAGATAGGCAGTGGGAACCTGGTGTTTAGACACTCCGTTCCCCACTTTCCGCCGAGTTTTGGAGGCATTGCGTGTTGAGTGGCCGAAATCAACGCTGTGCTTTGCTTTGACTCCAGAGCGAAGAAACGGAAATATAAATTTAAGTAAATACTTAATTTCCTCGAGTAGAGATCGCACCCACAACCAGTCATTTCTACAGTCACACTTTGTGCCCCTGTGCCACGACTGGCCTCAAAGAAAATATTTTCATACATACCTACCTAGACTGAAGCGAAGTTTTAATCGAGCTAGACCAAGATTTGTTATATGTTTGTCAATTTAAGAAAAGTTTGATCAAGCTGGTGTATCGATAATTTTAGTGAAGTCACTTTAGTTTCTGTGTTGGTTCTGAAGAGTTTGTCTGTTTATAAGTACATGTGTCGTGTCTGATGAATATTATTATTATTCGTCTTCTAATGATATATCTATTTGGGTTAATGTAGTTTCATTGTTACGATTACAAGCTTACAACTTTTTTATAAGATTGCAATGAGATTGCGTGTTAACAACGCGTACAAATTAACAATCTAAAAATACTTTTTTTTTCATGGATCAAAATTATTTTAAATACGACATATTTTCTTAGTTAAATTGGAATTGCATTTAGTACCTAGGTATAAAAACTCAACAATGTTCTATGAAGAGATTGACATAATATTATATTCATAAGTTATCATCGTGGAATCAGTTCCGTGTCAGGTGGACAAGAACGAACCTAATATTTGTAATACAAATATAATTGTGCGGTAAAATAGGCAAGTAGTTACTTTTTTTATAGAAACTTGGGACGCTTATAAAAATACGATAAGTAAAGAGTAACCGTGCTAGGGTATTCAAGTGTAGATATACAACTTATGGACTTAAGTGTGAATATAAAGTAATGTTTTTTTTTCAGAAAATCTCTTAACCTTCTCCTTGTTAAACCTCCAAATGAAAATCAGGAGGGTGTTCCATTTTTAGGGTTCCGTACCTCCCATTTATCTCAACATCGCGTAGTGAGAGTAGCTATCAAGCTGGAATTCATATTAATATATCCTTGTCCCGTGAAGCACAGAAAAAATCAGGCTCCTAACTTAACGCAATCAAAAGATACGAGCAATTATTCATCGATTTTGCAGCATTTTGTATTTTATTTTTTTTAGGTTACAATAACTTTTTTACTTCAATTATATTTAATCATATATAAAGATAGTTAATATTTAATAAAGAAACGCGTAAACAAAGGTATCTGTTTTACTTTATACTAAACATATAATACATTTTAAATCTTACAAGTGCACTCTTTCACCACGAATGCTTCTCAGATATCGATTTATCAAGCCGTTGTACTGATGTTTACATTTTCAACTTCAATATAAGAATTCTCATTTAAAATGCTTATAACCGTTTGTAAATATAATAGAACCTAGGATTGCTTGCGTGTCGGTATGCGCCATACGATTGTTCCTAGCTCGTACACTTACATGGTCAATGTTACTACATTTTTTTTTTTTTAATGTTACTACTTTTTCATCAACGACAAGGTAGAGTGTGTTAGTATGTCGTTGGTCATTTGCAGTAGTTTTTTTTTGTTGCATAAAGCTGTTGTGATTTATGTAGAGTCCACCATTGAGCTGATCATGATATTATTTAAAAGTTGGAAAGATTTGGCGCACCCACATGACGAGGGACGGGCACCCTATTGTCGGACATACACTCTTTGTTGTTTGTCAGAGTGACATCATCCACAAGGACGCGATATTATGCATTTCTAGCGTGATCTAATTATACTTTGGGATGACTGGGCAATAAACGCCACTACATACCGTATTGCGTAACAAAAACGTAGCCACTACAAATATTAATTTCCAAGCACAACAAATATTATAAGAAATATAACTGTATTCCTATCGTTACAACGAAATCTTAATAGTTACTCTTTGAAAAGACAAGAATAACTGTTCTAGAAACGTCAAAGAACATCTTAAAAGTCGTGCCTAATCTATTATGTATAGTAACAAAGCTTTAGATTCTTCTCGTCAACTCCGTAAAGCAACTTTCCAATCCAACGAAACGATCAATTCCAATTTAGAAATGATTTCTTAGATTTGAACTGTAAAATTCAACCTCTGAAAACATATTTTATGCAATAAATGATATATAAAGCGTGCAAAGGTATTGAAAAATCGTGAGCAAGTCTTGTATCAATGTCTAAAGAATAAATAGATTTATTAGAAGATCAATAAATATATTTATTAATATTATGTATATGGTGCAAAAAATTATATTTTTATTTAAAGATTTATTTATTTTATTTTTATTTTGCGCATAATTGATATTGCCGAATTAAATGGAGTTCAATTCGCATAGAGGTCATAGAGAACAGAAATAAATGAATCAAATAGATAAATGCGCAATTACGTTAGGAATATTTATAAATTAGTAATATTATATTAATTTTGTTAATAGACATATTTTAATTTATTTATAGTTTTAAAAAAATCTCAACGTTTTATTAAAACAAGATGATGCCCGCGATGCGTTTACGTGGACTTTGTATTTAGCACCGAAAGTAGGCTTAAATTGTAACTGCTTCCAATCCTAGTGACAAGTACTATTTAAGTTCCATATTACATTAACTTTATATGCCTAATTTTTTCATTTACTTTGGGTATAGGTAGGTAATAATCAAAATTAGCTTCACGCTGTATCCCGCACACAGCAGGGTGGACAGAGGGAACCTAGTGTTAAGACACTCCGTTCCCCACGTTCTGCCGAATTCTGAAGGCATTACGTGTTGAGTGGCAGAACTCAACGCCGTGTCGCGCTTGTCCTCGACACCAGAGCGAAGAAATGAGAATATAAATTTAAGTAAATATTTAATCTCCTCAAGTTGGGATCGAATCCACAACCAATCGGTTTTACATTCACGCTTTGGGCCCCTGCGCCACGACTGGCCTCTTAAGTTGCTGTTGGTGTTTAAAAAACCCCAAGCTGATCTTCTTTTAAGGAACCATTTTCATTGTTAAGTTAAAAAAAAGTATTGCTTATCTCTTGGAATTCAACAAAAATCTCAGTGTATCTTTTTATTTTTATATGGCAATGCTCTTCATGCTCAAAAACATTTGAGCGCCATTGCCATCTTCTTTATAATTGAGTTGGTCTATTGTGGTTCTCCAGCAGATATTCTAGTTTTTTAAAATAATTGAGACGCCAGATGGTTAATTATATGAAAAATGTTCGTTTTCATATATAGGTACCAAAAAAAATATTTTTTTTTACTTTATGAATAGTAGTTTTATAATATTTAATTTAAAATATACAAATACTTTTATAAAAAGAATAATAAAAATAATTACAATTTGTCATATTCATAGAATAATATTTAGAATTCAAGTCGAAATATTTAAGTTTACTTCTGATCTATCAAGGAATCTGTCAATACGCAGTTGATGTTATAATATTAATAGCTGTTTATAATATTCCACCACATTTACAACAGAGTAAACGCTAGTGTAAAAAGTAGGTGTCACTAATATTCTCAATACCGCTTGACCGCCGCTCCGCATAATAATAAAATGTTATAGAAAAACAAGATTATTTGTGAATGTTTAAAGTTCAGAAGAACTCAGCTCTTTGAAAGAATAACATACGGTCACACGTCACTTGTTCAACACACTGGCCCACAAGAAAGTTTATATAAACGCAATATGTTTTATTATAATTGTACATGTCCAATTCCTACAGACACCTTTAAGAAGAATGAAGAATGCTACTTTAATTATATCAAAGATAAAAACTTTTTTTCTAAAATCATTTTTAAATAAATATCGTATCTGCACCTATTATTATCCAAAGATCATTCCATAAATTACAGAATTAGTGTATTACGTTTCGTTTACGACTATTAGAAGGTAGGTATGATGACACAAAGAAAAACTGACCTTGTGGTTTTTACAAGGTTATGTATATTATTATTAAAAATAAATGAAAATTTTATTTATTCTCAACAAATTCAATAGTTTTAGAATCAGTATTATTAAGCATCATTATGTATAAAACTCGATTGATGTTTAAAGATTAATTTTATTGATAATGCATATACACACGTGAAAAATTACTTTAAAGTAAATTATCGTATATTTTTTTTTACAAATCACATACATTAAATGAGGAAACTAGAGTGCACCTAGTCATGTCAATGTATGATGCATCTTCTCTCCTTTTATAAGTGATAAAGGAAAGTTAAATGACTACAGTCCCACAATTTCTCGAAATAAATAATATCTACCATATTTTGTTCAGATTAATTTATCAAAATTCACATATCATTTGTGGGATTTGAATCTTTTGTGTCAAAATCAGATGTATCCCAACAGTGCCATTGGTGTCATTATATAAATAGGCATATTTACACATATATGAAAGTATCACAACACTACACAGTTAGTAGAGCAGATTGTTTAGTAACCTTATTATTTTAAAAAAGTTTATAATTAAAGAAGCCCTGAAATCGTATAATATTCGTGTCGATGATCTACTTACGCTCAACAAGTACCTAGTATCTATGTACCGTATAATTTCAACTGCCTTTTATAAATCAAACAAAAAACAAACAAAAGCGAAAAACCTATAAAAATATTTATTGAATATTTTATGACAATGTTTGTTATGATAACAATATTCATTGATTGATTCATCGATTATACAAAAAAATATATAACCCGAGTTGATTTTTAGCTCTACAGTGTTCGACTGAGACGTTAAACAAAAACAGGATGCCCACGTTTAACTAGTCTACTGTCTCAAACATTACAGCGTAGGAAAATGTACGTTTCCTGTCCAGTACCATCGCACCTACAATTTGTTCAGCATGGAATTCCGATACAATGTCATTAATGCTACTTTGACGTAGCTGACAACTTAACATAATGTCACCAACGATATAATGTTCGCGATCCAGATTATTAATTTCAAAATGACAAACCCTTGTTTTGTACATTCTTATCAGTTTTTGTTTTAATAGCCTTTAACATGTTGCTAATGTTGTTTGTTTATTATTCTAACAGATATAAATAGATATTTATACCCAACGTGATTTCTTCCGACCATTAAATTACAAAGCATCTAAAATTAAATATAAATTAGCACGGCGTTAAGTTGCGCCATTGCAAAAATCCCGAAAGGAAGTGTCTTAATAAGATCGGAGTGTCTGAACTCTGAGCTTCCGGGTTCACTTTGCCTAACCTGCTATGTGCGGGATACAGCGAGAAGCTAAAATAATATTTAAAAAATCACAACAATTCGACGTACCTATACCTACGTATTACACGTACGTATACTTATATACTTGATAGACAAATTCGATTTAAACAAACATAACATATACCTAGATTGAAACTAGGTGATAACTTGCGTAATTCACTGCAGGTTCTGCCGATGCAGCTAATAAGTAAACTCTACATATATTAGACACCAAAGCCGATGGTGTTTGCGTTTGCTCTGTTATAAAATATCAGTTGAGAAAAGAAATTTAAAATTATCTTATTACTGAAGTTAAATTATATACGAATTAAATATTTGCAAGACTCACACAGTATATAGGAAACTTCTCATTACTAGAAGGCTGTAAAAACCTCTTTGGGTATTATTTCTAAATATAACACAGTAATCATATTAATGTATTGATGTCGTCAGTTTAATGATGCTTGCTCAGCAAATATATTGTCCGTAAAGGTGTGCATACATACGTGCACAGGATCCGAAAGAAGGGGAGTCCCGCAGGTATACAGCACCAGCTTCCCGAACGTCGGCAACTCGCAAACGTATCAAAAACCAGAGAGACAGAATAGATGCGGCCGGCTGTTTATAAACATTGAAAGAGCCGACGGGATGCGATCAATACCGCGGCGGGTGCACTACGGGCGCTCGCCGGCCGGGCGGCTACCGGCGGGCGGCGGGCGGTGGGTACACGGTTCTGGTACACTCCACCAGTGCTGCACGGTGCACCGGCGCGCGAGAGCAGCAACACGGACGTACTGCAGCGACCGGCTGGCGGCGGCCGTGTGTGCGGCGTGCGCACTGCGCCGCCCTAGCCGTTACGTCACGCAGCTTTGACAGCTGCCGTCAGCCGTCACGCGCGGCGCCACCGGTGTTTTGCGGCCGCGCCGATCGATACACGCTCATGCAGCCGCAGCTTGGATGCCTCCACCAGACTTTCATACTGTACTCTTATAGTATACTACTAGTCAACTAGTTAAATAACAATAAATTTTCTATAAGACTATTTTGTTTATTATATGCAATGAGAATGACGCAACGTCCTTCTTTATAAACCAACTCCCGCAATGATACGATTTGTATTACGTAGGTACTATTTTAGTTGAGCTAAAATAATGAAACTGGTTAGCTTGTAAGACGGCAAGAACTCAATAGGTTTCCACAAATTGTCTCTGAAGCTTGGATGGTCGAACTGAGTAATCAAACAAAACTAGCGTCTCCAGATATTTTTTTTTTGGTGGAGGACTATTTTTTTAATTATCAAATGCTCGTTTGCATCAGACAATTATAACAACAAATAGTAAACTCTTTTGCCTTTTGGCTAATAGAACCACAGAAAATATCTTACAAAAAAGAGTTTATCGATAAATGTTCAAAATTCCTTTCATTACCCGAAGATATGACTGCGACAAGTTCATGGTTTTTTTCTAAACGTAGCGTTCCGAATGAATGAGTTGTCGAAGAAATTAATTATCACTACTATATAGGCAGAAAACTTTTCACTTTGGGAAATGTATTTTACTCAGACTGCTCATGTGCAAGGTAAACTTACTTTGAGAGCGAACGGTACAGTAGAGTGGGGCTCATGGATAAAAACCTGATATTATCCACTAAAAACCAATGGAAACCCCCTTCACTCTCCCACAAGATTACAAAGCCTCAATACAAGACGTCTCTTGCCGTGCATGCCACCGTCGTCTTCACGGCCTTCTGGGTTTCTTGTGAACTTTTGTCCGAAGCTAAGAGAGCTTAAACGAGACATTGCGTTTTAAGCCCAACGTGTTTGTCGTACCAGATCGAGGAAATGATAAAAAATATTAAAAATCTGCAGCCGAGGCCCAGGCCCGCTAGAACTTAAAAATTATTCGACTGCGCCACAAGGACGTCAGGAATTAAAATTTCAAGAAAATAATAGTGTTTTTTTATGATAAAATGCGTGAAGAATTATCCATCGTCATTACAATAATCAGATTCACTAGGCAGAAGGAAACTAGAGTTAAGACACTCCGTTCCCCACTTTCCGCCGAATTTTAGGGGTATTGCGTGTTGAGGGGCGGATAACCTATGCCTAGATACCGGAGCGAAAAAAATAGATTACTTAAATTTAAGTATTTCATTTTCTCGAATGGGAATCAAACTCACAACCAGTCGTGTTTACATTCACACTGTGCCCCTGGGCCACGACTGACCTCAATAAGCGACATATCCAAAAATAAAGATAATTATTATACTATTTTCATTTTATATCAGTAGCTACTTGCCAATCATCGCAAGCGTTACTAATAATTGAATGCTTATTATATAAATAAAAGGCTACATTTTAGATAAAGTAGTTTATTGCGTAGATATTTATTTTATAGCCATATATAGTTTGAGTCCATATTCTCACATTTCTAATTTAAGTTATATAATGAAAATAACGCAACACCCTAATACATTGATATTCTTTCGTAATATCCTGTTTCTTTACTGCCATGAAGTGGATAAGTATAAAACAAGTAGCTAGGTGTACTGAGAACTTGAGAAGTCATGCCCAAAGTTATTACTAACGTTAGGCACACTTACCGACGTGCGGAATATAAAGAGATGGCTTAAAGGTTTTTTTATAATTTGTGTGTCTGTTGAATGTATCCTGAAAGTCTCGAAATTATAAAATGAACTAAGAATTATAATAAATCATTAAATTAATCTACTCGTGGTCGATCATTGATTTTATATAACACTTACAACGCAACTGTAGTCTTATTTACTATGGGACAAGACATGGCAGTAAAAAGCTATTAAATACATTTATTAATATTCAAGTAGTAAATGGTAATGGTGGTATAGGTATGGGACAAAATTGCGGATTAATATTTCACTTCCCTCAGGATCGATCTGCAAAACTGTTTAAATCTTATATTGCTTATGAGTTGACTTTTTACAAATACCCTCATAAAATCACAGACGAAAACACTCGTTTCATCATCAATCAGCAATTTAAAAAAAAAAACCAAAAAAAGAAATGTTTCGTTAGTTTTACAGAACAATCGGCGTGTAGAGTAGGTAGTCAGAAATACACAAAAGTGAAATAAAATTAAATTATACAACTGTTCGTCGCTGAGAGCTATTGTAGGTAGAGTCCTGTACAACATCATGGAATTAATACTATAGTGATTAAAGATTAATGTGTAGAATTCAATGATATGATGATATCTTCAATAGACTTTTAGTTGGTTCTTGTCGTCGAAGCCTGCGGAATGGCCGGCGTTGCGGACAATGAAGGAGTTGCCGTCAAAGTGCATACGTCTTTCTCCACGCCTGTGATGCATATTATTTTATTTTGTAGAATATAAAACCAAATAAACTAAACTACCCTAAGTTGTAAAAACGAAATGGTATCAATTAGGGTTTATGTATCAATTGAGGCCGTCATCATAGATGCACAGGGTTTGACCGTAAACGCAAAATTTTAGATTTGATTCCAATTCGAAGGAATGAATTATGCTCACTTTTCTCTCTGGTAACAAAACCAACCCCGAATCCCGAGTTCCGCCATTAAACATGCAATGTTTTAAAAATTTGCCGGTGCATAGACAACTAAATGTCTTACCCTTAACTTCTCTTCGTCAACTTGATATATGCGGGATAAAAAAGGTCACCAGGTATCAATTGACGATTTATTGGTTTAACTTTATAGAATCGTTAATATCAACTTATTTAAAATTATACACACAGTGTGTATAACAAATAATATTGCTATTTACATCTAGTGTGTCGTCCGGAATTAATCAAGCGATGGTATTTTTTTTTAATTAATCAAAACTATAATATGTTAGACCATAGACAGGTATATTTAACATTTGTTTGTGTTATCAGATCCAGTACTCACCTTACGAACAAATGTTGTGTCTGCCCCAGGGAAGCTGTACAGTGCAAGAAGGGACTTGTAATAGATGCAGAGCCATTGCTTGGGCTTGTACGTAACTGGTACTTGTGGCTGCAGCGATGCACTCTACATAGCAAAAACCAATTAAACAATATGAAATTAAATATTTTAAAAACGTCCTAAGTATATATGATTTATATAAAGAATATTATTATGAAAAAGAATTGTATAGCGTATATTGACAAACTTTAGTTGATTTTATTGCTATCTTTATTCTAGATTTTCGAATGAGACCAAACCCAGTCCTGAGATATTAAGTAAACATAGACATATTATGTAGGTACTGTAATACAAACTTCACTAAAATACCACGGAATTTTCAAATTTTAAAAACCATTCCACAAATTTATCAATGTTCAATATGATCCAAAGCAATTTCATTTTACCTACAATTTCATTTTATTCTACATAAATTTTATAGGTATTGCTTTTAGTTCATAATAAGAAATTTAGAAAAAAATAAGAAATTTAGAAAAAAATTATGAACATATTATTTACAAATTTTCATCTTAACTTCTAGGGTAGAGGGAGAACAGGGCTAGAAGCTACCGAGGTAAGTTGTATCGATTGAAATAATTTCGAGGGGGTGAAGATTTATAATAGGGATGTTGTTAATATAGTGTATCGCAGGTTCACGTCTGTAAATGTTTTTGTATTTTTTCACGAATTTCGAATAGCCTACAGTGTTTCATATTAGTATTAGATAATTTATCTACTTCGATGTACAATGCGTAAATGAATTATGTTTGGTAGTCGTTACATGTGTAAGCTGATGTTGTATAGATCACATTGTATAGATACTAAGATCAAGATAGCACAAAAAAATTAAAGCTAATTGAAAATCAACTTGTAAAGTAGGTAGTCAGAAATACACAAGAGTGAAATAAAATTAAACTACAGAAACTGTTCGATAATTAAAAATAGGAACACTATTGGCCCCGCTTTCCCCTATTAGTAATTCTTCTTCTTGTATCCAATGCTCTATAATATAGAGTGTTGTATAGTGAGGTCATATAGTGTAGGGGACGGGCCCCATGTAACATTTCTGCGTCCCCTCAGCAACAACTCTCAATGTCAGTAGCTCAAAGTGAAACCTTTGCATTTAAATAACCCAAGATAAACACTTGATTGTCTTATCTTTTGGAAAAGTATTCGACCAAGATGAAATCTAGTTATGGTTATTAGGTATTTAAAAAAAATAAAAGTTCCTAAAATGCTAGTGTTGTTATAAAGTAAAATATTAGGCTATTAAGTAATAAGCCCAGTTTGTTTTTTTTTTCGATTTTTTTATTCATTTAACTTCACACTGTAGCATATTGCAGATAATGAGCCTATAGAGGTCACACTCAATCCTGGTCACGTAGTATTAAGAGGTAAAAGGCAATGTCCTGCTTTGTCTTCTTGCCAGAGCTAAAAATGGAAATAATTCACTCTCCCTAGCAGGGAATGTTCAAAAAACCATTGTGTTTATAGACAGACGCTGTACCACTGTGATACGACGACCTTAATTATATTAATATTTAATTGAAGTGATTTTACTTCCAAATGGTCTTTAGGTAACGTAAATTATTACCTTACAAGTCCATCCGCAGTCTGGCTAACTCTAACGTTGTTTATGATCCAGTTGTCTATACCGTCGTCAGTGAGCCAGTACTGCACCGCTTGGAGGAGAGATAGTGCTTCGTTTACATATGACGGTCCATGGCGGGATTCACTAAAAATGCATCATTTTACATTAAGAAAACGTTTTTTTTTAAGTTAATTCTTCTATCTTTTTGTGTTTCTTATAATAATAAAAACTAACAAGAAAATGAAAAACATCGTAGGTTACTGAGGCCGGTCGTGGCGCAGCGGCACGAGGTGTGACTGCAAAACCGACTGGTTGTGGGTTCGATCCCCACTCGAGGAGATGAAATATTTACTTAAATTTATATTTCCATTTCTTCGCTCTGGTGTCGAGGTTAAGCGCGGCGTTGAGTTCTGCCACTCAACACGCAATGCCTCCAGAATCCGGCAGAAAGTGGGGAACGGAGTGTCTTAACACTAGGTTCCCTCTGCCTACCCTGCCGTGTGCGGGATACAGCGTGAAGCTAATTTAATTTAATTTAATTTAATCGTAGGTTACTAACCCAGATGCAGTTGTTCACGAAATTTTTAATGAAAAATTAAACAGAAAATGGGGAACGGAGTGTTCCCCGATTTCCGCCGAATTCTGGAGGTATCGCGTATTGAGTGGCGGACACCAGAGCGAATAAATGAAAATATTCAATATTTCATTTGATAATTGGTATATAACATTACTTAGAAAACGTAATAAAAATTTGAACGTATCAAAATAAGTATTTTTCTTTGTGTGCAACAACACTTTTTTGTAAACTTTTTTACCATGTAAAAATGTCATCGAATGTCTTTGATAGCGTTCGCTGCAAAAATAATTAAATGTATGTCAGTAATTTCTAAAATATCATTTTTTTTTTATTCTAAATAAAAAGACCGCGCCTCTATCTATGTCTCATAAATAAGTTAAAATAAGGCGTTTTGTAACAAAAAATAATTGAAAATAGCAATACGAAATATCTTTACCGATGTTTATTTCACATGGATATTGAAACTTACAAAAAAAAATTATACCATCATTAAGGAAATTTTATCAAGATAAATTTCGGGCTTTTATAGTATATAATTTTGACGTATACTTTTCGAGAAAATGTAAAATTAAATAATTTAACGCTGTGTTTACGGCCGTAAGCCTAGGTTCGAACAACAGCGCAGGGGGCGCCCCCTGTGCTTGTCGCCTGCATTGCCGATGATGACATCTTCTCAAGCAGCCACATAGTGCTTGCACTTTCTCAGAATTATGAAAAAGTTGTTCATGATTGAATGTATCTATCTGTTGGCAAGTGCAGCATTATATAAAAGGATCATAGGTGATATACGAGCGAAGCCGCGGATGGGTCGCTACTCAATGATGGGAATAGGGAGTATGATAGGCAACTATTTAAAATGTCAGTGTAAGAAAAAAAGTCCCATGAGGATTTAAAAAAATACCTACTTAGTAAATATTCTAACTTTATTTTGTGTGTAAAATAGAGTCCATGTATCGCGTTATTATAAATTATATAAAATAAATAGTATATTCTTTACTATTTTTTTGCATTATAACAATAGTGAATATAAGAAGGAAAATACGAAACTTAAATAAAAGAGAGAATACAATCGACTGTCTGCGCGCCGCACCGTGAGAGCAAACACGCTCTACAATGAAAACGCAGTGTTTCCGCCTGGCGCTGCGATAAATAACAATACAATATGCTTTAGCAGTTTCAATTCAAATAGTCACTTTATTTCACAAATAAAACTATTTAATTGCGTGGTTCTTACAGAAAATAAAATAATCTTGTGTATTATTAAAAGTAGTGTTTGTTATTTAATAAAAATAAAATAAATATATTATATTCTAATTAAATTATTCTATTATATTCTAATAAAAAAAATAAATATATTATATTCTACTGTCGCAAGTGACCTAAAAATAGAAAAAGCAAATCATTGTAGGCAGAGGTAGAGCTTATCTCTCAGTATTAGGTATACGTATATAATTAATAAATAGTATACGTATCAGGTATCTTATTTATATAATAAAAATAAGCTGTTTACTTGTAAAAAACGTTCAGTGTAAAATCTTGACTCATGTCGAGAAACGTGTCTGTGGTAGTGCGAGTGCCTGCTGCATCCACCAAGTATACTAACGCACATTGCTCAGCCGTAAACGACACTCCCTTGTACCACATCTTGGCATACCTGATAAAAAAGGAGTAAATAAGAATATTACTGAAAAGAAAATAGTGCAGATAATGATACTACGTTATTAATATGAAATACTTACAAAATATTTTCATTTAAAACCCAATTGCCTGTACTGTATAATAACCTGTTAGTATTGCCAAATAATAAAAAAATATCCTTTGACGAGTTGGGTCTCATGTCCGGAGAGCAATATAAAGGTTTTCACAAAGCACAAAGAGTGACGGGGCTTTTGCCACTTTTCATTGCATTATACAAAACGAGCCCTTTGACTTTTAATTAAGCGACGTTGCACGCATAATTGAATGCATTTTAATTAACTTTGCCAAATTCGTATATAAAAGCTATAATGGAATATTAATATATTACATTAAAATATTATTTGGCGAAATGTGGTGTCTTAATGCTAACGGAGTGTCTTTCCTTAGGTTCCCAGGTCCTCTCTGTCTACCCCGCTATGTGCAGGATACAGCGTGAAGCTTGTGAACATCATATTTAGTGTATATGTATATATAGGTATTAAGTAGACGACATTTTAGGTAGACCTTACGTACTGCTAAGCCCACACTTTGTATATATAAGACTAAACTACAAATTTTCCTGTTTGAGCAAAACATAAAAATCTATATATATGGGTAGTTCTACTAACAGTGGAATTAATTAGGGTCAAAAAGTGAATCTTTTTTGTTATTAATAGGTATAAAAAGTGACTAAAGTTCGAAAATTTACTAAAAAATATGCAATACTCAGCGGGCCAAGCAAAATTATGATTATTACTGATTTTATAGCGATTTATTATTTTCGATGAGACAGGGAAGTGAGAACAAGTACAGAGTAGAGAAAATTAAACTGAAAGTTGTATTTGGGCTTACATTCATTATCTCAGAAATAAAAAGGCGTTATAACTTTTCTATACATCATAAAGGTACATTATTAATTAAACAGGAAGCATTTAACATAAACTTAATCGATATTAAATCTTAATAGGAGTATATATTTTTATAAGTTACAAGATTCACAATTAGAGGCACCAAAAAGCCGCTAAACGACTCAATCAATATCAATACTTGATGATTATTACAATAACAAATAAAAATAAAACAAATTAGATAATAGGTAGTATTATTATAACAATGGACACGAGCACTATCTATATAGCTCCTGAACCAGCCGTTAACTCGGAAAAGTTTAGGTACCTTGATCCGTTATACACAAGTCAATGATGTTCAAGCCCAGTTAAGCGCTACCCAGGCTAAATAGCGGGAGGTCACTGGTGTGGTCTGTGATCGCAGAATACCGCCCAACTACAATGGGTTGATATACAAGAGCAACATCCGATCGGTTTTTTTATACGGCAGCGAATACTGGCCAGCACTATCCCGGCACATTGAGGAGCTTCACGTTATGGAAATGAAGATGCTGAGGTGGATGTAATAACGCGGTCTGCGTATACGCAATACATTCATTCGAGGAAGACTAAGGGTCCATGACGTAGCGGATAAGCTCCAAGAGCGTCACCTGAGATGATATGGACATGTCGCGTGCCGGACTAGGAGCTGTCGGATGAAAGTGTCTCATTGTGTCTGCCCCAGGAGTGAGACCTCTACAAATAAGACATGAACAATCGTCTGATTCACATTCTTTCCACTTCTTTTCCTTCTTTTTTACCGGCTTATAACTTCCGATACCTATTTGCTGCAAAAACAGGTAAAAATTTTCATTCCCAGTTACAATGGAGAGTATGCATTTTTACTTGCACTTGGTGTATTTCTAAAGTCCTACGGAAATGGTACACAGGGAAGAGAGTTTTGATGTATTTTATCTAAAAGTGTCCAGTACTATCTTTTCCAGAACTTTATTAATGCTCTAAAACGAAAATCAACCATTGGTGAATTAAGGGAGCTGCAAGGTGAACTCAATAAAATTCCCTAATTTGTAGAACTGCCCACATATCTTTTAGTATATCTATCGAATAACCAAGTGTATTGATACTCTCTTTTCTTCGTTTACCCTGTTTGTGCAATAAAACTGAAAAAAGAAAAAACAAAAATATATACATGCATCTTACTTGTTATTTCCCTGCTGATGTCTTGCTTGAATCTCGACGCGAGAACCGTATTGGTAGACGCGGCCATTGGGATGAATGAGCGCAGCGGATGCACCAGACCGTGACAACGCAAGGATAATATTGTTCTTAGCGTTAGTCAAACGTACAGCTCCATCGATGGTCATGTCTACCCTTATATTTGACATAATGGATATTAAAACAATTATTTAGAACCACGATTTCACAATAATGACAAAATGAAAATTAATTTGTAATTGTAAACATAACTGGTTTTTTTAGCCTCACGATGTATCCCGTACATAGAAGGGTAGGCAGGGAGAACTTCTGAACCTAGTGTTAAGACACTCCATTCTTATTAAGACACTTCCGTTCCCCACTATCCGTCGAATTCTCGAGCCATTGCGTGCGTGTTAAATACTTTTTATTGTTATGCGACAAAATTGCACAGATATATGCAAAGCTATTACACTAACTTAACTCGATCCCTTAACCGCATACAAACGGTGCCATGCGGAGTCACGGAGACATTGTAGGTAGCACCTCCTATCCCATCCGTTACCTACAAATTACAATTGTATAGATGTGACAGCTTTATTTAATTATTTACTAGTCCACTCAACACCTCGTGTTACAAAGGCGAGACAAAAAATAATAGTATAATTATTTCTCTGAGTGGATGTCAATACATAATCATCGTAATCAATTACAGTCAAACAATGTATAATATATTATTATTATGCCACTAAAGTCAAAATTTTCTATAATTTTTATTTGTCAATCAAAATTGTATACTTGCTCTATTAATTAATTCCAGCCTATCCACCTATCAATAAAAACAGAACAGAAACTTTTTTACTGGTATATTTTAGTATAGACAATTATTGAAATATCTTATTCTAGTTTTTTATAGGATCTTTTAATATTGACAGAAAGTCAAGATAGGAAATTAACTATCTCGTTTAGAAAAACATTTAATCCTATATGCTCGGTACAAAATACGCTTTTTTTACAATAGAATAAATTAGATTTTAAGAAAAAAAATGCTACACATATTCTTCAAGAAGTTTCTGCGTAATGTACACCTAAAGTGTAAGTTCATGCTCAAGTAGCAGGACAGCAAGTTGAAGATGGAGCAGACATCTTGACTCGTACAGTGAGCTCCTAAATGGAATGCAACTTTCACTTTGTACTTAGTACACATATTGTATACGTCGCGGAGGAATTTAGCTGTTATCGTTCATATAGTAAAAAAATATGACCATTGTAATTTCTTGTTCAATTTTAATTAGTATATCTATGATACCTTTAAATAAAATAAAAAAAAGATATATCTGTAGATACTTTTTTTATATTTGCAAAAATAATATTTCGGTTCTTAACACATTAAAAATTTATCTACAACATGATCATAAAAAGTATATTTTTATCAAAACTCAGGCAATAACTAAAGCTACAACTTGGAATTTTTTATCCCCATATAGCAACCCAGCAGAGCAAACCACACCTCCCACCCTTTGCCGTGTTGCCAGAGCGAGTAAATGAAAACCTATACTATAATAAAACAGTAAAAATATTAAAGGTAATGTAAAATTTATAATAAAACACTTTTAGAATTTTGTCTGTCTGTTTGCACACGCACGTCTTCTGTACTACTGGACGGATTTGATTGAACCTTTTTTTTATTGTATAGTTACTAGGCCGGGGTATGATCTAGGTTATATTTGATTTCAAAGACTTTCACACTTGATATAGAAAAGTAGTGGTCCAGCTAAACTATAAGAAATAATGAAACGCTGCCTCAACAAAAATTGTTGAGCGTAATAAGTATTTTGCATTGACTAAATGTCAAAATAGAAGATCTAAACGTCTCATGAACAACCACAACAATTTAACGAAACTAAAAGAAATAATGAAATGCCACTTTAAAAAATATTGAGCGTAATAAGTATTTTGCATTGATATATAAAAATTCAAGATCAGAAACATGTGGCGAATTACCATAACAGTCCAAAGTTGTTTAGCGTAATGATCCAGTAAAATAAATTACCACAGTCTATTTGAATAAAGAAAATTTTAATTTGCAAAACATTAACATTATTTTTCACAGAAAAAACAAAATAACAACTATGTCGACAGTTGTGTTGCTGTGACTATAAGCCCGATGATCGTGAGTTTCGTTTCGCCCTTTTTTCCTTGTAAATCGACAAATTTTCCCCACTATGGTAAAATAAAGCAGGGTGTCCAATATTGCCATTTTAAATCTATAACGAAATTGTGGGTGGTCACTAGTATAATATAAAGTAAGAATATCTTATAAAATAAACAACCTATACACACATAATAAAACTGTCAATGCAGCCCATTCTGCACATTTGAAAGACGTCTTTTTCAAGTAACAGAAACTAAAAATATGATTTTGAAATTTATATTTGCCTGTCCGGTGCACACCTACAATCTAGTTTGAAGGTCTGAATAATAAAACTCTATCGGTTTGTTAATCTATAAAAGTTATTAATACAGCGCTATTGGCAGGGTGCGTAGTACTAGGTGACAGTATTATAAACCCTCGCAGCGCTCATTGTGGCCGAAAGTAGAAAAAATGTAGGCTTTGTCACTTATTAATGTCAAAGCAATCTGTTCGACTTATCGTTTTACTAAGTTATTAAAAATGAGTCACAGCAGTTGCAGTTATTCTACAATGCAACAATTACATTTACATGTAATAGATAAATTTATAGCGAAGTATGTGATGCAGAAATACAAACAGAAATAGACAACTCAACTATTTATATAAAAAATTACAATAAAATGAAGAACAAAATATGTAATACCCCTAAAAAAACATACACAGATGTGGCGACTTCAACAAAAAAAAAAAAAATACTGGGTTTTCATCTATCTGTAATGTAATGATATCTGTGATGATAATTTCGTTTCGTTCACGTTTTGATATTATAATATTCATTTATTTACAAAATAAATTATTATAATAATATCAAAACTAGGTAACTACTATACTAACTACCATTAAATTTGCTTTGTTTCCTTGTTTTTCAGTAAAAATACAACTAAAAAAGTAGTAAACAAATTCTGATATAACCAAAATAAAACACAATTTTGAATAGAGATTACATACCTCTCTCAATTTGAATAACCAGAAAAGATATATCCACACTTTTTCCACCCAAATCACAGTAATTAAGTAATATAAATGAATTTGAAAGTATTTTACGAATATTTTCAAACAATCCCGCCATCATATGTCGAAGCGTCAGAGCCCACAAATTTGCGTACGCTGGGTGGCGATGTAGTCGTGCACGGTGCCAATAACATAATATAAATATCAGTTGACATAACATTGGCATTATTGGAAACGAAATGGAGGTTGCAATAAATATGTACAATATAATTTAATAATATAAATTTAAATAAAAAAATCATTTAAATAAATAAAAGCAATCGTAAAAGTCCTGTCTTGGCCGAATATACCTACGCTAATAGAATTTTTGAATATCAATTTTTCCCGACTGCTAAGGAAGGGTTATGTTTTTCGCGCGTATCTTGTATGTATGTAATATTCTTTATTACCTCGTATCTCCAGAACCGCTCAACGGATTTACATATTTGAGGTATCGTTAGATTTGTATTAGCAGCCCGAGTGTTCTTAGATAGGTAATATTAATAAAAAATGATCATGGCGGCTGTGGTACGCTATTGGACTTAGTAAAAAAAATATTTTCGTTTCGAATACTACAATATGGATATCAAATTCAAGAGCTCAATTTCAGGATTTCAAAAAGGTATATCATGATTATCATTATCATAATAAATTTTAACAAAAAAATGAAAAATAAAAAAATATTTGTAAATACAAAAACCCCGACTGCATCAAACTAAAAAGAAAATAAACAAGCCAATGGTTTATTAGGATTAACAGTCGGGACCTATAAGTAATTCTTCAATCAATAAAATCTTTACCAGGAACCCCGCATAATTTAAAGAGGTCCCGACTTGTAATCCTAATAAACCATTGGCTTGTTTATTTTCTTTTTAGTTTGATGCAGTCGGGGTTTTTGTATTTACAAATATTTTTTTATTAATTTTATTGTTACATACATATGATGATAATAAAAATATTTAAATTTGTACTCAAAACGGATTTTTTGACCTTTACATTGTATATCTTTCAATTAATTAGCCGCCATTTTAAAATCTAGGCTTCTCATCCCACCTCGAATGAAACCATTAACATAAACGGATTAGACATTTTTAAATAGAATCAAGTTAATGACATAAAACTATTTTGAAAAGCTTTTATTTTTTGTGGAAATCTTTAATTTGCAAATCATTCGAATAAATTACTAAGTATAACAAAAAAATAAGTTAGTATTAATCTGATGGTACCTACCTACTCCCAATCCCAAAATCAAAATAATAGCGAATAATGTAGGTTCATTTGATATTACATTTCTTACCTCTAGCTCTCTCCAAGTATCAGCATGGAATATATCGTCACCAGGATAAAACGGAGCTTTTCGTTGTAATGGAGCACGCCATGGCGGCTGCCAACCAGATGCTCCCACTAATTCAGCTTGACCAAGTCCACCCTCTAAAAACTTACTATAGTCTTGAAAAGTAGACAAACTTGACTCCTCCTATTACATAATAAAGTACTGTAACACTTGTAGCTTTGCGTTTATTTGATATATTATGGTATTAAATATAATGGCTCCGTTGTATTCCTAGTGTGCAATTAAAAACTTATTTTATTAAATAATAAAAACATATTTCAGAAAATTAAAAATAAATAGTCAAGTTATATAAAGAACAATAATAGCTTTTAATATTGTTAAAATTGTTGAAAATTAATAATTATTTATTACAATCATACCTGGTTATAAGAATGTGCTGTATAAACGCTTCTGGGACGAACAGCCATTACATCTTTTCTATAATCAGCGTTGGCCATATTTTAAACGCACTGAACTTTGTTAAAATTATTGTTTTAAAAAATATATTTCTCACTTTCGATACTGACAAATACTACATAATATAAATCATACCATACTCGGTAAGCGATTTGAAGATATAGGTGATTATTAATTGGGTCATTTGACATTATATTTATTCCTTATTTAAATTTGGTAATACTTCTACAGGGCGATGATACGAATATTAACAGCCAGTAATGAAAACTAATGCTGATTAATAAAAGCCACACTTTTGCTCATCAATATAATTTAATATACATAGTCACACATATATACTTATACCATAACATACATACTTCAACAAATAATAATATAATTCTACAATATGTACTACTTATATTCAAAAAAATTCAGCTATGCGTGATTGTTTTACATTTTTTTATAACCAATTAAAAATTACAGCTTTTGTATATAAAAATTAGTAACCATTAGGAATAATATAGTCATTATTTTATTATTATTTTTGTAGAATTGTATTAGTATTAGTATTATTTATTTTATCTAATGTCTAAATTTTCACGTGATCTGCTAAAAAAGTAGAATGCTTATAATATTCTACTATAAATGTGAAATAACTATGTTATATTTACATGTATATCTAGGTGCATTATTACAAAACGCCGAAACTGTTGATTCAGCTTTAATGAGACGGAATTTTTATGCTTATATGGAGTTTTTTTAAATTGCATATTTACTAGAATCGGATCCTCGGATAAAATTTATATTTAAAAAAAAATAAGTCAAAAGAGATGTCAAAATAATTAGCCTTCTAATTTTCTACTAATCTTATTAAGAACGTCAATTCTTAAGTGTACCAATTATCTTGATTGTGAATAAGAACAGCAGAATACAGTGTTTTTGTCATCACCACTTTATATCAAACCACAGTTTGTTTGTTTATTTATACGCTAAGATCTCTGGATCTACTGGTCTTACTTACTTTTTTAATATAATTTCACAATGTAAGTCTTAGCTAGCCTTAAATAATGAAATAACAATAATAATGAACGCCATCGAGTCGTTTTAAGCGCGTGCGCTGCAGAAAATACTTAAATATGTGTCATTACGTTGTATGACGGAAATATTCTACTTTATTAGTTCTAAAAAATAGTCCATGAGTCCGAATATTTATTTCTTATAAATAAGTCACAAAAAGGATTTTTGTGACAAACAATAATAAAAAACGTTTAAAATGTAAATTATAATTGAATTTGAAAAAAAGTTAGTCATAATAAAAAATTATAACAAATGTTTCACCGTTTTTTTATTTGATTTGCGCATTGAAATTTACGAGCGACTGTTACTCCTTCATCAAGGAAATTTTATGAAGATATTATCGGCTTTTATAGCATGTAATTTGGACGTATGCTTTTCGAGAAAATGTAAAATTTACATAATTCGTCGCTCTATTTACGGGGCACCCTTTCCGCCGATGACATCCTCTAAAGCACCTACGTAGTGCTTGCATTTTTTCAGAATTATAAATACAAGTTGTTCATGATTGAGTGTATCAATCTGTTGGCAAATGCATTATAATAAAAATATTATAGATGGTATGCGGTCACTCATTCACGAAATCGAGCAGTATGTGTTCGCGGTGAAGTTGAAGTAGAACGAGAAATATTCCTTTTTCGTTTTGGTATGTCTTTTGAGATTGAAAAGTGGCAGATCGGCATTGTTTAGAAGTATTTTTGTAGAAGTAGGTGTTTAAGTTATTGGTATCTATTCGTAACTGCATCACACGTAATACAGTATGGATACAAATCGTGAAATGAAAAGAAAAAATCCTACGTCTAAGCTGTTGACTTATCTTGACATTTTTTTTTAAGATATGATTTAGAAATATTTTACCCTATATGCAGCGCCCGCAAAAGGGGCGCAGACGCTTCCACCTGGTATAATTAAAATCTTTCAGTTAAATGACAACCTACAATATTTCACCTAAGTAACTGACTGACTAATTTTACATAATGATTTGATAGAATTAAGTGTGTGTTGTCGAATCTGTCTTAGAGGGCGATTTACACCAGTGCGACGTTTCTAACTCTTGTTTTACCTCTGGTGCGGAAGCTGTCTACGTTCAATTGTATGAAGTTATACATATATATTTTTCCTAATACGTCAAGTATTGCCTTCAAAATTAAAAAAAATCAGCCACGCCCTAATTTTGTAGTCCTCCCCCTTCTTTACTTCACATAGTAGATATATGCTTTGTCATATGATTGCATTATTTTAACTACTGTGTATTCGAATTAAGAATCTTTAGTGATTGCAATTAATGTTAATATGTAATTAATGTATATTGTTTTATTACCGTCTCAAAGAAAGTGAACAAAACAGTATATTTTTAAATATAATTGTCATAAATATATAATACTAGTGGCCCACTCGCGGCTTCGCCCGCATACCACCTACAGTACTTTTATTATACTGCATTTGCCAACAGATTAATATACTCAATCATGAGCACTACGTGGCTGTATGATAGGACGTCATTGGCGGCAAGGGTGCCCCCGCGATACTCAAGTCTAGGATTGGGGCCGTAACAGAGCGTTGAATTATTTTAATTTTACATTTTCTCGAAAAATATACGTCCAAATTACATGCAATAATAGCTAAAGATTATCTACATTAAATTTCCTTGATGATGAAATAACTTTCGCTCGTAAGATTTAATATACATGTGAAATAAATATCATAGATATCACCTTACAATTTTCAAATTGTTTTCACAAAATGCCTTATTGTCACTTATTTATAAGAGATAGATATATGGCGTCGCAGATTTATTTTAGAACTAATAAAATTGAATATGTTTGTCATACAACGTTCTGACATATAATAAGCTGCATGTGCAGGGCACGCGCTTAAAGCAATTTTAAAGCAATTCTATGGCGTTCCTTATTATTGTTATTTCATTATTTAAGGCTAACTAAGACTCACACCGTAATGTTATATAGCCTTGCCACCGTAATGTTATATACCAGTAGATCTTGGCGTGTAAACAAACAAACAAACAAACATTCAAACTCTTCCACTTTATTATATTAATATAGATATTAAATATTCAAACGTTGTATGTTCTAAAATTTATTGGAAAATATTGTTTTTTAGAATTAAAAAAAAACATGCATCACTTCTGATTTCTGTATACTATCGCTACCGCAAAAAATAAATTTTAAAAATAAATCATTATCAATTAATCACATTGAATACCGGTACGGTACCGAAGGCTTTTATTTTTAAGAGTACCGTAATAATTTATACTATAATTTTTTTATCTGTTGTTAACAACATATCTAAATGCTTAAAACTAAAAAAATAACCATCAAATTAGACAAATATGCCAACAAATAACTTATTTTGCATTCGTGTTCATTAACAGATAATATAAAAAATATTATCGTATGCATGTGAAAGTAATTTTTAATGCTATTGATAGTCCATGTATTTTACTATGTGAAGGCTGGCAGCATGCTATATCTTTCTTTAATGGTAACACTGGTGGGCCGCCACGTTTCGCTAGCCCTGGAACTTGCTCGGTCGTCAGTAAATTTTATGTTCTTATTCATTTACCACGTTGTCTGAATAATTTGTATCAAAGATGAGTGCTCCAGCACCAACGCCTTCCTATAAAATTGGTATCGTGAAGCAGGTAAGGGCAATGTTTCATTTTAATTAAAATAGAATTATATTGTAGATACTAACACCTCGTGCCCATATCGTTTGCCCTGTTGGCATCGCGTCCACAATTTTCAACATAACATTGATCGATTTTTACCCTGGTATCTATGATTTTATTATATCATGAAAACTCGATATTAATTCACAATTTATATTATTTCTTCTAAGATTTAATTTATTTTCGAATAAGACAGCTTGCCCAGTGCAATAAGAACTTATGGAGTTAACTATTTGTTTCTTATTGACTTTTCTTTTTGTGATCTCAAAATATAACATAAAAATATTATTAAGGTACTATCAGGAGACACGGTGATCATTAGAAAACAGCCTCAAGGTGGACCACCACCAGAGAAAGTGATTGCTCTATCTGGCATCACCGCGCCGAAACTAGCTCGTCAAAGAACTGCCAACAAGTAAGTAATAATTTTAATGTTAAATAAGTGTAATTTTATATTTATATTGAAATAAAAATACAATTCTCTATAAAATGCTGAATGCTTAGGTAAAGTAGCAAACCTTTCATTTAATTAACGAAATGTTTAGTGTTGTAATTGTACTTTCTCTACAGCAGTTGGTAGCTTAACTTTCAAAGTAATTTATAGCAATCAACTAATTTTCAATTATTATATAGATTTACATTTTATTTACACTTGGTTGAGAGATCATTCAGGATTAGGGAATATTAGTTCATTTTTATTTACAACTAATAATAGCTGGCTTACACAACAACATAATTCGGATATTTTAAGGTCATTTATTAATTTACAAGAAATAGGAAACCAATGAACAGAATCTATTCAAAAAAACCTAAAATTAATATATAAATATTATCAGTAAATTCTAATTTACATACATTTATCTGTTATAAAGAGTGTAAGGGAAACCTAATTTAAGTTACAATTGTTAGGAAAATTTTGCTAATCAAAATGAAAATATTGTTATTTACTAAATGAAACTTTAACTTTATTACAAAACTGGATTAATCATATATATTTAAGATATTAAAAAACCTAATGATCAACACTTAGTGACATGGATGTGTCAGTCTACAATTATTATATATACTATAATTATTGTTTAATACTAAATATAAATATACAATTGAAATTTGGTTACGTAGAGAAAGAATCAAGTAAATAATCAAGAATAAAGTAATCCCTAAAACCTACACTTGTGTCACAAGTACCAGTCACTGCTCTGAGCTCCTAACCCTGCAATGCATACTTTCCTCTTACCTATGTATTTTAGTAGGTGTAAATGCATAATTGTTTTTAGTATGTTAGCTGTTGCTATTTAAACAGCCAAAGCGATTGTGCTATGCGAACTTTTGTGTAAACCATGTGGACGCATAGCTAGGAAGAGAAAGAGAGCGGCCCTGGTTTTTTTGCTTTTTATTCTTTATAACTATTTTGATATATCTTTCATGTTTTTTTAATTGACCTCTGCTATTGTAGTTATATTTTGAAAAGTTGCAATGTGAACTCATTAATTGTTTGTGCATTTTTGTCCCTAAATATACATTAATATATATACAATAATGTAATAATAAAATATGTAGTACAATAACATTATAAAAGCAAACTACAAACAATATCTTTTTATATAATTTGTTAATATTTTCTATATTTCAGTGACACTGAGACAAAAGATGAACCTTTCGCCTGGGAGGCTCGAGAGTTTCTTAGAAAGAAGTTAATTGGTAAAGAAGTTATATTCACTGCAGAGAAGCCACCTAACTCTGCAACCAGAGAATATGGGTCTGTTTGGGCTGGAAAAGATCCCTTAAAGGATGAAAATATGACAGAAGCCCTCTTGTCTGAAGGGCTTGTTAAAGTGAGGGAGGGAGGTCGTAATATTCCTCAATTGAAACGTCTTGTTGAAATTGAAGAAGTTGCTCGTTCTCAGGGAAAGGGAATCTGGGGATCTGAATTGCAGGTAAGATAATGATGGTGTTTATAGACTGAATAAAGTGTATATACAAAATAATAAATACTCTTATCATTCGTAATTTCATTGTATAGAGCCATGTGAGAGATATCAAGTGGACAGTGGAGAATACAAAACAATATGTGAACAAGTTCCATGGACAGCCAATAAAAGCAGTTATTGAGTATGTCAGAGATGGATCTACAGTCAGACTGTGCTTGTTGCCTGATTACACACCTATAACAATGATGCTGTCTGGAATTCGAGTAAGTGTCCAAATTATTTTATTTATTCTATAATATACTTTCTTATTATAAATATACTATTATTTAATTTATTTTGTATATCACAGTGCCCTGCAGTAAAGCAAGATGGTGATTCAGAACCTTACGCGGAAGAAGCCCGTTTCTTTTTGGAATCAAAATTGCTTCAAAGAGATGTGGAAGTAATCTTAGAATCTGTAAACAATAACAATTTTGTTGGTACAATTTTACACCCACAAGGAAATATTGCAGAAGCTTTGCTTAAACAAGGTTTTGCAAGATGTGTTGATTGGTCACTAGCTGTAATGAAATCAGGTAAAATTAAAATTCATATCATATGTGCACCTATAAAATTAGTAGGAATGTAAAACACTTACACGAAATTTGTTTCATAGGTGCTTCTTCACTAAGGGCGGCAGAACGTGCAGCAAAAGACGCTAAACTACGAATCTGGACTAACTATGTCAGCAATGCCCCTGTTATTGCTGCTAAGGACAAAGAGTTCTCGGCAATTGTAATGGAAGTTGTAAACGGAGATGCACTTGTTGTTAAACAAATTCCCACAAATATCCAGAAAAAAGTCTTTTTGGCTAGTATTAGACCACCACGTGAAAAGTACGACAATATAACATTTGTATGATATATATTTAAAATAAATTTATATACTAAAAACTTGGCATTCCTTTTAGGAACAGTCCAGATGAAGAAGGCAAACAGTCACCTAGGCCTAAAGGCTTCAAACCCCTGTATGATGTTCCCTGGATGTATGAAGCAAGAGAATTTTTGAGGAAAAAACTGATTGGAAAGAAAGTAAATGTAACCGTTGATTACATTCAACCAGCTAAAGACAACTTCCCTGAAAAGACCTGTTGCACTGTTGTCACTGGTGGAACGTGAGTATGGCTTTTTAGATTTAACATAGATCTTTTTAACATATTTACTGAATCGAGATGATTTTTTTACAGTAATATTGCTGAAGCATTAGTAAATCTGGGATATGCCACTGTGGTCAGATATAGAAATGACAATGACCAGAGAAGTTCCCACTATGACAAATTGCTTGAAGCTGAACTCAAGGCCCAAAAGTCTGCTATTGGTGTCCATGCTAAAAAAGATATTCCAACTCATCGCATCCAAGATACTAGTGGAGATTCAGCTAAGGCAAAGAAATTTTTCCCATTCTTGAAGAGAGCTCAAAAGACAGAAGCTGTTGTAGAATTCGTCGCTAGCGGATCTCGTATGAGAATCTACATCCCCAAGGAATCAGTTCTCGTCACGTTCTTGCTTGCGGGTGTCAACTGTCCGCGGGGCGCGCGCCCTGCCGTTGGAGGTGGTGGCATGCAGGAAGCGGAGCCCTACGGCGAGGAAGCCCTGCAGTTCACTAAGGAGAGATGTCTACAACGTGATGTCATTGTTACCATTGAGGAGATGGACAAAGCCGGTAATTTTATTGGCTGGCTCTGGGTTGACAATGAGAATTTGTCAATCTCGCTGGTCGAACATGGGTTAGCTTCCATGCATCATACTGCAGAGACCTCAGAATACGCGCGTGCTATTAAAACAGCCGAGGAAAATGCTCTCAAGAAGCGCATTGGTCTTTGGAAAAATTATGTTGAAGTTGATAAAGAGATAGAAAAAGAGCGAAATGCCCCTGTACAAGATCGTATTTTAAAATATGAGAAAGTAATTGTTACAGAAGTTACTCCAGAAGGGACATTCTATGCTCAAAACATTGAACTGGGTAACAAATTAGAAACACTCATGGACAAAATTCACCAAGAGTTTAAAGCTAACGCTCCCCTCCCTGGATCTTACGTGCCAAGGAAAGGTCATATTTGTGCAGCACGCTTTTCTTTAGATGATCAATGGTACAGAGCAAAAGTTGAGAAGCTTTTGGAAGATAAACAAGCCCAGATTCTCTATATCGACTATGGGAACAGAGAGGTAACACTAGCACTTTATATTTTAAACAATGCTTGAATTGTATGTAATATTGGATAAGAGCTGATACGTAAATGTTATTATAGGTAGTGAACCAGTCTCGACTAGCACAACTGCCTTCTGGCACGGAGTCGGAGCCACCTTACGTGACCGAATACGCGCTGGCGTGCGTCAAGTTCTCCAGCGACGCAGACGACAAGCTGGAGGCCGTGCGCGCCCTCTCGCTAGACACGCTCAACAAGAAGCTGCTGCTCAACGTGGAGGTCTTCGGCGCCCCGCCCGCCGTCACGCTCGTCGACCCCACCGCCAGCACCGACATTGGCAAGGTAGGATCCGCGGGCGTGCATCGATGTTAGACATGCCGTCGTAATACATTGCGTGTGCCGTTGTATATTGTGCGTATGTGTTTCAGAACCTCATCAAGGAGGGGCTCGTGTTGCTGGAGCACAGCCGCCAGCACCGGCTGAGCGCGCTAATGGCGGAGTACCGCGCGGCGCAGGAGCACGCCAAGAGCTCGCGCCTCAACCTGTGGCGGCACGGCGACATCACCGACGACGACGCCGTGGAGTTCGGCGCGCGCCGCTAGCGCGAGCTGCCCTGGTACGACGCCACCGCCTCGCCCTCGCACAAGCTGCACTGCGCCACGTGCACCTCCCCGCACGTGGAGTCCATCATATACACGGTCATATACGACTTCCTGTGAAGGCACTGCGGCGCGCGGCACGGCAGCGTACCCGTGAACCGATTTAGGCGTGTTGTTTGATATATCCAAGTTTCGGATCTGCCTTCCCAAAAATCAATTAACTTCCTTTACGAGTTCGATACATTTTTAAATATTGTGAATGTTATTTATGTAACAGAGCGGCGGCGGCCGTCCGAACGCGCTCTCGTGTGGCTATTCTTGTGTCCAAACTCTTGTAGTGTAACGATGAGTGGCACCTTTTGCCCTTTGTACCTACTATGATACAATAATCACTTTAGATATTGTCTACATATTTTTATATTTCGCTAAGACAAACTGAATTATTAAATATAATAGTGAATTATACATAGATAATTGTAGAGACGAGGAGCTCCTCCCTACTCCTCTGATTTAATTTATGGCATCATATTAAATATTAATAATGTAAGAAATTTCAATTGTTATATCACTATGCATTTGTGCGACGTATCTATCTATCATTGACATTATATGTAATTAATAGTAATAAATGGAACCCGCTTTGAATGTGTGCATATAGCGATATCGAGATGTCTATCTATAGTCTTCTATATTTGTCGCATCCAGTACGTGCGTATTGTATATTTTGTACCTCTGTCTAAGATTTATTCAAACTAATGGTGAACTACAATCGTGTAATGTTAGATAAGTGTGAATTTGATCTAAATAATATATAACAAAATATGGGAAGTCTGAATGTAGTGGTAATATTATAAGAATTTTTTACTTCATTATTGTTTAATGTTTCACAGGATGTTTGTATTTCGTACTATCAGATGTATTGTTCTATTTTAACTATTTTATCATAATATGTTTTTACTGCCTATTTAATAATTTTGTTACTCATTGTGAGAGTACCACACGTGGACGGTGCGTGGATTGTTAATTCTACTCGTACATACGAAATAAATATTTTAGGAAATATATTTTTTCTTCATCTTATAAAATGTGTTTGTGTGAAAGTCACCTTGCGTTGTGAAAAATCTTTCATTAAATATAAATTAAAACAGATCTATTACAAACAAATCTATTTCCAAAATAGTAAAATGAAATACATTTATAAACGTTGGACTAAATAGATAAATGGGCTACAGATTAATAAGTAACTAAGTTAGTGAGTCAAGAGGGCGGGGGCGGAGCGGAGACGGGGGAGCTGGGCGGAGGTCGTCGCAGCGCGCGGTCCAGGCGATCGATATCGCGCAGTTGGCGCAGCTGACGCAACACGAGCCGCACATGGGAGTCCCGCAAGGCGCGCACCTCCCCTGCCCACGACCTGTCGGATGCTCCGGGACCCTCCCGCGAACCTGGCACGGCAAACATGCGCATTGCATAAAACCAGGTATTGATCAACTCTCAACTCCAATATATGACTTATAGCCAGACTACCTCCAATTATAAATAAATTTATACTAACTTAACTCTGAATATGGACACCTTAATTGGGACACGAAATACAAATAAAATGAATCTTTATTAATAAATTATTAATACCACTGCAGCTTGAAGAGTCGTCTACATTTTCACTCGAGCAATATCTGTAAAGTGATGAATATAAAATTATACAAATAGTAAAATACTATTGGTATTTTTTTATACACACAAAGGTAAAGGGACACGTGACTAGTAAGAATTGATGGTAAGATTTTCCTGTTTTTAACCAACTTCCGTAAAGGAGAGGTTATGTTTGTTACTTCAAAACTTTTGACTGGGTAAACCGATTGTGATGATTCTTTTTTTATTTGAAAACTTGGGCTTTCAGTGTGGTCCCATTTTTATTAGGTTTACTTCTGACAATCTCATCATGAGAAAATAACATAAATCTTAAGTTTGCATTAAGAAAGTGCGCGACAAATGGACGAATAACTCAATATCACGCCAGTCGATTTCGATGATTCTTTTTTTATTGAAAAGTATACACTTCAAGGGTAGTTTGAGAGTTAGGTTATGTTCTGATGATTATGGGATCCGGTTGAAATATATATTTTTTTAATAAAAATTATAATTATTAACGATAAAATTGTCTTTTAAGATTCTACGATATATAGCTTAAGGCTGCCAAATATATTCTATGATATTTTAAATAATTAAGATTGATTTTGAGGTACCTGTTCGTTAAGTTTAATGCTCGAGTTTGAATGGCGACGTCGCAAAGTTTTCTCTCGTACGAATTCTTAGTTACGGGAGTTTCAAAATGATTTCTCTCAAATTCATTGGCAGCAAGGGTCAGCGTAGCTGAATTTATGATTGAGCGTAATACTTTCTTCACTATTTTCTTTGAATCCTTGTGCATTAACTAGATTAGTTGTGGAAAATTTTTGCAATTAAATAATATCGTTTTATGCTTTTTTTTAAATGAAGTCGGTAATTATAATTTTATAATATTTTAAGAAATGTATAACTGGTTACCGTTTGCAACTTTTGCCGCGTGAACTTTATTGCCATGCATAAAATTTACCACCCGCTGTGCGTATGTAGTTCCAAAAGAAACAATCACGCAATACTAGTACAAATTTTATTTAATACAACTAACTTTTTAAAAGTTAATATATTCAATATATAGGTGGCAGTATATTTATAAAGAGCAGGTTTCCTAGTTTCCTAGAGGTCTTTGGATTGTACATCCGGTAACCTGGCGCTTAATAGCGTTAATTGTTAAATGTCTTTAGAAAGCATCCTACTTATTAGGCTGAACTTTTCCTAAGGAAAATGTACGCTGGATTAATATGTCTTAAGACGGACTGCTTATGTTTCACGTCATCACTCCTCCTTCCTTTGCTACATATACTATAGGATGATTCCCAGCATACCCCGGTGAGAGAGCTTTTAGTAGAGTTTTAAATAACGACCAATATTATAACCTTAAATCTATAAATTAGATCTTTCGTGTGCCAACGGGTGCACACATAAACTTGCTATTTTTAATCGTTTTAAAATTCATAATAATTTCAATATTGTGTAAACTACGATCCTTATGTAAAGAGATCATCTCGTATACCTTTCCCCTATTTGATTATATACAGGGTGGAAGTGTAAGCACCACTTTAAATGAAACCACATATACAGGGTGGAAGAGGCAGCGCTCCATTTACGGAAACAGCATATAGGGTAAAATATTTCAAACCTATACCTAAAGAAATTAATCAAGATGCCTCAACAGTTTGGACGTAGGATTTTTTTTTCATTTCACGATTTTTATCCGTACCTGTATTTCGTGTGACGCGATTACGTATAGATCCCAATAACATAAACACTTACTACTACAAAAATACTACTAAAGGTTAAACAACTTTGAACTTTATCGCCAATACATACGACTCGATTTCGAAATGAGGCGTGTGCGGCAGTGTTCCTTTGATAGGTTTATGTGTGCGTGCGTCATCCTTACAAATGGCGTTTTGTTTTAAAATGACAATTTTATTATTTATTTTGTTTGAAAAAAAAACTTTTTCATTTTTGGGAATTTATTTTTTTCTGAATTATATTAGGCTTTTATAGAGTAGTTAAAACTGTGGTTTCATTTAATGTGGT
Organism: Heliconius himera; assembly: GCA_021202915.1. Taxonomy (NCBI): domain Eukaryota; kingdom Metazoa; phylum Arthropoda; class Insecta; order Lepidoptera; family Nymphalidae; genus Heliconius; species Heliconius himera. The sequence goes on along the minus strand of JAJHJA010000001.1, from coordinate 716,616 downwards.
GCTGACACTTCCAGCCTGTATATGCTGTTTCCGTAAAAGGAGCGCTGCCTCTTCCATCCTGTATATAAAAAAAACCGAATTGACCCCCTCTACAGTTTTATTGTATTTATATAGATAATATGCCTAACCTTCATTTTAGGTATTTGTTGTAAATCGTAAGATTGGTTCAGTGTATTATACGTTGAAGATATTGGCAAGAAGTATAACGGTGTCGATGGTGGATGTGCCGAATAGCAGGCTACTGCTGGATGTACTCTAGAATCAATAACATTTTATGAATGTACAAAAAATACAAAATAATTTTAACGATCTTTAGAAGAACCAACCTAATTATGCGTACAAATGGCACGGGATCCTTCATTTGCGGTTTAAGTGATCTCTGTCCACAACACTCCAGAGTATCCACCAACGAACCATCAGTCCTATTTTAATAGTTATTAATATAGTTTTAATTTTTTAAAGTATACAAAGTTTTATATTAATTATCTTCAAATTACTTAAATAGTAAACAATGAACTTAAGCTTTTAGATTTTTTTGTGAAGTTTTTAAATATATACATACAAACTTAAAACATTATTTTTAAAAAACTATTACCGGACTGGAAAGGAACGTGAAAGCTGTGAAGATGTATAGCCACCTGTACACCGATCAAAATATATTATAATATGAATAAATAACGTGAAACAATCATAAAAAAACGTTTGGTAATTCTTACAAGACTGGCGTTTTCTGTTACTAGGCACAGATCCACAAATGAGGTCCACAGTGGAGAGAACTGGTTTCATCTCTGTGTCTGGTACTTTAAATGTATGTAATGGAAATACCTCAATGCAATTTCGACAGTTGGTGAACCAGTAAATAAATTATTTCAATGGCCACCTTACTACGCTTTGCTCGGTTAAGAATACCAAAACAAATAAATAGAATTTCAAACAAAAACGTTGTGAGTGATTGTCACAGATTTGTTAGTCCGTACAAACAACAGTAGGTTCCCATTCCTGTTTTATTAATTATAATAATAATACCTAAAAATTTTGTATATTTCTATCGACGTTTTTGACACTTCTTTATTTTTTTTCAACACTCGTAATAATAAAATAGAAAGCAGTAAATCAAACATTTTACAGAATTTAAACAGGTTTTATTTGGAAAACATAGGCAAAGGTAACATAATCGATACCACAAAAGCAAATGTATTTATTACGGTAGGTATATTTTTGTTAACATGATCGCCACCAATTAACTTATATACTTAAATTGAAAAATAAAATATGAAACAAAATATCTTCAAAGTTTTACCCAATCTAGAAGAGGAAACTGAGGGTAATGTGCCTTAGCAGGGAGTAGTTTACAAATGAAAGAATAACGCATAAATAAATGCCTATTACATATAATATTGTTAATAAATCGATTTTAATAGATACATTAACACGTTACCTAAATATAATCAATAAACACAATGAGAGGAGAAAGTTCAATGTGTAATTCACATCACTCCTCCGAAGATGCTGCTATTTCGAGTAAGCTTGTGTAACATCCCGAAATAAGGCATGTGAAACCAATTAAAATAATAAGAACGTCACGCACAAGTCTATACCGGCACAGGCCGTAACTACTTGGATACCACAAGCATACGTCCATCAGTCCAGGGAACACCATGGCCAATAAGGACAGGCACAACGCACCGAATAAAGCTATGAATGGGCCTAGTTTGGGGACGGCTATTGCTACCAACCCTGAAAATAAGTTCGTATCAGTATTAATAAACAAAGTTATATAAAGCATTAAGCTAAAAAATATAAAGTTCTTGCAATGAACCTAACATTGCAAAAAACTTACATGGGAAAACAACAAGAAAAATTCTCAAAAAGTAGTCGACAGCTATTAGACGTTTTCCAGTGAGTCTCTTTTTTACCTTACGCCATAATATAGTGTATGCCACAAAATTTTGTAAAGGAAATGTAAGAAATATTGAGAATGCAAATATAATCTTGGCTGCTTGAGCTTTCCTGTGAAAAAAACAGTATTAATACTAGCGGCAATATTACTACAATATTACTAGCGGCGGCTATATACAATATTACTAGCGGCGAAATATTTATTACTAGCGGCTCGCCCACGGCTTCGCCCGCTTAAAATACATGATTATTGATTTAATAAGCAGAATTGATTGACAACTATAATGACTTCTAATATAATTTTTTTACGACATTATCGTCAAAGAATTTTTGATTGTTTTAAATAAAAAATTACGACCATTGTTAATATTTGATATTTATAAAATATACATAAAGCTAATTATTTGTTACACGTATATAGTTTTGTAACTTTATGTTTTTTTTACCTATATAATATACTCTGTTAAATGTGCTGATGTCAGTGAATAAATTAATTTACTCATTCAGAAACAGCCTTAAATGTTAAATTTTTAAATCAGTTTTTAAATTACTTACATATATTATATGAACGAACCAACCAAAAAATCTTTGTATTTACTTGATATTTCTTTCAAGATCGTTCTTTATCTCTGTGTTGAATTAATTACGACTTCTTTCAAATGATGATATTTTTTAATGAACCGATTTTGATGAACTAAATGATGATGATGAACTTTAGTAGTTAAGTTGAGTTAAAACAAAGCAATTGGTGAAATTTTTCAAGTAAATCGGTTCAGTACTTTCAGAGAAAAATGCGGACAAAAATATGGCGACAGACAGACAGACAGACAAGAAATTTAAAAAAAATCTTTTTGCTTTCTATTATTCTTTTTAAGTGTCCCTCTATCTATTTCAGTCAAAATTACTAAATGTACAGACAAAATATTTTTACTGTCTTATTATATATAGAGATTAGTCTATAAATAGTGATAATACTGGTACTTTCAAGACTCACTTCTGATCTTGAGGTAAGTTTAATGTGAGTGAAGCTTTAATATCGTCTCCATATTTAAGGTAGCCAAATACCCCCATCAACAAATAAAGTCCCATGATAACGACCATGCCTATATCGAAAAGACCAAACAATCCCACAAATCTCTTCGGATTCTCCATATTGTATTCTAATGCTAAAACCTTTCAAAATAAATCAATTAGTAAATCAATTTAAAAATATATAGGTAGTAAGGAATAAATATTGAAAGACTGTAGTAGGTACCACTCCAACAGCTTCAAGGGCAAACAAAGTAGTTCCGATAAAAACTGGAATATCGCTAAAATCTTTTAGCTGCATTTTTTCTTCGTCTATTGTAACGTCATCTTCAATAAGGTAAAAGAAAACTAAAACGAAACCAAAGAGAGTAGCAATGTTGGAAATTGACGAGAATGGAGTCAATAGCTTAAGATCTTTTACAAGACCCATAATTGTGAGCGGTATTATAAGAAAACACAAATGCATCCGTAACGACATTTCTTGACCGTGGAAATCGCAAACCTAAAACAAAAAATATATTTAAAACTTCTTATAAGTAACACTTAAATTTTGTAATTTAGAAAGTACCTGTTTAATATTTTCAGCAACAAACACACAATAGATGCAACAGATGCCAAGTTGCCATAGCACAAGCACCGCGTCAACGAAATAGTAAAGAACCTTGGCTGCCCAGCGCATGCACGGGGGGCCACCCTGTAGCGCTAACAGCATGGACTTCGGGTATGCTAAGTAACCACGTCTCCATCGCTTACAAAGTTCATATTGCGCCGCAATCTGATGTGATGAAGGTACATACCTCGTATCTAAGTTACATTTTATTATATATACGTTAAAAAAATCAGCTATTTGTAGAGAACATAGGACTTACCAGTAGTTGGATACAATATGTGGCAAAGAAGCCAATCAACAGGATACCGACTATGCCAAAGATAACACCAACTCTGCCTACAGCGTCGGCCATTGCCAAAACACCGGCGCCAATGCTACCTTTTAGCAAGTGTATCATAGTATCAGAGTAGCTGAAAACAGATTCGTATGGGTTGTTCAAGTTAATAAAATATATTTTTTAATATATAATTTGTGCTTGGAAGTATATCATAATATTAAATGATCTCAATATATTTTTTTATTTTACTAACGACGTGGGTTTTTCTACTTTTCTGTGCTTATGGGGATCAAATGAATCTGCGTCTTCACCTAAAATTTACGATTTACGTTAAACTATGTTTTTGTTAGAATAATAAATGGTTAAAAATCAATGCAAAATATATACCACCAGTTATTTGGTCCACAATACCAGCCATAAACTCGTATACAAACATTTTGCTTTAATACTAAGTGTAGGTAATTAATAAATATGGTAATTATTATTATTTTTCAAAAAATATGTAAGGAAGGTGAGTTAAGACGTTTCAAGTCACTTAAAATGACTATATTACATAGAGTATTACATAGAGCATTGTATAGAGTATTGTAAATATGTTATATCTTATTAACGAAGAGCTTTTATATATAAAAAATGATCAAAACCGGTTAGGGACTATTACACAATACTAAATTTGAATTATAATTAAATAATATGTTATAAAAGGCGAAGTGCATAAAATTAATAACAAAAAAATACCAAAAGCCCAATAGTTAATTAATCAGGAATAAATTTAAATTTTACGGTATTCCTCGTGAAGATTTAAGTAATTTTTTAAAAAATAGCCCCGCTCTTAGTTCTAATGAATAGACTGTTAGTCCTAATGAACTATGGGGCTCGTCTTTTTTTAATTTTATGCAGTCGGGTTTTTATGAAATTTTTTAATTTTACTTTTTTATGATTTACTAGTTTGGTTATTAGGATTATAAGACGGAATATTTCGTAATCTTATTATTTAGTTGAAGGAGTAAATATAACAGTCCAGTAACAGTACGCTATCACTGCAACAGACTAACGAAATACTAAAGTATACTTGTTCAATAATTTAATAAGTTTGTGGTTAAAACATCTTCTTATAGGGTAATGGCATGAGTAACGGTATGGAACCTATTTTTCTTAAATAAATATATACAAATACATGTTTAAATATCTGTGACAATGATACCTTTGAAACAAACTGGAGCGAGCATTTCATTCCCAAGGCGTGTTATCATTTACAAAATCATTAATTTGCTAATAACCTTTAACACACAAACGTCTTTTCACAATTTTATTGTACACATTGTCCCATAAAAGAATTACGTATTCGATGCAACCGACTTACAGATGCAGCAAGATTATACCTATTTCTAGTGTTAATAATATTATGAAAATCAACAATTTTGGTAAAATTATTAATGTTTTTCTTAACATACATAACATTTTCAAAAATATATTGAGATGCAATTGTCAATATATTAATTTCTTTAAACTTTTGCCTTAAGGAGTCTTTAGGACCTAAGTTATAAATTGCACGAATAGCTCGCTTCTGCAGGACACTTGACAATTGATTGAATAACGGCTGCATTATCTCTTAAGTAATTCCCATAGGGCATAATACTATGGAAGTAGCTGAAGTAAACAAGTCGAGCCGTTTCTACGTGTAAAGAAAGCTGCGGAGCAAAGTCTGTTCGCCAATCCATCAATATGGGGTCCCCACTGTGATTTGGAATCTATGGTGATACCGAGAAATACCGTATAATCGACAGGATCTACGGGTTCACCATTCAAGAGGCATCATCGATACATCGGCTTTTACAACTTTCGTGTTAGGTGTTCTAAAAATAATACATTTAGTTTTTTTACTATTCAGTAGTAAATTATTAACACTGAACCAATGTACTACTTCCGAGAGAGCAACCATAATTACGAATACAAACACAATAATTACGAATACAAACAATTAAATATATTTAAGGTTATATAATTTTTGGTAACCTCAAAATATGTTCAAATTCCTTTGAATTTGTATTAGCCAAATATAGAAAAATTATAAAAAAATAATGATTAACGATTGATGATATATACTGTATATGTAAGGTAAGTGTCCCCGTTTTCGGCATCTTAAGGCTCTTATAACTTTAAACAATCTCTATATATAATAAGACAGTAAAAATATTTTGTCTGTACGTTTAGTAATTTTGAATGAAATGGATAGAGGGACACTTAAAAAGAATAATAGAAAGCAAAACGATTTTTTTTTATTTTTTGTCTGTCTGTCTGTCTATCGATATTTTTGTTCACATTTTTCTCTGGAAGTACCGAACCGATTTATTTGAAAATTTCACCAATAGCTTTGTTTTAACTCAACTTAACTTGGTTCATCAAAATCGATTCATTAAAAAAAAAGTCATCGTCATTTGAATGAACTCAAGGCATTAGTTTGCTTGCGAATATTATATAGCAATCGCGCTGGTAAGATTCTTGGCTAAAGAATGACATTCGAAACGTCTTGGTTATATGACTGTTGATAAAAATATATATTTTTGAAGCACTATTATACAATATTTTATACAATAAAGTAAACGAAATTGAATTGTTAGTGGAGATTGCCTTCATAAATCATAGCAGTTAAGTTTAAGTCGTAATTAATTCAACACAGAGATAAAGAACGATTTGACCTTGAAAGAAATATCAAGTGAATATAAAGATTTTTTTGGTTTGTTCGTATGTTTGAAATAAATCTATATAAAAATGCCTAAAGACATCCTTTCCATGTGTAGGTACACTGTAATAACTACATGTTTACCAATTGTACATTTAGCTAATAATACCTATATGTAACTAATTTAAAAACTGTACAGGAGTTAAAATGCAATCATTACAGTTATTTTACAAAGAATATTATGAATCATTACCCAAATCAATTATCTATACTTATAATAAATCTGTAGAGAGGTCAATTCTGTACATGAAATATATTTTCAAAATAACTATCAGGGGGTGATTAGTGATCGATACTGATGCCAAAAATGCAATCAGTAAAATTTTTGTCTGTCTGTCTGTCTGTATATTCTTTATAGAAACAAAAACTACTTGACGGATTTTAACGAAACTTGATACAGTTATTCTTTATACTCCTGGGCAGGTCATAGTATACTTTTCATCACCCTACAATCAGTAGAAGCAGAGCAGTGAAAGGAAATGTTGGGAAAACGGGAGAAGTTACTTGATTTTTTAAGCTTTCAGCCTTAATGGTTAAAGCTACAGCGAAACCATGTATAACGGAAATATTCTACATAAAATTATAAAAAAAATATGCCAAGACAGCATATGTCTATCTTTTATGGTTGACTCACAAAATCATATTAGAAATCATTATAGTTGTCAATCAATTCTTAGCTTATTAAATCAATAATCATGTATTTTAAGCGGGCGAAGCCGTGGGCGGGCCGCTAGTTTAACATTAAAGGTTGTTTCTGAAGCAGTAAATTAAATTATTAACTGACATCAGCACATTTAACAGAATTTTAAGAAACATAACATAGGTAAAAAGAACGTAATGTTACAAAAATATACGTATAGTATACGTATAATAATTAATTAGCTTTATGTATATTTTATAAATCAAATATCAACATTGGTCGTATTTTTTAGTCCGATAAACAAAAATTCTTATAGAAATTACGATAATGTCGTAAAAAAATCATATTAGAATATTACAGATTAAAGTAATAAAAAATCATATTAGAAGTCATTTTAGTTGTCAATCAATTCTGCTTATTAAATCAATTATCATGTACTTGCAAATTTTACTTTCATCAATGTGGTTATTTTATCAGTAATTTAATGTGTGAATTATGTGGTTTAACTTGACTTTAGTTTTTATATAAATTTATTTGTGGACTTCTTGTTTCAACCCTAATTCGTGATAAAATTTAGCACTCCTTCTAAGTTCGTGAACTTGTGGCTCCTGTTTCGGGATAAAATTTTCACCCCAGGTTAATTTGTAATAAAAGGTTTTGATTATAAACAATTTGAAAATAAAAAAAATGATGAGGTCAGTTTAACGACATTAAAACTTTTCATAATTTACAAAATATAAAAGCTCAGATTTCAAAACTAATTATATTACAAGTATATATAGCTTTTATATATTTTTTTTATTAAAAAAAAAATCAAGTCTCAGTTTTGAAGCCATGAATGCCAATTTATTGTTACCTCTTTGATTAATTATAAAATAAAATTACAAACTTACGTAATATAAATAAACTTAAATAATAAAAAAAAATACTTGAACAAACAAAACCTTACTAAATAATAACATTAATAAAATGAAAATTTCATTATCACAAATCCAATATACCTATGTATTCTGTAGGAGATTCGTGCAGCTACCATAGCTTTTGTACGGCATTTTATATTTAGTATATTCTGGAAAAAATAAAAAGATCTTTACTTAAATTTATAACTAGACTAAGATAACCAATATTAATAAATACAGAGGAGCCAATGTGTTAATTTTACGTAGATTTATTTGTCACGAACTTGGGGAAAATAGTGAAATGTAGAGAATCTTGTTTCGTGTTACTGATTTCGGTAACTTTTGCACTTCTGCTTGTTCAGTATTTTTTACATTATGTAAAGTAATCATTAGCTACCTTGTATATTCGAAAAAATACACAAACATAAACTTACCTAAACTTACCTTTGTCTTTCTATAACCTTAAGAAATTCTTACGCTAGTCTTACGGTAGTAAGCAACATAAACCAGTTACAGTGCAGTTCGTAGTCAACTCTGCGTTTCAAATGTCGCTATACGCTCAATCTTATCATTAAAATATTGTTACTTAATTTTTTAGATAGTTGAAATTATAAAGATTTTTTACAAATGTATAGTTTACACAAATAATACTTAAATTGCATATTTTTTTTGCCAGAACCAAAACTAACGAAATAACGTACTAGCACGACCTTTGGGCCATTTACCTTAGGCGCCGACTACCGATTATCTTGCACTAAAATAACAAAATAATAAAAATGTATTTCCAACCTCTTAACAACCAGTTTAAGACATGCATGTGGATGTCTTGAACTAGTTGTTAAGAGTGCATATTTATTGAAGCACTACCTCTAAATAGCTTTGAATTTTTATTTTGTATTAATTACCAACAGGAAATATATTACATGATAGATAGATTAATTAAGTTTGGTGTGGACAATTTAAGAAATCTATATCTTTATTTTGCGAATTGTCGATCAGTTTGTCATTAGTGCTTATCGGTTACTGGTGCCATTATATCCTAAACTGTTACTTAAAATCATGAAAGGGATCTAACAATCATTATCGAATAGATATTTAACGATACCCCACTTGACCATGGGCGTAGAGTACGCCCGTCCTACGGAAAGTTAGGAACACAAATGTCTTAATGGGAACGGACCGTCTTAACACTAGATTTTCAGATTCCCTCTGCTTACCCTGCTATGTGTACAGCATAAATCTAAAAAAAACAACTTATTTTTTTAAATTCACTCATTTTTTTTAAATAATGCACAGACGAAACACCTATTTTCTATTACCTTTTCTGACAATTTACCTCAACCAACAAGGAAAATGAAACAATAAGTATTTCACAAAATTATATAATGAAATTTACTAAACTATAATTCAGAGTTACATAGTTTCTGTTATAATATACTGTTATAGTGGAAGTTTCACAAGCAGACTGCAGCGGCTGCGGTGCGGCGCTTCGCCAGAGGTTCTTTATACACCCCAAATTATTCTACGGTGCCACCAATTATGGTTTGGTAAGTTTACATAGTGTATCATAAAACTAATTACATTCCTTTCAATTTTTTTATGTTTTAAAACAAAACACACATTGACGGGTTTTAAATTATTACAATATAATACTTTTCAAGATAATAAAATAAATTCCACACAAAATATTGGGACTAAAATATACATAAAAATTATTAAGAAAATAAAAATATACCAATAAAATCTCAATAAAAAGAAACTTCTATGGTTTCTGTTTAATCCATGCAAAATAAATGTATATAAATATGTCTATTTCATCGATTAAAAAATTCGCATCGTATGCCCTCAATGCGTGTTAAGTTTTGATTTGATTATTTTAAAATAATATATTTTTTTTATTTTTTGATTGCATCATTGCTCAGTCATAAGCACGAAGCGGTACGACCGGGGCGGGGTTTCATATGTAATACTAAGGACTAAATTTTTATACGATACTTATATATAGAGTTCGTTACATTTTTTTCTTAAATATCTAATTTTCCAATTTGGTCACAAATTAAGATAACTATATGCTCGCTAAACTTAGTGATATATACAGTTCAGTATTATTATAAAAGTAAAATACACAATTTAAATAGAAAATAAGCACGAAACATTATTTTAAGCAAAAATCACAGACGCTTTCCTCACAATCGGCCACACAAGGACACATAATTCATTTAAAATCTGGCAACTTCTTGTTCAGAGATATTACTATTGACATATTGGGATAAATCTTAGATGTGACAATCATTATGAACCAAGGTTTTTAAGGAAAACATTATTACAACGCCAATTACAATTGATTTGTGATCTAGTTAGTGTTAGCATGTGGCAAGTAAATACAAGTTTGTTGTCGTGTTTGTCCTGGATCAAGATGTTTTTATGAAACGGCACGATCTGTAGACAGAGTTCCTTTGCGGTTAAATACACGCTTTCTATTAATATTGATTTACTATAAGTGTTTCTGTTATTATAAAGGAAAAAGTTTTCAACATTACAGTTATGATGTGAAAAACGAGTTACAACGTCGGGACTGTTACAGGAATCGACGTCATACATAGGTGGGCACAATGACTATATTACGATGCTATGCGATGCTATACCTAAACAAACTAAAGCTTAATATATCCTCACGGTGAGAGTGAGCGCAACCAGTGATCCAGTGACCGGCCATCCACTTTCACCATTCACCTTCTTACGTGTTTTGTTCATTTTTTTTTAAATCGTTAACCCACAATTTTAATAAACAGTGCTATCTAAGCGAAGCTGTCCATCGTAAATAATTCCACCTTTATTAAAAATATTGTGACGTACTAAATTTACACTCGCGTGGACAGGGTTAAATTGTATGACATTCGTTCTAGAAAGATCAGAGTCACAGTCGCTGTGGACTATAAAGTACGTATGACACAAGTCGTTCGGGTAAAGGTAGTCAGTTGGCATATAAGAAGTCATCACATCAGGTGTCGTTGGGGGAGCGCAGGGAGTGCAGCGCGTTGCCGAGGCCGGAGGGACGCCGCCTTTCCAGGAACGTCTTGAGCTGGCTGGCCGACAGCGTTGTATTGCTCGCCTGTTACGTTAAAATCAAATTCAAAATATTCTTTATTCAAATAGATATTAGCAAGTTATTTTAAATCGTCCAAAGAACACAAAACTTGCAACGAACATATAGCTTGGAAATCGATTCTACTGAGAAGAGCTGCTAACGAACTCAACAGTCGCTCTATTCTATCAATAATAGGAATATACTGGAATTAATTTATTTTCTAATTTAAGACATAGATGGAGTATGCATGAAAGTTTAGGATAATCGCACATAAATAATTATAAAATCTAAAGATCACATAATTGCCACTTTGTTAAGATATGTATTATTAAAATTTACTATACAAAGTTTAAATAATATTCTATTAAGAAGTGAGGAAAAGAAACACTATCTAAACACTATATATTTATAGTCTTAATATCTGTATAGGGCGATTTATTTTAAGCAATAAAGTTTTTGTAGCAATTTTTGGACATGATTTTTATAAGAACGTATAGCTTCAGTGGATTTCCAGTCACGTTCGAATTTTTATGTTTTTTAAGAATATTTTTCTATTTTTAATGTCGAATAAAACTTTGAAACCGTTAAAAATAAAATGTCAATACCTCTTCAAACCAGGGGTCTCTGAGTGCATCTCGCGGCAGCAGGCGGCGCGCGGGCGCGGGCTCCAGCAGACGTCGGATGAGCGCCTGCGCGCGCTCACCCACGCCCGCCCAGTGCTCCGGGGGGAAGCAGTAGTCACATTTTATTATATTCGCTGTCGTCTCCTCGATAGACTCGTCTAGGAACGGTGACAACTGGAAGAGTTTATAATGACGTCATTATTAAGCATACAACGGTGCTGGTTATATAAAAAGTATTGTGTTACAAGTTTATACAAGTTAGGCGGCTACATATAAATTATACGAAGTATTGCTCATCGCTTGCGACAACTTTCTGGCAGAACTTAAATATTGTTGCGGTCAAAGTGTCCATCCTTTGAGGCCATCCACGAATTAAACCATATTTCGATGTATTCATACGAGAAGAGCTCCTGAATAACCACGAACAATACTAGTAATATTCGGGCGACGCAATATCTAGGGAATCAAAGCGGATGGGGTAAAGTAACGAGTTCGGCAATATTAGGCCGCGCGCTGCATAGGAACAAAATATTCCTGTCTTTGTCACTGATTGTAATTGAACAATTTCAAATTACCGGCCTCGAAGTACGGAACCAATTACAGCATGTTGTTTGCCGTATAGCAGCATCTCCGTAAACTGTTTTTAACACTATGCCGCTTCAGCGCCATTTTCCTTTTATAAATTAAAAAGTAATACTTCTCGCAAATAACTATTATTTTACACCAAAATCAGTAATTTTCAAAATACTAAAAGTCTATGTGCCACGTTAAAATCTCAAATTTGTTAAAGCAGATTGTTTACTCTGTATCTGCTTGTTTTTTGAGGTATTAGATACATCAGATCGTACACGTGTTAATGTAATAAGATTACAGCTTCACGTTATAACCCGCATACAGCAGGGTAGGCAGAGGGAATCTAATGTTAAGACACTCCGTTCCTCACTCTCCTCCGAAATTTTGGAAGCATTTGTCTCGACATCAGAGCGAAGAAATGAGTATATAAATTTAAATAAATATTTCCTTTATTCAAGTGGAATGGAACTCACAACCCGTCGCATTTACAGTCACACTTTGTGCCCCTGCGTCACAACTGTTCTAACAAGATGAGACTAACATAAATTAAGATTAAATAAAAATTATTATACCCCTGTTAGAAAAACGTATAGGAAAACGCCAGCAGCCCAAGCGTCCCATGCCGGTGCGGGCGGCCGACCGAGCACGCATTCCGGCGGCGCGAACTCGAGCTGTGCCGGCGCCGGTGGCAGTACCGCTGTGCCTTCCGCACCACCCTGGCCATCCGCACCCAGTTCCACGGCCGAACCCAAATCCACTAGCTTCAGTTGCGGCTGTGCTCCACTCAATTCAACGAGAATGTTTTCCGGCTGCGACAATATTGAACGAAACTAAATAAGTTATCTTTAAGGTAGGTAGGTTTAAATTAAATTCGTTTGCACAGAACAGCATTCGTACCCGAACATCCAGATGCGCGACGTTATTAGAGTGCAGCCAGTCGAGGGCGGAGAAAAGGTGGCGCGCGTGCGTGGCGACCGTGCGTTGCGTGTAAAGGTCGGGGTGCGCGGCCGCCCAGTCTAGTAGTGCGCCGCCACCCACCAGCTCCAGCACCAGCGTGTGCGCGCCCGCGCGAGGCACCTCCGCGAACAGCGCCAGCGCGCGCACCACGCCGCCGTGCGCGCCGCTCGACAGGATGCGGTACTCTCGTACTGCGTCCGCGCCGCGCCCTCCCGCCACCTGCTTGAGCGCCACGCGCTGCCCCGTGCCAGTGTCGCGCGCCGCCACCACGCGCGCCGTCCGCCCGCGCCCCACCTCCTCCTCGGGCGCGTACCGCCGCGCGAACTGCTCGCGCTGCCACTCCCCCTCGCTGCCCCCCCCGGCCCCGCCCGCGCCCGATCCCACCGCCAGGCGCGCCGACGTCTGCACGCCGCCTAGCTCGTTGCTGACGAGGCAGCAATAGACGCCGGCGTCGGCGGCGCGCACTGAGTGGATGGTGAGCGAAGCGAGACCGTCGGGCGTGAAGGCGATGGCAAATCGTCCACCGTGACGCAGCGCGTGCGTCTCAGGCGCGGTCTTCCGCCAAGAGGCGGCGGCGCGTGTTGCGAGGGCGCGGCAAGAGAGCGTGGCGCTGGCGCCGGCGGGCACGGTCACGTCAGCGGCGGGCTCGGCTAGCTCAGGCGCGCGCAGCTCTGTCACGACACCCTCGGTGCCCTCGGCGGAGCCACCTCCGCCCCCTCCGCCTCCGCCTCCACCTCCGCCGCCGCCTCCACGACGGAGTTTCAAGCCCCACGCGCGCTTTGACAACCCCTACACATACACATGTTAGTACATACTTAACGCAATGATTCACTACATACACATTCCTCTAGATCATCCAAAAAGCACATCATGCAAGCTCACCCGTCTCGGTCTGCATAGGTCATCTGGCGAATGTCTGTTATATACTTATTTCTATTTACAAATGAAAAATAAACATTTAAATAGTCAACGCAGTATCACAAAACACAATCACAGTCTTGAGTGAGTCATATGCCCCTTTATCAATATATGTTAAAAATAATGTTATTCTCGTCTAAGTCATACCTATAACAAAGAAAGAAATACAAGCGTTAAACAAGGAAACATGCAAATAAATAAGAGCATTTATTATAATATTTTGTTATTTAACTACATTGCCCATAGCATTGTTATGATAGCATAGATAAAAATAATAAATAATAACTTATTATTATAATGTAAATATAGCCAATAAGATAAAATGCCATTGAAAATACATATACTTATTTACATAACAAATGTAGCTTAAAAGAATCAGAGCAGTTCCAGTAGAAGAAAATTTTTAAGCAAAATGTGTATATTAAAAATACAGCACACATCCGCACAATCACATTGTAACTTTTTTTTTCACAAAGTATAAGAAAATATAAGGCATTCATTTAAGTTGAAAACTTGATATAGCCTCATTGCAAGTTTACGTTCCTTTACATGGTAACGATAGCGTTGAAGTAACTACTTATTTTTATAAATACATTTTTTAGCTTCGCACTGTACTCCGCATTTAGTAGGGTAGGTAAAGGCAACCTGTGAACCAAGTGTTAAGAAACTTCGGTTTTCCGAATTCTTTAGGCATTGCGTGCTGGGTAGCGAGAAAATTAAAATATTATGTATTTCATTCCCCCGAGCGGGGATCGAATCCGTAACCATTGCGATCATAGGTGGAAAATAAATATATTCTGTTCATTATATGATGAATATAGTTCTACTTAATCTGGTCATTATATAACCATCGTGGTCATGGTGAGTAAGTTATATCGTAATGATGCTTTTCGTGTGACGAAAAAGGTTGTGTTTAAATGGTATTTATATGACCAAAAGATAGCAGTGTATTGTGTCGTGATGACTGGTGAGTAACTCACGTTGTGATGGTGTGGCGAGGTGGGCGTGGTGGGCGTGGGCGGCAAGTTGATGGTGTTGGCCTTGCAGTGGGCGCGCTGCGTGCGGCCGCGCAGTTCGGGCGCCAGCCGCGCGCCCGCGGACGGCGGCACGCTCTCCGTCTTGCGGACCCCGCCCCACCCCTCACCCGAGCTACACGGCCGGGAATACCAACTTTCAATACAAACAAAAACAAAACACCTACACCACCAACGTAACATATGCGAGAACCTACACTCTGCTTAATAATTTAATTAATTATTAAATTAATTAAATAGATAACAATAAATTTAGTTTTTTTTTTGTATATAGTTGAATTTATGTAAAGAATAATAAATATTCGTAATTAAATGTTATTTTTTTTGTATTTTCTTCAGTTATATTACGTGTATTGAAACAATAAATATTTATTTTAAGTATTTTAGCTTTGCATTAGCATCTTGTTAGTTGGCTCTAAGCTGGCCTCAATAAACTAAAATAATAAAATAAAATAATAAGCATGCGGGGCTAAAAGCATTAAACCACAAGCACTTTTATTCACATTTATTGGTTACTTGTGTAACATATAGTCACATAGTACAATAATGATAAAATGTTAGTCTATTTACATGTTCATAGCTAAGTAAGTAATATATATACAAAGAGGTTTTATAAAATGATTAAGCATAGATTGAAGTTGTTTAGAAAATACAAATGTTTATAGATAAAGATTTGCAAAGATTATATATTAACTAACATATAGAAAACATTTTCGAGTGTTATATACTTAGGAAATGTACCTATGCGCTATAAGACTAATTAAGGGCCTTAAGTATGTCGAGAACCTACATGAAGTGTATGAATACAGTTCATTGTACAATGCAGTGAATTTTATATATATTATAAATAAATGCAATAATAACTAAAATGTTACAATGAACAAACCTGTGACTTAACAATATTACAATTATTTAGAAAAGTTTAAATGTCATTTTATTGAATAGTATACATAACTGCATAAAGCTAAATATTGACGGGATCATTGTAAAGAATTTAATCTTAACCTTAATTTTGCACCAATTTATACAATATTCTTCGCCAGGTGGAAGACATCACGACTTAGATTATTAGACTGCTCCGAAAATATTCGAACATTACAAATAAGTAAGTGATTTGATTATGTATAATCATTATCTTCCTTTCTACTTTCGACAAAAATACCTCTCGCAAATAAGAATCAAAATTTAGTTATTATAAAGCAAATCATAATACAACTAATACTGGTACAGATTTCAACACTTCTTACAATATTACACATCGAAAGCACAACGTACTTTGTCTAATATTCAGCTATCCGAATACACCAATGCTTATACGAGTATGTGTTTTCCTTTCGAGACAGCAGGACGAGAAGATTCGACGTGTTGGACGTATTGTTTATCCAGTCTTGCATTCGTGTACTCAGTCGCTAACATCCTATTATATAAAACTTATCGTCTTAAATTCTATAAATGACGCAACCAAAAATATTGTGAACGAAATAAATTGGCCCCATTCCTTTAAAAAATAACATTCAGCTTTAATTCGTATCTAAGTAAGCCGGTTTATGATTATTGTGAATTGTTATAGGTGAATAAGTTAAACTAATCATGTATAATTAATTTTAATAAATAAAAACTAGTTACATAAAATTATTAATTAATATTTTCAGGTCTTAGCAGAATAAAGTTTGAATTTTAATTTCAATGAATGTTTGTGTTGTATGAATAACCAGAAACATTTGCTCATTATAGCAAAGACAAAGGGGTATATATATATATAATGCAATAATATATATAATGCTATAATGGAATTCATAAATAAAATTTTATAACATAAGTGAGTGAATATGCATAAACGATATCTTAAATGAACTTTACTATTTATCTGACCCACATCCCACACCTCGAGTGATCGACTAAAGCAAGCTTACCGCAACTTTATAAAACTCATGCATATATTAATTGTCACCCAGGTTATATCCCCAGTCTTCTTTATTTTCATCTTAATACTAAAAAAAATGAGTATCATCCATTGTTTTTATAGTTTTCATTAAAACTAGGAAAGTTGAAATTAATTTTAAAATTATATAATACTAAATTAACACAAACAATAGGAATAAAAAAGTCGGTTAATAATGGATTGATTGTTTTAAGTACCCGTTTAGGACGAGTCTTTGCTTTATAAAGGAATAATTTAGTTGATATGTTTGTGCTGCTGTTATATAAAGTACCTAACGGTGCTCCTAATATTACCTAGAATTTATTTATGTATATTAATATATTCAAATGTAGATATTCAATACGCTGTCTGTTATATATAATATATTGTATTGGAAGTGAATAAGCCAAAGGGTTATATATTACCTATTAAGTTGTTGTATTGTGTATAACGTTTTAAGTACATACTTTGATACTGAACTATAATAATTTAGATAACTACTTTTAATGACATATGTGTGACTAACCAAATGGTGAGTCACTTCCAATATACAATAAAAAGCGAGAATATTATTAATATAATAGTTAGTTACGAATCAATTCCAAAGAGTCTTAAGGCCTAAGGGTTAAGCTACGACGTAATGGTGTAAACTACGCTATTCAGCTATGCTCCGATGTTACGAGTAACGAGATGGCAGTCATATTTATTGCGATACTTTTACAATTATTCGTTTTTGGGGGTTACATATTAAATACTTAATATAATTATAATAATAAACTTTCGTCGAGATGTACGTTTTCTGCTAAAACTCCTTATTGTTTGCTACAAAAAATATTAAATATTAATTATTAATTATATATCACGGCAACACAAATATTAATTCATAGAGCACACTTCACGATAAATATTTTTTTAGCTTTGATTAAAAAAAATTCAAGAACCAGTAATTATGACTAAATAAATGCACCAAATCAGTGTATAATAGTTAATTAAATATATTATAAATATCAAGATTAAATAATTGAATATTGATATAATAATATAAAATATTTCATTGAATATATTAAAGATATAGCATAATTATAATTTAGCTAGCATTTTATTAATATAAATATTAACTAGGAAAGCTCGTTGCTACAGTTATAAACCCACATTGTTAATACACACTCAAGGATCGGCCAGAAGAGATTTTGCGTGTCAGTTTACACGCGTCCTTAAGGTACTAGAAGTTCTCTTACATATTGTCAACGGTTCGCAGTACGCACCAGACCAGAGCTTGTCCAAGTCGTGAGTGAGGCCATCCATAAAATACATTGTTACAGTTAATACTTTAAAAGACATATAAAAAAATGAAACTTACGTAAAACTTATTAACTTAAAAATACAAAAAGAAACTTTAAGAAATTTAAAAATTACAATAACAAGGCTAAGAGCTAGGGTTCAAAATAGGCCCGAAACAGCGTATAAGTTTCTACCCATCACTGAAATGAGATATGCAAGAGCGGAGAATAATCAATGAGATCACATCCAAAATCATGATCCGCGATTCAGTCGACAGTTAAGAACCCTTCTGATGGACTCTTCTGATCATAGTTGGGAATTTTAAAACAGACAAAAATGGAAACTATAAAATTGGAGCTTAATTCCATAAATACGAAAAAATAAAAAAATCTGATTAAAAAATCTATTGTCCTTCAATTAAAAAAAAAAAGGTATTTGCGGCTGGGAGGGTGCGCCAACGTTACGGCTCCAAGATGGAGAGGAGGAGAGATAGGAGGCATTGCCTTGGTGTGCTGGGTAATTTATGGATGGCCCAACGAACATGACGCGTGCATTTTACTGGCTCAAAAGTTGCGGTGTAACAATGTGTGTTTACAATGTGTGTGGCTCAGGCGTCGGCTGTTTGTTTAGTACGGGCGTGGTACGGCGTAGTGTGATGGGTACTCACTTGGCGGCGTCGCGGTTGAGGAAGGCGCTGGGGTTCTCGAGGCGCTCGCCGAAGATCATCTGTGACTGCAGTATGGTAGACAGTTCGGAAATCCAGTGCCGACAACGTGGCTCGGGCGCGCGGCACAAGAACGACTGCTTCGGCTTCATCGACCCCACCGCGTGGATGATGAACGAGCTGTTGCTACCCTCCACCTCCTCTAAGCTCATCTTGTTCACCTGAAACGACCATTACAATACACCAATACACATATGACCAATAACGGAATTGCTTTCTTATGAATCAAAATGAAAATAGAGGCGTCGTGGCGCAGAGGCACAAAGTGTGATTGTAAAACCGATTGGTTGTGGGTTCGATCCCCACTCGAGGAAATAAAATATTTATATTTTCATTTTTTCGCTCTGGTGTCGAGGCAAAGAGCGGCGTTGAGTTGAACGTGAAAATGAGAACTCGGTGGAAAGTGGGGAAAGGAAGGTCTTAACACTAGGTTCCCTCTGCCTACTCTGCTGTGTGCGGGATACAGCGTGAAGCTGATTTTTTATGAAAATAGAGAAGGTAGTGACTACAGTAAGAAAAAAATTAAATTTATATAATAACCTGGACATGATGTTTGTAGTTGTACGTGGGGCTAGTGAACTGAGATTTCTTGCCGACGGCCTCCGTAAAGATAACACACTGTTCGAAAAGGAACACATGCAACTCCTTCCCTTTGTCACTGCTGGAGGTGGCGTCGGACACCACCAGAGGCTCTTGGAACAGTAGCTTGCCCTGAGCCGCTATGTTACCCTGTGATGGAATTATTCACAATGTAGAAATTCTATCGTACGGTCACTATTCATGTCTATATGCATGGATTCTAAAAAAAAACCTTCAAAGGGTCTACAAGAATTTTAGATTTATACAATCGCATAGGCAACACGTTTTTTAGAGACAATGCATATCAATAAGTACCATTGGCTGTGGTATAAAAAAGCCACAAAGATTGGAACCTTAAAGATTGGACCTTTCTTTATCATTTTTTAAAGTTACACACACCTTATATAAATATAAGGAAATACAAAACAATATTTATTTCGCACATGCATTATTCAAATAAATTATAACTAAAAGTATATAAGTGGTGGGTGTCTCACCATGAATCCTTGCAGGCGCCCAACGTCCATCATGTCGTTAGCGTTCTTGGGTATGATGGAGGTGCAGTGCACGGCCACGCCGAGGGCCGCGAGCACGTCGGGCGGCGCGTTCGCTGCCTCTGAATACGTCAGCACTTTTTTCACGAGGAGATGGTACTTTTGTATACGCTGTATCGGCTTTATCAGTAAATCTCCAAGCTGCCAAAAATATAAATAAGAAAATTAGTTTACTTAAGCTTTACTCTGTATCGTGCGAATTGAGGGGCACTTTGTCAATCTTTTTAAGTTTACCAATGGCTCATATTCATTGTTATCATTGTTACATTTTGAGTAAATTTAACTTTAAATTAAAAACAATTAATTTACTGCCACTTAAAGATAAACACTGCATACAATATAAAGTGGCTGTGAATAATCGTGTAATTGTAATTTATATAAACATAGATTTGCTAATACAAATAAGTTTTGTTCAAAAAAGGAAATGAAAATAATTCATTCCCCTCGAGTGAGAATCAAACTCATGGACGATATTTTAACTTGACATTTTTTTTTTAGCTTTACGCTATATCCCCCAAGGTACCTAGTGTTAAGACAATCACTTCTCTCTCCACAATAAAATTTTTTTCTCTCATTTTCCCGAATTCCCGAATTCTGGCGGCATTGGTTGACTCAACACCGCGTATACATTACCAGAACGAGGAAGTTATAATAATGAATATTTAATTTTCGCGAGTGGGAGCGTCTACATATACTACTTTTACTATCGCATTCACAGTGTCCTTAAATAATAATTATAGTATATTTTATATCACCTCAGGGTAGCAAATGGCCTAGCCAACAGATCCCATATTATCATTTTGTCCTTCACATTTCTTTATAAAAAGATATTACGTGTTAGTTGGTGAATCAGTGACCCATTTTCTTCGCCCAGACGATGAATACATCATTAAAAACATTTATATTATAAACATTATGAGTGACATATGGATACACAAAAGAACAGAAGGCTAGTATGTAAAAGCTATACATATTTATATCTGAGTTATTTATAGTTTAATTTTTAAGACAGTTTTATTTTTATTTAATAAAACTGCATTATATCTGGTGATATCTTTATTTGTGCAAAAAAGTAGAATTAAAAGGGAAATCATAATAGATATGATAGTCAGTATTTTGATATATAGGTCATAAAAACTAAATCACATTTTGTAAGAAACTGAGTAATACAAACTCATTTTAACAAATTAAAAAAAACAAAAATAAACAAGTCATGGCGCAGGGGGCACAAAGTGTGACTGTAAAACAGACTGGTTGTGGTTTCACTCGAGGAGATGAAATATTTACTTTAATTTATATTTCTATTTCTTCGCTCTGGTGTCGAGGCAAAGCGCGGCGTTGGGTTCTGCCACTCAACACGCAATTCCTCCAGAATTCGGCAGAAAGTGGGGAATAGAGTATCTTAAGCCTAGGTTCCCTCTGTCTACCCTGCTGCGTGCGGGATACAGCGTGAAGCTGAAAGATAAACAAATTATCAAACCTGTAATTTTTGACCAAGCTTGTGGCGGAGCTCTTGAAAATAGTGCTCGTGTTCCGAAACAATGTATTCGGAGACAGGTTTATTGCGGCAATAAACTTCGTACAGGAACATTTTCTTCTCCAAGAAACGGCGGAACAGTGGGCCCAGCAGCTCGGGGGACTCGATGCAGCTTTCCAGCTCGCGCACGAATTTACTGCAAGCAGCATTCATTTATGGCATACGATCACAAGTCTACGCGCGACTTGAAACGTACAACACGCCAGCTCTACCATTTATTGCTCGCAATTATTACATAAGCAAATGATACAATCGCACAGCACTCTACAAAAATCTCGCTTTGCTTTTATTAATTAATGTGTAATAAATAATAATATGTTGTTTTTTTTTTACAAAATTGTTTAAAATAAAATAATTTTAAGAAAATATTTTAATACTAGCGGGCGCGCGCAGCTTCGCCTGCTTATTTGCACCCTTAGAGGTGAATTCTAAAAAAACCACGAAACACGTGTTCAATAACATATTTTTAACAGTCTGAATTTAAATTTTTATAATAATCGGTGGCGATTTAAAGATTTTTCCACACAAACTTTCAACACCTTATTTGAACCCTTAGGTGGTGAATTTTAAAAAACCATGAAACATGTGTTCAATGAAATATTTTAAAGAGTCTGAATTTCAAATTTTATAAAAATCGGTGTTGTTTTAAAAAAACACCATACAAACTTTTAACCTCTATTTCATCCCTTTAGGGTAAAATTTTTTTAAAATCCCTTCTTAGTGGTTGTCCAGATTATAAAAATAAAAACCTGTCCAAATTTCACGTTTCTACGCACAGCGGTTACGGCTGTGCGTGCGTTTTACCTCAGTCAGTCAGGTACATGTCCTTTTATATATGGCAATATATTCACAGTTGTGATTTTATTCTTTCAGTATTATTACAATTTATTAAGTAATGGATGCTTTAAATTATTGAAAACTAATGATACTCACTCTCGATGCCACTCGTATATCGCCTGGATGTTGCCGAAGATCATTCTGAGCCGTCGATCACGGAGCCCGTCCGGTATTGGCGGATCAGAGTTGGGTTCCTGGCAAATTGTTATAGAATAGTTTAAGTAAAGCACATTTCAATTTGCCAAGCTAAATAATTGATACATAAATAGTTCCACGGACGGTGCTTTAGTTTTTAAATTGAATTACGTTCGTTAAGTGCTGCATCGCATAAACCAGTTGAGTTGCTACAGGGTCGATTGGGATGACTAGTTGTTTTTGTTTTAACTAGATTACGGATATACTGATTCAATAAAAATGTTCTCAATTTACATTACTTTTTGAATGTAAACAATTGTTACTAGTATATGTGAATGAATGTGAATGACTTATATTATTAAAACTGTACTATGTGTTTCATTGTATGAACACAAACAAAATATATTTTGTCTTTACTTTCAATTTAGGTTAATGGGTACTTTATTTGATTTGTAATTAAATTAGTTAAAAATATTTAAAGACAAATCTATTGTATCAAATATAAAAAACAAATCCTTAACCTGGTCAATATTTAGTATAAGTTTACCATCATATGTTTCATATATCCTTCGCAGACGAGCCGCAGATCGGCCACGTATATCTCCTCCGTGTCGTACAGCTCGCGCAGCACGTACTCGCGCTTCTTGAGCGTGGCCTCGACGCAGTCCGCGTTGGCCGCCTCGTCGTCGTCGTCGGTGCGCGGCGCCCCCACGCCGCATCCACCGTGCTGCTCCTGTCATAATTGGTAAAATGGTAAAATTCTATATGAGAACACATCACATAGCCTCGGTTATAAGCTATTACAATATGTTATTTAAAGTTTATATAATTACAAAAATATTATAAAATTAAAAAAAAAAATATCTGTGTTTTTAAATGCGCGTAACAACAGCCGCCTTGATGTGATATCACACGGTCTTGTGAGTGAAGTGTCAACTGATCAACGTCACCTTTATACTAGGTTATTAGCTTATTACCAAAGTTAGAGAATTTGTTTACAAAACCAACGGCCGTCATAGCAAAGCAACATGCCGTACAGCGTTCCGATAAAATGGACAGGAAAGAAAATGATTAATTTAAATGTACTTTTGTGGCACTTGTCCATTGAAAATGTTATATAGTTTATTAGAACCTTAAGGATCGAATGCAGTCACTCTCCAAAAATAAATGTCCTCATAAAATATGCGTTACATCCAACAATTATTTTATTCTTAAATACCGCCAACAAAAAACATTTAACAAAAAATTTCTACGCATTTCTATATTAGCACCTATGTTTTAACAACACGCATAAAATGTTACATTTCAAGCATTTTATACAACTTACTTTTATTGGAAAACATAAAAAAAATTGAACGTAGCGGGGTTCTAATTCGCGCTTCTTGGAAACCATCCAATGGATCTGATCACTAAGCCCAACGTTTTCATGAAGCTACATCGAAATATAATACGATTGTTACAACTTGTGTATTTATGTTATTAGCATCTCTGTGGAGATCTTCGCAAATATCCGCTACCCAAGGATAGTTGTTTAGAATTATCATTTGGCAAGAGGGAATGCTATTCGTAAAATATCCCCCACTGTTCCCCTCCCCAGAGCAGGGGTTTAAAACCCTCTACGTTCAAATTTTTATTCATTTTTTAAAAACAATATTTACTTCAGCAAGTGTGAAATAACACTTAACAAATTATTAAATTAAATTTGCAACTTTATAAGTATAATTAAAATATAGCAAAAGTCGAGAAATAAAAAATAAAATATATATATATTTAAAGCAAATAGATACGAAGAGAAAAATACACAAGCAAAACCATGCAAATCAGCAGACTGTAGATTCACTAAAATGAACTTGTGTACTCGACAAAACCAAACGAAACTAAAACTTTAATGGAGAGGCGAAGAACACATTTCATAATGTAAGTACAAATAGAATAAAATATACTTGCGGCCTAAGCATTCTGTTTGTAAATTAAAATACAACAACATTTAACAGAAGGAAGTCAATGAATTGGACCTTGTAGTGAAATTATCTATTTCTTATACTAAGTTACCTAAATTAGTGTCGTTGAATTACTTAGGCAGCAAGTATTGATGAGTATCACTCGCTCCTGGCATCAACTGAAGCGACACTGTCACACACGATTAAGCACACCATTAATAATGTCCAACGATTATCGATCCCAATTAAAAGAGGTGCAACTAAAACGAGCTGAAATCTAAAGCCGCATCGTTTTCTGTTTCTCATATCTTACACAGTTTACAGAAGCCCTTTGATACTATTGTAATCATTTGTATCAAATATTCTTGAAAAGCTGCTAAAAATATATACTACATAACACAAATAAATACTGCAATTAAAACGACTTCCAGATACAATGCTACAAAAATAAAACAAAAAGCATTGAATAGTATCCATGCACAGTGCACACTCCATGCTCTGATTTTAATCGAACCATCTTTTCCTTGACTATTTGCTCTATTTCGGCGATATCCGCGGGACCACCGTTAGAGTCCAGCGCATCCATTGCCAATGAATTCTGAAAATGTCATCAACATATAACCTACATTATCACAAGCACCTATTTTGCGCCCTTTTTGTTAGTTATGAGTTAGAAAATAAGAAAAAGAGTACAATCATATAATAGTAATGTTTTTAGAGTATGAATAAAAGAAGATTGAGGTAACAAAGTGTATATTTATACTGACCCGAGCAGCGGGCGCAGCAGCGGTGGTCGCTGGTATGGGTGCTTGCTGCAGTACCGCCTGCGGATCCTGTCAGATTAGCGAATCAATAAATCAACACTACGTATGAGTATACTATATTGTAAAAAATACATTTATATATCTACAAGCTCAAGATGATTTTTGTTGTCATAATTAGCTATACATTTTTTTTTATTAGCCATAAACTAACAAGAGTCTAATAAAGCAAGTTGAACAATCGCATATAGAACGAAGGGTCCCTCAGTCTCCTTGAATATTCGGACTCGTATGTGTATCGACTTTCCAGCAATATAGCAACCAACCTAGTTGTGTATATCAATGCGCCGTTTGTTACTTGCCCTAACGAGATGATGTGTTTGATGTTCCTAATTGAATATAGTGCTCTCTAGTCTGGCGCCAGGAAATCAAAATTAATTTATGTCTTTGGCATGCCATTTAAACTTATTGTACATACTCAAAATATAAACTATTTTATCGTTAAAGGTTTGTACTATATACTTTATATAGTAAAATACTTTAATAACATAAATTAAAATGTTGCTTATATAGATTCATTTTGATAAGTTTAACTTAACACAAATAAATAAATAATAATTTACATAATGGGCAATCTCAGTATTTAAATTTTCCGAGAAATTTTCTTACTGCATGCCGAAAACTTCTTTTAAGAGATTTCTCGTCACTGCTCGAAGAAAAACATAAATTGACTCAAAGATGATAATAATTTTAAAATATTAATTGTACAATGTTAGTTTATTTATAAGTTCCCACGTATATACACACAAGCTATGAACGCTTAGTTGCAGACAGCATAATCCAACTATTTAATTATTGCATAATGTTTACATATTTAAAAGTAAAACAGAAAAAAGATGGCTTTATTTTTTATCATAATAACTTAAGATATGAAATGTGATATTATACGTGTAAAGATATTTTAGTCACATGCGCCAAAATAACTATTCTTATTAATTCAAAATATCAATTTGTAAAAAGATTTTTTAAAGTTATTTAAATAGCCTAATATTTATTTTTAGCTTCACGCCGTGTAACTAGTGGAGTAGCCAGAGAACTGCGTACATCTTTCGCCTCGCCTACTGTCAACAACCTCTTCATAACTGCTTTCTGCAGAGTCCTCATACTTTTTACGTGACCTTCCTCCAGTATCATCGACGCTGTGTTCGAAGGTCAACCGAGGTCAGTAATATCGAGTAATATGTAGATAAGACAAAATTAGTAACTTTTTGTTTTATTCAAATTCATATACAGTATACCATTTTTAGTACCCAAGAGGGTTATTTCTATTTATAAAATTATTTTGTTATAGCATACCAATTTATATTACTATACTCGTATACTATAAAGGAACCATTCTTCATTGCTTTACTTATTGAATTATGCATTACAAATAGATAATAAGTGTTCCCCAAATATATTTGTTTGCACGAGATACATTTAATTAAACATGTTGCTGGAGTTTATTTTAGGTATATATGTGAGATGCGTACCGAAACTATTTGATAGTAACATTTATAAATATTATATTAACATATTGCTTAACATAATTGTTCATAAATTCGTTTTCTATCCATTTATATATATATATATATATATATATATATATATATATATATATATATATATATATATATATATATATAAACAATGCTATTGATAGGAATGTGGATAAATACGGTTATCTCCCTGGCACCACTGAATGCCATCGACCGGCGTTCGTAGAATAGTGTAAATTCAGTACATTCCGAGAATACGAGGGCAATGACGTGAACTAGTCGATTATATAATGAATATAAAGGTTAATTTAATTTAATTTATTTAGGTCAATCGCTTAAAATTCCGAGATTAAAATTCAATATTTTATTTTGTATATAGACAACGTTACATTCAACACCAAATCAATTATCATATAGACATTTTGTTTTATTTTAAATATTTTCCTAGTGATAGTTGGAACCAGAATTACCACATTCTTTTATATAAACATAAAAAATAAAATGATGTCGTGGTATACAGAGTCTGATTAGTAGACTTGATTTATAATTAAATGTATAAAAATGGTAGGTAACTTTAATGGGAGCACTTGCCTGTATGGGCTTCATAGGTGGTGGCAGTTCTACATCGGGTGCATCATCCTCAGCATCATCAATTGCAGTCACGCTGGTTTCGCCATCTTCAATGCGTGCGCTCTCCACACTGGGTAGCTATGTAAATAAACATTTCAATTATAGCTTCTTTGTCAATTAAAATTATATTAAACTCTCGCAATATACGTAGCCTTAAGTATTTTTGTAATGTCACTGTAAAGTTTGGGCAATAAATATGCAATATGTGAAAATGGTAAAAATGGAGAATATAATGATAAATTCGAAAGGTTAATGATAAATAATAGGAATAGTGGACGAACAGATACGTAAAATTACAATATAATATAATTAAAATATTTTAACTTATTGCTAAACTAGTGAAATAACAAGTTCAGATTTTAGTTTGAAAATTAATTTGACCAGAACCGAAATAAGACAGAGACAGAGGCCAGTCGTGGCGCAGGGCCACAAGGTGTGACTACAAAATCGACTAGTTATGGATTTGATCCCCACTCGAAGAAATAAAATATTTATTCAAATTTACAACGGAGTGTCATTACACTAGGTTCTCTCTGCCTACCCTGCTGTGTGCGGAATACAGCGTAAAGCTGATTTGATTTTTTTGATCCGAAATAAGACAAATCAATGTAAAATTATTGTTAATAACAATTTGCTCAAAATACATATTAAATGTATCATTAATCAAAGATATTATTAATATATCAATAATATGGGATTTTACGTCGTAGTTTTGTCAACTAAATTATTATTTCTTATCATATAATATACTTAAAATATTTCTATTTATATAAACCCTATAATTGTAAAGTTCTGATCTTATTTCATTAACGCATTCAACATAGAATTCTGACATTATCAGTTCTGTCAATTTAAATTGAAAAAAAATGTGGTTGCTTACTACACTTTCGATCATATCACCTTGATCATATTGACAACACAATAGTGTAGTTGTATAAGAATAAGGGGTTTTTAATGCGTATTAGAAAAATAACTTAATCTATTTGCAAATAAAATCACAATTACTTTATCTTTCTTACATTACTAACTTATTCTACGTTAATAGAAATTACTTCAAATATTTATAATTTATTAAAAATTTAATATCTTAGGTAAACAAAAAACCTTTTTTTATAAAAAAAAAAACTTTATGAACGTAATAATACTTAAAACAAAAGTTATATACTTATTTAAATATTATTTTAGAGAAAATAAATTTCAATACTATACCTTAAGCTTCTTTTCAGACGGAACTTTTTTGAGGGAGGGCTTGTCAGCGGAGGCGGGGGACTTAGCGCCACCTGGTGTTTTCTCACCCTTGCCCTGCGACTTGCTCGGACGCGGGATCCACCGTCTGTTATAAATAAATATAGTTTATAAAACAATAACACTATGTAAATCAATTGTAAGTAACGCCGGGAATTTTAAAAATAAATATATACAATCGTATATCATAGTATTTTCCTTAATAAAGATCAAGACAAGAAATTATTTTGCTCAATCACGTTTATTATTTGATATTCAACTACTTTTTATCTATAGTTAGTACTGTTTAAAACTTATACTAATCAATAACATATTAAAAAATATTATTATTATTTACATTCAGTAGGCGTAGCGACACAAAATGTGACTGTAAAACCGAGTGGTTGTGTGTTCGATCCCTACTCGAGCAGATGAAATATTTACTTTAATCATACATAATATTTCCATTTCCTCGCTCTGTTGTCGAGGCGGCGTTGGGTACTGTCACTCAACACGCAATGCCGCCAGAATTCATCAGAAAATGGGGAACAGAGTGTCTTAACACTAGTTTCCCTCTGCCTACCCTGCTGTGTGCGGGGTTTAGCGTGAAGCTGATTATTTATAATTATTATAAAGCAGTTCTTCCAAAGCCTGACACAACCACTGTCTTAAAATAGATCGTCACCGCGATGATCCAATGCAATATATACATTAACCACATTTCTTTGGTTTCTGCACAATAGTTATTAATATTTTTAACGTTTACCTGATTACTATAAAGATTTACCATGGTTTTCTATTAGTTAGTATTATATATATTTAATGTTTGAACTTACTATTACATACATCTGAGAGTAAAATATTTTTGTTCATTAATTATTTTTTTATAAGGAATTTTAATTATATGCAAAAACGTAAATGAAAATAAGATGATAAAAAGTGTACTTAATTTAAGTAACTTACGTAGAATAAATGTGTAAATAAATGCAATATATTATCAGAAACAATCAGGACTTGATAGGTGTAATTTCTCGCTATTCCCTTGGCTTTTTCTCGTTTTGTATTAAATAGTGATTTGAAACATATTTATAATTCTTTTGACAGATCTCGTATAAATACGACTCACCCTCACTAGAGAGTAGATAAAGTTAAACAAAATTAAGAATTTATCAAACATCTAGATTTCAAAGATTTAAGAAAAAAAAATTAAAGACAATTCAAGCGGTGGCGACTATTTGTCATATGAATTCAAAAAGTCAGTTGTCGACCTCCAGTGACACTACTATCATGAAGGTGAAGAAGCCGCACACTGCAGTTGCTATATGTGATAATATAGCCAGAAAAATTAGTGAAAAGAACTGGTTTCTGGAAGATCATTTGGTGCTTGAAGTTGGCTACGGTGATGAAAACTTTGAAGATATGTATGATAGATAATACACGATTTCATACAGAATAAGGATTGATAATATGGGTTCCGTGATTTCAAGAGAATAAAAACATAATTATATAAAAACAGAAACATGACTGCATTAATTAAAAGAAAAAAAAAGCGGCCAAGTGTGAATCGGAATCGCCCACCAAGATTTCAGGATTGTAGGTCAACGGAAAGTACAATTTAGAAAAAGTTTGCAGGATATGCATTTATTTTATATAAAATAAACTACAATAAATACAATAAAGTTTGTAATAGGTTTTATCCTGAATATAAATTTTCATTTTTTGAGTTTTTTCTTTTATTTGTACTGCAAGTTTAAGAACTAACCTTGCAAGAAGTAAGCTTCTTGCCAAATTTCATAAATATATGTCTACCGGAAATTCCCTACAAAATTAAGTTTGTAACTAAAAATATAAGTACGAGATATCGTACGTAATATTTGTTAAATTTGATAACAATAGATTCACGGAAAGTAAGCCTGCCTATACACGGCGAATCTTATACAAAAAACAGCAAAAACGATGCATAAATGCTCGTATATTTTGATTGCTTTGATTTAGAAGCTTGATTTTTTCTGTGTTTCAAAGAACGTAGACCTAAATATTTGATATTACTTGACTATCTACAGCAGGGGTTCCCAACCTTTTCTTGATCAAGGACCACTTTTATATCATTCTTGGTAGCAGGGACCACTATGCATGCAGGCATATTAAAAACTAACTGTGATAATTAAACAGAACCTTCGCCTCACCATCCCCAGTCATAAAATTAAAATTGTTCGCGGACCACTTTTACGCTTCTGCGGACCACTGGTGGTCCGCGGACCACCGGTTGGGAACCACTGATCTACAGAGACGGACAACAAAATGATCCTATAAGGGTTCCGTTTTTGTTTTCTTTTAAGGTACGGAACCCTAAAAACATGCCCAATAATTTATAATTTTGTCAAGCGTAAGTAATACAGAAGCACTACACAATAGAAATAGTTTTATAAGCAAAACACTTAAAAAACATATTTCTTTTGCAAAACAGAAGTATATAAACCGATATCTATTTAAATGATACAGAGCGTCTTAGGAAGGTTTAATTGGAAAGTTGAAGAATAGGTCTCGCGTAATAAAAGTATAAGAAGAACGAAGTACGATAATAACCGGTATGGTATGGAAAGTAGAGAGAATCGTTGTTTAATCAAATTTACATTGTTTTATATCTTAAATAGTTACTTAAAACGATAAAGAACGAAATGCATCACAAAATAATTTAGAATACTTATTCCACAATACCATTACCCTCTTACATAGAGGCATAGTTCGTCGGTTTTTTATGTCAATATATTAAATTGCCTATAATATGATATCAGAGGCTAGTCGTGGCGCAAGGGCGCGAGTGTGTGACCGTAAACGCGACAGGTTGTGGGTTCGATTCAAACTCGAAGAAATAAAATATTTTATATTTTCATCTCTTCGTTCTGGTAAGGAGGCAATGCCTCCAGAATTCGGCCGAAAGTGGAGAATGGAAGCGTCTTATTCGAACATAGTGTCTTAACACTCGGTTCCCAAGAAGATAATGCGTTATGTTATATTATAAACATTTATGTAGGGCTTTTCACCAGTTTGCGACATTAACAGTAATTTAACATATATTTGGATATTATATCATGTTTGAAGAGACGACATTATATTGCAGAAAGATAAATAAATATTTTGTTCCCTTATACTCCTTATATCATGAATATCATCTAAAGTTACACACAAATATTTAATACTATTTCTCCATTCTAGTAAAGAACAGGGTCAGTCGTAATGGTTCACATATGATTACTTGGAATAATTATATATCTCCTCCCAAGTGAACATTTACATTCAATTTATGATTGTAAATTGTTATATTTTTTCTCTATGTGAATAAACGGCCATGTTTAGTTTTGTCTACCTTAAGTGACAACGCAACATTTTTATACGAGCTAAAATGAGGGCGGGAGTATCATTTGGTTCTGGTAAATTAAATAAGTAAATAAAAAAAATCTAGTCCATATGATGACCTCCTCTTTATAAAGTCGGTTCAAAACAAGCTATGCCTAATTTGGATCTATGCAGAACCACAAAAAAAAATTCCACAACACCCCTACAGTGCATATGAAATGTAAATAAAATAGATTAAAAAATAAGTAATGATACTAAATTGGTCTTTAGGTGATAAACATCTAGGTACGTCGTATAACTCAATTGTATTAATATAGACAAAATAAAGTAATGTTTTAATTACGTGCAAAGAAGAAATCATATAATTATTATGTTCATATCGTACTACAATTATAATGTATTCGAAAAGTCTTTTATTATTAAGAAAGAGCTCACAAAACAATTAGAACATAGAAACAGGACGTACAATAATACAATCCAGAAGGTAGTTTTGATAGTACTCACTTTGAAAAAACAATTTGAGTCCACATCCTTAGATTGATATAACACAACGCACATCACAAACAATCACGTTCACATATCACATATCTACTGAGTGTTAAGTTCACAGACTACCAACAGGCAAATAGCGGCACTCCATTGGCGCACACACTGTTATCGCCCTTCTAAAGTATGAAGAAAATACGATCCAGCAAGGCGAAGAGATATCAGATATATCGACCAGATTACGCGATAATTGTAAAAGTGATAAATGTACGGCGCGGTCCTCGCTCGCCGTCACCGACGACGTCGCCGCCGGCCGTCCGTCGCCCGCGCAGCGCGCACTGCCCACTGGGCCCGCGGCCAAATTCATAATGCAACCAAAACGTCCACTCCCATGACGCGCTCACCAAACAACGGATAGCGTCTACTTATAACAATAAATAACATCGTTCACTCTTGTTTTATACTATTCAGATTAGATAAATGCAAGTTCAATAAAAAATATATTTTTTAATAAAATTACGATAATGTGATTAACAAGTTTATATTTTTGAAAAAAAAAAATGGCGTCGCTAAAAAAAATTTATTACTATTTAGCAGTGTTTATATAATCCATATATAAATATAGTTCCGTTTTAACCATAAAGGCACACAGAGCCCGTGACCAGAGCCTTTGATCTCCACAGGCCCCGAATGGCCCGTGAACAACTACAACGTAATATATTATGGTGATTTTTACCTCCTCTGAGCCCCAAATTTGTGTGTGCCCAAGGCCCCGACATATCGAAAAAAATAGAAAATTATAACAGTAAATTAACAAGTATTTTAAACTTGTATGTTAAAACATTTTATCCTCCTTGTATTTAGGTGTTTAAAAAGAGTTATGTAAATAGCATCAGTAAGTGCCTCATTATACATAGATAACACTCAATGGAAATTACGCTTCTGGTAAATTGAAGAATGAATTTTGTTTAACCTTTTTAATAATAATAATAATATTTTATTGCGAAAAAAAATTTAAACTTTACATTAAGAGAAAAAAAATGTGATGTTGTACACAAATTATAACATGTATGTACTCGTATGTTCAACGGCAATGGCGGCTTTATCACTACGAGGGTTCTCTTACTCTCCATTTTAACTATTTAGCAGTTAGCGTAACAATATACATCAGTGGCGTAGCTGGGGGGGTGCGAGCGGTGCAGTCGCACCGGGCATCAAACGGAAAGGGGCGTCAAAGTCTACAATCAATTTTTGTAATTTTTATTTCAATCAAGAATCAAGAAATGTACAAGAAAAATGAGAGAATGAAAATGAAAAATACAATCTCGCTATCTTGTCAATCGAATATGAACTAGTCGATACTGTTGATTTTGAAAATGTGATTAATGACTTTGCTAGTCAAAAAGCGCGTAATGTCCGTTTTTAATTTTTTGCAATAATATTTACCAAAATCGAATGTTATAAATTATATATAGTTATTATAGTTTTGAAGCAATAAAAATTTATATATCTACTCTACTGTGTTTTGAAATCTGAAATTATTTTGACCATTTTAAAGGGCATCAAGTCCTAAGCTGCACCAGGCAGTAAATACCCTAGCTACGCCACTGAAATACATATATGGAAAATTTATTGTTTTAGTAAAACTACAACCAAAACTAATTATAAAAGTTAACGAGGGAGAGAAGTAAGTTAGTTTCTGAATCATTTTGTGTCATTCGCATGTTTAATATTATAAAAATACTAAAATTCCATATTGTAGTGAAGTTTTCTATTAATTTTTGTAAAGGGTGTTTACAACAAAGTTGTAACTTTTTTAGAAATTTTAACCGTATAAAGTAACCTTATAGAACTTTTTGATAACCTCAGTAAAGTATAAATAATTGGCTAAAATGACTAAAAATAGTTTTATAGGAGTGTCTTCAATTTCTACTACGTTGAAATTTTTATACGCCATGGTATACACTTTTGGACTGCATTTTTTTATACAAATAAACTTATTACATATTTTTTGGAGGTTGTGTCTTGTGCAACGTCTAACTTTTAGAATGCCTTACGTATAATATAATATAATTATAAATAATAAAATCTTTTTTGGTATCGAATATGAAACTCCCAATATACTAAAGATACTCGAAGACTGCTGTACAAAAGGAGACTGCTGTACAGGAGTCAAAAAATTTCAGTTTTTTTTAAAACATCAGATTCTGAGGCAAGAGCAAGTTAATAATGATGGCAAAATGAATGCATTTAGTATATTATGTTCGTTTTTGAATATTATTGTCATATGTTATACTATACTTAAACATAACCGACTAAAAGTCAGTCTTTTTTGGTTTTGCATGTGTTTTTTTTCATATTCAAAAAAGCTACAGACACTAAATTCAACCAGTTTTGTCAAATATTATCAATCGGCTTATATAAGTCACAATTACGATTATTATTATTGGATACTTTATTGAGCACCTCACGAACACACCGTGATAATGACAGGATGAAACAATAAACCGTGACCGGCTTCTCAAGCGACTCTTCCTCATCTTAGTTTATTCCCATATAAAATACTATCTTATATATCTGCAATCTTTAAGTCTGTTAGAGTATAAAATAGGCGTAATTACATTTGATAAAGTTATCTATTTTAAACGAAAATCGAAACATGAAATATTATGTCAAAAATAGCTACTTATAAATGGTGTATAGGCACTATCATGATTTTCTACTCGTCTGTTACAATAGTGTAAAAAAAATAATTGCGAGCATTATAAGGAATATTAAGATTCAGAAGAAGTGGTTAGTTCTGATATAAGATCAGTTTTACGTGCCTTGATGATAAAATTGACGTAGTTCGTTGTTTTATTTTGACAATATTGGAGTAGTTGTTGCTGTGGCGAATTTTTAAGATAAATATATATAATATAATATTGAAGATAAATTCACATTTTAGCAGTACATTATGAATATCAACAAAAAAAGTCATCAAAGTTACTTTGACGCAACGCAAATCTCACGTGAGCTAGATAAAAATGTTGAATAAAATATATTTAGCTGCCTATCTTTAGTATAGCTATAATATACTTAATCTATTATTGTAAATAGATGCATGGATTAATAATTAAAAAAATGGTGTTTTATAAACATATTCCTTAGTACTTTATTTTAATAACAATGTAGCTTTCTTTAAAAGTTACATTTTTACTAAAATAAGGAACATAACGGTAAAAAATCGATATACACATCCACTTCATATCATACACATTTAAGAATAAACTACTTAAGTAAATATTTAAATGATCTTTGCATCGTAAAGCATTTTTCTGGATTTCCACGCATCTACTAAAATATTGTAACATTTTAATACTTTTAAAAGTAAAACTCGCATCATTTTAGTGTATACATTATATATCGTGATGTATATAGTAACTTGCATACTTGTAGACATTTAAGCATATAATATAATGTATATATCATAATAATTACTCACGGTATAATCCCCTTTCTGTGTTTACCGGGACTAGCCGCGCTTGCACTCACGCCGGGTTCCGAGGACGACGCTTCTGTTGACAATAAAATGGTTATGTTTATAAATTATCATATTATTTTGTAGTATGAAGAAAGTGAGGTACGCAACAGTGGGGCAACGAATTTTAAGGTGGCAAAAATACTGTGTCACAAAGGCGAAGTGTTTAAAGGTGTTATAAAGATATTAAAAAATAATCAGGTCCACGCTGTATTCCGCACACATCAGGGTAGGCAGAGGGAACCTAGTGTTAAGACGTTCCCCACTTTCTGTCGAATTCTGGAGGCATTGCGTTGCGTTGTTGCGTTGAGTGGCAGGACTCCACGCGGCAAAAGATAAAAAAGAAAAAGAAGATATAAAGATATTATTAATTATTATTAATGTTTATCTATTGTGTATGAGTAAGTATACTATTCTGCTTTAATTGGCTTGGAATATGTCAAAAAATGTTTATTCATTGCATGAAAATTCAAAAATTTCTACGAATTTGTGGGATTGCAAAATAAGGCAAAATTTGTGTACAGCGTACAGCTTGAAAATATATATATTCGCCATTGATCAAAACTAAAAATAAAAAATAAGCCCAATAGTTACACAGCCATTAAAACTAGAGATGCGCCGAATATTCGTTTGGTATTCGATATATAGGTATATATCATCTTTTTCAATATCGTCGTGCCGTATTCGGCCGAATTATTCGGTTATGGTGCCGAATACATTCGGTTTGATTATTTTTATTTAATTATTATTATAAATTAAATGAGTCTCACTTAATGCAATGTCTACCTCACACGCATATTCACCCGCAGAGAACGATGAACGATATATACCGAATACCAAACGAATATTCGGCGCATCTCTAATTAAAACTTTAAAAAGCTCTAACCTAGGGATAATTTTAATTGGTTGAGTAAGTCTCAATTGTTAATCCTAATAATAGTTTTGTTTATCTTTTTTGTTTTTATGCATTTTCTTTTGGTTTTTTTATTCCACATTATTTAGTTAAGGTTTATTAACTTCGTTATTAGGAATGTCAGACGGAAAATTACACAATTTTATCATTTTGTTGCGAGAGGTAGTATTGTGGGGTTTTGAACTCGTTTTCGCAGCCGACTAGTCCACTACTAAACAACTTTAAATCGTTTTATCTCCCAAGTTTTATTTGAAATATAAAAGGTATAAAGGAACCTTAAATTCATTTTTACATATCTATTCAACGGAACGCCACCTGACGCAGATTTTTTACTTTTGACAAAATATCGTTGTTTGGTGAGTTTTGGTTACTGTAATGTCATTAGTGACACTCGCAAGATTAAAACGAATGTAAGTATCAACAAATGGGGTCAATCAGTTTGGTCTCTACAACGCCACATGGGAACAAACATACATACATAGACTGATAAACACATTACCCTCATTTGTGTCGCACAGTCGGGCAAAAAGAAGCAAATCAAGCGGTGGAATGCCAACATTTTATGTACAAATTCTTATTCAAAATATCAAACTTTTAACAATAAATGCACAGAAGATTATATAGTCATTATAATAAGGAAATTATTATCTCATTATTATTTTAATTTAGTTGAATGAATGTATTTTAAATATAAACATTCCTCCAAATGGGGGGTACCACTATTGCATATAAGGTCAGCCACATCACAACTGGGCCACAGCGACGTCTAAATTTGATTATGTGAAAAAGTGATAGGTGACCGACTAAAAGCATTTCTAACAAAAGCTGAACTCAAGCTTATGATTCGGTGTTCTCTCGCACAGATGCGAAGTTATATTTAAATCGCTGTCTATATAGTACACTCATCAGAAGCAATGTTAAGGTTGAATTCCGTGATGCTTGCGTCATCATTTTGTGCCTAGGATCATACTTCGACCTTTTAATAAAATAATACTATAAAATTGCCGCATCTCTGGAAATTTTACTAAATTATTACGTTACGTATATGAAGTATGAATGAAACATAATATAAATAAATTTAAACGATTATGCCATGTCATTCCCATTATATAGTTTCTATGAGATATGGACTAATACCTAGCAAATCTTCACTTATTAAAATTTATATTTTTTATTTTTATTCAGTTAATTAATATGAAGAATATATATGTATGTACTTATGGAAAAAAATATTAAACACAACTAAAATAAAATCCACTTAATTTACACAGTTTATTACAACACGTCCGAAGTGAGCGGATTACATTCAAAATAGACACTTACCGTAAGATTTCGCAATATATATATATATGTATGTATATATATAACAAATCTAACCGTTCTATAAAATGTTGCGGCACACTTATTATGAGATTAAAAACCAAAATAAACAGAAATAAAAAAGAAGTGGCGCCAACCGAGCGTGACACAGATACAAGTTCACATGTGAAAATGTAGGGGAATATGTTTACAGTGGTGCTTTTGTGGTTCGTCACCATTGATGACCATTGACGAGAAATAAGTTATTAAAGTAATAATGAGATGAGCGTATTTTTGATGGAGCCTGCCTGTATTTGGCCCTTTTCCCTTTTTCCTTGTCCTAATTTCTAACGTAAACTAAAGTAAATTTCGGAACTATTACGTAGTAATATGAGTATATGAGAAATATTGTGAACAAAATGTATTCT
The DNA here is from genome assembly GCA_021202915.1 of Heliconius himera. NCBI lineage: Eukaryota > Metazoa > Arthropoda > Insecta > Lepidoptera > Nymphalidae > Heliconius > Heliconius himera. The sequence goes on along the minus strand of JAJHJA010000001.1, from coordinate 677,662 downwards.
AAGTTTAAGTTATTTTTTGCAGTTTCAGACGATCCATTTGATTTATTCAGCTTGTAAGTATCTTAGTCGGCAGTCGTTAATTTGTTGTTTGAACCTACTACTACAGCAGCCTAATAAGATTTTAGGTCCTTTTAGGGTTTCGTACCTCACAAGGAAAAAAACAGACCCTTTTAGGATCACTTGAGATTTAAGTTTGTCAACAATCATGAAAATGGTATGGAACCGTTGATGGGCGAGACCGACTCACATTTGAGCGGTTTTTTAGTTTGTTTTTTTTAGAATTATACAGTACAACGAACGTACCTATTATTGAGACCTATCATTAGAAAATTTTATTTGCATGTATATGTTACGTAACTTAACTAAGATTAATTTCATTTTAACCGCAAACATCAGCTGGTATAGTCTTAAGCTTACGATTTAAAATATAACTTAGAGTAAATTTAATAGACTTTGTGTTAAATAGTAATAACAAAACCGTAGGATCAACATTATACACAACTAACTGTTAATTCAATATTTTATTTTTAATTGCGAAATGATATACCTATCTAAATAAGCCACTAAATAAAATATAAAATTTTTATTCAATCGATAAGTAATAAACAAATGCGCTTAAATTTTAGAATTTACAAAATTAGTTCGCTGGGATGCCATGTTGCTCTGCTGTGACCTACCTATGCATAAAGGTGGCGAAGATATGAGGTCATATCATGACAACTCTTCATTGACAATGTACAGACATATATCTCTTTAAATTGCATATAAATACATCGGGAAAAAAAATAACGAGAGCCGACGGAACAGTTGTTGATTAGATGACACCTAGATCAGCATCTTGTGTTGAAAAGAGTGATACATTTCATCAAGTGTTCATAAACTACTTTTCTCTAACAGCTTTTATTCGTTAATCATATTATTTTTTATATATGATATATATCAGTCATCATCAGTAATTTCGTCGATTTGTTAAAGTTATTTTTTTTACGAATAGATTGGTTGTGCTCTATACGGCACGACATTACCAATAGCAACGCACTTGAACGCTACTTGTTAAAATTGTGAAGTGTTCAGTGTTATATCACCGGACTGACAAAAAAATGTATTTCGTTAAAATGGAAGTTTTGAAACGTTTGTAGAAAAATGTTAATAAATATTATTAACCCAAGGCCAAAGGAAATAGGAATGCATGAATGAAGTGACATTTATGACACTATATTTAATTTAATTGTTAAGAAAATAGTTATTTTAAATAAACAGGTAATATAAAAAATATGTAAAACTAAAATTATCTGGATATTTTTTATTTTTATTAAAATGATCTAGATAATTTATTTATTACTTCTATCTAGATAATTTTAATTTTATTATACACATATTTATAATAAAATACAATGTGATTACCGATGCGATTCCTTTTATAAAAATTAGAATTTGAATTTGTATTAGTTTGTATGACATAATAGCCAAAGGCAAACTAGTGTTAAAACACTTCGTTCTCTATTTTCCATTTATTTTTTCAAGAAGGATTGGTGGTGGGTCAACGCTGCGCTTTTTTTTCTTGCCAGCAAGCGTGCGAGAATATGGAAATAATTTAAATGAATTATTTTCATCCCCAAGTGGGAATCGCGAACCTCACAATGCTGCTTTAAAACGCTGTGCCGCTGCGCCACAAAGGCCTCAAGATGTAAAATATAGTTTTACCATTAATATTTATTGTTTAATATTTATCATAAAGTAACATATCAGATGTATACAATGTAAATAGAGACACATGACATATAGAGAAATGTAAAAAAATATGTTTTAATTGTATGCAGCTCAAATTGAAATTTATTTTACTTAGACTAACAATAAACTTTAATAAAAGGTTTAATTTGTAAATTGACTCTGTTTATATCCGTAATAAGTTCCTCAATATCTATTTTTTGTTAAAGTTGTGTGGAATTGGGAAAAACATATAAGTAACAACGCATTAATTGTGGCGGTAGCCATGTTTATTTTAGAATGACTTTATAATAAGGCTATATGTCGGGATTAGAATTCAACTCAACCACGTCGTTATACAAGTATATAACAAAATAAGATATCAACATATAGACTCACCATGGCGTTTATCCATTAACAGTAACTTCACCATCTAAACCTAACAACACCCGAAACGTATTGTAACATAAGTAGCGCGAGCCACAGCTCCTCTGTTCGTACATTATTGTGCAAGACCCGTGCGAGTTGCTATTCAATTTCTAATATGGAATCCGACGCACACTTGTCCCATTGGTTGATCACTGTATGCGAATAAATTGATGGCAACATAAAGTTTATTAAAACCGTGAGGTATACAGTTACTGAGTATCATATAATTAATAATATTGTATTAATAATTTTTAAATTATTAATATTCTATTGAAACTACACACAAGGAGGAAAAGGTGTACGATGATTGCCGCAAGGTAAAACTTAGTTGAAAGTTATTTTATCATGTATGAAGAAATAATGTATTCATGTTCTCTTTGACATGTGTCAATTTATAGTCAAATATTTGTAGCGGGTACCCAGGCGTTACTATCGCTGCATATGTACGTCTTCAAGCCATATCACCATTTCCTTCCTGCATTTTACGTGTTTCATAATATACCATTCGACTCACGACTGTTTATGTATAATACATTTTTTTTTTCGGTTATCTGTTTTATCGTTTTTAATACAAGATTTATAATAATAAGAAACATGTGAGGCCAATCGTGGCGCAGAGGAACAAGTTGTAACTGTAAAGCCGTCTGGTTGTGGGTTCGATCCCCACTCGAGGAGATGAAATATTTACTTAAATTTATATTTCCATTTCTTCGCTCTGGTGTCGAGGACAAGCGCGGCGTTGAGTTCTGCCACTCAACAGGCAATGCCTCCAGAATTCGACAGAAAGTGAAGAACGGATTGTCTTAACACTAAGTTCCCTCTGCCTACCCTGCAGTGTGCGGGATACAGCGTGAAGCTGATTTATTTTAAGAAATATGTAGGTATATAAAATATTGTTTTTTATAAAAATAATATTTAAAAAAATTTAAATGTGTGTAATATTTTTTTTAACCAACCTACTTTAAAATTATATTTTTAAGCACAAACTTAATTACTTGGAATAATTTTATTTTTATTTTTTAAATTAAAACTTTAAACTTTATTAAACATTTTAAACTTTACGAATTTTAAAACGTTGAAATGCTAAAAAAACATCTCTATTATCTGGCATCTATAATACTTTAGTAGATCTTCAATAATATTGATTCATAAATTAGATTTTTACAAGTGCAAAGTAGACACTTTGCAATATTTATACTGAGGTGATTAATAATTTGCAATCACGTTATAGTATATTTGTGGTTTTTACCATCCTATACAATACAATAAACAAGGTCACAATCCACGAACAGTATACTTAAACGCCATACAAATTAATAAATAGTGAAGGCGGCGAGTACGCACGATCACCGCGTTAACGTGAACGCGACGCTTGATTTGTAACACCTGCCTGCCTCCGAGAAATAGAAAAATGGCAATTTTATTTTTGTATATATATTTGTATTTACAATGCAATGATAAAAGTAAAATTATATATCCTTAATCCAATGATAAAAGTAAAATTATATATCCTAAATCCATGACATTTAGTAGTATGATTATAAAAATCTCGAAGTTAAATCAAATCGTCGCTGTTGTGACGATTCCAATATTTGACAAAAAGAAAAATGTATACATTTAATTCACATATGTGCTTATAAAAAAATTATGTTAAAAGGATAATCATCTTGTATTTTTGGAAATAACATGTTCATTTGCAACTCAACGCCACGCTTTCGCTTTAACTTCACGACTATCGTATATTATAGTCAAAGTTTGTGCCACAACATCCTCAACTTTCAATAATTCTTATTTGTCAATAAAAAAACTACAGACACTCAACAACTTAGGTTAAGATATTTTATTATTTAATATAATTTCATAGACTCTTATAGTTCAGCATAAGATAAACAACGTATTATTTATTTTTATAGGTAAATTAGAAATGTCAATTGTCTTAAATGAGTAAATTTTGGTAATGCGGCATTTCATTGTTGCTATTGGGTTAGACTATATTAGTTCTTCATGCATGTTGGATCTTAAATTTGCTATGTTAATGGAAAATGGCCTAATAACTCATTTATTTTATACAATACAGTTGAAATAATTTGACTGCGCTTAATAAGGGGCCGTTCAAGTTACTTTACATATTACGTAAGCAGTTTTTTTGCAATTATTGACTCCCAAATGTCATCAAAAATAAGCAAACTCAAGAAAACACTTATAATTTCTGACAGTGTAAAGTGTAAATTATGCAAAATTTCTCTTACTTATAAATTTACATTTATTAATTTTCTACATACAACTACTAAATATTTCACAAACTCATTTAAATAACATTTGCTACAGTAGCAGTAACACATTGGTCTTTCAGTCTAGCACAGATGAGTGGTGGTAGGTACCTACTTGGCGTCGCTCCCGAGGGCTCTCGGCAACTAGTTCATTTATCTATCTAATCATTATTGGCATGGTTTTGCTTATGCCGTTTGAATATGTAAAATTATTTTTAACTCAATAATCATAAATTTTCTATTCTTACTTTTTAACAAAATATTGTTTAAGTAATAAGTAATTTAGGAATATTTATTATTTTTTATAATATAAATAAATGTGTATCCACATTAAATTATATTATTGGACACGATCGATTGTTATCTATAGATACATATTATGTATTGTATGTTGTATTTGTACTCCGAATATTGTCCACAATCGATAAGCCTAGCCACGTTTAGGCTTTGAGTACAAACATTGCCCCATTGTTCTAGGATCTATTCATTGTTCCAATATTAATTCTAAATGAGTAAAAGTTATTTTGTTTACATTTAAAAAAGAATTGTTATATAATATTTTAAATTTCCAAAGGCACAGTGCAAGAGCGTTCGATTATAAAAGTGCGGCGTTGATTTACTGACTAAAAGAGTGTTTTGACTCTTGACACTAAGTTGTTCCTACGTACCATGCTGTACGAGACGAAAGGACGATGAATATTTATTACATGTACATAGCATCTTAAGATGTTGATTGAGATTTTTTTTGAGATAGATAACGTCAGTGTCGTTGAATATTTAGAGCACTGTGTTCTTAAATTCTTTCATTGTTTAGTATTACATTATTTACCACTCACAACTTGCTTACCTGGACTTTGTAATTCTTACAATGATTCCATTTACTACCGGTTGTCTCTATCTTGTTTTAGGACACAACTTCCATTTACCCTACTGGATAAATGTCAAGAAATAATTTAAAATCTAAATTATTTTGGCTCCAGGGATCACACTATCATCTTTATTCTAGCAGCTGATTCTTAATTCAAAATTGCAATTTCATGCCTCGGAGTGTACAAAAAGAGACCGTCTGCCATTTCTCGGCGATTGTGTCGAATTAAAGTGAACGGATTTAGCTACTTTAAAAAGAGAGTTGCCACTGTGGCGAAAAGATCTAAATGTTTTTTTTGCTTCACGCTGTATTCCGCACATAGCAGGGTAGGCTGAGGGAACCTGGGAACCCAGTGTTAAGACACTCCTCTTTCCTTCCCCACTTTGTGCCAAAGCCTGGAGGCTTTGTGTGTGGAAAAATTATAATACTAAACATTTCATATTCTCGAGTTGGCTTCGAACTCACAACTCATTGCGTTTACCCTTGCGCCATGATTGGCCTCAAAAATAAAATAAATGTTGTTTACGACAAAGTAAAAATATACATTAAATATATTTCGAGGGCAAATTTGATCCTAAGGGAAAAATGAAATGTTCATCCTAAGTTTTGATTTTAATATCTAAAACCGATTTATACTGATAGCAAAGTCAAATATTTAATTATAAATATTTTATTTTTAAGTTTGATTTAAAAAGTAAAAGATAAAGTTAGCACTATCACTGTACAAGATATAACGGAAAGATTTATTATTAACTCAAATGACACATCAGACGAGAGTAATAATTATGAGAATGCAATATCCGGCGTAGAACAATTGATATATTTTTTTTACTTTTTTTTATTCATTTCTAAAAATAAATATCTTAAATTGCAATGCAAGATATTTTATAGCACAACAATTACAATAAAGAACATTTAATAAGTGTCTTTCGATTCTTAACAGCGTACATGAATTGGTTATCGTAACAGGATATACAAAAGGGTTACCCTTTATATTGTTATTAAGTAAACATTAACTTGTAAAATTGTCGCCAAAAAAAGAGGCACGGCCATTTTGGTGAGGGTTGAAAATCAAAGAATAAAAGTTATAAAAATCATAATAACACTCCCAAGATCTTAGTTTAGTGTGTTATTAAAGTAAATACTACATGGGATTGGAAATATCCAATAACATATTTTCATGTTATTGGATTGGACATGATATCCGGAAATAAAAGGTTAAAAGTATATCTCGAATATTGTCGAGATGATTAAGAAAGAATAGCAAAAGTACTATTAGTAGTAATGGTAACAACAGTAGTTGTAGTAGTAGTAACCATAGGAACATTTAGTATGTGATGACAATGTGTGATTTACATATCTTAAAGAAAAATCTTGACTTTTTAAATATGTTATTCATATAGTAATTGTATAATTAATTTAATAGCCATTATTAATAGTTTCAAAAACTTACCAAAGTCAAATAATTTTATTCAAAATAAGGAGTTTACATGCTCCAATTTTATTAAACGTCAAATCCCAAAAACAATTAATATGCCAACATTAATATTATTTAAACAAGTTTATTAATGATTTAAGCTAATCTTCAATAGCCTATATCATTCATTACAAAAGATAATTCAGAGTCTTTGATAATTTTAACAAATGTGTCTAATTTATTTCTTTTATTTATGTATAAACAACTTACCTATAGCCTCGTCTGATGGTTGACTAAGGGGGCGTCGCGACGGCGAGGTCTTCTGGTGTGGCTGTGGTTTAAGGACGGTAGCTGGTACCGCGCCTTCTTGCGGTGGCTCACCAGGTACTCGCACCAACCACCAGTCCGGGCGTGCGGCCCACGCCTCCAGCACCTCCACCTGCTGCCCTTTAGCCACAGATACCTCGCCGGCGCCGCCAGCTGTATGCTCAGCAACCACCCATGTCATTTCAACTCCTGCCTATAAAAATATTCACTTCATAATAGCCTGCTCATCTAAGCTCAAATATTGACAGATATTAATACAATAGTAGCTCTGGTTTGTAAGGTACAAAAATAGATAATATAGTAATAAATATTTCTTTAGTTTCACGCCGTATTCCGCATATGCAGAGGATAAAACTAATAGTTATATCGGAGCACTAGGTATGTTAAAACTCTGTTTCCCACTTTTCGTCGATTTTTCAAGACATTGTGTGTTAAGCGGCTGACGTAATAGCAGCGCTTTGTCTTAATCAATGGACAGGATCAAAAGTGGGTAAGTGTAAGTGCAAGTTTGCAGTGGCTAGCAGTGGAATAGCAATGGTCTGTTTTCTATATCAACAAATAGGAAAAAAAATAATAAATCCTGGAACTTGGTCCACGTGGGCTATTATAGTAGCATAATTATTGCATCGTGTTTCCCGCTACTGGTTCAATAATGAAAACGCACTCAACCTTAATCGTCAAAGTGTTACATCAAATAACAACATAATAAACAGCACAAAAACTATGTGTGTTGTTTTAAGCAATATTAATGCTTTCGACCAGTTCACATTTTGGAAGCAAAAACGTCTCTTCTTAAAATCAATTGCTTTCATTTTCAGCGTTAAGTCTATTATTTATTACTATAAATTTGGTAATTGCAATCGCTATCTTTGCTTTGCAAGACCGAATAGCATTCACGAAATTATTATAATTAAGTCGATTTTCATTACTACTTTATTTCTTTAATACACATAAAAGAGTATGAGTTTCTGTTCAATAACAAGACGATCATATTTCAAAATATGCATACCCAATTATAATCAGTTTTGACAATAACATTTTAATATTTTATTTTATTTAATAACTAATAAACATAAAACCAATAACTTAGTTACAATAAATCTCATCAGATCTTTTTTATATTTATTACAACAAAATGAATGATATGAGTGATGCTTGATGGCCGGCAATGTACTGATCAAGGTCACGCCCTTCAACGTGACGTCAAGGATTGAAAACAACAATTTAAGGTTGCTTATAGAAACGCCTTTTTTGTATGAGTGACTCAGTTCAGTGAGAGTATACGGTATCGCCCTTACAGAGAGATTTATTTACTTTATGATTTACTATCTACAGATTATGTGACACAAAAATAATAAAGGCAAAAAAGTTTTTAAGGCTTCGTTTTTGGCGTTTACTTCAAATTAAAATCTAAATTACATTTAAGGGTTATGTTAAGTTTTAAGTAAAATGATCTTATGAAGTTATATTGATAGGACATACAAAATATAGGCTGTTAATAATTTTATGCTAAAAGTATCATACATCAAACGGAGTGGTAAAGATAGCGTATATAGTAGATGATAACACCAATCGATCAAATCGGACATATACACAACGATAAAGTTAATTCAAAAATAACCATTTATTGCACATACATCACTATGTAATATAAAAAAAAACATTAATTTTTTACCTTATATATCATTTGTAGAAGACGGTAATATTTAGGAAAACTAAAATTATAAAATTAATTTTGATCACCTTAGTGATCGGGAATCAAAATTAATTTACTAGGTTACTTATAACCTTAAACTGATCTGATTGAAATATTTTAGTAGATCTTATATTAGCTGAAGGCGTCATGTAACTGTGATTACTTTGGTGGATTTCCCATTTTCTGCATTTCTAATACTATTGGTACTATAAAATAGTCATCACGCCTGTTTTACGAATTGGATTTTATTTTAATATAGAAGTTTATTTGAAGAATAAAACTGAAGGGCTTTTTCTGAATATATAATATTTTTTCATATAGAATAGTTTTAGATTTTGTGGATTTAAAATATATTATGTATGATTGGTACGCGGTTGATATGCTGTCCTTAAGATGTGTTACACTAATTACTTCAATATTTACGTAGCAATGTTACAATGCAGTTTTAATCTTTAGAAAAAAAAATCGTTATGAGTCTTAAATTATTTGGTAAAATTATTGCAATAATTTTTACGGAAGGCCTTAATTTTGCCTTTTTTTTAAATAATTTTACTTATACCTATTTGGTAGATGAATCAGGTTCTTTCTATATTATCTTGCATGAAACTACAGTATTTTTGTGTGAAAATTATGTTTTTTAATTTTTGCAGAAAGAAAATCTTATAGATTATACGATTATCTAATAATGCTTCTAAAGTTTTCGTGTTTCCTAATCTTACGTACTAGCAACATTTCGTTTTGTATATTGACACAATTTTCTTTCCAAGGTAATTGACCAATATATTTACTGGTTTATAATATGTTAAATACTTAAGTAACACCCGTATGGTATATTATTGAAATATTATAAAATAACAATTTGGCATATGCCAGGATATTTTGCTGATACTGTAATTGTTATATTCAAAGTGTTTTATATAATAAAATTACATAATACTAGTCTCCGAAAAGTTGATAAAAAAAATAAGTTGAACAAATAGTGGGTAATAAATCAATATCGTTATGTTTGGAATATCTCATTGTTTCGCATCGTTTACATATAAGTAAACGATAGTGACAAGTGTTTAACGCTGGATTTCTTTCAATGGCACTTTGTTTACAGTAAACTCAACTACAGACGCGCATCAACATGCAAAAATACATTAAACGATCTCTATACGTTTTATATATATTATACGAAGCGTTCACATTATGTACGATTATATTTATAGTAGTAATAAAATACTTCAGCCTTGTAGTACAAATATTCACAAATTGAAAAAATATGAAAGTGCAACTCGAGCGCGGCAATTAGTCCGTCGCGTATGAAGCGGACGCAGTGAAAAGCCGGCAACGGGTAATGGTAAGACGCATTCACCTGTCGTTGACGGCCGCCTTTGAGGAGACGCGCATGGAACGAGCTCGGAGTGTCAATGGTGTGTTGACGTGAAAGCGCAGAATGGGGTGCGCTAACAGAGTTCTGTCTGAACCAAGGCAAAGATATTTTGCGGCGACTTTTATGTTGTTTAGGAGTTACGGACAAGGGAGTATGCAGAGGTGGGGTGGTAGTCATGGTCGGGCACGTGGCGCTGCTGGCGCTGCGGGCGCGGGCGCGGGCGCGAGCGCGAGCGGAGTGCGGCTGTAGCGACCCGCCTCGTCCGATGCGGCGCGCGGCGCTGTCGCCACTGCCGCGCACCGCGCCGCTCGCTGCTATCGTTCGCTATCTTACGGACGAAGACCCGTTCATTACGCAGCCTCCGTATCGAGCTACATTTCCGAATTCACATCATTTCAAGTCTTTGTGAAGGGTAGACCTAATCCCTTCACATGGGACTATTTTCGTTTTAGGAAAACTGTCATTTGATTGTCATTTTTTGCTTAAACTAATTTTCTGAATGTTTTTTCCATAAGCCTCACACTGTAATTTATATAATTTAAATACATAATTATAATTTTTATATTATGAGACCATGGTAGGTCAGGTATTACAAATTATTAGATTATCTTGGTTATTCCTGATGAATTTAATTTCCTAAAACAAAATACAACTACAATGTAACATGATAAATAAGTTTTTTATATGTTACCACTAGTTGAAATATAATGAAATCAATAGAATTATTCATAAGCAGAATAGGGTAACAAAGTTGTAATTTATATTTGATAGTTTAACAGTAGTTGTTCCCAAACATGACAGCCGTGCTGTAGAAAGTAATTTGTCATAATATCTCTTTCGCATGCAATACGTTTACAAAAAACAAGTTTTAAAGTCTATTTTAATCTTAATGTACTTTTATTTATCAGAACATTTATTTTATATACTATGTGCTTACTAACTAACTGCGTTACTATGTCGAAATAGACCCTCTAATAAGTAAATTACAATTTAATGTAGGGGAGGTGGTAGGGTAAATTTTTGCTTTCTTTCACTTCTTGATTTTTTAAATAAAGGAAAGCTACTTCGTGACAGGACTAGTTCAGTAACTTAATTATTTTCTAGTGATCGGAGTACGGCGCTCGTGTTTATTTATGTGTCTGTTGTATCACCACCGCACCGTTAACGTTGAGAGGGAGTAGTAATCATTTGCATTATTACCACTATTTTTATATTTTTTTACTTATATTATTCATTATTACTAACAAAATAATAATAATGAAATTTATGTCTTTTTTACCTTTCGCGGTTGACCTTCGAAAACACAGATACTGGAGGAAGGTCACGTAAAAAGCATGAGGACCCCCCCGGAGGGCATGAATGAAGAAGTCGATGACAGTGGACAAGGCGAAAGGTATGTAGAGACCGTTCTCTTTTACCCCGCTAGGGATAAAGCGTGAAGCTAGTAATAGTAGTAGTAGTAGTGCTGTCTTTTTTTTTCAGAAGAAAAGAACAATAAGATTGTCCTTGACTTTTGCTTGAAAGCAAGAAAAACGGTACTATTACATTGTATTAAAAGGTCAAGAAATAACAAAAAAAAATAAAGAAAATAAAAACGTGCAACTGTTTACTGGATTGAAATACTGTAATAAGGTTTTACCGAGACTCATTAGCGGTCTAGCGAAAGTTATTACGGCCTTTACCTAACAGTATTACATAAGTTATTACTAAGTGAAGCAAAACTTTTGATGTACAATATTTTAAAATAATGTTTTGTTGTATTTTGATCATTAATATTAATAATAAAAAAAAATTAAATCAGCTTCACGTTGTATTCCGCACACAGCAAGGTAAGCAGAGGGAACCTAGTGTTAAGACAGTCTTTTCTCCACTTTCTGTCGATTTTTTCGAGTGTTAAGTGGCGGAACTCACCACTCAACAATCCTTATTCCTTTTTTTCGACTGCTAAGGAAGTTAAGTTTTTCGCGCGTATCTTGTATTTATGTATATATTTATGTATGTATGTAATATTCTTTATTACCTCATATCTCCAGAACCGCTGAACGGATTTATATAATAATTGAGGTATCGTTAGATTCATTTTAGCAGCCCAAGTGTTTAATTTAATATTTTTTTTACAATCGTACTATTGTAATATTTAGTATATAGGTATTCCTAGTAGTAGACGAAGTAGGAATATAGGTACAAGCGTTATTTTTCTCTTAATCAAGATTTAAAGTAAAGCGAGTCTATTTTGTTGTTCCTTAAACGCGGGAGATGCAAGAAACTATAAAAGCATATATGTAGATGCTGGATATAAATAGCTATAAAATATAGCCTAGACCATTTGCCTCGTTTGAAGTATTCTCACGCTATTGAATACTGTTGCTTGTAGTAATCGATAGATGGTAAGTCAATTACCGCTATTAATGTTTTATCTTATATATTATGTCAAATAAATAATATATTCATAGTATTTGTGATGTAAGTATGTCTCTAGAATATCTATAACGAACGAATAAAATTATTTTAGTTGAAAAAACTTAATAATTGCCTTATACAGTGTTTTTGTCAGCACCACTTTAATTGAAACACAGTTTTAATTACTCTATAAAATCCTAATACATTTTTTTCCCAAAAATGGAAGAGTGATTTTTTCAAACATAATAAATAATAAAATTATCCCGACGCCTCATTCCGAAATCGAGTCGTAGGTATTGGCGGCAAAGTTCAAAGTTGTTTAACCTTTAGTATGTGTTTACGTTATTGGTGTCTATGAGTAACTGCGTCACACAAAATACAGGTATGGATAAACATCGTGAAATGAAAAAAAATCCTACGTCTAAACTGCTGAGGTATCTTGATTGATTTCTTTATATATTTTACCCTATATGCTGTTCCCGCTGTTGCGCTGACGCTTCCAACCTGTATACTCATGACACTTCTTTCTCCTAATCCGAATATGATTTAAGTACAATATGGTGCCAGAGGAAATATCTAAAGGTAATCATAGCTCACATTTAAATATGAACTTAACATTTCTGATATTTTGATGATTATCAATTTCTCAAATTGTTTTTAAAATTTTCAAAATCTGCAACTGCAGTAAGTGTGAGTAACAATACATAATTGTTTACATTTGTACGAATTTTTCGTATCTCAGTAGTGTCTATTTGTAAGTATACGGAAATTATGTGCGAGCTGTTCACAACTGCACGTTTTTCAACTGCACTAAACGCTTCGACACAACGTGTTCACACAGCGGCTTACGCGACACTAATTATCGTGTCACAATACATTTTAAAAATTAAACACTCGTGTTCATACGGAAACAGAGTGCATCGTGTATACACTGTATACGTAATCTCTTTGTACTTTGAGTCCTTTATAACTATGTTGCGTTCGTAGTTTTTCATTTACATTTTTAATGTTAGGTCCTTGAATAAGTTCTCCTTGTTTTTAAAGGACGACATGAACTACTCTCTGCTTTAAAGATTTGAAAATTAATGCATCGATAGGAAGATACTGTTTGTACCCTTCAATTTTAGCATATGGTAGTTTAAGCAGTACCAGCGTTTATTTACAGGCTCTCAATATGACTGACTCTGTCATGTAGTGGTTTTGCGAGCCACTTTATTGCATTGCTTTATTCAAAAAAAAATCTGCAGTTTTACCACACAGAATTCTTATTGAGACTCACGGCGACAATATTCTGTCGGTTACGACACGCAGTAATTTCGATGCTTCTAAAATACTAACTTTGAACTTGGAGATATAAAACGTTCTAGTGCACTTTCAAAACTAAAAGAATTAAAGGAATTGAGTGGCCATCCTCATGCCCGATACTAGACTAGCATGAAGAAACATTACTAAAACATTTATGAACAGTTTCGAAGCCTTAAAAAGCAAGGAGAAAAGCAAGTACGCTGGGTGCCATATGAAAAGCAGCTGAGAAACATTGAATGGCGTGTCATGATTGAACTACTGTTCCGAACTTAGAAATTATAGGGTTTTTTGCATTGTGTAATCACTACAACATCTAGATCGATAGATATTAGCGATGGAAATAGGATTTATTACTATAGTTTAAAGTATAGAAAAACCCGATTGTGCATCAATATGGTTGGCAAAATCATATTTATGATTCAATACTTCTTCTTTGGTGGGATCTGTAAGATGGAATTTATTAGGAGCTAGTCAAAATTACGGAAAGCCGGTTAAGCAAAAATTGTCTAAAAATAAAAAAAAATAAAAATGACTTTAATTCTAAATGAAATACGACTGCTATACAGGAAAGACATCATAAGGTGATTTTGTCACATGACAATACTCGACCACATGTTGCAAAAACAGTCAGAAGATATTAGGAAACGCTTAATTTTTACGCATATTCACCAGACACGACTTCTGTCATTTTTCAGTATTTTAGATCCATGGCACATGATTTAGCTGAGCAGCGTGTACATTTTTCATAAGATTTTTTTTTCGATAAAATAGGTCACCTTGGATTGCTTTAAAAAAAGAATTCTTATTCCGACACAGAATTCAATTTCAAAAATTAAAGAAAAGTAGTAAGTGCGAAATATTTTCAGTAAACTTACTGAAAGCATATTTTAAATACAGTTTTAATTTTGTAAAAAAAAATGCGAGAGCTTTACCGAGGTCTATTTAATAATTGCAATCTGGAATGCATTGAGACAGCAATACATCAACCAAAAAATACTATAATATTATAAAAAAGATATATGCAAACAGCAAAATATAGCAAGGTCCTGTCAAATATTTTACAAATACCAGTTAACATGGGTTAAAAAAATAGAATATGTTGATCATTATGTTTATTTAGGGAAACAGATGTCTTTCAAGGAAAATCATAGCGAAGAAGAGGTGGACGGAAGAAGTAAACTAGTCTGGAAGAAATTTTGGGTACTAAAGAAAATCTTAAAAATCTTAAGAAGGATTGACACATATCTTTTACCTAGTATATTGAATGACTGCCAAACATGGGCCCTAACCAATAGAAAAGAAGAAGAAAAAAATAACATTAGGGGTTTATTATTAGTACTCAACACCTGCTTTAATATATTTCTTAATACATGCCAATACCAAAAAATCTTACCTTGTCCGAGTCCGTCGTGTTGCCGCTACCAAACGATGCTAGCGAATTGCGATCAAGATTTTCTGTATCGGTGTCTTCAAAGTCCCTGTGACAATAATCTATATGAAATAATTACTACGTAATATTTTGTACACAATTCTTAATCTTTTCCATTGTTATTACAATGAGCATCACTAGACCCAATTTTTTTAAATTAGTTTGAAGATGTATCGTGTATATAGCAGGGCCGGCAGACGGTATTATTGTTAGGACACTTCGTTCCTCAGGTTACGCCTAATTTTCTAAGCATTTGTTACTAGAGCAAAGAAATCAATATAATTCCACGAGTGGAATTTTGAACTCACAACGGCCACTCATTTTATTTTATTTAATAATAAAAATAAAATTATATGATTATGTATGCAAGGAATCGAAAGCTTACCGGCTGGAGCGTTGTGAACTGGCGGGACGAGCACGAGCTGGACTACGCGGCGGCTGGTGTAATGCACCGCTGAAGTATGTTTCCTGTTACCAATAAAATGTAGTGTTCAAAATCCGCCTGTTTCAGTCACTTATTATATATATGTCCCTATATACAATATGTTTGTTACTTTACATAACCAAACATTTACAAAGTTTTGCACAAAATCAAAAAGCCATTTGTTACATTAAAATCGGGAGATGACTTTACATTTATCTATGATTGTCGGATAAATCTGCTCCATCATAGTAACGTATTAATGTCGCACCTGTATAACTTCTCTGAGTCGTCGCACCCAAGTCTGCTTAACATCTAGTGAGGGCGCCTTCAGTACGATACGACAGTCACTGGCCATCGGCTCCCGTCCTGTCCATACAGAGAACTTGCACTCGTCGCCTTCAATGTGTTCCGTTACGCCCAACTCGGAGGTCTATATTCAAAATAAAATTTATTATAATACATATTTACATATTACGTTATGAAACTTTAATGTATTCAATTCATGAATACATACCATGAATTTCGTCTTGAAAATGTATTTGGCTTTTCCATGAGTATCCTTGACTTCTTTTGCCAAAAGTAAATGAAGATCAAAGAGAAAGACTCTTCTTTCTCTGCATTTCTTAATTATTTGTCGAAGATCCCATACTTGAAAAGAATCTTGAAGAACTACTTCGCCTAAGCTGTCTAATGGTACGTCACAGCCCTCTAAGTTTGACAAGTGCATAGCATCATTAGCCTTTTTGGGAACCGAAAGCATAACTTCGAGGCCGTCCTGCAGACAAAGTATTATATTAACAACGATTTAATTAGTTATTGATGTGACCATTGTTCGTCGATTTAACAATAAACAGTTTACTGTTAAATCGATGATGACTAAATAAAGTCATATATATTCGCAATTGCTGGTACAGGATAAGATAGTACATTAATAATTTCCCTTTCACTGGGTTCATTTTGAGAAATCAACATAAAAACAATAGTACAAATATTTAAATATAAGAATACTCTTTACATTATTTCTGTATATAAATAGAATCTTGGTACTCTCGTGACACTGATAGATATTACTTGCACAAATAAATAATATCATATTATTTGGTATGATTTTATTTATACCCTGTTAATTAACAGTCATTTGAACAAATGTTCTAACCAAATTGTTATAAACTTAAATGTAATTCAACATAACGCGACATTCCTTAGAACTAAAACTTAGGTTACGCGAGACTCAATTACAATATTGTTATTTATATATTTATTGATAAGGCGTCCAAGGAAATCCAACTTGTTATATGTGTAATACCACCACAACTTAAGGTAACATATTTGTTATTTATACGTAAATAGTAATATATGGATTATTTTAAAAAGATCGATTAATAACGATTAAAATAAGAATTCGCATTAGAACTTTTATAATGATAAAATAGCAAGTATGTATGATAAGTAGTTTATACAGTATCAGGAGTATTTACACTGTAACTGTAATAAACTGGTGACAAATCTCGTGATATTGTTTGCTACCAGTTCTATAACCAAGAGGTGCTAATTTATAATTTTTGCGGTGTCTTATTTATGATGTAATATACAACGCGATCACTTATAGTAGACACTCATTGTATGGTTCAAATACAAATGTCGGTGAATCAACGGGTTATATGTAAATGATAATAATAAACTAACAACACATTTTACTAAGCAATGTTAAACTTTCTAATAAATCGATATATCTACAAGCTTCTTTATTACAATTCTTTATTTAACGATATTTTAAGAATTAGCACAAATTCATTATAATTACTGAATATAATATACATACGATATCATTTTTCGAAGCGGGTCCAATTCTATTTGGTCGATGGTTATGTAGATATCTCAACATTATCAAAACCAAAGAGTCCACAACATCCACAATCATAACATATTATATATCAAATATTTGCAAAAATATTCCACAGTTAAGGTTGAAAAATATGGTAATCACTGAGCTTCGTTAGAAGTACACTACACACATGAATCACAAGGAAAATGTTGTTTGAAACTAATTGTCAATTTATAGCAAGCCAGTGTACCAGTTTATTTAATTTTCGTACTGTATATAACTGAATAACAAATGTTGAACCGATAGTGCGTAATGGTTGTGCCCCATTACAAATCATTAAACCTCGTTAACGATGAAGATAACGAATCAGTCAAATTAGAAATAGCCGCTTGAGGCTAACAAACTTAACAAATGTAGGATCCGGTAGTTTTAAAGTCATATAAAACTGAACAGAAAAAGTGAATAATATTTTTATGTAAAAATAAGTTTTTTTTTAGGTTAATATATTATTACATCATGAAAATATATATTTCGCGCGCACTGAAATCACAAGGATTTCCTCAGCTATGATAACGTTTTATTACAAGATTTCAACTTAATACTTTAAACAACATACACCAACTACGTGCACTGTGAAATATGGTACATGTCAAAAATCACTCGGTAAATAGAAAATATTAACGGTTCGGTTGAAGATAAACAAATAACTGAATAGCTCCACAAGCCGCTTAGTAAGATGGCAGGCGTCACGGGCGACAATAGATAATGTATTAAAACACTAATATATTATGTATGTAATTTAAAAATCCCTAAGGTCTAGTACATCGTCAAAATATAACAAGCATTTGTCATAATATGTTCGAAGTATTTTCGTGAGTAATCATGATGACGTAAAATTCGTAAGATATTCTAATTATTTTCTGACCGTAATTATGCATTTCTGTTAATTATTACACGGGCGGCACCAATTAGATAACGATATTTTGAGAATTAACTAGCTTTCGTTGTTAAATATTACATACTTTACTGTAGAAACTATAACAAAAAGATATATTATTATCATTGATAAAATCGACATTTTCAGATAAAAGATATATATGAAAACTTACCAGACGGTCTCTCTATCGTATATGGTATTTTTACCTAGACATTACTTGAAGCATAACACATAATATGCATTCTTACTTCGCACGTATCCGTCGAACCAAGAAGTGTTGTTCACAATTTTATCTTATCAACACTTCTTATCGTTTAAACTAAGTTGTAAGGCGATAAGAAATAGTAGTATGGAAGACAATGTCATAAAATATAACCACCATTGTTCGTTATCAAAAAGATTTTACAAATATAAATAAAATAATCCATTAGATAACAAAAACATTAATTTTGAAAATTAAACCTTTGTTAGAATTGTGTAGAAAGAAAACTATTTTAAAATGTATCTTACAACCAAATAATATGTTTTATTTATAATTATTATATTTCATAAATAAAACGTGAATGTAGTATATACGTTAAATTATTTGTTTAAAAAATTATGACTATTTTTTTTTACCAAATTCTCTTATTTTAATTGTATCCAAAAAGTAATTTCCAAACAAAATAATCTTAATAAAATAATAATGTTTAGCAAGGGTTAAAGGTAATTGGAACTCACTATAGATGCATAAAACATTACCTTAATTTCTCCCTGTCCCTCAGCACAACAAGCTTGTAGGTCTTTTAATAATAGTTGGTATTTAGTAATCCTTTGTACTGGCTTAATGAGATAAGCTGCTAACGGATGCTCCAGTTTCTTCTTTCGTTGAACTCTATTGAAAAATATATATTTTTAATTATTATTTATAATTATAAAAGCAGTTCTAAATAGAACTACCTAATATCGGACATACAATAAATATAAATTAAGTTTGTGAGAAATAAAATATGAGTACTCAAGTTTGTTGCCATTATCTATATTATCTATATATATAAAAGGACTTGTGCTGACTGACTGAGGTAAGACGCACGCAGAGCCGTAACCACTGATGGTAGAAACGTGAAATTTGGGCAGATGTTTATTTTCATATTCTGGACATCCACTAAGAAGGGAATTTGAAAAATTTTAACCCTAAAGGGATGAAATAGGGGTTGAAAGTTTGTATGGAAAAAGAAATTAATCTGTACCGATTTTTATAAAATTTGAAATTCAGACTCTTAAAAATATTTCATTGAACACGTGTTTCATGGTTTTTAAGAATTCACCCCCTAAGGGTTCAAATAAGTCGTTGAAAGTTTATATGGAAAAATCTTTAAATTGCCACCGATTTTAATAAAAAATTAAATTCAGATTGTTAAAAATATTTTATTGAACACGTGTTTCGTGGTTTTTTAGAATTCACTCCTAATAAGCGGGCGAAGCCGCGCGCGCCCTCTAGTCAAAGATAAAACTGCTAAACTCACTCAAGTGAGGCAAAACGTAAAATTATATATATTCAGTCAGAAGCATAAAACTAAGATATACTTCCATAATAATTATTATTAGATATTATTTGCTGTGTTATGTAGTCATTTTTAAGCAACCCTATTGTCATTTTTAAAATTTAAAAAAAACAACGGTTCCTATAATGTAAGGAACAGTTATTAATATTAAGAACGGTTCCAGTATAACTTGATAAAAGAATCAATGGAAAATATGATCCTACTAATATTATAAATATGAAAATTTGTGACGATGAATGTTTGTTCCATTTCACGTAAAAACTAGTAAACGGTATAAGATAGAAGCTTATAGGAATAATAGCTTATATATCAGAATAACATATAACATACAATTTATGTGTGTAATGTAGTGTTAAAACGCTCCGTTTCCCACTTTCCGCCTAATTTTCGACATATTCATCATAAGTGGTGGCACAGCACGTGTTCCTTTATTCTTACCATAGAGAGAAAATGATAACCAACATCTGTGGTGCTCGCGCCATGATGTCCTTCTTATTGTTGTGTAATAACAAATAACAATACATCTAACCTATCAAAATAATCTCCAGCGTGTTGTACGACGGCGGCGTTGCTGTCCGGCTTGTTGCGGCAGTACGACACGTACATGTCGAACTCGCGTGCCCACGTCACGAAGCAATGGCCAACGTCCTCTGGCATCGTCTCGTACTTGTCCAGCTCACGTAGGAACACGCGCTCGTGGAACCGGTGGATCTCCTCGATGTTGCCGAATATTAATTCCTCCTGCGATATTATATTACTTTAATAATATATAAATTTTTAATACTGTACTTGTGCCTCACTTCACTACACATCACTTTAAGAACATAATATAACATCCATATTTTTAAAAAAATTGTAACTGATCAGTGGAAGGCAGGTGGCAGATACATGGAAGATATTAAATATAATAAATATTATTGAGGGAAAAAATATTATTATTAGGAATGAGTGACGGAAGAATGGCATAAAAGATTTATAATGGAAAAGTGAGTGGTAAGAGAGGTAGGGAGAGAAAACACAGTATCAAAGATACTGGAAGGTCATGTACACAACCATGAGGACCCCCCGGAGGGCATGAATGAAGAAATTGATGATAGTGGACGAGGCGAAAGAGGTATGTAGAGACCGCAGCGTTTGGCGCTCCGTTCTCTCTGACTACCCCGCTAGAGATAATGCGTGAAGATATGCATGTATTATTGGTGGCATTTAATAATGTAATGGGACCCAAAACAATGTTTTTAAAACTTTTCTTAGTTTTTCATTCTATTATATTTAGTATTTTTTTTTTAACATTTGGTGTTTTTTTTTCAATCTGTTCATAACTAAACAAAATTAAGTCAATATATGGATAGACTTGCATGCGACAATATACAAAATGAGTGTTTTATAGGATTGGCTGGAATTTTTAATTTGAATCAGTGTATGGGTATTGTCTTTATGATGATAATGTTATAAGAACGCGGAAGTAATTCAGATTAAAAAAATAAATAATTGTGTAATACAGGTGGGCAAAGCCACAAGCGGTTCGCTAGTATAATATATAAGCATAAGTAGTAGATTAAATCTATGAAAAAATATATATTATAACATTAAAAACTAACCTTTCCTTGCAACGCCTGGGGTACAGACGAAGGATCTGTGCGCATTTCCCGCAAGTAACAAGTTATGCAAGTTTCCAGATCCTTGACATATGCACGTTCAGTTTGGAGTAGCTCTGCCATAATAAACCTGTGAAATTTTATGATTAATTAAAACGACATTTGAATTATTTATAATTTATTTATTTAGATTATTTACGTTTGACGACTTGTCACTTAATTTTTTTTTAATTTATGACATAATCTATATACGAAAAATATGTAATCAAATATGAGCTTGACTTTTTTTTAAATAAAAATGTAAATATATCAATACTCACTCTTTTCGTCTTGCACTTCTTCGTTTGTCATCGGCGGCGGCGGCGGGTGGCACTTCAGCGCGAGTCTCAGCTTCACTTGTCTGCACGGAGCTCAGTGACGCCGCCACGCCTGAGTCACTCTCTGCTTCACTTTCACCACCTTCCATAGAACCGCTAAATTCCGCATATCTGTATATAAATTTTATCAAAATAACATACATATAATGTAAATAAATAATCAAAAAATAAATAATCAAAATAACATATATATGTGTACGAATATATGCATTATATTCTTTTCAAAGTTACAATGCACATAGTATGAACCTTGCGTCAACCGCGGCCACCCATTCTTTGATCTGCACAGCGTGAGGGTGTCCCTTCTCGACGAGGCCGTCGGCCAGCTGCGCCAGCAGGCGCACGCGCTCGCGGGACTCCCGCGCCACGCCGCCAGCCGCCGCCGCCGCCGCCGCGCCGCATCGCTCCTGCGTTTCGCGGATCCACTCAACGGCCGCGCGGGCGGAGCGCTCGAACAGCGCGAACTGTTGACATTGCTCGAGGCGCTTCTTGCGAACGGTCCAATGCTCTAAAACCTAAAACCAAATCATAATTACAGCTACGTGTTTGTAATCTTTTGTTTTTTAAATTCAGTGAAATATTTAGATTTAATGTAACGAATATAAGTAACTAAGAGTAATATATATTTGTTCTATTTACTGGTTGTATTAAAATCATGGCCAAGCTCGTCATAACTAGTCGCAACGTTCATAACTTGACATGACGGAGCGACGACTATTATACCAGTGTCCAGTGTGTTACAATTCACTATAACATTAAACTTATTGTCCTCATCGTCACCCAAGCGTGGTAACTGCTGAACCAGGTGCCACAAAATATAAAACTGCTCTAAATATTCATTCGGCTGAATGTACCGCATTAATTTACATTTGTGTACTCTAGGTACATGCGATACAGTAATAATATAATCAATGAACCGAAAGAATTTATTTCATAAACATTTTAACGCAATGTAATTTGAATTGTTAGGATGGTAAACAACAGAGTGCAATCACAACAAACTATATTGTTTGTTTACAATAAAACTATGCATTGAAATATCGCGTATAATAGTATCTTAGTTATTTTCATATTGGTACCCGGAAAATAATAAGCACTAGATTGTCTATTCTTAGGCGCATATATAAATTTATACATTAGAGCATGAAAACGAATTTCAGTGTTAATATTGCAAAATGCGAAAGCTACACTTATTATGCTTACCTCATCTTAATTAAATATTCACGGTGGCTGTACGTGAAAAACTGGTTAAGTACGAGTCGGACCAATTAAGTACGTTGAGGACGTTTGCACTCATTCTATACGAAATTAACTTCAAATATAAGATTGTAATGATTTTATTCTATGAAATACCTATAAGTTTTCACTTTTCAGATTTTTCCTTTTATTTATATTGTAAGTTCTCACTTTATTTCATAAATGTAGGTCTACGGGAAATTATCACTCTAGCTTATATCACTCATACATAAAGTTAAAGTTCGATAATGACTTAGTTAAATATCTTTTCATTGCATTGACTTGGAAACATTGTCAGAAACTTTTAGATTTGTCCGTCCAAGGAACCGTAGGCCTGAATATTAGATATTAATCTCAGCTTGATAGTATACGCAATTTCGACATAAATGGTCTTGACTCATGGACAACAAAGTGATTTTATAAAGGTTATGTATTTTTTCTTTTTAATGTACGGAACCTAAAAAACCTTTTATTTTACTACCACAAACACAATCTAGAAATAAATAAACTGATAGATATAGCTATTTATGATTAGATTCTCAGTGTCCACCATGTAGCTTGTGTGAAAGTAAATAAATCTAAATTAATTCTATAAATCGCCAAATACTATTGTTAAAATATATACCTATATTCTTTTTGAAGTACACTATTTATTATTAAAAAAATTATATATAAAGTGGACAAATAAACATTATGGAATATTAGTACTAGCTACCAACACGACACTAAATATCGTACACAATAGAATACTATTGTAATATACCATTAGGTTTAATTAAAAATGAGATTAAGACAACCTAAAAATATGTTATAATTTATTTAATTCAATAACGACGTTTAAGTTAAGACATGCATTTGTCGTGGTGCAGTTGGACAAAAACTGACTGTAATCGGGACAAATGAGACTCTGGTAATACGATAAAGTGTGACGTTGAGTTCCGCCGTACCAAAAATTGGATGGAAAGTTGGGAGCACTTTTCTCCCAAAGGCGACTCCCTTTGGCTATTTTGTTATAAGCAAGTAGAAAAATAAATAGACGCCGAATACCTTATTCTCTTGTGAGAGTAGCGTATCCAGTATAGCTCGCGTCTGTTCGTGGTGGGCCTTGCTGGCAGCCACGGTCTGTCCGTGCACTTGCGCCGACCGCGCCGCATACTTGAGGAACGTCTCCGCCGTGCGCCGCGCCAACGTACACGCTTTGAGAAACGCCTCCTTTTGTTCACCATGTTTCACTATTAATGCCGCTACCTGTGCATTAATAAATTGATATTTGAATAGATAAAACACAAAAAAATATTTTCGTAAACATATGAATAAAACTTATATAATTATACCTGAGACGCCTTATCTAAGTTCTGCGTATGTGAAGTTTCGTCGCCATCATTGGTTAGAGAAATAGCTGCCGTAGCCGCTATAAGTATTCCAGTGCTGGAGGCGGAAGACGGTACTGACAACGCCACTGTAGAGCCACACCAGTCCTCGTCACGTCGGTATTCGCGCTCGAGTGAATCGAGAACGGAACACACTTGCTCAGCAGTCTTGTAGAAATTAAGAGACGCTGTTACTAACTTATGACGTTCCTCTGCACATGTCACTAAGCGCTGCCATCTTTCTGTCACTTCTTCAGAAATTTCCCTATGAAAGTGGCAAAATTTATAAAATATGAAAACGAAACTCAGCAATTATTAAATAATTAAATCAGCTTCACGCTGTATGCCGCAGCAGGCTATGGAGAGAGAATCTAGTTTTAAGGCACTCCGTTCCCACTTTTCGCAGAATTTTTCGAAACATTGCGTATAGAGCGGCGGAACTCAACGCCAGGCTTATGCCTTGATGCCAGAGCGAACAAATGAAAACATTATCAGCTAAAACAAAATGATTTCAATGTGCATACCTAATAGTGTGGGGGTCGTAATGATTAGCTGCGCGCAAAGCGTCTGCTCTGTATTTAACTTGCACAGCACTAGCGTGCGTCTTCTCCACTGCCACCTGGAACTGATCATGTTCTCTCTTCAGTTGTTCCGCTTCAGACAAGGTGCCCGGTATAGAAAACGAGGCCGACAGCATCGCCTCTCCATTTCTAATCCAGCTAACAACTTGAGCCGCGTCTTTTTGGAATTGACCTGTTAAATTATTAGGTTAAATTATTATTTATAAAAGCTTAATGTAATATTTTTGCAGAATAATTGTAACTAAATATAAACATTTGTCTTTTAATTTTAATGAGATTATTGTGGCGACCACAATCAACGGGACCGGTGTGCCTCCTCAAAAGTATGCCATCGCGGCGTCAAAGTTACGATACAATTTTAGTATATAATTTGGTTTAATTTGTCAAGCTAATTTAATCCTTTGCTTATTGTTGATTTTATTACCAGCAGTGCTACAAAGTTGTTATTAATTTAAGAAAAGTTTACCCAATTGAACACATTGTTCGAATCGAGCGCGTCTTTCTTCTGCTAGTTCCTCTAAATCTAGCTGTCTATCGTGCAGGAACTCAAGCAAAAGTTGCACTCGAGCCTGGGCATCCATCGGAGCTCCTTCTGAACTGTCAGAGCTGGATGCCATCACGTCAGAAGCCTCCGCAATCGCTGCTGCCAACTCTTGTCCTTGTTGAACTACCTTAAATAAAAAAAAATTAAACAAGGTTTTAAATCATATTGTGGATAAGTGATATATTTCAATGTTTTTTTTTTTGCTTTATGCCGTATCACACACATAGCAGGAAAGACAGAGGGAACTTGGAAACCTAATGTTAAGACACTCCGATCTCATTAATATACTTCCCTCCGAGCGAAGAAATGAAAATGTTTTTTTATCTATTTCCTAGAGTAGGAATCGAAGCCAGAACCCGTCGCATTTACTGTTTCCCTGCGCTACGACTGGCATAATATTAATTGTACAGTATTTGGAAAACATATACAATGTTGAGTATTTTATTATGCGTAAAGTTTATTTTCTAAAATTTAATATATTACATTCCAACAATAAACTATTAAAGTTATTGTTTCTTATGTTTAATAATATTGTAAATAAAATGAGTACTTGGAATGTAGCGTGCTGCATCCTGGCGACGCTCTCGTTGTGCCCCGCGAGGGCTTGCTCCGCCTGTTGAGGGTCACGGGGAGGTTCAGTGCGCTGCAACTCGTCACCCCACAACTCCAACCGCGACGATACCTATAATAATAAAAAAATTATGAAGTCGTGAGCTGTGAATGTCTACTGCTCTCCATTAAAAAAACTAAATAACAAGTTTGCGTGTAATAATATTATATTTTTTCTTATCATTGCTTATTTTAGTTTAGCATTTATCTTTTTTTCATATATACTATAGACATAACAGAGTTACGTTTTGACATCAAAAACATAATTTGAACCACGATGAAGTCGTAAGTCAAAATTATGACCGGGCTATATAAAAAATAAACGAATGACATATTTTAATATCGATAGCTAACAATAATTAAGAATCTAGAGTTTTTCTTTAGAATTGTATATTCTAAAGGAAAACTCTAGATTCTTATCAGCGTGACATAGCAAGCATTATTAAAACAGAAATGTCATTGTATTAACTGTGCGCATAGAACAAAATATATCGTTTAGTAATAAAAAAATATTTCTATACTCTCTATTTAAATTTGACAAGTTATAGAAGATAATAAGAAATACCAACCTCAAGAGCATCTCTCTCAAAATGACGGAGCTGCAATGTGAGCTCCAGACGACGCTCACGATCTGACCAAAGCTCTTCCAAAGCACTGCGAGTTCCGCGTAAACGTTCTAAAGTAGACTCTACTGCTGCTGTACTTGCAGCTTCTGTCTCCCCAGATGATCTGCATAAATTGAAAATATTGGAAATATATAAAACATTTCGTTCAAATTATTAATCATATAGCAGTATTGTTAAATTAGATATATATGAATAAAAATAATAAAATATAACGATGCCAAGGAGTAAAGCATGACTTTTACTACTACAGATGTTTAATGTAGACGATTCCTCAGTGGTAATAGTAGAAACAAAAAAATGTTAATTAGAATTGATAGTATTTGAGAGCATAATATGCATTTTTTAAATTTATACTAAGAAATAAACAGTCGTTATTAAGGATCAACCATATTAAAAAAAACATAATTGTCAAAGATGGTGACTTAGGATAGATTAGACTGATGCTTACGTGATTTTCGATACTGACCTCCATCGCAAACACTGAACAGGTGATTTGTGTCTATGGGATCGTCGATGATATTTGAGCATTTTATATAAAAAATGTTCATTTCACCAGGCGCCACAATAAGTTTGTGCACTTCGATATGTTTGATCACTTTCTTTCGTTTCGTTACTAAATATTGTATACATATTGACCATTTACAATACAATGTAATAAAGAAATTTAATGATTACGTAGAACAAATCAGTCACAAATGACCTACACAACCAAGACGCCTACTGTTATGTTATGGTCGGCTAACGAATCTCTTACGCGATGCTTTACGGTAACAAATATTATATTTCTCTTGCATGCGTGTTAAATTAATTTCTTTAACATCATTCAAGTAAATTATTAAATAAAATAGAAACAAATTATTATGTAACGAGTGATTCATACTACGAAAGTATACATATATAAATGTAGACCATATATAATTTCACTTTTATAAAAGTAAAATTAAATTTAAAATTTTGATGTTTTTCAATTTCACTTTAAATTAATTTCAATTTTTGATCTCCTGAAAATATGAACAGTTCGTGCGAAGATGGTTTCTAATGTCGCCGGAGCGCGGCATTCCTCACGCGTCGGCGACCAATCGGAACCGAGAGAGAGATATGCATCGCTCTCATGACTGCAGAACACCATGCAGTTTAAGCATAACGTGGTCACTTTATGCTTTACGTACAATTATTGACTGCAATCTTACTTCAGTAAGACATATTTTATTGATTGACGATTGTCAAATATTTATTTAAATTATAAGTATGTATATATAACAAAATAACGCTTGTATCATTACACTATTAATTTACAAAACAAAAAATAATGTTTACAGTTTATTTCTTTAAATGCCTTTTCTAACAGTACTTTACTAAAAGCAACTCTTTCTTTTTCGTGGTTTGGTTTGGTAAACAGTTCAAAGAGCATATTAACAGAATATAAAGTTTTATTAGACTCGTAAAATTTGTACGTGATGGAAAGACTATGGGGGTCTAAGTCTGACAATTAGATCTTAGTGGTAATTTTATGGATCGTTAAAATGCATTTATCACATCGTCTACATCCGGTTGCATATATTTTCAAACATATATGTTAAAAATTGTTAAATATTTTTATTTAATTAATATAATTTTTTATTTGAAACTAATAAGATGTCGAGGTTAAGCGCGACGTAGAGTTCTGCCACTCAACACACAATGCCTCCAGAATTCGGCAGAAAGTGGGGAACGTAGTGCCTTAACACTAGGTTCCCTCTGCCTACCCTGCAGTGTGCGGGATACAGCGTGAAGCTGATTTTATTTTTTAACTAATAAGATTACACAAATAAAACATAAAAAGCATAAAATAAATACAAGAACTCTGGAAGAGAAATACCTACAATAGTTCAAGTAACCAAAGTAAAAAAGTCAGTGGTATATGGAGTAAGAAAAAGCTTATCATTATGGTGTCTGTTAACCGCGCAATAACGTGTGGTTCGTTAAGATTTTTATCTTTACGGATCGCAAAATCTCATACTGTGAATTAAGATTTAAAAATAAATAATAACAATAATAAAAATGGAAAAAAAACTAAAATGACCGTAGAAATGAATAATTTCTATAATTTACTATCTTAAATGTACGTTTTTGTAATATAAAAGTTCTACAAAAGATATATTGTGTATTTTCAGAGTTTCATATCGACAATGCTGGGGAAGCGATACGATTGTTTGAAGCGGACTACTGTATGAGCCTGAATAGCAAACATTCAACAAACAAGTTTCAGCCTCGTTGCATTATGAACGTAGCGTTCCGCGAAATTATTTGTAAATGAACTTACGGAGCAATTACTTAATACTAAACCGACATTTGTCGCTAGTACCTACTTAAGTTACTGATTTAAGGGTTCAGTAGTCTATTGGAATTCTAATAAACTACTGCGTTCTAAAGCCTTATATCGCCGGCTTACGGCCGGTTTCTGAATTGAGAATTTGAAGTTAACAACGTCTCAAACTGTACTCAACTTGTACTTGAGCATTTTTTTGTGATTTTCTTTGGAAAAAATCGGATTCTTGTAGAAAATTTGCCACTACAGCCCGACTGTTGGATTTGCACTCGTGGTTTTTTATATATATATATATATATATATATATATATATATATATATATATATATATATATATATATATATATATATATATATATCATAATCATACTTTTCGTATCATACTATCGATTTATAAATCTTGGAAATACCTATGTGTGTATTAGTATATGTATTATGATAAGGTTTTTACAATTTCGAAAATTAATTTGTAATTACTATGATTATACGAATAGTAAAAAATGTACATAACTAAAGAAGAAAAAAAAGTCTAAACTAAGATATTTTTAAATAATATTATTAGAATTGAGAAAGCATAAAAATATACATATAAATAAGACAATTCAGTTGAAAATTATGCAGGTCAATAAATAAATGGTTAAAATCAATACTTGTCAGTGAAGAGTATTATGTTCAATGAAAAAAATTATAAAAGACTTTCTAAGAAACTAGAATGTTTATTCGCATGTATTGTTTAGTGCACGGAATGCGACAATATCAAGAGAAATTAAATATCTAATCACGCCAACGTGTAAGTCCTATTGGCGGCATTGTTATAATTCATACATAGGTCTGATCGGATCGATTCATACATAGATCGGACAAGAGAGAGTCTGTAATGAGACATGTACTACGATGAAATGCACTCTTCAAAATTTTATTTTTTACTTTCTAGAATTTTCTATATAAAAGATTGAGAAAGGTTTAGAATAATTTATTTTAATAGTCTAGGCTGGTTTTTTAACACATACAAAACACATTAACATTAACACATACAAAATATTGTACTTATTTAAATATACTATGCCAAATAGTTACCATTGATTTAAAGAGCTGTAGGACGATTATGCAATACATACCGATATACATTTTTTGTACATACTCATATAAATGTTTGAAAAGTCAAACTGAAATAAAAGAGGAACACAACACTAGTAAGAATCAATTTTGCAGGGATGAATATAGAGTGCTAGGCGTGGGGGATGTGGGGTGGAGGAGACGGCGGGATTGATCACCGGGTCCCGCTCGCCCCAAGCGACCGAAGGCCGGAAGCGCCGATTGTGAGACAATTTAAATCACTCAACGAAACTCATCAACTGTTGCCGTCGACTATCCGACATAGACTTCTGGTATTTCCTGGTATCACTAGTGCGTGTCTGAATAATATTTAACCCTTATTTAATATTTATATATAATAAAATAGTAGAAGAAAATTAAGTTTAGGATAAATAAGTGAAAAAGATCAACGATAACCAGTAAACTGTAGTTGAAAAAGTAATTTAAGTAACCGTGAAATTATAAATTTTAATTAAATAATGTTATTTACATAAATTATCATGATATAGGTATTAAACTCTAGACATCAACTAAAAATGGTATAATAGCAGATTATTATAAAATTAATACATTAAAGGTAAACTATGAGACTTCATTTGATTTATTTTATTTATGAGACCACAAGGTACTAGATGCATCACTTGAAATAATAAGAAATGTTACACAAAAATTCAGTAGTCACACTAAACTTAGTTTA
The DNA here is from genome assembly GCA_021202915.1 of Heliconius himera. Taxonomy (NCBI): domain Eukaryota; kingdom Metazoa; phylum Arthropoda; class Insecta; order Lepidoptera; family Nymphalidae; genus Heliconius; species Heliconius himera. The sequence continues at coordinate 646,668 of JAJHJA010000001.1, read as the reverse complement.
ATTTATAAAAAATAAACTTGTACGATATTGATTATGAATGAACGATTGCTTAAATTCACATATATATTTTAAATTCATTACTATATATAATTATGTTTGTAAGATAATATATTTATTATTATACCGAGATAATTTCTTAATATTATTATTGCATAACACGTGAGAAATATTTTACTACATATATAAATGGTTAATAACCATTACACACAACACATATATATCCGACCATTTCTATCCGATATACTTGAAAACGCGCGCGCCAATATATAGACGAAATGAACGTCTTCCCGCGTTCTCTACAGTTTATAAACTGCAGTTGGCGCGGGATACGGTTGTAAGAGAGGCGACGCGCGATAGAGATCTAATATCTTTTCGAATAACTTTTCTTACTATAATATTTAAGCTGTAATTAGTATTTAAAATATAAAACATTAATAAATTTTAATTATTTATATATGAGTAAGTCAATGCTAAAGAAAATAAAAGTCTCGGATAGTTATTAACAATATTGTAAAATTACGAGGAATTTGTTACTATTTCTTAGGAAATTTATGCTTTAGAAATTTGTAATGGCCACTTAATATTGCAATGGTTTCTAGAGTTCCGTAATCCAATAGCAAATCTTTCGATACATGATATTGGTATCTCTGTATGTATGTTACAGTCCTGAAATTATTAGAACTATACAATAGAAAATTGGTAGGTTCCTTTGTGGTACATTACAACTTTGAGACAAAAATCAAAGTGGGGCTCCCCCCTCATCATACATGGAATTGAAACTTTTTTTTTATCAAATCTATATATATATATATATATATATATATATATATATATATATATATATATATATATATATATATATATATATATATATATATATATATAGAAACATACATACAAAAACATATACATATACATTGAAATATCTAAGCCCATTTTTACTCAAAGTCCAGCTGTAAGATAGTCATTTCCAAAATGCTGTATTATTGGCACGGAAACGAAACCCTCCTCAGTCTCGCGCTTGACCAGTTTTTTTATAAAATGAACTAGACTTAAGCATTACATGAAAGTTGTGTTGTAGTTGCGTTCGTCACTTAACAAACGAAGACTTTAGCACTGTGACGTGATTTTATATACAACTACATATACTCGTATATCTATATTGACAAACACTAAGCGCCTCTGTTTTATTTTATAGCGTTTTAAAGTAGTTGTTGAATAGTAAAACCTTTAAAAGGGCACGAGTCCAGTTCTAGTAATCCTGGACTTCGGCGCCATCGCTGTTGAAGCCATTTGTCCTCTTACGGTAAACAAGTTTGACTGGAACTGATTCATTACGTACTTCGGAGGCGTACGGGAGGTTAGTAATTTTTTAGAGCTATAACTACTCGAATGTCTAATTTATATCTATTTTTAGATTGTAAATAGCAAAATAAAGGGAAAAAGAAATAAATTATTATGTTGATTTTTTAACGCATATTCTATTTTTCACGAGGTAGTTTTGAGTCTTTTTTACGACACTCACATAACAAAACATACCAATTTTACAAATCTTGCAATCATCTATGAGTATATTAAAAATTAAATTACTCCAGTCGAGGCCAGTCATGGCGCAGGGGCACAAAGTGTGACTGTAAATCCGACTGGTTGTGGGTTCTATCCCCACTCAAGGAGAATATTTACTTAAATTTATATTTTCATTTTTTCGCTCTGGTGTCGAGGCAAAGCGCGAGGCATTGCGTGTTGAGTTCTGCCAATTAACACGCAATGCCTCCAGAATCCGGCAGAAAGTGGGGAACGGAGTGTCTTAGCACTAGGTTCCCTCTGCCTACCCTACTGTGTGCGCGATTTGCCAGCTGTGTGCGCGATTTAACAGCTGATTTATTTGATTTAAATATTATTACTACTACTACTACAAATTTATTACATTTAAACAACAATGTATGAACATTTTAAAATGTTCTAAACGATAATTTCCAGTTCATTATTTATAAAGTATTGTCACAAATACAATACAAGTACTATTTAACTTTGATATTTATATATTAAAGGAGAATATTAGTATACTTGTTTGCTCTTTTAAAATTTAATTTAATTTTAAATTGAGGTTAGGCAAGGCTTAATTAGCAAACGTTTTACGATAAAAAATACTGGCTTAAGCTTGAGTAATAACATTGGTAGAATTATTTAAAAAAAAACCAGCAACACTTCAATAGTTAGTTCGACAGATAACGCATACCCGAATCTACCCAAAAAAATAATTAAACTTTGGCATATAGGTTCCTCGGGGAGCGTATGAGAGCAGTATCAGAAGATTTCTAGAACTCAAAACAGAAACTGAACTACGGAAGCGGGAAAAAACATGGCTACGTTTTTTTTACAGTTTTTATTATCTTTTTTTATGGAAAAGACAAGGCAAACGAGCGTTCGGGTCACCTAATGATAAGCGATCACCACCGCCGACGACTCCGTGCAACACCAGAGGAGCTACAGATTCGCTGCCGGCCTTGAAAGTAGAGATAGACGAGCTTTTTGATGGTACCCATGTCATATCGACCTGGAAACACTGCCGCAGGTAAGCCATTTAAGCACAGTAGTGGAGTGCCACGTATCCACGTATCCAGCAGGTGTGGATGGTATTTTAGCTTGTGAAGTAATGAGCGGTTAGAAAACTCGGCGGCAGGGAACAGCCTTCAGGACACTCCCCATAGGGCCAATTAATGTTTTGGACGTGAAGTACTATCTTGCTTTGCTGATAACCCTCAGTTTCTTTGAGACTAACTTAGCGTAAATTTGTCTTTAGGGGGTTGAATTGAAGCAAGTTTCTTTTACCCCATGACGAGACATTCTCAATATTTAAATTATTGGCATAGCAATGAATGCTAGAATCCTCTAACATGTCATTGATATGCAGAAGAAACAGCGTAGAGGACAGCACACAGTCTTAGGGGACGCCAGCGTTCACGGGCATGCATTCCGAGCAAAATCGGATAAGAGCGCTCTTCCACAAGTCTGGGACTACCCTACGCAACCGTATAGGAGTGCCAAACAAAACGCGTTAGCACCGGTGTCAACTCAGAAACACATGAACGGAGCACTAAAGGAGAGATGTCATCTGGCCCACTCGACTTGTGGATGTCCAAAGAAGACAGAGCTCGCCTAACAGATTTTTGCCTGAATTTAACTTCAGGCATTGAGCTCTGGCACCACGGGATGTTCGGCGTCGTTGTTTCTCGGTCATCCATGGTCGAGTTCGAGGCAAAAAGAGCGTCCAGGAGATCGGCTTTTATCCGATGGACCAAGATATCATTTCCTGTGCGTAAAGGCGCAAGCGAAGGCAGGCTTAAGTTGCCAAGTGCAGCCTTAGAGAGGGCTCACAACTCATGAGCTCCGGACGGTAGTTCTCAAGCTTCACACCGATTTTGGCGATATGCTCAGACCTTCCTCTAGCAATTTGCCTTCCCCTTTAAAGCTTTCATCTTCTGATTTTTAGTAACCAATGTCACAGCCCAGATCTGAAATACCTCACGTTTGCTAAAGGCAGCAAGTTTGTAAGACGTATCAAACCAAGGCTGTGATTTGCCACCAATTGGCACTACAGCCCACTCCGCGTGGTCGCTGATGTGTGATCCAAACCTACAAAATTAAAATCGCCAACTATCACGACCTCAGCGGAGGGGATCTGTGAGAGCATATCATCGATAGCCGATTGTATGTGCTCCATGAGTTAATACGTTTCTGCATTACCACTGTGGGACCTGTACAGGCATGCGTAGACTCAGACACGATCGTCCGAATCAAAACGGAGCCAGATAGTTGACAGGACCTTCAAAGTTGGCAAGACGACGGAAACTTAAGTGCTCCCTTACGACCACAGTACAGCGACCACGGCATGAGGCATAAAGTTATATTCTATTTTGTAGACGGGGTGTTAAAGATAAGCGGGCAATCCGAGTCACCATCAGGAATAACAAACATCTCAAGATGGTGGTGGAAGGCATTCAGATTAAAGCGAAGACCCCTGATGCTGCAAAAAACCACGTTAAGCGTGGTAAGGGTTGCCGTGGAACATTCGCCTCGTTTGCCCTGTCGGTACAACATAGCACGTACATAAGTACATGGTCATAGCACGGTACTTAGCCATGCCTAGAATTGCTCCCTTCGATGGGTAGCCTGAGTTTGAGGACTCAGGGAGGGATTCTCCAACACCGGTGGTGCTGGTAACCTCCTGAAGTTTATCTTTGAGTGCCGTCATATCATATTCCAGGAAGGGATCCTCACCTCGGAAGCACCGGAGCACCAGAGCCTGGCTTTATTTACCTAATGCGAAATGCTGTGGCAAAAAGTCACTACTTCACGCTTACAATATACGGAACAAAGATGCAGGCGGCTATAGTCTATACATCTACAAATATTAATAAACTTGAAGTGTCTGTCTGTGATTTCAACAAAACTACTATTTCAAGCGCACAGAGTACAACCTGGATAGTTGTCGCACTTTTCAAAAAAATATTAAATAAACAAAATGTATTTGCTAAGAATAATGTAGCAGGCATATGAAAACAGGTCTTTTATCTTTTGTTGAAGATTATTTTTGTGAACATAACGAATAATGGTATTGAGGAAATCTTTTTTTATTTGACCTTTTAAAGAATGGATTGTTGCTTATTGCGGCGAATAATTGCCTAACGTTAAAAATCATTTTTTTTAACTTAATTAATCCGTTTTTATTGTTTTAGTACTAATCAACATTATAAAGTACTAGCGGCCCGCCCGCGGCTTCGCCTGCTTGAACTACATGATTATTCGTTTAATAAACAAAACTGACTGACAAGTGACAACTATAATGATTTCTAATGATTTTTTATTACTATTATCTGTAATCTACGATTCGATCGGCCAAGCTCCACAGAATAAGAATGAAAGAAAGATGAATATCTTTCTTATATTTTAACAGCGTCGTTACCAACACTGCATTGTCCAAACTACATGGCCAAACGTGCTGCTGTGCTGTCGTTTCGCCGTCTCATCAATGCAGCTAAGGCACCGGGAGCAATACGCCTTTCTGCAACCATCTCGTATCTGCCATTTCTACTGAACAGACTTTCCAAATACACGACTTCATTCAGTTGTTCTAATAATATCTTACTATTTAAGCTGATCTTGCATTTCGTCTTTTTTTCTTTCCTTTCAAATACCAGAACCTTTGTTTTACTCGCATTCAGGCTTAAACCATTATTTTCACACCCTTTTTTCAGAGTGCTGACTACCTGCCTGCAACTCGCAATTGTGTGGTCTCTGTAAAGAGACCTTACAGCTTGCAGCAAGGGCCCGATCACATTGTATCGGAGTAGTAACTTCCATAATTTCATAAATTCAAATTAAGAATAATATGAAAAATGCTGGAAATGGATTCTGTTACTTATCCTTTAGCACGTTGGCCCGGCATTTTTTGCCTTGAGTTAATTTAAATAACGACAACTTTTTTTAATGAACCGATTTTAATAAAACAAATTTTAAATGTTTTGCTGGGTTAAGAAAACAAAGCAATTGGTAAAACAAAGCAATTGGTGAAAGTTTTAAGTCAATCGGTTCAGTACTTTAGGATTAATCACACATACAGACAGACAAAAAATAAAAAGAAAATTTTGCTTTCTATTATTATTTTGAAGTGTACAGACAAAATATTTTTACTATTTTATAGTATGTATAGATGACCAAGTTTTATACTCAAAAAGTATTTTTTAAAATTTAATGTAACTCTATTTAAACACATCTTGCATAGAATCAATCAAATTTCGCTTTGTGTAAAATTGTTGATCTCAAAACAAACTCGTAATAATTATTAAGTGAATTAAAATTATATTGATAAGGAGGAGATCTAAGCCTGTCTAGAATGATCATAAGTTATATATTTTGTTCTAGTTTCAGTTATTTGTAGGACGTACTTTGCAGGGGCTACAAGTAATTAGCTCGGAAAGAGTAGGGGAGCGTTAATTCATATTTTAAAGTGGCCCCTTAACTACAACCCTATACTTGGATCACAAGTCCTCGAGCAATCCATAAAATGATAAAAAAGGAAAATTATATATATTTTTTGTGTGTATCTAACCTGCGTAATTTTTTTAAAGTGGATTTTAAGTGGTAAGATTTGAAAATACACAATATTACAAAGTAAATATATAGTTACGGCCACAGGCCCCAGCGCAACTGGTTTTTTTTAAGAAATGGATCTGTTTCAGAACATAGTGTTTCATAGGTTGTTGATTTTAATCTACCTTCTATATAACAGAAACTTGCAGTTTTTCCCCCGAGCGGTTATGTGTTGAAGCGTAATTATTTTGTATCTGTTGTATATTGAGGCCAGTCGTGACGCAGGGGCACAAAGTGTGACTGTTAAAACGATTGGTTGCGGGTTCGATCTCCACTCGAAGAAATGAAATATTTATTTACATTTATATTTTCATTTCTTCGCTCTGACATCGAGCCAAAGCACGGCGTTGAGTTCTACCACTCTACACGCAATGCCTCCACAACTTGGCGGGATACAGCGTGAAGCTGATTTAATTTTAATCTACGAGTATAGGTGGCACACAAGATATGTATAGTTATTAGTTTTGTAAACAATGCTCACCCTCAAGCTTCTTTAAAACATAATCTGGCTTTGACAACTTATAGTATTATTCATAACGAACACAGTTGTACTAGTAAACGGCTCTTGCGTTAGTAAGTATATATGGGTGTATTTATGAGTAGAAGAGAACTTGTTTAAACCTGAACGCGGGTAACTGACCTCAAATCCTGGAGCAGGGCCTCGCCGTGCGCGATGGTGGCGGCGCACGCGTCGAGCGAGGCTGCACGGTGTTGCGCGCACTGCTCAAGCGCGCGGCGGGCTGCCTCGGGGCTCTCGTCGGAAGCGTTCGAACCACCACCACCACCGCGCAGTGTCTCCAACCATTGCACAAGCTAATCCAAACAATTGTGGATTATTAGATTGTTACGCGAAAATTAAACCCATGTATTGGAAGGTAGGTAGAGGGGGAACCTAGTGTTAAGATACTCTGTTCCATACTTACCGCCCTTTTACTTCAACGACATTGAGTGCTGGAATTCAACATCATTTGTCTTGCTACCAAAGCAGAAAAATAAAAATAGTTCATGGAAATCGAATCCACAATAATTGCGTTTACAGTTAGACAAAATACTGTAAATAAAAAAAACCCAAGAAAGTCCCTCAAAATTGTTTTCTCGATAGCCAGCCCATCCTTCTAAATATATAGAGTTATTCCATGAAACTATTCTATTTCATATACAAATCCGGAGGTGTACAAATTGGATTTTGACGTTTATATTATATTCCTTACTAGCTAAATCAGCAATTTTATTCTATTCTATATGATAGAAATTATAAAAATATACAATGAGTCACACCTACACATCAAAATTTTACTATAACAGTTACTGCATTTAATGTTACTGCAATAATAAATTTAATACTGCTTGTACAAATAATAATAGTTTTTGTTTCATCAAAATCGTTTCAAGATTTTCAAAGTTACAGCGTTGTTAAGTTTCACCGACACAAAACAATTGAACAATTCAAAATAATTGAATTTATAGCGAAAACGGGATAGCTAAACGAACCTATGAAGGTGTTGGCAAGCACTGACTGTCAAAACGCAGCATGACGTACCACGCTTAGCCAGATTTTGACGCGGAGGCCGTTTTTTAATTAATCAGTTATTTTTAAAGATAGGAAAAACAATAAAAACGTTGGTGTGACGCATTATGATAACTTAGGTAATAAAAAACTGAAAATGTTACTTACACACAGTAACAAAAATAGTTTTAAGGTATTAATCAATTATGAGTTATTTTTTTTTTTATCTTTATTTCAACTAATAAACGAAACAGCAGCCGCCATAATATGACGCCCTATGTTATTGTAAACAAAGTGCCAGCTGTAATCGACTATTATGTTTTCGTACCTCTTTCTCGTGCGTATAAAGGAGTACAGCAAGATCAAGGCGGCGCCTCCTACGATCCACGCGTGCGGCGAAGGCGGCCACATGTGCCTCCAGTTCACGAGCCACACCCAGCACTTCTTCCGCTTCACATTCCCCTGAACGAGCCAACTCTTCTGCAGCCGAGAGAAGCTTCTCCGCATTTGTGTATGTATTCTAGTAGAAATTATTTAAAATAATATTAATAATATATTCTTAAATTGATGTATACATTTATATGAATACATTTTCAAATACTATGTTGTATTGTTAGCAATAAGTTCCAATAATATGTAATACAATACTTTTTAGTAACAATGATCACCAAGGACATTATATTATGGTGTAGATTGCAAATGCTATGTCAGTACAATGGTTCTTATTTCAATAAGTGTACAAACATAATAAAATATTCTTTTTTTATTTGTCAACAATTAAATATAGTTTCATAATAATATAACATGTTCAAAATTGTTCTTCTCACGAAAATGTAATAATCTTATATAGTTAATGATCTTATAATAAATTAACTTACCTGAGCTACATTTTCAAAATGTTCATGAGATTTCTGATACATTCGAGCTTTATGGAGATTCCTTCCTATGCCTGTGTTTTTCATTAAAAATTTTTCGCCATGGTTCCCTAACCAATCGAGAACCTAAAACCAAAAACATAATAACTTATTGGTGATGAAAAAATAATCAAATAAATTTAATTATGAAGACATATTAGGTCAATCTCAATAACCAAAGCCCAAGTCTACCAAATGTAAACGCGATGGTTGTGGATTCAATATCCACACTAGGGAATGCATTGTTTACACTTCCCCGATCTGATAAGACAAGCTGCGGCATTGATTTCTGCCGCTCAACATACAGTGTCTCAAAAGTTTACTGCAACGAAGTGTCTTTTCAGTAGGTGTCCGCGTGGAGTTGGCACTTGATATATAAACATGCTATACCTGTCGACAGTCTTCTTTATAAAGCAGCAAGGCGAGGCGTTGATGCAACTTGAGGCGGGCTTGGTGGTAGCGCGATTCGAGTGCTCGATGGTGGCCTAGTATCTGGTGGATGACAGCCAGCACGTGGTTGGCGCCGGAACTGTAATCCGCCGCGGGATCTCCGCTGCTTCCACCCGCTGAACTCACTGATCCTTCACTCTACATATATCACAGATAAATAATTATTCAAGTAATTATATTAACTTAAAGTTACTTTAAATTACATTTTATCACATAATAAAGAATATTTAAATTAAATTACAAATTACTTACTATATCGGCCGGATCTGTTTGATGACAAACTTGCACTAAATGGTCTAGTTGATACAGTAATTTTTTACTTGTAGAGTGAACCTGTTTAGTAGAAAAAAATAAAATAGCATACAAATATAAAAATCCAAGTTCCAATACATTACAAATTACAGGAAATAATATTTTCAGAGACAGGAGTGGTGCAAGGACTCAAGCGTGGGACTGTAGACACGCCACATTGTGGGTTGGACTGCCACTCGAGAGACAATTAAATATTTATAATTTTGATTTCCTCGCTTTGGTAAAGAATAAAAGAGCGGCATTGAGTTCTGCCAGTCAACACGCAATGCCTCCACAACGTGGGTAATGAAGCGTCTTAACACTAGATTCCCTCTGCCTTCCCTCATATGTGCGGGATTCAACGTGAATATAAAAAAAATGCAATATTTTGAGGACATAAGGAGGAGAAATAAATTATTTTTAAGACAAAGCACATCGTTGAGTTCCGGCACCCTCATTGGCCTTACCTCAGTATAGGCCTGACACATGTGTTCGTAGAGCTGCCTATGGCGCTGCGCGTGTTGCTCGAGCGCGCGGGGGTCGGAGCAGGGCGGCGCGCCGGGCCCACCCGCCGCCAACTGCAGCGCCACCGCGCACTGCGCGCCCCACCCGCCCACCGCGCTAGCGTACGCCTCCGCCTTGTGGTGGAACACCACCGACAGAGATAGCACGGCTGAACGCTCTTCTAGACCTGACACATTTTTATGTTATTTATTTTAATCAGACTTCATTAATATTAAGTGTCCTTCGTTTCTAATATTACGTTAGCTATATAAGTTAATTGTTATTTGCAGTGGTATTGATTATATGTTTTTAATTAGTATTATATATCCTTTTTAATTGAATTATATATTATATACTTATAAATAAAGGATCTATTATATTGTTTCCTATAAAATTCAAATATTAATAAATTCATCATGGCGAAAGGAAATTGACTAATGAAAGTTGTTGTATTTAGTTGCCAACTAATAACTTTAACTATCATTTAATCAACGTTATCCAACCAGTTTTAATTCAGATAAGGCGTTATATCTGATAAAAAGCTGGTTATTTGATTTACTCGCTACCCCCTAGTCGTTGGTGGGATTACTAATGAAAAACAATATTGGTGAAAGAAGTGTTAAGGAGAAGGTGTGAAATTAGTTTTTGGCTAGTCAAGCCCACTGCCGGTGACGTCCCGAATTGAGATATATTAATATCAATAATAATAATAAAACCAAGAACACATACCAGCAGAGAGCTGCTTGTAAGCGCGCTCAAGTCGATGAGCCAGAGCAGTAATCTGAGGCTCGGCGTAATGTCGTTTGTCGGCGAGGCGGCGCGCGGCCGCTGTCACTCGCACCACACTAGGGCGTCCCCCACCCGTGCACGCGGCAGCAAACCTACACATTGAGAAGACATTTTTACACATTACGTATGACAGTCACGCATTAGCGGGCGAAGGAACACAAACTTTAAATAGAAGTAAACTTTACAACGCTGTAACTTTAGAAGTCGTGACACAATTTTGATGAAACAAAAATTAATGATTCATAAAAAAATGCTGTGCTGGCGTGACTCATTTGCGCAAGCCGCAGTGTTTTACAGGAATTGTCGCGTCGGTTTTTTATTTATTTATTTATTTAAGGTTTGCGCGTGTGCTAAGGTGTTAAGTGGCTATTAAATTGTAAGAGTTATTCAATTATGCGAAAGTCTGCTCTTATGCATAGCCGGTTTAAAGCAAACACTACATGCATTTGCTGTGTTCGATAAGGCCAATCGTGGTGCAGGGGCACAAGTGTGCGACTATAAACGCGACTGGTTGTGGGTTCGTTCCCCGCTCGAGGAAATGAAATATTAATATAAATTTGTATTTCCATTTCTTCGCTCCGGCATCTATGCAAAACGCGGCGTTTAGTTCCGCCGTTTGGAATTACAGTTGATTTAATTTATTTTTTGATTTGTCGCGCTATCACTTTTTCCAAATAGTTGAAACAAAGTTTGTAATAGAAACTTCAGATAACGCTCTGCTTGTAGCACTAGATAACCTGGCAGAAATTTACAATCATTTTGATATGGATCAGGGTTTATAAGAAATAAAAAGGAACCGCGGGCACGTCTGTGCTACAGATACGAGTGCAGACGTTGCATCCAGATGTATAGCTCATGAGTTACTTCAATGGGATTTCACCGAATCCTTACTCTGTGCATAGCTTATAATTCATTAACTTAACAACTCATCAGTCTGTCTGAGCTTTCAATTGAAGGAAAAACTTCAAAAGAAATTGATTTCACTGCAATTATTGAAGAGTTTAGTAAAATGAAGACACGAAATGATGGATTCATGTTACATAATATTATATTTTATGCCTTCATTTTTACCCGACTTCTGTAAAAAGAGGATCAATTAGAAGGAAGTTATCAATTAGGCTGTATTTTTTATGTCTGCTACCTAAGAACTTTTGACTGGGTAAACCCAATTTGATGATTATTTTTTTAATTTGAAACCCGCTTCCGCTGCTTCTCCTATGGTGCCATTTTTGTTTGGTACACTTCTGACTATGAGAAAATCATCGCAATCCTAAATTTGCAGTAGTATGTGGGCGACAATTTGAAAAATAACTCAATATCACGCGGACCGACTTCGATGAGTTTTTTTTTATTGGAAAGGATACAAAGGGTAGTTTAATCAGTTTGATTTGCTTCTGATTGTGGGATCCTAATGAAGTCGGTTTTTTTTGTTAAAAATTATTATATTGTTACATTAAATATTTATATAACATACATATAAACAAAGTATGTACTCAAAACTATCTTTACTTTTTTTTTGCTAAATTCTATTACACGTATTTTTGATATATCTTGTTTTATTTTCCTATGTTTATGCAAGTCTGATTCAAACATCAATTCGTTTACAAGATGTAAACTAATTAAACATATACAATAATTTGTACTCGAAAAAAATTATGAAAGGACAATGGGCGAAAATGTATGGAACCTGGGACCACCCTACAATAGTAATAAGATGTGTCATTGGATATGTTATTTCCGAAGGAACAACTTTTGCTATGATAGCTTTGTTGTTACACTTGTCCGTTTAGAGATATAATACCTATAATAGCTAAGTTTCGCATTATCTTGTTGTTAAAGGTCAAGAAAATACTTGATTTTCTTCGAACGAAAATAAAAAAATATATTTGGTAACCATCCATGGTAAGTTATCACCGCCGCCCACGACCCCGTCTTATACTAGAGCCGCTACAGATGCGTTGCCGCCCTAAATTTTTATTACTTAGCATTCTATTCTATTCTCTATTAGTATGATTAGTTTTAATATTATATATTTAATTTTTATGTATTATTTTTTCGCTAAGTCCACTCCAGCAAAATTGCGAACTATGTAATTTTAACCTAGGTTTATTTACGTATCTATCAAAAATGATCGAAATATCTACTCCGGATAATAAGGAAGACGAAAAGATTCAAAAATAATTAAATCCTTAAGACTACATTTATAAGGTCTATCTTTAAAGATTTTTATATATTCTCATATAACCGTAACATACCTAGACAAAAAAATATTAATAATCCACCATAAGGCGAAAAACCAATAATTTAATTAATTATCTGTGTTGTTCATAATAAAGATAAAAATGAATAGCGAACTCTTATTAACAATATGTTATTACGTTAATGAAGTATTGCGGAAATAGCCGTTGCGTAACCATATAGCTGAAATAAAACAAAGCCAACATAAATCAGACTGGATTTCACTATTTTCTACATCCACTTCCTAATGCAATAATGTGCAATTATTAAGTATTAATACAAGTATATAAATCGTATAATTTCTGAAAGTACGACGTGACCTTCTGTTAAATAACGAATTGTTATAATTAGCGCCAATAATTCATGCATGGTTTATCATACTAAAAACGTACATTTAAAGTTGTGGTACTCGTAATGTATTTATAAATAAATATAGGGACAGATTAAATGTCCGTAGAAATTATATCAAATTTAAATAAGAAAGAGAAAAAAGATATACACATTTCCTGTTTGTTTTTACCTTGCATGTTCTTCTTGAAGTCGTTTAGCGGCGGCACACGATCGTCCTATTTCAACATATGTTGCCAAAAACGCCGTACGATGATTAACGATCCATTCCAGCATCTGAGGAAATATAATTTTTTAGATAAGTGTTTTTTAGTTAGAATAGAAAATGAATAATATAAAATAGTTATAATATACGGAAACGGAGTGTCTTAACATTAAGTTCCCTCTGTCTATACTGCTCTGTGCGGAAAGCGGAGCGTGAAGCGATTAGATTTTTGAATAGATAATAAATATTTGTAATAATTTATTTCTACTTTGCATTAGAAATAATTTATTATACTTAAAGAATTCTTCATTACTTTAGTAAGTAAGAAATAGTGTATTTTTTATTTAATCAAATTCTTTTTATAGAAACATTACACTATTCGTCTTTGATAAACTGTATCTAAATTGACCTTCTCGCAGTCCTGTTCAAATAATCTTAATTGGAAGCACTGATCGAGTTGCATTTTCTTATGTTGCCATAGCTTGTGGGCGTGCGCATGCGCCGAGCGCACCGCCGACAGCTGGGCGCGTAGGGCAGCCGGCGAGCCGCAGTGAAAGGCCGCCTCCGACGCCCCACTCGCCTCCGCGCAAGCTGCCGCCGCTGTCTCCAGCCGCTGGACCACGCGCTCGCCTTCACATTCAATATAACGATAAGAAATATATTTTTTAAAAACTCAGACCCGCGTCTTTATAAAACAGTAAACAAAAAAACGAAAGACAACACCATATATTACTTATGTTAAAAAAAGCTTATTCTATGTCTACACTATGACGGAAATGCATAATATAGATAAAAATAATGTAAAATCAGTATAAATGTTGCAATATATGACCTGTGCAAAAGTACATAGCTATCGTTAGCTGGTCGATGAGAACACGCCACTTATTCCATTTACACTAACTACATATATGTATGTAAGAATTCATACCACTAGAGCCAGAACACCGTAAACAATCAAAGCACATGTCTCTACGCCGACATGTTTCAGTGTATTGTGGTTATGAAACATCGATTATAACATTCCAAAGAAACCTGAACAACGCGCATATACTTAATGCATCGAATAAGAAAACAAGTCACGCAAGTACGGTATATATGATAATCGTGAAATAAAATAATCTTCGCAGTTTTCGAACTAATATGTTAACATAAGTTAGTACTGTATATTTCATATTATATATTTTTCACCTCGTATTTCTTTGCAATTACAGAGAAATTTGAAGAGAAATTTCAACTTGTATAATTGATATAAAGGGAAGTACTATTGAGTATCAAACTTTTATAAACCATATTTTAAACACAAATATGATGACTTATTTTATAACTTCATACAATATTAAAACATAAGACACTATTTACCTTTTGTGGTAGCACATGTGTAGTATAACATCTATATTTAAACTTTACCTTGAGTTTCTAATTCATCGACAGGTATTTTTGCCAGTCTTTTATTAATATCTGCATGAGCATCTATGGCCCGTCGAGCGCCAGTTACGTCATCAGCGAAATCGGCTCGAGCTACATCCTCTTGGAGGTCATCTAATCTATCTAGCAGTTCACCAGCTTGCCACATAAGCTCTTCTAAAGCCTGTTATAATAGTGTACATGTATAAAAAAATGTATTTAAGTAAAGGAAAGAATGATTTAAATGAAATTAAACAGTATTTTACGATAAATTCACGCAGTCAATAACTTACCAGTCTTAGATCTATCCACTGTGCATGGTCATATTGGAGAGTGCCATCTAAATCAGGTGTCAACTGTGAACTATCTATAACTTTGGGTAGTGCTTCTAAGCTAATCATCGTTGTCTGAAAATAAATACAATACAAATTGTTAGAGGCTGTCGGGGCGCAGTACGTATAACAATAATCGCGACGGTTGTAGGTTCGATTCTCACTCAGGGAATTAATATTTTCATTCTCTCGTGCAGGTAACAAAACAAAGAATGACGTTGAGTCCCGCCACTCAACACGCAATGTCTTGAAAATTGGACGCAAAATGGGAACAGAATGTCTTTACCTTAGGTCTCTTGAACTTATAATAAAGTAACCTACCCCTAAGCTTCATTACACTAGGAAAAAAATCATAATAAATACTATACAAGTATATGACATACATACATTATAACTACAAAATTGTACTCAACATCATATATGAAAATTATAATTGTTAACTTTGCTTGACTTTACTTTACCTCAAACTTGTACTTATGTGCCCCTATAGTTGTGCGTTGCTTTTGCCAGAAGTTGTCAGGCTTTACTACAAGTGCTTGATGGACAGATGAAGAAAAATGTTCTTGAAGTACTTTTAATATTGGTTTGATCGCAGCCCATGCTGAACCTCTCATATCAATAAGGATAGTAAATCCAATGGACCTGATGGAATCCCTATAAAAGAAAATGGTTTTATCTAGTAACATTTTAACAAATAATATATGTTAAAGTAAATATATAACAAATAATTTACCCAGGTATGCTAAAAAGATAGTGTAGCAAACGTCTATAATCATCTGGTGCAACTCGGTCGCGCCTTGAGTTGGCAGGGAACCATATAATAGGTCCCCCGCGTCGGTCCCGTCCGCCAGTGAGAGAAGCCACCCGCTCCTGAAGGAGGGGCAATACATCCAGGGCACGTGTACCTACTTCCATCCTCACTGGCCTTCTTCACCAAACCATCAAAAGGAGCCTATTTTTTCAAATATATATAATAAGAATTACATATTATAAAAACAGCATTTCTTATTAATAATGTATAGTGAGACAATGCTTATTTGTTTCACTGTATTATTAGGAGGTATGAAAAAGAATGCATACAAAGTTTTAAGAGTAAAAGAAATCTATGAAAATAAAAATTAAGAAATATGACTGTCCAAGCAAAATACATAAAAATGCTAATAAAAAATATGTCTGTATAAAAAAAAGTTATAATAAATATGTAAAAATTATATTTAGTATTATAGCACTTAAATCTTATGTAATTAAAAAATATATAAATTTGTGTATGTGATTTTTAAAAGAATCTTAATATCAGGTAGTCTTCGACTTAAAGAAAAACTTAAAATTATTAAGTTGTTTCAAGTTGAGTCTAGCTATTTTTTCAACACAGGTAAATTGGCTCATTATTTGGCATAGGCAAATTCACTTATCACAAGGCAAAGGTGCGGCAAAGAACTTACACAAAAGATCTTTCTGAAACATTTGCAAGTTTGGAAAATACCAGGAATATTTTTGAAGAAATTGATCTCTATTTCTTCAAAATGTGTTAATGTTAATAACAAAATTTTGAAGTTTTAAAGTTAATAACAAAATTTGTGAGCCTATCAGTGATATTAAGAAAGTTGCAAAAAAGTCTAGAATTAATAGTTTCTTTAAGTAAAAAGTTAATTATTCCTCACATTTTTATTCCAAAAACAACAAGGACTGCATAAATATATTATTATTTTAAGAACTTACTTTTGATAATAAACCATATCTTTTGTTATAAATGCAGTTTTAATTTTATTTTGTGTCCTTGTAGAACCTAACCCTTGGGTTTTAAATGTAAACATATTTTTAATAAAAAATATGTATCAAGTTATGCTATAAGCATAAGAACTGCCTATATTCTTCTGTGTGACAAACATGAGATCAGTCCATTATCTACAAATTATTACAATACAATATCAGCAGGGCTGGTTACTTTAATTGATGTTGTGAGTATTTAAATTATACTAATTGATTTGTATTATTAAAACTTATATTTATGATTAGTTGGGGACCACAACTTTGTTTATGTGGACCTTTGCATTTAATATCTATTCTCTTAAGTTCCACATGAGGTGTTCTGGATCTTCAATTTCTATGTTTCATCAAATAATATTCATAATACAAAACTTACGTTAAGAAGCAATATCATATATGGTATACATATTTTAACTGGTCTATTATAATGTTATATCAAGAGTTTTAGTTTTTAAATTTGTTTTTTTTTTCTATTTCCTTCCTAGATCTAATAGGTATGTTTTAAAAAAAGTTTGATTTAAACAGATCCATCCATGTCATTTAGTCTTTACTGCCTTATCATATAATAAATAAGAATTTAAATTAATTTACCTTAATTATCATTGCATACTGATCAGTTTTATTTACTTTTGTTCACTCATCTCATTTAATAAACTATAAAAGTAATGGAAAAGTTTCAGTATTATAAATTCCAAAGTATTTTGTTTATGGAAGGCATTCACTTATTTACTTAATATTGTTATAATTTAATGTTAAAATCTTTAAATATGATTAAGGTAAATAATAAATTTTATTTACACATAAATATAGATTATGAAAAAATATTTAAGTAGCAGTGCGGAATAGTAAGGAAATCCCATTGTAAATCACTGGTGTAATTTAAAATTAAGTTAAGAATATATATAAAATTACGTTTTTCAGAATATTTAAAATATATATATAGATAATATCTTAGAAATATTCATACCGTTAAAACAATATATATAAGACACATGGAATTTACGTTATGTGCCTTTCATTACAAAGCATAAGACCAACGCCAACTGCCAAGGAAAGAATAGGGGTGTACGCCGTGTAAGCATCTAATACTGTTTACATAAAAATCCTTTTTCGATTGATTTATTTACAATACTGAATAACTTGTTTCTTTTTAATATTAATAACACCTCTATTACAGACATTTAAATAAACGCCGATGACAAATTGTGCTAGATATATAACTACATGTCACAACAAATAACCTTAGATAGCCATCAATTTGAACTAACCGTGGTGACTCAAAGATACCAATTAGTCAGGTATAAAAGGTTCGGCACACATTATTGTCACAGAAAATATTTTCACTAAAGCAAATGTAAAAAATATATCCATTTGTGTTTTAAAACTTTATAAAAACACACAAGCTGGTCATTATGACACTCTAAGAACACCAACCATCCACTACAATGGCGCGTCAGGGATGTTCAAATGTTTAAAAAAATCGGTAATAGTAACGAGTCTTAACGCTAAAACAATATTCTAACGATTCATGATACATCAAGCAAGATAATTATCTAAGCCATTAAAATTCTAAAATATTTTTTTGTCTTTCAATAATAATAATTTTCCCTACTTATTTATTTTATTAATATTTATTAATAATTATATAGCAATTAAAATTAAATAAAAAATATTATATTTTTTAATAAAAAAACCTCAAGGAAAGAAATAAAAACATGTTCTGTTTAAAATGCTATATGAAATTATGATATATATGAATTATTTTAGTTTTTATTAATCAATCAACTGTATTGCCATGTTATCAGCAGCGAAATCCTTAATTATTCTTCCAGCTAGAAAACTATGTTTTTCACGGACTATCCATTATGAGCTGCTGTAATATATATATATATATATATTTATTTAACTTGATAACTGTACTTTTCAAAACATTGCCAAAAATTTATGAAGATGTTACTTCATAATAAGGCTCTTTCTCTTCTTAAAGCTAAAAAATAGGAACAGTTAGACAAAGTACAACCTCAAATTATACTTCTTAAATATGTTCCTTGGTATTCACTGTTATGACCAAGCCATGCTTATGAACGACCATAACCCTGAAAGACTTATTACGTCACACATTCAGGATCTTTTGATATCGATGTGCTCATGAAATAATATTTAAAATAATACTTGATTCCCTTTTAGGTAATAAAATTTTGTCATGATGGGACAGTTAGTTACATAATTATATTAAAATAACAAACTTAAAAAATCTTTAAAATAACAAACCTAATTAAAATAACAAAAAATAAATGAGTTAAGCCGATCATAAGTTAGTTAATCATCATCACGTCAGCCTTTCGACGCCCACTGTTGGACATAGGGCTCCCCCAAGAATCTTCACGCCAATTGGTCCTGCGCTCCATGCATCTAGTAGCTTCCCGCAGCTTTAACCAGATCGTAGGTGCAGCTGGTGTAGGGCCTGCCTACCAAGCATCATCCAGTTCACCGTCACCACCGTTCTCCCTGCTATATGGCCTGCGTACTGTCACTTTGCTTAGCAATTCTTCGAGCAACGTCCGTAGCCTTTGTTCACCTACGGATGTCTTCATTTCTGATCACGTAGGAAAATACCGAGCATTGCCCTCCCATTGTTTACTATGTGGCTCTGGGATCTTTAGCCAAGCTTTCAACTGGTGTTTGCGTGGATTACAATTGTCCATAGAAACTCTCTATCTCACTCACTCACTCACTCACTCCTTGAATTGTGTATAAAATAATATCAGATTAACAAAATGAAATAAAATAAATAGCGTATCGCTTCACTATGGACTCATTCCGCACATAGCAGAGTAGATAGAGTAAACCTGGGAAAATAAATGTTAAAATACTCCGTTCCCATTAAAATACTTCCGTTCCGCTGAATTTTGGGGTCCCTGCGTGTTTAGTGGCGGGACAATATTAACGCCGTACTTTACCAGAGCTAGGAAATGAAAATATTAAATAATTCATGCATCACTAGTATATCTAAAATACTTAAAATGAGGGTATTTTAAGTGTTCTTGATACTTTGGTTTAGCTCGGATAGTTTCAATCGAATATTTCTCAATTAGTTGGAGTAGACTTCATTTATACGAGTACTGGTGCCATACTTCTTCTACCAATTATCATTGACTACAAAATTTTACTGCTTTTACTACTTAGAAATACTTCCAGCTCATTATGTAGCCACTTAAGAAGTATGCACAATATTCCATTCTATTACTGTAGTCAGCACTGCTAGAAGCCATTCATAATTTTGTTAAAATATTTTTACCTTAGACTTTCGTACGTGAATAAAAACCTATTAGGCTAAGCAACTTTGTTAAGGTACTAATTTTCTTCTTTAAGAGATTGTTATTTTGTTTTCATTTAGATTCTATTGTTTTGCTACATAACAGGCATGCTAACAGTCAGCCCATTGTAAAAATCTGTTCTGCGTTCGCTGTAAAAAGTAATACACTATAAGTAATAAGTAAAAGTTGCGTTAAGATCTGGGACATCTGAATAACAACCATAACATACCAGCTAAAATATAATAAATAAGCTTTTTTAGTAAAAGTTAACAATCTTGGTGAGCAATTTTCTTTGACAAATTGTCATTGTTTTTACTAGGCAAGATGTAAATCTTAAGTTTAGAACCTGTTTACCGATTTAGAGGGTTATCAGCTCTGCCACAAATGTGACCCACTGACACTTTATGCCTGCTACACATACAATGATATATCATAGCTGTGCAAATAAATTGAACGTTCTTAGCGCTTCCATACGTCTTCGATATTGACGTCGATCGTCAGTTCTCCACAGGAGATTACGCAAGAAACATGTCGCTCACAATGAAAAATTATAACACATTTGCGATACTAGGCCTGGTTTTTTCTAGATTTCATTAATTTTAGTGAGAAACCAACCTACAATTCGACGCGTATACAGTCATATGCTTGTGGTCCTACGCCACAACTACGGAGTAAATGAAATATTATCTGCTACACTTAAGCTACGCAGTGTTCACCTCTTCCGACATATTGCACGGTACACGTGCGCACTTAAATGAGTTCAGTGAAATAATGCCGTAACGAGCGATCGTCATCCACGTGTGTCTATAAAGCCACCGATGAATGTCAATCTGCAACGATTTTTCATACACACGATCTATAACAGATAAATCTGTGCAAGTTGGTTTGTATAGATTTTGCAACTGGTTTGCACAGATTTACAAGAAATAAGGAAATATCACATGAATAATATATTTACAAGGTATGCTATCAAGGGTAAAAATAGTTGGAAATAATCTCCTTTATCCCTTATATCACTTTGTCTATCAATCTATCTACCAATGACTCTGTATATGAACCAAACTCGCAAAATTAGATTAGGTTACTCGCAAAACTAACATCAATTTAGAAATTGATGTTAGTTTTGCGAGTAATCCTACTATTTTGCGTCAAGTTATTAATATATTCAAAGAACACTTTATCACAAAAGTTTCCAATTTGTATATAAGATCGCAGACCGTAATTATATTTTGAAAAGAAAAACACACGTAGGCTATATGTATATTACTTTGGAGTAAATGTTACTTAAACTCTAATCCATTATTCACAATTAAGAATATTAGATTTTCTAATTTGTTTTCAACACATACAAATAATATTCAATATAAAAAAATATTTTCAATGATTGGTTCAGATAAAAAAATATATTTTACATATTTCAAGTTAAAATATTACTAATTATATTATATTACTAATTATATAGGGAACTGTTATTATATTACTAATTATATAGGGAACTGTTGTAGAGTGTCCAATTTTTTTGAAAACTGAATGAGATCTGACTGAATTTTATTTATATTATTATATTTTATGATAAAATTTACTATTTGGCTTAAATATGTCATAAGAAATGTTCACATATATGATTACAAAACGTCTTCGGGACATTCGTACTCGTAATTAGTTTTCAGCGATTTTTTTTTATAAAATTACTGTAATTTGGAATACAATCTATTCTACATGGACTTTTAAGTAAAATAAGTTTAGTGGCGAATTTACCATTTATTGATTACTAGCGGCTCGCCCACGGCTTCGCCCGCTTAAAATACATGATTATTGATTTAATAAGCAGAATTGATTGACAACTATAATGACTTCTAATATGATTTTTTTACGACATTATCGTCAAAGAATGTTTATTGATATTTGATATTTATAAAATATACATAAAGCTAATTATTTATTACACGTATATATTTTTGTAACTTTGTTCTTTTTACATATATAATATACGTATATAACGTATATAACTCATCATAATTCTAAAACTTTGTTAAATGTGCTGATGTCTGTGAATAATTAAATTTACTCATTCAAAAACAGCCTCAAATGTTAAATTATTGATTTGTAGGATTCATAATATTCTTTGTAAAATAACTGTAATAATTGCATATTAACTCCTGTACAGTTTTTAAATTAGTTACATATATTATATGAACGAACCAACCAAAAAATCTTTGTATTTACTTGATATTTCTTTCAAGATTGTTCTTTATCTCTGTGTTGAATTAATTACGACTTAAACTTAACTGTTATGATTTATGAAGGTAATCTCCACTAACCATTCAGTGTTGTTTACTTTATTGTATAAAATATTATATAATAGTGCTTCAAAAATATATATTTTTATCAACAGTTATATAACCCAGACGTTTCGAATGTCATTCTTTAGCCAAGAATCTTACCAGCGCGATTGCTATATAATATTCGCAGGCAAACTAATACCTTGAGTTCATTACGATATTTTTTTTTAATGAACCGATTTTAATGAACTAAACTTTATTAGTTGAGTTGAGTTAAAACAAAACAATTGGTGAAATTTTCAAGTAAATCGGTTTAGTACTGAGAAAAATGTGGACAAAAATATCGACAGACAGACAGACAGACAGACTGCCAGACAGACATGAAATTCAAAAAAAATCTTTTTGCTTTCTATTATTCTTTTAAGTGTCCCTCTATCCATTTCAGTCAAAGTTACTAAATGTACAGACAAAATATTTTTACTGTCTTATTATATATAGAGATGAGTATTCATGTGTCGATTACTGCGCCATCTTTAGTTTTTTACGGTTCCTTAAGTACATTCATTTCAAAATAAGGACAGAATTTAAATTTAAATAAAATAAGCAAATTTATATTCATAAAACACGTTACATTTAATAAAAACATGTTTACTACAAGAAATAAAAAAAGTTCGATTTTTCAAAATTATCGGTAAAGTCACTATGCAGGCTTGATGTTATTGATTTTTTGACGTTACCAGTCTTAAAGTTCCATTAGCACCGCTGAAACAAAATTTTCAAATTCATGATCTTATTAAAAATGATAGTAAGACAAAAATAAATATGAGGGGTTGAGGTTTAAGGTAGTAAGTAATATTATTGGTTTATATGTTTAATATTTAATAATTTAAGTAACATACTCTAATAGTGAAGTATAAAAATACAGAAATCGAAATATAGTAAATTAAAATTAATTTTGTATTGATATTTTTAAAAGTTAACTTTTTTCTAATTAGATGCTGTTGCGATGATTTTTATTTATAGCCCAAACTGCAGTTGTAGTTGTTTATTAAGGATGTATTGATTTATATTAGCTAAAGGGCAACGAACTGTCGAGACTATATGGATCGATCGTGTATTATCAAAAATGTGCATTTGTTCATTTAGAACAGGAGAATATCATGTGCTCACTTTGCATTCGATTGTTTTTATTTTAAAATAGTCGGCTATGCGAACATTATTGTATCTCCAATGTCCATATAGCGAATTTTTAATTTATATTATTTTACTCATGAAAAGCTTCTGTTAACTATATGTGGCTGTGCAACTTAATATTTTCAGAATTAACTCCTTAAACATATCATAATCATGGATATGAAAATAAAAATACCAGAACTAAAATGTATGGATCCAGAAAATTATCGTAAATACTTTAGAGCCCTCTGTTGGAGTGGTACCAGGTGAGGGAAACTTTTTTTGCGTCCTTTTATATATATATATTTAAATTTAAATATATTTATATATTTATTTTAACAGTAACAGTATAATTTTGAAGTTATGCATTAGGTATATATTGTTGTTATTTTTTAAATTTTGATATATGTTACAGAAGAACAGATAAAAAGCCTCCAAAGAAATTTAATAAAAAAGATCGCCTAAAAAGATTGAAAGGTTCAAACGCTCTTGCAATTTGTTATGCTCCTGCCCTGTTAGCAAATCCTTCGCAATTTGCTGTATTCGCTACCGTCCGTAGAACTATTCTAGCTCGCTGTCGACAACTTCAAACTGTCTCATTAGATTTATCTGATGATAGCGATAATGAAGAAATTCCTCCATCAACAAATATTACTAAGCTATCAAAGGTAATATTTATTTCTGTATGTATGTTTTTATTTAATAAAAGTATGTCCATAGTACAGGATGTCTTAGTGCAAGGGAACAAAAGTGTGACTGTAACACAATGTTAGTGGGTTTGTTCCCCACTCAGGGGAATAAATTATTCAATTTTATTTCTTTGCCCTGGTACTTATATAAGCCCAGTGTTAAGATTCACTACTCAATATAGAATGTCTTAACACTAGGTTCCCTCTGCCTACCCTGCTATATACAGGCCACAGCTGATTTATTTTATTTAATAAGGTAAATGGTAATATTATTGCACAAAGAGTGCATTGAGTTCTTGTCACTCAATGTATCTAAAATTAGATATAAAGGCGGAAACGGAATATTTTAACACTAGGTTCCATCTGCCTACATTGCTGTATGCAGGCATATACTGAGTGAAGCCAACTAGCTGAGATTTAAGTATAATGAGGATTTCATAATTTCAGATCACGGGTATTGGCTTGCGTACTGTTTTTGCCCTTATCTCTCAGGCAAGATATACAGATGCCCAGTTTTGTGAACAATCTCTTAAAGCTTTGTTGGATGTACTACAGGGTCATGCTCCAGAAGATCTTGCTAATGAATCATATGAGGTAAGGATTATTTATTTTGATATATCTATCTAAACATGAGTATATTATCTTAAAAAAAATTGTGTGCAGATAATGGCCAATCTTCATAGCATGTTAGTGGAGGTATCAGGTACTACATGGCCTGGTGGACGTTTGGAGGTACCTTCTACTATCACAGCTTTAAGTAGCTCTTGTCTCATAGCCTTAGCCGTAGCCCGAGGAGAGGCAGAACTGGCACTAGGTGCTGTGGCCTCATTGATTATGACCAACCAGGCCTTAACTGATCAGGACATACAGGTAAAATTAAAAAGATATTTAGAAAAAAAAACAAATTAAAATTCATCATATGTTGTCATTGTAATCTTTTACATAATATGTTGTATAAATATTAGAGAATCCAATCATCAATAAATAAACTTACATATAGTTGGGCAGTTGTAATGTACTGACTGGTTACATTTTTTATGTAATAAGATTTTTCTATAAAAAAAGCTGTTTTCTTTTTTTTTTCTTAGTTGAAATATAGATTTGCTTTTTTGCTTGCAGGAAAGGTTTTATCATATTTAGATTTTATTAAAATATTAGCGACTCATTTGCAGCTTTGCATACTTAAAATACACAATTATTAATTTACAAATATGCTTTACTTTCGTTTTCTAATAATAATACCATATTAAAAACAACATCTATATTAAAAAGAAAAGTTTGGTGCAATTAGATTGGTTAAATATTTATTTAGAAAACGTATATTTTTCTTTCCTATGTGTGGAATAACACTTTAAAAAAAATGTTTAAAAATAGATTGGTTAAGCTGAAATTTTTGAGATTAGTGTTAACAAAATTTTAAAAATATTATATGTTATTTTTTAAATTTTTATTATGTCATTACACCAATAAAATTTTCCTTATATATCTTCCATATACAGACACTGATCTACTACAATTTTATTATAAATATAGATACAGGTTATGAATGTGATATAATATTTATAATATTTTAATTGTAATTTATGTTATTATTAAAAATATAAAAATTTATATTTTTAAAATTTTTTAGATACCTTCAAATTTAACTAAATTACAAAGGAGTGTCCAGTCTGTGATTCTTGGCCCTCCGTCCCGAAATTTATGGTTAAATTTTGGAGTACCTCATAAGTCTTTAGTACGAAGCTTTCCAGTTGATTTACCATCACAGTTGACTGCAGGAACAGCTGAACTGGTAGTTCGTTCTTTAGTGTCAGATGGATGTTACCTCTATGTTTTCACATCTAAAGGCCTGTTAAAAATAGGCTCTGGATATGGCAGCTCCATAAGACAACATGTTTATTTATATAAAAATGACTTCTTTGCAAGTGACCGTCATGGTTGGCTGGGATTTTGTAAAGTAAGTGGATATTTTAATAAAAAGTAACATTTTTTTTTATATTGCCAGACTTGTTGTTAGAATGAAGATATATGTTTTTATTTTAGAACAAATTATATGTAAGAATTGGTCGTAAGAGAACTGAAGTGCATGAAGTAGACAAAGAAACACTTGAAGTTAAAAGTATTATTCGCCTAGACCCGGGACAGTCCGCTACTCCTGATTGTAAAACAGCCGTATTCACTGATGGAAATTTATTAGGCTTGATACAAATCAACAATTATGTAAGTAACATTTATTTACATTCTTTTTTCATCTGTATGATATTGAGACATTCCGATCCGGCGATTTTTCGAGACATTGTGTGTTGAGTGGCGAAACACAACGCCCCGCGTTTGCCTTAGTTAGAGCAAAGAAATGAAAAAAAAAAAAATAATAATTTATTCCCCCGAGTGGGAATCGAACCCACATTCCCGTCGCATTACAGTCACGCTTGACCCACGACGGCTTTCTTTTATTTTCTTATAAATTTAAAGCTGTCTTAATATATTAGTATATATCAAGAATATTACAAATATGACAAAAAAAAAAGTTACCTATGTCCATCACAAGACCCTGAAATATCTGCATATATGAAATTTTATCACAATCAGATCAGCGGCTTGGCCCTGATTGCGTCACAGACAGACAGACAGAGTTACTTTCGAATTTATAATATAGGTATGGATAACAAACAACAAATAACACAACCACATAAATATTATGTTTTAAAATGTATAAAAATTTACACAATCGTTAACGTCGTTTGCCGGTTCGGTTCCGTCATTCCGCAACCAAGCCCCCGCAACGTGTATCTTGAAGTCTGGGTCATTTTGAATCAGCGATATCTATGATGTACAGTAAAGTAAAGTTAAGACACTCTGTTCCCCAATTTCCCCAGTGAAGTACAATTTCAATCTAGACATATTGCCAAAGGTAACTATTGCATTTATTTTCAAAAGGATGAACACCAAATTATAGAAAAAACATTAACAATAACCCAATGAATTTAAATTCAAATTAAATATATTAAAATATTTAATGTGGCTGAACCTTTAGATATAAACATATACCATCGCGGACTTTTTGATAGGTTTTTTAAAGAACAATATTTTTATAGAATATTGTTTGTATGCGTCTCATAAGGTTGAGCCAGCGTACGCCACATTAGCCACGCCATATTAGTGTTCATTTTCGGCGATTTTTTCTTAAATCAACTAAATTCCTGAAAAATGTAACAGACAGAGTTACTCTCGAATTTATAATATTAGTATGGATTATGTAAATGTTAGCATTAACATAAAAATGGTTTAATTTATTACACAGGAAAATCTTAATATAAAATTGTATGATGCGGAAGCCACGATTTCTGAGCGTGTACACGGTGGAAGACACACTGTAATAGCTAGGCGGGAGTTTACTGTACACCTCCTGAGGCGACGGACGCTGGTACTGGGGCGTCCCTCCTTCGATGACGGCCTATCTAGGAGGATGATTGACCTTGACTCTCCTGTTGCTATGCAGCTAGACGACAACGATGATGATCCTCTAGCGGCGATATGTGCTGGTCAAGATTTTGGCTTGCTCACTACAGCTTCTGGGAAGGTAGCTAACATGTGTCACGTGTTAAATTATTCAATCAATTATCTTCTTGTTGACATAAGCAAATATATAATCTTTTTTGTATTTGAAGGTCTACTATACTGGTAAAGGAACTAGCTTAGGTTACAAGGTGCCCACACCTCATACAGGCCGTTGGACTCTCATGAAAGAGACACTCTTCACTAAAAATGAAGCACCAAATATTAAAAGATGTAGAGTAGCACAGGTATATTAAGATAATCATATTGTAGTTTATTGTTTTACAATAACATCAAACTTTTTTGATTAATTATTTTTTTGTATTTTTGTAGGTGGCTTTGGGCCATGAAGGAGTCCATGCTATACTTGTCCTAGATAACGGATCGGCATTATTTACGGGTATCGCTCGCAGAGGTGAAGACGGCGATGCCAACAAACACAGACGCACGCCAAAACCAACGCGCCCTAAGAAAATTTTAAGAGTAACAACATATATAAATAATACAATAATGAAAAAAAATATTCTTGTCATTATAATAGATAACAGTTACCTGCTGTTAACCAAGTTAAACCGTTTTGTGTTGCAGGCTGAAAGACATTACATAGTTTATGCTGCTTGTAATTATGGCTCCACTGCACTCGTGACGAGACAGGGTGAAGTATTTATGTTTGGTAAAGATACGCAACACTGTGACGAAACGGGACTTGTTACCGGCCTACGTCACGAGAAAGTTATACAAGTAAATCCTATACTTTTTTCGACTTTACTAATGTGAATTGTTAAATGCAGTTTTCACTATTGTGAAATACAACAGATCAATGTCCCTTAATATTTAATGTTTGTTTCATTTCAATCAGTTCATAAATAATATGTCAATATGTAGTTTGAGAAATATCATCACCGTACAATGTATCTGTTTTATTGAATTGGCTGTCACTTTATTTTTAATAAGGACAGATATTGTCTTTACCATGGAACATTACCACTATAATACTACTACTACTAAACTAATTCAGACTAGTAAATAATTGTAGTTCAGGTAACCAAGGTAGTTCAGGTAGGTGGAGCCGCGAGCGGGTCGCTATTATGAGAATAAATTGTATTATTACTTAGTTATATAAATTCGACTAATAAATTTTATACATTTTAAGGTTGCATTAGGGAAAGCTCATGCAATTACTCTAACCAATTTTGGCGAGGTTTACTCTTTTGGGATAAATAACAAAGGCCAATGTGGAAGAGAATTTGGATATACAAAAGAGAGTATGTATTATTTGTGCCTTTTTTATTAAATTGGTTAACTTACTTATTGTATCATAAAAAATTGTAAAATATAATACTCATTATAACAGGAAAACATTTGTACTTTACTTTTAATCATAAATATGTGATAATTTTCTAAAAAATATTGTACTTTCTTACGCAACTTTCACATGAAGTGTACTTCTATATTTTTATAGAATTTGGGCCGAATCGAAATAATGCTGGAAAGGAGGAAGCACGACTTTGTCCCGGGCCACACTCATGGAGTACGGAGTATTGTCGTATTTGTGTATTATGTCGAGAATGCACAGGTTTTGCCAGCGGCTGCCACTGTGCTACACTGCCAAGCAGATTGCCTGGCGAGTCAGTTATTCACTTGTTTTAATGTATACTTAATACTTACTACAAGGTTACTATACTTAATACTTTTATATATTAAGTATAGTTACCTTATAGTAACCTTAATACATATATGTATACTTAATACAAGGTTTTATTCAATTTGACTTTCCCATTAATTAGAGTAAATGACGTACCTTTGGAGTAGAAATTGGCGCGACATTGAGTCGTTGAATATTTCTCTAGGGAATGATCGAATAAAAAATTCTTGTCAAAGGCTAACAATTTATAATATATATAGCATGTTTATTAAAAATAATAATATACAACAACATAATTTTTTTTTCACCTCGTGTGTTGTATCTGGTTTGATATAAATATAATTTGACAGGAGATGTGGATGTGGCGAAGGTGATAGCGGGTGCAGCGTGTGTGGCGTGTGTCGGCGCTGCGCTGAACCCTCAACTTCGGGAACTGGCACAAGAACAGATAACTCAGGTTTGACTTAGATTTAACCTTACTTACGGTCTTGTACAGTTCACAAAGCTTAAGCTGATCTATTCATTTGTGTGAGTAATTATAAAAGCAAAACAGTTTACTATTGGAAATTAATAAAACATCCTACATAAAAAAAAATCAATGATTTTACGCTGTACATTGCATTCTCATATTTTTTTAAAGTTTATGATGTTTGTTTGAGTTAATAATTAATCTTTAGGTCATATCACTAAAAAAAATAAAAAATAATGTACGTTATCAAGCGCGGCCACATGTATTTTTTTAATTCTTGTACAGTGATAGTATAGTAATGAAAAAATATGCGTGATACTTTTAATAAATCTAACACAAAAATAAAGTATCAAATATTAAATATGTGATGTTGCTACCAGTTCAAGAGGTGTATGCTAGTTATCAAAAATCAGTACAAACCGGCTTAGGCCTAGCAAATGAGGTTACATCTACAATATATTAAATGAACACTCGCGCATATGTAAAGCTTAGCTTAGACCTCGCGGACTGTATATTGTTTTATGTTTGCTCTTGTTTATTTTTAAAATAATATTTTATGACTACAATTTACTTTTTATTCAGATAAAGAGCAGCTAGACCGATCTAGTCCTGGACCAGGGGTAATACCTGTACCCATTTCAGCCTCATTAGGATCAAGTTTCGGGATAGATTTGGAGAGAGAGTCCAGCATGAAAGTGAGCTGCTTATCGCCGGCAAGGGTCATAATACCCGGAGGGCACCGTATAGTGTCTGTTGCATGTGGACTTCATCATAGTGTACTATTAAGTGAACACGGTAAATTAAACGCCTTTACATTGTAATGCATAGTTACCTAATATAGACTAGCCTATACAATATCCACATCCACTTGTCGAACAGGCGAAGTGTTCACATTTGGATCAAACCAGTGGGGCGCACTGGGTGCGGGCGACATCGCCACTCACCACCGGTTGGTGCGCGTGCGCGTGCCTCGCGCCGCTAGCATCGCCGCCGGCAGCAACCACACTGCCATACTCACAAGGGATGGAGAGCTTTACACATTTGGCAGTTACCAGGTACTCCTTTTTTATATAGCCTCACACTATTACACCTCGCACATTTAGCAGGATAGTTAAAACGCTCCGTTTCCCATGTACCGCTTAAATTTTGAGTCATAGCGTGTTAAGTGGCGGAAATCTTAACCAACAAAAAAATAACTTAACCAACACATAAATCAAAGCTCAAAAGAGCTCTAGTTTTTTCGTTCACCACTCTAAACCCGAAATTTAAGACATCGCGCCTTATATTATTAGATGTTTCTCTTTCTGTTTATTTAAATAGAAAGGTTCATTGGGACGAGCAAGACAAGATGAACCCAGGTCTGACCGTAGTCCAGTGTGGTATGCAACGCCAGGCCGCGTGCCACGGATCGGTCCTCGGTACGGTTGCCGCGCAGTGTGGGTTTGCGCTTCAGGAGATCAGACATTCGTACAAGTTTCCCAAGCCCTTATTAACACGGATAATCTTTTTAGCGCTACTATTACGGCCAACGCAAATAGTATAGGTGAGTCTACTAAACTTCAATTTAATTGTGAATGTTTTTAAAGTGATATTTATCTTAAGTACCACAAAAACTAAATTACAACTAAAATAATTGATTTGTAATTACAGTGATACTACCAAATCGTCCAGAACATACTTTTAAGTGCATTACTATAAATAAAAGTGATGGCTCATGTAATTCGTGGACTGGGCCGGAACAGGTGGACTTTGTCAATACACTTGCTTGTTTAGATCCTTTGTATGATGTTCTATGGTGCTACCAACCACAGATGAGAGTAATGAAGTGCTATAATATAATAGCGTTTGATTCCCATAAACTACAACGATGTTGCTCTAATGACCCCGAAGCTTTTGCTGATCCTGAATTTGATTTTCCACATTATGGTTGTATGAAGAGATTAGAAGATTTTAGATACTTAGAAAGTTTCGAATGGATTAGCAACAATGACAATAAGGAATCAGAGAACATAGCCCTCTCCAGTATGTCGATACTTAACCAAGAATTAGCTATACCCTGCACTCCTGGATGTCAAGTGACAAGGATGCACGCCGCATTGCATTTGTTGGGTTGTTTAGATTCACTCACTCATGCTTATGATAATAAGTATGTATTTATATAACACGTATTTCTTAGAAATATCACATAGTACAAATAAGCACGTATTTATTTTTTCTTTTGTTATAGGCCACCTTTTGTGGAGTGTAAGAGGGATAACAATATATTGCCCGTGGCACCGTTAGTCGAAGACTATTTGACTGTTAATAGATTCGAAAATCATGGAGGCGGTTGGGGCTATTCCGGACATTCGGTTGAAGCAATTCGTTTTATGTGTGATAATGATATCTTACTTGGTAATATATACGTGAAGAGAATATACATTATTTTATTTGCCTTTATTGTTATATTATATTAAAAATATTTCAGTAATAACACTTTGTTATCTTAAATTTTCAGGTGGTATTGGCCTTTACGGTGGTCGAGGGGAGTACACTGCAAAAATAAGATTATACGACATTGGCTCGGATGGCGGCGACCAGGAGGCAGATGGTGAAATGATCTTCGAATCCGATGATATTTTTTACGAGTGTGCTCCTAAAGACAAATATCCTCTTATGTTCGAAAATCCATTTCCATTAGTTGTAAGTAATTATGTCAAATAAAACTATTTACGACTTTGAATAGTGTTTGAATTAAATATATAATTTTAGGCTGGTAAGTGGTACGTCGTCGCTGCTAACATCAATGGCCCCTCATCGGACTGCGGATCTTCTGGTCAAGCTATGGTTATAAATGATGATATCGGTTTTCACTTTAAAACATCAAAGAAATCAAACAATGGGACTGATGTGAATGCCGGACAAATACCGTGTCTTTTATATAATATTATGGGGCCAGACCATCCCATGCCGATTAGGCATTTAGACCTTGGTGAACCTATTATACAATTATCGAGAAACATGTCACGAAAGGTGACGGTATCGTGCTTCCGCTCACTCATATCGTTATTGCAATGGAGCTGGCGATCGTTCAGAGATATATTGTTGGACACAAATGGACAAATACCTATCAATTATCAAAAACTTACTTTGATGAAACATCAGAAAAGATTAGTGTATGTGATACGAGCAGGTTTACGGATTGTAAAGTCATACATTAAAGAGGTTTATCCACAAAGCGTTAAAAAGAAGAATTCACCTGATTACATGTCTTATTTTGAGTCTATTGCCGAAGTCAGGAACTTTGTTCAAGGCGTAATGGCAGAACATACACCTACCTGTGCGGCGCTTCCACGAAAGCAAGGGCGTAATAAATCCCAACGAACTTGTTATGTGCAGTTCGCACTAGAGTTAACTAACTCCGTACTGAAAGAAGCTCATGAAACATTCAATGATTGCTTTTATGCATTTTTTCCAACGCCAATATTGAAATGGAATCACTTGTGCTTTATGCTGTATCACGTGAGGGTGAGTAGATTTTTTTATTAATTTTATATTTATAAAAAAAGATCTTCAAGAGCTCATGTTCATGGCATGGTTGTGAGCTTGATCCACATTCTGATTCCCGATCTGATTATATTTAACTTAATTTTATCTCCTCACTCTGGAAGACAAAGCGTGACGTTGAGCTCTGCCACTCAGCATGCAATACCTCGAAGACTGAGTAGAAAGAAACGGTGTCTTAACTTTTGATTCTCCCTGCTATGCGGAAGGAAACGTGAAAATGCTTAATAAATTATTATTAGTCTACGTATGGTACCGGTCGTAGCCCAGGGGCACAAAGTATGACTATAAACACGACTGGTTGTGGGTTCGATGCCCACTCGAGAAAATGAAATAATTACTTAAATTTATATTTCCATTTTCTACGCTCTGGTGTCTAGGCAAAGTGCTGCGTTAAGTTCCGCCACTCAACACGCAATGCCTCTAAAATTTGGCGGAAAGTGGGGAACAGAGTGTCTTAACACTAGGTTCCATCAGCCTACTCTGCTGTGTGCGGAATACAGCGTGAAGCTGTTTTTTTTATTTTTATAATATTGTTTAGTTTAAGACTATGATTTTAAGGAACACATTATATTTAATTGATAAACACTAAGTTTTATTTATTTCTCCTTCGAAATAGGATGGATACGTTCCTTCGAGTCAAATTCGGGAACTGACAGCCACCTGTGCGGCGATGTGCCTCTCACAAAGTCTTCGCGATGTCTTACAATTTATTGTGCCTTTTACACAAAGTTATACCTCTCTACAAGATTCGCACCGATATGAGGCTAAGGTATTGTTTATTTGATTATTAATAATGTGAATATTATTATATTCCATCACTCAAGGTAAATTTTTAAAATAAATATTTTTAAGTTACACATAAATAATATTAAAATGTAGAATAGAAATAATATATTATAGTACTCCTTTGTAACGACCTACAACAACATCACAATTTAGTCCACCAAGGTACTTACAAACTTTTACAGGTAAAAGAAATTCCAAGTAAATCTGCAACAGTACCTCGTTCGTCACACGCACAGAAACCTCCACCCGTCCCTCCTCGAGCTAAGGATTCTCAAAAAGTAGGAATGCTATATTTTTATTGCGTGACATTCTTGGACACGCTCTTATTAAAATGGCTATTATTTATGCATATGTATAAAGAAAAGATGGTAATTCATTGCAACAGCTTCTGATAATATTGTTTTATTTTTTGTTGATATAATAATATCTATCTTCAGGCTCAGGAAAACGAGGACGATTCATGTTACCTCGAGTGGCATCTACTGGATATAATGCCCCGACTGCTCGACATCGTATTAAATCCCATCAGACAGCAATTATCTCATCGCCAGTGCGCGCCGGCGCATGACCACGGTGAAATATTAAAACAAGAGCGTTTAGCTGAGAGCTGTTGCAAGTTGATAGCTCGGATCATTGCTGAAATGTCCTTCAGTGCACTGCAGTACCCTAAGGTCAGTTTTATGGTGTGTCGCTTCAACTAAATTACTGAAATTATGGAACAAAACATGAAGCTTAATCACTAATACTAATGACAATATTTTTAACAAAGTAATTACATAAAGAAATTTTCTTTTGGAATGTTAATATTAATTATTACTAAGAATGGAGGGCAACTTGTGGCGAGCTGTTGGGGAGAGGCGATTTTACTCTACTCATTACTATTTTTCAGACTATTTTTATTATTAAGGATTATATTTTCTTACTAATTCTATTGAAAACTGAAAATAATTTCATAAATATATTTAATAAATATTCATATAGTTCTAATGGGCAAATAAGCGCGGGTCCGCTAGTAAACTAATATATCTATCTTAATTTATCCATCATTTCACATATTCGTGTGTACTCAACACATAAATTCTACCACATATTACGTACGCAGAATGTGATTGGTTTCTTGTGCAATCGTTTGGTTTACATTTATGAATTATATGTAACAAGGACGAATCGGACGATGGTTCAACAAAGCACCAAGTGACAGCTTCCCGGTTTATGCGCGTCAACGCCACGCGGTCGTGGAGTACGGGCAATGGCAGCCCCGACGCCATCTGCTTCACCGTCGACCGTCCCGGCGTCGCCATCAGCGGAGCCTGCGTCTTCGTGGGTACCGGCCGATACGATTACACCATCGAATTGTTACATGATGTATGTATTTACTTGTTAATAACGCAATGGTTGTGAGTTCAATCCCCAGACCAGAATTATTATATTTAAATTATTTTTATATCCCTGTTCTGGCATACAAAACGCGGCGTTGTGCTTCGCCATCCAACAGATTTGCCGGAAAGTGGGAAAGAGAGTGTCTCAACACTAGGTTCCCCCTGTTACTCTTTCTATGTTGGAATAAGCAAGAAGAGAAACTGCGAAAGAAAATATTTCTTTTACAGTGTAAAATCAATCAAGTCTTGTCTGCTTTGGCAGTTTTTTTACAATAATTTTGACGGAAAATAATGACGGAAAAATTTTAAACAGTTTTTCTGTTTTTATTTTTTTTGGTCTACCTGTGTGTCTATTAAATAATTATTATTTGTTGTGGTTTCGATCCTCACTCGAAGAAATTAAATATTTATTTAATTTGATATTTTTATTTCATCGCTCTGGTGTCGAGGCAAAGTGAGGCGTTGAGTTTCGCAACTCAACAGGCAATGCCTCCGAAATTCGGCGGAAAATGGAAAACAGAGTGTCTTACCACTAGGTTCGCTCTGCCTGCCCTGCTGTGTGCGGGATACAGCATGAAGCTGATTTATACAACTTTGAATATGTCACAGATGCGGACTTCATCTGATGAGACGAATCCGACTCATTGTTGGGTAAGCTGCGAAGTGACAGAGGGAACATTCAATGCTACAGAAGCACACAACGATATGGTTCAAGTTAAATTCACAAGACCTGTTATACTTAAAGTAAGTTGATTGAAGATGCCATTTTTTTTAAGTTTAGTAGTTTTTGGTATTTTGGTGTATCGCTGGTAGTACAGTAGTTCTGTGGAGTGGGTTCTATTTCTATATAATTTTATTAAACATTGTGGAATAAACTCCATTTAAGCTAAAGAAAAAAGAAAATGCTATCTTGTATTTCTAATTACATCGAATTTTTAGGACGATACACGTTATGCTTTACGATTTTGCTGTGATGGCGCGCGTACCGCTAGCGGTGATTGTGGGCTACCTGCAGTTACTGGACCTGATGGAACCACTTTTCATTTTTCCTCCTGTTCGCTCAGTTTTAATGGGACCACTCTCGCCAAAGGCCAGATTCCTTGCCTTATATACTACAGGTTAGTGAAATGCTAAGAAAGAAAGAAAGCTTGAAGTTAAAAAGATCTTTTTTTTATAAATAAACTAATAAAATTTTTGCTTAATTTAATATTTAAAATGTAATGAAAATGATTGCCTAATATTACAGCCAGATGTTATAATTTTAGTGATGGATGTGAGTATATAAGTAATGGAAAATGCATTCGTACAGGGCTAAATGGCACAACGGCGGCGCTGTTGAAACTGCAGCTGGTTCCATAGCTCCTGGTACTGTGGGTAGTGTAATCCGCGGGGAGTATTTGCAAGACGACACGGAGTGGGAGAGGGGTACGGCGCGCGAGACGGCGGTGGCGGTCGCCATGATGGTGGCGGAGCGCGGCGGGGCGCTGCTGGCGGCGCTGAGGGCGCTGTGCGCGGACGACCTGCGCCGCGCTGCGCCTCTCCTTGCTGCCGCACCCGCGCTTAACACACTGCTGCCACACGCACTTGCCAATTTAGAAGGCCTCCATGACTCTAACGTGATTACATATTTATACTAAGTTATACGTTACGTATATTCTGAAGATAAACATTAAAAAAATATTTATACAGACTACAGATACGCACAGTCCACAAGGTATAAGCTGAGCTTTGCATTTGTGTGAGTGTTAATATATATTGTAGGTGTAACGTCATTTACTATGCCTAAATCAGCTCATACTGTTTTTTTGACAACTAGCATCAATCATCATCATCATCAATTTAATACTTAATATAATTTTTTTATGTTTGATTTATTAAAAATTAAAGAGAGGCACTATCACTGTACAAAAATGGAGCTATCCATTATCAACGTAAACGACACATCAAAATGATGAGGATGCAGTCAAGTGTAAAAACTGATAACAACTTTTATTTCATTTTTTTTATTGATTTCTAATAATAAACTTTATTTTATTTTTTTTCTTCTGGCCCTGCTTTTAGTGATAGATCATACAAATGCAAAGCTCAACTTAAGCTTCGCGAACTGTGATACATGTTTAAAGGACGATTCATAAACAACGTCAAACATCAAAACTTTGAGGGGGTTCATAATTTTATGGCATCATATTTCAAAATATAATATACGAACATTTTCGGTACTGTTGTTTTAACCTAATAATTATTATTTGTAATTGCAAAATATGTAACATCATACTAGGTAGGACGAGCATTACAAATCTAACCAGTTGTGACAACGACGAGATTCGTGTGGCGTAATTTATGGATCGACTAAAAATTAAAATGCTGCTGTAAACCCTTGTTAATTTTGTCAAAAATTTTCAACATAAAATATTTTACAGAGTGTGGTCCGTCTTCTTGAAATAATTCATCAGTTGCTTCCGCACGTTGCGGCCATTAACCACGCGCTACCTAGTCCTGATGACATTCCTACCGCTACCACGACCAGTCAATATTACACGTGGGTGGAAAGCGAGCACCCTTACAAACAATCTTCAGTTATTAATAAAAGGTTACTTTGAACATTTCTAGATATATATTGTAATATTCCTGCTTTACATTAAATTAAAGAGATTTAAAAACACTACGAATTATTAAAATAATATAAGGAAGAAAGACATCTTCCGAGCCAACGGTAGATAGCTGTAGGATTGACTACTGACTTTATTATGTAATTTTACGACTAAGTATTTGTAACAGCTTATTTATATACAAAATTTTTCGTTTTAGAGAAAAATACTACCTAATTATAGTAATAAATTCTAAATAATAAAACAATGTGTCATACAGGGTGTTATTTCCACCAACGGTGTCTTGGATAGTGTTGGAGATGGACCCGCGCAGTATCACCGCGCAGTCGGAGGACACTCTAACCGTGTACGCCATAGCCGGGGCGCCGAAGCACCGCTGCCACTGCATCACGGACGCGCGGGTCGCCGACCCACCATTCCGCAAGGTATATAAGGTAGCGGTCGTCCATTAATTCCATTCATTGTGATCACATCGCTACACAGCCACACTGCTACAACACACTGACTGACCGTCTACCGAGTACGTAATCTGCACCGCTGATGTGTTTGTGTTACAGATGTCACCTGTTCTAGAGTTGCCTAATTTACAGTGGCGAAGGGTGAAAGCTTATTTATAGAAGGTAACTCGATTTAAAAAAATCTTTACCTTTCATACAAGTTATATTTTTAAATACTTTTTAATATGAAGTAGGAGGCTAATACTATTTCTACGGAGGAGCGCCGTTTAATCGATTTGCGATACAATGAGACAATACTTTAAAATATTTGTAGCCTGAACAATACACATGCTTATATAATTACGTACTATATATTTTAAAACTATAATCAATAAGAAAATTTATATAAGTAAGTCGAAAGAAATCGAGTTAAACCCTTCGCCACAGCTAATTTGCTATTAATATATACTTATATTTAAGACAGCTAAAAAAGAAGTTTATGCTTAAATAATCTCTCAATAAATATCGAACATTCTTAAATTTATCCGTGTAAGTGCGAAACGGTGTTACATACTGTCTAGGTGGTCAGTCTCATTACGCATGTGTATTGTGTAATGTGTGCCTTGGGGCTAATTCCATAATATGAATATGTGATGCATTGTTTGGTTTTAAAATTCACTCGCCGTCATTCATTTTCATAATAGATCAAATAATACAATAGATTAGTCAGTAAAATCTTTGATAATATTTATCTAAGAGATGCACAGCGAATATAGTGAACATAATTTGTTTTTAGTACTTACTGTTGTAACATTCAATATCTCCTAGTTTTTTTTCGAGTAAAAAACAAAGGTCGCAATGAGTAAGATGTATTTGAAGATTATTTTTCTAAATGATACAATATTTTTTTTCAAATAAATTTCTAAACAAAAATTGTGTATAGCGCAATCACTAAGAGGTTTTTTTTTAAAAACATATTTTTATACACATACTAGTTGTAAAAAATTACATACGTTTGTAATTCCGGTACTTTTCAAACTATAAAAAAAATTGAATCTAGGCCAGTTGTAGTGCTAGTGCACAAAGTGTGACTAAATGCGACTAATTGTGAGTTCGATGCCCACTTGAGCAAGTGAAATATTTTACTTAAATTTTACTTTAATTTACTTAAATTTATATTTTTTTTCTGGTGTCGAGGCAAAGCACGGCATTTAGTTGCGCCAGTCAATGCCTCAAGAATTCGGCGGAAAGTGGGGAACGAAGTGTCTTAATATTAGGTTCCTTTTACAGCGTGCAGCAGAATACAGGATACAGCTTGACCCTGAATTTTTGATTTCATTATTTTTTTTAGAATCTAGGCATTCTGTACAAAGCAATCGTAAAATTATATAAGTTCTTATGAAATGTTCTTATGAAAATAATACCACTTACAAGAGATGGATCTTTACAGCGACTGGTCCAGTTAACTTCAGAGACTGGCGAAGCAGAAGAACTAGAAGAGACTAGCTCCGATGCACCGTGCATGCATTACAATTGTACTTATGTCAGTGTCACGCCTAAATTATCTAACATGTAAGTAAATTATTCATTATTTGTACATATGGCATTTATGTTTTGATTAACAAATTAATTGTATTTTTTTTTATTATAGTCCAACGGACAGACCACAAAAGTCCCTATTGGTGCCGGGAAATGAAGTAATTTTCTCCCTAGAAACAACCTCAGACTACATAAACGATTATAACAAATCTAATAAGTAAGTATTTAGATTCATAAAAATGTGTTGAATCTAGCTATTTATTTAAAAAAGTGTAGATAGTGCACACTTAGCTATTTTCTGTTATATATACTATGATAGATGTGCAATATTTACACGTTTTTTTGTGCTATCTCCTAGTGAAAATCGCATTAAAATCCATTGTGTAGTTTGAACGATGAAAGCGTACATCCATGAGTAGTGATTTTATTTTATACTAATATTAGGTATAAGGATATTAGGTATAATATACTTTGTTTACCAGGCATTTTATGTGTGAATCGACACATTTGATAATCGAAGTTGAACGTGCGCCGCCTCACCACTGAAGTTTGCGGTTATAAGAACGTTCAGTTCATTTTTTGCTTTATTTTTTTTAGCTCCACGCTGTTATTCTGTACGCAGTAGGGTAGATAACGAAAAGTGTGTTAAGTGACGGAACTCAACGCCGCGTTTTGACTCTAAACCAGAGCGAGGAAATGAAAATATTAAATTTTTTGGAGTGGGGAGCCAACCCACATCTGATGTTGCGGGTTGGATCGCCACACGAGTAAATGAACTTCTAAATTTTATGACGAACAATTAAATCTCCCTATTGCGTGTACAGTGAAGAGAGCCGCTTTGGCTTCCGATGCCTATGTGTGGGCTACGAGGAGGCGCCATTCACGAATGTCAAAACTGGAGGAACGCTCGGTGGCTTAGCGACCCTAGAGATGGAGCTCGTACACCTGGGCGCCGCGTGCGCCGCTCGACTCCTCGCGCCGGATCTAGACGTACCGCCTCTTACACATGGTAAATAATTATATTAAGTATATTTTATCATATATTATGTAACATTCTTAAGATGCATGCAAAATAAGTACATACACCCGCAAATTCAACAAATGAATCAAGTGGTATATTTGTGACGTATGTTGAGAAAACGAATGTAGAAAGGCGTATTGCTGTCGGTGACAGATTAGCGGACCGAATCCGCATAGAAAAGATACACAGAATAGCAGGTACTAGCGAGAATGTTGTGATGCTCAGGTGGTTTTGACACTTCGAGAGAATGAGTGACGCAAGAATGGCAAAAAAGATTTATGGAGCAAGAGTGAGGCAAGACGGCAGAGGTAGAACTCTGTTTATAAGCATGAGGACCCCGACATGAGAGCGGCATGTATGAAGGTGTTGAGGCAGCGAAAGAGGTATGTAGAGATCATAGCATTTGGCTTCTCTGGCTATCACGCCAGCGATAAAGCGTGTAACTAAAATGAAACTTATATACGAGGAGCGTTCAATGTATTCTCGATATCGGCATGAAAAACACACAAATTAACCCAAAAATATTTTTAATTTTTAATATAGTTTCCCATTACCTAAATACATTTGTTACATCGTGATTTTTCTGGTTCATCATTAATACCTTTGAGGAGAATTGAGGCCGGTCGTGGCGCAGCGGCACGAGGTGTGACTGCAAACCCGACTGGTTGTGGGTTCGATCCCCACTCGAGGAGATGAAATATTTACTTAAATTTATATTTCCATTTCTTCGCTCTGGTGACGAGGTTAAGCGCGGCGTTGAGTTCTGCCACTCAACACGCAATGCCTCCAGAATTCGGCAGAAAGTGGGGAACGGAGTGTCTTAACACTAGGTTCCCTCTGCCTACCCTGCTGTGTGCGGGATACAGCGTGAAGCTAATTTAATTTTAATTTATTTTTTATCATTAATACCTGAAATTATAAAGGAAATTATAATGTAATGGCACAAGAAAAGTACAGGTTGTCTAAAGAAATTTAAAGTTACTACATCTGCTGGAAAAGTCATGGCCATTATGTTATGGGACTCGAAAGGAATTATGTTGATTGAACATAAAAATAAAGCTAAGACCATAAACGAATAATCCCACTTCCACTCGGAAAGCACTTAAGGAGAAAAGACGGGGTAAATTGGCCGCCGGTGTGTGCTTCTCCACGACAATCCCCCGGTGCACATGGCGCATGTGGCTTTAAAGGCAATAAAACCCACAACACAATAACAACAACACAACATAACCCACTCTATAGTCTAGATTTGGTACCTAGTCATTATTATTTGTTTCTAAATTTGTAAAAAGATCCGTGGTCTACTTGTCGATCATGAAGAGCTGAAGGCGGCAATAAATGTGCATTTTTCAGGCAACGAGTAAAGTTATTTTTTTACAGAGAATCGACAAGTTATTATAACGATGTAACAAATGTATTGAGATTATGGGAAACTATATTACAAAATATACATATTTCTGGGTTAATTTGTGTGTTTTTTCATGCCAATATCGAGAATACATGAAATGCCCCTCGTAGTTTTACTTTTTGTCAAATTTCTATTATCAAATTGGTACGGAAGCCTCGAGAGCGGCCTGTTTTTCATTTTACATTTCTTTAAATATATTAAATTGTTTGTTTCTAAGATTTTTTTTAATAAAGACTATTTTATTTAATGAAAAATACTAACACTAATACTTTTAAAATACTAATACTTATACTTCTATTTTTTTTTTAATTAAGTCTATTTTATTTTAAGAAAAATCCTAGATTATACTTACATTAGTTCTTCAATTTTCAAGCAAAAATCAAATTATACTTGAAAAACATTTTAATAATTATTTATTTTTATGATATTGTAAAATAACATAGATATGAACAAATGGAAATGAATGTCAATTCAAACATTATGTGTTGTTGAGTAAGTGTGCGTGAACTGACTTGTCATAATGAGCCTGTGTTAGTGTGTATATTGTATTTACACCGTGATATATTTCGATTGCTATATTGGTAGCAATAAATTGTCTAAAACGGGTTAGAATGACGACATCTTCTTTAGATAAAAATAACGATACCTTTTGTAAATTATCATATTATTATAAATGTAAATATTAAACATAAATGTCAAGGATTTCCATATATTTTTAAATCTACATAATATTTGAATATTCGATGCCAACTATATGCAACATCTAGAGGTCCTCTACAATCAAATATTATATTCACAGTTACTTATCTAGTTTCAGGATATAAATAATTGTTTATTACACTAATTATTGATAATATTAATGCATTATTGAATCATTTGGCTATAACGTAAAACATTCTGCTAATTGAAACAAAAATAGTAACGATTAAACATCTACGAGCCCAATGTCAATGTTGATTAAATAAGTAAAATATAAAAAAAACAAATCAGCTTCACGCTGTATCCCGCACACAGCAGGGTAGGCAGAGGGAACCTAGTGTTAAGACACTCCGTTCCCCACTTTCTGCCGAATTCTGGAGGCATTGCGTGTTGAATAAGTAAAATATAAATTATTATATATTTGTTTTACTCTTTTAACTTTATTGCAATGTTTCCTGGTACGTAGAATTAGAAAACTAAATTATTCTTTATAACTGACATTGTTTTATAAAGTGTCTGTACTTAACCAGTTATCATATAGTACTTGTGAGTATTTATTCTTATGGGTTTTATGATTGGGCGACTTGATTTAAGTCTGTCTGGTGGCGTGCTTAGAATATAATGCTGCACGTGTGTTAC
Source organism: Heliconius himera (assembly GCA_021202915.1). Lineage (NCBI taxonomy): Eukaryota > Metazoa > Arthropoda > Insecta > Lepidoptera > Nymphalidae > Heliconius > Heliconius himera. The sequence continues at coordinate 602,573 of JAJHJA010000001.1, read as the reverse complement.
ACTGATCCATTGTAGTCCAATATTGTGGCACAAATATGTCATACTAACAGTCGTTCACGTTCTCCTTTTATTGAATCAAATTTCCTCGTAAAATTGACAAATTGTTATTTCATGTCAAATTATGAGTCTGAACTTCAAAATGTGTCATTTATGTTAGCATAAGTTACTTATAATGTAGTAATAGGTGTCACTGTAATTACAAGTACGTCATTTGATATTGTTTCCATTATCGATTGTATTAAGTGGCGGTAGTGTGCTGCGTCTTTTCCGGTGGATTTCCAATATAAGCACAAACGACACGGCACTCATGTTCATTACGTTCTAAGATATTGTCAAGACAACTTGTCATTATAATTCATATTTCAATATTGTAACTACGAGAGTATATGTGTATATAACAAGTGTAAATAAATTTATTGTAAAAGCTGGATTTTGTCTGATTTGTTGGTTCGCCTAACAGTTCAGAAGCGGGATTACGAAAGGATATACAAAATTTCCTGCCACGCTCATAAAGTGTAAGTAGACCATATACTTATATATTCTTTTTTTTTCTTTTCTCTCATTTTTCTCACTCCTTAAAGATTAGCTGAATAATTTGTATGTAAATTGAGTTCTCTATAATTTTAAATTTTTCTATTCTGAATATAAGCAGAGTGTTGCTATTTTAATTATAGTTTTTAGTTACTTTTATTTCTTTTACATCAAACAAACAACAAACGGATAAATGAAAGATCTTCAATGGAAATTTAATAAATCGTTTTAACAGTTAAAGTTTACTGATGACGATACATAGAAATCTTGTACTTCGAACTTTTCGTTGTGTGGTGATTGATAACCTTTATAACAGCCGGAGTAGTTTTTTTATGAAGGGAATTATTGGATAAATTTGGAAGGTTGGATAATTTGAGAATACACTGGATGATGTGCATACCTAAACATTTTCCATTTTAAAGTACTTACGTAACGTTTCAGTTTGAGGGTAGTTGATAAATTTAGAATTTGAGATTGTTTAAGATATACTTTAAAAGAAGTATACAATTGCTTATAGCATCTACGTTGGTAGACGTGATCGATATGATATTAGTTCTTCCAATAGAGTATTTACTTAAGATAATTTAAAGATATTTGACACCATGATATTTCACACGTTTAAAGATATATGACATTCATTGGTCATGAATAATTTCAGTTATCAAGACTTCCTGGAATATTTATTTTGAAATATTTATAATGGGTATATTCAAATTTATTTATTACATATCTGGAATATTTCTTTCGTTGTTTTTGTCATTCTTTGGAAAGCTTTTACATCGTATAGAGGATATTGTATTTCGCTATCTATTGGTTAACTATAAATGATATTAGAATTGTTTTTGTGATGACAATAATATTAGTGAAGTAACTATTTTTTTGTCTTAAAAACGTCAATATGATTTTGTTTTATCATCATGCGGAATTGTTCTACATATATTCTTTGTGTGTAGTATGTTTAGAATTGATAAATTATCTGAATTGAAATTTGTAAATATTTTCATTGGTTTTTACTTCCGGCTTTGTCACTTTATTGAGAACTGTCGTCTTGTCGTTTCCTATTTCTGTAAGAGTTATAAAGCTATTCTCGTAATGTAATAGTCTCTTTTTGAATGTATTATTTTTGAATTAGATTGTTCTATGGTATACGAATTTATTAACACGTATAATAGACACAAACATAGAAAATATATTCGTAATAGCTATGGGATCCAATATTCCAATGAAATTAAAGTACATGTGTTCTTATCTCAATTTATTAGCATCTCATTTTATTTGTGTTATGACATATGGTAAAAATTCCTTTCTTTTACGGGATAAATATATTGTGATTTGATAATTATTCCTGGTTTTGGATAATTGTTGTTAATGTAGATATTACAGTGTAGTTTTCTTTATCCCGTGAGGACCAGCCAGCTTAGGGAACTTTGGGGGCATACATTATTTGTTCAATTGACTTTCTTTTCCGTTTGCTATTTGTTTGTTGTTAACATGATGTCAAAGTATTGGTCCTGTTTCACGTAATTGTAGACAAATCTAGATTTTATTTGTTTATTGGTCCATTATTGTCGATTGAGTGTTTTGATTTGTAATTTTCTCTAGAGCGTTAATATTCTTGGTTATTATTACTTTATAACGATTAAAAGTCGTGTAATTGTAAAGATAAAATATCATTTATGTGCATTTATGGCCAGTTTATACAGTGTCGGTTAACTTATTAATTTTTATGAATTTCGAATGTCAAAGTTATTTGAATAGATTTTCAAATTCATAAATTTGAAGGAATTTTATGTTAATGTAATTAGGTTGATAAAAAAGTTATTATGATGTGTGCAAGTCTAAGCTTATATTGTTTGAGTTTCAGGAACATGGAAAATAATATTGCCCGAGGATAGGGCTTGAGATTGAATGATGCCCGAGGATAGGGCTTGAGATTGAATGATGCCCGAGGATAGGGCTTGAGAATGAATGATGCCCGAGGATAGGGTTTGGGATGATGATGCCCGAGGATAGGGTTTATGGGGCGGATGGTGCCCGAGGATAGGGTTTGGGGTTGAGTGATGCCTGAGGATAGGGTTTAGGGATGATGATGCCCGAGGAAAGGGTTTGAGGATGGATGCCACCCGAGGTTAAGGAGTTAAGCATTCATCCTTCATCATTCGTCCCTCGTTATTCATCCCTCATCATTCGTCCCTCATCATTCGTCCCATATCATTCGTCTTTAATCATTTTAATCTTACCCGAGGTTAAGGGTAATGGATGGATTATACCCGAGGTTAAGGGTGATGGATGGATTATACCCGAGGTTAAGGGTGATGGATGGATTATACCCGAGGTTAAGGGTGATGGATGGATTATACCCGAGGTTAAGGGTAATGGATGGATTATACCCGAGGTTAAGGGTGATGGATGGATTATATTTCAGGTTAAGGATAATGGATGGATTATACCCGAGGTTAAGGGTGATGGATGGATTATATTTCAGGTTAAGGATAATGGATGGATGATACCCGAGGTTAAGGGCAATGGATAGATAACATTTCAGGTTAAGGATAATGGATGGATGTTACCCGTGGTAAGGGTAATGGATGGATGATATTTTAGGTTAAGGATAATGGATGGATGTTACCCGTGGTTAATGGTAATGGACGGATAATACTAGAGGTTAAGGGTAATGGATGCAAAATACTCGAGTTTAAGGATAAAGGGAGTTTAAGAATCAGGTTAGTGAAGTCATTTTTGAGCTCATTAAAGAAAATGAATAAAAATAGATTAAATTTTTCGAAATTTGAATTGATATTAAAGTATTTCTTTTAAATTGTTGTAATTGACCGGAATGGAATAAATTCATAGCGAGTTGTTCCCAAACGACGAGAATTAAGTATATTCATTTTAACAAATATGTTAGTATAAATGTGTTTACGATGAGACACGAAGCAAAATTCTTATAAAATAAAACTTTTAAATCTGTGTGAAATAATGGCTATTGGTTGGTAAATGGTGGAAATGATCACGGTGTAGCAATAGATACAAATAGAGACATACGTAGGTAGGTAGGTAGGTACAGTAGCTTAAGTTATGAATCCTAAAAAAATGTTTGAAATATTTTTGATCTGAAAAAAAAAACATATATAAAGGGGAAAATAATGATAATGGTAACTACAAAAAAATGCAATGTATAGCTGAATGAAGTGAATCCAATTTAAATTATTCTTTTTATTTTTATTTTAGTAGCAAAATTACAAAAAAAAATGTCTAGTGAATCTATGATGTAAGTCTTACCATTGGCTCAGAAATATATTTAGACTTATTTTGGCTGAGAAAAGCCGACAAAATACTCAAGAAAACAGTATTTGAAGATAAAATTTACAATAAAAGTACACAATCGTTACTTTCCAGTTTTAACATCGACATCCTTTAAGTCCATATATTAATATCGTTATAGTAATATAGGATACAAGCTTTGCCTAGTAATTGAAAATTGGCTGTGGAATTTTATAATGCATACGAACATGAAAAATGATGCAAATTTAGTATAACTTATGCCTAAAGGAAAATTAAGAGCATATTACTCTGTCAACTTGTTGTTATTTGTTTGTTTTTGTATATTATCAATTTCTTGTTTATTACAAGTAGACTTTCAAATTATTAGATTACGCGTACAGCTGACATTTGTTGAGGAAAGTAGAAGTAAACCTTAAAATAATCTGAATTAAAAAAAATAACCAAAAAAAACCAATCGAATTCGACACGATTTTGCCCACCAACCAACCTCCTTTTGTTGATTCAGAAAACGAATTTTCCGCAGATTTAGTGTATTGTTGATCGGGATGTTTCATATTAATTTTAGCTTGATATTTCCATGTCTTCTTTAGATAAAGACAGATAGACGTACGTAAGGACAGGACTTAATGAATAAGCGTTTGTAGATATTAAGCACTTATTATTTTTTACATGTGACTGGCAACGGCTGTACGTAAGAGTTGATGGTCAATCTTCGCGGCATATCATTGAAGAGATCTTTGTCCATTAATGGACGAGGACAGGCTAATAATCATGATTGTGTTGAGGATCATGGTTATGAGGACCATGGTGATGATATGGATCGTGGTGATGATGAGGATCATGGTCAAGATGAGGATCATTGTGATGATGAGGATCATTGTAATGATGAGGATCATTGTGATGATGAGGATCATTGTGATGATGAGGATCATTGTGATGATGAGGATCATGGTGAGGATGGAGATTATGGGGGTGAAGATGGCAGTCATTATGGTTGTGATAATGTGGTTTGAATATAGGAGTAATGAGGCGAGCGGTGTCTCGTTCTGTTTATTGTATTTGACTGATCATGGCTACACAAATTGTGTGTTGAATATTTTTTCAAATGATCTGCTTTTATATGTAAGATTTGTACAATGTATAAAGTAAACGTGTGTCATTAATTATTAGCTGTGGTTGAGTTGAGAATAACCTTGATAATATATATGGGTCTTTAATAGGAAATAGAGTAACTCTATACAGTCATATTGGTGCTGTTTAGCAGTACTTTTTATATGTTAAGCTTATAAAGTATATGAAAATTAATGAATGAGGCCAGTCAGGCGCAGGGGCACAAAGTGTGACTGTAAAACCGACTGGTTGTGGGTTCGATCCCCACTGGAGGAGATGAAATATTTACTTAAATTTATATATTTCCATTTCTTCGCTCTGGTGTTGTCGAAGCTAAGCACGGCGTTGAGTTCTGCCACTCGACACGCAATGCCTCTAGAATTCGGCAGAAACTGGGGAACCGGAGTGTCTTGAACACTAGGTTCTCTCTGCCTACCCTGCAGTGTGTGGGATACAGCGTGGAACCGATTTATTTATTTTAAGTTAAAGAATCTGCTTAGTTTACGAATTGAAATGTCATTAATAATAACATGCTCTTTTAATGTACTAAAATAAGTGTTTGATATTAAATAGGAATCTTCCATGTAGCGTTGTTAGTGTTGTTTAGCCAAATTCTTGTGAAAAAAATAATAATAATATGTAATAATTAAATTATAACATGAATGTATATGGCTATGAATGTATACTGATGGCTCATTGTGTTAATGAGAATTATTGAATTGTATAAATCTAAAATCAAAAAACTAAAAATGTATAAATACAAAAAAAAAATTGTTTGCAATATAAAATATAATTTATAAATATTTTGTATAATCAATTTAATTGCGTAACGAATTCAGTGTAGTTAACATTTACTTTAAATAAAGTAAACTATTATAGTAGTAGTAGTACTATAGTAGTAACTACTATAGTATTCCTTAACTAAAATTAAATAATTTTAGTTAAGGAATAACAGGACTCTTTTACAAACATCACATGAGTCTAGTTTTATGTAATAATTATTTTGATTTAAAGAAAATTACGAATTGAGAAAATGTATTTCAAATTGTATAATTTACATATTATGACATGTGAATATATCTAATTTATATTTTTGTAAATATCCTCACTTGTGCTAAAAATATAATTGGTTTGTAACTGTTGGCACAAAACTAAAGCTATTTAAATTAGGACATTTAAAAATTGTGAACTATTCTTAAATCGCGAAGGGACTCGCGATTAGCAGGATGGCCGAGCTGTTAGCATAAGTTACTTATAATGTAGTAATAGGTGTCACTGTAATTACAAGTACGTCATTTGATATTGTTTCCATTATCGATTGTATTAAGTGGCGGTAGTGTGCTGCGTCTTTTCCGGTGGATTTCCAATATAAGCACAAACGACACGGCACTCATGTCCCCTTCCGATTCACTTCGTATCATTACTAGTCATGATTTTCAATGCTCTTTTAGCAGGTTGCTCCTTTCCTACCGAATGGAAGGAAGCAATAGTAATAGGCATTCGCAAGCCCAAAAAACCCGCCAACCTTCCCTCCAGCTACAGACCCATCAGTCTTATTAGCAGTTTAGGGAAAATCTACGAGAGAATCGTTCTCAGTAGATTAAAGGAAATAGTCGAGGCAAAACAACTGTTCATCAACGAACAGTTCGGTTTTAGATCCCACCACTCGTCCATACACCAAGTTCACCGGCTTACCGAACATATCGCGAAATATAACGTCCGTAGATCGATTCGTAGCGACACGGCGGCCATTTTCTTAGACATCGCCAAAGCCTTCGACAAGGTCTGGCACAACGGCCTGCTCTTCAAGCTCCGTCGTATGGCTCTGCCAGACTCTCTCGTTCACATCATTCGGGAATACCTGTCGAATCGCACGTTCCGATATAGATTAGAAGGGACCCTATCGTCCCCTAGACCCGTTCGCGCCGGAGTCCCGCAAGGCTCCACTCTTTCACCGTTACTATACGCGCTTTACACTAGCGACATTCCGCGTACCGATAAAGTAGAACTTGCGATGTATGCCGATGATACCGCCCTTTACACCACGGATCGCTCCGCTTGGATCCTAGCCGAAAGACTGCAACGAGCTGCCGACGCCCTAGGCGATTGGTTCAGCAAGTGGCGGTTCGAGGTTAACCCGGAGAAAAGCGTAGCCGTCCTCTTCCCTCGTAAGCGTTACGAGACCGTCTCGACTATTTACCTGCAAGGCAAACCGATCCCCTGGGAATCCAAGGTCAAATACCTAGGCGTCGTACTAGATTCGAAACTCTCCTTCCGGCCGCACATCACGTATGTCAGGAACAAAGCCACATACGTCATGAACAGGCTGTATCCGCTCATCTGCAAGCGGAGTAAAATGTCACTTCGCAACAAGCTGACATTGTACAAAACTTGCATCCGTCCCGTTATGACCTATGCTTGTGTCGTGTTCGCACACACCAAGATAGACCTCCTTCAGAGGGTCCAAAATAAATTCCTACGAATGGCATCCGGATGCCCATGGTACGTACGCAACGTTGACCTACACAAAGACTTCGAGCTAGAATCGCTCAAGGAATTCTGCAAGCGCCTGGCCAAGCGCTACTACGAGCGTGCAGATTCCCACTCCAACCCACTCATTGTCGAAGCGTGTAAGTACGCTCCTCACCCACATCCACGTCTTCGACGCCCTCGAAGCGTGCTTCTGGACCCCGACGATCCCATCACTGCTGCCAACGCCCAATACATTGGGAGGATCCACTCCTCAGTCCCAGGTCCCACTCTCCGCCGCCGTAAGAGGCGGCGAGGCCAGTCATATCTAACGGCACGCCCGCGCCTCGGCGCGGCGGGGCCCAATGGACGAAACCCACCATGATTAGCGTACGCGGGGCATTCCCCCGCGATCGCTATCACTTCACGAGCGTCCATCAAAGCTCGTAATTCTAATCTTCAGGGGCGAGCTACACTCGCCCCTCCCAGCCCGGTGACGCTGTCAAGACCATTCCAGGTCAACAGCATTAAAGTCCATTCGAAAAAAAAAAAAAAAGGCACTCATGTTCATTACGTTCTAAGATATTGTCAAGACAACTTGTCATTATAATTCATATTTCAATATTGTAACTACGAGAGTATATGTGTATATAACAAGTGTAAATAAATTTATTGTAAAAGCTGGATTTTGTCTGATTTGTTGGTTCGCCTAACATTTAATACCTATGTAGTAAATTGAACATTTTTAAATTCTGATATATAATTATATATGTATATATTATTGTAATGTGACTTATTATATATTAATTGTATTAAAAATTTTATGTATATAGAAAATTATAATATGGTGCTAGTCAGAATAATATGTGAAATTTTTTTGTCGCCGTAGCCACGATAGTAGAAGTACAGATGCATGCGATGTCGTCAAGTACGGCTGGTGCTGGCGACGAGTCAGGCACAGACGAGACTGAAGCGCTCCTCCTCTCACGTGGTCTTGAATTAGGATCTCCACCCACAGTGCACGCTGTACTAGATGGCATGCCGTTGCTTAGGTGAGTATACTTTTAAAGAAACTACATAATGTCAAGCATCTCAATTTTTGCTAATAGCTTCATGTTGTATTCTATATATACTGCTAATTGCGGGTAAACAGAGGATTCCTAGTGTGAAGGCACTACGCTACCCACTTTTAACCCATTTTATAAGCCACTACTTGTTTAATGGCGAAACTAAGTGCTGCGATTTGTTTATCTTTTTACCTTTCGCTAGTAATAATCTAGAGAGAAAGCAAATGAAAATAATTTATTCCCCCGAGTGGGAATCGAACCCATAAACGTCATGTTTAAATTCAGTCGTAGCAGGATGACGGCCTCGATCTATATTTTTTATGTTCATCATAATGTTTAATGTACAATTTATAAAATTAAATGTGAAGGATTTTTATTTAGTGAGCATAAGTATTGTAAGAAGGCATACATGTAAATTATTGCGTATTCATTTACGTTGAGTAGGTATTCGAAACTAAAATCTCAACATACGAAATGTAGATGGTCGGTGCCCACTCAAGTCAAACAAACCCTCTTAATGTAAATTAAGAATGTGTTTATGTCAAAAATTATATTAAATTTTGAAAACTAAAAAAAATCTGAATGTGATAAGTATTTTGGTCACAGAATTATAAAATGAAGGGTTAAGTGTCTAAGAGATTTCAGTGATTACCGACAAATTAATGTAGTTCTTCTACTGACCCACGGATGTCGCATTGAATCACCTGCGAGTATACCAATTGACTTAAGTGACCCCACAACAGCTCGTATCATTTCAATGACTCTTGTTCGCTTAAAATCTTCCAAAGAACGAGAAGTGTTGTATACTAAATATATATATAATAGGCTTTTATTATTATAATCTCTATTATTAAAAATACGTGCAGATAAATGATTTTTATGATTTATATATTAGTGTGTATCTTGTAAGTGAGTGCAACAAACGGACGTTAGAGTGCAAAAAACTGCCTAAATATTACGTAAAAAATATATAAAAGCCCCATGCTATTTAGCAGGGGCTTTTTCAATATTTTTTACGTAATATTTAGGCAGTTTTTTGCGAACTTACTCGTTTGAGTCTATAGTCGTAGACTATAATAGTACAATAAAAAATATAATTTTAATAGTTAAAATATAATTTTAATAGTTAAAAGTTAAGTTTATTTATTATTCAAGAACAACCATTATCTGCTTATTTTACTTTTATATGTGTGTAATGCCAAAATATTTAACAGTATTACAAATAAAAAGTAAATTCGTCCTGAATTTACTTTTTATTCTTAAGTTTACTAATTATTTCCTTTGAAAATGAGGCGGATTGTCTTATAAGAAAAAGGGGCATTATACTCGTATGTCCGTTTTTCGAGACATTGCGCTAATAAACGTAACTACATACATGCACTTGTGTTGAATAAATACAATATAGACAGGTTTTCATGGTTGTGGGTTATATACTTATAAATATTCTAGTTTTTTTTAGGATTCATAAATACTGTGATAATAATATTATAATAAGCTAAAGGTCGCTGTTATATTTTTTTCCAAAAAGTTATAAGCTCCTTGTTAAATTTCAGTTCAACATATTCTACGTCGTTTTTAATAGTTAAATAGTATTATTGTATATTATCAAAATCTGAATAAATATCCTGTTAGATGGAATTGAAAACCATACCTACTTAGGATCACTTTATGAAATTAAATTGAAAATAATTTCATAAAATGATCCTAAGTAGGTACGCACAAAGTTATGAACATCATCGTAACGCCATGATTACTTAGAGATGGTGGTTTGTCTCGGGGGAACGTATGGTTTATATGTTCCCCCAAAATTATCTAGTTTATTTAAAGAGTAGAGTTAGATTCACATCACATAAGCCACACCTTACAGAAACTGCGCCACGGCAATTGCATAAGGAATCATTCATCATTCGCATTTATCTAAGTACTATAACATATTATTCAACTCGCTTTGCAAGGTCACAATATTATTAATAGACAAGTGCAAGAACTATGATGACGCAGTTGCAGCTAGATATATATATATATATATATATATATATATATATATATATATATATATATATATATGCGAAAAATAATATTTATAAATAAATAAAATATTTATTTACTAGAAAAAAATATACATATAATAATACTATATTAAAAATAAATAGTTACTATTCACTCACTGCGTAAATAAATAAAGATATATTATAAAAGTTACGCCAAGTGCGGATGCTAACATCAACATTTAAGTTTATTATTTAAGGGACGGTAACGCGTCTGCAGCTTCTATGGTGTTACTCGAAGTCGTGGGCGGCGGTGATCACTTATCATCAGGTGACCCGTGCGCTCGTTTGCCTTGTCGTTTTCATAAAATAAATAATAGAAAAATGATCTTGACATGTTGGTAAGGTATTTATATTTTTCAATTTGTGATCTAGGAACCTAATAGGACATAATAACATGTACGAGTACATTAATTTGAACGAAAATCTAAATAAGTATGTCACAAAATAACAAAACGTTTGCTAACTTACCAATCATTCGCTTATTTAATTCGGAAATATCTTTTTAAATTTTTTGATTATGACATTTTTAGTATTTAGCAAAAAAAAGCATTTATTTAGCATTTAAAAAAATTAAGCGAATGATGCACACTGCGATGGTAATGATAAAAAGTAAAATATATAAAAATGTAACACAAGACTTCAGTTGAGCTATTTATATTAACTTAATTTTACAATCAAAAAGCAATTAAATATATATAATATATATATATATATATATATATATATATATATATATATATATATATATATATATATATATATATATATATATATATATATGTATATATATATATATATTCTATAATATGAAACGAAATTAAATCATAAACCTATTATTGGCACAGTATTTTTTATTTTCAAACTTGAGGTAGCATCTCTTTTTTTTCATAACAACAAAGATATATTTAATTTAAACTTAACATAAAGAATTATATTTCATATTAAAGTAAACTTGATTACAGATCCGTAGTTATTAGTTCTGCTCTTTCGACTACTATATGAAATTCAGTTTCTCTATAGGTTTTCCCATCCGGCATTACCACATTCATCTTCTTCTTTTTTTCATTTTCACGTCTCACAATAAAGAAAATGACTACTACTGCAATCAGGATAACAATCAAAACACCCACAACCACAAAAATCCAAAAAGTTTGTTTAAATGAACCACAACGGCTGTTAACAAAAGTAGGTAGAGACATATAATGTGCTTCAAGTTGATACCAACAATTAATTATTCCTTTTTGGTGGCTTAGTACTACTTGCCATTCCTCTGCCAATTGACAGCTACATTGGGTGTTAAGATTTAGCCCATCTATTCGAAGTGATAAGGATGTTTCATTGTATAAAAGAGAAAAGGGGTTCACTGAAGTCATTGTATTATTGTCTATCAAAATTTCTTGACGACCCAAAACAGACAAAATTTCTGTATCTACCGAAAACCCTAAAAAAGCGCCCTTGCTTATTGACGTCACAGTGTTATTTCTGAAAGTTATAGGCCCTCTTGAAGTTATGTGAAAAGAGTCACCTTCCAATGCCTCTATAATGTTACTTTCTATCAATACTCTCTTTGGTGAACTGACAAGAAATGTTAAACTTGATAGAAGCTTGATAGTCAATCCTTCCATTCGAAACAGGTTTGTTACTTCTACATCTGACAAAAATCTGCTTGGTAGGGATCTAGCATTACCACCTTTCAGTATAAAGTTTTCTGTGGTAAACTTCTTGAGGGCCTGTATCTCTATTTTATCATATACATTGTTTGAAAGTTCTATATTTTTAACTCCAGTTAAACTTGAAAAAGCGAAGGGTTTTAGATTGATTATTTTGCTATCTCTTATAACTATATCGTTAATTTGCCCCTGAACCGCATGTGAGGAAATTTCGGTTAGAGTACTATTAATAATTGTTATTTTAATTCCTGGGCTAACTTCATTATCCCGAGGAAACGGAGACCAGGTTAAAGCTCGCTCACTTATAATCATATTTTCAATATTTCTTAATTCTATAGTTCTTAGCTGAACAAGATTTCGTATTGTTTGCGATAGGAATATTACACGATCACAGCCATTTATTATAATAGACGTCGCTCTCGGAGGAACTCTGTATGCTCCGTCAGGCCTCAAAGTTAATTCCTGAAAAATAAGGAAGTACAATTTACATCTATTTGATATTTATTGAATCTATAATAATACATTTTGAATATTTACGTTAAATTCTCTGGTACAATTGCATATTAGCCTTGTAAACGAGTCACATCTGCATGCGTCTTCCTCACAGGCGGTGGGCACGGCGCGCTGTGCAAGCACCTGCGTCAGCAACAAGACTAGTTGCCAACATGTTGCCCACCTCATTCTCATGATATTACGTCACCATTGCAAGTCAGCTAAAAAAACAAATAAACACGACTTAGGAAGGAATTTCTCCATATACCTACATGTATTACATTGCTAAAGTAGCTTATTACATTATTAAAACAGCTTATGCTTAAAAACACATAATATTCATGAAACGGCGCCTTTGTAATTTATTAAACTTCATTGTTTTTCACGAATCTTACAGTTACGGCATATTCAAATGCAGTGCACCAAAGGTTCGTCATTATTGTATCGTGCAAAACTTCACCGCTCTTATAAAACTCATACGTAATGTTTTAAGCAGTTTTTGTATAATTTTCATTTGTAACAAATAAAAAATAAGGAAAAATATACAATTCAAAATCCGATATTATACCTTTGATAATATAGTCCATTCTTTCTGGCCGTGTTACTTATATTTTTCCGTAATTATTCAGTTTTAATCAGCTTATTCTATTTTTCATCACTTTTCTTATATTAATATTAAACTTGTATAAATGTAACTGTGCTTACTCACTAGAATCACAGAGAAGTATGTGAGTCAGAGTAATATCGTTATCGGCCGCGTTATCAGATATGTTAGGTGGGTTCACGTTACAAATATGTGTATTAATTTCTATATAATATCAGAGGCCACAAAGGTATTGGTAGCATTCAAGTCATATTTGCAGATTTTTTGTATGAACTTTTTGAATAATGTGATGTTAGTTGTTTAGTGAATATAGACTATTGAGCAAAAAAAATGTTACGGAATTAATTTAAAAATATAAGTAAAAATATAGGGTACCCTTGTCTAGCAAAATACAGATAAATAAAAAATATTCAACATTACAACATACCTACATAACAACCCTAGGTTTCGGAATTTGTTCTCTATTCGGAAAATCGTTTTAATTTTTACTTAAACGCGCTATTTTATAATCGGTGGTTTTGCCTTGTTTGATATCTAAGAAACTACACTTTTTTTAGCTTCATCTAGTGTTGCAACACTCCGTTCCCCACTTTCCACCGAATCTTCGATCCATTGCGTGTCAAGTGGCAGAACTCAACACCGCGCATTGCCTTGTTACTAGCCAAAAGCCAGGTGTAGTGGCACAAACGTTTACACACTTGTGCCATTGCGCCCCGACGGCTTAGAGTAGTTCTACTGTCGTGACGTTTTTATTTCATTAAATACAATCTATGTGTTTTGAAGGTATCACTTAGTAAAGAAATGCATTTATACTCCCGTCATATATATATATATATATATATATATATATATATATATATATATATATATATATATATATATATATATATATATATATAATAAGTAATTCACCATTATAATCGTCTTTTGCTACTCTTCCAAAGGTGTAAATATATATAACAAGCTGGACTCAAAAGGCATTGCAATATTTATCGAAAATCTCGTTTATGGCTAGTTGTGTTTAAACAAATCCGAAGTATAGGACCGGTTTTAAAAGACCCTCAATATGGTATTGTTCCTTAAAATATACCAAATATTAGTTTAACTTCAAGGTTTTTCAATTTTAATACAATAATTTTATTTTAAATTATAAACTACGCCTGTATGTATATATTTTTGTTTATAAAAACAAGAATATCCTGCCCACAAAGTGAAAACCACGTAAAACTTGTAAAGCAGTTTGAAAGCTACGGTAAATTTTAAATATTTTAAAAATAAAAAAAATAAATCAGCTTCATGTTGTATACCGCACACAGCAGGGTAGGCAGAGGGAACCTAGTGTTAAGACACTCCGTTCCCCACTTTCTGCTGAATTTTGGCGGCATTGCGTGCTGAGTGGCAGAACTGAACGCCGCGCTTTGCCTCGACACCAGGGCGAAGAAATGGAAATATAAATTAAAGTAAATATTTCATCTCCTCGAGTGGGGATCGAACCCACACCCTGTCGGTTTTACAGTCACACTTTGTGGCTCTGCGCCAAGACTGGCCTCATTCATTACTCATTCTCATTGGCCTTCAAAATTTTAATTTTTAAATAACGCATTCGTTAAAAAAAAAGAGATGTAACTTAATTTAGATGCGGTTGAAATTATCGCCGAAGGTATTACATAGTAAACGTTGCAGCATAGTCAGCTCAGATCATCTTTCATATAGTGCATTATGTGCAAACGATAATAGTCTTTGTGGGAATATCCTTCTATTGCGATATTACTGAAACTTATAGCAATCGAGTTGAAATACATGCTATATGAAAACATACATAATAGATATATATGTATCATTTATTGTAAATTTGAAATATTTAAAATTTAGAATACATGAACTCTATTTTTCAACACACTTTATTATAAAAAAGAAAATATTCGGTAATTTTTATTACAGTAAAAATATTTGAAAATATAATTTTTACACAAAAACCCTCATTCTTACAAGATGTAAAAAAATATCTTTGAAATTTATAAATATAACTCATTACACGAAAGGCTAAGAAAGGTCGGCACGTTGATTACATTAGTCTTTGTTTTGATTGAAGTTTCTTGAAACTGAACCAGAGAAGCTACTTGAGATTATAAATAAATATCATAGGTACATAAATCTCTATCGCTGTATTTAAACACAAGAATCCACTATGGTGTATTGAAAATACCGTATACTATATTGAATATAATTATCATTTTAAATCCATTTGGAAGATTTCGAAAACTATTGGCTATTATAGAGTGCTTTTGTCTATACAAAAATATAAAAAAAATACATTAGATGCGTTTTATTATAAGATGTCATTGAATACTGTTAAGTTTGTTTTTTTTTCTCTTATTACAGTGTCATATTAACTTTCATTACGTAATTTGTGTAGAGTTAATATTGATATAAATTTTTTTGTTAATATGTATTGTATATCAAAAGTTTTAGCGCGGCTGATATAATTTTATATCCATTTAGTTGTTTATCGCTAAAACGAAGGTACTGATCACACAGACATTCTTATTTGATTGATGTGGCGTCAGATATCGCTATCTGCATTACTTTAACATCAGAAAAGATGTTAGAAATTATAAAATGTCAGGATTGGATTACGTTATAATTTTTATACGTACGCAATTAGCCGCTGACTACGGTTTACCTAATACCTATATAATTAGTTACACACTTTAAAGTGTTTACTGCTGTTTTTACTAACTAATAACAGCACGATTTAGTTCGATGTATTCGCGTTAAAACATAGGTTACATGCCAAGTTTCCCGGTACAATGGTAAGATTTATGTATAATATCATAAAATTGAAAATATTTATACTAACCTCATAAAAGATTGAGTTGAGCGGTGTAACATCATAAAACTACTCATTAAAGACTGGTAATTGTTCCATTAAACACTAGATAACTTATTTTGTGTCGTATTATATATACATATAAATATATAAAATGTAACAGTGATTATAGCGG
Organism: Heliconius himera; assembly: GCA_021202915.1. Lineage (NCBI taxonomy): Eukaryota > Metazoa > Arthropoda > Insecta > Lepidoptera > Nymphalidae > Heliconius > Heliconius himera. Next base: position 586,289 of record JAJHJA010000001.1, on the reverse strand, counting down.
TGTAAATAAAAAGAACAATCTAAAGTAACGCACGCGCCGCGTCAGTTGCCGCGCCAGAGACCGACTGTGAGCGCTCACGTCAGTTTAGTCGCCACACCGAACCTTCCGTCTTGGCGTGACCGGTGTGTGACCAACCGGCGCTGGCGACGTAAACTAGTGTATGTCGACCTTCGCGCGTGTTTGTATAGCAAATAATTATCTATAATACTTCATTTATATATTTTTTTTTTCTCGTAAAATTTTCAGTTTTATAATATCATCCGTGAACAAAATATGTGTTTCGTATACTCGTACTTTGATCAATTATTTCTCCTGTGTTATTTTTTTCTTAGGAAAATATAAAAAAATAAATAAATCAGCTTCACGCTGTATTCAGCACACAGCAGGGGCAGAGGGAAGCTCGTGTTAAGACACTACGTTCCCCACTTTCTGTCGAATTCTGGAGGCATTGCGTGTTGAGAGGCAGGACTCAATGCCGCGCTTTGCCTCGACACCAGAGCGAAGAAATGGAAAATATAATTTGATTATTATTATAAAAGGTTGATCTAATCTTTACTAGTAATGTAATAGCAGTAACAACGTATACTTACGACATATGTAAAGTACCCATATAATATTAGTATTTTCTTTTAAGGCTTTATCTTATAGTTTGTAAATATAGGTAATTAGTTTCTCACTGTGTCCAGCACATAGCAGGGTAGGCAGAGGAAACCTGGGAATCTAATGTCTAGACACACCGTTCCCGTTGAGACACTTCATTTTCTCACGTATTAGTTTATAAGCTTCATATGGGTTTAAAAAAAAATCAGATGAGTAACTTTTGAGTTTATTGAGTACGTAAAACAAAATTTATATGTTTTACATAAAATAAGAATATAGAAGACTAACATCACATTAGTATCTACATCTATCTGTGCAAAAGTGGAGTCTGCAATTAATAAAACGGTTAAATAAATAAATTTTTTTAGTTCAAGTAAATTCAAATATATATTGAAAATAGTGTTTATTTCATTGGATAAGGAATAATACTGTTTTCTTTATAATATGAGTATATCTTTTTTTTTTTGTAAATTGTAAAAATTAGAAATTTTAACAGATAACAGAATTCTTGAATTCTTTGTACATCTCTTTATGATACACTAGCGGCCCGCCCACGGCTTCGCCCGCTTAAAATACATGATTATTGATTTAATTAGCAGAATTGATTGACAACTCTAATGACTTCTAATATGATTTTTTCCTTTAATCTGTAATATTCTAATATGTTTTTTTACGACATTATCGTAACTTCTATAAGAATTATTGATTGTTTCCAACTAAAAAATATGACTAATGTTGATATTTGATATTCATAAAATATACATAAAGCTAATTATTTACTATATGTATATATTTTTGTAACATTACGTTCTTTTTACCTATGTTATGTTTTTTAAAGCTCTGTTAAATGTGCTGATGTTACTTAATAATTTAATGTACTGCTTCAGAAACAGCCTTAAATGTAAAATTATTGATTTGGGTAAGGATTCATAATATTCTTTGTAAAATAACTGTAATGTTTGCATATTAACTCCCGTACAGTTTTTGAATTAGTTACACATACTATTAGCTAAATGTAAAATTGGTAAATATGTAGTTATTACAGAGTACACGTAGAAAGGATGTTTTTAGGCATTTTAATATAGATTTATTTCAAACGAACGAACGAACCACAAAATCTATGTATTTGCTTGATATTTCTTTGAAGATCAAATCGTTCTTTATCTCTGTGTTGAATTAATAACGATTTCAACTTAACTGTTATGATTTATGAAGGTAATCTCCACTAACAATTCAATTTTGTTTACTTTAATAAGTTCTTTGATTTTCACGATTATTACACATTTTAAATGATCTACCCGTGACCACGGACTACTGCAAAGTGTTCGAAATGTCGGGTTTCCAAAAATGTATAAAAGTACAAAATATATATAGAGGCCGGTCGTGGCGCAGCGGCACGAGGTGTGACTGCAAAACCGACTGGTTGCAATGCCTCCCGAATTCGGCAGAAAGTGGGGAACGGAGTGTCTTAACACTAAGTTCCCTCTGCCTACCCTGCTGTGTGCGGGATACAGCGTGAAGCTAATTTAATTTAATTTTATTTTTTTACAAAATATAAATATACGCGATTAATCCGTTTAAAATAGTTTCATTTAAAATTTGTTTACTTTATTGTATAAAATATTGTATAATAGTGCTTCAAAAATATATATTTTTATCAACAGTCATATAATCAAGACGTTTCGAATGTCTTTCTTTAGCCAGGAATCTTACCAGCGCGATTGCTATATTGTTATTGCGAACGTTTGTTCGCAGGCTAACTAATGCCTTGAGTTTTTGCCATTCAAATGACGATAACTTTTTTTTTAATGAACCGATTTTGATGAACCAAAGTTTAGTAGTTAAGTTGAGTTAAAACAAAGCAATTGGTGAAACTTTTAAGTAAATCGGTTCAGTACTTTCAGAGAAAAATGCGGACAAAAATATGTCGACAGACAGACTGACAGACAAGAAATTCAAAAAAAATATTTTTGCTTTCTATTATTCTTTTTAAGTGTCCCTCTATCCATTTTAGTCAAAATTACTAAATGTACAGACAAAATATTTTTACTGTCTTATTATATATAGAGATAATGCAGTTAAACACTATTTAAACTGTCACGTATATCAGCCAGCGAGCGATTGCAATGTAACCGTACAAAAATATGTTTTTACGACATTGTATCGTCATCTGTGACTATTTTAATCCCTTCTTAGCCTATGTGTTTTCAGAAGGTCAACTCTATCTCTGTATTAAAATTCATTAGAATTGGTTTAGCAGATAGAAAACAGTCTGTTGTCCATTTCCTATTTATAATATTAATCCTCGTAAGAATTAGTTCGAGAGCTTAGATATTAAGGATAATATTTAAAAGGTTTATTGTTTGTAGCTTTTCAGTTTTCTGTCGGTTGATTTGTATGTATTTTTTTTATTAAAAACTGATTGTTATGTAGCTTTTTTAATTTTTATTTTTTTTTATTAAAATTCATAAAGAACCTTCTTATTTTTCGGTTCGGTATCTTTTAACTATAAACTAAGTAAGAACAAGAAGTTTAAAGCATACCTCTAAGGTATTATTTAAAATGTTAAAGATAAGGGTACAAAATCTTATCAAAATATATAATAGACTGTCCAAAAACTAATATAATTATACGAAAAGTAAATTTTATAAATTTCTGCCTAAGAAATATTATGTGGAATGTATGATTATAATATACAATATATTGCACAAATGTTTATGAACATTTTGGGAATTCTTTAAAATTAGAAATAAACACAAATCACATTTAACATTTATTTCATTTGCAACATCAATGGAATAACATATAATTACAAGTTGAATAACCTTATTATAGTTTATTGCAATAATTTATATTTATTCTTAGTAAGAGGTTATTATATATTAGTGTTTTATAATATTTTTTTACAAATACGTAGGGACAGGAAATTAAAATATTTGAACATGTTCAATAATATTACGAATATAAGTTACCATATCAATCGTACTCATGTCAAATATCATACAATTATCTTTAATAAATTACGCAAATAGTGAAACAGCTAAGAATATTATTTTTGTAATAGTTTATGTTATCTTTTTGTATCATGAATACTTCTTTTAGTTACATCGGTTTGAACCGACATAATAAGTTTTTAAATATGAATTTTTATTTTAGTGATAAACTAAAAATAAAATTAGAATTAGATATATTTCTTATAAATAAAATGTAAAATAACAGATTCAAAAATAATTCACTAACCTTTGGGACGATAGTGAGTCGAGTCTATTTTTTGAGAATAGTTAGTTCACAAAAATATTTTTTAAATAAAGAGATTTTCATTTAAAGTAGAAGTAATTTTACTAAAATATATGGGTAACTTAAATTTGGTATATTACCTTAATAATTAAGTTACAATAATAAATTGTAACTTAATATAAACATATCTACTATAAATGCTTTAAAAAATTTCAAAATATATTTTTACAGTAAAATATATTTCTTGAGTGATTCATGAACATAAATGACGACATTTCTAAGTTGTATCATCTTATTGTAACTTAATTTTATTAAAGTGGATGTTCCAGTTACTAATATTACTTAAAATTAAATATTTTAGCAAAATATTTACAAAAGTTACAACTAAGTCTGGCATGACACAAATATTTATATTCAAATAATTATTAAAAATAAACAAACTAAATATCACAGCAAAGAAATATTAAGCAAAATCACGCAAATTGCTTTGACGTAGGCGCGATCTACCTTTGTCACAGATATTATAATTCCGAGATCTAAGCTCAAGGGCCAGTAGTAAACCTGTATATTGCTGGTATTTTGCAATAGCATGTTTTAGTCTGAACTCAGCCGTGCCGAAATGATGTACCCTCTCCTGGGTCAGTAATTACAATAGGTTTTTCTGGCAATGGTCTATTTATCATTTTACTTGAAGAATTTGAATTCGTTGATTTATTTGATTTAGTTGTTGACGTAGGACTAGTTATTGCATTAAACTTAGAAACTGGATTGGTATTATTAGAGTTCATTTTTTCACGTACAGCTCGCAAATATGGACCTCGTGGAACTGCTTGTTCAGCAACTATATCAGGCATAACGTTTAATAAATTATTTTTCCCTTTATCAGAATTTGCTATTTCAGCGTAAAGATGAACGGCAAAATCTTTTGGCTCAAAATATTCATGAACTAATGCAGTTTGTCTGTTATAAGGTGATAACGGTGTTAATTTGTCGAGCGATGGGGCCCGAGTTCCTACGCTTATCATTTTCTTTTTATTTTTTCCTATTCGTGGTGTTGTATTTTGAAATGGTAATTCATAAATATTTTCTTCTGTATTTATAAGATTGGGAGTGTTATTATTACAACTTTCTTCTACTTTGATAAGTTCGTATAGATGTTCTATCATTTCACGTGCTTCTACATAATTTTCTGGATCTTCCAACTTATCTTTTAAATTTTCTAATAATTCTTTTGTTAACTCTTCTGGAAGAGTCTGAGTCATTTTATTTTCCATACCAACAACATCGACACCACACGAATTTGGAATTACGGTTTCTTGAATAATATCTTGTATACGTGGCTCATTAAGACGATGTCTTTCAGAATATTCATTTACAGATAACTGTGAGATAGATCCAGCGTTATCGAGGCCATTGTTCATTCCACAAACACATAAACGATCACAAAGAGCTCCACAAGAAGAGTTAGAAGAAATGAAGTTTTTTAAATTTATACAATATCCTCGATGTTTCATCCATTTAATGAAACTTATAAACATTACAATCAATACGCAACCTAACGCAGTTACAATCACTATACCAATAACTTTTTTATTCCTGTCACTTATTCCTTCCTGGCCATCTTTCTTATGTGGGAATCTTGGATTTTTTATTTCTGTAACTGCTCCAGCTTCCTTACTTTTGTACGTTTCACACTGAATACTTGGCTTATCATTGCAAACATTATCAAAAAACTTTTTGAATAACATATTCTGTTCAGGAACATTAAAACAACGAGCAAAAAATTCATTAACGGTGCAATAGCTTTCATTTTCAAATGATTCTCCAGATTCGGCACCCAGTCCTTTAGCGAGCCAAAATGTTATATTACAGTGGCATGGCGAACCAAAATAATTATTTTTATAAATAACATTATTAGAATCTTTTGAATATGCTTGTCCTATAAACCCAAGACTATTAGGGTTGATAGTTTCGATTTCATTTTCTATAAAAGACAATTCATGAATTGATCCACCAGGTGCGACTATAGCGTTGGGAGATAATTCATCAAAAGAGTTTCGTTCCATTTGGAGCTTATTCCAGGAAGATAGTTCAAAACCTCTTTCTTTAAACACATTAAATACACTGTCTACTATTACGACTGCAACGACTGTGGCGTTTATGGCACCTGTTTCTATGTTTTCAAATCTGAAATTAAAAAAAAGGAAAACTAAAATCTAAAAATCATAATAAATCATAAACATAATTGTAAGATAACAAAAAAAGCAAATTATTAAAAACTACAAATATTGTCAAAACTGACCTGGAACGTGAAATATTCAAATTAGCCACAGCAGATTGCAATGAATTCGATGAAAATATATGAACTTTACATCCATAAAAATGTAAATTGTTTATAAGAGATTTCGGCGCAAAAGATTCTCCTTCAATAAGATTAAATGTGCAATTCACAGCCATTACAATGTTGTAAGTATTGGCAGGAAAAGCTCCCCCATGGACTGTTTTAACGTTAACATATTCGAGAGAGATCAGCGCTGCTGACGATCCGAAAGTTTGCTCAGGGAATTCTGTTATTGTAACATTCTTCATACGAATCTGCAAAATGAAATAATAATTAGCACCGAGTGTACCTCCAGTAGTTAGTATATGCAGTGTATCAATCTTATATTATTTATTCGCTTTGCTAAAATAACAACAAATAATATTTTACATATAGATATGTTTTGTCTTTACAAAATTTGTTTCGCCTGCTGCACAATGATTTAAATTAAACCATATTCATACAATGAAGATTATTAATGAAATAATATCTCACCGACATCCCTGGTCCGTGTTCCCCAACATTTGCTGCAGTTGGATCGAGTACGAAAGTACCAACACCAAGTTCCAGGTGTCGAACGTTTTCAATGTGAATAAATAAAAGCCATGAAAATGCTTCGCCTTGCAAGGAGACGTAGTCGCAGTTACGTATTGTCACAGATAGTGGGCCTGGAAATATGAAAATAAACATAGTAAACATTTTTTACTTATCTACAAGAAATTGACAATGTATAATGGCTATCATTTTCTATATTAGATGAGTTTTATAAAATATAATTTATATTATTACTAACATTTATAACAATCTCAGTAATTATAAAATATAGGTATAAATCGCAGTATCAAGGTATGTTTCCGTAAAGGACGGAATTGTTTAAAACAGCACATGTTTTGTTGGCATTAACTGAGCGCACCTCCATTGTCTACGATACATTCAAGCTTTGTGTTACAATCGGCTTGCCTTATGAGTCATTATCCTGTAAAACACGAATGTCGACTCGGGGAAACGGTATATTTTTAGATAGCTGCCCATTTCAACTCTACCAAATGACTACTTTTCTACTTATAAATTGGATATATCTCCAGACATATCACTTTAAATTTTTATGTACAAGAGATAAATATTATATTTATGTTTTCAAAAGACTTGATATTGGTAAAAAATATACATATTTATAAAATTTTCATCAAACACTTTTTTAAACAATTGGCAATAAAAAAATAAATAATAAAACGTTACTAGAACATTTATGTATTGCCTAGCATATATATTTAGTACCGTGCATATTGTTGGTACAGTATTAAAAAAATATTACTGTATGAGTCTGATCTGAGTTTCTCGAATACTTTTGGCGTACAAATGGCACAGATGCAGAAATAGTTCGTACTTAGTCATCGAATTTACTTATTTTACATTTAGTTACTTGGGTTAATATCGGTTGCAAAAACAACTTTCGATGGAGTGGTATACATTATTTATTTATAAGTAACATACTTATTAGAACTTATTATTTATCAACAGTGAAGCAACTAATGGTCTTAAAATATTTACACTACGTATACTTACAATACGTATATAAGAAGTTAATTTTACTATATCTAAATATGTATAATAAATGATCTGCAAATCCGTCGGCTTTTCGTTTAGTTATAATAAAAATAATAAATATTTTTCACTAAAACAAATACATATTTTTAGCAGCAATTAGTTAAAAAAATTCAAAATATTTATTTTTCTTTCTTTCTTATTTTTTATTATTTAAATAAAAAGATTTTGAACAATATTTCTAAATATGACATTCAAACAAAACAAATTATATTATTGTCGCAAGTTTCGATTTTTTTTCTTTGAAAAAATACAGATACTTACTTTATCATATTGTTTTATTTTTACTACTACTAATATTGTAATTATAATTAAAACTTTTATTTGAATAACTGTTATTCTTAGTCTTATTATTCTTTATTTATAGGTATATATTTTTTTTTGTAATGGACCGACTCCAAAACCTTGTTACCTCATTTGATTATTCTTTCTTCTTTTCCTTCCGTAATTTTTTTCGTAATATCATATAAGTTCTTATTCAAATCAATTAATTATTAATTTCTTTAAGCCGTGTACATAAGCTAGTCGTAGGAGTAAATTAAAAAAAAAATACTGTTTTAATAAAAACTTAAACTAATGAAAATTAAATTTTTCTTCGTAACTCTTTTCCATTTGGTAAATAGATTGTCTCTTACTTTTATATCGGTAAAAGTATGAAGCTTAAAAATTGGCTTATTGACCGCAGTTTGTTTGTTGTAAAAAGTACACGTAAAAACTAATGATTTTTTATTATACAGTACATATACTACATATATGTAGTTTGTAATAGCACTTGGAATCTTTATGCTTTTAATTAAAAGTTAAGGGTGAAAATATACAGTACTACCAGTGTAATATAAAATACAAAAGCTTAACATTTTTCAAGACATAAACCTATTAGAAATAAACACTACTATAGCAGTCAACTGATTCTTATATTGATGATTTAGAGGAAATAATAATTTATTTCAATGCACTTTATTTTACCGTTTTTGTATACGACCTTTTATAGTGCGTCACTGCACAGCTTCGAACCATATGTGATAGTACACCATGTACCATATCGACGCTCTTATGTCGCAACAATGTAAAAAGTAACCAATTTGCCACCAAAATGTTAAGCCGTTGTTTTAATTTTCGGTATAATCACTGACACTTAGTAAAATACTAACTCATTTGAATATATTTGATATTAACTTATATTTTATATTGATTTTAGTAAACAGCAGACTTTTGTTTGAATAGTATCCGTATACTCCTTTATATCTTCTATGGGGAAATATAAGTTTATTTTGGATTGTAATTTTAAAATTATATGCACTTTTACGTTTATTATTTGGCTTATTATATCAGTCTTTTAATAAGGTAATTGAGGTCGTCTTGTCCGTGTGTATAGTATGAAATCTTGCGTGCTACATTTCAAACTGCCCCGACTGGTCTGTCAAGTCGATAAAGAAAAATCTCTCTTGAACCAATGATGTTACATCTCACATTTAATATTATATCAAAAAGGTTTTAAATAAATGTAAAAAAACGTGTGCAATAGTAACCTTATCAAACAGTTCTGAGAAGGAACTAAATTTTTTCTTAGCTTATACTTAAGAAAAGTAATATTTTAATTTTATTTTGAAGAAGTTTTAACTACTTTATTTTCTGTGAAAGTAAAGGTAGTTATTTTTTATGATATTATATGGCGCCATTTGAACTATTCGTAAGCTACAATTTATTATTTGAGTTTTATTTTGCCTGGTTTATAAAATTTTCCTTAATTGTTATAATAATGTCGTGTGTATCATTTATTTTTTTAAATCCTTCATCAATCATCATAAATAAAATAATAATGCTAAATTAAATTTAAACATAAAAAGGTAGGAATATTTGATATAAATCACACTTCGGCTCTTATTAAATATTAAACATTTGAAATTTACTAGCTGTTTAGTCGTAATGATCATGCATACATAAATAGATAATAATAATAATTTAGAATAAAGAGGTCTTTTGTGGCTATGTATATATATATGTACATGAATAGATTTCACTAATCGACAAAACATTAGAAGACTTGATCTCAAGTAAACTCATAGATAATGCAAAATATTATCATGTCATTTAATTTTTAAAGATACTTCTTACAAGTGCATTCAATAGAAGTTACCCGTAGTCGAATCGTATATTTAAAAAAAAATATTTTCTTTCTCTAAACACTTTACATTTTGTACAACTATTTTAAATATTTAGCTATGGTCATAATATTTCATAAATGGTTTTTTAATTTAGTATTTCGCAACAGCTTGTGTTATCTATAAAAAATCAAACATAAATCGCTGCCAGGCTTGCTTGCAAAGGTCAATAGGAAATAAATTAAACATTATATAAAGTTGACATTCTAATTATATTAGTGTTTTATAATTTAGTACAGTCCACTAGGCCTAAACTGAGCTTTCCATTGGTAGGAATGTTCACTGATCATATATAGTGTGGAAGTGGACCCGGCTTATACCTACTGCTTTTTGACAAGTGTACTGCACTTCATTATTCATTATTAACACAATAGACACATGAGACGATTATGAAAATTTATGAAGATAATATGTTCGGTGTAGAAGAATTGATATATTTTTTATTCATATCTAAAAATAAACTTTATTTCAAAAAATATATTTTCTCTGGTATCACTTTCAATTATCACAAACAAATGCCAAGCTCGGCTTAGTCCTATTAGGCTTATTAAAGAAATGCAATCTTTCGCGAAGCGTCTTTGAACATGCATGTATATGAAGCTCTTGTAATATTTACAATGTATGTAATAGCAAATATTTTCTGTATCATTAAATATAATATTCCTTGAAATTTATGTTAACGTAAATTTCCAATATATTATTTTCATTATAACATACCTTTGATATCGTTGAATGCCTTTTCTTCAATTCTCAGCACATCGCAATTGTCAATTTCAAGGAAAAGATTAATTATATTCAGACTGACTGCTGCTGAGGTCCTGATGTAGATAAGTGTATTGTTTACGAAGTGGAGATATCGAGCATCATTCAATCGAGAAAGCGAGTTTGCTTCTATCATTAGTGATTCCGCTCCGGTAATAGTTAAATCGTCCGTAGTTTCTGGTAGGTCCCCTTCTAGAACACTCAGGTTCTGTAAAGAGTAATACAATATATATTAAGAAGTATAATAATAGAATCAAAAATGCATTGGTAGCCACCAATGCAAACCGTAGAACGGGGTGAGAGGGATGTGGGTTTGAGTTGATATACAGGAGATGGAAAAGTATGACGCTTTTAATGACGTGTATCTCAATATGCCATAACTTACTTTTTACCTAAAGGTTTTTTTCAGCTTGACGCTGTATCCCGCACATAGCAGGGTAGGCAGAGGGAACCTGGGAACCTAGTGTTCCGCTCTCTATTAAGATTCTTCCATGAGGCATTACATGTTGAGTGGCGAAATTTAACGCCGCGCTCTTGTTTTGTTACCAGAGCGAGGAACTGAAAATATTAAATATTTCATTTTGCCGAGTGGGAATCGAACCCACAACCCAATGTAATTTTTTTTTTATATTTTAGAAAGCTCCTTTTAGCTAACCTCACCCCAATCTTGGATTTAAAATAAAAATAAATAAATCAGCTTCACGCTGTATCCCGCACACAGCAGGGTAGGCAGAGGGAACCTTGTGTTAAGACACTCCGTTCCCCACTTTCTGCCAAATTCTGGAGGCATTGCGTGTTGAGGGGCAGAACTCAACGCCGCGCTTAACCTCGATACCAGAGCGAAAAAATGGAAATATAAATTTAAGTAAATATTCAATCTCCTCGAGTGGGCATCGAACCCACAACCAGTTGGTTTTACAGCCACACCTCGTGCCGCTGCGCTGCGACTGGCTTCTCGACGATCTTGGATTTAATGTATATATATTTATTTTAACACATCTGTTATATCACATGTACAGAGCACTATGATGATAAGTCATTCTGCTCTAAACTTTCCACCCATTTAACAAGGCGTTACAACGCCACTGCACTTTGTCTAACCGGACCTAAATAATATAAACATTGACATATAAAATGTCATATATAAGTTTAGACCAGATTAAATATAATGGAATTTAACACACAATCATCTCACGTATAATCAGACGATTTCAATCTTTCAACACTTCTAGTATCAAATAAGAGGTCTTTAACAACTTAAAATACTGTATACATATTGTAAAACGGTAATACAACAATTTAAAGAGTATTTGACCTTCTTTGTTATATATTTTTTTACTTTTTCCTATTGTTTATTCTGACTTCAAAAGCGGTGCTTGTTACCGCGATGACACAGTCGATAGGACAAAAGGCACATATTTTCACTTTGAATTGTGTGTTATCTATATATTTTGTTACTACAGATAAATGCTGGCTTCTTTTCTCTAGTTTGTTTGATATTTGTTATCGAGTCGCTTCACATTCATGAACGCTGCCACAGATAGCATCCTCGATATGAGTCATTAATGTTACGATGCCACTTCTTATAAATACCATTGTACTATTATTATGCACGATTATTATTGCTTATTACCTATTTGTGTCCTATTTTAATAAAACGTTAAAATTGATATATTGAAGAGACAATGGCAAACTTGAAACAAATGTACCTATTATAATATATCTCTTAATTTCTTTTATAAAACTGCTAATATCTAAATTTATGAAATAATTTTAATAAAATATTTTTATGATACTTTATAAATTAAAGAAATAGGTATAAAATAATTGTCCTGCTCCCTTTTAAAAATTTACACTTGTCTAAAAATCGATAAATATTATATGTTAATTGTTTGAAATATCTGTAGATCCATAGCTTTCAAATGAGTTATCACAATTTAAAATATGTAGACAAACTACGCCGAAATGCGATGACAAACGGAAAGGTAAGAGAGTTTTGAAAATTTGTAACATATGTATGAAAAATAAAAGTTGTGTGAAATATGCGAGTAAAAAATCACATGATGTGAAAAACATACTTCGCGGTCCAAAAGAAAACAAATACAGTGATTCCAGTAACCAGAGACCTACTAGGTTACAAGGTTAACAAGCTACAGGTTTTAAATGTAGATTTTCACTTAACTTGTAGATGAGATAACAACATCATTGGCTAAACTGTACAAAAAAAATTACGTAAAGAGTTGTTTGACTCGTGTAAAATATTACCCCTATACCTACCCTCAAAGTCGAGGTTCTATATGTAGTACTAACATGGTAGTTACTCAGCACATCGTTATGTGCCTATACAATAATGGCACACCAATTGATAGACCAGGTAGAAAAAGGTAAAAATATTAGAAATAATATAGTAAATTTCTAGTTTAAAGTTTTGTTCACTTATTGTTTCCCAGTAAGCTTTCATTTTATGATAAGATTAATTTTCTTTTAATCCTTATTAATGATATAGCTTTTATAAATTGGCAGAACATTATATATCAGAATATAGCTAGAAATATATTAGTCTTGTATAATTCAAGCAGTGATATTATGTATATTTTGAAATCAGTTAATAAATGCTATCCATTTTGATCCTAGATTGCTATTACACATTTCAATTTAATAATTCTAGTACGTAAGGTATTTATACAAAAAACCTTGATCTATAAAAGGTTGGTAAAGTCGTTTAGGTTACGGAAGAATCGGCGAATACAATGCCCGGAGATTTTTGCTTGACATAGGACATAATCTATTAGAACAATACTTGGGCGTGACATCTATTGGTTACCAAATAACTTTTGAAAAAAATATCTAACAAATTTACAGCCTTAAAAATTTAGGCTTTACTTAAAGGAAAAAGACGTTTTTAAAAACAAGCTTTTTTTTGAGCGTGCTAAAAAGGTATAAAAAATACCCTTAAATCCTTTACTATCAGCTTATAACATCATTTCATAATTTATATGATTTAAAAGCTTGTGCCAAAATAAATGATATTATTATAAATTATGTAATGACATTATAAGTTGATAGGGAAAATATTAAAGGAAATGTTTAATTTATACTTCTTAGTTTTCGTTTTATATTAATATCATTTACAGATAGTCTGTCTGCTAGATTTAAAAATCAGATATTAAGACTTTCAAAATAAATTATAAACTATATGTTGCCGACTAATACCTATAGAAATTAAAATTCCTCTAATTATTTTATGTGAAAGCTGAACAACATAGAGACTAAAATTACAAAAATAATGATATTAGCTTTTTTTTCTTATAAAAAGATAATAAGTATTTTTTTAGTTTATGTTTAATAGATATTAACTGTAGCTTCGTCCATATAATCTAATGGAAATACTTTATCTAAGAAATCACGAAAGCTCTCCCGTTTTTGCAATATTATTCATTGTTACTCTCTTCTTCTATTGGTCGTATCATGATATATTGTAGCTTATAGACTTCTTCAATAAATGGACTGTAATGCATCTCATATTTTCTCTACTGCTTTGTAATATTCGAATAGGTATTATTACATTTATGATTCACGTCGAAACATGGTCTACCATTGTTTCCGATACGATGTATAATTTTTTGTTGGTACGAACTGGTGGTGTAACTTTCTAAAATTTCGCAAGTTTAATATTTTTAAAGTTTAAAATCTTACACAATATTCGGTATTTCATTACGACCATCCATCATTTACCCTGAAGCAAATTAGCAGCAATATTTACTTGGATGCAAAGCTTCTCGAAGCACAAGAACTGTCTCTGTTCTAATGCAAATATTTAGGAATATTAGATATTATCACACTTGTCATACGTAGTCTTGAGTGAACTTAATTATTTTTGAGGTAAAGTACGGTATATTTTAAAAACTAAAGGTTCGAATAGCATTTTTTGGGTGTCAAGCGAAAGATGACATGTTGTAGATGTTTTTAAACTAAAATTACCAAAATTTGTTGGGCATAAAACTTTGAGAAAACATCAATTGTAAATTAGAGCTCAATAAACAAAAACTACAACTTCATCAATAGTCGATCGAAAAACACGCAAAATATTTAATTGCGCAAATATGATATAATTTTTTAAATTACTAATATCTCGAAAACGGTAAAATTTCATTGCATACTATATGGGGTAAAAATAGTTGGAAACTACCTCCTCTATCATCTGTATCAGCTTGTACATCTATCTACTAATCACCTGTATGAGAGAAAGTCACTAGTGAGTGTTAGCTGTTAAATTGTAAATAATTATTATATATTAGAGAGGGACTACTTATAAATTTGTAAAAGCAATTTTTTCATAACTCAAACTAAAATGGCAAATTTCAACCTTGCTTCACTTCACCTGAAAGATAACTTCTAAATAGATAAATAGAATTTTTGTTACATATCTTCAAGAATAGCTTTTATTAACAGAAAACATAAGCCGTATGGCTTTTTGAAAGTATTTGTTTGCTCTATTTATTAAAAATCTTAACTTTAGAGATATTTCGTTACTTGACATGTATAAATTATCGTTTTATTACCGTAATAAATTATGCCAAATACTTGGAAAAACGTTACAACTAGTAATAATTCTGATCACATATACATATATATGTGACAAATCTTAACTTTTTATTTTCTTTCAACCAATTAAACCTTCCCAGTGTGCCCAGTAATATTTAATTGAGTCTCGACTGGTGGTAATTTGTCTATTTTGTAAAAAATAAATGTGATTCGCTTGTGTTTATCCATTATAAATCTATTTCAATAGACTTGTTTTTTTTTCTATTTTTTTATATGCTTTCGGTTTCTTATATCTTATGATTATTTATATTAGAAGAATAGAATAGGGAATTATAATCAGCTATATGATTAAGATTTAAAACTTTAGCTATTATAATTTGCCCACGAAGGTGTATTGTATTTTGTAACGCTTAAAACTTAGCGATGTTAGTAAATTATAATATAGTATTTGGAGACTAGCCAGTCTCTGGCGCAGGAAGTGATCTCTCGTTACGGTTTTTTTATGGTATGTTCGTTGCTCCCGCGGGCGCAGGCGCGATCCAACGTTGGCCGGTGCGAGAGAACGGGTGTTCCATTTTATAGTGATTTTTATTCATCAATTTTATATATTATGTGGATATAACGAAACGTATAGACCAGTTTATTTATAAATTCAATTATAGAAGCGTTTAAAATCGTTTATGTACTTTATGTAAATAAGTACATATGCATTGTAATGTGTGTTTATATGCAGATAATACAATAGTACCGCTGAGACAAATATACTTGCACACAGTTATCACACGTAGAGAAGTAGACTGATGTAGTCATATTAGTAGTGTATTTGAGCTGTTACTTGTTTAATTAGTATATACTCATCTCCTTTATATGATATTTATTGCATATTTATTGTAGAGAAAAAAATTATATAATTTAATGAATAATCAGTACATTAAAAAACAAGCTCTTTTTAAGCTCTTAACAATTTCATTTCATTTATCATTTTATTTAGTAATATTAGATTGTTCTATTTCTAGAATATTTTTATACTAGGCGTTGAAGATTTTGTATCTTTATAAATGTTTCATTAAAACCATGCACATCATATAAGAGTTAAATTCAGTCCTAGTTTTAATCTATTAGTGTAGTAAACACTCAATAAATTATTGTTTTATTCCTTAATGCAATATACAGGTTTTAATTATTATATTGTAAGAAAAAGCTCGTTTGAGTTGTATCAAACGGAAACGGTCGTTGACATATATTTATAGACTGTCTTAGCATATGTATCGAATTGTAGTATACCTTGGGAATCGTCAACATTTAATGAATGGAAAATATCGTTTTGAATTACACTGTTAATCTAAAAGTCTATTTTACTAGTTTCATAGAGTAAATAAAATAAATTTACACATACAAAGCTCACAAAAAGAAAATTACGTGATAAGTCGATCCTATGATACCGACATAAATGCATATTATGTAGGTAAGGTATTTAAACAAATAATAGCTAAATTTGCAAGTGCGTGTGCGCTACAAATAACCTGTGTTCTATACGAGTTGTTCGGCTAAAAGAGTCGTGTTGTCCCATTCTAAAGAGCAGAGCGAGCGGGACAACATCACGCCGGACGAATGGAGTAGAATATTTGAGGCAAATAGTCCGCTCGTATCGGTGAATGTAATACAACCACACGAAAACCAGGCTCTGTTTATGCAGTCAAAATATGCCTAAATTTACTTTGTTTAAGTTATAATCTACGCACTATAACTATAACATATATATTGACTTCTTGTGTTCCATAAATTATATTAAATGTACTATATGTAAATTTGTTATTATTTTCAATTTAACTTAGGACTTGTTGACAAAATCAATTTATATTTGCACGTTTATTATTATGGTCGTTAGGAGTGGTAATGAGATCGTTAGAGCATGATGATGATGAGTAATAAGTTCCTTTCAACTTGTGTATACATCATTGTGTACTATTTTTAATTTAATATGATTCTACATTAAGTCATTGCTTTACGTTCAACATAAGCCCGGGCTTTTATGAATTTATGAGGGTTATAAAAAAAAAACAAAAAAAAATTCGGTTGTACTGTTGTCAAAAATATTATAGCTTTAAGTCATAATCACGTAGGGTACAGCAGCTGCTCAATAGAACTTAGCGATGTATGTACGTGTGCAACAGAGACGTGGTATGTTTATACGCACTGTAAGTGTGTGCGTGTGTTCGATGCCACTTGTTGCTCGGGAGTCGGTGTCGGGTTCGTGAACTGTCTCTTTTACAAGAGGAAATTATAGCCTGTTTATAAGGTCCTTCACAGTGCTCACACATATTAAGAAATCAACGTCAGGTATCTTTGTTTTGTTTGTTGTTGGGCGTCGTCTCTTATTGTAATTTATAAAAATAGAATAATATTGAGTAATATTATCATGATTCTCTGATAATCTTGTGGTTATCTTGGAATTAAAAACAACACTTACTGTAAGTGACAAAATATTTCTAAATATATAACATTTTATTTATATGTTTTATAATAATAAATATTATACAATACAAGTTATGTTTAGTATTTATGAGTAAATAACCTTATGGAAAGGTCGCCGATATGCAATCACCACACGCTGTGATAACTATATTAACTAATATTTTAATATTGTTACCTGATGGTGAGGGACAGTGCAGTTAACATCCATTCGGGACGGGTGTTTCGCTGGAACGCACTCGCAATAATTCAATTGGCAAACTCCATTGCTGTGTTCGGTGTTCACAAAGGCAATTAGAGACAGAAGCGAGAGCACCGCGGGGAGGCGCGACATGTTGCCGCGCTGCAGCGCGACTAACCGCGCGCTACGACCGGCATGCACAGACTGGCCGGGTGCGGGCACACGCACGGGGTACAGCGCCGGGCCGCCGAGCGTCCACTACCGCTACTGTCTTTGTAAATTCTGTTTTTATCGATAGTGATGCTATTTATTAAACCAGCTCTTAATTATCGATATCGATGATGTGGTTCAATTAGTTTCGTTATTCATATTTCATCATATATTCTAATTGTTGTAGACACGCGTAATACTGATTTGGTCATTATGTGGTATGGGAAATTTAAGATAATTATAATTAGATGCTATTTATCGTAAAGTTTAAATTCTACAGGCTACTAATATGATTATAGTTATAACTAATAATCACATACATCGTTTCTATGTGTTAAACTATTACTGGTTAAATTCTATGCAGGGCGTATGTCATTGTTTGATTGATTTAGCGTATCGCCAATCACCACTTATGTACCTAGGTGAAGGAGCAAAATATTGCTTGGATATGGCCGTTTACCCATAATTTACAGAATCTCCTAATACATACATGTATTTTTTATTTATTTCTATTATTATCTAGTATGACATGGAACTTATTATACCTAAATCATTTTAATTGTATTTTTTTAAAAGCTGTGGCGTTGACTAACTAAACGTTTAGAAAAAATACTAAAGTTCAAATAAAATAAAGTAACATGAAATTAATGTACACAAACAGAAATAAATTTGTTATAGATAAGTAATGAGTTATTCACGCATTGCTTAACAAAATGCTATTGATCGAAAACCATCTATCGGTCCTTTTATAAAGTAAAACTAAACTAAACTAGCTTCACGCTTTATCCCTAGCGGGGTAGTTAGAGAGAACGGAGCGCCAAATGATACGGTCTACATACCTCTTTCGCCTCGTCCACTGTCATCAGACCTCTTCATACATGCCCTCCGGGGGGTCCTCATGCTTTTTACGTGATCTTCCTCCAGTATCTTTAATACTGTGTTTTCGAAGGTCAACCGAGGTCTCCTCCTACCTCTCTTACCGCTCACTTTTCCATGATAAATCTTCTTTGCCATTCTTTCATCACTCATTCGTTCGACGTGCCCAAACCAGCTGAGCACGTTCTTCTTCATTCTCACCGTGACATCCTCGCTAGCACCTGCCATTCTGTGTACCTCTTCATTGCGGATTCGATCAGCTAAGCTGACTCCGCATATCCTACGAAGAGATCGCATCTCCACAGCATTCATCTTTCTTTCATTCTTCTATGAACTTTAAAATTTGTTGATAATGATGATGATGATGATAAAAATTAAAAAAAAACCAGTTAAGTGCGGGCTGGACTCGCTCATCGAGGGTTCTGTATCAAATTGACAATTGTAGGTCAACAGGAAGAACAACTTAATAAAGTTGACAAACTGTATTCTGCTGGCATATGCATTTATTTTATATGAAATAAATTATAATTGTAATACTTTTTATCTGTAAAAGAATGTTTTCTTCATTTGTACTGTAAGTTCTCACTTCTTGCCTAATTTCATAATTGTAGATCTATGAAATACCTTATAGGTTGCAAATTAAAGTTTATAAGCTTAAGTTAGTCGTCGTATGAAAAGAATTGCAAATATAAGTTTGTAATGACTTTATTCTATGAAGTACCAATTTTTTTTCCTTTATTTGTATTGTAAGTTCTCATTTCGTGTTTGATTTCACAACCGTAGGTTTACGGGATGTGCCCTATAAGTTTTCATAACGCGGCGAATTTCACACACAATACAGCAAAACGATGTCTGTATCTTTTGATTACGTTGACTAAGAAGCTTGGTTTTTGTCCGCCAAGTGAAAGTAAACCTAAATATTAACCTGAAATTGAACGTATAGCTTAGCGGTCAGAGTGCTTGCACGGTTTCCAAGAGGCGCGGGTTCAAACCCCGCTACGTTCAATTTTTTATACGTTTTCTAGATAGTATTTTTCTTTACTTAGTGTGGAATAACACTTTAAAATTGTTAAATTTATTTAATACTATTTTCTGCTTCATTCTTCCACGCGAATCCGAGATAAATTGTTTTGACAGACGGACAACAAAACAAAACTTATGAATTCCCTACTGTTTTTTTCCTTTTGAGGTACGGAACCCTAAAAAATATTAAATAACCCCTAACGTAAACAGAATGGCGCTTTAAATTATGCATTTATGCAATTATGCATTGGTAGTTTAGTGTAAAATTATGATTTAAGTCCACTTTGGTGGAACATGCCTTTTTTATACATGTACTCGTATATACTGTGTCAAAAAGATGTATGAAAAAATATTAATGTGGTTGGTTCTCTGCAAAAGAACTAGTGTATATTCAATTAATCAACCTAACACTATATAAAAGTATATGGAAAATAAAAAGTATTTAATATAAATTATTATGTTTTATAAATATTTAAATAAGACAAAATTAATTCGAATAAAAAAATGTTGTCTTATAAAGCAAAAACTATATTTTTTATAGGTCAATATCTACCGAGAGGCAATTTTTGTCGGATTTTGTAGCTGGGGCGGAGAGCACAGCAGGTGGTCGACTAGCACGTTGGCTGGCTCCAGGACCCCGTGTTGAGCCTTCGAGGTGTGAGCTCAAGCCACCGCTCGTACCCGCACGACCCGCTGCAAGGCTTAACTTGCCAATAATTGTCAGAGATCAGTATGGGGACATAGTCTGCTCTCCAGCCATTAAAATAGAGGTAGCATTATTTATTTGATTTCGATAACCTAACAAAACAAGTAGAATCCATTTTATTTATATTATTTATGTTGTTTAATTTCTTAATAAATAGTAGAAGTAGCGCCTAATTTTGTGTTACTATTTTATTACAATCATCATCTTCTAAGTCACGACCTTTTACCGGATGCAACTCGCACACAAATGTCTACTATACCGGTGAAGTAGAATTGAGATAATTAAGGCTAAAGCAACTGGTTGTAACTGACTCAACGACGCGCTCGCTAGTCTACGACGTTTTAAATTGTTTGAATTACATTAGTTTTCATGTTGGCTGTCGTGTGTTTTTTCCATAAATTTAAAAATATTAGTATCTGTGTATACTGCTTTATAGTTTGGAGCTACTGACGATATTAAAATTACAATAATATGATAATAATTATTACTTAAAAAATATTTATTATGGTACATTGTACAGGTGGTTGTTCAACGTATTGAAGACAGCATTTTACGAGCAGGTCACTCATTGGCACCCGAACGTCGCGGCAGCCTATCAGACGTTCCATACCAACCAACTGTCCGAGATACCATGTGGTTTCACGCAATAACGATGATGAAGGTCTCGATATTTTTCTATAATATTTTGCAGCTTGAGGCCAATCGTGGCGCAGTGATACAAGCGTGTGTCTGTAAGTGCGGCAGATTCTTTTGATATCAAGGCAAAATCGCTGCGCTGAGCTCCGCCACTCAACATACAACGCCTCCAGAATTCTTTACTTAACTTCTTTTTTTTTCGCCTGAATACTAGACTTCGCTAGTTGAGTGATGGAACCCAACGCCGCACTCTGATGTGCCAGAGCCTGAAAATAAAAATAATTATATCCCCCAAAGGAGGATCGAACCATCGCATTTACAGTTGGTACTCAGTACGTTATTTTACAGCGCTATGAATACAATGCGCTGTTTTACAGCGCTGTATCCCGCACACAGCAGGGTAGGCAGAGGGAACCTAGTGTTAAGACACTCTGTTACCCACTTCCTGCCGAAGAAATGGAAATATAAATTTAAGTAAATATTACATCTCCTCGAGTGGGGATCGAACCCACAACCAGTCGGCTTTATAGTCACACCTCTTAAATTGTTAAAATGTATATATATATATATATATATATATATATATATATATATATATATATAATTTTTTTTTTCTTTCTATAGCCGTATCAAAATTATTCATTTGAAGAGTTACGGTTTGCGAGTGGTGCATGGGGTGGCGCTGGCGCCATGCTGGAAGGCCTTGGAGGCGGCGGCCGCATACCTGCCGAGCGGCTGATCGTTGATGGACAGCGAGATGGATCCTATATGGCTGTATGGGTGCCAAGGTCTCCCGGGACTTACGTGTTTAGATGCACTATGGATGATTATCCTACGGCACAGGTAGTGGTTTACGTTTCGTATTACATTTAATATTACTGAAAGCTTTACGGCATTAATGATGTCGTTCGAATATCAATAACACGAACATTTTAAAAATTACCATTTTACGTAAGGTTAAAAATAGCATGAAAAATTGGCTATAACTTTTTGAGTTGCAAAGTATGTTATATTTTTGTACTTTAGTCCTGTTTAATTTGCCATAGGATTTAAAGATAGATGTTGCTGAAAGTGCAAACGATGAGTTTGCGGCAGAGCGATGGTTGGGTTCCGTGTCTGCGTACCGTCTGAGACGCTTTGCGGGCGAGGACAGTGCGGGGCTGCGGGTGCGAGCCAGCCCCAGCCTCCAGTCTGAGGAACTGGGCCGCATACCACCGGGAGCATATATTGCCGTCTTAGAAGAGGTATTGTTCATGTGACTTAATATTGCTATCATTTATTATATATGATTGTATACCTATACCGTTACAATTTATAATGTCATATTCTGTTATTACCTAATATGTGTACAGATACTTTTTTAATTTTCCTTTTTTAATTCTTTTATATAAACGCTATCTAATATACATTTTTTTACATTTAAATTACATATATAAGTATTATATATGATATATCCTTATATAATGAACAGTTGGGGAACAAAGATGGCACTTGGGTTCGACTTAGTCAAGAATCAGCGCAGACTTATGCTGAAAGTAGCGCAGGCGTTGCTTGGTGTTTACAGTACCACGGACATCTTGATCGGAGCCTATTGCGATCTGTCGACGACGAAGACCCTCGAGTACGATTATGATTATTCTCTTAAAAATATATATTTTGTGGTTTGTAGATCATATAGTGTAAGGACCTAGCGGGACAACCATATGAAAACTATATTAAATCGTTTTTAACGTGATTATATTACTTTTCACCTAAAATAGGAATAAATCATTTTTTTCTTTCTTACCTTTACATTACAAGAGTTGTGGGAATTGTAGCTCTTGCAACTCCTAACGTATAAGTTTATTTTCTCGGTATCTATTAAAGATATCCTTAGGAAATTTAAAATAAACGTCACTATCCATAAACTCATTAAAATGTATATTTTTCCAGAATTGTTCAGATATTGTAAATAAGTCTATTTTTGAGGGCACTTTTAAATAACATCTTGAAATTGACTACTGCCAAAGAAAATATAATCTCTTAATTGACACATCATATGTTAAAAATTACAAAACGATCGAAGTCATGTAACACATCTCAAAATAAAACTATGGGTACGTGCATACGTACAATAAAATTTTATAAAGGTATACAGTGGTATCATACATACAACCGTATATATTAAGCAACATTTCAACCTTTTGCGTATGGTGTATAGCACAGCAGTGTGAAAAATAAGGCGAATAATATTTTAAACAATTGCATTGGTATTTAAAATGACAATTCTGAAGGGGCATCAATATCAGCAAAATATGATGCAAAAATTTATTTTATAGGAGAGAAAATAAACTTTTACCTTAGGGATTGTAATCTTTATAACTAACTTCCTTTCTATAAGACTTAAGGACAACAATGCAAAACAATATAATTTTGGCAAATATTATTCATTAAAAGAATTAAGTTTTCATATGCTTATCCTGTTAGATTATTTATTCAAGCTTGCTTTTTAATATTTTTAGGAATACGCTGCGAATTGGGCCGCTTTCAATGAAGCTCAAATGGAACAACCTCAATGGTCAGAAGATGAAGCTGACGCCGCCAGCAATGGTAATTATGCATATATTAGATCTTATGGATATTAATATCAATATTAAACCAAAGTGTGAAATCAAACCTTGTGTATTGCGATATTTTTTTATCTTACTCATGGGCGTCAGAATAGGGAGGGCCGGGTGGTCCGTGCCCACCCAGGAAATTTTACTTAAAAAGTTGCCCCGAAAAATAAAAAAAGACAACATTTACACCAACATATTTGTTCAAAACTAAAATCCAGCCCCCCTCCCCCACAAATATGGTTAGATATGCTAATGAGCATACTATAAATATACTTGAGGTCGTCTTGGCGCATGGGCACGAGGGTGTGACTGTATCGCGATATTAATATTTTCCTTTTTTTTGCTGTCGCACTAAGGCCAAACTTGAGACTTAAAACCCAGACTTGAGATCCACCACTCAACACGCAATGTCTCGAAAAATACGGCGGAAAGTAGGACGGACGGAGTGTCTTAACTAGGTTTCCTCTATCTACCCTGCTGTGTGCGGGATACGTATCGAAGCTGATCTACACAGTTTTATTAATACTGACGTATTATTACAGATTTAAGTTCTGAAGACAGACGTTTTCCGTTTTCCATACAATGTGATTTAACCAGTGAGGTAAGATTTATTTTGTTACAAAGTTATACTTATTTCATCTTTATAAATCATTAGTATACTGCGGGATACACAGGAAAAAATATTTAATAATAATAATAATTTAATAAGTAACATATTCCTATGTACGAGTTTGTTTGTTTTTGAAACAAAAACAAATTAATATTTCAGTTTAATAAATAATACTTATTTTAGAGTGATAGCGCAAGTACCAGTCCATACATGTTTGGAGAACCCAGTAAACGAGGGAGAATCCAGCGAAATGAATCCACTTCTATGCCTACACCAAGGTAGGCATAAAAGAAATTTAGCAACATTTATAGAGTATTTTAAACTAGTACTTCATGTTTTACACTTTATTAACAAAGCATTATTTTCATTATCTATAGAATTTTATTTTATGATTGGTTATTTTAGTTTACTGCGTTATTTCCAGATATTTTTTTTATTTCTTGTATTTTGCAAATCAAATGCAATCTGCATTAGATTTAGTTTTAAAACATTTTTAATATGTTCGACAGACGTATGCCGCGTCGTAACAACGGGAACAGTGGGGAATGGTGGCCAGCCAAGCATCGCTCCAGTGACAATGTGCGCGACGACTCTTTGCGAGAGGTAGACTTTTATATAAATGCTCCTCGTCTAATGCGTGTCGCTTTTGGCCGTTGATAACTGTCCCTCACAACCTTTTAATTTCAACCTTCTTTTTTTATTTATAATTGTACTAATGCTTGAGATGTAAGTCGAAAAAAAAAGAAGATTGTTATTTTGTCGTACGCAACACTTTGCCCTATAGACGGAAATCTTGGGGACCCAAGAAACAGAGCCGATCCGTGTGGCGCAGACGGGGACGCAAACTTCGCCGGAGAGCACCCTCGACGACATCGCCAACACTCACTTCGATGTCGCCAAGGTCCGTATCAGGTGGAACTGCTCGTTCGACCGCAGCTTTTTATGTAGATGTTCGCTTTCTAACTCTGTGCGTGTAACATGTGATTGAAAATTTCTTGTACTTTTCCATATGGTTTGATATTTATTTAGTATGTTTAAAATGTTTTCGATTTCTAGGAGGAGAATCGTAGTCCGAAGCGGTTGTCTCGTGAGCGGTTGGTGCGACCGTCGCCGCCGCCGCTGCCGGCGCGCACGTCGCTGCCTCGCAAGTACGCACTCAGTCCGGCGCAAGCAGAATGCTTACGATCTGTTTTTGCCGCACTATTATGGCACGAAGGTGAGTCGTTTTTTTTAAGTTAAGGGGCAGAACTCAACTGAAAATATAAATTTTAATAAATATTTTATTTAATCGTTTACAGTCACATTTTGTGCCCCTGCGCCGCGACTGGCCTAAATCCTTAATTGCTATAAAATACAGAAGACGTAATACATAATATGTTATGAACCTTTAATTATGACACAAGATCTAACTCAGCTAATGATACTTGAGGCTGGAATCTCATTCATCGCTGATTTTAAACTACGTGCATGCAAAAAGCGAAGCATAAAACTCTTGCAACTTTTTTTCAAACTTAAATTTCTAATTATTATTGAATCCAAATGATTTTAGAAGTTTTAAATATTTAAACTTTCTTCTTTTTGTTGATGTGGTATTAGCATAAACCTATTATCTCGTACAAATCGAATTAAAACAAAGATAGATTACATCCGTGTTACAATATCTCAGGCATAGTGCACGACGCTATCGCTTGTGCGACATTCCTCAAATTCCATCCGCAACTGCCGAAGGCGGGCGCGCGCGTGGTGACGCGGCCGCCGCACGACGCACCACTGCCCCGCCCCCAGAGACACTCCGTCGAAGTATCTAACGCAGGTATATAAAAACGTCCATATCTTCTAATTTTGAATAATTTTCCACTTTTCTGTCTAAAAAACTCAATTATTAATTCATTTGTAATTTTATTATGAAAATAATTATAAACATAATAATGTTTGTAATGTCACACAGGGCAGTACTTGCACATCCATCCGTCCACATTAGAATCGTTAACGCGCTCCGGCACTGAAGCGACTTCGAGTCGAGCGCGTAAAACAGACATAGATATGCCAATCAGCGAGGAAGATCCCGGCACTGCCAATGCTCCTGACGCTGGTATTATTTATATCCATTCTATGCATATGTATATTTACTTGTATTTTCATCACTTGGAAGTGGAGATCAATCTAAAGTATTAAAGTGTTAACTTTCATATTTTAGATTGATCTCCAGCAAATTTCCAGCTTGCAAATAAGAAAATGTATGTTAGTATAAAAATGTCAAGCTTTCTTGAATTTATCTTAAACAGATCATTTATATAATGGGATTTTTAATTTCCCAGTGTCTAATTTTTTGCTAATGATAAATTGGAAATTAGTAAATAACCAATTAAATATTTTATCGTAAGGTCAACAACAATCTTCGGTGGTTAACGTGCTACCACCAGCCTTGCGCGCCCTCGTCGCATTATGGGACGCACTAAACAACGCTGATCAATTAAACGTCGCAACTGACAAGTATGTCATTTTATACGTATATAGCTTTTTTTTTAACTTAATAAACATTACATTTATTGCTATATGTTATAGAAATAGAAAAGATACCGTCGAGAAGAATGAGAACGAAGATACTAAATTGAATATTATTCGGAAGAAAAAGGAAAATAGGGCTCCTCTTGTAGGTAAGTATTTAAGCCAATTTACTATTGAGTCAAAAAAATATAGTATAAATTTAAAAATCCATTCAAATTTGAAATTTCGACGGACAGTCTGAGACAGGAAATGCTACAGAAAGCCTATATTCTCACTTCAAGGACTAAATTATTTTTATTTACTAGCTCATGTAAGAAAGTGCGGTGTTGAGTTCCCCTACTCCAACACTAAATGTATCGAAAATTCGGTGGTTCGTGAGGAACAATGTATATTAATATTTGGTACTCTCCATTTACCCTGCCATTAGTAGGATATAGTGTAAAAATAAAAATAATTTCAATACAGTTGGTTGTGAGCTGTGCGGCGGTCGCAAGGTGCCGCCGCCGCTGGCCGCGCACATGCGCAACGCGCACCGCGGCTGCCACGCGCTCACCAACCGCGGCTACGACCGCGCCGGCCACTACAAGCAGGCCGACTCCCTCAACACCGAGAACCCTGCTGCTGAATGTGGACAACTTGCGCAAGGTACTTCACTCACACACCGATATCAATACCTCTTCAATCACTCATTAGAATAGAGGGAGATTAGAATAGGAAATGCATTCATATTAAACTGTGTACAAATTACTCGCGGCACACTCTCGAACATATACTCGAGCGTTATCAGCTTATAAGGCCGCATCAAAGGAGCTCCAGGAAGCTGTTCCCGTGTATTGAGAATGTTGTCAATTGGCTCCACACACGCAGAATGGACAACGAAAAAGAAAATTAATTAATAAAAGTTTACATGAATGGAGTAGTTTGACTATCAACGTTTCGCTATACCCCGTTCATATCGTGTGGCTGTCGCGCGTAATTTGTACACAGCTTTATTATCACCACACAAATCAATAACAATCTCGATGACGATATCCTTGAATTTTTCCAATGTAAAGTTTTAGTAAGTGAAACACAGCGTTTATGATATTTTCACTTTTGGTACCCGAAACAGTCAACGTATCACATCTTATTTTATCTTTTTTTGCATTTGTATTTACCATTACACCACTTTACTTTCACACACATTTTTTTATTTAAAACTATGCCGCTTTGTACACATGATTTCATACTATAATTTTTTTCATTGGATTTTTTCATTATGCCATTTATTATTTGCTTTAAATTATGCTGCATATAATTTGATTCCTAATTTCAAATATGCTTAATTATGCATGCCTTATTATGATTATTTTATTTTTCTTTATTTCTTTTCCTTTTCTTCGAACTTCGCAATCCGAACAGACCTTATCGGTGTGAAAATTCGAGCTACGTTGGTAGCGTACCAACTGTGGTACATGTTCTGCGAGAAATGCCGGGAGAGGGCGCTAAAGGCGACTGCGCAGCAGCGCAAGGCCGACGGTGACGGTGAGCGGCCCGCGGGCTCTGAACGCGCCTCCCACGACCTCGACCACCATGCCATTAGGGACAATGCTGTTTTCCTACTGGACCTGGCGCCTTTGACTAACTCGGGTAAGTAATTATAAAACAAGTATATTATGTGTGCTACAGAAAAAATATTCTAACTCTATATTTGTATATGTGTAATGAGATCATGATGTTAGTATTTATAATTAAGTATTTCTACGCGCCCCATTCTTTTTCCTAATCGCTTACAGTAAAAATTCACTTCTCTAGTGTAGTAGTCTTGTCGTTACGTAATAACTATCTATAAGTGCAAACACCCACTACAATTAATGGACTAATAAAAAAAAGCATTATAGTTGATAGGTAAAATTCTCTATTTCAATTTTTATCATTTATTTGAGTTGTATGATGTAAGTATTTAAATGTTATGATTAATTTATATCAAAAAATGTATATGTAAGTAGAGCAACTTATTTGTGAAAAATGATTCCGGCGTCAATTTAAAAAAAAAATAGTGGGGCGCGTCTACGTGGATGGCACTAACTATACCAGGCGTGAATACGTTGATAAGTCGACTAGCATACATATTCAATTAAATCTCTTATTTATAAGATAAATAAGTTATTACATCAATAAGTTCATTTTGTTACGTAAACTTAACCTGTGATTTTCTAATCTAATTATTTATAAAGATTAATCATATTTTAAAAAATATGTATATATCGATTTATAAACTTATTCAGGCCTGTTATGGGTGTTTTATTTGGCCTATGCCATCAGAAGCGTCCAGTTCGTCCGGTTGGCGGGAGCTGGGCAGCCGTAGTCCTCCCACTCCGCCCGGCAGCGTGTGGCAGCCAGCGCCGCCGTTCCAGTGCCTGCCGGCGTTGGGAGCGGCACCAAAGTCAAACGCGCCCGTGTCCGACACAGCGAGGTATCACTCGCTAGGTCGACCGATGCCTACGACTATTGTAAGTGGTTTTTTTAAATTTTATTTTATAGTAAAAATATGCTCCTTAATTGATTTGATATATGGAATACTCTATACAGAATTGAAACAGAGGAAGCTTAGTAAGAATAGAGTTCAACACTCGCGTGTTGTTTGGCATTGGATGTCAAAGCCGTGTTTTTTGTTGTTACCACAGCGAGAAAATGACAATAATTCAATCCCCGAATGACAATCAAACCAAGAACCGTCGCGTTGACAGTCCGACTGGTTGCTAGTAGTGACGGTCTCCATATATTTTATATGAAAGAAAGAAAGTAAGAATTATAATCTCATAGTTATTTATTTGAGGCCATCGTGGCTCAGTATAACAACATGTGACTGGTTGTGAGTTGCATCCTTATTTGGTTCTATTTAAATTATTTCAATTTCTCCACTTTGGAGTTCGTTGAGTTCTTACATTTAACACGCAAAGAACGAAATGTTTTAACATTAGTGTCCTCCTGTTGACATTGCTATGAAGAACAAAACGTATGATATGATAACTAGATGGCTCTGTCGTTTATCGCGTACACGCTAAATACTCGTCCCTCGGACGTTGGGATCGGGCAGGCGTGAACGCGGCGTGTAATGCTGTAGCTGATGCTTATAGTCTTCTATGGACACATAAACCCACTGCAACAATTAATACAATATAGGAAGAAAAGCCGGCAACATCAAACGCGCCCGGTGCGCAGATGTCGCGAGTGCCCCGCTCGGTGTCGATGGGACAAGCGGGGGGCAGGGACTTGGCGCACGCGGCTAGACCACCCTTGGTTAATATAGAACCAGATACACAAGACACACTTTCAGGTGATAAAGCAATTATGTTACTTACACTTATGAATGTTTATTCTTCTGGAACAAATAACTATTTAACTTATTAGTAGTGAATGGCACACTTTATTTAAGTTAGGTTGTAAGGCGTAATGTATCCAACTAAACGCGATTATTTTGAATTCAAGTTCCATGTAGAGGAATATTTGTATTAATATTAGATGTTTTGTAAGACATAGTAATTTATAACTTGTTTCTGCCATTTCTACAAACAATAAATAGTATATGGATTACTTATTACTTCTTCAACCGTAGGTGCGGGATCATCGTTATTGGCTCAACCTAGCGCGGCCTTGCAAAAGTTAGTGGGTGGAGGTGAATGGGCTAGCGAGGGTTGCGCAGTATCTGCATTCCAATCGCCTCATGTTGATCCTGAGACAATTATGCGAAGTCCAGTCTTAACATTCATACTTGCAAAAAGAGAACTACCGTCGTGCAGGCAGAAAATGGATGCCGCCGTTCGAATTAACACTATCAGACAATATGCCTTTGAAGTAAGTACTCATGGAAGTAAAAGCAAAAAAATGAGTAGAAAGAATAAAGAGAATTTTTTTTACGTTTGCTTTTAAGCGTTGAATTTTTATTTGAAATTATATTTTTGTTTATATATTTTTACGTGTTATCCAGGCGTTGAATTGGCTTCTCCGCTCGACAACGCAACCGACAAGTGTACATGATGTCATGTGGTGGTTTTGTAACGCAATCGACAAATTCGCTCGCATAGTGCCCCCTCCACTCTCGTTTGAAGACAACAAAGAGGTATTTAAAGTACTTTATAAACAAAAACATTTTATACTAAGTGAACCGTATAATTATCTTTTAAATATACATAACTTTGAACAGAAAATGCCAACAAACTATAAGACTATATATAGGGTGGTAGTGTCCCCGCTCCTTTTACAGGAGGAGCATATAGGGTGAAATATTTCAAACCCATGTCTAGAAAAATTTATCAAGATTCGTCAACAGTTTAGGAGTAGATTTTTTTTTATTTCACTATTTTTATCCATACGTGTGACGCAGTTACGAATAGATACCAATAACGTAAACACCTACAAAAATACTACTAAGCGTTGCCGATCTGCCACTTTCATTCTCAAAAAACATACCAGAACATGAAAGGGTTATCTCACGTTCTATTTGACGCAATTACCTATTTTATATAATAAACTTACTAAACAACGTTCAATTTCACCGCTAATGCCTAGGACTCTTAATACATATAACAAACACTCTTTATACACTCTTTATATATTAAAAATTATACAATTTAAAACTTTTTCTATTCATTTTGTTCATAGAACCAAAAATATCATCTTTTTGTATGTATATTATATTGTATGTAACTAAAAACATTCTTCATTGAAGAAATTTTTGATTAGAGACCATCTACTGTAAAAAAAATAATTAATTAACAATTAACGGGAAGTTTTCAGCGTCAAAGCCAGATTTTTCGGGTAAAATTTGCATATTTTTTTATTTTGGCATCCCATTGAATGGTTGAAGAAATGACATAACAGTTCTTCTAAGAACAAACAAATCCATATCGTCTATGTTGATTTGAGGCAAACTCGTTTCCTTTTCGAAGGTGAATTAAAATTGTATTGTTTAATTGTCATATAATTTTTTGCTGAGACATTTACTAAGTGACAAAGGGCGAGTTAATTACACTTATTTCTTAAGTTTGGTTTAGAGTAGACGATCTGTAATCAATAATATTTTTTTAACATATTAACAAACATACAGAACGTGGCCAACGATTGGAGTCGATACGCAGTTCCCACAGCATCAGCCGCCGCCATATGTCCCGGAGGAAGGGCGGCCAGGGGGTCGCGCGCTGCTTTTCACGCCTTCCTTGGTTCAGTTAGTGCATTAGCGCCATCACTGCCTCCCGCAAGCGCTGCAGCACTGCAAGCGGTGCGCTGCTGGGCGCTGCACTACTCGCAGCACGATAGAGCGTTCTTGCATCGGTTAGTAATATTCTTATACATATTAAATGATGTTTTCTTAATATCGTAGTCCATCGTGTTACAGAGGCACGTTTGTCTTAGGAGTGGAAATTAATATTTAAATATTTTCATTTCTTTACTCGTTAATATAAATATAAAATCACGTCGTTCCGGCACTCACTAGTGTTTTCAATTGGAGCAGAAATGTGAGAGCAAAGTATATTGACACTAGGTTTTCTACGCTCTGCAAGAATAAGCGTCTGCAGGTTGCAAACAAAATTATTTCTTCTAGTTTCTGCAATTCATGTATTTATATTTTGTACACTGTTAACGCTGCCTGGAATAGATCGCAAGTTTTTAGCGTAATCAGCAAAATTTTGTCTCATACCGAGGACAATGCTTACGAAGAAGGAATGGTTGGGGCTCTTCATGAGAGCTATCAAAGCTATGCCTCTAAGGTATTAAAAAATATTGATATATGTCTCCTTATAAATATTTAGGTTAAAAAATATTAACTAATCTTTAGATAGTCTGTTAATACTGATGTTTGTTATATATAACATGTCTTTAAAAAAAAAAGTATTGTACATTTCTATTCGACAGTTTATTAGGTACAAAATTTATTCATACAAAAATAAAATTCTGTTTGTGTTTATATATTAAGAAAAAAATTCTATTTTATTTAATCACCACAACAAAAGCAAATATTACTTAACAATATATACCAAAAATATTATTTAATATTTTATACTATAAATTGCAAAACATACTAACTAAAGAATCTCAGAACTTTGTGGTTGACTTTTTGTCTTTTTTTCCACAGCCTAATTTCATATATACTTGTCCTGACGTGACCGGTTGGTGTGAAATCACTGTGTCTTCTCGTACTGGAATGGCTGGAGCTTTGACAGACGGCAGCACTGAAACATTCTGGGAGTCAGGTGACGAAGACCGTAACCGCGCTAAGTGGATCCAATTATCTTACTCACGTCCCACACATCAAGACAAACCTCATATTGTATGTGTACACGTTGACAACACAAGGGACACTATGGTTAGTGCAAATTGAAAACCCGTGTTTGCCATTTACGTCATGTAAGTAGAAAATTTGTACAATGTATGTTATTTCAGAATAAAACGCTCTTGATGTCGTTCTTGCATAGTGGTGGAACTAGTGAAATGTCTCACATGCAAGATATTGAAGTAGATCCAAAAGCAGCCACTTGGGTTTGCTATACGCTACCAAGTAAGTTTTTTCTTTGATGTATACCTAATCTTCTATTTCTTACTTAATAGAAAAATATTTTATTATTTTAATATTGATGTAGTAAATAATATCAAATTATAAACTTTAATGCACAAAGAAAATATTGCAAATTACACAGCTTAACAAAATAGTGCAAACGTGTGCATATCATTATAAGTGATCTTCCATGCAATAACTAAGTTAAAACTAAAGCAATATCCAATGCACAAAAATGCAATGCAATGCTGCATTTTGCACTTTAACTTTTAGTTTATTTTAACTTTTATTTTTGCGTTTACCAAGAAGAGATTTAATAATATTTTTATAATTACTAAATTACAGGATCATCTAGTTCCTCATTGCGGGTGCGCTGCGAGCTACGCGGGCCGGAGCCGGCCGTGCGCGTGCGACAGATACGGGTGCTCGGTGCCCCTGCCCGCACGCCCGCCCTTAACCCCCACCATCCCCTACACTCGCTTACAGAACGGGACACCTTGAGGGTGTTCCGATTGCTAACACAACAGGTAAATTACGTATCAACAATAAAAATTGAAAAGCGTTGAGTTCCGCCACTCTACACGCAATGCATGCAGAATTCGGCAGAAAGTAGGGGAAAGGAGTGTCTTAACACTAAGTTCCCCGTGCCTACCCTACTGTGTGCGGTATACAACGTCAAGTTGATTCATTAATTTATTTTATTTTAACTTTCTTGAGATAAAATAAAATCTTAGGTTCCACTATCACGCAATGTGTACTCAAACTCAAAAAGAAATTGGAAAACGGGATGTAACTCTCTGTTCTCCTCCCCTGTACACGAAATAAAACGTGAAAATGAAAAAAAAATGTTTATGGACTGGCCTCAAACTGGCAGTTTTAACTGTTTTTTTTTTATTTTACGCGATATTTTAGCGTAATTTATGAATGACCTAGCTTACATCAAACTGGCCTCATTAGCACCTACGCGAGATTCTAGTTTGTCATTGTACTTCAATTTCAATTAATTAACTTCTCTCGGCCATAACGAAAAACATTGCTTATTTTAAGAACCCTTTAATGTTATAATAAGTATATTTATTTATACTTAATTATTTTTCTGACTTTTAATTAACAGAATGTTAATAGATGTTTCTGTAGCACCATTCGTAATAATCGAAACAATAATTAACCTTAACAAGGTTAAATTATAACAATTGTTCATGACTTCTTGATTATAGACGTTCTATTATCGTGAAGACATACATATGCTAGAAATATTAAGTGTCAATGAATTTACCATGCGCAAATTTTACAAATCATCGTATTCAGGTATAGTTTAGAATAATATATGAACGCAACTAATTCTGCTAATACAAGCACTTGATTTAGGTCGTGTCCATCTTGAATTTGGAAAATATCGTTTGATTTTTGGCATCAAATGATTTCAAAAAAAAAATGCTAATACTTTTACATTGGACGGCGAGACAATAAATAATGATATATCTAACTTTTTAGGTTTTTGGTAAACTGCTTGAATGGGAGCATAGTAGCAGTGAATCAGGAGAAGGCGTTGCCGCCGAAGAAGCGGCGGGGGACGACAGCGACTTGCGTGAACATGTTGTTGGTATCCTCTTTGCGGGACACAAACTTACATCGTTACAGCGTCAGGTTGGTGTTTACTATATTTATCAATATTGTGGTTTTTCCTTTTCCCATAAGATTTTCGAGAAATCTACTCGTATCGCTTGCTTACATTCTAGAAGGTCTCTTAATGTGTAGTAGTTTCAGCTGTGAACAGTCTGTTAGTCACTCAGTTATTAATAAAGGTGATTTATACATATTATATTAGAAAGACATAAGTTACAACTTAAACTATTAGAAAAAATCTACAGAGGCATCCTAAAACATTTTTTAAAACTTTTGTCGAGTGGAAGCTTGCAACGTAAGTTTGAAGCATATAGCATAAGTAGCCGATTGAGCTGAAATTTTTGTACACTACTGTGTACACATACACGTTTATTTTGAATGATGATATGTGAAAAGCGTTAGTGTTATTTCATTTTAAATATAAGATAATGAAACGCCCAAGATTATTTTTTATGAACAAAAATTGTGGGTATAAATAATAGGATGATTTGACATACCCATGTGATAGTGCATTAATATGTAAGTAGTATTAATATATAAATAGTGAAAAATAAGTATTAGTATTTTATACCCATCGTAGGACTGATTGTCATAGCAATAACTTAAAAAAAATAGAGATGGCATACTAAACGGACATTTAAAGGAAAGATTGTTTGTTTATTTAGGTAATGTCGCACATAGTGTGTGCGATAGGCTGCGAGGCGGCGCGCGTGCGCGACGACTGGGAGACGGCGTTGCTGTGCGCGGAGGCGGTAGAGCGAGCGGACGACGACCCGCCCACCGCGCTGGTACACCACCAACAGGATAACTATTGTTTTGAGATGCTATCTTTGGTATGATGATTGTTACTTTTATGTTTTATGAGGCCGTCGTGGCGCAGCGACACAGTGTCTAAATGTAAACGTTGTGGGTTCTGTTTCTTGAGGGAATTAATTATTTTATTTTCGTCGCTCTGGTAAAAAGACAAGGCGCAGTGTTGAGTACCGTCACTCAACATGCAAAGTGTTGAATTTGGACATACCGGATATGAGGGATACAGTATGAAGCTATAAAAAAATATTATTTATAAACTTGTACAAAATTGATTAACTGAAATAAGTTCACATTAGTCCCAAATTTACACATTTTTAAGGTAAAGTTATTGGTTAAGCCTAATACAAATTCAGATCATGTTATTAAAAATGAGATTTTAATATATCTAATCTCTCTGATGTATGTATATTCTCTGGATGTAAAAGATAATTCAACAACAATTTTTAATTAGGCTTATAAGTATAATTAAAATTAAAAAATAAAAATATTTTACATTTTAAAAATCAAATGTTGTAATTAATAGAGGCCGTCGTGGTGCAGGAGCAAAAGGGTGCGACAGACAGAACGCGATCTAAAGAAGCTTTATTCTTATGAGTGTTAACAAGTAGATGCGATTTGCTCTCGGGGTTACGAATTATTTTTATTTCCCCTTTGTCGAAAGACTAAATGCGGCCTTCAGTTTCGCCATTCTTCACGTAATATTCCGAATTCGAGTGAAAAGCGGAGAGCAGAGTACATTGACATTATATTATTTACGGGAATAAAGTGTGACGCTGAAGAAGAAGAAATATTATAATCTTTATACTGTTTAGCTGTTGGCGTTAAGTGGGAGTGCTGTTGGTCGCGCTCACCTCGCCCAGCGCACAGAACTGCTGGCCGATCTGCTGGCCTTGTTGCACACGGGCAGCGAACGCGTGCAGAGACAGGTAATTATTAATACTTACCAAAACAATTCATATATATTTAAGGAACGTAAGCGCCCATTGCTCTCGGCAACCGACTCGCACTATTGAAGCTCGTATACTGTCTCACAATGGTCTATTGTCAAGTACCGACAGTCGACTACCCACCAAGTGATATGTGAAATGTCATTTCAGTCAATACTGGTACTTTTTATTTGATATGTTATCTAACATATATAACTATTAATTTGCTTTTAATATTTGTCTGTCTGTACACAAAGATACTACTTTTGTTATCAGCTTGTTAGGATGATAATTAATTTTGTCAAAGTTTGTTCATAATTTCTTTAAATAATACGTAACAAGTAATAATATTGTATTTTATAGGTCATATCTTTACTACGACGAATGATCGCTGAAGTACCACCGCAGAAAATTCTGGCAGCTTTAAACTACGCCGGTGATGTTACAACTATGTACGTTCATGTATATAATATAAGTTTTAGTATTTCAATATTTATCCGAATAAAGGTGAAAAAATATTGTGTTAAGGGAATTATTAAAAGAAAAAACCCTAGAAGGTTCCTTATTTGACACGGATATGTTTTTTATAAATTTATTTATTTAATGGTTTTTTCCCCCAATAAAAACTTTTTAATAAAAAAACTAACTAATAAATAAATTGTTTAATATAAATAATAATAAAACTTTTAAATATCAACCTAATTCACTTGTCGTCACGTAGTATATAATTTAAATTTTTCGTTTTCAGTGTGACTTTATTAGATCACCTAGTGTGTTATGTGGGGAAAGCTATATCAGTTCAGGTAAAAGTGAAAGGTGGTGGTTCAGGCAATCCCGGCACAGTGACCCTTGGCTCGAGTGTGACACCCGCACCTCCAGCCGCCTGGTTCATGAGAGGAGACACTACCAAGAAACATGCTCACCTCGTGGCTAAACTACTTACTGATATGGCTGAAGTAAGTAACAATGTTTATATTAAGTCTTTGCACCTTTAAGAATTCATTTTTTACTCAATAAAGTGTATAATTAATTAATAATATTATGTTCAAATTTGCGAGTTACTAAAAAGTTGTCTATAAGGGGAAATGGTTAAATATATTTTTGTTAAATTAACTTAAGTATCACACATGTAGCACTTAGGTACAGGGAACTTAGTGTTAAGACACTCCGTTCCCCATTTTCGTTAAGTCGCGGAACACAAAAACAAATAGAGACATTTATACAGGATAAAGTATCAGAGCCGTGGGGCCAGGAGACGCGGACGGCGCTGGTACAGTACGTGCGCGCGGTCGCGCAGGTGGAGGAGTCGGAGCGGCGCCCAGCGCGGTGCATCTCGTCGCCCGTCGTGTGGCTCGCTCTGGCCTCGCTGTGTGTCTGCGATCATCATCATATGGACTTGTATGATTTATTTATTTGTTTCTATTGTATACTATAATACTAATAAATAAGAGTAAAAATAATTTGTGTAAATAGAATTCTAAAAAAAAATATTTGTAAAAACAAAAACCCCGACTGCATCAAACTAAAAAGAAAATAAACAAGCCCAATAGTTTATTAGGATTAACAGTCGGGACCTCTTTAAATTATGCGAGGTACCTGGTAAAGATTTTATTGATTGAAGAATTACTTATAGGTTCCGACTGTTAATCCTAATAAACTATTGGGCTTGTTTATTTTCTTTTTAGTTTGATGCAGTCGGGGTTTTTGTTTTTACAAATATTTTTTTTTAGAATTTAATAAATAATTGAATAAAAAAATATTTGTAAAAACAAAAACCCCGAGGTTTTTGTTTTTACAAATATTTTTTTATTTTTCATTTTTTTGTTAGAATTTTATATGGTAATGATAATCATGATATACCTTTTTGAAATCCTGAAATTGAGCTCTTGAATTTGATACCCATATTGTAGTATTCGAAACGAAAATATTTTTTTTTACTAAGTCCAATGGCGTACCACAGCCGCCATGATTGTTTTTTATTAACGTCATCTATCTAAGAACACTTGGGCTGCTAATACGAATCTAACGATACCTCAAATATGTAAATCCGTTCAGCGGTTCTGGAGATACGAGGTAATAAAGAATATTACATACATACAAGATACGCGCGAAAAACATAACCCTTCCTTAGCAGTCGGGAAAAAGACTCAGTTCTCTGTCGAAAATATAAGGTCGGGGCAAAAGTGTTTTCGTATGTTTCATACAAAAGAAAATATATTTTTTATTTTTTTATAATATGTATGTGCCGTTTGATTGATGTCTTGTTATCGCCTTATGGGTAGTGTCATGATCCCATTCCTGTACAATTTTTGAGATTTTTGATTAAAAAAATATGACGGGTAGTGTTCAAAATGTTCTTTTGAGGTTAGCTTTCTAAAAAGTTCTGCAATGACCGAAACAGGTAAAAATCTTATGAAGCAAGGTCAGGGCTATACAGAGTATATATGAACACATCCCAGCCATGTTCTCGTGGCTATAGATGAGTGCGGTCTAGCGTTGCTATGGTGAAATACCACGCCCTTGCTATTCCCCAGCTCCGGCCGGTTTTAATAATAATAATAATAATAATCATTTATTTCAGATTTACATCCATAAAAATTGTTAGTAACAATTTAAGCTTAAGAACTATTGTTAGTACGTGAACCTAAACAATAACAATCAGGTCGTGTGTAATTTCACCCACCGACCAATTAATGGCAAGTCCCACCGGTCAAAAAACACATTTAGCATTCCACAGGAGGAACCGCGGAGGCGAGCTAATGCGGAGGCGCACCATTTTCTCATAATAGCATAAAAGTCATCCGTATGCGCCTCTGCAAACATGCCCGAGGCGCTGCACTGTCGCGGCAGCCCCATCAGAACCCTGAACGCGTTGTTGTACTGGCCCCTAGGTCGCTGTATGCCCGGCGCGTGTAGTCAACCCAAAGGCTACAAGTGTAAAATAACTGACAGTATGCTTTTTTACTCGATAGCTTTTTTTAACCTCATCAGTTGCTGACAGTAGAGGTCAGAATCGATAGTTTTATCCGGTGGCAAAAGCTTATAGTGATAGACGATTCCTTTCCAATCCCACCATAAACTTAGCATCATTTTGTTCCGAACCCGGGTTTGGCACGGCCTGTGAAGCTTCGACCATGATCTTTTTGTAAGTCACCCATGTTTCATCACCCGTAATCAACTGTTCAACCTGTAAGCCAAAGAGGTTTGAATTAGTAAAGTTTAGTAGAGTTTGACTAATAATACATTCAAAAAAAGAAAATACTTTTGCCCCGACCTATTACAATGATAGAATATAGAATACTAACTGTAGATACAACAAAAATATAACTATATATTTTGAAGTAAGTTCCATATAATATTTTTTTAAATAAAATTATTCAGTTGTACAATTGAAAAAAATAAAAAAAACACCATCCAAATAGATTCTTCTTCTTCTTTCATGCAGATGATAAGCTAAAACTCTGTTAGTTTATCATTTTGCTTTAATATTTTTTAACTTTGTATCGCGCATAAAGCTCGATAGGTATGGGGAGTCTACTGTCAAGACAGTTTGTTACCCACTTCATCATCGATATATTCAGTGTTGGGTGTCTGTCTTGTTACCAAAACGTGAGACCAAGCGTGGTAACAAAAAATAATTCATTACCTCGACTGGGAATCGAACCCACAACCATCGCGCTTACAATCAGACTTCCCGATGTGTCATGACAACTTCTTATAATTTCGACCGCTAGTAACTTTAATATTCATCGTCATTATATTCAGAATGAACGGGTCCAGTGAAGGGCGGGAGTCCCGAGCGCGCGACTCAGCGGCGGAGGCGCGCCCGCACTGCACCAACCACGACGACGGCTCAACAGTCGCCGTCATAGAGTGTCGCTCCTGCGGCCCGCTGTGCGCCGAGTGCGACCGTTTCCTGCATCTCAATAGGGCCGCTAGGAATCATCAGCGACAAGTAAGTGACAAAAAGTTTCTGGAAAATAATACTATGTACTAGATTACATATTATTGAAAATGGAAAGCTTAATGTTACAAATCGTAAAGGTATGAAGTACATGATTATTTTATTTTATTTACATACTGCTATACTTTTACTATACTTTTTATATTTACTTACTCCTTGTTCACTAATAAATACTTATATTACATAATATAATTTAATTTCTTTCTCATGTAAATGAGTTTGATAAAAATTAGAATAAATACCTTTAAACCAAAATTCGTAAAATAACCTACACTATATTTCTAAGGACTTTGTGATTTTGAGTTTAATTGAAATAAATATAGTATAAATAATACCGATGATAACTTATATTTTCAAACCTAAATTATAAAACAAGTATCATTGTTAAAAATTGTCATTTATTAATGGATTTGCTCTACAGTTAATAAATATTTAGGATAAAATTAAAAACATATTATTATTGTCGACACATTCCGAAAAACTGGTTTGCGAGCCGGTAGTAGCTTCCTGTAAGATTGACAATACTGAATTTTTTTTATATAACTTAACGATTCAAATATCCTTGTAATGGCTCAAATTATTAAGAATATTGTGATTTTTGTTTTGACAGATATGCAAAGAAGAGGAGAGTGCTATCCGTATAGATATCCACGAGGGTTGCGGTCGCGCTAAGTTGCATTGGCTACTCCTCCTCGTGGACCGGCGCACTTTGAAGGCGTTAATGGAGTTTCGTGGCCTGGAGGGCGGGAATAACCTGCCCGCTGAGACGGAGGGAACGGTGGGTCTGGCTGGGACATGTCGCTTCTGCGGTGCTAGAGGCAACTCGGGTCTTTTGGCTATCGGCAATGTCTGCGCTGATCACCAATGTCAGGTAATTCTTGATATTGTAATTATTATTACCGTAGTACACAATTTATAATA
The DNA here is from genome assembly GCA_021202915.1 of Heliconius himera. Taxonomy (NCBI): domain Eukaryota; kingdom Metazoa; phylum Arthropoda; class Insecta; order Lepidoptera; family Nymphalidae; genus Heliconius; species Heliconius himera. Next base: position 544,454 of record JAJHJA010000001.1, on the reverse strand, counting down.
AGCAGATATATCTAGATAGTTTATTTGTTTTATTATTGTCACTATTTTTTTACAATTCACTTAGTCACGTGTATAAAAGGTAGAAGATAGAAATACTTTATGGAACACTTAGCTAATCCAGTGGAAAATACGAAAGTTTCTAAAATAAATACAATGTGAAAAGGCCGTCTTATCATATTATGTCATGAAAAAATGAAATATATTAAATTAAGAGATCAATTCGATTATTAAATTGTACAGGAACACGGTCGCGAGGCATGCAGCCGCGTGTTGCCGTGCAGCCACTCGTGCGGCGGTGTGCGCGGCGAGCGGACGTGCCTGCCGTGTCTGTTCGGATGCGCCGGCACCGAGTCCTTGCGGCAAGATGCCGACGATATGTGCATGATTTGCTTTACTGATCCATTGCAGGCCGCACCCGCTATACAGGTTATTATTGTTTTATGTTATATTTACTATGAATGGTTTAGAAATTAGTTTTAGGTTAGTAGTAGGTTTAGTGGATCCAGCTGAAAGTGTTGCACCAGAAAGTGAAACGTCACATTAAATATCATATTTTATATCATTACATTTATTTCCTAATTTCTTGTAGCTTGGAGAGTACCACATATCAGGTCCAATTGTATTTTAAATCCTCGAAGAACGCATCAAAATATAAACACAACATATAAACCAAATTGATCCAGTGGTGATGAGAGTGTAAGGAGACAAACACTCTTAAAGAAGAATTATATGACCAAAACTATTTGTATTGACTGATATGATATTTTTCATAGACTTTATATGTACAAACACGGCACATCACGATAAATTATTATGAGACTGTTTAAATAATGTTCATCAGTAGAGAGAGTAGGTTCACTTCTACTGTCGACTGTGCCATTGGAACCGACCATATCATAACCTCGCTATCCACTCAATTTTTGACCACTCCTCGTCATAAATATGCATATAAGATAATATATTTTCTTAGAAAATCGGCCCCATCTGACTTTGTTTGATATTTAGTCTATTATCCAAAACAAAATCTGTGTGTATATATATATATATATATATATATATATATATATATATATATATATATATATATATATATATATATATATTTTTTTTTTATTGAATTTGTTCTCGAAAATAAATTTTCATTATATTTATATAGGACTTCTGAAATCTGATATACCAAACAAAGCAAAAGTCGTTAACATTAGTTCAATTCAAAAAATAATCTAACACGGTCGAGTTTAGAGCCTCCTCTTTAATAAAGAAGGTTCTAAACTTAACTTAACTTAGCTTCACTCTTTATCCCTTGCGGGGTAGTCAGAGAGAACGGAGCGCCAAACGCTACGTTCTAAACTCTTTATTATTTTACTTTATCAACAAATATGACTTGGAGGTAAGACCGAAGTGGAAGTAATTTAATTCCATATTGAATAAAATCATGAATCACAAGAATTTAACTATTGTTTCAAGATAACTGATCGTGATATTGGGACTTTTTCAATTTAATAAAAATATGTTACATTTTTATTAAGATAAAGTTTAGAACAGAGAGCCTTGACACTAAATGATATAGTTGGTTAGGTTGGATCCGTAAAAGGATTTTTAGTGAAATTGTCATATACAGTTTGTTTTAAATGTTTTTTTTCGTATAAATTATGTTTTTCACAAAATATTTTTTATCGTTCTAGCTTGGCTGCGGACATGTTTTCCATTTACACTGTTGTAAGAAAGTATTGGCTAACAAGTGGGTGGGACCGCGCATCACTTTCTCCTTTTCTCAATGTCCAATTTGTAAGGTCAGTATAATAAAATATAAGTAAATTTAAGTAACAATGGGTTTTTTAATCATCATTTTTATTAAGCAATATACAAATAAGGATAAAGGAGTGAACGCTGCCATTTTCATTCTCACGCGATTATTTTTGATTACGAAAAGTATTTTTAATTGTTGAGCGACTTTAATTTATTTCATTAAGTTTGATTAGTTTCTCATAGATAAAGATAAAATAGATAAAATCTCTAAATAATTTTAAAATCAGATTAAACCAACATTTTCTTAACCTCAATTAAAATGTAATTGCTTCTCCTTACCATCTAAATTCAATTGTTTCTCGTAGAAATCTCTATTAAAGATAAGTTATTCGTTGTACACATTCTCTCTTATTAGATGTTTGCTGTACTTACTTTCTTTTGTGGTACAGAAATAAATGAAAAATTATATCTATATACAGGAAGACATATCGCACTGGACTCTAGAGGAGCTTTTGGCTCCGATCCGTCGCCTACGTGAGGAAGTGTCTCGTAAGGCTCTAATGCGACTCGAGTACGAGGGCGTGGCGGCGAGTGGGTCGCAGGGTCGCGCCCAGGAAGACCCCGCTACATTCGCTATGGAACGTTACGCGTACTACGTCTGCCACAAGTGCGGCAAGGTTAATGTTTTCTTTTTTACCTGACTACGGCGAAGCAAAAAGGCGGGTTTTGGTTATGACCTGTATGTATGTGGGTATGGATGTCCATCTGTTCCCTCATAACTTCTAAGCTAGGTATCATAATTAGACAAATGAAGTGTTGTTAGAAGCCTCTTGATCGTCCTCTGGTTATGGGCATGACGTTACGTTAAATTGACAACAGTGATCACGTTACGTCACACTCCGTTACCCACTTTCCGCCGAATGAATATTCATAATATTTTCATTTATTATTACAATAACGTGAACACACAAAATATATAGGCTTAAATTTCTTATAGTTTATTATTACTAATAATCTTATAATGTTAACAATTTAAATGTAACATTTTATATATGACACCAGGCGTACTTCGGTGGTCTCGCGCGCTGCGAGGCCGAGAGCAGCGGCTGGTGGGAGCCCGCGGAGCTGGTGTGCGGCGCGTGCAGCGACGTCGCCGGCGCGCGCACCTGCCCCAAGCACGGCGCTGACTTCCTCGAGTACAAGTGCCGTTACTGCTGCTCTGTTAGTGTCACCTTTAGATCCATAAACAAATACACCCCATACACATCTACGATTGTACGCTATTACCTACATGTAGCAGGGATGTTACGGACGCCAAGTTAGCGTTATATAAAATAACTGTAAAAACAATATTAATAAGTAAAATCTGTTCTACTAATAACTGATGCAGGACAGCTGCCAGTATATGTAATAATAAAATTTTAACATTGACATTGATAAGAGCAACTGTTAAATTTCTTCTTGGTTTGTCTCGGGAGAACTGAGTTCCGAGTGGTTGTTAGTGTTGAATTCTTTCGATAATTCGATGTCGGTTCAGCCAGGAAAAACAAAAACAATTCATTTAGTTTAGACTCTGCCTAACATTTCCGAAACTATCCAAAAAAAATATATCGGATTCTGTTAAGTTTGCGGTTAATTTATAAGTAATCGTTTTTTTATTTTGAATATTCTATAGATTCCGTTAGGTTTACGGAGCTCCATAACATCCCTGATATAGCAGGTCCGTACAGTGCTACCATCACTGCAGGGATTAATGATGATTTAATGCTTATATGAGGACACACGTGGGAAATATGTGGCAATATTTAAGAGAAGTTGAAAAATATGCTTAAAGCTTAGCGTCAACATTTAAAAAAAAATCTGCGAAAACTGTTAAATATTTTATTTATAATAGAAAATAAATGAAATGAAATAATATATGTATATTTAGTAGTATGTTAAAAATAAACTGAACATAAATATTTTTTTCGAATCGAAATCATCATCCTCTAATGTCTACATATATATTAAACTAACTAGCGACCCACTCGCGGCTAGCGGTTTTGCCTTCTTGAACTACACTAATACTTATTTAATAATCTGAATTACTTTTCTTTTAAATATCTTCATAATATTTAAGATAATATCTATACATTAAAAACTAAAGTTGCAGCCGATTAGCCAATTATAATAGTGAAAACGGCATTTAAATCGGTTAAACCGTTTCTGAGGTTAGCGTGTATAAACATACAGACAAACATTTTAAAATTTATTATTTTGGGTTCTATTACATTGATACGTGGCCGAATAATAGATTTTTCTCATTTATCTTCCATGTACAGACAGCGATCAATTATAATTTTATTATATGTATAGAAATAATGATTTGGATTCATTCATCAATTAAAAACCATCATGTCCATCCTCTTGGTCACAACATATATCTTGAAAATCTATTTGTGCATTTATATTACATCTGCATTATGCATAGATTAAGTCTCCTATTAGAACCTTTTTTTAATTTTTCTATTGATATATTTTTTCTTATTGCCTTATGAAGCACTGTTGTTCATGTTTATTCTACAATGCATGCAAAATAGAACGTTTAATACATATGCTATGTAACATTTAGAGTTTTTACTAAAAGTAAACTTAAAAATAAAACAATGTGGTTTCAATTAACAGGTAGCGGTATTTTTCTGTTTTGGCACTTCCCACTTCTGTAACGCATGCCACGACGATTTCCAACGAGTCACTAATATACCGAGACATCTATTACCACAATGTCCTGCTGGTACGTATGTTATTAGCACTGTTGTATTGGATTTGTACTTGTACTTGCTTTCTATCTATATTGTTTTTTTAGGGGAACTGTTCTGCACGTATTAAGTACTTATATGTTTATAGTAAATTTGTAAACAAAATAATAAAATCTATTTATTAATATACCTATGGTTAAAGAAAGTTTTATTTGTTTGTATATTAATATATAATTTTATAGTTTACATTTATTGTTCACAAAATCATAATAAAAATAGAAAGTAAATAATCATAAATAGTAGTTTTAACAATAGTTAATACTTTGAAATTTAGAAATAAAAAAAAAACAAGTAAGATTAATGATATTAGTAGTAGGTGCTATTGCAAACGTGACAACATTATTCATAAAACATACTTTCCAGGTCCCAAAGGCGAGCAGCTGCCCGGCTCGTCCGATGAGTGTCCCCTGCACGTGCAGCATCCCCCCACTGGGGAAGAGTTCGCCCTCGGCTGCGGCGTATGTAGACACGCGCACGCCTTCTGAACGACCTAACACTAAATACTCCCATACAGTACAGCGTCGATCAACCGGGCCGCCCAACTCGCGCATTCTTCGCGCCTTTTAATAGACCAATAGATTATTTTTTTAAAGAAACATTTGTGAGTTGTATGTTTTGTTGAAAGACTATGATTTATTACTATTATTTTTCATTAAAAATATAATGATGTAAGTAAATTTGTTGCACATTTCTTTGTGGATAAAAATGTTCATCTGAATGAATACAATCCGATAATCGTATAAAAAAATCGATTTTCCGAACATCCATATCCGCCAATAATTTCGGATAATCGACGCTCTACTGCAATTTAATTTAACTTAGTAACATTAGATCTAAACCAAATGTCGTTGTTATTTGTTTTCCATTTTTTCTGATCTTTGGACAGGGTTATGAAGTTAAATAGGCTAAACTGCAGCATGAGCGTGCAATTTTTGTACCAATAACATTGTACAACATTTTTCAGTTCAAGATGTGTGAAATTTTCAACAGTACGTCACACGACCATAGCAAATAAGCAATAATTATAATATAAGTATTACGTAACGGCGTCGTAATAACGAAGCAAACGCGTATGTTTTAATTATACATAACTGGAATATTTTAACGAGGACATACAGAGACTTCAGAACACATTGACGGCGATATAAAATTGTTTTTTTTTCAAACTATTCAATTTACTTTAGTGCTTTAAATGCTTCTAGCTCCTAGCGACCGAGTTCTACTGAATAGGGCTTCAATATAGGACGACTAAATGTGTAAAGTTTTTAAACATTTAGGTATTTCTAATAATAGATTTCAGTTGAATGACTATTGACTAAGCAACTGACTAATAAGTGAACTAGCGAAACCTCCTCGCTTTTAGTATGCAAATTTTACAGAGTTGGAATTTTTGGAAATGTATACTGTATTTTAGGTAAAATTAACTTTTTATCCATTATCGGCTATCGTGTGCACTTCTGGTAGGAAAACAAGTTAAATCTAATTAAATTTAATTTAAAGTTCGATTATATTTTATTAATATTTATATATTGGTAACTTTAAGTCGTTTTTTTTTATTCAGCGAGAATAAGAGTTGGGAAAAAAATAGTAGACACTTGAAAGAAAGATGTGATAACATATCTTTTTCTACATGCACCGGGACGGCTTTTAAATTAAAATAATTAATTAAATTACTCGAAAATAAAATATTTAATTATTATAAACATTATTAAGTAGAAAGATTCATAAGCTAAAGACTAATAAAACAACTCATATAAAATATTTGCAACATAAAAAAATATACCAATAAAATCATTGATGAGCAAATAACTTAGAATATATTATTGGCAATGAGCACTGAGCAAAGATCATATAGGTGTTTAATTACGATCTGATCTTATAAATTAAAGAAACTTTTTTTTTCTATGCGCATTTCATTCCATCAATACATGAAGTTTTTGTATTTTTTGGGGGGTCACCGGGGGTCATAAAAACATATATTTAATGGCATTATTTATTACATGTGTTAAAAAGATAAACAAAACAATATTGGAAATTGATAAAAACTATTATTTTTTAGTATTTAGTATGTTTAGAAGGTGCTCTGACAATTTTCAAGAACATATATCTTAAATTTAAATTTAATGAGTTAACGGCAGTATGATATCATACTCTAAAAATCAAAATGAAAACTGCAATTTATGGAAAATCACCAAAGGTTTTAGTATAATCAGAAGTTAGAGAAATTTCTAGTTGGATCACTTGTAAAAGTGCAGAATGCTGATCAAACAGTTATAATATTGGCTGTTGAAAATACAGGAAATTCTCAGAGTAGGTTTACTGAATTGAATTCTTATTATTGTTTTCTTTTTAATTTTACCATTACTTACATATATATCTGAGAAGTTCCTCCATATAAAAAAAATCAAAACCTAATTTGAAAGTGAAAGTGTTTCAAAACTTAATTTTTTATGTTAAATGATGTTGTATTATATTTAAAAAAAACTCATATAATCATAAATACATACTTACATGTTGAATTAAGACAGTTTTAAGTATTACCTTATATTCTTATTATATATCGTAGCTGTAATAGAAAGTATAGTGGACGTTGTAATTTCTTGTAGTCGTCCTTCTTATAATTTTGTTTTTATTTAATTTAATAGATTTCAATGTTATTTAATTTAAGAATATTTATTAAATTGCCTTCTAGTCGATTTGTTTGAATATATTTGATCTCAGTTATGGCAAACCGCTAATATTGGAAATAAAAGTTGTTTTAACGTTGCATTTAAAAAAAATACATGCATTTGGCATTTGGTGAGATCATTTATGTTAGTTAAATAATAATTATTATTAAATTACTAAGTTAGTAATTTAGATAATATTTTGTACTATATTAAATTTATTTATGTCTTTCGATCTAACCACCATAAGTTACAACTGGAACATCACCATGATTTTATTATGTACAGACCCATTTAGAAAAATAAAATGATTTTTATATAATATATATATATATATTGGTTAAGGATATCTGAACTCCAAACATATTTTTTATGATTTTAAAGTATTGGTGATGTTTGAGGGAAAAACACTAATTAATTGAACATTATGTTATTTATTTTTCTTAATCTCTTCGTGTCGTACATTTCATATTTAATCGAATATCATAACATTATACACATAAACAAATGTAATAGGTGTTGTAACAGTTTCAATATCAATGTCTCCACGATAGTTACAGATGTGTCAATAATATCTCCATAAATGGAAATTAACAAATAGAAATTTGGTATGCAAGACAGATTTTAGTCGATTTTAAGTCGCTAACCAATATTCGCTATCTCCAAGAGGTTATCATTTGGCGTAAATATAATCTAAAAAAGAAATATGTTCTAATAAATTATTTTGTGAAATTTGGAGGAATTATTGAGACAGCCTTAGAATAATATTAATAATTATTATTATCAACATACTCAGTCAATTCAACTTTGGAAAATTTCTCCTTGTTCTTGTCTCTTGTGGATTTATCGCAGTGTTTGACCATTTTACACCTGGGATGCGGAAAAAGTTCTTCTAATAAAGTCTTACCCTCTTAACTCTATCAATTTTGTGTTCTGAGTTCTATTATCTGTATTCAATATTATATACATATATATACAAAAAGAAGAGAAGAAATAATTCTTGGCGAATTTTGTAAAATTATTTTTAATATTCACACGAAATTTATATATATATATGTCCTACTATTACTATATTGGATGCACCTTAGTCTTCTACATATAGGTTATGAACTAGGTAAGAAATTTTTCAATAAAGCTTACAAAATATGTATATTTTATTTCTCTTTAGCCCTTTTTAGCTTTATTGCAAATAATAGGCAGAAAGAACACTTTTCACTGTTCAATGTGACAGCCTTTGATATAATAATATATATCTGAAAAATATGTACCAACTGCACTTAAGAAACAGATTTAAGCACTTTTAAGACAAAAACTCTTTATATAAAACAACTTGCATTTTTAAACAAGTGAACCGAATGTGTATTGTTAAAATATAGTGAGACTGACTCGTTACAAGGCCCAAAAATTCAACATGTATGCTAACAATATTCGTTATTATAATTTTGCTAAATAATTTTCTATATATTTTTCACATTCTTAATTATAATATAACAAAATCTAGAAATTATACCTATGGCATAAAAGTAATGTACTTCCATCAAAACTTTATACATATATGCTTCTTAAATGTTTTTACGTTCATATCATGTACGTCTGACTATCTTACTATTAACATTTAAATCTTTGAAGACCTTAAAATATAGAAATACAGAAAATACTATCGACATGCATCTACCAGTCTTATCTATGAGTAAATAGTTGCAGGGCATCTTGATAGAGTGTTGAATGTTTTGATAAGTTAGCTTCAAGAGATAGAATCGCCTTTACTTCTGATATCTCTTTATCACAACTATCTAGGGCGTCGGAGTCTGACACATCTAAAATATTAGCCAGTTCGATTTGTGTAACCTAATGTTAGATATTAACAAACCTGCGGTGAAATGTTTAATTTCTTCAATTTAAAGGTAGTTGCAATGTTTTTCATATGTATTTTTTAAATTCATTATAGTGTTTATGATAATAAGTGTGCTAATTTGCTACCTAAGCACTTAATCTATACTTCGAGAAGTAAGAATTATTGATTTTCACAACTACTTATACTTTTGAACAGAGTTTGCTCAATTGGCGTTTAGTCGGACCACACCTGTGCACCTTGGCGGTGGCTGTCAGTTTAAACAACACCTGGAGAGCTCCACGCGAAGCTTTCCGCTACGGTGGACTAACAAGTGCGCTGTTAAACACTGTTGCTTTCGTGGGTATTGCGTTGCCGGTCGTACTGTTACAATTAGCTGTTGGCCAGTTAAGCCAGCAGGACGCGGTCGGAATATGGAAAGCTGTACCATTTTTTCAAGGTATTCTTATATAATCATATACGAGTTTAGTAAGTTTTGTAATAGTATCTTTGAATTTATTCAGCCTAATAATAAGTAAGGTAACAAACATGCGGATTAAAGAGTGCTTGGTTTCTGACATTAGATGTACCGTTTGCCTTATTTAAAATTTGTCCCATTATATGGCTTTAAAAAAATAAAAAACCTATTAATATGATATAATTAAATTCGAACGTGGTGTGTTCCAGGTATCGGATACCTCAGGTTGCTGATATCGTGCATAAGCGCTGTTTATTCGATGGTCTACGTCGCCATGTCTCTTACTTATGTTCTGTATACCTTAAGCAATACTTTGCCTTTGTGGGAATGTTATGAAATTTCGGAATTGCCAGTAAGTAAATAAGTCAAATTATATATAGTTTTTTATTCTGGTTTCAAAACATAAAATATTTAATTTCCTGGAGTGAGAGTCGAATGCACAAGCTGTCGCATTTACAGACGCACGCCACGACTGGTTACTAACTGCAAGCAAAATTATGTAATTTGAAAAAAATATTAAATCATAGCCCGATTTAAAGTATCAATTATAAAACTTTTATTGGTTACAATATAATAATGAACTACTTATAAATTACAATGCAGTAAAATCTTTATTTTTTTATATAATAACTAACTTATAAGTTATGACTTCTATTGTTTTATCTATCTTAAGTTTTGTTCGTCAAAAATGTCTCATTAATTAATAAATGAATGTTTTACAGGATGATCGCAAAGAAATATTTTACAATACATTATCGTGCTTGAAGTAAGTAAAGCTTCCTGATAACAATTTCAATAAATAGGTACATTTTAGTACACGATTTCGTGAAGGCAAGAGTAAATTGCTATTTGCTATGTCACAAACAGGAGAGAAAAACATTTAAAAAAACGTACGACAATGTAAACCATAAAGATTAAATATTAACGAATTGCCTAAGCATAGCTCCGATTTACGATAGCATTAATAAAATACATAGATACATTTTAAATTGTTCGTTTGAAACATTTTTACAGTTCTTCACAGATTGTTATTATTTTATTTTTCAGTGACAGTTTTCTGGCGCCGATCAATGAGCAACCCGAATATTACGTAGCTCTGGCGTTTATTATTATTGTTCTTTGGATTCTGTTTCCTTTTATGTGAGTAATGATCCTAATTTATAGTCCTTTGTTACATCACTACGCTACAATCCGTCCGTACGTCGTATAACAATACACACCTATTATGTTTTATTCAGTGGCTATTGAATTTTTGACAACTTATTGCCTTCTAATTTACATACTTGCAGTTATTTGTACGTACCAGTTGTAACTAGTGTTTTTTTTTCTAACACTATTAATTATTTTTAAACAGACAAAACTAATTTTGTTTGGTGGATAATCAAATTTATTTGTAATATTGCATCTACAGAAACGTATTATACTATTTCATTAATATTTCTATCAATTTCAGTCTTTACAACCCTGTTAAGCTTATGAAAAGAATTTTATATGCATTTACCCCGCTGGTACTTTTATTGGGAGTGACCATAGTTAGTTCTATTGGTAACAAACGAGACGTGATTTCGTTTAACAAGAGTAACAATTGGAAAAACTTCGTTACACCTAACATATGGCACGGTGCTATAGCTCAAGCTTTGTTGTCTTCTCAGACAGCGGGTGGCTATCTTATTTCTTCAGGTGACTCTATATATGCCAACACGAATGTGCAATGGTAAAACATTTAAGAATATTTTATTAAATATAATGCTACCAAATTAAACATTAAATATTATTCTTTGGTTAACGAAACTTAAATTTTCAGGACATCTATACTGATTGTAGTCGGTAACCTCATAGGCAGCTGGCTGGGAATACTATTTTGGTTTGCTATTAGCGGTGATGGCGATAAAGCATCGAGCAACATTGCAGTTCTTGTCCAAATATACAAAAAGTTTATTGACAATAACCTGAGGACGGTGTGGCCGTTACTTACCTTCCTTTTGCTCGTAATGTCAGGAGCTATAACTATGGTATATTATTGTTTCTTTGCTTTGTTAGGATAAAGAAGTCGTCAGTTATTTTTTTTTTATTTTAGAAATTTGACTTACGCTGACGAGAATTCAAATAGAAATGCTGTTTAACATTGTCACATAGTGATAAATTTATATGTTCCCATATTATTTATTTCAGCTTACGTTCTTATACCCCCTTTACGATCGTTTCCACCGCGTGGGCGGCTACAAATGGCGGCATGTATCTATGGGGAGCTCTATTATAGGCGCAGTTGGCACGCTGTCTATATTGTTTGTAGGGCACCCAGCACTTACATTATTAGAGGACACCGTCGTACCATTTCTCCTCAGTGTTGCCACTGCAATGGAGGTGTCGGTATTTATTTTTATTTACGGTGAGTATCAACGAATTATGTGAGGTGCAATGTGGTCAATTCGATTCAATATGTGTTAGCTTGTTACATTGATTTATAAAAATATATTTGAATACTTAAATGTATTTGCTTAATGGTTCGAGTTGCATTTGGTTGTACATATGTTAATATTCAAGTTAGATAATTTTTCTCGGACCATCAAGATATAATAAGACGTTAAACTTTGCTATGCAAAATAATTTTTGCAATGTGGAGAACGTAGGGTCTATCCGCAAGATTTTTTTTAATTGCTGGCTGTTCACCGGCTTTGTGCTTAATGCGAGAAATAGGCGAAGATGACTGAAAATTTTTATTTATGAGGCTTACTGGTGCTTACTATTTTATTTTCTGTTTCAATTACCTATATATATTTAATCATCCTATATTGATGTTCATCTATCCTCAGGCCAGAAAAAAATAGTTGCTGATTTAGATTTTTTAATAGAAAGTAAGCTGGCAAAATATTGGATACTGGGTTGGTATGCCAATCCTGGCATAATGATTCCATTTACGGTGTGGTGGTCTATATCATTCTTTTTGGAAGACCCGAGCTGGACAGAGGCTCCATGGAGCAGCTTGGGTGTTATTGCTAGTGCCTCTACGACTTTAGTAATAATTGTGATATTTGCAGCCTTATCAGTTGCGAAACAAGTCCAGTATGACTTCCTGGGGGTGAGTTATCATTGGTATACTCGTTTAGGCTATTTACACTTTGGCATTGCGAATATTTATACTTGTTGTGAATGCGAAGTAGCTTCATAATTTTCCGTTAATGTTCGTCTGAGGACGAGACCTTGCAAGTAAACGCTCATAACATTTGCCTCGTTTGATGTTTCCTCATGCAGTGCGACACATACCTATACTTTTCGAGGAAGTACCAAATTTTGGGTTTTATTGCAGAAACTAAAGTCGTCATTTAAGCCTTCTAGGCACTGGGGTCCCCGCGATCCTATCACACACCACTACTGGCTCGCGAGGCGGGAGGAGGCCGATAGGAATACAATCAGCACACGATATCGAATACCGAACGACAGATATCGAAGGAGGCAGTTGGGGCAATTCTCTGGCAATTCTAGTTTTGCAGACGTTCCGCGCGTTGTTAAAGTGGAACTTTCTCCAGATATCAAAAGAAGATCTAACTCAGATGACTGGTTAGTGATATCCCGAAAACAACATATTGCACAATTGACTCAAGACACATATGAAAGTCGAAAGCGATCAAGGTCCCTAAATTGGAATCCCATCAAGACCGTCCAGTTGCGAAGCAGTAAAGATTTTCAACATGCAAGTGGAAGTAACAAAGATGTATATGACAGCTCTACACATTCTAATAAACAGACAAACAATAATATTATATTGAATATTAAAAACGACCTTGTGTGAATTGTAGAGATTAGATTATGTATGTATGATGTGTGTAGTTTGTTATATCTAGTCACGTTTAGAAACACCAAATAGCCACTACTAAGTTGATACACCATTGGCAGTGTTTATTTGTTACAAATAAAAAATAATATATTCAATATTTTAGTTTTCATTTAACGATATAATGTATAGAACTTATTTATATTGTAATCAAATCAGCTTCACGCTGTATCCCGCACACAGCAGGGTAGGCAGAGGGAACCTTATGTTAAGACACTCCGTTCTCCACTTTCTGCCGAATTCTGGAGGCATTGCGTGTTGAGGGGCAGAACTCAACGGCGCGCTTAACCTCGACACCAGAGCGAAGAAATGGAAATATAAATTTAAGTAAATATTTCATATCTTCGAGTGGGGATCGAACCCATAACCAGTCGATTTACAGTCACACTTTCTGTCCCTGCGCCACGACTGGCCTCTTGTATTGTAATATTTTATATAGGTAGGTATTATACGAATCAATATGATAGCCAGATCTAGCTCTATGTCGTGCCATCTGAGATGGAGAGATCTCTATCCTGTAGAAGTAGACAGGCTGCTTGTGATGATGATATAATATAAATACAATTTTATTAATAGTTATTGAACATTCAAGAATAAAAAAGTCAAAGTCTAATTGTTTAATTTCCTTCTATTATCTTAAGACTGTTATATAGTTATGATTATTTAATAAAGTTTTGTGTGTGTAGGTGATGAGTGTTATATTTGTAAATATTATACGATTCATAATAAAATGAGTGATGTTTTTTTTTTATTTTTCAATATATTTTAGTAATTTCGTAACATATATTATAACTCGCGGCTTCGCCTGCATACCAACTATAATTCTTTTATTACGCTGCATTTGCCATAAGATTGATTACAATTTTAATATTATTCATTATATAATTATAGTTTATACATTCAATTATTTTTCATATTTTTGGAAGTGCAAGTGGTACGTTCGCTCGCTCGCGAGGACGAAATCGGCGGCAATATGCTTACGATGGCTTTATGCTAAATAAAGAGCCTAAATAGAGCATTGAATTATTTTTATTTTTACATTTTCTCGAAAAGTATATAGTCCATAATTACATACTATAAAAGCCAAAGCTAATCTTCATATTTTTTTCTGGATGACGGAATAACCTTTGCGTAAGTTTCGATATCTTTGTCAAATAAAATACATTGAAACATTATCTTGCTATTTTTAATTATTTTTTGCCACAAAATGCCTTATTGTGACTTATTTATAATATAGAGTGTCGCGGATATTATTTTGGAACGAATGAAACTGAATGTTTTGTCGTACAATGTACTTCCTGAGGAATGTAGCTTTCATGCAAAACAAAAAAAAAAGTAAATCGGACCTGATCTTAGCGTTTAAACCACTGTTTCCCAACCAGTGGTCCGCAGAAGCTTAAATATGGTCCGCGAACGATTTAAATTTTATGACTGGGTATGGTGAGGCGAAATTTCTGTTTGATTATCACAGTTAATTTTTATTGTACCTAAATGCATAGTGATCCCTTAGACCAAGAATGATATAAAAGTGGTCCTTGATAAAGAAAACGTTGGAAACGCCTGGTTAAAACAAACAAAGTCTTTCGCCTTATTATATTAGTATAGATTTCGATTAAACCGATTGAACAGCAGACTGGATCAACACAACTACCGGTTTACAATATGCTGTCTACGTGATTTTGTTCTTGTTTGTTGACCTTCCTTTAGGCAGATGACTGGCTGTCCCTGTACAGAGCCTTACCTATTATTTGTTATCGAGATTTACACTCAAGTATGCCTGTCGCATGTCAAGTGCGTCACTTAAAGGATGTGGTGAAAAATAATTGCTCATTATACTCTATACGTTGCTACTAATTAATTCACTGATAAATGTGCTATAAAATTTATGGTACGTCCATTTTAGACCGTACCGTGTTATACAGTAGCTTCTAGTAGAGTATATTATGTGATTCATTCATGTTAACATTATTCATGATTCTTGCTTTATTTAATTGTCACAAAAAATATATAGATTACAGAGAAATACTTAATAAGGGTTCCGTACCTCAAATGGAAAAAACGGGACCCCATTGTAGGATCAAGTTGTTGTACGTCTGTCCTTCTGTCCGTCCGTTTGGTAAGACCATTTACCAGGAGATCGCGTGGAGGTATCAAATATTCAAGTCTACGGTATGATATTTGTCGCGTAATCAAAATCTATAGGATACTTCCCGTGTTGACCTACAGTTATGAAATCTAGAACGAAGTGAGTACTTACATTACGAACGAAAAACAAATCGAAAAGTGAACTTTATAGTTATTTCATAGAAAAATATCTTTTTTTTTTTTTTTATTTTAATTCTTACTTTCACTACAGACTTTATGGTCCGTACCTTTTGTTATATTTACATTTCTTTTAATACTTTTTCTATAGATATTACTTAGAACTAGACTTATGAAAAATATCTTTACACACTTATATTTGTAATTAATTTCATACTTTAATTAGAGCATACACCCGCACACTTATGTTTGTCAACCTTTATCCTCGCCGTAGTTCCTCCTGTTGACTGTAAACTGAGGATTGTAAAATCCTGAATTTGGTATAAAGCCGTCGAAGGGAAAGTCCGACTCGCACTTAAGGACTATTTTTATATCTTCACGCATCCATCGTATTTAGTGGGGTCGATCGGAAGAAACTAGTAATACGTGATTCCCACCAGTAATACCTGGTAAAACCCAATGCCGCTTTTTGTCTTAGACGGGATCTTTAATATAAAAACTACCAGAGCCAGCTGCTTCTTGCTGGGAATTTTCCCTTAATAAACCATCAAACAGCAGATAAATTTAATTTAATTTATTTTGTAATTTTTGTACATGATTTTTTTTAAATATAAAGAAAATTAAATTTTCTAACATTTCATTATGTAAAAACCAATAAGCTTAATTAAATAGCGGTAGACTAAGCGGTAGGTAATATGAAAAAAAAGAACAAATAGTTCTACAGAATTTGAAAAAAATATTTATGAAACTTTGTCACTTTATATATCGTATGTAGCCCAACTTATTAATCTAAATAATTCAATTTAATATATTTGAATAGGTTTACTAATGACAAGTAAACATTCAAATAAATTTATTTATAATAAATTATTATTATTGAGGCCAGTTGTGGCGCAGGGGCACAAGTGTGTGACTGTAAGTGCGACTGGTTGTGGGTTCGCTCTCCACTCGAGGAAATGAAATATTTATTTAAATATATATTTTCATTTGTTCGTTAGTAAGAAGCGCAGAGTTGAGTTCTGCTACTCAACACGTAATGCGTCCAGAATAGCGGCAAAAGTTCAGAAAATGGAGAACGGAGTGTCTTAACACTAGGTTCCCTCTGCCTACCCTGCTGTAAGCGGGATATAGCGTGAAGCCGATTTATTTTTTTATATTTTATTTATTATATCTACAATACCGGGATATTTCACGTCGCCTATTAGCGATTAGGATCGCCAATCCCGCAACTATAAGGCATACTATATGCCTTCTATATTTTTGAATGAGTTTTTGTTTTCCTTTAAACACAATATGAACACAATATCCATATTTTATATTTTTACAATAAAAATGTTTCATTAAAACCAAAACTATAACAAAAAAAATGTACATATATGTATGTATGTACGTGTAGAATTAAGTGAGCTGATATTTTTTAAGAAATAAAAAACTTTGTATCAAAGTAGGTATAAATGACAAAAACAAACTTTAGAGCTTTTATTTTTAGCTAAGGCGATTTGCGCAACAAGTTACTGATGTTTCCAATAAATATGTGACGCACTGTGACTTCGGGAGGATAAGGCAATTAGTTGCTGACTAATCAGAATTAAAATGTCATGAATGACATCAAATAACGAGCCGTCGGCCAAACCAGATATGGTCGTCTCAAATCAAATAGGTAGCTTCTATGGTTATCATGTAATTGAACAATTAATGAACACATAAAGACCAGTTGTGACGAAGTGGCACAAGCGTATAACTGGTCGTAGGCTCGATTTCCACTCGAGCTAAAAAGAATAAAATAAAATGAGCACATACCGTTCCCGCGCGCTTGACCCACTGCTTTCCCAGGCTACCCCGTTAGGGATAAAACGTGAAACTGACAAGGTGGAATAGTTTAAATATTTTTTTTGTTGAAAAAATAAAACTATTCTTAAAACCTATAGAATAGATTTAAATTATTTAAAAAAAACTAAATATATTATATCAAGGTTACAATTAAGTACTCATCTTAAGTAGTTGATATCTTTGTACATAATATAGTTTGCGTCATTCCACTTATACGGATTAGTATCGCCGCCCACTTATTACAACAAAGATATAAAGTTCTAAGTACAAGGGACTTGGTTTTTACATTCTAGAACTGTTATCCTGAGAGGGATAAGTCGAGTGCTGACAACCTGACTGTGAAGTAGGCACGCCCGCTGTCATGCCGTGGAGTGTGGAGTGGAGTGTGCATTCGAGTTCGGAACTGCGCGCGAAGCAGATCGCTTTGCGGTTACGGTCGTGCGACTTGCTACTTGGTACTTGTGGAAGTGAACCGAAGTGATGTCTAAGGATAACCCCAGGCTGAGCCGGCTGGGCGTGCTGGCCCCGGCGGCCTTGTCCGCGTGCATGGACGCCTCCGTGCTGGCCGTGCCCGCTGCTGGGGCGATAGTCTCTACTGTTCTTAAGGAACTCAGCAAGGCTTTCATGCTTAAAAAGTAAATATAAGTAAAAATATTTTTGATATTTAGATATAATTATAATTCGTTGTTAATATTTTTATGTTCTATGTAGTGTTATTATTCGCCACGCAAACAACAATTAAAGCAGGTAATATTCTGTCACTGTTACAATTAGCAATAAAACCTCCTAAATTGTACAAAGTAGCACCATGATTCTATTTCATGCACACGAGTGTATTACGCGTGTTATTCTTATTTATTCAAAAAATGAAGCATGTAACTTCTTATTTTGAACAAAATTATTTGAATTTGAATTTTATTATTTACAGATATTCATAAACAATGTGATAGAGGGTTATAGATTTTAATTAATTATTTATTTCAAGATTAAATGTCATTTTTATTACTTAATTTAACAAAATATTAAAATAATTATGTAATCTGCTAAAAATCTAAATGTTATTAAAAATCTATATATAAAAATCTTAGTATTAACGTTGCCAGATTTTATTTTGCGGGAAAAGCGGAATGTTTAAAATCTGAAATTGTTAGTAACTTATTTAAAAAAATAAATAATTAAAAAAATATTCTCAAAGTGCGTTGAGTAATTGTCCTGCCCCGCACGGGAAATTTAATTTTTGGACTAAAAATCGGGACGTCCCGCCAAAATCGGGACGTCTGGCAACACTATGACTACTTATTGATAAGTAGATACTTATATAAAATACGTCGCATTTTCTTTAATCTTAGCTCTCAAGCCCCATAGATACGTTGAACGAACACCACAATTATCACGAAGAATCTACTTAATAAGTATATAAGGACATATCTATCGACGTGCTTCAGATATATAATTGTATTATTGTTGTCACTTAGCCGGCGCATGATCGTTATTAATTAAATATTTGATACTCGCATGTTGAACACATTATTAATATTCATTAATAGTTATAATAGCTATTATAAGTTCCACTTGTGGCGCAGTGGCACTAGCGTGTGACTGTAAACAGGTTGAGGGTTCGATTTCCACTTGAGGAAACGAAACATTTGATATTTTAATTTTTCGCTCTAGTGTCGAGGCAAGCGCGGCGTTGAGTATCACCACTCGTTTCGTATAGAATTCGGCGAAAAAGCGAAAAGTGTGGAGTGGAGTGTCTTGACACTAGGCTCTATACAACGTGGAGCTGTATCGTACCTTACAATAGCAAAATAGATTTAATAAAAACGTGATCTTATATAATGAAAACGATCCCAACCGTTACAACTATATTTACCTTTAACGTTCAATAAAATGTAAACAATTTAGTATTTACTCGAACAACACGAGACCACAAACTTTACTTCTCTACAATGAGAATGACATTGTTAAATCGTGTAATGAAAAAATATTACAAAATAAATAAAGTCTACTTCCTAATCTGGCGTCGGTGCTCGGCGGGCAGCGCCGTTCGTGACGAAACACCGGAGGTCGCGGAGGCGGACCGGAGGCCGGTGTGCAGCACTCGTTCGTCTTACCATTCGAGGCACCGACAGATTTTGTAATACTTCCTATTATGTTAATGACTAACTTAAAATCAATATGGTCATCATCTAACTTTTAACTAATATAATGAAATTATAAATTGCATATTCGTATATTAAATCAAATCTTCAGTCAACGTACGTACTTGCCAATCCTAAAAATATCGGTTAAATGCAAGTCGGACTCGATCACCGAAGCTTCCGTACCAACTTCAAGATTGTAGGTCAACGGGAAGTATAACTTATACAATTTGACAAACTTAAGTTTGCGTACATACGCACTCATTTTGTGTGAAATGAACTACAAAAATATGTTTTTTTATGAAATATCTATAAATTGCCACTTTCGATTATTTTTTTCCTTTATTTATATTGTTTTCACTTAGATTTATTTTTTTAAAATTCCTCGTTCTTTGTTTTTATCTGTAGGTTTTACGCAAATTTCCTACAAAAAAAATATAAAGATAAATCCTGTTATATTTTTTCTTAATTACGTTAACTTAGAAGCTATATTTTTGTACCTCAAAGGTACGGAACACTAAGAATATTACGAGAAAATGTTCTTGTAGTTTTTGTTAAATTTTTTATTTGCATAAAAAATTGGAAGTGATATGACTAGCGATGCGTGTACTGTTTCATTTATCTGATCGCGGTGCGCAAAATGCTATTCATATTTTTTTTGGTATATGAAACTAAAATATATATATATATATATATATATATATATATATATATATATATATATATTGTTTTTATAGGAACTAAAATTAAATATGAAGGATTATTTTTTTTAAATATCTCTTCACCTAATAAATCTTTAATTGCTTAATTTATAATTGTTGAACGTTTGTAGTATCACATTAAAATAGCAACAAGAGTAATTACAAAAATTATAAAATTTGATTATTTATTTTAGATTTCATTATTAATAAAGGCCAGTTTTGGCGCAGGGGCACAATCTTGCGACTATAAATGTGACAGGCTGTGGATTCGATTCGCACTGGATTAAATTAAATATATAATATTTTCATTTCCTCGTTCTGATAAATCGCGGCGTGAGAGAACGCGCAGTTCCTCCAGAACTCAGCGGAAAGTGGGGAACGGAAGTGTATTAATGGGAAGTATGTTTACATTATGTTTCTGTCACGTGCGGGATACAGCGTTAATCTAAAACAATAAAATAATGATATATGATTAACTTAAACTGTGACGATATGTTGATAGGTATAATAAAAGTTTGTCATAAATAATATTTATAAGTAATAGCTAATATTGATTTGCTATGTGAATTTATCTTATGTTAAAGACTTTTAAATTTATTAGTCTTTGTGATGTTTCGCTATACTTTTAATTATTTCGTACTATTGATTTCCGCTCTCTTTATATAAAAAAAACTAGCGGCACATTCGCGGCTTCGCCTGCATACCACCTATAATTCTTTTGTTATGCTACATTTACCAACAAATTTATTACATAATTTATACATTCAATAATTTTTCATACTTCTTAAAAAGTGCAAGCACTACGTGGCTGCTTCAGAGGATGTCATCGGTGGTAAGGGCGTCCCCCGCGCGATTCGAGCCTAGGCTTGACACATATTTAACTACTTTTGCAGCGCACGCGCTTAAAACAATTCGATGGCGTTCATTATTATTATTATTTCGTTATTTAAGGCTAACTAAGACGTACACCGTAATGTTACATAGCCTATGGCTCTCCTGAGGAATATAGCTTTCATATAAAACAAAAAAAAGTAAATCTAACCAGAAGATCTAAGCGTTTAATAAACTCTTCCGCTTTATTATATTAGTACATAACGTAAATGTTATGTATTCAAAATGAATCATTTTCATAAGTCTTCTAAGCTAAAAGCTATAAGTAGCTGTAGCTGTGTTTCCATTTAAAAAAAAAACAAGAAACAGTCAACCATTCCATTAATATGAAACTATGAATCCTGAGGATAATTAATATATTTTTAGTAGAATATAGAAAAATGCGTTGATTTCTTATTATAGTTGTAAACAAAAACCGTCCTTTATTGCTTTGTTTACTTATACATACGATATTTTATATAGTAGAAAAATCATTAAGTGCATTAACTTCGGAATCTCAATAACAAGAACATGTCAGATTTGCTCAAATTCAAACCCCGCCGGGGGCTCAAAAAGGAAACTATCTATATTATAAATTCTGTATGAAAACAAATTTCAATTTCAAACGATTTACTTAAACTTGGAATTAAATTCTATAATAATTGGACTTGAACCCAATAGTACCACGTTCTGTGCTTAAGCCGCGCCTCAACTGTGGCCTAGCTGGTTTGATTTTGTCAATAAATGCGTTATAACTTTTTTCTCTAAAGAATTAGAAAATGTAAAAGACAGTGATGTTTTCCTTTTACTTTAAACCTTTTTTATTTTATTATTAATCAATACATATTATAAATTTGTACATATGAATAATGAATATAAGTATATTTATCAAAAATAATTTAGGACTATAAAAAATATTGACATACTGAATTAAAGAATTTTAAAATTTAAAAAAAATTCCAGCTGTTGGATAGGGTCCGACTAAAATGGTATTAAGGTGGGCATAATCTTTATCTTAGCGTTGAATAAAAATATAAAATATATGGTAACGTAATATATGCAAATATACAACTACTTAGTACAAATTGATCGATTATAGAACATATGGAGTAATAGAATATATTAGAATTTTAAATTTTTTTATCTGTCTGTTGTATCTTAAGTTATTTTATCAGTGGATACTGATTAATATATTATATTCATCAAAAGCGTTCTTATTTTAAATACCAAAAATTTAGAATATTATGTTAAATACAATAGTAGGCCTAATATCTTCCTTTTTGTGTAATTTATACAGGTACATTAAAATACATTTCTTTTTGCATATGGCAAGGTAAACAAAATAGAGGGTACCTAATCTAAGACAATCTGTTTCCCACTTTCCACCGAATATTTAAAATTCCAATGTTGAATATTTATTAATTAACCAATCCAATATTAGAATCAATTACGAAGATTGCTAGCGAGTTACACCAAAAGGAACTTAAAAGTATACCGCTTTACCCGCACGTATCCTTTAATCTCAGATACCATTAAATTCATTATATTCGGCCAGAGACGCTCATAACCACATATTAGTGATGGGAAAATCCAGAGAGCTGCGAATGCATATACTTACCTACTGATCTTACACTAACAAAGACAACACTTCTTGTGAAATTACACAAGGAAAAAGGAAATGTAATAATATAATGAGGTTGGATAAAAAGAGATCAAAAAAAGTTTCCGTACACGCAAGACTGGTGACGTTATCTATAATTATCGATTAATACTTACAACGAATATTTCATTTTCGTAATACTTAGTTGATGTTTGCTTAACAAAGAGCAGTGCTTTAAGAAAAGCCTAGCTTTATTATTCTTTATTTTTTTCATATTCCAGTTGTATTTAATGTGTATGTTATGAATAGGCTGCTTAGATTTTATTTTTTATAGTTTCACTCTGTGTCCCGCACCCAGTAGGATAGGCAGAGGGAATATAGTGTTAAGACACTCCGCGCCTCTTTTTTCATCGAAATCTGGAGGCATAGAGGGTTGAGTGGCGCCACGGCACTAGCGGAAACCATGAAAAAAATAAAATTAAAGAGAATATTTTCTAAATATTTCGCCTAGCCTATAATCAGTCGTGTTTACAGTCACTCCCTTGTCCCCTGCACCTCATTTGTCCTCACTCTCTTATTTTAAATGCCAAAAATTTATAATATTATTTTATATACAAATTTTAACGCTTTTAATCTTAATATATCTACAATTAAGATTACGTTCATATATATAGACATACTTTTATAACGTGCATTGATGCTATTAAATATCTACAACTATAATCAGAAAGATCGATAATTGTGGTCTTCGATTATTTACAACGATTATTGACTGGCTTGTTAATTAATGATAAAAATAACTAACGCGTTACCTACATGTCAGTTGACATGTAATTTACTTAGTTTCATATTATTAAAACATGAAGCAAACATTTTGGACCCCTTTTTACTAAAATTGCGCGGACGGGGAAGTATGAAATATGTAGGAGAAGTGCAGAACGTTAATATTTTTCAATAATAATGTTTATAAATAAATCATTACTCACACTACTATGCATTTGAGACAATATTTACAACACTTTTGTATTTATAAAGTGACATACACGTTGCTATGGCAACGTTTATTACTAAAATACGCGTCAACGGGTTCTCTAGTATTTAGTAATTGGCTAAAAGTAGTAGACAATAAAACTTTAGTATTGTTCGACCTTTCTGTCTTAATTTATCTATACTTATAATAAAATTGTAACGGATTGGTGTCTGTACATGAAAGATATACAAGAAAAATGTTATTGGAGAATCCAAAATAACGTTTTTTAAATTTTTGTCTGTTGTCTGTGCGTTTGTTCACGCTAATCTATACCCTGCTGGGTGCAGAAGACTATCATTACAAATTTATATTTATAGTTCATTTCATACAAAATAAGTGCATATATCTGCAAACTTAGGTTTGTTAACTTTATTCGGCGCATCATCAAAACCTATCAGGTATTTCAATGATAATTTTGAAATTGGAAAAGAATTCTCGGCGAGCGAGTCCGATTCGCGCTTGGCCGGTTTTTCATAAATACACTTATATAAATATTCGTATATTTTAAGCGGGCGTAGCCGCTAGTCGTAAATTTGTTACAATTTTTATTTGAATTAATAACTATGTAAGACAGTATCTATGTATGTAGCAAATAAGTTTATTTAAAGCCGCTCAGTAGTTTTTACGTAAAAGTGGAACAAACTTTTTTCCTCATATACTTTTACATTTATAATATTAGTAGGATTTATGTATAGTCAACCTGAGTAACTTCGGTTCTTCGGGTAACTTTGACAGTGGGAACTAGTTTCGATAATTTTTCCATATGATACAACACTATTGATAAATGTTTATTTGTACAGTCGCAAGCTTGTGCACCTGCGCCACGATTGGTCTCCCCATTTTTTGTTTATTGTGTCAAAGTACAAAATCATAGACTAGAGGTCAGCTGAGCCTTGCCTGACAACGCTCTTGGTTCGATCTGAAATTTAATAAAACCGTTATAAATTTAATCAATTTAGTTAATAACACTATAACATAATTATATCTAATTAATTAAATAATTAGTTTTAGGTTATTACGAATATATTCCAAATATTAGAAATATATAATAATATTTTAAATAATTTGTAATGTAAATTTCCCTGTAAAAGAATGTGGAACGAGTAAATTTCGAAGAATCGGTTCTTTTGTGGAATATCTATGCATAAATTACCTATGCCAGGCCTATGAGGCCAGTAGTGGCGCAGGGACACAAAGTGTAAAACCGACTGGTTATGGATTCGATCCCCACTCGAGAAGGTGAAATATTTAATTAAATTTATATTTTTATTTTCATTTCTGCGCTTTGGTGTCGAGGCAAAGCGCGGGGTTGAGTTCTGCCATTCAACACGCAATGCCTCCAGAATTCGGCAGAAAGTGGGGATCAGAGTGTCTTAATGCTAGATTCCCTCTGCCTACCCTGCTGTGTGCGGGATACAGAGTGAAGCTGATTTATTTTTTCATAAAGGCATAAATTACCTTCATGCCCAATTTCATGTTTATCATCATTTCATGGCATCAGTAAGACAAGCACCAATGATCAAAACTGTTTTTTAACTTCCGAAAATAAGGATATAAATTTCTCAAATTATGAACACTAAACTAAATGCACATTAATATTACATCTTGATGACATTTAGCACAATATATTTTTTTTCCGCCATTTTATTTAAAGATGGCGGAGTGAAACGTACATGGAGCGAAAATATCTGTATTTATCAAGCTAATTGTTAATAGATTAAACGTAAGATATTACTTATTATTTTTTATTTATTTTATAAATTGCTAAAAATAGAATTTAAATAACTTTGTTGTGAATATTCCCTGTTCTTTTATATTTTTTTTGACATTGATAACAATTATTTTTTCTAAGACCTACCTCTTTTTATAACCTACCATTTTTAATTAATATACCTTTTTTTGCCATTTATTTTTACATTTTAAAGAAATAATTATCCTCTAAAACAAATGGCAAGGGTTATTAGAGCTTTTATGACAAAATTACAGCCTAATGACAATATAAGGACTTCTAACTTAGCATCGATTAAATAGTGAATATTTTTTCATTTTAAATCAGAAATAAAGAAATGTTTTATTTTTTATTTTAGTACAAGATAATTTGTATTTAGCGACCATATATTCTGTCTCAATTGATAATTAGGTGTCGATTACTACTGTAGTTCCAAATATGTTAATTAATTTATTTCATTATCTTTGCTCGTTATTATTATTTTATATTTTATTTATTTTTATATATATTAAGAGAACATATTCTACTACATTTAAAGTGCGATTACCCAATGTATATAGATTTAAGTAAATATATTTTGGAAATAGTAGCTCATATGTTTTATATAAATATATTTACTGTGGATAGATTTTCATTCATATATAAAGGCCATCCAAAATTACAAATTATGTATACTTTAAGATGTAAAAATACTTCAACTACTAAAATGAGTCTATTTTCTAAATAAATTTAAAATAAATTTATTTACTAAAATAAATATTTATATTTTCCAACTTGTTTCAGATGGTATCACGGGATCATGTCCGCAAAGGAAGCGGAGCACTTGATGATGGAGAAAGGACGTAATGGATCATTTCTTGTTCGCGAATCCCAGGCGCACCCTGGCGAGTATGTACTTTCGGTGCGCGTGCGTGGTAGAGTTAGCCATATTATGATCAAACGTCAGGTAAGTTTGTGAAATAATAATAACTTATAAATATAAAAAACCTCAAACTTAAGTTTTCTCATGTTTATCTATTTTCTTCGTGACTTTATTTTCATATTCTCTGTTTTTCACTTGTTTATTAAAGGATGAAGTAGGGATTTTTAATATTTGATTAAAGAAAACTTGTGAAAATTAAAAAAATAAATAAAAGTATAGTATAGCATTTTTTTGCTTCTAAATATAATTGATAATAGACACAAAAATGCGACTGTTAAAACGATTTATTTTTTAATACAAAAATTTAAATTTAAAAAAATTAAAGAATATAGAAAAAGATATTTTAGGACGTTAAAAATACAATAAAGTATAATTATGAACTTCACTTGCTACATTTTATTTAGAGTAAAAATCAGCCGTTACCTAACTTTGATATCTCTACAAGTTTTTGAGAAAAGAAAGACAGACGGACAGACGGATAACACGGTGTTAATGTGTTGTAGACTGTGTGTGTTTTTTCTTTCGAATAATGGAAAAGTGGTAAAAATATCTAAATATTTTCAAATATTGTATATAATTTTTGTTTCACGTACTATATAGCCCTATATAATTTTAATAATTTAACAAAATGAAACGAACAAAAAATCTCTATCGTAGGATAGAGATTTTTTGTGTAGACAAACTTTATTTGAATTAGACGGAAATTGAAGTATGCATATTACCTTAACGAAATTATAAATCTCGTAATATCAATAAGAAACAACTAATTACATTTTTCTAATAAGTTTAACCCTTATCATTTACTTTCATAGTGCTGTACTGACTACTGTGCTTTTAAATGAAACTATTTTAACCGGGTAGACCACCTAACCCGTGACCTACCCGTGACCACGGACTACTCCAAAACTACTGTGTTCGAAACGTCTGGTTTCCAAAAATGTATAATACAAAATATTAATCCGGTTAAAATAGTTTCATTTAAAATGTGTAATACTCGTGAAAATCAAAGAACTTATTATGACTACTGTGCCTGTTGACAAGATTGCTCGCCTCATTTCACAGAACTGCGGCTACTTTAACAACGAAACTATATAATAATGGGTATTATTTGAACGAACAGGTAGCTAATTTGAAAACAGTTGTGCCGAGTTTTTTGTAACGAATTAGCTAGGTACTTATATGTGAAAAGAATAATAAAACTATCATTATAAATAATTATTTTAAATAGCGTGTTTTAAAAAATATGTTCTACCGTATGAATGTTACATAAATATCAATATTTAGTACTTCTTTTGCGAGAATAGAGGTCGTCGACATTGAATTCGAATTCGTCATGGCGCAGGGACACAAAGTGTAACTGTAGACGCAAGAGTTTGCGGGTCTGATCCCCACCTGAGCAAATGAAATATAAATATATTTTCATTTCTTTGCTTGGTGTTGAGGCAAAGCGCGGTTGATTGAGTTTCGCCACTTATCACGCAATCTTAACACTAGGTTCCCTCTTCCTACTGAGATGTGTGCGGGATACAGCTGAAGCAATTTTTTTTATTTTGATAGCTAGTATCATAACATTAGTTTACCAATTGCACGTTGCAGTACGCATACCTACGACTTCTAAGCTGCTTCTGATGTCCTGGTACTTGAATGCAACTTCGTTGCAGGTCTTGTGTGGAATCACATAGCTTGTTTTGTAACCAAAGCATTAAGGAATCATCAGTCAAGAAAATAATTTCATCGTAATTTTTTTACACGAATATAATAAAATATTTAAAAAAATGTTTCTGTACGTTGAATCTATAATAACTGACAAAAATAAGTATGAAGATATAACATTTATAAAAAAAACTATTTTTTGTTATGTAAAATTATCTGTATGTCTGTTTGCACACGCACGTTTTTCAACCTAATATATAATTGAGATCAAATTCGCATCTATCTCACAGTCAAACACTGTGCCGCTGCGGCACAATAACTTAAAACTAAATTTATATTACTTTTATTTTATTAATGTATGTTGTATTATTTTAGATTCCTTATCGAAGAAAAAAACTAAAAAGAATGGAAAAGTCTTAAAGAAAATACAAATAGTAAAATCGGTAAAGTATATGCAGTGAGTTGTAGGCTGCAATGTATTTTTTTATTTCTTTGACTTGGAAGTTTTTTTTCTTGTGTGCCAAACAACTGTAGAATCCAGATATTTTATATTAATTCTAGGGTTAGGTGACTGACAGAAGAGAAAACGGAGAATAAAGTGTTATAAAGTTTCCTATTTTATCTTAGGTATAATTTAAATAACTCTAAAAATAAAAATTGTGGCATAGAAATATTACTGTGGCATATTTGAAAGAAAAATCATCGGTAATATTTTATTTTGCTACGATATGTGGAGGTTTAATCGTTAGTCATTCCGTGTAGTTGCGTGACTCGTCCCTTTCCTCATACTTACTATAATCATTGATATTCAATATTTTATTATGTATTATTATTGTTATTATTAAATAAATCGAATCATGCAAATGGTCTTACCATATCTAATTATTAATTTAAATTTCAAATATGTTAATACTTAATTAATATTTAATATGTTAATACTATTTATGTACCTATGTATATACGTGAGTGGGAATCGACTCCAAAATCTGCCGAATTTATGTATATAAATTTACGTTGTGGGTTCAATTCTCACTCGAGGAAATGAAATATTTAATATTTTCATTCTCCTCGATATAATGCCGAGGCGGAGCGCGGCATTGAGTACCGCCACTAAACACGCCATGCCTACAGAATTTTTCGGAAAATGGGGAACGGAGTGTCTTAACACTAGGATCTTTTTCTGCTGTGTGCGGGATACATCGTGACGCTGTATATATGTATAGATTACTATATGACAACAGTAATTAGTGTGAATTGCAGATTGGTGAACCTGGACGGGGTGGAGCCTATCGATTTGCGCTTTTAAGCTTTCTTTAATATATACGATAAACGATATGTCTTGTCAAAATTTAAAACTACATAGCCATGTTTCGGTGCTTGTAAAATTCTATTTGCTGAATCATAATTTTTAAATGATGCTTCGTTACGTTTAAATGAGTATAGTATCTACTAAAACAAATTTTGTTCGTGTAATATCTTTAACATTTTTTAAGCGTTATTCCACACTTAGGGAGAAAGGGGCTTGAACCTGTACCTCTGGTCACCTTTTTTATATATTTTCTAAAAAATATTGTTCTTGTAATGTTGTAATTTACTTCATGCAACTATCAGACAGAATAATCGTAACGTCTAAAGGCTTTATGCAAGTTTCATATGGGAGTAGTACTATCTAGGAAATGGGAACACCCCTTTTAGGTGTGACAAGGAACCACTACATTATCTCCTCTGTATTCCTGAATTCCGAGTATCAAAGTGCACTTCGCTGCATCTGACTGCAAATATAAGATGCTAGCTAGTATAGTGTAGTAGTAGACATTGGTATCATGTGTACCAACATAATATTTATTATTGATTGATTAGAACGTTTTGGAATTTTGTAGATTAAAAAAGGATAAATTAATAATTCATTCCTTATCTTTTCTTGATTCGCGATACATTTTATTCGTGTAAAAATTAAATAGATATAAAATAATAATATTATGTTATATAAACATTACAGAGTGTCTGTCATTTAACACTTCGTAAATGCACTTGAACTTGCACGTCGCCCTCACAAAACCTGTGCATTGCACTTTTAAGTGCAATGGAATATCAAGGTACCAGACCTGTACAGGAGCTGTTCTCATTAAATAAAACACGAGGTGACGGCAATATTTCCTATCCTACTTAGTCTGACGCTCCGCCTCAAAAACTGAAACAGGAGACTATCTAGCCAACCTAGGTACCTAAATTGCATTTTAGTATCAGGATCACATAATAACGGAGAAGGTCAAGTACCTACTAAATATTGGTCATAGTTACACCTTAAAATGCAGTTATATGTATAATATGTTGTGTACAAAGCGGCCATCATTTTTTCATCATAAACAAGGTTCAACGATTCCGATATTGGGCTTAATTGAGAGGTGATTCATATAAGTATACAGTATACGTGAACGTTGGCCTTAACAGTATGCACTAAATTTTTCTAGAATATTTAATTAATAAAATTTGATAGAGACAGAGTTCGATTTAGGTTTTGGATTATATATAATTTATAATGATTTTATATAATATTATATATTATGATTATATATAAAGATTACTTGACTAAACTAATTTTAGTCAAGACAATACTGTTAGCCAGGTTGTTAAGTTTTTGTAAATTGACGTTTCCACACGCTTAAGAAAAAAGTAATAATAATAATTAACACATAAAATATTAATTTGGTACCTAATTTTTATTACTTAACAAAATCGTCTTGATTCGGTGAGAAACTTAAAAACGATTTTTTTTCTTATATATAACTAATTGCTGTTTCTTCATAGAAGACATACGAGAATGTCTGTTATTGGGGGCTTGTATCAATATGATAGAACCCAAAACAATTGTAATTAATTTTTTTGTATGTTTGTCGGTACGTTTGTTCAGAAACGGCTTAACTGATAGAACTGATACTTTTCACTGTTGTATTTTGGAAAACTTTTTTTAACTCTTTATTATTTAATTTTATTTAAATCAGTTGACAAATAAAAAAGAGTTGTATTAATATAACGTATTTGGTTCGACATAATATAAAATAAATGTTTTATTAAATTAGCTGAAATTCCAATGTATATTTTCTCTAAAATGATAATGTTATTAGAACAGAAAACTAATTCAGATTAGTAAATGAATAGTTGTGTACTTCAAGTGGAGGGTCGCTAAAATCTAAATTTTAAAAACGGTGTGAATTTCTAGAAATGTTTTTCGTAAATATATTTAATTAATTTGTGAGATTGATGATTGAAATTAATACAGAGGAGTGCTCCACACGATTTTTTAAATGTTACTGCACTTATGTCGGATGTTTCTAATTGGTAGATTGTTAGTTTGTGAAGACTACTTGATATCAAGTTGTTTCCGCATTGTTTTGAAGTGAAAATGCTATAAGTTGCATATTCATTCTTTATATATATACCTATATAATAATTTCTTAGTTAGTTTTATAAGATATGTAATTTTCCTATATCGCCACCATGCTTATCAAAGCTGTCAATTGCATTTTATCCCATTTAGAAATATACAGCCTATAGATTCTTATTTTCGATTAACTATTATTAGGTTAGAGTGTTGTATTTTGAGCTGGCCAAATCATCTTCGTCGAAACGTTAGATTATTTTTCGGAGACTATGAATATGATAAAAGATACGCTTTGTTGGGAAAATAGAATCTGTGAATGATGAGGTAGTTAGTAGTTCTTATAGGAATAGTAGCAAAAAAACTGGAAATGACCTGATAAAAAGGATCGAAACTAAAACCAATGGTACCTGACCATCAAGAAAAAGTTAAAACGCCTATAAAAGCTAATTCGAGAATAATTTTTAAGTATCGGGAGCTTACCAATTAAAACAATTGAATATTTTAATGACCATTTCCAATTTATAAAAAAAAACCTAACACAGTTTGAAGTATCAAGATTTTTTTTGTTGTCTTGAAAAAGTTTATAATTTAGATTATATCTAATAATAAATGTAAGCTTACGAGGTAGGTACCTGTATAAGTTATAAATGTTGTTAATTTCCTATAAGCTAAGAAACAAAAATGTTATGTGAAGACACAACAGTCTCCCCCGTATACAGGAAAGTATCAGTCAGATAAAGAAATTTATTTAAAAAATAAGAAAATAAACTTTTTAAATTATTTATTACTAGAAAGTAAAAGCGTATTCACATTACTATAAAATAGATTCTTCTTTTCTATTAACCGATTACTTCTTCGATTGTAATGATTTTAAACTTCAAAATTATGGCGTCTATTGGATGACGATGCATCATTCAGAGCTAAAAGTGCGCAACATCGTCATTTCGTGCAACGTATATTCACCAGGATGCCATAAACAACGAGGAGTTGTTCAAAACGGGGCATGCGCAGTAAATCTAGACTTCAAATAGGTCATTAGTGCATTCGGCACAACCTAACTTCAGTTCCGTAGATTCATCGTGAAGTTAGTTAGCTCGCAATGTTGCAAACACTGCATGTTGCACAAAATACCAGGAGATCATGTCCACTGAGGAGGCTCCGTGTGACGTGTGATTGGTCAAGCACGTGAATATAGGAAATGCATTGTGCATCGGCGCAAGTGTTGTACTCTCAATCGTTGGTGCTGGTAGTGTACGCAGCTGAATAAAGGGCGGGTTGTATTGAGTTTCGTGTTAAGGTGAGCTTGTTGATGTTAATTTGTTAGTTTTTTGATGTTTTTAGTCAATTCACTTATAAAATATGAAAATAAAAAGTGTAAATGACACTTTTAGATCACTTTTTTTAGTAGTAATGATTTACAATTATAGAATGTAATCAATTAGAGCTAAATTTAATTTTAGAATAGATTAACTACTAAAGTCTTATCTTTGTTAACCTATGCAAAAGGCGAAATTTTTTTTTCTATAGATTTGTATATCACTAAAATACATTAGTTAACTGAGCTAGGAGGTTATGTTTACATTTGAACCTAAACTAAACGTGTCAGATAATTTATGTTAATAGGTACTTATACATATTAGCTAGGTAATAGAATAAGTTTTAAATATAGTACATGTATGTTATTTTTAATGTGAGCATTAGAGTGATTTGTTGAAGAAAAATATAGTAAAATATAATCGCTACGACACTATCTTTGATGTCAATAAAACGTTTGTTGACAACAACACTGTAGGTATATCTTAGGTATATCTTATGTAGAATGATGCGTGATCCGGTTAACGTAATTATCTTACAATAATTAACTCGCTTGCAATCAGTGACGTATGTAAAAAACACAAATGAAAATTATTCAATAGATAACAATGACTATTCTGAGAAAATAATAAGAACTAAATCTATGTTTATCTATGTTTTTCCTTTTACTTTCTGAATGGAATAAACTGGGAATGTAGCTAAATGCCACTTAAATGTTGCTTGTTGCTAATTTATTTTACACAACTTAAACTACTTCATTATATTGGACGTATTGCATAAAATAGGGATTGATATGTGCAGGAATGCAGAAAATATTATATAAATACATATTGCCCTCCAAAATCCAATCACACGTCCGGGTCGACCATCATCCAGATTTAATTTTAGAACTTTCTAAGACTGATAATCGTATAGGGTCGCTCCCAAGGATGAACAATCGAGTGGGACGGGAACTGGTCGAGCTTTGAAAAATAAAGATTTAATGCTCATTAAGCTCAGTGCCTTTTCATCTGGGGAGACCTCACAAGAATTTAAAGGTGATAAAAGGAGAAAATGGTAGAAAGTTCATAAATTCCATGGCTTTCGAACAAGCCACGCAGATTTATAAAAAAACACAAAATGTAATATCTCAAGAGCTTCTAACCCGTATAAAAGATGACGCTGAAGGAAAGGTGATAACAGACATTGATCTAACGAGCGACATGACAAAACTAAATTTAAATACAGAGAAATCCAATAACCCTCGCTTAGTTATAACACACAAAAACTCAACACGAAATTCATACAAATATGCAATTATCGCTGGAAAAAGTGGAGGTCACTGATCGACTTACCAGAAATGTAGTAGTTTCTGAACATCAACACCTATTAATATAAAACTTTCTACAATAAAAAACATAATAGAGTAAGAATTAAATAAAATTATAAATGCTGCCAATATATTAATAGTTAATAATAAGCAAACATTTTTGAAACCTAAAAATACGATAAAAACAATACAGATCCCCCTTGTAACAAAGAATCCAAAATAGAATAGAAAAAAAATAGGAAAAAGTTAGGATATTACTTGACCGCGTGACCCATTCTTAAACCAATTAAATCTTCCTAAAGAGTCGTGTGAAGTTTAAATGAGTTCTATGTATTTTATTCTAAGTAATAAGATATATAAGTTGCTGATCCGTGTATCGGTTATAGAATTATTACAATTTTGTAATTGTTGCGTACTATTGTTGACAAAATTCCAAACAAACAGGCTTGTTTTTTCTTTTTAATTTAATACTCTATTCTACTCTAATTTAATACATAAATAGGTATTATTTAACCGATTAACTTTTTTTTTTTATTAATGGCACGAAAACCTAATCTTTATGGATAGGTAATGGGACATCAGGGTGGTCCTTCCACAATTCCAGAATAGAATGGTTATCATCTAAAAATTTGGGTATTTCATTGCCTGAAAAATTATTTACGTTGATATAGATAGAAAATATTGCGATATTGAAGGTTTTTATTATGTGCAATCAAGCGTCCTTTGCAAGAATACTGAATGCCAGGCCTCCCCTGGAAAATATGCCTATATTGTAACATATTTAAGAAAATTTGATCTTATTTGGAACACATATACTAGTATACGAATCGTATTTGGCATCTTTCAAAAGATACATATAGTACAAATAATATAACCGTCGTGTCGTCGTATCAGCCTTACAATTAATAAGTAATGCAAATTTATGTTTTTATGTTGTTACAATATATACTGAATGTATCTAAGCCACATGCTATGCGGCAAGATATTGAGAAATAAATAAATTGTTTCCGTAGACGTGCATCTAACTCTATTAAATATTGTATAAAATTATTCATACATACGTTTCATAATTCTAATGTAATTCAGATGCTTAATTTTTCGATTTTTTAAATGCAATCTGATTGAAAATGCAATGTTTGTAGGTTCGATCCTACTCAAGGTAATAAATAAAATTATTTTCATTTTCTCTTTCTACTAAAGCGAGACACAGCGTTGATCGCTACCAATTAACAAGTAAAGTCTCGAATTCGGGGAGAAAGTGAGTGGAGAATAGAATCTTGACACCAGGTCTTCACTGCCTACTCTGCTATACGGGAAAAAGCGGGAAGTTTAAAGTAAAAATTAAGAATCAAATAATTGCTCTAATCTATTTATTTCTTTTGCTTCAGGACAATAAGTACAATATTGGCAGTGGCGAACAGTTCGATGATTTGGTAGGCCTCATAGAACATTTACGTTTATACCCCATGATTGAGAACTCTGGTGACGTCCTAAGACTTCTCCAACCGGTCAGTGGGACGTGCTTACGAGCCAAGGACATACAACAAAGAGTACAGGTTATATAATACTACTATAATAATATTATTTATTGGCTTAAACATCTTATCTATCTTTATTCGGCAGAAAGTGGGGAACGGAGTGTCTTAACACTAGGTTCCCTCTGCCTACCCTGCTGTGTGCGGGATACAGCGTGAAGCTATTTTTTTTTATTTTTTAAACATCTTAATTTTTTTATTTTGTGTACAAGTAAACACTATTATAGAAAGGCTTATTATTAAAATCTCTGCTTATTAATTTGGTAGATTATCTCTAACCTGCATAAAGATATTTTTATCTTTTTAGGAAATGGACGAAGTGCGAGTTACAGAAAATTCTGGTTTCGATGGCGAATTTCAAGTAATCAAAATGACAGAAGACATCAACGTTTACACAAACTGTGAGGGGATGAAAGCGCACAATTTAAATAAAAACCGATACAGTAACATATTACCATGTAAGCTATAAAATATGTATATTAAACTACAATGATCCTATGTTTATCTGAGGTTCACATACATAAATATATATATATATATATATATATATATATACATATATATATATATATATATATATATATATATATATATATATATATATATATATATATATATATATATGTATATATATATATTTATGTATGTGTTCAATATTATATCTTTATATTTCCAGATGATCAAACTCGTGTTATATTACGTTATCTAAACAAAAGAAATGAAACAGATTATATAAATGCCAACTACATTCGTTGCAGTCGGTTACGGGACTCTTCTAGCTCTGTGCAATCATCAAATGAAAGTCTCAACAGTGTTAGTTGTAAGTATCTTATGATCTTATCTCTTTAGAGTAGGCAGAGGGAACCTGGGAACTTAATATTAAGACATTCTTTTCCCATCAATACACTTCCGTTCCCCAATTTCCGCCGAATTCTAGAGGCATTGCGTGTTAGTTAAATGACCTTGTTGAATTCATGAAAATATTATTGTTTTATTTTGTGCGCAATATAAAAGGAAAATTACCTTTATTGTGTTTAGCATTTGACAGACGCTTATGCCATACTAATGTTATCGTGGTCTTCATAGAATACAAGGATCGAATCTGAATAATTTGTTGAGACCGCGCTATCACGTAGTCATTTGTGTGTATACATATATACATCTCATTGTCTTAATATAAAAAGCCCCTACACAAAATAGTACTGTTCGTGACATATTGTGTATAATAAAACACTGTTCGTTTTCTACTGAGCAATAGATATTCGTTATACAAGTATAATCAAGTGATATAAGTGCATACGATTTTATGAGCGTATAGTGTTTAAGAGAAAAAATAAACAAAAGATACCAACTAGAATGTAGAAAATAATATTTTAAATTTACAAAAATAAAAATAACAAGCTATATAATAAACTTATACTATAAATAAACTTACTGACACATATTTTTAAACATTTTTAAAGTGTTATTCCACACTTAGGAAAGAAAAATACTGATACTTATTATTTAAAATCGGTTATTTTTGGGGAAGTACGCTTTACAAATAAAAAAATATATATTTTGAAATCAGTGTACAAATGACGGAGAAATCTTACTACTAAATCCTACTCATGCTTAAAAAAAAAGAAATCAGTTATAAACATAACAAAGACTGTATTTCAAAATACCACATAATTACTACTAAACTTATTGTTTCATATTAACACTTCACAATGTAAAATATTTCAGCTTTAATTCTAAGAAGCGAGCCCAAGCGGCCGGTACCACTAGTCACTAAATCTTTATCAGATGATGCTCTTAGAGATGCCAAAAAATTTATATCTGCTGATAAAGCAAATGAAAATGAAAATACAAGTAAGTATTTAGTTATTACAATTATTTAATAAATTAGTTTAGAACAAATAAAGATTATTGAGAAATAATAATCTTTACTTTAGAAATGTGCATTTTATTTTTTTTTACTTTAAAACAAAAGTGAAATATTGTGTATTCATAATTAGATGCGTGCGCGCATATATTGCGCGCGTATATATGATTGCATACACATGCCATGTGCGTGCTTATGTAATATGTACATATAATTATATTTATATGTACATATATTTGTATATATGTAAATATTTAGTATACATAAATGTATAGTCTTCGACGTAGGGTGTTTTAGAAAAGTTAACTTAATACAATTTTTTAAATCACGCTGTATTCCGCATATAGGAGTACAGCGTACTATATGCGTATTTTCCTACTCGTAGCAGAGTAAGAAAATATTAAGAAATAATAATTAATTTGCCCGAATGGGAGTCGAACCCACAACTGTCGCGTTTACAGTCACACGCTTGTACCACTGCGCCACGACGGTCTTATAATAACAAAGAAATATATATTTTTTTCCAGTCAATGATAAGTTATATATAGCAACACAAGGCTGTCTACCAAATACTATAAACAACTTTTGGCATATGTTGTGGCAAGAGGACGTCAGAGTCATCGCAATGATAACAAATGAAGTTGAAAAGGGAAAAGTAAGTACCCAAAACATAGAGATTGCAGTCTACGCAGCTAGGGCTGGGCTAGGCTATTTAATAAAATATAGATATAATATTTAAATCGATAACAGATAATATGAATTACTCTTCGATTTGCAACATAAGAATAGACAAAATCCAATGTTACAACTACATAACCTATGGTAGGTTATGTTTAGCTTATATGTTTTTTTGCCAATACTAAAACTTTTTCACTGTCATCTATTTTAACAAGTGCTATTGTTAAAATACAGGAATTATTTTTAATCTAATTAATTTAAATATTATAGCATTACGTATATTTAGCCCTTTTAAATTGGGAACGAGGCAGAAAATGTATTTGCTCTTTTTATTGACTTGCTTTTTAATATTTCAGAAAAAATGTGAACGATACTGGCCGCTTTTAGGCACACAAGAGTGCTATGGTGATTTAAAAGTAAAATCAGTGTCAGAGATTTGTTACGAAGACTATATGATACGTGAATTATGTGTCAGAAATAAATTTTTAGATAGAACTATATATCAATATCAATATAAGGTATGACAAATTCTTTTTTTTTTATATATATGTATAAGCATTTCAATTACGGATAAAAATAATAACCTACGAAAAAAGGCAAAGAATAAGAGTTATTATATACCCCAAAGGGAAGGCAACTGATGAATTAAATATCGTTTAATTAAATGTTGAAGAATAAACCTTAAGTATAATAATAACTTAATAAGTATATAAACTCTAACCAGATATATTGGATTTATTTTGACGCTTCGAGTCTAACATCTAAATTTTCATTTTTATTGTCTACGGCAAATTATTTGCTTCACGTTCTATCTCGTATATCATAAAGTAGGTGTACGGAACGTTAGTAGTAGGGTAGTGTTAAGACTCTCCGTTCTCCACTTTCCGCTGAATTTTCGGGACATTGCGTGTTAAATAGCGGAGCTCTATTTCGTACTGTCTTGTTGTCCAGAGCAAAGAAATGAAAATATTAACTAATTCATTCCCCCGAGTGGGAATCGAAGCTACAACCGCTGCGCTTACAGTCTAACGCTGCGCCGCTGCGCCACCACAAAGTTTATGCTTATAGGTATATGTATGTATCAATTTTCCCTATATCTATTGTAGAGTTGGCCAGACCACGGTACACCTCCAGATCCAAATGGAGTACTCGCTTTCATAGACGACATTAACAGCAGAATGTATCAGATATCTCAGGAAAATCTGCCGCCACGACAGGTTTGTACACTAGTTACTTATAACAAGTGAAGTAGAAGAATATATTTAATTGCTATTCTTTTTGTTTTGCACGGTTTTTCTCCCATAGCAGTCCTGCTATAGTATAGTAAAGCGAACCTAATTCCCCATTTGCTACCAAATTTTCGAGACACTGTATTTTTAATGGCGGAACTCACGCGTATCCTTTATACTGGACAAACAAAAACAATTTAAATCTTTTTAGATTAAATTTCGAATCCACACTCATCGCGTTTACAGTAACAAGCTGACTCACCGCGCCACGATAGCCTTTTGGTAATTACCTTAATTATACTATTTTTTTACTTATTATCTTATATGTTGTTTGTTTTTTATTATAGAACATTCTATGCGTACATTGTTCTGCGGGTGTTGGCAGAACTGGCACTTTTATAGTTCTGGATTTACTCCTGGATAAAATTAAAATGTCAGGTGAGATACATATTTGTATATAAAGTTCTTAAAAATGTTTTGTATTAACATAACTCATGTGCAAAATAGCGAAGATATTTAATTTATTTTTGTGTTGCTCTGTGTGCGATATTCTAGTTAATAGTTATATTATTATATATCTTTTGGTCATGTACATATTTATAATATAGATTTTTTTTATGTTTTATTTTTCGTTGCGAATTTAATTAATTTTACATAATATGAAATTAGTAGGAATATAAACACCCTAACATAGGTCTAGCTGTTCCACAATAATGAACAGCTTGAGCACAATGATAATGGCTCTTTCCTAAGACAATAATATTTTGTTTTATATAATCGTTAGAGTATTCCTATGCTTCTTGTTTTCTTTTTTTTATCAGCTTCACGCACACAGCAGGGTAGGCAGAGGGAACCTAGTGTTAAGACACTCCGTTCCCCACTTTCTGCCGAATTCTGGAAGCATTGCGTGTTGAGTGGCAGAACTCGATACCGCGTTTAACCTCGACACCAGAGCAAAGAAATAGAAATATAAATTTAAATAAGTATTTCAACTCCTCGAGTGGGGATCGAACCCACAACCAGTCGGTTTTACAACCTGCTGCGCCACGACCGGCCTCTTATTTTTTTATTTTTTAATTTCTTTAAGAAAAGAATATTAGTTTTTTGTCATTCCACATTACATTTTAGAAATAGCTCGATTAGGCTGGGCGCCGCATTGCTTTTTTAAGTATATCTTTAAGTCAAGCATTGCTGAAGCGAAAGTCTTAATTTTATATTTGTTAAAATGTGTCTTAGAAGTTTATATTGTATATTTTTTACACCATCTAAGCAAGTATGTGCTCAGAAATTATTTTTATACGAAGACATTTTTTGTATGATTACCCTCTATTCTTTGGTATATCACGAAAAAGCAGAAAAAGCAGCGAAATATTGTTATATAAGAAATATTATAAACAAATTATCACTATCATATTAAAATGAATATCATTAATCAATACAAAAAAATGGTAAATATTATATTCTTTTGAAATGATCGTAATATTTTTCTTTCAGGCTTCAACTGTGAAATAGACGTGCACGACACTGTGAAGCTGGTTCGTTCTCAAAGGTACGGCATGGTGCAAAACAAGAGGCAGTACAAATTTATTTATTTAGCATTACAAAATTATGTCGACAACAATAATATTAAGTTAATGAAAAGGGTGCATTTTGATAATATTTAAGTTAAATTGTTGTTTGTTGTTTTCTGACTATTTTCTTTAGTAATGTTTATTTGTATTTAAAATCTAGTTTACTTCCAAATATCGTTTTTATTAAAAGTTACAGTAATATTTTTTTTTGTTTAGTAATTATATACAATGCTCAAAGTTGTTTATTTCATGAGTCAATATAAGTAATACATCATTTATATTTTTTCTGGAGTTTAAATGTTTTGTCTGAATTTTTTTGAAATTAGTAATTTTAAAATAATAAGATGTAAAGTACAATTAAAATATACAATGAATGCACAACATATCTTATACCTTAGAATGTAAAGAATTTTGAATTATTCAATATTATTTATGCGTTAGTTGGTTTGATTGTTCGTACATTAACTATTATATAAACTGTTAATAAATTCTTATATAATAGTTACTTACAGTCTAACATATTCTGTTGTTAATATCGAGTGATGTAGTTATTGGTTGATAAAAAATATATATTTATATTTTTATATTACAAATTTTTAAGTAAATTATAACAAATTATAGGAAGAAGTACTTAATTATTCAAAAGTGAAATATTTATTGTAAAACATATATGTTTACTGTAAGTATATACCTACAGTCCGGGAGGTCTACGTTGAGCTTTCCATTTGTGCATGTTCATATACAATATAATGTCTTTTGCTTGGCATGAACCAATTTATATTTCTTTATAACAATCTGCCCACACCTCTTGTACTGATTGATAGTAACATCACATTTAAATTTAAATATTTTATTTTTGTGTTCGATTTATTAAAATATTT
The DNA here is from genome assembly GCA_021202915.1 of Heliconius himera. Lineage (NCBI taxonomy): Eukaryota > Metazoa > Arthropoda > Insecta > Lepidoptera > Nymphalidae > Heliconius > Heliconius himera. The sequence goes on along the minus strand of JAJHJA010000001.1, from coordinate 502,596 downwards.
AATCAATATACTTTTTAAGTTGGATTTTTTTTATGATAATACATTTAAATTTTAAAACTTCTTTTCTGGCTCTACTTTTATAATTACTCACACAAATGCAAAGCTCAGCTTAAGCCTCTCGAACTCTACCTACTTCTTAAAATACGTATATCATGTGTTTATACAAATTATTAGATTAGGCGCATTATTTATTAAAAATATGATATGAATTGATGTTTTAATTTTCCCAGTCACGCTTTCTTGCAATGCACTTGTCCTATAATTTATAATTTAATATGTAATATAATGCGACATTTTAATATTATTGCTTCTTGATCTGCGAACGTTTCCGAATTATATATACACATTTGCAAACTGCTCCAAGCTTAGGCTTGCGGCATTAGTGCCGCATTGCGAGGTTTGTTCAATGAAGAAAACCATACAAATGAGTTGCTTGAGTTTAAATTTATGTGTTTTTTTTAAGTAGAGCTGCCACACAGTCGCAGCCATCTGAACTTATATGTCGCAAGTTATGTCAAAGTTCCTTTCCAATTTTTCAATGAAGACACTGCCCCAACTAGATGGCGCCACATTAATTGCGACTTAATAAAAATAAATTTCAATGATTCATGTGATTTCTTATTTGGCAGAACATGGAACTTGAATGGTTTTATAAAATTATTAAGTAAACATACGTTGGCTTGGCGTTTCAAAATACAAGACAAGGTTTTAATAAATGTAATTTTACATATCGACCATAATGTAGAAAGCAATAAAAAAAAGGTAAAATTTTCTGAATAATGGGTAAAATAAATAAAAAACTTAAGTCTTCTTTAAAACGATCAAAATTAGAGTTATTTTGGGAGAATTACATTGTACCAAACATATTAGAAATTAGGATTTCATGTATTTGTGTCTTCCTCTTATTTCCCTTGAGGCTTAGAACGATACCTGTATCTGTATAGCATTTTAGATAATAAATATAATAGTGAATTTTGTCCTAAACTTACCCACTACTTTTTCTATACTAATGAGAAGAGAAAGAAGAAGAGTTTTTTTGTTTATTGTTTGTATGCACGCTAAGATCTCTAAACCTACTGATCCGATATACTTATTTATTGTTTTGTATGAAAGCTACGTTCTTCAGGAGTGTTATAGACTTACAACATTATGATGTAAGTCTTAGTTAGCCTTAAATAACGATATAATAATAATGAACGCCATCGAATGGCTTTAGCAGTACGTTGTATGGAAGAAATGTTCTATTTTATTAGTTCTAAAAAAAGTTTATGATATCGTATATATATCTCTTATAAATAAGTTACAAAAAGGCTTTTTGTGACAAAAAATAATAGAAAATTGCAAGGTGATATTTGCTATTACTACTGCGGTAGCGAAGACGATGCAGTCAAAAGGCTGATCTGCAGTGTAACAATGGCAACGACGAAAGGCATTGTGGAATACAATTTAAAAATCGCCATTAATGATAGAAAAGAAGTGGGCATATCTTCTTTAGTAGAGGTTATGACCACTTCGGTTATACCTTCCACATCCTAAATCCATCCTCCGATAGGCACTTAGAATAAAAAACAAAACTATACTTCAATTTTAAAATTGTAATATATGTTAAGTTAATAGATAATAAGTGAAATGTTTACAAAAAGGCAATCAAAAAATACCTGGGCTTTCTTAAGAATTAAATATCTAGATAATTATCTCTAGATAAATAGATTTAGAGAGCCTAGAGCCTTATTTAAGTAGCAGATAAATATAAAACTGTTGATTAGCTGACAATAATGAAAAGTTAAAAAAAGTACGGATCATGTGCGAATTTCGCCCTCGCAAGCAGCCATGTAGTGCTTGTACTTGCTTAAAATTATTAAATGTATAATTTATATTGATTATCTTATGTCAACCCACCCCAGAATAGTATGGTGCCTTACACAGAAATTTTAGCAACAAAAAAATTGGCCTCAAAAATAAAAAAAAACAACGTTTACACGAACATATCTGTTCAAAGTTAAATTCCAGCACATTAAAGAAACAAATAATTTGATGCTAATAGCTGACTGGCACATAGCTCATGGTATTTTAACATCTTTTTTTATTTTTTTTCTCAAAAATAATCTCTTTAGAAACATAAAACTTATATATTTTTTATTTATGAAGAAAATATAACGAAAATTATTAGAACATGATTCGTACAATTTCGTTAGTTTAATAAGCTTGCACGGAATTCTCAAGAAATTACGCCATCATTTGAAATACACTGCGTCTGATCGCATAGAAGGACGACAGGCTTTAAAATATTAATAAATTATAATTCATATCCCCCAGTGGGAACGGAAGCCATAACCGTTTAAAGTCACACGCTTGTGCCACTGCGTTACAATGGCCTCATTAAGTAATTTAAAAAAAAAAAAATTAAAGAAAAATATTTACTTATACAGCATTTAGGTTTTACGGTAGGTACACATGTACAGCCACCGCTGTTTTTCCTTCGTAAACTCCGATCCCGAAATCCCTAAATCTTGAAATTTTGGTGTTTTTTATCATCATACAAATTATAAGCGGGGAACGGAGTGTCTTAACACTAGGTTCCGTCTGCCTATCCTGCTGCACGCGGGATACAGCGTGAAGCTGATTTTGATTTTAATTAAAAGCTAAAGATTCAGCCAATTCAGTAAAACAGTTGTATAAAATAAATGTTATAGCTTTGAGCAAATTTGTCGAACTAAGTAGTTTAAATTGATGTAACTTTTTTATTTATGAACTTCTCTTAACGAGGCAAAGCGTGGCGGTAAGTTCCGCCACACAACACACAGATAGATTGGCCAGCATAATCTTGAAAAAAAAATCTTCAAATTTATTTTGTTCGGAATAAAAAAACTTGGCTTAGTATTAAAAATTGTTATCATATATCGTATTTTAGATGGAATAGACCTTTTGTATACCCACAGCTGGACATAGGCCTTCCTTAAGGATTTTTACCACGATCAGTCCTGTACTTTCTGAATACAGTGGTTTCCGGCGACCAAACCGGTCGTCCGGTTCGTGTTCAACAATCGGAAATCTTTCCCACTGTGGGTTCTCCTCACTATAATAATTCAGCTTTGAACTTTGAAATTAAACAATGTAATAACGCTTTGCAATGCAAAGTTGCAATTTAAATGATATGTTTTGAGACGACGTGATACGCGCACGTTTATATATGAATATTCCTCTCGGCTCGTCTCAAAATGCTATTATGTGATGAAGCACAAATGGTACGTTCAAATATCATAATTATGTGTGCTGCGACTCATAAACAGCCATATATCTATATTTTGATTGGTTGTAAAAATAACCTATTTAAGTAATTATTTTTTGTTTAATGATATAAGTATATTTAAATATATGAAAAAAATGGTTTATAGAATTCTCTATATAGTTATATAGAGAATTCTGCGTTTTGGAGCAATTTTAAACCCGCATGGTATGGGGGCCAAGTAGCTGGCAACTGCTGGATGCGAAGAGCTGAATATCGAGATCAGTGTCATGCCATTGGAGAGACCTATTTCCAGGTGTCGACGAGGATAGGCTGATGAAGATGATGAAATATATCTGTCCCATCTTATTACTCACTTTTAATTGCTTAATACCAAGTGAAATTTTGTGTTAAACAATAAAATTTAAATTCAGATCAAATAACTTTATTTAAAACTAGCGGCTCGCCCACGGCTTCGCCCGTTTAAAATACATGATTATTGATTTAATATGCACAATTGATTGACAACTATAATGACTTCTAATATGATTTTTTTACGACATTATCGTCAAAGATTTTTTGATTGTTTTAAATAAAAAAATACGACCATTGTTGATATTTGATACTTATAAAATATACATAAAGCTAATTATTTATTACACGTATATATTTTTGTAACTTTATGTTCATTTTACCTATATAATATACTCTGTTAAATGTGCTGATGTCAGTGAATAATTTAATTTACTCATTCAGAAACAGCCTTAAATGTTAAATTATTGATTTGAAGGATTGATAATATTCTTTATAAAATAACTGTAATAATTGCATATTAACTCCTGTACAGTTTTTAAATTAGTTACATATATTATATGAACGAACCAACCAAAAAATCTTTGTATTTACTTGATATTTCTTTCAAGATCGTTCTTTATCTCTGTGTTGAATTAATTACGACTTAAACTTAACTGTTATGATTTATGAAGGTAATCTCCACTAACAATTCAATTTTGTTTACTTTATTGTATAAAATATTATATAATAGTGCTTCAAAATATATATTTTTATCAACAGTCATATAACCCAGACGTTTCGAACGTCATTCTTTAGCCAGGGTCATACCAGCGCGATTGCTATATAATATTCGCAGGCAAGCTAATGCCTTGAGTTCATTCAAATGACGATAACTTTTTTTTTAATGAACCGATTTTGATGAACCAAACTTTAGTACTTAAGTTGAGTTAAAACAAAGCAATTGGTGAAATTTTCAAGTAAATCGGTTCAGTACTTTCAGAGAAAAATGCGGACAGAAATATGTCGACAGACAGACAGACAAGAAATTAAAAAAAAAACTTTTTGCTTTCTATTATTCTTTTTAAGTGTCCCTCTATCCATTTCAGTCAAAATTACTAAATGTACAGACAAAATATTTTTACTGTCTTATTATATATAGAGATAAGAAGTTACATGCTTCATTTTTTGTACGTTATATAATTTACCACCAGTTCACTAAAGTTAATGCCTCAGACTTGAGAAGAACCGGCGCAAGATAACTTTGAAACAGCATTTTTTATTTTAATTTAGAAACCATGACCATATATTTATATATCTTTTGGTTTTAATGGAGTAAGCACAGAAAACTTAGTGTACATCGAACTGTACATTACTTCCCCATAATCTTATTTACCACAATCGTATGAATTGGGAAGCCGGATGAACCCCGGAATAGCTGGTTACTTCAGAATATTAAGTATCATAAAAATAATAAAACCTTTACACAAAAAGATTTGTTTTAAAATATTGTAAGATTGTAATATAAGTAAACATTAACTCCACATTAATAAGATGGTCATGGCTTCCATGTGATCACTCCGCCAGGCCCCGTTTTGAAAGTATGCCTATGCTGCTTACTTAGGTACGTCTATCATCGTGACTTGACGTGAAATGAAAGTATACAACGCAATTTATAATTTAACTTTAAATATCTCAAGCCATTAAAGTACAGACACATTTTCTTTACTGTTTTATTATAGTATATATTATAATATTAATTTAAAGGGTAAAATTAAGAATGTAAGTGTTAAAAAATCTATACAATGACTAAAATATTAACGAAATTTTCTTTTACTTTAATCCGTAACTCCACGTGAAAACTATTTGCATTCCTGTCAAATGAAATTTGTCAAATATGAAATTTTACATTATTTTTAATATCGTCGAGGTACAGTTACAGTTCTTGTTATACTAAAAATATTATACATTTTGTAATACAATGACTAAAATATTAACGCTGTAAAAGCTTTAATGGAATCTTTAAAATGCATGTAATATTTTATCTCAATAAACCGATCTCGCTGTTTCACTACAATGTTTTGAAGGTGAAAATAATATATAGTTGTATTAGTAAGCAAAAATGTATAATTATTTTCTTAATTAAAACCGGGGGCTGATGTGCTGCACTCATTTGTATAACCATTCGGGGCCGCGACAGATTTTGTTATACTTCCGCATTATCTGAGTAGCCTACGAATGTTATGTTTTAAAGTTCATACAATCGTCATCAAATTTTTAACTAATCTAAGAACATGAAAATATGTTGCATTTTTTTTCAGCTTAACGCTGTGTCCTGGACATAGCAGGGAAACAGACAGATACTAGAGCAAGGAAATGAAAATGTTAAATATTTAATATTCCCGAATGGAAATCGAACCCACAACCGGTCGCGTTTACACTCGCACGTATTCTGGTCCACGACTGGCCTCATCTATCTATATATATAAAAGGACTTGTGCTGACTGACTGAGGTAAGACGCACGCAGAGCCGTAACCGCTGATGGTAGAAACGTGAAATTTGGGCAGATGTTTATTTTCATATTCTGAACATCCACTAAGAAGGGAATTTGAAAAATTTTAACCCTAAAGGGATGAAATAGGGGTTGAAAGTTTGTATGGAAAAAAAATTTAATCTGTATCGATTTTTATAAAATTTGAAATTCAGACTCTTAAAAATATTTCATTAAACACGTGTTTCATGGTTTTTAAGAATTCACCCCCTAAGGGTTCAAATAAAGGGTTGAAAGTTTATATGGAAAAATCTTTAAATTGCCACCGATTTTTATAAAAATTTAAATTCAGACTGTTAAACATATTTTATTGAAAACGTGTTTCGTGGTTTTTTTAGAATTCAATCCTAATAAGCGGGCGAAGCCGCGCGCGCCCTCTAGTCTATATATATAAAAGGACATGTACCTGACTGACTGAGGTAAGACGCACGTACAGCCGTAACCGCTGTGCGTAGAAACGTGAAATTTGGACAGATGTTTATTTTCGTAATCTGGACATCCACTAAGAACGGATTTTGCAAAATTTTAACCCTAAACGGATTAAATAGGGCTTGAAAGTTTGTATGGTTTTTTTTTAAATCGGCACCGATTTTTATAAAATTTGAAATTCAGACTCTTAAAAATATTTCATTGAACACGTGTTTCATGATTTTTTAGAATTCACCCCCTAAGGGTTCAAATAAAGGGTTGAAAGTTTATATGGAAAAATCATTAAATTGCCACCGATTTTTATATAAAATTAAATTCAGACTGTTAAAAATATTTTATTGAACACGTTTTTCGTGGTTTTTCTAGAATTCACCCCTAAGGATGCTAATAAGCTGGGTTTAGGTTTTTGGGCTTTTTTATAAAAGTGATAACCATCATATAGATATTTCGAAGCACAAGGAAAAGGCTTATGTTCATCCACCACCTCGTTAACGTCGGAAGTCAATTCTACTGAGAAAAGATGGCGACAAATTCAACAGCTCAGCTCTTTTCAATGTCAACTGAAAATTTAGAACTGTTAAAATTTAGAAATAAGTACTAAAAGTTACTTTGATTTACTTGTAATTTTTATATATAAAAGTTGCTTAAATTTATTGTGTACTTTTTACGTGATACGTGTTTACATAAACAGATAAACAGGCAAACAGATAAACAGACAAAGAGACAAAAATTCCAAAAAATGTTGGAAATGGATTCTGTTAATTATCCTTTAACACCATGGTTAATTTTTTTTAAATATTTTCAATGTACAGAGACGACTTTTCTACAGATTTATTATAAGTATACCTAGATGTTCTCTTAATTTAGTTAATAGTTCTAGAAGAGAACAATATATGGTTTAAAAAAGCCTAAAATATACATTTCTACATCAAGTGATACGAGTGATAAGATATAAAATGTGCTCGGAGCTACAAATTTTGTGAGTCTAAATTAGAATGGTTTCCTAACTCTTTCAAGAATTTGAATATTCAGGTCCTGGCTCCATCATCATTAATCACCTAAAATAATATTATGTTCTCAAATGTTTTATATACGTAACCTACAAATTAATAGAATAGATTTACTTTAGCTAATTTTAGCTTACATCTAAATAAATATAAAAAAAAATCTTTCAAAAACAATGTTTTAGTAACAACTTAGCTGAAACTGGGATAGAAATGAAAGAGGCGTTCAACTTGACGTGTATATATTTAATTCCACATTAAAACATTTGAAGCTAATTTGGTATTAACCTATGTAAATAAAGTAAAAGTTGACAGTTAAATAAACACAATTAATTAATATTAAAATGATAACACTATATAAATTAACAGCTTTAAGCTAATATATTGCAAATAACGTAATTAATAATCATTAAATAATTACACAAATTGTTTCTCCAATACATTTGACCATCTTGTTTTCGGAAACATTCATTTTACTAAGCAACAATAAACACAATTTCAAAATAACAAATACCACTCACAAATGTGACAAAAAAATAATGAATATTATTAATATATAAAAATAAATTTTTTGATACACTAATAAAAAATATAAAATAAACGTTAAATATAGTAAAAGGAATGTAAAAAATACAGTTTTACAATTCCTAGATCTAGATGTCGAAACGCGATATCAGATGCTGGTACAAATGTCACAAATTAGTAGTAGTCTATTACTATATTGTTTGTATTTAAGATTTTTGCGTATTTTGATAGTTACGCTTGCGCAACTATCTATAATATATGTAACCAAAAAGTGCAATATTAAAATAAAATCAATTCTAAAATCATCAAAATTCAAATCCTCGTATAGTGAACAAAAGTATACTTTTGTCCCGAAATCAGTCGATAGAGAGCAATAACTCATTGGCACTTAAATATGAAAGTTTTGAAAGTTTTACACCTTAAATGTCATTTAATGAACCTAGTGTCGATTTTAGTGAATCTAAGAATCATTTTGCGTTCTTTAATCTCTGACGCTACGAAAGCCAAACACTGCGGTTATTTTATTTCTTGGAATGAAACGTAAATGTGCATGTACTTTTACAACATAAAACTATATATGATATAAAAACTAATATATACTTAATATACACATAAAACATATGCAATATGTTAAAAAAAATAATGTAAGTCATATATTCTACTATTCATCTACTACATATATATATAAGGTGTTGTATGTGTATATTTATTTATTATTATTATTATTTTCTACGCATTATTATAATTAAATAATATGAAAACATTAAAAAAGTGATAGTAAAATAACATTGTATAGATAATAAATAAAATTTTATATTACAAATGTCCAGTGTTTGGGATACGTACTTACTAAATGCAATTCTGTTACCACGACGATCGCAATACCTACCTACATGTTACCAACGAGTACCTAATGTTACCATTTTATATAAAATTTGGATGCATTAAAATAAATTGTGGTGATGAAAAGTAAATATGGTGTAAATTATTAAATATATATATATATATACATATATATTTATATAAATTTTAGGTGTTTCGTAAATTAATTTCTAGGTGCTTTTTAATTGTGCACGTAATATAATAAAAAGAATGTCGTTCTTGCGATGCCATGTTTAACATATTGAGTCATTAAAATATGTAACTTTTTAGTTAATTCGGAAGTTTTTAAAGAAACACTATAAAAATGATATAAAACAAATATTTTCAAATTGCGGCTTTAAATTCTCTAATATAATAAAACAAAATTAACAGTAGATTACAAGACAATATTGACAATAGGTACTCTCTATATGACATATACATATATATTAAGATTGAGAGACCATTTAATTAAATGGCAACATTATTAATATAATAACATATTGATCACTGTGTCATCGCATGAACCTCATGGCATCGCCAGAATTTTTTTAAATTTGCGAAACATTAAGAAGCGCACATTGATTTGGCATAAGTTATACATACATACTTTACCTACAGCTAGTTCTAGACTCTATACATTGTCTAATGCAGATATATTTGAGTCTAAAAATAAGAATATTTCAACACATCACTTTATATAACAATATCACTTCTCATTTCATAATTTCAAACGTTTTGACCGCATCTGTGGTTATAAGAAAATTACATTCGAGAAAACTATGGTAATATTAATGACGGATTTTGAACCGCGAGTATGAGTTTACAAACAATTATTTTCGTACAAGATCGTATAAATTAAAATCGATTTTTTATGCACTGAAATGGAATAAATAAAAAAATAATATATTACACGGTAACTTTTTTTATCACAGTTAATTAATATCTGTAAACACCGCATCTTTCGGAAGATCACATAAGTTGTGTCGGATGATTATTTACGTTCGAAATTAGTTTCGATGTCGGTTAATACATCAATTCTACTGAGTTATTTTTTATTCGTCACTTTTACAATTGTATGTAAAATTAAGTTAGCCTACAAACTTATCTTCACATTATTTCAAAGCTTACCGTCAAAAATATTATATAGTTTATTAAAGTACATAAATTAAATTTTCGATAGATTTAATTGATAGTAGTATCAAGATTCGTTGTGCCAGAACATTTTCAATTATAATAGGGCGAAAGTCAATAATGTGGAGATAAATTAGAATTGAGGAAATAAATTTGAAGGCGACTAGGATTTGGCACATTATTCAGGGACTCCTAATGTAATAGTAAAATATTTAAAGTTTATGGTCTAGAGCAGGTTAAATATTAAGTTATACAAGATATTCGTTATATACAGTATAAAGAGTGTATAGAGTAGGAGAGAAAAGTACTACAATTCTTATATATTTAAGCTAATGGTAAGTTGGGGAATAATATATAAACGTTCCTTCGTAGCTTGCAGTGTAATGGTTTTACTAATATCAGTCAAAGGTGATTTTAATATGTATTATGTAGGAACGAAATATTTTAATAATAATATATTTCTCAGTAAATGTAATATGCGACGACTGGCGTGGCTACGGTAGAACGATATGAGTACGTTGCAGTAGGGGTATCTACTGATATTTGCAAGCAAATAATGTAATTTTTATTTTTTGTACCGATCTGATAATAATAACTGTAGAAAAAACCGGCCAAGTGTTAGTTGCGCTCACTGAGGGTTCTGTATCATTTTTAGGAATTACTCTATATGGTTTGATTACACGATGAATAAAGTAGATATATTGTGATAGTATGCACTCACTTTGTTCAAAATGAACTACAAATATAAGTCTCAGTATATTATTTATATCTATTGTAAGTTTTCATTTTGTGTTAAATTTCATGACTGTACGCCCGAGATAGGTACTGTATACGTTTTGATTGAGCGGCGAATTTCATACAAAATGTACTTTGCATCTTTTGACAGCGTTGACTTACGCCCAATATTAATAATCTATCTCCTACGTCAATCTTCGATTCTTCCATATATCTATCCAATCTCTAGATTGGATAGATATATTGAACAATCGAAGATTGAGGTCGGAGATAGATTATTAATATTGGGCTTTAGAAGCTTAATTTTTTTTGTGTTCTAAGGAATCGTTGACTTGAATTAGTAATAATCGTAGAATTTGATATTAATTTCAGCCTGACATAGCCTCCAAGTAATTTAAGGACAAATGGTCTTAACAGACGGATAACAAAGCGATCATATAAGGATTTAGTTTTTTCTTTTGAGATACGGAACCCTAAAAATATTTAAAAAATATACCCAAATAAATACATGCGTCAAGGATATTATTTCGAAGCTAAACTAACGAAAGAATTTCATTATGTGCTTGCAAACGCTATACAGTATCATTTAAACGGCATATTTAATGTTATTAATATCTTTATATACTATAGGGTAACAGTAACACCATCGATAAGCTATTTATATTTGACATTGATTTTTTTATTATTTTTTTTATATTTTATCTCATTAGTGATATGAAGTTCAGTTATCCAGTAAACTTGCCGTGTTGTTGTTCTTAGAGGCTAGTTCAGTTGTAAAGCGTTCAGTAAGCGTTGGGAATGAAGGGCAAGCACTTCAACATTGCAATTGGCAATGCGCAGGTAATTTTGGCTCTTGTACTCATACTTGTCGTAAGTTTATCATAAATAGTTAACAAAACATTCAAAGAAACATGAACATTGAAATTATTCTAAGAGTGTAACAATAGGGTTACTTCATCACCATTACACTCTGTAAAATCCTTAGTGTACAAAATATCTAAGTAAAAATATCTTCTATAAAAAGAAATAAAACGTAAGTAACTTAGACAGATATAAAGGAGAGTTTTCGCGGTCACAGTATGTCAGTCTCATAAACTTTGTTAGTCGTTGCCACCGTGTCGGACCCCTTCAGCTGCGGGCTAGGTAGATCAGATGCCACTTCGTTTCGTTTTGTATCCGAATCGGCAGCTAGGTGCGTCATACTCCCCGAAATACTCGCGGGAGCTAAGTTTAAATTCATTTTTGTGAGTAGGTTGGATTCACTTCCTGTCTTTTTGAGATCTGGTTGCGCATTCAGCGGCAGGGAGGGTCCGCTACGTTGTATCATCTGCAGACGGGCGTACTGCTCCTGGAGCGCCTTCTGTTTCTTGAGCAACTCCTGGTGCCGCTGTTCCAGGAGCGCCTGGCGGGAGTCGGGCGGTGAGGTTGGCGAGGTCGGGGATGCGGGCGAGGTCGGGGAGGCGGGTGAGGCGGGCGAGGCGAGGGGCGAGCGCGAGGTGGTGCGCGGCGGAGGCGGAGGCGGCGGCGGCGCGCGGCGCACGGCCAACGCCAGCAGCTCGGGGTGGCGCTCGGGCACGGGCGGCTTGGGCGGGTGCTGGCCGCGCGCGCGCACCGGCGGCGACGCGTCCGTGTCGCTGCCGCTGGGGTACGAGTGCAGGCGGCGCAGCGGGCCCTCCTGGGGGCCGCGCGCGCCCGCGCCGGCGCCGCGCTCCGGGGGCTTGGAGAACGTCTGGAGCTCGTCTAGTAGCGCATCGAGGGCGTTCTCTGGCCGCACGTCACCTCCTCGGCCAGGGGCTCGCCCGACGCAACCCTGCGTATCATTTCGACCAATTCTAACTTTGCCCGCTGCGCTTCGTGATCGTCGACAGTGATGTTGCAATTTTATAAAATTTTGTGTCGTGATTTAAGAATCTGAAGGAGTAAAATTGCAGCAAGACTGTGCATTTAGAATACAGAAAACACATATGACATTTAGCAACAATCATTCAAGTAAAGAGATCCATTAAGAACACTCAGTATTAAGAGTAATGTCTAAATGTCTTAATGCGACCACAATCATTCAAAAATAAAATGAATAGAAAATAAAATAAAAGGCGATTGTCATTTTTTGTCATTAAATACGCATGCTTAAAATTAAAATTAATCAAATATTGTTTTAAAATTTTCAATTCAATGTCAAATTTTTATTTCAGCAACATTAATATTTTATGACAAAAAATGTGTTGAGCCTATGATTTATGACAAAGAATCGTTGTGACGGTATTATCTGGATAGGTCGTATAGGCGAAGAGATGAATGTAGTAACTTTCGTTCTATGTAAGTATATAGATAAATATTTATATTTTTTATGGATTGAGTGATGTGAATATAATATACATATAATGTAAACGACAGTATAAATTATTTTTTTAGATAAAATATTGTTTCTCTTAACAATTGTAATGATTTTGCCATTAGTTAAAATTTCCTGATATGTTTATGATGCTAAGTCTGTCTACTGATCCAAAGCTATATTAAATTTATTTTTTTTCTATAAAACTAAAATAAAAGCTTACGTGTACTGCCTTCTACAAATTACTTTAATTATTTTTTGAAAGTGCGAAATATACAAGAATTTAATGCTGTTTGTATGAACGTTTCAAAGCAACAATTGTTTAAAAGGAATTACCTGTTTTCCGGATGCGAGGGTTAGTCATTTGAAACCAATCCTATTCGATTATTAAAGTTTCTCAGGTGGTAAGGATGTCGGGGGTATCGTAAGACATTCACAAAAATTTTACTAGTTTATAGTGTAGGTGTCAAATGTTGAGTGCAAAAATGGTAACTGAAATAAGTAGTCAAAAAGCGTTAAGTACTAATATAAGGCTGGAAAAGAGAAATCGAAAGTTATGAAGGGAAAAAAGTCTGAGAGGCGTATAGTATATTTAATGGGTTCCAGGGGTTTGTGAGCTGCTTCTGCAATCGAGAACGAGCTGCAACAAAAACAAAAACAGCAGGATGCACAAACTATTATAAAGCCAATCGTACTAATATCATGCGTGTCATAAAAATACTAGAATTAGTAGGTACTTAAAAAAGTAAATGAGCGAATTTTCTATTTTTTATCATTTTTAATATTTTTGTTTGCATAGACATTATTGAGTAGAATAAGTTCAATTTTTTTTTTATAAAAAGCTCACTCATTCAAGTAAATGTTTAGAAAAGAAAAGTATGATGTCTTGATTTACGAAATCATGTCTAATTTTATTTTTATTTTAGTATTGTAAAATGTTATTATTCCTTATGATATAACAGCATACCTATACACAAATATCCAGATACCTTCTTTTCGTTGTTAAATGATAGCAATATTATTTTTAACATAATTTCTATTTTAGTATTAAAACAACACCGAAACTGTAATCCACAACTATAATTATAATAAGACATGATCAAATTAATAATAATAATTAATATATGCCTATAATTAAAAATAAAATTATAAAGAAAATATGAATAAAAAGTAATAGAAGAACATAGATTTGCAAAAGTTTTACAAATAGCAAACAGTGGCGTCATGCGTCTGGTCTAACCCATCTCTTGAACATGCATCGAAGTTCTAGAGCCTTGCGACAGGCCACAATAATCAAGTACAAAGAAGTTAAGTAAAAGTTTTATTTATTAGCAATTTAAAATTATTGAGACACTCTAACAACTTTCAACTTCCGTCATGTCTGCTAATAGTTACGTACCTTGCACCGGGCGGAATCCAAGTCTCCTGATCGAATTATATTGCAAAATAATTAAAATTAATACTTACTATCAATGCAAAAGCAAGTCGATTCGGGGCACATGATATGTGATATACTGATTTAGAATTAATAAATAATAAACATAATAAGCAACTAAGACAGGAAGCTGAAAGTCATCTGGAGTCCTTTTACTATTGGCCGTCGTGGTTAAAGTTAAGCGAAGTAGAGACCGTGGATATGGCATTGAGTGTCTATTGTAATGTTAATGTTCTAGAATGCCATCTGCACGGATTATTTTTTGGAAATAGTTTAGTATTCAAACTTGAAATATATGTAAGCATGCGTACCGATTTTGTCAATACTGTCTGAACTGGAAAAAATATGCAAAACCTCTATCAGTAGATGTATTGTGTTATAGCGACTTCGCTTACAATATTTCTAAAGCATATTGTGCCACTGTGCACCGTCATGCCTACATAAAGATAGCTCTGTGTTTATTTACACAAGAAAAGATGAATACCGAAATAAATTATATATTAATAAAAGTAAACGTGTAATGAAAATATACAAATAAATGATTAAAACGTATTTAATGAATAATAATAATAATAATAATAAAAGAGTAATAATATTAATAATTATGGATATATTACGAAGAGTTTTATTACTCGTTAATAACAATAGCTTCTTTGAAGTATTGGCTCTGTCTCCAGGCGAACTGACGCGTTCACGGGAAAAAGATGATGAAATTTATCATTAAAACAGAATTTTTAACACTGACACATCGGAAGTAATAACATCATCAATAATATAATCGAAATAAGAATATATCAAAGATCAGCCAAATATTGCAGTTGACAAGGAATGATTCCCACTGTATCTGTTTCGTTGATCTGCTAAATCTTGCAGTAGCCTTTTTTATTAGAAATATTAGTTTAAAATATATTCAGGTAAAGAATACAATAAAGAAATCTGAAATAAAGTGACCAAAATAGCTATCGGTACTCTTCTGTACGGCCACTTATCAAATGTCATGACCATGAACTAGCCATTGTGTAGAATTCTCTATAATAATCATAATATATCATATTATTAAAATGATATAACAGTATAGTAAAAAAGTAATAGTGCGGACGATAAAGAATGGCAGGTTCAACATGTTGTTCGGCATCTATAGAGAGATTATAAATTATTTCTTTTTTTATTAAAATTGGCATTATTTTCCGATGAATAAAAATGCAACATTGTGGATGGTGCTTTGGTTGCAGGAGATGTGCAAAAGAATTTAAAACATTTGAAGTATTCTGCATTTTCGTGGTTGACGTCATACTCTGTCATCACAATTATCTTATTCAAGTTGGTCTCAGATGAACTGGAATATTGTCTGTTTAAAAAAGTTTGTCAAGGCAACTTTGAATATTCAAACGCGGCTGCGCCCACGAAAACACGAAAGCATTCGTGTTTTATATATGTACTAGAGACTCGAAACGCCTCACCCGCTCAAACTTACTTTTACTTTATAGCCAAAGATTAATGTATATATGTAAATAAAAAGTATTCTATGTCCTTTCTAATATCTCTAAGAATATGCGTACAACGTTTCATAATAATCAGTTGAATCGTTTTGGCGTGAAAATGTAACATACAAAATTATATTCTTATTTATAATATTAGTATGATGATTAGTATTAGTATGATATGAAGTATGATAATAAATCTACATTACAAATACGCTATATTAAGTTAGCAACCCCATTTCAATACCTTGTCCACTAACATAGTACACCAATAAAACTGAGAACGAAGTGTCTTATCACTATCTTTCTCACTTCTCTCAGTATCTATTGAATTACAATAAAGTAGGATTCAACCTACAATATTTAATATTTTAATTTAACATTTTAGGCAGGATTATTGTTATTACTTGTATTTGTCAAACACAAACAATTTTTAAAAATGTATCATTATAAAGTGTCCCAAAATTTACGCAAGATTTAAATTGAATCATAAGATGCAGGATTATTGTGGACTAGCATACACTCTTTTGTTGAAATTTTTGACAACTTTTCTGCATAATTGTGACTGGTGAATATGCACTTGTAGTATTAGGTAGGTAGGACAGGGCCTTTGACTTCAAATAAACCCATAGGAAGGAATCTAATGTTGTAAAATCACACGAGCTAAGAGAAGAGTTCGCAATTTCTAGGGTTTAGTATTTTAAAAGAAAAAAACACCAGTCACCAGAGGGTTCCGTACTAATTTCAGGATTGTAGGACAACAGGAGGTATAATTTTTAAAATAAATTATTATTTATTATGCATAAAATGACCTAAAATAATAGGTTTGTAATTGTTTTTACGTGTAATATAATTTTAATTTTTCAGTCTTTTTTCTTTTATACAAGTTCTCACTTCACGCCCAAACATCATAATTGTAGGGCTACGAGAAAAATCTATAGGTTGTGATTACGCGATGAATAAAAACTTATGTTAGCAGGCGTAGGCATTCGTTATGTATAAAATTAATTGAAAGAAAAAAAAAAATTTTTTTGTAATTTTTTTTATTAAATGTTTATAAACTTTCTGTTTTCTTATTTTCACAACTGTAGATCTATAGGAAGTACGCTATATTATTTGATTACGCGGCGAATTTCATACAAAATGCAACATAATGATGTATGTATAAATGCAATATTGTATCTTTTGATTGCATTAAAAACCAAATTTTTTCTTCGCTCCAAGACACGGTAGACCTGAATATTGATATTAACTTAAGCTATTACATAGAATTTCTTTCCGAATAATTCAGAAACACAAACAGATTGACCATATGTGTTTTTTTTCAAAAAGTCAATTATTTCTGATTTTTAATATCAGAAGTGGCATATGAAAATCCATTCCCACAGTAATATTTTCTTATTTGGAGTACTTTCCACTTAGCAATCGTTACTTCTTTTGCTCGCGGATTAAAAAAAATTGTTGCGTTTTACGTGTAATCTCATGCGTGTAAATGAGATTAGGTGCGTTATTGTATCAGTAATAATGAAAAAATCGAATAGTCGTAATAGGCGTGCGGCGTAAGAGATCGTTCTTATATAAGTCGTGATAGTCGGAGCTACTTTAGGCGGCATAGATCTATAGCACGCCGTTCCCATTGCGAAGAGTCATCGACGGAGTACAAACTCTTTTTCCTTCGATGTGCAAGCTTTCCATATGGAGTCACTGGGGGGTTTCATGCGCCTTGCTCTCTGGTGTAGATTTAGTATTTCTTCGGTAGGGGCCCATACTTAACTAGTTATGATATTTTATACTAGACCATGCTGTATTATGTCTGGTCTTGAAATTTTATACTAGACCTTGTTATGTTATGTCTAGTATTGAGATTTTATACTAGTCCTTGTTGTGTTAAGTCTAGTCTTGAGATTTTAAACTAGTCCTTGTGGTTTTATGTCTAGTCTTGAGATTTTAAACTAGACCTTGTGGTTTTATGTCTAGTCTTGAGATTTTAAACTAGACCTTGTTGTGTTATGTCTAGACTTGAGATTTTATACTAGACTTTGTGGTTTTATGTCTAGTCTTGAGATTTTATACTAGACCTTGTTGTGTTATGTATAGTCTTGACATTTTGTACAAAAGCTTGCTGCTTTATGTGTACTCCTTAGATTTTATAATAGACCTTGGTTCATAAACTAACCGAACGAGTTGATTGATCAATCGAGTAGAAGATAGATCATCGTATCAGGAGAAGAGAAAGGTAAGCAAACTACGAAACAACTGTAGGTGAAAAAAACTACAAAAACAATAAAATTGTGTCAATCGGGGGCTGTTGTTTGTAGGCAACGGCCTTTATTGGAAGGAGACTCGTATGAATTATTGTTATTAAGTGATACATGTCATAACGCAATTACGCAGAATCTCTTTCCGAATAATTCAAAAACATATAGACCACATGTGTTTATTTTTGTCATTTAAAATCGTTAAACACTTGATTTTTAACAATATCATAGAATAAAATACTACAAACTTATATTTGATGTTTATTTAATGTAAAACAAGTACGTACGCACGCAAATTTAAGTTTGTAAGCTTTTGTAACGTGACGTTTCTATTGACACACTACAACCATAAGTTGGTACGGAACCCTTGGACTCACACATAACCTTTTTACTTAGTTATTTTTAAAATATACAATATACTGTAAAATGGCATCAAAATTAAATCTTGTGTTAATTGTAGGACACGAAATATTACAAAAATAAATAATGAGAATGACAGAGAATGACCCAAATTTTTGATAATAGGAATTTTGATATATGCCAATTTCATTTAAGCTTATGTTAAACGCACTTACAAAACATAAGTTTAGTGAGTACAAGAAATAGTGCCGAATTGGTTACAATCAGAATACAAAAATAAAATAATAAAAAAATAATAATCAATCTATATAGTCCTTAAATGACAGGGTAAGAAACTATAAGTCTACATTAAACTAAAGAAGAAGCGCCCAAATTACCACTATAATAAGTAATAAATTTGAATCTTAAACAGCATTATATAGCAAGATAAACGTTACAAGATTAAGCTACTAAGGAATAAGTAAATAACAAAAAGGAAATACGTGCTTTATATTTCAAAGAAGAAATCTGGGATACGGACATAACATATGGCTAATAACTCTATAAGCTTCTCAGGTTGAAACAAATGAAAAAAAAATAACCTGTTATCTAGAAACGACCACTCCGCAAACAATAAAACGAAGTGCCGGAAAAAAATGCAAATTTTAAACCTTTGGCAAACCTGCAATTGTTAAGCGGTTAAATGAATGTTTTATTTAATCTGATTTTGTAAGAATGCTGTAAGCCTGACGCTTTCAATAGCTAAAATACAAATTTTGTATAAATTAAAAGAAGAAAATTTACGGTTTCATAGTCGTAACTTCGATATAGAATCAAATTGAAAACATTAAAATAAAAATAAATATTAAATTATATATTTTTTTATACATTTTTATATGTAAGAAATAAATTGAACACTTTGCAACATATTATAACATTAATATGTAATGAAGTCTTTTTCAAGTTAATTTATTAACATTGTTAACTAAAAAATAATGGATATTAAATATAAAAAATATATATAAAGGTATTTGACTCCAAATACATACTTTTACGTATCAAATTATCAATATTATATTTCAAATTCATCCTTTTACACGTCAAATTCTTGTTATATATACCTGAAATTCGCATTTTTACAAATTCTTCTAAGTTAGAAAAAATAATATTTTCATCGGAAAATAAAATAATTAAGGCTGACATGGCGCAGTGGCACCAATGACTGTAAACACAACGGCTATGGGTTAGGTTCTCACTCAGGAGAATGAAATATTTTTTCATTTCGTTGTTTTGGCAACAAAGCAAAGCGCGGCGTTGAGTTCCGTAGCTCAACACGCAATACCTCGAGAACTCGGCGGAAAGTGGGGAACGGAGTTTCTTAACATAAGGTTCCTGCCTACCCTTCTTTACTCGGAATACACAGCGTGAAGCTGAAAAATAATTTATGAATGAATGTAAGATATATTAAAGCACACTATTCCAAAAGAAATTTGCTGAACTATTTAAAGTAATTGCCATAATGTTTCATAAACTTAAGGGAAATTTAGTTCTAAAAGTAATA
The DNA here is from genome assembly GCA_021202915.1 of Heliconius himera. Lineage (NCBI taxonomy): Eukaryota > Metazoa > Arthropoda > Insecta > Lepidoptera > Nymphalidae > Heliconius > Heliconius himera. Next base: position 482,433 of record JAJHJA010000001.1, on the reverse strand, counting down.
TGGGGTAATATTTTTTTAGTATCTACTTTGTTATGTTGGTATGAGAGAATTTTTTTACAACACATTTACATTTTGATATTTTTGTGTGGTTACTAAACAAAACTAAAAACATCACAATTCCGAATTTCGACATTCAAAACCGATTAGTAACCAACATATAAACAAATTTTATAGTCGATTTGATAACCTTCTCTTTAAATTATTATTGTTAATTTTAAGTGAATCATAAATTTACTATCATTAAAAAAAATCACAACATAAAGATTAATTTATTGATTTTACGCCGCATATAAAAGATAATATACATCAAAATAACTTAGATTTATTATTTTGATTGTAAATATTTTAATTTCATATGGAAAATCTAATTTTAGTAACTTGTATGAACTTAGAAGCTTTAAAACGGTGAATTTTATGTGTAAAAGAGTGAATTTGAAGTGTATAACATTTATTGAAACAATAGTGGATCAGAGTATTTATTGCAAAATTTGAATTAAATTTAATCTTTCTAACATAGTTATTGTCACGCTAAACTTTTAAATTAATATCATACGTAAACTGTTTCTTTTTGATGTCTGTCTGTCACGTTAATGTATAGCTAATATTTTTGTCATTTTATAAAAATATCAAAGAGAATAATAATTAATATACTTTCATTGAATTTCACAAAGTAAATATTAAGGATTTTTTAAAGGAAGTTACTTGTGTATTGTAAAGTAAATTTTCTTCTATAAATTATAATATTAAATAGTAAATAAGTACAGTAATGCTTATTACCTTGTTTGTACTTGAGGTGACAGCGCAAGCATTTTCTGAAGTATATTCCTCAGATGAAGGCCCAGGCGTGACAGTTGAACTTTGTGAAGACGAGGGCGAAGAACGTCCATCGATAGGCAAACGTTGTTCTTGAACACAGGCTAGTCTATTCGATTTAATATATAATATTTTATTTCTTATTTACAACTGTATTTTTTAATTTTATTATCTATATAACCATTAATTTATTATCAATTTACCTTTTTAGAGTAACTAAAGTTCCAGTAAGTTTTTTGCAGCGCCGCAGAGCCAACTCCAAGCGCTCTGGCTCTTCTTCAAGCATTTTCTCTTTGCGGACAACCTACAAAAAATATCTGTATAACAAAGTCCAATTTCGCTATATTTTTAGAAATTCCAAGAAATACCTTCTCCATTTCTGCGGCAAGTTTCGCTTTCATAGTTTCTTGAAGAATTGGGAATTTGAGTTTCCAATCGGCAACAGTTTTGCTGCTTTTTGACAGTACCATGGCAATACGTTCAATATCGGCCATATTTACTCGGGTTTCCCTAGAATTCATGGGTGAACTTTTTAATTAAATCATAAATTATTCCTTTGAACGCAATATTAAGAGCAAGAGTAGCACATAGAAATTACCTATTAGCAGCTTGACCACGCAGACGTTCGACGGTGGCTTCAAGTTCATATAAATCGTTTTCTAAGAGTAGCATATCTTGACGGTAGATTTCCTCTTCACGGGTTAGTTGCTAAATATATAATACAACACTTTTATTTTAGTACATCAGTAATGTACGAATAAATAAAAAAAAGTAAGGCCAGTCGTGACGCAAGTGTGTGACTGTAAACACAACAGGTTGTGGGTTTGATTCCCATTCGAGGAATATCTAATATGTTCATTTCCTTGCTCTGGTCTTGAGGCAAAATGGGTTGATTTCCGCCACTCAATAGGCAATGCCTCCAGAATTCAGCGGAAAACGGGGAACAGAGGGTCTTAGCGCTGGGTTCCCTCTGCTTATCCATCTGTGTGCAGGATACAGCGTAAAGTAAAAAAATATATAGAACGTACTGAATCTGGATCTTGTTCACAAAAACTTGCAGCAATAGCTCCAATTTTCACAATAGTCTCAGCCATCATTTGCCTCATTTGTATTGAATGAGATAAAGTTGACCGGCGCAGGTTACGAGTCTGTGGAAGAAAAGGACATAATTATACAGTAGTCTCTAAATTACCTAGGAAATAGGGAACTTTTCGCTAAGCTGTTATAAATTCGCATAAGACATATTCGCAATGAATTAAATATAACCAGTATAAACATCACATACCTCAATTCTCAAATCACGGCTTTGCTTTTGGAGAACCCGAAGTTGATTAAAGAAATCAGGATTAACGTTTAAGGTATAAGTTCGTTGAGGAGCCAGAGCGAGTTGTTGCCCGACTAGTCCTGCTGGCTTAGGTGGTGGTGCCGGCTTCAAACGATCACGTTCTAGGAAAGAAAGATGTAAAAATAACTAACAATCCATGTCGAAAGATCCATCCTAACTTCTTACCAAAAAAAAAAAAATAGCAGCGATATTAGATACAATAATAATGAATTAATAGCTGTATACTATAGCCGTACAGCAATAGCTAATAAAGATATCAATGTTACATAAATGCAATGTTTTTGAAATCCATTATAAGAGAAATGACATTTTAAGCTCGTGTAAGTTGTTAAGTGAAATAATAGCCAAGGCACCTTGTTGTCAGTGTAAAGATAAAGCATTTTATTTTATACCCGTCAAACAGTATAAACGGATTTCAAAAATTTACCTTGAGACGAAGTCCGTGGCAATGTTGAGGACTTGATTGCCGGTTTTGTTGGTTTTGTATCAGCTTGTTATGGCAAAGAAGTAAGCGGAAAGAAATCAAATACAAGAATTATGATATGGTTATGATGTTGACTACCAAAAGAGACAGAATTTATAGCTTTAGGACTTTAGATCCAAGAATGATAATACGCGATACGTTATATTGTATATACCTATGTTTATATAGTGATAGTTACAAAATAAAAATTATTTCTCTGTAAATGATAAATAAATAAATTATAACATACATTTTTGTTAAGACAACAATTTAATCAACTATTTTTCAATTTACGTACCTAAATATGTCATGCAAGTAATTAGTACGTAACCAACGTCCAAAGGCAAACGCGTTTATCTCATTCTCAGCTCCTATAATAGTGACGACATAACGATACTACGATGTTTGAAGATGATTTGTTAAAATTTAACAAAATTTCGAAATGTAGCATTCTAATGAGATTAATGTCACATGATGAATCGTAAATGAGTACGTCTTATTTAATATTATAAAAGTAACAAACATTACAAAAATTATTTCAACAAAAAAAAAAAATAACTTAAAAATTATCCATTGAGACATAAAAAACACACCTACATATTCTCTTTTTCGCATTTTATAATCATTTAACATTATTGTTATAGATAATACAAACAAATAACGGTAGGTTCAAGGGATTAATTATAAAACGTAAACAGTCTTGGGTCACAAATGTGCATAAGTAATTTCTAAATTTGTAGATAAAATACCATCACCAATTGTTCTAAAATAAAGACTACAATTCAATATTAATATTTTTATAAATATAATTATCTTTAAGTTTAATGCATACCTGAATGTTGAGGTGAATGTTGTTTAGGTGAATTCATGTCTGGTGGATCATCGCTAAAAGATACTGATTTCTCAAAAGAGACAGACTTTTCTGAAATCATAAATATTTGACTATATGAATAAAAGAGAGTGTAAGTTTAATTATGATTAAAAAGATGTGAAAAGAAATGTTTTGTTTAAAAATTTGATAATAGGAAAGTGCCAATCATTTCTATAATAATTGTGTTCATTATAAATATCATCCTTTTGGAGATTAATATATACATTGTGTGCTCATAATTTTTGCATGGAATAAATGCAATTGATTTTTGTCAATAAAATGAAAATTTTGTATTAAATAAAAATTTCAAATTTTGTGTCCTCGTTAACAATACAAAAACCTAAGATTACAATAAATGTAGATGGACGTGCAAGACAGGAAAACAAATCTCATATCTTTCAGATACTGTAATGCTAAATAAAAATAAATTAAATATACAATAAATATAATATGGTGAGCATGCATTTATTCAATACCCTCCAAGCCCTCTTTCTACGATAACATATTATACTTCTTATCATTTACGGATCGACCTTTGAGGTGACGATAACCAAAGAACAGAATCAAAGTACATTTTATTTCATGATATACCTACAGTACAGCAAACTGAAGCCGCACGATAACAATCTCATGAAGAAGCCTACGCAACATACTTTATACCACTGAAATAGCATCTATAACACAAACAAATTTTTGTATCTACAGTCGAAAATACTTTTACGATTTAAAAATCTGATTCCATAATATAGTGCATGGAATTTTACCAAAAACGTCTTTTATTTGATGTCTTTTTAATCTTGGTAAGGCCCAAAATAAGGTAATCACACGAGTCAGCAAGCAAGCGTTCGGCGTGATAATGTATGGAGAGTGCACAATGCATTGCGAATGTGAGTTTTGCCTAATAGAAGAATTCCTAAATTTACATGGTGAATATGTTGTGCATGTCGTTTGCAACAAAGTGAAAGTGTCACTTTCGCTGTCTACATTCCAAGAGGTACGGAAGATGCCAACTATTAGGACTTCACATCTATTCGCTTGCTGATAGAATGTGGTGTCGGCCATAATTTGCGGTTTGTTTCCTTCATTACATTAAAATATACGAATTAAAGAACAATTTAAAAATCAAAGAGGTTCTTTAAAAAATATAATTTATACAAAAATGAAATATATGAAATGATGTATTCATATAGCAAATGGAAGATATTGAGTTAAAAGGGAATTAGAATTAAATTTGAATTTTTAACATTAGCAATGCATCGGCAAGTTGACCGCGATCAATCAAACTTACGAAATCTGTCTCTCCCTAATTTGGGAGGTCTCTCGTTGCTGGCAAATCGCGCGGCATCTGAATACAGGAAACGCAAGCCACATTAAAGACTAAGCTTTTTACATTAATCTTACCTGAGTATATAGTAAAAAAAACATAAATAATTTTTATACGCTCCAAGTTGTATATTGATATATTTACATTAAACCACACAGATGGATTTACCACAATAAACTGCTGTGAAATATCAGTTTCAATGCGTTGATAATGGTTTTAACCTAACGATTGATTCAACAGTAACATTTTTGACCGCTGGAATAAGCCCATTAACATGGTTCAACTTTTCACATTTCAAGTCACTTCCCAAAACTAAATTTCACATTTCTTGCTTGCAACATATTGCTCGTACATTACTATTTTCTTACCTTGAGGAGCTGGCCTTGGAGCGTATGCTTGGTATTCCTGTCTTGGGGCGGCGGCTGGGGTCGGGGTGGGCGCACTTCCTGGTACCTGTAGCGCCTTTTGCACAAGCCCCGTAAGATTTGCAAGTTGACGTTCCATTTTTTCAACGCGGAGTCGTTGCATGTCATCCACAGGAGGACCAAGCCTATAACAGCACATGACCATCGGCAAACTTATTAGTTAAGTTAAATAATAATATTTCACAATCTTCGCCAGCACCTTTTATATCGCTTAGCAACTTATATTGTGGCCACAATATCGCACTGCGTTTAATATTTTTTATTATTATACTTTCATAATAATATCAATTAAATAGATTAATATTCAATATTTATATTACTTGTTTAATTTTTTGTTATTAATAAACCATTGAATTTCGAAAATAAAATATTTTACCTGGCGTCGTAAGGGGGTCGTGGCATGGGACGTGGCGCTGTTGTTATGGGATTGACACCATACATTTGATAGGCATCGTCTATTATCACCGTTTCACTGCGAAGAAAGTCTTATATTTTATATTTAGCTCATAATCGCGATTGCTATAATTTGAATACAAAAGATATATTGAACATATTTCATTCATCATTTTGTTATAAATTACACTAATTGAAATTTAGTTTTTACTTGGCCTCTTCATCGATGATTGGAGCTATGGGAGGTCTTCCGGCTGTTCCACCCAGGAACTGAGTGTAGTACGGATCTTCATAAGGTTGTCGTGGAGCAACACGTTCGGGAGAAGACATGTATCCATCTCCAGAATGAGCTGTTTTTGTATCACAATTAAAATTTTCTTCAATGTAATTTTACATTGAATTATATAATACGTTATAAGCGAGAAAGGAGAGGGAAAACAGTGGGCCCTAAAATGTTCAATATTTTCAAAAAATAAATTTAGTCTTATCGAGATATAGTTTAATAAACAAATTATATAATAAGATTGCTATTACCATATAGGAAAGCAAGAAGGAAGTGAAAGCCTATTAAATAGTTTACTATAAAAGTAAATTAATAAAATAACTACTAAAAAATATTTGTAATAAATTAAATACACAAAATAAAAAAAAATTGTATTGAATTCAGTATTTATATATGAAAACAATATTATAGACAAAAAGCGTAACTATCTTTATCATTTTAATCATTTTCAAATAAAAAAAAATTCAAGTAAACTAAATAAGGCACAGGTAACTTAGGACCTAAATAAAGGAATCAAACGCTACAGGGTAATTGTGTGGATGTCAGTTTTATCGATTTAACGAAATTTAGCCCGACAAGACTATATGAATTTTAATAAATATATAGGTTTTGGTATAAATGATGATTCTCATATTCTTCATTACTTCTATCTGTATTAAATATTTTACTTATAAGCTTAATTTATATAAGTTTTCTGTACGAAAAATTGAAAGTAATTTAATTGTAAATGTAAGTGAAAATTTGTTATAATATAAATATAAACTATATTCATACATTGATTTTATGTTATATCTATTATAAATACCGATGAGATCTTTCAAATGAAAACAATATAAGTTTAGATACAACTTTCAGGCCAAAATAGTAAAATGTTTAAAAAAATGACTGTCATGATTGATGATTTCTATAAGAATTTATATAACATTCCTCAAGGAATATAAAAATGGAGGTTATTTTGTAAATATGGAAAAAGCTTAGTACTGCTGACTTAGTACAGTACTTGCGTCATTTTAATATAATTTTACAGAGCACGGTATTGAACCAGTGTCAACATGCAACATATTAAGATATGGAGAATCCTAATGTTTCTCTTTGAGCTTACAGTTATCATGTCTAACAAGTTAATGTCTATCGTAAATTTATATAAAATTATGTCGACAGTTAAAAATAATCTAAAATCAATTTGAAGTTGTTTTATAATAATACTAAAAGAACAGAAGCTTCAAGCAAATTAGATTTTGGAAGCGAAACAAGACGTCGACAGGAGGAGGAGGCCGGGGTTACCAGGGATAGAGTATAGTTGATCGGTACCGCGAGGACATTCGGCCGCAGCGAAGGGGAAACATCGCTCTGATCCACTCCCCGGGACGTAAGAGCGCACCGGTTTGCTGGGTGCAGAAGGACCTACACATATATCACTTTTTGCAAATGTACCTAAAATAAGTAAATCTCCCGAATTTAATTTTATTTATATAAAAATATATATTAGGCGAGTTATGATGGTCAATTTAAGATAACGTTTTTTGTTGGTGAATTATACATAAGTGTTAAGAATACTTACCAGTTGTAGGTATAGTTTTGGCGCGATCAGCAGGCACAGGCGGCGCTGCCGGCGAAAACGCTCGCAGAAGAGAACCGCCACGAGGAAGTGTACTCGGCGCCTGCGTCCCCATATAGTAAGCAGGCGCTTTAACCTACAAAACAAATATATTACAAAATATTACTTACTAATAAAAAATAACTACTTACTAATTCCGCCACTCAAGACGCGATGGCTCAAAAATTCGACGGAAGTAGCGAAAGGAAGTGTTTGAATGGGGGCCGGAGAGTCTTAACACTAGGTTTCCAAGTTCCTCTGCCTATCTTATGATGTTCGGGATACAGCGTGAAGCTACACATTTATAAATTTTGTGTAACGTTACTAAAATAGCGTCTTAAATAAATGTTAGTAATGAAAGATAACTTTATGGAAACTACGTGTTTTCAGTGGGTATAATATTTTAATGATATTGCATCATTTTAATATTTATTTTTGACTGGTGAAATTTACCGCCCAAAAATGGTGCTGATTTGTGGTGAAACTCAACGCCGGTAAAAAGTAAAAAAAAAAATAACAATCATTCCCTTTACAACCATCCCGTTACGGAGAGACCGAGTCACGAGTGGCCACGACGACGAAATAAATGATTTTGTCCTAAAAATATTCCATGTACAGATACATTTTTTTTATGTTTTGTATTCATATACTAGGCTATATGTAATATTATAAAGTAGTAGAGGTTGTTTGGTTAAACACAAAAATCTCAGGAATCACTGTCTTGAATTTAAAAAAAAGTTTTTTATGTAATGTAATTTTGTATGTTAATGTATCAAGAAAAGCGATCGTATTACATCAGGCTATGACCAATAAGAGTGAGTAACAATCGGAAAGATTGCCAAAACAGGAGGAGAGCTTGAAAGCCTCCGTGCGTGCGCCGCCTTATAGGTAAATGCTACACAAAAATAATGTATGACGGAATTATTTCCTTTTAAAAGTCCAAAAAAGTCTTAAAGGCCGTCGTGGCGCAGGGGAACAAGGGTGCGACAGTTATGAGCTCGATCCCCACTGGGAGGAATGAATTATTATTTATGTAATATTTTCATTTCTTCGCTATAGCACCGAAGCAAAAAGCCTGGCGTTGAGTTCCGCCACTCAACGTGCAATGCTTCAAAAAATGGAGCAACAGTATCTTAACACTAGGTTCCCTTTGCCCACCCTGCTATGTGCGGGATACAGCGTGAAGCTGATTTTTAAATTTTAAAGAAAGGTCTACGAAAGTACATGTCTATCTCCCTTAGTGGCCATTTTTAGGTTTTGCAAAATTATTTTATTTGATCTCTACAGCGCCAGATAAAACATATATACATATAAACGCGTAGGCTATATTACCAGTAATAGTATATATTGCAATATTATTACCCAATTAAACAGTTATATAGCAAATCAATAAAAATGGATACTATAAAAGATATCACAGGCTTAAAATACGGAAGCCAGGTGGTCGTCGTACGACTCGTTGGTGACAGTCTGCGGCGCGCAACGCTCGTATCTAGAATTATTAATGTTAACTATAATATTTTGATACTAATATTATAAGGGATGCTAATCTCAGGAGCTAATGGTTCGAATTAAGATATTCTTTTTGAGTTGGATTACTTCAAGTTAATATAACTAGAAATGATGCTTTACTATTTAAGTTACGATTGCACTATTTAAGTATCAATTAAATATTTTTGAAAGATCAATTAAATATATAAGGTTGGGGCAAAAGTATTTTCGTATTATCCATACAAAGAAAAATATTTTTTTTAGGTATAATTTTTTATTTATTTATAATATGTATATACAGTTTTGATCGATGATTTGTTGCCATCTTATGGGTAGTAGTGCCATGATCCCATTCCTTTAGAAGTTTTAAGATTTTTGATTAAAAAACCTGACAGGTAGTGTTCAGTGTTCTGTAATGACCGAAACAGGTGGAAATCTGATGAAGCAAGGTCAGGGCTACACGGAGGATGCATCAACACATCCCAGCCAAGCTTTATCAATTTTTATTGCGTGGCTATAGATGAGTGCGGTCTGGTATGGTCATGGTGGAACACCACGCCTCTATTCACCAGTTTCGGCCGGTTTTTTTCAATATATTTTTTTTACCTCATCAGTTGATGATGAAAGTAGAGGTTAAAATCGATAGTTTTACCCTGTGGTAAAAGCTCATATTGGACGATTCCTTTCCAATCCCACCATAAACATAACATCACTTTGTTCTTTGGTCTGTGGGGCTTGTCCTTGCTTCCACTATGATCTTTTTCGCACATTCTTATCGTAAGTCACCCATTTTTCATCACCCGTAATCAACTGTTTAAGACGTTGTACTACGTTTAGTAAAAAGTAGCACTACGTTTCTATCAGTGAGATCATGTGGTACCCAAATGTCAAGTTTTTTCTTGTACACAGACTGTCGTAAATGACGCAAAACTTTTTTATGATCAACATCCAGTTCTTCAGCAATGTCGTAGCTACTATTATGTCGAGCTTGCTCCACTTTCTCAAAGATGGCACTGATTTTATCTGTGACAGGGCGTCCAGAGCGAACCTCATCATTCACACTAAAATTTCCAGACTTGAAACGCTTGGACCACATTTGTGCTACTCTTATTGATACCGCATTAGGTCCGTAATCCGCACAAAATTTATTCGCGGTGTTCCCCGCATTTTTGTCTTTGTTGTAATAACTTTAAAATGTAACGAATTTCTTCGTTACATACGTTCATTTTGCTTGCTTGAAAAACAATTGAAAAATGGCGGGAACAAGTTTTAATTATTTTTTATTACATATTATTACAGATTTTTTATTACATATACAAGTTTTAATTATTTAATTTATTGCATCTGCAGAATGTCATATTTAATGCGGTATTAAAACCAGCCAGTTTCATTCAGTACAGCCGAAGAGGTTTAATTACTAATAATACATTCAAAAAATATTTGCCACGACCTATAATTATTGTTTTTTTATTCATGTCAATGTCGCATATACCAGGTTAGGCAGATGAAACATGAGACCTAGTGGTAAAATACTTCGTGGAGTGGCGGAACTCAACGCCGAAATCTTATTGATAATATTAGTAAATACTACATAAGTTTGCATCCCGCACACAGCAGGGTAGGCAGAGGGAACCTAGTGTTAAGACACTGCGTTCCCCACTTTCTGCCGATTTCTGAAGGAATTGCGTGTTGAGTGGCAGAACTTAACGCCGCGCTTAACCTCGACACCAGAGCGAAGAAATGGAAATATAAATTTAAGTAAATATTTCATCTCCTCGAGTGGGGATCGAACCCACAATCAGTCGGTTTTACAGTCACACTTAGTGCCACTGCGCCACGACTGGCCTATTTACTTATGTGAGTCATAAAATACTTAATTATATATATATTTTTATGGGTAAATTATTTAAATTCTAAAATGAAAGCGGCACGACCATCGGCCATATCATGTTTTAATTTTCATAATAATATTTACAGTTATGAGACAGCAATGTTTCCGAAGAAGCGGTTGTGGTTTACAAACAATTACATAGTAATAACCATTTTAATATCACGAATGACGATGACGAAAGGTATCAGTTGATATTTTACTTTTCTAAAGAAAACACGAGGTCGCAGTGTAATTGAGTAATTTTGTGGTCTACATAACATCACATGTCTCTAAAATTATATTAAATCCAAACAGGTTCGTGTTATAATAATATTTTAATAATATATGAGTTTAATATATGTTAAAGTTAAAAATGAAAAAAGTAGTGATAATATACGTCAATCCATCAATAAAGAATTAGGTAAAAAGTTTATATAAATTACTAATGTACAGTTGGTAAGCTTTTCTAAGTAAACTTTTATATTAATGCATACTGTTTTTTCTATGATTTATTATCATTTAAGTTTTTAAACGACTGCGCGACGCAAAGGAGGGTAATGCGGCTTGTCAGTCTATATATGTATGTATTTTTTGTAGTATTGTAAAGACCAAATAATTTGACCGATTTTGTTGACCATATGTTCGTATTAACCTTGCGGTCGTCACTAAAGAAACGACAGTAATAAAAATACAGCACAGCGACGACAGCCAGACGGCATGTTGTCGAAAGAAAAAAAAATCGTCGAACTATGTGAGGTGTCGTTGAATAGGTATTCAAAAATGATTGTTAACAGTTTAAGATATATAATAATATGATATTTAATAGTGATAGGCCGCGTTAGTAGACTGTGAAAAAGGTTAATAAAAAAAAAAATCATAATTAAATCATATTCATCTTATAGTCCTAATAACGAAAGGGGCCGTTCAAGTATTACGTAAGCAGTTTTTTTGCAATTATTGACCCCCCCCTCCCCTATGTCATCAAAAATAAGCAATCCTCTTACAAATATTTCATTGAAAACGTTAAAAATAAGCAAAGCCAAGACCCCCCCGCCCCCCTACAGTGCTTACGTAATACTTGAACGGCCCCACACTAATAAATCTGAAGCGATAAAAAAATGTAACATAAAAAACAAATATTATAAAAAACATAAAACCCCACTGTCCCATAGTAAAAAATCTTATACTAAAAAATAAACACAACTGTCACATCATGTATATACATAACTAGCGGCCCACTCACGGCTTCGCTCGCATACCACTTATAATTCTTTAATTATGCTGCATTTTCCATAAGATAATCAATATAAATTAAATAATTCATATAATTTATACATTTAATAACTTTGAGAAAGTGCAAGCACGACATGGCTGCTTGCGAGGACGAAACCGGCGGCAGGGGCGCCCCCCGCTGGACTCGTACCTATGCTTGCGACCGTAAACGGAACGTTGAATTATTTTAAATTTACATTTTCTCAAAAAGTATACCTTCAAATTACATGCTATAAAAGACAAAGCATTCCTTCATAAAATTTCCTTGATGATGGAATAACTTTCGCTCGTAAGTTTCAATATCTTTATCAAATAAAAAACGTTGAAATATCACCTTGCAATTTTCAATTATTTTTTGACACAAAATATCTTATTGTGACTTATTTATAAGAGATACATATACTGTATCGCGGATTTTTTTAGAACTAATAAAATAGAACATTTCTTCCATACAATATACTGGCATATATTTTACTACATTTGCACGCACGCGCTTAAAGCAATTCGATGGCGTTCATTATTATTGTTATTTAAGGCTAACTAATACATATACATAATATTATATAGGCTATAGCACTTCTGAAAAATGTAGCCTTCAAACAAAATCAAAAATAAGTAAATCGGACCAGGAGATCCAGAGATCTTAGTGTTTAAACAAACAAACAAACTCTTCCACTTTATTATATTAGTATAGATAAATGTTTTTTCTCGTGGATGTTTCACGTTTCCAGGTAATCTAGGACTAACTAAGCACACATAGAAATCATATAAAATTATAGAATCAATGAAATTAATTTTAGAAATATCTTCCAATTAAATGAATGCAGAAATAGATCGTTTATAATATTGCAAATAACTAAATATATTTGTAAGATTGAATTTGCTTTACACTGTATTATTAACAAATTAAACAAAGGAAATGCTTTGAAGCTTTCTATTTGAATCTCGATCAGAAATGTACATTGAAATGACGTTACAGATGGAATCGATATTTCAATGGTATTTGTAAATATGTACATACATATGTATATAGGTGCGTCGTGCAGTGAGTGGCTCACGTCAAAATAACGAAACGTACGTATACTTTACGTATATGTACGGATTTGGTATTGAAATGGACCGCTAATTAAATTTGTCTAGTAAAATTGTGTCTGTATTTGAATACATTTTTGAATAAACACTGTAAAGGGATGTAATATTAATAGAATTTGATGTTATGACTGGGATTTTTAAATGTTTTACCTGACTGCCACGTTTGATGCAGAACCATAATGATCCTTCTAAACTATAAGGAATAGTTAAAAAAAAATGATTGAGCGTGATGAGCATTTTCTTTGGAAACATAAATTGAAAATCTGGAACATCCAATGAAGACTCTAAATTAACATCTAATGAGGCCAGCCGTGGTGCAGGGAGACACACTGGTTGTAGGTTCGATGTCCACTCAAAGAAATGAAATATTTATTTAAATTTATAACATATAAATTTCTTCGCTCAGGTGTTGAGGTAATGCGCGGTGTTGAGTTCCGCTACTCAACACACAATGCCTCCAAAATTCGGCGGAAAATAGGGAACAGAGTGTCTGAACATTAAACTGCCTATCCTGCTATGTGCGGGATCAAAGATGAAGCTAATGAAGATCCATAACAGTCAAGCTAAGCTTAAAGAAATAATGAAATGCAAAACCTTAGATTGTAACCTTAGAAAACCTTAGATTGTAAGAAATAATGAAATATATGGCTTAGTAAATGTCAGTGTGGTAGACATTTTTCACTAACACAAAAAAATTGAAGATCAGAAGAAATCTGATAAAAAACCATAACAGTCCAGCTAAACAATAAGAAATAATAAAATCTTAGAAAAAAAGTTGAACATCATAGACATTTTCTATAAGTACAATTAAAAATTAAAGCTCTGATAATAAAGTATAATAGTTCAAAGTTATAATAATTCAAAAAAGAAATAATAAAATGCCGTCTTAGTAAAAGTTGCCCAGTATGATATTTTAATTTATTGGGCTATCGTGGCACAGCGTTTGATTGTAATTGCTTTGGATGTGAATTCATTCTTCACTCAGTAAACTCAATATTTATATTTAAATTGTTCATATTTCCTAGCTCCCAAAAGACAAAGTATTTCGTTGAACTCAACACGCAGTGAGAAGCTGGTAATGGAATATCTTGACATTTAACACCAAGCAGTAGGCAAAGAGAATCTTGACAGGTTCTCTTTCTCTACTCTTTGGTGGTAAACTGAAGTAGCATAGCATGGGTCATAAATGCCATGCCAACAAACATTCGGGCGGCCATTGTTCTACAATACGATAATATGCTACTCGATAATATGCTCGATGAACATTTAAATTCGTCAACATTTTATAAATATAAGTATATAAAATGTTGGCGAATTTAAATGCTCACATTGCACGGTATATACATACATAGGTAGGTTTGTTTGTATAAAACTGTCTGTTTACAACGTTTACAGATTTTATATTCTCAATACCGACTGTATTTTTATTATAAATTTTTTTAGTTACCAAATAATTTCAGTGAAGCTGACATCGAGATGTTAAACTGATATATGCTATTAAGTTTTTAATAATAGTTCAGATATGTTTTTCAATTTATGAACGGTATTTGTACAGGAAAATTTTATATTACAATTTCATAAAAAGCTATTATATCTTTTTCAGGCGGATTGTGGAATTAAAAATGGGAAGCTTCATGTTTCTGTTTTTAATTTTAACTTCAGCTTCGGTTTATAGTATAAATCGGCCCGTGTATAAAGTATCGTTAACACAAAGAGGATTTACACAGGTAAATAAACGCTGTACAAACTGCAATATATGAACCTTTTTTCTAATTCACCAATATTGAGAATTTGATACCAAGGATCTATATCAGTGTTTCCCAACGTGGGGAATTTGAAATAAGTGTCCGTCAAAACTGTTGTAATAGTTCGATGATTTAATATTTATAATATATTATATAGATATAATTGATAAGTATTTGATTTCAATTTTATTTATTTTAATTTTAAAAGCATAACTTTGTAATTTTACCATGTATTTTAATTTAAATTTTGAGGCCATCGTTGCGTAGGGCCACAAGAGAATGACTGTAACGCAATGGTTGTGAGTTCGATCTCTACTCGAACGATTGCAGCAGGTACTATCGAGGATGTCACGGTGAAAATGAAGAAGAAATCAGTTTTTTTATTATACGTTTTGATATCAATTTCCAAATATTAAAAAATATGTATAACATTTTTTTACACATATATTTTTAACATACATAATTATTAACATAATAGGGGAGCATTAAGCATTTTAGAAAAGTTAAGGTGGGGCATGGCACAAAAAAGATTGGGAAACACTGATCTATATATAAAGGTTAATAAGACTTTATTTCATATATGACATATTAAGGATAATAAGAAGGCCGTTAGCGCAGGGGCATAAACGTGTAACTGTAACACGACGGTTGTGGGTTCGATTCCCATTTGAGGGAATGAATTATTATTCATTTATATTTTCAAGTAAGTAGTATTCTTTTCCATGAGTACAGTCCAGTAAAAAAATATTAAGCGTCCTTGTTTTCGTTTTAATACTCTTGATGGGAGTAATGTGATGATCGATCGGAATCCTTACAGGAACGTTGTCAAAGAAAAGGATTATTAGGGATGACTATGTCCATTTTTTTTATTTTACTACGTCAATATTACTTTGAGGTCGCAGCATTTTTTAAAACTAAGAAAATTTAAAAACTGTTGTGTCATATCACATTTCCTATTTAAAAGTAGGCAAAAAGTAAAATTACAATTATTAATTATCAATTATTACAAAATATTTAGGTGTAATATTATATTATGATATATACAACATTATATACGTTGCGAAATATTTGGGATCTAATAACGTAAGATCCTGTATTATATGATAAATATATATTTCAAAAAAAAGTTAGGTTAAGCATTTTTAGTATAAACGTAATATTTTTTTTTTAGTTTCTCCAATACGATGTGGAAACCCCTCCAATAAGAGAATTCACTTTTTGCATTTGGTTGCGTTTTTTTGATTTGTCTTATGAGCAAAGTATTTTTTCTTATGTTGGTAAGTTTTGATTTTGTTATTTATTGTGGTTCAGCGGTACATCGTTTGACAATAAACGCGACGGTTTTAAAAGATGGGTTCGACTCCCACTCGGAGAAATGAATTATTTTCCGTTCCTACCAAATAAGACGAAGCGCATCTCCCGCCACTCGACACGCATTGCCTAAAAAATATTTTTATTTGTTTTTATTTGTTCCAAAAATATCTTTTAAATATTTGTACTCATTTTATTAAATAAGTAGTTATTCAAAAAGTTATTATTCAAAAATGTAATTATATATATATATATATATATATATATATATATATATATATATATATATATATATATATATATATATATATATATATATATATATATATATATATATATATATATATATATATATATATATATATGTATAATAAAGAAAACCAAATGTATTATAGTTATTTTCTTACTTAAAAAACAATTACACATTTTGAACGCACTAATAATTATCTTTATAATTCAACGTTAATGCAATAATTTAAGAAAAGGAAATATTGGCGCATGTTCAAAATACGCACTCGAACGAAATCCGCAACAACTATCAGGTATAAGGCGGCGATTCGCGTTTAATTAGCATGACCTCTTTATTTGGACCAGTTCTGTACAAGATTTCTTAACATTTGATTTTGGTCGGTTATGCAACTTAAAAATCTAAAGTAATGTAATTGCACTTTACAATCTGTCTCTCTCGGTTGTCAGTGTCAATGACGAATTGACATTCGCTCCTACGGCACAATGTGGCACGGCTGAGGACTTGAAGGATGATCAAAAGGCCGTTGCCTGTCGATCCGACTCATATCGAGCGAAGTACCCTTACTAATGATACTCACGTCTACCATATATAATAAACAAGAAATAGAATAAAACAAGCGATAGAAAAAATATATAAATAGAATGTGTATCATTTGTGTATATCATATTTTTTATGTTAATAAGTTATTTATTACCTTAGTAATCGAGTAATAAAGATATTTACTATTTATAAGTACTTAAATTACCTGCTTTACAGTCTGTTTACGATAAGCGCTAATACTGGAATGAACTAATTAGAGCGTGTATGTTTTTTCAGCGGATAGCAATAACCGCGTAATAAGGCTATGGCTTGACTCTGGTGGGCATTATATTAAAATATCATTAAACGGAAGACCAGCCTCTTCTATTCCAGTCGATATCACCAAAAACACATGGCGACATATTTGCTTATCCTATCAGTCCGATTTTGGTACATGGACACTTTACTTGGATGGTGCATTGGTATCTTGTGAAGCGACACAGAGTGTAAGTGTCACTCGGATTTGTTTTATATTGGATTTTTTTTATTGTAATCGTTTATATTTTATTCACAATTTAAAATATTTTGTTTATTTTCATATGCCGTAGGTAAATAAATAACATATTTAGTTGTCATTTTTAAAAAGTAAAAAGTAGTACTAGACTATCGAAAATATAAGGTTAAGATCGTGATTACCAGAGGCTAATCTTTACATTGAGAAACCAGTTAATTTTGCAAGATATTTTGTTTGGTTGATACTCATGTATATGTTTTCGTATAAAATTATTGGAACCAACCAATTTGTACTTATATTAATATTATATATATACAAATTTACAGCTATTTGGCAACATTCTACCTGCTGGCGGTAGTGTTATTATCGGTTATGGTACAACTGAAAGCGGTAATATTAAAATTTTTTAATATATATTTCAAAAAGTATATAATATTTTATAATGTATTGCTTGTACAATTAAAGGTATACGAAGCGGTTTGGAAGGTGAAGCATTCGGAGCAAATATGATATTAATTTCAACAATAGAACGTAATTATACAATGAGTAAAGATCCACAATATCAGCAAAAGCAGTTTAGTAAAAATAAAATATCAGGTCCAAACAATTTGAAGTACATGATTCTCGAAAATTTATCAGATGACATACTGACAGATAGCATTGTACACTCGACAACTAGATTACCACATTATAATTCGTCACGAAGTTTTATAAAAATGAAAATACCACTAAGTGAAATAGAGCATGATGTAGGTGATATATATAGAAAAAGAACAAGGATGATCGATAACTCAAATGATGAAGAAATTATAGATTTTGCTATGGCTAATAAGGGAAAACTTTCCAATAGTGAAGAAATCATAAGTTTATCAAATATAGAAAACAAAAAAGGTAATGTTCACTTCAGAGGAAAAAGTAAAAACAGGGGGATGTTATTCAATATTGGTAATGAAGATATTCTTACTCCATCTGAATTTGAAGTGCCTCCACCTTTAGTGTCATTTAAAAATTATATTCGTGCTAATATAAAGTTAACAAAGCCAATAAATCCATCACTAAAATATATAAAAGAAAATAAAAAGATAACACCATATCAAGCCGAGTCTATGCTTCAATTGTATAAACATAAATTACAAGACGTAGAAATACCACCACTACCGAAAAATAATGATAAAATTTATGGTCAGTGGACCAGTTCTCAGTTTGCCAATAGTGTACTTAATTATCTTAAACGTTTTAATGATGTATATAAAAATCAGATAGGGGTTCCACCAACAATACCGTTAATAAGAACATTAGATAATTTTCCATATGCGTCTGACTTCAAGGTAACTAAATTACAGCCACCTTTAGAATTCCAAAGAAAAAAAATGACTGATAGTTATATCGATATTAATAAGCGTGTTGGTAAATTTCCACAAATAAATATTGAAATATTACAAGATGATTTAAGAACTCAAATTATGAAATCGCACGCGAATACTCGGCCTAAAAATATAGAAATAAACAATAGAGGGCAAATAAAAAATATTAAAGAGCATAGAAATTATAGAAACGTAGATAATCAACTATCGGATAGAGAAGAACATAGCTCAAATATATTAAATTCTTCACCTTTCTTATCGAATATTAAAACAAGTTTGAAAAATAATCCACCGCAATTTGATCTTTATAAAGGTAATAGTTTAACAACAATGCTTCCTTTTATAAAAACTTCGGAATATTTAAATAGCAAAGAAGATAATAAAAATGATATGTACACCAGGACTTTATCAAATGATTATGAATGGCATAATGTGAATTTATTTAATAAACTTTACACGCCAAGACCTTTTAATTTGGAGTGGAAAAAAATAGACGCTGGTATCGAGAAAAAATTATCTGAAGTAACTAAGAAAAAATCGTCTATTAAATTAAAGTATATACCAGAAAATCATAAAATTGTGAAAAATCTGGATGACTCAGAAATACTAGACGCCCGCAATCTCGCCATGGAAATATCAAATTTATCGAATTTAAACACTTTTTCAAACTTTTCTATATTAAAGTATAATCAAGGATTTTTGCCCATAAAAAATAAATATAAAAATGGTGATAATAAATCAAATGCCATTAATATGAAAAATGGCAATGGTAAAAGAGATTTAAATAAAGATAATTTCAATAGAAACGTTAAACTGGGAAATGCTTTAAACGAAAGATTTATAATAGGGTTTAGTGAGGAACAAAACAAACAAAGTTTTGTTGGGGGCAATGCGAAGATTCCAGATGTTGGTAGATATAGAGCTGACACAGATCGAGGTAGTGAAAAAGTACCACCTTCGCTCGGGTCAAGAATTTGTAAGAATGTTGAACTCAGTAGCCGCCAGTTTTATGTTCAGCCTGATGGTAGCGTTGACGTAACACATATATGGTCACCGATAAAAGAAAAAAATGTGGGTGTTTATTTCGTATTACAAAATTATAAGAAGTGTTCATTAGAAGAATCAAATTTTCAACGTCATCCTTTATTACTAATCGACTGGAATAAGACACCAGTTCGACTTTTTGGTGGGGCCAATCCAAAAAAAACAACAGATTTATGTGGTTTCTTTTGAAAATCACTGTTTGCTATGAATATTGTTTAAATATTTATAAGTCCATCTATTTAATTTTGTAATTTATGAAATGTGAAGTATTAAATAACACAAAACATATGTTTATACGGATATATCATGCACTTTTGAAATAACAACACTCAAAATTACCAAAATTTAACTTTTGAAACCATGTCATAAATTTTGTAAGATATGTAGAAACGTTTCCTCAATATCAGTAATTATGTTGATAAATATTTTGTTTTATTATTAAAAATAAATTTATTTTTTATTATAAATATTTTATTCTTGACCGCAATAACCGAAATAAATAATCAATTTCATCATATATATGTATGTACATGTATAAGAAGAAAATAAAGGCTGGTTAATAATAAAAAAAAGTACCAGTTTTTAACGATTTAAGATTTTATTTTTGTTTTCAATTATTCAAATATAAAATGATAAGATGATATTAAAAATGTATATGATTTTTTTCGTAAATTTACACTTTACTTCGTATTAAACAGTATTATTTGATGTAATGAATCTATAAACTTTTAAGAAGTTTCCTACCTTATTAATGACATAACTTCTCAATTTTAAATATAGATGTTACATAAAATTATTCAATACAAATAAAATATAAATAAATATTGTCATTACACTACATAAGATACTAAGCTTTAAGAATTAATTTTCTTTTTAATAAAGAAATTTATGTAATTTAATAAATTTATGAACGCGGCGGAAGTGGGTAACAGAAGTCTTGATCGAAACGGAGTGTCCTAACACTGGTTTCCCAGCTTCCCTCTGCCTACTAAATGTGTGGGATACAGTGTGAATTCAATAATATTATTAAAGATCATTCTAGATTCTTTCCTTCTTAAAATACTCAAGAAAAAAAAATTCTATCTGCGTTCGTATTTTAAAATCCTTCCCTCTCAAGCAGATCTTAGTGTTATGCAATGCTAGACATTCCAAAAAGCAACACCAAATTGCCAAAAAGTCTTTTCTCTATATTATTTAGGAAAACATTATATTAGAACAAACTTCCCAAATGGATTCAGGAAAGCCAATGAATTCTATCTTTTAAGTTAACTTAAAAAAAAAATTACGCGAGCACTCGCGCTATGAGCAGTTCCTTAAAAAATACTATATATTCGAGTGCTCATGTAACTTATAACAGTTAATTAAAACATTAAACAGTACCTATCATTAATGTAACTATGTCTCTTTCATACTATATTTTTATTGAGAAATTCGATTTTTTATTAATTTATGTATGTAGTTGTATATTTACTTATGTGTATACGTATATATTTAAAATTCAAATTTAAATAATATTATTCAAAATTCTGCAAAAAAAATGCAAGTTTTATTTTTTGAACGTCAAATAATTAACACCAGTTCACTAAAGTTAATGCCTCAGACCTGAGAAGAACCGGCGCAAGAAACTCAGCGGGACTTGTTTTTTAAATCAATTTTAATCAAATACATATTTATTTGTAATTTGTGACAATGATACCTTTGAAATAGACTGGAGTGAGCATTTCATTCCCAAGGCGTGTTATCATTTATAAGACAAATAAAAAAAAGTTTCCCGCTGTATCCCGTTCACAGCCCACTAAACATGTTAGGCCTCCAGAATTAGGCGGAAAATAGGGGTCTTCGGCGGAAATGTTTTTACACTACGGTCCATCACTTTCTCGTAAGTCTACACGTAAAAAATAACTAGTGCAATGCTAATATGCCGTCATATGATCATAATATTATATGGAATATTTTAATTAAATAAATTTTTGTCAAGTCGGTTTCATAATCAGATCGACCATTTCGCATCTTCCGGAAAGATGCTTACTATTCAAAATAGAAAGCATAATTTTCACTCTCATATGACATTTCTTAAGAAAGAAAAATAACAGTCGCGTTATATAACTTATTATAATTTTAAAACACTTGCGATATTAGAAATACGCATTGAAAATAGTTTGATAAATATACATAATTAGACTGTATCATTCCGCGCCTTAAAAAAATCTTTTCTTTTACTAATATTTGTGTAGGCGTATCTTTTTCAACCACTTCCCATCCAATCCATCCAATTATTGTGTAAGTTTCAATAAATTATATATTATTTATACATTGAATATGGAGAATATTTAAAAATAATGATATAGCAACTTTTTTTAGTAACATAATTTTTTAGACCAGTCGTGGCTCAGCGACACAAAGTGTAACTGTAAAACCGACTGGTTGTGGGTTCGATCCCCACTCGAGGAGATGAAATATCTTAAATTTATATCGCTCTGGTGTCGAGGCAAAGCGCGGCGTTGAGTTCTGCCACTCAACAGGCAACGCTTCCAGAATTCGGCAGAAAGTGGGGAACGGAGTGTCTTAACACTAGGTTCCCTCTGCCTACCCTGCTGTGTGCGGGATACAGCGTGAAGCTAATTTAATTTATTTATTTATAATTTTTTAGATATAGCCAAATACATAACCCAAAAATCTGTTATTTTATGATAAATTAGGTACCGATTTATTTTTTTTGACTTTATGCTTTGTCTCACATATACATATCAGGGAAGGCAGAGAGGACCTAGCGCTTATGTGTGCTATATACGAAAAAGTGTATTAATTCTCCTTTTTTCTTTTTATTAAATTTTATTTTCCCAATATCACAAGTATAGTATAAATTTATTCCACATCATTTCATATAGAGGCTTCGATATACTACATTAATATCATAATTAATGTAGGCCTATTGTAGCGCAGGGACACAAGCGTGTAGCTGTAAACACGACAGATAGTCGGTTCGATTTCCGCTCCAGAAAAATAAAATAATTAAAATTGTCATTGCTTCACTTTGGAAACGAGGTAAAGCGTAGCGTTGAGTTCCGTCACTCAACACGCATGTCCTCTAGAATTAGGCGAAAATCGGAAACGGAGAATGACAGTGTCTTAACATTAGGTTCCCAGGTTCCCTTCGCCGTATTCTCTTATGTGCGAGACTCAGGCGTGATGCTAAACATAAATATAGTAATTATTCCTAATACAATATTAACGACTAAAAAAGATACAATAGACAAAGAGAAATAATGTTTCGTGATAACTTTCTAAAATGTACAAGAAATAAATAATTTCTTAACATTATGTATTAATATTTCATTTGTTTGAACTACTTTTTCCTTTGCAAGTATATTTCAAAGGAAGAAAATTGAATATAAGTTAATATAACACATTTAAAACGATGCGGATGAATACAGCTTGAAACCTTAAGAAACTATTCAGTATAGTTACTATTTCTATTTTTTAGAAAGAAAATAAATTACAATAAAATATGGCAGCTAGAGAAAACTAAAAGAGAACGAAGAATATTTTTCATACATTTTCCTTGTGAAGACACCAACTAGTAAGTACATACGGTCGGTCACGCTGTTTCAACAGTACTGTAGTTACATTTCATAAAGATAAATTTAATTATAACCACTTATATTATTAAATTATCATTAAAATCTTACATCATATTTCAGATAAGTAGAAGATTAACTAAATTGTGTTAGTAAATATTCATATATAAATAAACTTATTGTCCGACCGAGATCCGTAGATTTTAAAGAATAATAAGTAATTATAAAACAAACGTTGAAAGTCTTGTAACGTGACGTCGTTTGAAGTCTTTTTGACGTTTGCTTTTAAAATTAAAAAAAAATCGTAAAAAAAAAAGTCTACTATCAAAGTAGACACAGTCATGGCTGACAGTAGTCTTTTTAATTATATAATTTTATTATAATGACTATTAAAAAATTGTATAAATAATTCATATTTTGGTTTTATATTTCTTCACACTATGAACTTAAGAATGCGGTTACTTTATTATGTAATTTAATTTAAAGGCAAATTTAAAAGAGATTTCGTATTTGTTATAGTAAATTAGGTGAAGGCTTAGGTACATTTTTAATATTTAAAAATAGTTTTCCGTGTGTACCGAGCTCTACATAGGAAATTAAAAGAAATTGGAGCCTGATAATTGCTGCATCGACATGCACGACGGAAGAGAAAGTATTATAAATTTTGATTTTTTTTTCATGTTCACTGACGAACAAGACGAACAGCTACATAATATGTTTGTTCAAGAACGATACCAAATGTTACATAACTGGTTAAGTAACCCTCAAAATAATTTTGAAATATATATTTTTCTTGTTTTTTTTTTAAATGAATAATGAATTTTATATATAACATTATATATAACTAAATAAAAATGAATCAAATAATTTATGTTTATTTAGTTAAATATATAAAATTCATATTGATTTTATTCATTTAAAAAAATAATAAATAAAATAAATAATTAATAAAATACAATTATTACCTGAATACTTCTTATACTACTATAACTAAATATATAATACTATATATATATATATATATATATCTATATATATATATATATATATATATATATATATATATCGAGCCGGTCGTGGCGCAGCGGCACGAGGTGTGACTGCAAAACCGACTGGTTGTGGGTTCGATCCCCACTCGAGGAGATGAAATATTTACTTAAATTTATATTTCCATTTCTTCGCTCTGGTGTTGAGGTTAAGCGCGGCGTTAAGTTCTGCCACTCAACACGCAATGCCTCCAGAATTCGGCAGAAAGTGGGGAACGGAGTGTCTTAACACTAGGTTCCCTCTCCCTAAAAAAATCTATACAGTGCGAGTGGGACTCCAGCGAGGGTTCCGTACTAATTTCAGGATCAACGAAAGTCAATGAAATAAAGTACAATTATAAGTTTGTAATAGTTTTTATATTTTTATATAATTGCATTAAAAAGCCTTTTAATGTTAGTTTGCTAACTTCAACATCGAGGGCTTATTGTAACCTTACAATTTTCTCTATTATATCATGCTTCTCTCAAGACTTCTCGTGGGGTACATAAAAGTAAAAAGAATAACAAATTGAAATGATTCTTTTATAATTAAAGTTTGCATAATATTGTTACAGTTGTAATAGTAGTCTTAAGTGAATTTAATTAAATTGGAGATTAGTTGTGCCATAACTAAAAAGAATACAATTACAATTACTTGGTATATAGCGGAACTCAACGCCACGCTTTACTTTGTTACCAGAGCGAGGAAAACTTAAATAATAAATATTCTTTTCCCCCAAGTGGGAATCGAACCAAATTATATATTTCGACGGCGAGATATTTAATACTTTAGACATCAAGAAATATACAAAAGAATAGTATAATATTTAAAATTACCTAATGCGGACTTTTCCAAAAATACATAATTTGCCTTAAATTAAAAATAAAATCGTATTAGATCTGTATATTTTTATGTTCACTGATTTCATGTAACACAACCCCTCCATGACGCGCTATTTTCTGTTTGACGAAACATAACTAATTAGCCAGTATCGACTTCTGGAGATAAAGTTACTTGATTTAACCGGTGTTTTAACATGGACGAAGGTTGAATTAAATTAATACATATATTGTACTGAAGTAACGTAAGTCGGTTTGTTGCCAAATGTCATATCTATGTCACGAGGCACGACTATCGGTGATCTTAAGTGGTGGTAGTGAGTGGGGTGACTTGGTGACCACACCGCGCTGACTGGTCAGTTCCTCTTGTGTCTGTGCTAGCGCCCGCGCGTCTCACCATTCTACCTACATCGGCTTTATCGTAAGTAAATAAAAATTGATTGATTTGATTATTATTATCTGTGATGTTTTTGTAGTTCGCATGTGTTTAACTACGTATATGCGATGCGAGTTGTTAGCTTTTGCGACTGTTTTCAATATTTTTGTTTTGTTTAACGAAAACATCTTAAATGACATAAAAAATCTTAATATATTAATGAAGAATGGAGTTAAGTGGTAAAAATTAATACAGTTCTAGATATTAAATATTATTAAATATAGAGATTAATGTAAGTAAATAGCATTTTGTGCGATTACCGGATATCTGATTTTTATAATTTATTTATGAAAGTAGCACCATTAATTTTAATTTATATATAAAACCGGTTGTCTGTCTGTTTGTTATTGAAATTGTTTGTGTTTTATTGAGACAATCAATATACAAACTAATTATTAGTATATATTATATTTTATATTTCATTAAAAATAAATATAAATTTAACATTTTTAAACTATTATTCCACACTAAGAAAAGAAAAATACTTTTTAGAAAACATATAAAAAAATGCTAAATCCGCTACGTTAAAATTTTTATAAGTTTACTTTAAATTAAGAATAATTTTAATTGTCTACTATTACTTAATCAAAAGTATATAAATATAAATTTTGAAGGCAAATATTATAGGCGGAAGTTTCACCTATACATTTGATTGCATAACGATTGTAAGTGGTGTAACTTCGCTTGCGGCTCTTATTTTAGAGAACGTCTCTTAAGTAAGAGTATATAAAGGAGCATAAATTAACTATTCCCGTTGTACGTGACTGTAGGTTGTAAAATATAAACCTTATACACGTTTTAATGTTGTAAACAGCTTTTATTATATTATTTTTAAAAGCTTAAATGTTAAGTGAGGAACGGAGTGCCTTAACACTAGGTTCCCTTTGCGTACCCTACTGTGTGCGGGATACAGGGTGAAGCTAATTTGTTAACTGTCGCAAGTTATTTTTTATTACTATATAATATGTATTTTTCTATTATACGATTTTTATTATATTAGAATAAGAGATAATTTCAGTCGGTCTTATAGGAGCAATTTCTGTTTTATATGTTTTTTTAGCTTCACTCTCTATCCTGCACGTAGCAGGGTTGAGATAGAGTCATCTAGTGTTAGTACAATCCATACCCGTTAAAATACTTTCATTCACCACTTTCCGCACAATTAATTGCGTGTTTAGTGTTCTCAGAGCGAAGAAATGATAATATTAAATATTTTATTTCCTCGAGTGGGAATCGATCCCACAACGTGTCGCGTTTACAATCGCACGCTTGCACACCTGCGCAACGACTGGACTATTTTTTTTTACATTAATGATTAAAATTTAATATTAATAATCTGAGGTTAATAATCCTCAACTTGAACCCTCTGACGTATCAAAGTATACCAGCAACTAAAACAAAAAAGGACAGAGTACACATAAAAAAAATATAATTGAAATTAAGTTTCGTATTAATATTTTAGCGCCTACTAATTTAGTGGACGAAAAGTAAATCGCGATTATAATCTTTAATCTTTTAGTTTAGTGCTACAATATATTAACCTTCGAGAACACCGTCCATGGCCGCGGAGGTCTATAATAAACAAGTTTTTACCGAGACCGCCCTTCTTTCTAAAAATACATTTTTAGTGACACAGCTGTGAAAGCCTAATAGGTGAAAAAAAGGTGGTACAAGAGAGTAAAGCTAACTTATAAATAGACTATAATATAAATGAAAACAGCGCTTTTGTGAACTTTAGTGGTTTATTACGTTAGACGATTAAACTAAACTAGTATAAATTAATAGTCAAAAATATAATAGTTGAAAATAATGTGTATATAATTTTTTTTTAGCTTCACGCTGTATCCCACATATAGCAGGATAGGCAGAGAGAATTTAGTGTTAGGACACTCCGTTCCTCACTTTCCGATGAACTTTCGAGTCGGTTATCGTGTGTTTAGTGGCGGACCTCAACGCCGCGTTTTGCCTTGTGACTAAAGAGAAGAAATGAAAAAATAATAAATAATAATTCCTTCCCTCGAACGGGAATCGAACTCACAACCGTCGCGTTTAGCCATACGTTTTAGCCACTGCGCCACAACGGCCTCAATGTACCCACGTGTATAGTTTTAATATGTATTAATGGTGTGAATCAAAAAGTAATCTGTTCATGAATCTTCATATTCGCATCGTTTTCAATCCGCATTTTCATAGATAACTTTTTTTTTTTCATTTTCATGTGTGTGTGAGTTTAAATGTAGAAAATTTTGATTCTATTTACATGAATATAGTTAAGTTCAACATAAAAATAAATTGTTTTTAAAAATCACGCTTAGCCGGAAGTTCTAAGCCTATCTTTTTTACATAATTTCATAAATATTTTTTTATATTTAACTTACTTTTGTACCATAGCATAGTTAAAACGTGAGAAAACACAAAAGCATTTTATATTTAAAATAAAAAAAAATTTGCAATTTCTCAAATAATGTCGACGGGCTTAAAAAAATATTGTGGATATACAGACTTGCAAGCATTATTTTTGGTCGTAGAATCCCCTGATTGTATGACCACTACAACCAGATGGTATGTACACTAAACTAATTGAATTGAAATATGATGGACGAACCATATATACCTACGTATAGAATAAAGATTTTTTTTTACTACTACCTACCTACCTGTTTATACTAACCCATTCTTTTTTTATTTCGTGTTAACGTGAATATAAGAAACGATGTGTAATGAACGTGAACAAGAAGGAGTGTGTTACTCTTATTAAGAAAGCGTATAAAAATTTGAACGTAGCGGAATTTGAACCCGCGGCTCTTTAAATTCGTCCAAAGAGGCGCGGTTTCAAATCCTGCTACGTTCAAATTTTTATACGTTTTCTTAATAAGTATTTTTCTTTCCTAAGTGTGGAGTAACACTTTAAAATAGAGTGTTATGCTCACGTTCTTGATAATACAGAAAATAAATTACCTCTAAGAAGGAAGCTTCACAAGTCACAGAAGGAGCATCCTGATTTAAAATAGGTGGATTTGTGTATAGGCTGGTTAGAGATCGATGTAAAATTACATTGAAATCCAGGTATCCATGCTGTTTGTGACGTTGACGTACCATCAGAAACATGGAGTTTTAAACGAACAAGCATGATAAAAGCACTGTTTTATATTAATAAATAGTCCAATGTTATCCAATACAATAATTTATGTATTTATATAATAATATCAAACAAACCAAACGTGTACTTGTCTCCTTTTTAAACAAGCTAAATCCGTATGAGATATTACGCCATTAACGACGTCGATAGTGTCGGAAGTCTTCCCCGTCTATTGAGTAACATGAAGTTAATTTTTATATTTATTATGTGCGGAAGCTCGAGAGTAGATCAAGAAGTACTCGTATTATGTTTTTATAGAAACATCTCTGTTTAATATAATGTTTTTTAAATATTAGTTTATGAAGCCATCGTGGAGCAGGGGCACAAGGGCGTGACTGTAACGTGACGGTTGTGGGTTCGATCCCCACTCAGGGAATGAACTATTATTTATTAACAATTTTTTTCGCTCAGGCACCAAAGCAAAAAGCCCAGCTTTGAATTACGCCATTCGACACAATGTTTCCTGTTCCCTCGTTCCCTCTGCCTACAATACTGTGTGCAGGGTGAAGCTCATTTATTTTTTATTATTATTTAGTTTATGATATAATTAAAGTCATAGGTAAAAACATTGCAAGAATTACTAATGTAATCTAAAAATAATACTTCTAACCATATATTATTCTCAACGTACCATTAAAACCGTACAAACATATTTTATGCTGCTTCGTAAATAGTGCCTTTGGCAAAGGTTGATTTTCTTAAAGCTCACAAGAAGATATTCTCTGAAACGCTTTTGATCCTCTTTTCTAAAAATGATTATGTTAGGTACGGTGATACGAGGTGGAGGTTACCTAAGATGTACTTACCTGTCTTAGCGGCGCTTCATTGCTTAAAAATATATTATAGTTATGTTTGTATTTTTCAACACGGTATTCGGATTCCGGTGTCAGCAAAAAATATAGTATTTATTAAGAAAATTTAACTTAGAAAACGAATTTATCTTTTCGCGACTCCTGTAGCTTTATATCATAACAATTTTTTAAATTGTTGTTTAAAACATTTAAATTTATTTCTAGTATAAGTAATCATTTTACACTAAGGAAGCACATAACTAACACCTACATATGTACTTACACACCAGATTCATTTACACCAGCTTCACGCTGTATCCCGCACATAGCTGGGTATGCAGAGGGAACCTAGTGTTAAGAGACTCCGTTCCCGACTTTCTACCGCATTCTGGAGGCATTGCGTGTTGAGTGGCAGGGCTCAACGCCGCGCTTTGCCACGACACCAGAAATATAAATATAAGTAAATATTTCATCTCCTCGAGTGAGGATCGAACCCACAACCAGTCGGTTTTAGTCACACTTTGTGCCCCTGCGCCACGACTGGCCTCATTTACACCAGATTAGCGATTATAAGAAAAAAATAATTAAATATTATTTCTAACTCTACATATTATTTTATTAATATTTATCTACTATTTAGTGAACTTTATAAAAAAGCAAGTTGCAAATGAAAATACAATTTACGTAATATAATTATATCATTCCGTTTGTTTCTATATAGGTACATACATATATAATATTAGTCGGCTTTTGTTTTGTTATGAGATGCGGCACATTCTGTCCTAGCAGGAAATGATATCAACACACTACAACGTAATAATTATCTACATTTCACAATACTCCAGTTTATAGAAAATAACTTTTGTTTTACTTATATTTTAGTAAGAGCTGTGTCTACAAATGAAGTAAACGTCCATAATCGTATGAAAAGGGAAAGAGATGACTTATTTTATTATTTATTATTTTCCTATCAAGATGCGAAAACTTTCACTTCTATGTTTGTTTTATGTAGTTTATAAAAAATATATAAAATGTCAATAATTAACAGAAATAAAAAATATCTAATTTTAGTGACAACGTTCGTATGTTTAGTGATAATATAAAACCATGATAGTTGAATTAATTAGATTAGGTTCTTGAGATTAAGCGTCACGTTTAGCTCCATTAATATGCTAATAGAATATCATAAAGTATGTCAAAACCCGGTTGAATATTAAACAGTATGGTACTTTTAATAAAAAAAAGACAATAAGCGAATTCACGATAGAGATATTAGAATCAAGAACAACGGCGTTGAGATACGCAACTCAACATGCAATGCCTCCAGAATTGGGTGGAAAGTGGGGAACGGAAGTAATTCAATGGGATCGAAGTGTCTTAACACTAGCTTCCCAGGTTCCCTCTGCCTACCACTCTATGTGCAGATACAGCGTGAAGCCAAAAAAACAATAACTAAAGACAAGTAAGCATACCAAAAATTATATAAATTAATTAATATCTAAAAATAAATAATAGAGCTCAACAAAATCAAACAAACAACTAAACGGAGAAGCTGAAGTAAACCATAATTAGGTACATAAAAAAAAGCAATCATATATTAAGACATTCAATATAGAGATATCGCGAGACATTCTCGGAGAATATAGACACTTTAACCTTATAAACCGCCTTTGATCTCTAAATGCAGCTCTCGAGCGTGTCGCGTGATTTAATAATTCATATAAAATATATATACGTAAAACTATACTGCTAGAAACACGTGTACTGCCTGCCTGCGTGAACACTTACCCGGAAATTGAATGCGTAACCTAAGGTAATTTCTCTTACCGATTCGCAGTCACATTTCATTCTTCGATTGTTTAACAGCGTTTTTTTTTGCATTCATATTGCTGTTAAGTACTCTAGTTTGCATGTAAATGGAACTTTTAATAAGATTAATGTTATGTCGAAATTATAAGATTTGGTTTGATTTACAGTAATTTTCACTTATACATAAAAAAATATTTTATTACATAAGACGGGAGAGAAAAATAATAAAAACTATACTCTATAATAATATTATAAATGGAATAATGGGTAAAATTGTTTTGTTGATTCTTTTTGTGTTTGATAGTTGTGGAAGGTATTGTTACATCACGCTATAACAAATAGGAGAGAAATAATGATAAAAGAAGTTGCAAAAACGGTGGAGCTTAAGAGCGTTCAATGCTTTTCACGTTGAAAGTCAATATAGGTCAGTTGCGATATACATTTGTGCACAAACAAACATCAGCTTATTACATAAACTAGAGAACCAATTGACTCGTAGATACTACGCGTTGCCATAGCAACGTGTACCGTTCGCGTGATTAAAGCTGAACCGTGAGTGATCAACAAAAATAAAAAAAAAAGTGAATTAACATAAAAATATATAACAATTCTGCCACACTCGAAATGTTCAGTCACGTCTGATGTCTTATTTTTGTTTTTAGTTAAGGAAATGTCCTTACATCATTAAGAAAATGACCATAAAACTTTTTTCTTACCTTATCGCGTTGTCACGTACATTTTTACTAATTTTTGTACTGTGATAGATTCTAATTCTTCTCTATATACATAATTATGACTGTGCCAAATGTCATACTCCTCGGTCCGCAGAATTTTTGTAAAAAAGGGTATAAAAAGTTTTTGCTTCTTATATTAATTTATAGATATCGTATAGTTCCAGCCAGTGAAACCGGCGGGCTGATAGCCAGTTAATAATATGACATAACACGTGAAAACTCACAGTGGATACCACTAACACGGAACCAACGTAAACAGCCGCTATCAAAAATCATATTTGCCGAGATGACATCACAAAATATTTAGTGATGTTGAATCAACGTTATCGACATTATACATTATAAATTCGCTATTCGACCTCAATGTGTGTTCAAACGGCGCGTGACTATCGCCCCCATACGTGCTTACAGACCTGTCACCGTACACAGTGTCACGTTGGAATTTGTCGAGAGAAAAACAAGTAGGTATTAACGGCGAGCGTGCCCCAGCTCGATGTTTACAGGGAAAATATTACGAGCTCTCCTGAATGGATCCCTTGATTTGATGATGAAATAGGTTTAGCAATTAAGATATGTGATTGGTTTAAGTGACCTGGTTGGTTACTTTGTTCTCAAACTGACTCATTGAGGAGAGTCGTGGCGCAGGGGCGCAAGCGAGTGACTATAACCGCGACAGATTTTGAGTTCGATCCCCACTCGAGGTAATGAAATATTTAATATTTTCATTTCTTCGTTCTGGTGTCAAGAGAAAGATTGATTTTCGCCACTCAACACGCAATGCCTCCAGAATTCTGTGGAAAATGGGGAGCGGAGTGTTTAAGCACTACTCTCATATAGCATGAAGTTGAAAAGACAAATTCATTTATATAATTGTATTCCAAAATTACATTTATCATTACATATCCAATTAATAGAAGACACTTGTACCTACTTTGTAAAAAGCAAAGCAAGTTTCTAGAAATTTATAAAGCTTCAAAAAGGAACGATCTAGGTTACAATAGACGTATTGAGTACATACAAAAATGGAACGGTACCTAGCTTGCTAGGCAAATAAATCTGTACAAAGAGAAATTTTACGCGAGTCCATTAAACAAATTAATTAAATAAAACCATCAGCACGAGCACTATGGAATACGTTATTTTGAGATTTTTACGTCAATTTTTTCACAAAATATTGATTAGACAAAGATAGTAAGCTTTTGCAAACTTGATTTGTTGATTTGTTTGAGTAATGTCTCTTGTTGTGTTAAAAAAAAAACAAGAAATGTTTCTTGAAAAAAGAAGATGTAATAAAAATATGAGATGCAATTTATTCAAAAGTGCTATAAATAATGCCTTTTGAAATATTTAAACCAACACATAGTAAATGATATTCGCATAAATTAATACTATATCCAAGGTACTATAAGATATTATATGTAGTAAGTTTCTAAAGTATCAGTTATTGCAAAATAAACTTTTGGCTGATATTTAATAATTTTTGAATATATTTTTTTAACCTGTTCAGATTATATTAATACTTAATATTAACAGGGTGAATAAATATTTAAATTGAAGTCAGTCAAAGCGCCAAGGCCAGATAAAGAGTGCGTTGACTATAAATGCGACAGGCTGTGGGTTCGATTCCCACTCGAGGAAATTAAATATTCAATATTTTCAAATCCTTCGCTCTGGTAACGAGGGAAAGCGAGGCGTTGAGTTCCACCAATCAACACGCAATGCCTCCATAATTCGGCGGAAAGTGGACAGCAGAAGTATCTTAAAACTAGGTTCCCAAGTTCCAAAACTTTAATACAAAAATATATATATTTTTGTATTTTTGCAATAACAATGTTTGATGCAACATTTAAATCTTCATGCCAAAAAACATCTATGAATAATTCACGAGCGAAATTTAATGGACACTAACAACAATTGTACGTTAGTTACGTGGCATTTTAATTATGCGATAATGGTTCGCGACGAAAGATACATATTAGCCAGCTGAATTGAGCTTCATTTGTAGTACAGATATTCCGATTATATTTAATACTGTTATAATACAAAATAAATATATATATATTTTTTATTAAATTATGAAATTTTCAAATTTCAAAACGAGTTTTTAGCAAAACATTTTTTTTTAATAAAAAAGATTTACATTATATATATATATATATATATATATATATATATATATATTTAATAAAACAAACTTTTCGATATTATTATCGCCGTGGACCAAAAAAATATTAAAATTTTATTTTTTTCCAATCCATCAACCACAGCTCAAAACAAACAAACAAACATTTTTGTAGATCTACTGCTATGTAAATTTAAAAAATCTAAAATTATTTTATACCTAAAAATTATTTTAGATGTCATTTAATCATCATAAATTTTATTCAAATTTAATTACTAACTATGTAAACCAATTAACCGTGACTCCATATATTTAGTGAGCTGCAATTTTACTTTGAAGTAATAATAACTTTAAAATATAAATGAAATATTTAAATATTTTATTTATGAATATTTTATTTATAAATATTTTATTTAAAAAAAAAAATATTTTATTTTTGTAAAGTTTGAACTAAATATCTGTTGTTTGTGACGTGACTAGTGCGACTAAAACACTTTGTAGGCGAATGTGAACGCGAATCTCATACGTAATATCACTTTTCCCTCCACGCTCATTCGAGTAATTGGCGTCTTTATCTTCAAAATCACTTTCTATACATGTTAGTCGCTCTAAATATAATATTTATTATGATAATTGTTAACAGTTTAAAATAAACTTATGAGTAAAGTATCTATTCATAATGGACATATTTTCAGATCAAAATAAACAAATATATATATTCATTATTGTGACTCTTTATGCTGAAAAGAACAAAATTAGGAAAGTTAACTGTCCATTAGAGTTTATTTAAAGTTTTAAAACGAAATACAAAATGTAAACATTGTTACGCGACACATTAAAAACTATAAGGCGACTACAACAACTTGGCTTTAGAACAGTATTATTGTATGTTGTTGTAGAAATATCTTACTGTTCTAATTATTGTGCAGAAATATTTTCATTTATAAAATATATTTTTCCGTCGGCTATAGGTCAAAAGATATATTTTTTTATTCAATTCTATGAATTATATATTTTAGGTATTCGATGTTTTTTTTTTAATAATGATTTAAACTATTTATATTATATGCGTCTAAATAACAAAATGTGTAATATATCAATACATAATAATATAAATAAATAATTATTTCAAATATATTATTACTCAACAGTTATGTTATTTTACAGGAAATGGAAATAGCACTACTTTGTGCGATACTAACAGTCACCGGCGTTGTGGCGGATGACTGGCAACCAATTATAGCAGATTCACCACAGCTCTATACCACATACTCTAAGGCATCGGAGCGATCATTAGATGGAAGGTAACAGACAATTTCTTTATCATAATAAAATATAAAATGTGTCTCAAATATATAAAATTCAAGCTTTTTCTGGGACAAAGTGATTTTATAGAAGATTTTCTCCTCTGTGGAGTAGCCGCAATTAGGGAGGAATAAATAAATATTATATAATATTTATCTTTCTCTGCCAGGACTTAAGCTCAAAATTTATTGACCAGGATACTTTTCATGGTCCTTTACCTCTTCAAATGTATGAAATCATATACTGCTAAAAAGGATTTGGGTAGGTATGCCAAGGCACTTTCGTCAAAATTCTTTGCCAAATCGTTACCACCTAAATATATTATCTCAATTTCTCTTGGGAGATTTCGCATTACCTTGTAGGATCCCCAAATCCGAATGGAAAAAAAATAACAAATGTAAATAGCCAAGATTCTGAATGTCCCGCACTCGCTACCAAAAAACGTGAGGATTATGTTATGGTTTGCGTGCTAAAACTTCGTAATCGACCCATATAACTCTAATGGAGAGTTATTATGAACTCGTGCAAACCATATCCTAAGTAACTAGGTAGCTGATAGTGTTAAATTATACAAGTCTCGCGATCTGGTTGGTTGGATGATTATTATTAGATAGCCTTAGAACGCTTTTTGAGCCCTTATTCTACTCCCAAACACCCAATTTAAGCTCCAGTAGCAATTCTTTTACTTATTTGAATAACGTCCACTTTGTATGTCTTATTTTGTGTATTAGTAATATTTTCTTTCTGTGTAATGACGACCATCATCGCCACCACAATATCACCTCAATAAACTACGTAAAAATCTTCTCGGAACCGTTTCTTTTAGGTCCAATGAAACTAGTTGCTAGCAAGTCAAACTTATCCCTGTAAGATCATTCATCATTTTAGAAATTTGGTCGTAGCAAAAGTCGACAGGACTATAATAACGATGCCTCGAAAACACTTCTTAGTCTTTTTTAAATGTATATGACATATAACTTAGTAGTTATCAATCATTTTAGTATTATTAATATTTCATGTTTGTAATAATATTTTTAATTTTTAGCCCCCAGCTAAAGATTATCAACCGTAGACCAGTTCTCCAATCTAAGCCTCCACCTTTCGGCCCTAACAAATTATTCAGCTCCGAGCCAGAGGCTGGTTCAGATGCGTGCAGCGTGTACAAAGTTTCTATGAACCAAGAACTTTTCTACCAATACGTCGAATATGAAAAAGCTTTGCCAGATCTTAAAGAGTTCACACTTTGTATGTGGTCAAAGTTCCACAACCACTCCGACGATCATCCACTGTTCTCATATGCTGGTAAGTCCGAAATATGTAAATTTATCTGTAGCAATATTTAATCTATGTCGTTATTGGTGTTCTGCTTAAAATTGCTTTTTATAATTAATCTTATTTTATGCATCATATTAAGGTAAACCACCTAATTACGGAGAATAAATTCAAGGTTCGTTTCTAGTAAAGTGTTTGCTGAAAGTTCTTTAAAATTTTTGTACTTGTTGTTGTATGTTTTCTGCTTTCGATAAAACTCTTCGACTAACCGAACTTTTTAATTTTTTGTGATCGATGAAGTATCAATTGCTGATAAAGTCGGTTGTGATGATTATGTAAATAGTCTGATTAAGAAATTTAATATACGAGTAACTTTTTCAAAGCGGTAGTTATTTATTGTGTCGCGAAAGCTAAATCTAAGTCGATACAGTTATAGTTAAAAGTGTAAGTTAAAACATATATCTTTTCATTATAATAATAATATTTACTTATTAAAACTAAATATATAATATAGATTTATAGATATAAAAATAACTTTGAATGAATGAACGCCAAAAGTACCTACATATATATAAATACATAAAAAATTATATATATATATATATATATATATATATATATATATATATATATATATATTACTATATAAAGGTTTCAAAAGTTGATATATATTAAGCGTATGTGAATTGTGGTACAGTAACTTAATGGATCCTTATATGTTTAAAGACCTTCACGACTACCGGTTAATGAGTTGAAATTATCCATGTGATAAATTTACCCTACTTCGACACACCTTACGAAATACTGTACCAGCCGAGATGCATTGCGTAAGTCCACTAAGCCGTGGTCGTATATAACAATTTGTACCCAATTGATACGAGATTAGCTTATTAAATAGAAAATAGATTTCATTATATCTTTAATATTGGTGGTTATCCTATACGAAAATGTTACTGGTCTGAAATATATTATGGTTGATATTTAAGAAAATAATAAAAAATAGAAGTAGTAGGCAACTTTCAAGACTTTGAGATGATAAAAGAGAATATATTAATTATTTTATATTTTCCAATCTCAATGATATAAGTCCGTATTATAAAATGTATTCTATAATCCTATTAGAACATCATCAATACCTTTGTAACAAACGTAGCTTTGTAATTTTTATGCAGGAATTCTATAGGAATTTTTTTTTCCGTTTCCAAGTAGCAAAAAATTTCTTTTTAGTATTTGATTTTAAATTATTAACTTGATATTATTTATAAATAGATATTGTACGTATGTGAAGGTGTCAGTCACATTTAAAAGTTTCACGTTTTTAGGCTTCCGTACCTCATAAGGTAAAATCCCCAGGATCCCTTATAAGATTATTTTGTTGTGCGTCAGTCCTTCTGTTAAGACGAATTATCTTTCACGATTGTCTGTCTGTCTGTCAAGACATTTATCTTAAGATCGCGGGGAGGTTTCAATATAAAATTAAAATAAAATATTCAAATCCCGCTTGAAGCCCGCAAGAAAACATCAAGCTTCTAAGTCAGCGACGTCAAAAGATGCGAACATTTATGCTTCGATTTCGCTGCGTTTTGTATGAAATTCATCAAGTAATCAAAACTTAGGATAGAGTACCTCCCGTAGAGTTAAGCATTCATTTAGCACAAAGTGATAACTTACAAAACAAACAAAAAAAGGTCCGGAAAGTGAAAACTTATAGGAACTTCATAGAAAAAATCATTAGAAATTTATATTTGTAGTACATTTCACACAAAATTAGTGTGAGTTAGTTTTCGATAGTATTTAAATCACTTTTGCTTAATTTAAATAAAACGCAAAAGCATATTCCTGTTAACTTTGTAAATTTATTTGATTCGAAGTATATAGGTATATATCAGCTTCACGCTGTATCCCGCACACAGCAGGGTAAGCAGAGGTAACCTAGTGTTAAGACACTCCGTTCTCCACTTTCTGCCGAATTCTAGAGGCATTGCGTGTTGAGTGGGAGAACTCAACGACGCGCTTTGCCTCGCCACCAAAGCGAAGAAATGGAAATATCAATTTAAGTAAATATTTCATCTCCTCGTGTGGGGAACGAACCCACAACCAGTCGTACTTACACAGTCTTTACAATCATGTTTTGTGCCACTGCGCCAGGCTACTACTGGCCTCAGGTGCATGCATATAATTTACATTGTACCCGGAACAACGCAAGTATAGTAGACCAGTTCTTTTGTAATAATGTAGTAATATCGGCACGATAAAGCCACACTTGAATAATAATTTTATGTAGAGATTATGTAATTGTAAAATGTACCTAACATTTACTGTTGACTCGAATTGAAATTTGTTGTTTAAATTATATAAATGATATTATAATTATAACCGTTAATGTTTTGTTTTGTGTAAAATTTTAACCAATTTATATTTTACTTAAATCATTTGTCTTCGTATAGTAAAATAAACAACGTTATTTATAGTAAGATATTTGCTTTTCACGATTATTATATAGTTTCCTTTAAATCGTTATTTATCATATGATATGATAATAAGGTATAATACATATAATGTATATATAGAATTGGCTAAATATAAAAAAAAATACAGGCTTAGAATTGCGTCATCACGATTTTTAAAATAATATGCAAAATCGAAGAGAATGAAAAGAGAATGTATTCGCCTCAGTGGATAGTGAGAAAAAGTAAGAACAAGTTGAGATGGTTTATTCACTGTGAGAGAATTTTAAAAAAGGAGAGAAAGTAAAAAAAAAAATCTGTCTTGCGACTTTTTATTGAAGGAGACTTGTTATTAGTGTGTAAAGTTACCAAATTGAATAATATTGCAGTTGGAGATAATCCGAAGGAGATTTCGGCTTGGATATCAAACACTAAAGAGGCAAGCTACTTCAGCATGGCGATCCACGGACAGACTTACTTCAGGCTCAACTATCCTCTTAAACTTAACACGTGAGTATTGGTTTACAGGCGAACAATATTGACTTAATATTAGTAACGAATTAATTAATTCTAATTTTATCATATTTTTTTTACTAAAACGTATATTTTATGCAACAAATATTATAAGGCTTTGTTTAATTAAACACGCTAATCTCATAAACAGATTTTTATAAAACTGCTGGTCGATTTGTCGAAAGGTTTTAAAAGGTTTTAAAACAACACATAACTGTATCTAAGTATTACAATTTATAGTAATATAATCAGAAATAAATAAAAAACTGCATAGTTCTATCATCAATTACTTCAATATCATGCGGACGAACCCACAAACGGGCACCTTAAAAATCACTAAATACAATCAACTATTTCGGTTTAAGAATTTTATTAAAAATATGAAAAAATTGCGAAAATCAAGGATACTGTCATTATTTTAAAAACGTTGTACATCGAAACTTACTTTTGAGAGCTCTTATTTAAATTTTATAATTAATGTTATTCGAGCACATTGTTCATACAATATATTGTATCGGTACTAATGATACAAACACAGTATCATCCCAGGAATATCAGAATATTACATTTCTCGTTAAATTGTATACACTAGGTGGATTGCGTTTGGGTTGAGATTGCCGTCGTGAAATCCTTTATGTTAATGATACACAGATATTAATCACACACAAATAATTATGTACACAGCCATGATTTTGGGTCTATTCAGATATGTAATAAGACTAATATTAGAAATGTGAAAGTTTGTGGGGATGGATGTTCGTTCCGCTTTCACGCAAAAATTACTGAACAGATTCACATCTGGGGGCACGGCAGTGCCCCCGCCAAGTCGAGCAAAAAACAGCGGCACGGCCGTACCATCCTTTTCTCGAAGCAATTCAGGCCATTTTCAACCCCCTATAACTTTGTTGTGGATAAAACAAGAAACCTGAATTTTCAGTAACTAATCAGGCATTATATAAACACGATATATTTAAAATTTTAGTCAATTTGAATATTAGTATGATTGATGATTTGATTATAAGTATGTATCACACTAGACAGCACGACGGGCCAGCAACCTAATTCCTCACCAGAGTCCTTCCGAATATGATGTCTATTATGTCTTTCGATAGGTTGTGTTTTCATGCGATGTCAAAGTCGATCTATTTGTTTAAAACGTAAAATATTTTTAATATTGGCATGATAATAACTTATGTAATAACTTAAGACAGAAGGAAGGTCCTTTAAGTAGAGACTAAATAGATTAACCGACTTGGTATTACACGGATCTCACAACTTTTTACGGTAGAAAGACTGAGCTGCGAGATTTGGGTTTTTTTACAGGATGTTTTTGATAGCATAAAACTTTACAGTAATATTGGCTTTTTTTAAACCAATCTTTTTAAAATATTTATTATAAACGTGGTTGTGGGTTGGATTCCCATTCGGGAGAATTAATTATTATCATTTCGTCGCTATGGTCACAAGACAAAGAAGCGTGGTTGTGAATTCTAGTCGACACGCAATGTGCCGAAAGGTGGGGTAAACGGAGTATTTTAAAACTAGGTTTTCTCCGCTTAAGTGTAGAACCTATATGTAATTGTGTATATGTAGAAAAAAAGCTAAAATAATAATAATAAGTCATAAATTGCTTTACGTAAACCTATATAACAATTTTAAAATTATTAAAAACATACGAGTATAATAAAGCACACTATTTTAGTATCAGGTTTAACAAATGAATTATATAGCTGTTTAACTTCCATCCAACAATATATCACACGATAAAAAAAATTATAAAAAAAAAAACGAATCCTCTTTGACTTCACGAATTTGTATAAAATATTTTTTAATAAAACGAATATCGCGTTAAAAGTAGTAGGATTGTTAACGGCGTCCCTTTGTTAACTCGCAAAGCCTTTGAGCGGGAGTCAGTTTTAAAATTATTATCCACCTAAGCGATTAAAGGAAACGCCAACAAAGCACTGCCTGATAAACTTTATGAACTCTCATTTCCTAATAAGAAAAGAATGTGAAAAACAAGCGCTATGTCGAGCTCGTCTCACATAGATATGACCGTACAAAGGTAGAAGTTAATTTTATTATCTTTTTTTAATGTATTTTCTTCTTCCAAATTCTTAGTAGTTGTTATTAAAATAAAAAAAACGTACAAATTATTAATGTCGAGGCCAGACGTGGGGCACAAGAGTGACGTGTGACGACGACGTTCGATATGCCTTCGAGGAAACGAAATATTTAATATTGTTCATTTTCTTCGTGCTCGTGTCAAGGAAATGCTCGGCGTTGTGCCCCAACACACACACTCAATACGCAATGCCTCCAAAGTTCAGCGGAAATTGGGAAACGGAGTGCCTTAACACTAGGTTCCCTTTGCCTACCCTGCTGCGTGCGGGATACAGCGTGTCACACACACACACCCACCCACACATGTTATTACATGACAATTAATAAGATTAACCTTACCATATTTATTCAATACGATACGACTTCAGTTATAAAATAAATAATTTAATAAGTAGTTACAGCGTCGTGCAGCTAGTGAGCCAGACAATCTCTTTAAGCGTAGTGTTAATGTCATCACTAGACATCGGATTATATGCATTTGCATGTTTGCATATGCAAATGCATATAGTTGTGTCTTAGTACCATTATTGAATATTTTGGGACTTTTTCATTGATAGTGCTTATTTCAGTATTTACATGTACTTGTATACGTGTTATCTCTGTCTTGAGGGAATAGAAATAATTGATGCATTATTCTGTCTGGTAACGTTAGTTGGTTGGTAGGTCAATTTCAGCCTTTAATTATTTCATTTCCTCGAGTTGAGATCGAACCTACAACCAGTCACGTTTACAGTCAAATTCGTGTTCTGCGCCACGACTGGCCTCAAATTATAATCAATAAGTATAATTCTTATAATTTATTGTTTATTATATGTTAATATGTCATTCTAATTCTAATATTAATATGTTTAAATATGCTGTAAAAATAAACGTAAATAATATGATAAATTTTCTTTTGATCATGCATATTTGCATGTATGTATATTTTGGCATTTTCATAATGCATATAATCCAATGTCTAATCACCGCTGTAGTACAGGGACTATCTTAAGAAATGGAGACGTTAGAGTACTATACAAATATACAACAGTATCTGTTCAATATTATTTCAGTATCACCGCCATATTTTATTAATGCAATATGGTATATTTATGTAGTTCAAATATTGTTAAAATTTTCTTACTTTTGAACCGTGCTTAACTGTAACTTACTCTTGAATTTTACGTTGATTTATGTTTACGTTGAGACACACAAAGGAACGATTGAATGTCAAATCATGATATTTGGTAATTATATTATGTTTCGCATGTTTTATTATTCTCCACGCTCACGCGTTAAAACACTCCGTTCCTTTCTCTTT
Source organism: Heliconius himera (assembly GCA_021202915.1). Classification (NCBI taxonomy): domain Eukaryota; kingdom Metazoa; phylum Arthropoda; class Insecta; order Lepidoptera; family Nymphalidae; genus Heliconius; species Heliconius himera. Next base: position 439,012 of record JAJHJA010000001.1, on the reverse strand, counting down.
TCGCGGTATTCTCGAGGCATTACAATATGGAGTGCCTTGTTACGAGAGCGCAAAAATTAATATTAAAAAAAACATTCTCCCGAGGGGGAATCGAACATACAGCGTTTAGTCACACGCCAGTGCCACTGCGCCACTGCGTCCTCATTATAGATAGGCATATGTTTTTTTACAATGATATATAATTAATCAATCGATAACACATAGAATAAATCTTTTATTTTATATTATTTCGCTACACCATTGAGATGAAACCACAAATATTGTCGGCTTAAAACAAATTTATTAAATATTTGAATTTCCAAATTGCCTTCATTATAATCGTACTTCATTGTACTCGTATTCAATACTTATGTAATATTAAATATATTCATATCGATTGCAATTATGAAAGTTCGAAATGTTAAGGAGCTTATATTGCAAATTATATTTAAGCTGGACCTAGTCGGCATCCGTGAAACATCAGAAACCGTAAAACCTAGTTGCGTGACAAATTACTTAATATAGTTATATTGAAATATGCCAGAGAGGTTTAGTCTAATATATGTACGTTGTTAAATATGTGAATTTTTAGTTACAAAAGAAATCATAGTGAAATCGGAACTGTATAATTGTGTTCATTGCTTATGTACACAATAAACCTACATTATTATCAAAATTAATATTAAATATCTTATTTATCACTTCTTAAAATCTCCTTAATTCTTATTTTTAGATGGTATCATTCTTGCCAATCTTGGAATGGTAAAACAGGCGAATGGCAAATTTGGGTGAACGGTGAAAGAGTTGGCAGAGGATTTCACAACAGGGTGAGAAACAGAGTTTGCACGAAATTAATATCTGTTAAAAGCTCATATTAAATAAAGCTTAAATTGGTGCTAGTCTAAATTAGCATTGTTGGCTAAGTGAATAAAGGGAGTGAACACGTACGAGAGGGCTGTACCGGTAGTTCGGTAACAAGCTAACTGATACTTTGTTCTCTGAATGCGTGTTTTAATTAAATACAGTTGTCACTTGCCACCGCACAGCAGCCTGTCGGACTTAAACACTATGCTGTCATTTTCGTTAACGTCAGCTTATAAGCTTTACATATATAGCTATATTATCATCGTGTAACGTTATTTCATATTTATTATAAGACTAATAATAATAATATTTTCGACAGTAAACTATTACAATAATAACAAAGTTTTTTTTAGAATAAGTTTACATTTTAACATACATACTGATTTCTTATATTTTTTTATATATATAAAGTTTTACTTGTAACGTTAACAGCTCGTGGGTCATATCATAAAAGGCGGTGGAATTGCGACTAGCGGCCAAGAACAATCTCTTTTATACAAAAATGACGGCAAAGAACCTGTTTTGAGTAAGTAGCTAAAATAATAATATTATTTATATATATCTATTAAGATTTGGTTCAATTCTTTGCGGTAAAAAAACCTAGTCAACATTATTTTTAATTATTAAAATTTAATTTTAGAACAACCCGGCCTGATCGGTGAAATTACTATGCTCCAAATGTACCACGTCGCTTTAACTGCCGGAAAAGCTCATAAAGATCACAAGCATCATCATGTACATCATTTCAAACATGACGGTACACTCTTCGAGACGTCCTCGGAGGCAGTTACGGAACCACCTCCACCTCCGCCTACTCCTCTCGGCAATGGCAACTTTTTGATAGGGGGTCAATTACAAAGACCTGCGAGCCTAAATCTGGCTCGTCAGCAACAAATGATACCCGTACAGCTTTCTAACGGACTTCAGTTACAACAAGAATATGTTAATGGACAATTGGGTAATAGAATCGTCTCCGAGCAACTACTAAATAATGTTCAACCGCTTGCTAGTAATCAGGGCAGCGGTGGGGTCCAGCGCATACCGTTAGTTGGTTTGTCAGTATCACCAGTTGACCAGAGTTTCAACACAAGGCCCCTAAGACCGTCAAAAGGAACGACTGTACTTCTTTCTGGCTCTCTCCTTAATCCCGCTAACGTGCAATATATCGATGATACAGCAAATTCTCACAATTTATACAAACGAGACTCTAAAAAACGCGATAAGAGAGACAATCCAGAAAAAGAATTGGCAGAGGAAATTACGTCAGGTAAAAAATATTTTGCGTTTTGGTTTTAATGAAGATATGTATACTTAGTCTCGCCATAAATATTGTTACAAAGAGAAACATTATTTTTATACTTATTTTTTTACGTATCATTTAGTACTATTACAATGTGTGAATTTAATACATTAATGCAAAACTTTGAATTTGTCAAAAGTAATATTTTGTTTATTTTTAATTGTAAAAGTATACTAAACCATACTAAGTATATATACATATGCATATTACAATGTTAAAGGAAATTAAAAGATTTCAATGATTAATTTAAATTTAATTAGGTAAAAAGGACAAACGGGGTCTCGTTGCCTTATCAGACGGCTCTGTAATCGACGAAGCCTTACTTAGCCCTGAGGCTCTCGGAGACAAAGAGGATGAAGTATTATTCCAAGAGTCACTTCTTAATGGCTTAGCTGGAGTTGTTGGAAATCTCCCTGTTCAAAATTTGCAAAAGATGACGGTAAGTTTTAGTAATTGTGTAATATATTATAAAAAGTAAATAGAAATTTAAATTGATCAAAAATAATTTGAATAAACAATTTTAAACAAAATATATTTGAAACTAGTGGGCGCACGCGGCTTCGCCCGCTTATTAGGAGTGAATTCTAAAGAAACCACGAAACACGTGTTCAATAAAATATTTTTAACAGTCTGAATTTAAATTTTTATAAAAAATCGGTGGCAATTTAAAAATTTTTCCATATAAACTTTCAATCCCTTATTTGAACCCTTAGTAGGTGAATTCTTAAAAACCATGAATCACGTGTTAAATGAAATATTTTTAAGAGTCTGAATTTCAAATTTTATAAAAATCGGTACAGATTAAATTTTTTTTCCATACAAACTTTCAATCCCTATTTCTTCCCTTTAGGGTTAAAATTTTTCAAATTCCCTTCTTAGTGGATGTCCAGAATATGAAAATAAACATCTGCCCAAATTTCACGTTTCTACCATCAGCGGTTACGGCTCTGCGTGCGTCTTACCTCAGTCAGTCAGCACAAGTCCTTTTATATATATAGATAATTTAATGAAAGTTACATTAATAAAATTATAGTAACATAATTAAAAGTAAAAAAAAAATACATATTTATATAAAAAATTAAAAAATATTCCAGGTGGACGAAAGGGAGCCAGCGGAGGCTGAAGTGAGAGCAGTAATGCAAGTTTGCAGTGGTTGTACGCCTGAACCCTTCAAGAAAGCTCTTGTTCTCTCTTGGAGAAGTACTCCCAAGAAACTATACAGCGGAGCACATTATTATAAGGGATTACCTATTTGCCGCGCATTTTAAATATTTACGTGAAATAGAGCTGTTTTATAAATAGAAAATTTTGTACAAAACTGAATATTACCATAAACTATGAAGCGTTATAATTTAATTTTTTTATCGTCAGTGATAACATTAAGTTATATGTATACTTACGTAATTTTTTAAAAATTGTAATTAAGTTTTAAGCAATTTAGAACTTAACAAGGTTCACCTGATATAATTTAAGTTGTGGCGATTTTTAAATATTATACTTTAATTCAGAATGTCAAACTTGCCATCTCTAATTATTTATTATAGTCTTAAGATAGTGTTAATAAATTTTTGTACATTCGTTTATAATTAACTACTTTTATTGTTTTTCTAGTATAGTCTAGTACTACCGACTAATGTATGTATGTATTAAAATGCATATAATATACTCGTTGTTTCAGTTTTTATAACATTTAATTATTAAGTAACCTATTGAAAGGTCTATTTTGCTTTTAAAAATGTATGTGTAAAATTTGTAATTAATATAAATTCTGCTTAATTTTTTAATTGAAAATTAATATAATTTATGTTTAAGATTCAATATTATGAAAATAATTTTGCAAGTATAACTAATTTCTAACTCTAACAATATATTTGTTTTTTATATATCAAAATGATGCAGCCTCTGCAGTGAATATCAGAATTATTAATTTGACGTAGTCCTGTTTTCGCATAGATCAAATAAATATAGGTATACGTATTAATAGAGTAGAGGTTCGAGAGTTGTGGGGACCCTCGAGCCATGAGGAAGGGGGGGGGGGGGGGGGGGGCGTACCTCCCTGACCACCCGGTCAGGGTGATGCGGCACCCCCAATCGATGGTACACCGCTATATAAAGAGACCGCTAATGGGTGAACATCTCCAGCTAAATCGTCAAAACGTTACACAAAAATAATATGAAAATAGTATGTATGATATGTAAATAAACATAGATAATGATACTTACTTTATTTTTGTTATGTACATGTTGCGAGTGGTAGTCGGAATCGATCTCCGGTTCTGAGAAATAATTCTGCTCCTGTATGGAAGAAATAATTTTAAATTATATAAATATTTGATATGTGTTCTATTATTTCATTTTACACACTATTTTATTCATGTTGTATTCTGAATAAAAAAATATAACATCAAATCAAATTAGCTTCACACTGTATCCCGCACACAGCAGGGTAGGCAGAGGGAACCTCGTGTTAAGACACTCCGTTCCCCACTTTCTGCCGAATTCTGGAGGCATTGCGTGTTGCTCGACACCAGAGCGAAGAAATGGAAATATAAATTTAAGTAAATATTTCATCTCCTCGAGTGGGGATCGAACCCACAACCAGTCGGTTTTGCAGTAATTTTGCATTATTATATAAAATTTAAAATTATTAAGGAAGATAAACGCTTATTAGATGTGAAAGATTTTATCTCAAGATTATTAGTATAATAAAGCGTTACAAAGCAAGACAGCCTTTGAAACACCTTATACCTAATGAAAGACATTAAGTAAAGTGAACTGTAATATTATCACTATGGGCTACAAAAGAAACAATGGCATTTGATGGATAGTATATATAAATTATGGATTAAAAAATATTATTTAACATTTACAAGTCACGAGACGTACAAGGACAGATTTTACGAAATGAATACCTACATTTTTGTCTTGGTTTTGTATATAAAGGATTTTTATTTTGTTTTTGCTGGAGGGCAGTTAAAAAATTTATTACATTTTGAGCTGTAGACGTATTTTTTTTAGAATTATTGACTTTCAACAAAACTATCTGATAGGCAAATTATGTGCAGCTGTATACAAACTAGACTGTGACTGTGGCTCATACATCAGTCAAACAATGAGAAGCATCGGTGTAAGGGTGAAGGGACACATCTCGACGTGAGCTTACTATAGATAAACCCAGCCATTACATTAGGTTTGATAAACCCCATATCCTCGCTAACGATATATATATATATATATATATATTTCTAGAATGATCCGTCTCAAATTGATATAATAATTATGTCAACTGACAGACGAATGCAACCTCAGTGTACCCATAACCACGGACTACTGTAAATTGATCGAAACGTCGGGTTTCCAAAAATGTAAGAATACTAAATATACGCGATTAATTATTTTAAATGTGTAATAGTCGTGAATATTCGAGGACTTGTTATCAAAAAACTAAGTATCAGATAGTTTTGTTGGCGACTTATATATTGTTAATAATATATCTCAAAATGTATCAGTAATATGACTTTGTAACGCATAATTTAAAAATATTTTTTAATAAAATATATTTTTAACTATTGGATTGTAAGTTGGAATAACTAAAACTGTTGGACTTACATCCCACGTAGAAGAAGAACAATTCGAACTTCCAGCTGGCATTGGCACTGATCCCACTCCCATTGCTCCTGGGAACACTCCACCACCAATATCTGTTGCTTCAAACAGCCTTAAAACGGATCGATCACGAATGTCCCGTAAGTGTGCTCTATGAAGTAAAGAAAAACATATTATGTGACAACTTATTCATATAACACAATTCATTTAATTCATAATTATATTTATAACTAATTTACAAAGTCTTTCCTTGAATTAATATATAAAATTAGTTCCGTAGCAAAAGTAGGTCACTTACTATTCTTTTTTATACCAAATGTTTAAAAAATATAGGTTTATACGGTCTACATTATTTGTACTGGATTCATATCATGTTGAAAGTAAATAGTTTCCAATACCTCCACGAGGAGAAACATTGATTTACAAAATTTAAATTGACATTATTTAGCGTTGACGTATTGATAGGATAAAAACGAATTGTAGTCTTTTATTTTTTTAGCTTCACGTATTTCACGAATATATTAATATTTCATTCACCATTTTCCACATTTCTTTTTTTGGACTTTGTTTATTTATACCTAGGAAATAAATATAATTAAAAAATCTCTAATAATCGTTCCTGTGAGTGGCAATCGAAATCAATGTAGACTTTTTTAACATTAATATACCTCACAACATTAATATAATATTGTATTTTTCTGCAGTTTACGACAATAATTATATTTTGCAAACACAGGCAGGTAACCTATGTATTTATAATTATTTAGAATTATATGTACCTACCTATAGAGTTACAAATGAAACTAATCATTTTTTATTTTCATTTCATATATCAACAACAGTGTCGGTTAATGTGCAAAAGTATTTCTTTCTATTTTATTATTTTTTATATACATGTATAATCTTAAATGAAAATATGCATCTTTATGCATCTTTATCATGAAAACCAGGTCAGAAAAAACGGGCCATACACTCTACCTTGGAAGTGGTTAGGAAAGATGAATATTTTTTATTATAACCTTTATTGGCCTCGAAACAGCATAGCGTAACTTATAGGCGAAAAACTGATTTTTGTGACTCTATATCACTTGTTTAATTAGTACGACGTCAATGTAGATTTTTGACAAATTTAATTATGAAAATGTTATTATCAAAGTGTATTCAAAAAATCAGGCGAGTGTTCTCAGGGACGGATTCTTAAACATTTAACATGTTTAAATCATTTAGCTATTTGAAACCAAATACATTGTAAAATAGAAAAAGTTAAATCTCGCTCATTTCTATTTTAGTCAAATACTAATCGAACATAATCCGATGCGCTGATATTATGTTACATAATTAAGAGAATTGGCCAGCAAATAATACACATATATATAGTACAAGTAAAAAGGGTCAAGTGCGAGTCAGACTCTCGATACCATACAATTTGTACAAGTTGACAAACTTAAATTTACGAGTGTATGCACTCATAGACTAAGAGGTCGCGGGGATTTTTTTTTCTCTATACTTCGAATTGATACTAAAACTGACCATTTCTATTATCGTTTTTTTTTTCGCAACAATATTGTGACTTGCGAGCATCATATCTTGGGAATGCAACCACTGAGAGCCGGCAGACCAACTTATTTCAAATAAGAAGACGCCATACTTCGAGTGTGCACCAAAATTGACCATTTCCCTGATCGTTTTTTTTTCGTAACAATGAAGCCTCTTCTAAGCTCTATATCTCGGAGTTGCCACTGAGAGCACGCAAACCGAGACCATTCACATGAGGGGACTGCTCCACAACCCATAGAATTCAATCTGGCCGTATCCGTGATCGTTACGAAAATCCCGCGACCTCTTAGTCTATCATTTAATATGAAATTAAATACAAATATAATTTTATTATGTGTTTTTTCTGTGATTTACCTATTAATTTACAATTTTGGGAGTTTTCTCTTTATTTGTAATGTGAGGTTTCACCAAACTCTCTGCCTGATTTTGTCGTTCTAGGTCAACGGGCACTATCCTACAGCGACTTTCATACGAAATGCGCCAAAAAACGGAACATAAACAATCGCTCTTATCCTTTCATTGCGTTGATTTAGAAGTGTACTTTTGTCGTTTCTCCAAGGGACTGTAGATCTGGATATTCAGTATTAATTTCAGCTTGACACCTCCTCGTAATTTGAAAAAATGGTCTTGAAAGACGGACAATCGGTAAGACAGCTTAGTTATAAACAACAACTACTACTTTTGGAGGTACGGAATAATAAAAAGAAAAAAAAAGAGCTTTACAATCATTTTAGTTAACTCCGGGTCTTACTAAGTGAGATACAGACTTCAGACTCATTTTTTTTGTAAAATATAAGAAGAATAAAGAAAAAGAATTGAAATAAACTCCAGGCCTATATCTGGTCAGTTCATTGCTAAGGTGTACTTCTTTAGAGTAATCGTTCGGAATCCAGAATTGAGTAAGGCTTTTCTATTGGATCTTTTTTCACAGGCTCTATTGGTTGTTTATTTGTTTTAGAGCAATCACAAGCTAGGCTGCGTTATTTTAAAGTTTTTTTGTTTGCTTTTTTCAAATTTAACCCAATACTGTTTTTATCTCTAAATAGTGTTAAAGCGTCCGCCGAGTATGCTAGCCGTAGCCAAATCTTTATTAGTTACTATGAAATTTTTGCCAATTCCGTTAAGAAGCCTTTATTACTATTGTGTACAAGGAAAGATCAATTCAAACATTACAGAAAATTGCCGCAAACTTTTTTTTTAATTTTATTTATGTGTTGATGGTCTACTTTTTCAATATCTTTTAAAAGCAGTCAACTCATAATCTAATTTATTATCGAGAAATTTAAAAGGTGCCGCTAAAGATATCGTAGCAACGTTTTTACCGCCATTTATAAGTCTCGGATCGTTAAAGAAACATTTGGTATTCCTTCTTCTTAAGCATAGGCAATGATACTTTTTCCATCCACGTACAACTCCGTAATGTCCTAGAGAACTGATGACTAAGATGATTATCGCCTAAAACTTTGGAATCACGAAGATTATTATTTCAAATCTTTTTTTTCCTTTTCTCGCAAGTAAAATCGAATCAATTGAACTTTTGAACAACACAGGTAGGTATAAATTAATTAAGATATTACTTACATATACATACATTACAGTACATTGTTAGAAACCCTATAAGATTAAAGAAGTGATTAAGAGCAAAATCCTTTATTGTTTTTTGTTCAAATTTACTACAAGATTTTGATATCATCTATTGACATAGAATATATGTATATCGTTTATTATCTAGAAATACGCTTCGTTGAAAAAATCATACTTTTTACAGTTATATAATATAATGTTCAAGAAACTCACAACAAATCGAAATAGAATCATCTTACTAAGAAATCTTATTTCTTTGCTGCGATGTTTTAGGAAAAGAATAGTATACTATACTATAGTACTTATACTATAATCTACAATATGAAACTATTTTCTATTTATAGGTAAGTTATACCAATTTCAATGGCGTCCACTATAAACAAACAATTGAAGAAACCTAACCACTGTGAGGTAAAGGAATACTAGGAAGTAGATGACTCGGAATACTTGATATATTTTGTATAAATATTTTCTCGCAGAAATTATATTTTAGATCAGACAGCCGACAGCCACCTCTCCCTATGGGGACCTCTACATTAACAATTTCTAACCATTAATATATATCTATTTCATCAGATTTAGTGCAATCAATTAGCGAATTGCAAATTAGAAAATATAAAAAAAATATAAAAATATATATATGATAATTCCCCTGCGAAGATTTTATGATTATTTATTTTTTCCGTTTTGGCGGGACATTGAAAATTATAAGATTGATTTTTCATTCCAGAGATGTCGTGACATAAGATACCAGTAATAGGAAGATCACTTAGATGAAGATGGGTTTGCTTTCAATCTATGAATTCTGTTACTGAAGCAGTATATATCTATGTAGCAAATAAGTTATAATCTAGATAGAATGTAACTAAGCACTGCATTGTATGCACATTAATAGTTTTAAAACAACTTTTTCGCAGGTATGTAGTCTAAACACGCTACAAAGTATCATAAATACTACATACATAGTATCATTAGATACACAGCACCGTAACATGTGTACATCAATTTTGGGAAGAAGTTTCTGTGTTTTATAGCTCAGAATGGCTAGCGTTGCTAAGGACTTCAACAGATTAGACTGAATCAATAAACCAGTATTCGACTTCTGAACTCTCAGGCTGGTATCTCTATTATTTTTTTGAGCCAGTTTTTTGCATAACTGCGGCCCTCTGTCGTTTTTCATAGCATATGAATGTGTAATGAATGTATGGAACATCCGTCGTAGGGAATGCTCTGCCCACCCAAACTAAATCTGCGATATCTTCTTAGATATTTATTTTAATGGTATACTATAAAGGTGCACAAGGATGTGACTGTAACGCGACGGTTGTGGGCTCGATCCCCACTAGGGAAAAGGAATTATTATCTATTAATATTTTCATTTCTTCGCTCTTGGCACAAAGCAAATTGAGTTCAACACGCAACGCCTCGAAAAAATTGGCGGAAGGTGGTCAACGGAGTGGCGTGACTAGGTTCCTACCTACCCTGCTATATGCGGGATTCAGCGTGAAGCTGATTTATAAAAGACAATCTTGGTTTACAACGTACACAACGTATTTAAAATATTATATACGTATTTAATCCAATAAATTTTTTTGTTGTATTTTTCTTCGATATTCTTGGCATTATTATAATATTAAATGTGTCATAATTATAAACATTCCTCTTGAATAACCCTGTCTGTAAGTCTAAACCACAATAAAATCCGTTGCGTATTTGCAACTGCCTTTTGCACTATTTGAAGACATTATCTATATCTACTATAATAAAACAGTAAAAAAATGTGTCTGCACATTGAACATAGTTGAGATAATTATAATTTTTAACAAAAAATAACCGATCTCTTCAATTACAACCAGATCTTATAATCAGAACCTAAACAAACTTTCATCAAACTACGCTTGAAGTGAAAAAAAAGAATCGTCAAAACCGGTAAGCTAGATATTGAGTTATTCGTTTATTTGTCTCGCGCCCACTTAATGATGACTCGTGTGATTTTGATAACCTCTTCCTTTAACAGAATCGGTTAAAAAATAATTCAAAACAATATATGTACAAGCACTAATAGAATATGAATTTATGATTTTCAAAATATTTATCTGTTTGTATATACACATCTTTGGAAGTACGAGACGGATTTGAACTTGACTTTTTTGTTGTACATTCATACACTTGTATATCAGGCCTAGGCAGAATCTAGGCTACGTTTTATTTTGAAGACTGATACACCTATGTAGAATGATACATTTCCATCTTAACCATAAGAAAAAAACGAAGTAGATCCCTCTCAAATATTGTTTAACATGATGTGCATTTTCCTTTAACATAATAAAATTAAGGAGGATCTAGAGCATCTGATGAAGAACCATAACAGTCTAGATGAAAAACGTTGTTCAGTGTGATAGATATTGTACATTGTCCTTAAAATTTGACGATCGGGGACTTCTGATCCAGCTAAATAAATACCACTTTATTAAAATTTTAAGCGTGATAGACAATTTTATATAAATGTTTAAAATCTAACACATCTGATAAATAACTATCATAGTTCAGCTAAATTATAAGGAATTATAAAATGCCGATTTATCAAAAGTCCAGAATGGTGGGCAATTTTTAATTTATTATATATTGGTACATAAGAATTAAATTTATGTTCCTGTCTATGATTAAAGAACCGTGTTTTTTCAAGAACATGTATTTATTTACACAATATGAAACTACGAACAAATAGATAAAACGAAATAGATAAAAAATCTTCTAAAATTTTATATCTTCTGCTAAATACAACAGAAGTGAACAAAAAATTAAACTGAAAGGGGACGAGAAATTTCATGAAAGTAAAAAAAATATAACTAAATCTACCACACAGTAGTCCGCTTCATTCGAAGCAGGAAGCAAAATTAACTAATCAGATCTTAATCGATTAGAATGTTCTGTTGTTCTGAATTTATTATATTATTATAGTAGTTTATTATAATAGTAAATTATACAAATTATAGGCAGTTTATAATTTTAAAATTGTTATTGTACTTTTGTATAATATTATAGTGTCTTTCTGCAATAAGTGCAAACTGCTTTTTATCATTTACATGGTCCGTAAAAAAAGTTCCAAACGATAGCACGCGCCTGCAACATATAATTTGTAATTATTGAAAAAAAAATTTTTTTCTAAATACACACACCCACGCTTATATTTATTTATAAGTTATAATTTACTACAATATACACCAACAATTCACTTATATGTATATCAATATTTTTTTTTGTTATTCGTTGTATTTTTATGTACACTAAATTTAACCTTTTTAATATAAAGTTATTCGATGTGAAGTTTGCCATTATAACTTCCAACTGTAGCTAATTTACCTAATTTTTTGGTTTCGGTTTGCGCACGCATCGTAATCGTCGTCGTTCTGTTTGTCCAGGCTAATCTCGAAAACAGCTGAACTTATTTTGAAATAAGGGATTGGACCCCTATATAGTCACACATCTGCAATTTTTTATGCTGAAATTTTCGGCGGATCGGAATTCCTTTGAATTAAAAAATCTTCTAAATACGGTAATTAAACGTTTAAATTTGGTTTATTTAATAGGTATATAAGATAACCGTATTAAAATATTTTTTCCTAAATACCTTTAAATAATTTAAATTTTATAAAATAATCCTGATGACACCACCAGTTCTAGATTTCCTATATTACAGTATCTTATTTTAAGTGTCAATAGTCTGAATTAGGTACATTTTAATAACTGCCTCTTTCATTTATAATATTTAAGATTTATATTTAGCTTATAGCAATTGATACATTTTTTAAGGCATCCGGGTGTGCAACAAAATAAATCTAACACTCCAGAGCAAAATATTTTGTTAACACCTTCCTTTCCTTTCATAATCAAAGATCTTAATCTTTGATTTTCACTATTATCACACATTTTAAATACAACTGCTTAACCAATAGATACTTCAATGGTGAATCGCACCACCACCCTACACAATTATATACCGTTGGCAAATCTTTGTTTCAGAACGCCCACAACCTCTGCGACGTTAAACACCCAGGGGACGAGCTTCGGCGGGTGAAGAATGCCCTTCATTAGAATAAGCTGCCAGTTTCCCGCCAGCGTTGTCAAAAGCAACGTCTTAAGAAGAGCTTCCATAAGATGATATTAAAGCCTAACAAGAAAGTGAGCCAACTCTTGAGGAAATATTCTAGCACCTTGGACCCACTCATAAAATCTTTGAAGTCTCAAAGCCACCATAGCAGAGGGCAAGAAGATAGTCAGCTCATTCTGCAGGAATCCAGGGCAGTGCGCGAGGCAATTAAGAAATCGTTGGCGGTAGTTAGATATAATAATGTCAACTGACAAACGAAAGCCACCTAAGTCTGCCCGTGACCACAGACCAGTGTAGTGTTCGAAAGTCGGGTTCCAAAAATATATAATTCGAAATATACGCGATTAATCCGGTTGAGTAGTTTCATTTAAAATCTTCTAAAATATATTGCAAACTTTGCAAACGCTGGCTGCGTTTGCGCGTTTACTTTATGTACTACGGAAATATAAATGAATGTATTACAGAATAGTGTACTTTAAAAGAGTTTATCTCTTCTATTTGGCTTTATCTTATTATTTATTTCATATGAATATATTTATCTTTTAAGGATAACCCATAGTAACTATTTTTATGTTTTATATAAAGCATAAAAATATGGTTTATTTACGGATCACTCGTAGATCTTAACTGCAGTATATACAACAAATTATTATAATGATTACCTTAGAAGATATTCGAGATTTAAAATATAGAGCCGCAGCGCTTTCAAGAATAACCACTAAAGATTATGTTTGTCGCAGAGTATGAATATGAAACGTCAAGTTGTTTGACTTGGGTGTATTCAGAGGATGGCAGCACTCTCAGTTGTCAATTTCAATTGTTAGGATTAAGGAAAGTGGGGGAATGACGCGTCATTCTTATAATAGTGGGAACGAAAGATGCGGACTTCAGGAGCGAGCTACTCTCGCTCCTCCTCGCCCGGTGACGCTGACGCTTGACGCTGTCAAAACCAGTCCAGGTCAACAGTAATAAAGTCCATCCGAAAAAAAAGAAACGATAAAAACACCGCGACTCAATGCAGCACACATCACCTTGAAAGGAAAAAAAGCCACGAAAGAGGAATATCAACGGAATCTGTACCGGAATAGGAACCAAAATCTTAAGCCTACCACCAACACTGTTCAAACCTTTACCAGGTAACAACATTGCCTGCCTCTAGCGATGCTATGCAACACATGCAAATGCTTTCCTAGAGTACACAGCAATTGTAAGGGAGACCCTCAAAGTAAACTTGCAGTCTGTGTGATGATCATAAAGATTTTTGAATTCGGAAACGAAAATCTGCTAAAATCTGTTACTCGGAAAAGACATAGCTGCAATATCCGACAATTACAAACTGAAACTGGATCTGAGAGGCACTCGTATAGGGATATTTTGTTTTAATTCCTTCTGTTGATTTGTCATCCTTGAACACGACGCTATGTTTTCCACTATAAGCCGCCATATGGAGGAGTCATATACAAGGATGAGAAATCAACAGAAGAAATTAAAACAAAATATCAAATATCAAAGATGAGAAATCAAAAGAAGGAATTAAAACAAAAATCAAAATATAAAAGATTAAACTAATGTGATTTTTTACCAGTTTACGCTGTACCTCGCACATAGAGTAGGTAGAGTGAACCTGGGAACCTAGTGTTAAGACACTCCGATCCCCAATAAGATAATTCCGTTCCACACTTTCTGTTCAAGTTGCCTCAAGAGAGGCACTGCGTGTTGAGTGGCAAATATGAACGACGCGCTTTGCCTTGTTACCAGAGCGAGGAAATTTTCCATTCCCCTAAGTGGGAATCGGGCCCAGTCGTACCACTGCGCCACAACGGCCTCAAATATTATTCGTAAAAAAATCTAAACTTAATGATATATTGCTTCTTCGATATTTTTTTATGATGAAAACATGACCGAGGCGAACTGACTCTGATATAGTGTTACAATTAAATTACAATAAATTTCCGATATTTAAATATATCAATTTTTCAAAAATATATTTACATTTTAACTTAGTATTCTATACTAACCAATATTTTTGTAGCGACGACGTGTAAATAAAATTTATTTAATGTTAAATGTTTAAAAACAGACAATTCATTAGTTTGGGCATTATCACGATTTCACATTAGTTACGTCACTCAACACACATTGTCTTCAAAATTGGAGGGATATTATAAATTATAATAGAAAAAGGATGTCACGTTCAAAGTCCTGTAAACTTTTGCGAAAGGTAGAAATCAAGAAGTAATTTTGTCCCATAAAAATATAAATGAATGAAGTGAGAACCAAGAAATGCATCAGAGATTTATATGGGTGCCGAGTTCTGTATTCACTCGGGATAAGTTCAAGTTAAAATTTTACTCGACAATTTGTAAGGTAGGCTTCATTATAATTTAAAGTTAGTGCACTTCTAGATTGTACTGGAATATAATTATTATGTAGATATATTTGGTTAGGTAGTAAATATAGCCCAGGGAAATTTTGAAGGTGAACACAGAACTTACTACACATATAGATGTCCGATTTTTTTGTTGTGGAGAAGAAAATGACGCATTACATTGAACTTGGCTCTTACTTCACATTTATAACGTTAATGTTCTACTAATAATGTTTTAAATCAATACTTTTTGTAAAGATAATATTTAGTAAAGACAATAATTTTCAGTTTTCATATTTTTTCCTATAAATATATATATATAATAGTCTACCTTGCATACCAAATATCAAGTTTCTAGGTCATGTAGAAGTGGGTTAGGTTTTTGATGAGTGAATGAGTCGGTTATAAAAATGTAGATACATAGATGTTAACATATCGATAGTCGTTAGATCTAAATTATGGAATTTTTAAATATTTCACATGTTAGGGGGCTTTAACAAACATACGAAATTTCATGCAGGTAAATAAAACTGTTGACGAATTGTGAAAGACTCAAAAGTAGCCCGAAATTGTTAGTGCAAAATACACATTGCGCGTGTCCAATTTTTTAAATTGGCTGGACACGCTTGTTTGTGTCTTAATAATATTAATGTTTATCTATAAATCATAGATTTAAATATACATTTTATAGATTCTATATGACAAACAAACAGTAATAAAAACATATATTAGAATGAGTCAAGTCGTTTACGTTAATATGATTTAAGTCATGTAAATGTTTCTAATGAAATCATGCACCCACACTTATCGACGATGCCTATGTCTGAAATCAATTTTCCAGTTCATTTCTTTGACTTAATCAATGACCTATTTGTTTTAACAATTAATCGATATCTATCCTAATCCCTTAATTATAATAACAAATAATAAATTGGGGCCAGTTGTGGCACAGGGGCACAAGCATGGAACTGTCAACGCGACAGGTTATGGGTTCGATTCCCACTCAAAAAAAAAATTTTTTTTTGTTTTTTCGCTCTGGTGTCGCCGGAATTTATCGGATAGTGGGAGCCGGAGTGTCTTAAGACTAGGTTCTCTCCGCCTACCCTGCTACATGCAAAATTACAGCTAATAATCCCTCTTTGTATAGATAAATCGTTATTCTATTAACATATTACATATTTAAAATGATATACGTAGTTTAAATATCAAGGCCTCTTTGTAAAACATACATACAATATAGTTCCACCGTATACAAATATGTTTTACTGTTTTTATTTCCAACTAACGTTTGCGAAACAACCAACAACACAAAAATATAAACAAAAACTATCTGTAATAGCAGTTAAAAGTTATATAAAATCTGCCTACGAATGTTGTACGAAAATAATAATAAGCAACGTTAAAAGTGAGTGAATATATTAGAAAGACGCTAAAAAAATACATCAAAATAATAAAAAAAAGGATTGTTGTTTACACAAAGCTATGGTTACCAAGGTAGGTATACAACAGGTTGCAAACACAAGAAGCGCGTCAAAACAAAACGGAGCCGTTTGTGTGCACGCAGATCTGGCTTATTTACCTTTGACGTACATTAAAAAAAGACGTTGCTAAATCAATTTAATACTTACGGGCACCTCTCGTCGTGGACGTGAATAATGCCTTCTTTCTTTTTCATAGTTATCACTAAAAGTTTTGATAATATAACCGAGTTTACCGCGCTCTTCTCTGTATGAAGGGAGCACGGCCGCGATACACACTGAAGCTATACTGTGTCGTTGGGGGTAGCGACTACCGCGCAAGGCCGGGAACGCCCTATTCACCTCATTATAATTAAATTGAGTTTTATACATATATTATATATCAAATCGTTTTAAATTTAGAAACTATTTGATATTGTATTACGTTTTTTTATTAGATGTACGTTGAAAACTTTATGTCACTGTTAGTAAGATAATTGAAGCCTAATATAAAGTCACCTTTGGGATATTTTTAAATATACTTTAAGTAAAGTTATTAGCTATAATTTTTTTTGAGCAAGGAATATTACAATTTACAACCCTGTATTTATATATAATTCCTATCCATATATATCCTATCCAATAATTTATAATATGGATAGTGTTTTTACGCCCAAATAGAAAGAAGAAACATTTTTATGTTTTTAATTAAATACTATGTTAAATATTAGAAGCCATTCCAGAAACTGATGAAAAGATCACAAACTTTACTGGTATAAAAATATTTTCGGTAATTAGTAGGTACATATATTGAAATTTTTTGTTACAGTTATGGTATATACACTTCTTCTTTTTGTGACCTGAATAGGTACTTCTTCTTTTTGTGACCTGATTTAATTGGTTGAAGACGCTAATCTCAAGAACTTTTGACACAAAAATTCTTTTTATGTAGGATAGTCCATTCATAGAATAAGGCTATAGACTTATTTTACATATAGTCCTGCAGTTAAAGTTTCCTCTGGTACTTAAAACGTGTTATATACTAGTCTCCGTATTAATTAAGTAACATTAATTCATTAAGTCACACTAAACTTTAAGTTACATCCATTTGACCATGCGGGCGAAGCCACGGATAAAAGCTAGTTTATATTATAACTTTGAAGCATGCTTGTTATGAAGGGTAAGACAGAGACTAATGGACTTATCGGATTGGTTTGGACGATAGCGGAATACAATGTTGCATTTTGTTTATTTGAACTATGACAAACTCACCTGACATCTTCCAGTTCATAAAACATATCTTTTGTGTTTTCGTGTATGTATATTTTGACGTTTTCACTATCCATATACTGCATTGTGAGCTGCTTCGGGAAACTTCTGACAAAAAGAGCTTTTACTGTGTCTATGGAGGTAATTTCATTAGGTAGCAGGGCTCGCTTGGTTTCATTTCTGTACTGAAGGAAAACGAGACCTGGCAAAAAATATAATTCTATTCAGTTCATTAAAATGGTAAATTTCATTAGAACATTTGGGTGCCGCTATTAATTTTTTCGATGTAACTAAATTATAACTTTAGTATTTAAGTACTTTTTTCTATAAAACTAAATGATTACTATTTACTCTTTTTATTTATATTTTACCTTCAAAAATTTTCAAAATCATAAATCAAGTTCACGCTGTATCTCGCACACAGCAGGGTAGGCAGAGAGAACCTAGCGGTAAGATATTCCGTACCCTATTTTCCGCCGAAGTTTTCGAGGCATTGTGTGTAGACTGGCGGAACTCTACGCCACGCCGGGTTTTGCTTTGTTGCCAAAACGATTTAATGGATACATTAATAAATAAAAATTGAGTTTCTCGAGTGAGGATCGAACTCAAAACCGTCGCGTTACAGTCTTACCCTTGTGCCTCTGCGCCACGTATAAACTCTGCTCTGCGCCAAATAATAGTAGAACAATTTTTATTAAGAGTAGTATTACCGAGCGGTCTCTCCAAGGTTTTCGAAGGTGTTCTGACAACTGGTAAAGAGGAGCGTTGTTTGCCTCCACGACGGAAGCCAGTTGATGAAGTTTCGACCTCTGACATAACGCCAGGGTCGTCGTCGAAGAGCAAGGCATTGTTCGGTGGCGGATAGCGAGGAAGAGGAGGCTGAAAAAAAATATTTTTGGTTAAGAAATCTCAAAATACCTTAAGCAAATGTACCTACATGTATATTTTAAAGACGTTATGTTTGTATATTAAGTAAATATATCAAGAAAAATAGTAAAATATTAATAAAATATTAAGTTTACAATTCAGCTGTAGTTTTATTTTGAAGCGTAAATACTAAAATAAAATGTATGTAAGAAACTAACCCAGCAATGTATAATATAAATATGTAATTGATTAAAATGTATGTTAAAGCAATAAATACATCAGGCGCCCCAGGCATTAATGTCAACAGAAAAAAGTTTCTTGTAAAATGTGAGTTGAAAATTTGAACGAGAGTTATATTAGTACTGAAATTTGCGGTGCTTTGAAATACAGCGGGCCTTGGTGGCTGGCTGTTTTTGTTTGTAACACAGAATAATTATTTAATATTAATATATGGTTTTATAAAAATTGCATGTTATGATGACATTCAGTGTCAAATTAAATTATCCTACTAATATTAATACTAGCGTCCCGCACGCAGCCTCGTCCGCTTAAACTTATTGTTATATTATAGCCAATTTTTTGAGACAATTTCTATAATATTTTATTCTGTGATATATTAGTTATATTACAGTAAAGTTTCAACTAAATCTGTTCAGTAGTTTGTGCAGTGCATGAAAGTGAAATAAACATGATGTATGTTTATTTCACTTTCATGCAAAAACAGCACAAACTACTGAGCAGATTTAGTCACATAGTTTCACATTTATAATATAAGTATGAAGTATTATTTGTATAAATATGAATAGTACGTGAAAAAGTATGTGAGGATGGATGTTTGTTCCACTTTCACGCTAAAATTACTGGGCAGATTTGGATGAAACTTTACAGTATTATAACTTATACCTCAGAATAGCACATAGGCTTTCATTTGTTTTTTATATAATTTGTCTACAAATTATAACATAAACCTAAGCGGGCGGAAGCCACGCGTGTGCCGCTAGTGTTTTATAAATGTAGCTTCTTATGAAGATTTAGAAATTAGAAAACAATTTAAATTATTCCATCCCGTCACCATAAATTTAATGTAAAAAAGATAAAATAAAATCGGCGTAGGTACATATTATATGAAATACATCATCCACAAATGCACATTGATATAACTCGTTAGTTTAGCAAACATTTATTTTACGTAAGTTTTACCTTCCGCGTACGTGGATCAAAGACCCTTCTTGGCTTCATATCATCATATTTTGCAACAGTTGAATAGTAGGGGACGCTCATTAGCGCCGACGTACCCTTGTACCGCTGGTGGGTATTAGGAAGCAACAAATTATGTAGAGAAATCAATTTTATAGGAGAAATAAATATACGAGCTCGTTATATGTGCCTGACAATATAAATATAGATTGACAATATAAATATATCTAGTGATTTAAACTTTCTTAAAATGTATGCTTTCATTCAGAAGTTAGTGGACTGAAACAAATAATATATACTTGAGAATTTTACTATCACATTATTCTATCTTTAAGTTAAACCTTACCTAACCAAGCCTGGATATTTTTAGGTAACATCTATAAAAATATATATTTAAAAAAGCTTACTTCTATATCTATGGTGCTTATGTGTCCTGGATGGTGTTGGTGCATGTATATGGCGTGGTTCCCCGCGAGAGTGTGGCGGCGGGGGTCGTCACGACGCGAGTTGCGACCGCGGGTTGGACCACGAGTCGCCTCTCCATCAGACAGACCACCTGTAAACAGCATATTAATGAACACTTAGTGACAACAAAAACATTTATAACCTGTGAGAAAACGCGACTCTAAAACTCACACGAAAACGCGTAAAATGCTCACGTACTTTCAGATAATTTTGGTAATGAAAGCAAATATAATGTGTTATAACTTATATATTATATTAATAACACAAAGACACTTATTTTCAATTTAAAAAATTAGCAAACTTTTTCCGAACTTTTGCCCATTTTTTCTAAAATTTACTAAATAGACTGAATGATTCAAATTGTTTATTGGCCTATGACATCTTGAAATATATTTCTGTCTTAAAATGCATTGAGATATAAGCATCATAATATCAGTGTAGTCATATAGGAGTATAGCACAAAATGAAACCTTTTTAAGTCTCATTTTATACTCCTAAGACATTGTGACTAAAAATCACTTGTGTAACTGGAATAATAGATTGGGTACCGGCAGAAATCATTTTTTTAACAAATTTTAGACCTACTAGCTATGTTTTAAATTCAAATTAATGAATGGTATACCGAACAACGTAGTAACGTAACGGCAGCCATTGTTGTTCTGGCAGTTCTATAATTCAAAACCAAAAAATAAATCTATATACATAGGTATATCGTCGATCAGGGTCACGATTGGCCTCTAGAGATTATTGGCACAAGTGTCTGTTTGTCTGTGAAGCAATCACGGCCAAACCGTTGACCCGACTGTGATAAAACTTCATATAGAGATACTTGAGGATTCTAAGATAAACATAGGCTATTTTTTTCTCATATTTTTTAGAATTTCGTTTAAGAATTTCGTTGTTTCAAGGAAAACTCACCGGAATTGGGCTTAAACACATAAAAACAATAATACATAAAAATATTATCCTTTGAAAAACCTATAAAAAAAGTCCGCCATGGTATATGCTTTTCTTGAAGGTAGAGCCACAGTAACCAGTATATTGTGAATGCATTTTATATAATTTAAAGCCTTATTAAAATAAATATAACAGTCACCTTTGGCATTTAATCTAGACTGAAATAGTACTTTACATCCACCACTATAATAAATACTTTACAAGACAATATCATAGATTCTAAATTACCTAGCCTAAGAATCGCGACGGGCCCGAATGTGCAGACGACGTTGACGAGTGTGTCAATATTCATACATTTTCGATCTGCCACTAATGTTTATGTGGTTTATTATTTTTATTTTGGTTATCAATTCATATTTTTTGTTGGCTCTCTTCACTTAATCGAGTAGTAGATTTCACAAGCCACGCGGATCTAGCTAGTACCTACAGCTATATACGGAATACAGCGTATAGCCAAAAAAAAAGTAATCTACAAGGGAGTACTTCTATGATTTCTGGTAAATTGTTGATATAATTATAACTCCTAACAATATACCAAGATACATAAAACTACATTTATATATTACCTTTAAGTGCACCTTTAAGTGCCTTTATCAGTGCAAATATATTTTTCCCTACAATATGTTTGTATACATAAATTAAAGATACTTGTTGGCGTTTTTAATCTTTCAAATTATAAGCAACATACGTAATATATTTTTTAATACCAATAAATCAAATATACATTAAATAAATCAAAATTAAATCAGCTTCATCACGCTGTATCCCACACACAGCAGGGTAGGCAAAGGTAACCTCGTGTTAAGACACTCCGTTCCCCACTTTCCGCTGAATTCTGGAGGCATTGCGTGTTGAGTGACGGAACTCAACCCCGCGCTTTGCCTCGACACCAGAGCGAAGAAATGAAAATATAAATGTAAATAAATATTTCACTTCCTCGAGTGGGGATCGAACCCACAACCAGTCGATTTTACACACTTTGTATCTCTGGGCCACGACCGGCCTCAAAAATTATACATCAAAATAAATTTTGTTTACAAAACAGAAATTGTTACACATATAGCAACACAACACTATTGCGCGGTCGTATAGACACTGACTGATCGGCTTATGAATTAATATTTGGGAAGGTAACGTTGGTTAAGGCAACCGCAATAACACTCAGCGCGCCCTCTCATGGATTAGTGTGTGATGTTTGTGTTTATGTTAAAACTTTATAATTATATTTATTGGTTTGTGATTTTCGATAACTATTATATTACTCTATCTTAATAGATGATTAACACTATCAAACAAAACTATATTATTTTTAATTACTAGTTTATTTTAATATTATTCAATAACATACTTTTTATTCTTTGACCACTTACAAATATTTTTATATTTTCCATTACATATATATAGACATATATATGAAAGCTGAATTAGTTAAATATCATCGATATTAAAAGTGTCTTTATTTTTCATTCAAATAGAACAATGTAATTTTATAAATCTTAATTTATAAAGATACATTTTATTTATTGCATTCCATGGTGTCAATGAACAAACGTATACCGTATTAAGCCACCATTTTTAATAAATAAATATTCTTTGGTATGGTAGCTTCACTGTGGTAACCGCACATAGCAAGTTAGGCAGAGGGAACTTTGAAACCTAGTGTTAATATACTCCGTTCTCATTAAGACACTTCCGTTTCCAATTTCTGCTGAATTCTAGAGACATGGCGTGTTGAATGGCGGAACATAACGCATAATTTTTAAATATTTCATTTTCTCGATTTTGAATCTAACTCACAACCAATCTCGCACATTACAGTTACAGTCGCACGCTTGTGCCGGATGTAACGACTGGCCGCAGAAAAATTATAAAAAATATTATCTACTTCAAAATTGCAAAAATATTACAATGCAAATTCAATCTGATCAAATAATGAAATATAATAGGTAAAAATGTCGGAAAGAGCTTTCGTAAGAACACACACACGCTTAGGAACGTGCAAAGGTGTGAATAAATAATAAAGGATCGCAGCGCACGCCGCGGCACAAATGTACAACAATAAGGTATCGTAGTGAAATTTATCAGTTTTATTTTTAAAACTTTATGCTTTTCCTAAAATCCTGGCCTGAAAGGAGACCAAAGATTCAATATCCGATATTGAACATAATACGAATTAAAACAATTTGCATTGCGCTGCATTGCTTAGGGTAATTATTAGTTTTGAGCTAGAGGCCATCATGACGTAGGGGAACAAGGATGTTCCTGTACCGCGACGGTTTTCGGTTCGATCTCCACTCGGGGGAATGAATTATTTTTATATTTATGAATTATTTCTATATATATTTATTTATCAATATTTTATTTTTTTCGCTCTGACATCAAGGCAAAAGCCCGGCGTTGAGTTCCGCCGAGTCAACAACACACACACGCTTAGGAACGTGTCGTGGAACGTGTGAAGTCAACAAGCAATGCCTCGAAAAATTCGGCGGAAATTGGCGAACGGAGTGCCGTAACACTAGGTTCACCCTGTTTTACCTGCTATATGTGGGATACAGTGCGAAACTAAACTAAACTACTAAACTAACTAGTGATACCACTATCATAACCATACAAATACATATTCAAAATCCGACGACAACATTTGAAAGTAAAAAATGAGTCGCACAAGCAAGTCGAGTGGTTACCACGATATTCCCTAAAACATATCGAAAGAATCCATTGCTGGTGTGTCACTCAGTAATTTAGATATTTTACATACATAGTTAACTAAGACAAAACGTACAATTTCAATTAAAGAATACCTTCCTTTTTTATAGGGTGTTAAGGTCATCGATGTTTGATATTCATTTCCTTTCAGCATAGTTTGGAGCTAGAATCTTCCCTCTCAAAACCAGCTTTTATAATAACTTTGTATATATTTTCTATTTATTTTGTTTTAGAGAAAATAATAAACAATTCATTAATTACTGGACATAAGCCAATTTAGTTGCAGTTGCGAGATGCAGCTATTTTCGTGCACGGTTCTAATACCCACGTTGCATATAAAGGGAAGATATTCCTTCAAACTAGCCCACTATACGGTCGTACGGTTAATCTGATAAGCCCGTAAGTGCATTTAGACTAGCTTTGACTATATTGATGTTTACTCATTTAAAGTTTATATATATTTAGAAGTTATATAGTAAAAAGTTATGTAATTCAAAATGTTTATTCAAAATTAATTACTAGACGATTAAATAAGTGTTTATAAAATAATAACTTTTAGATAAGATACGACGATTCCTCAGATAAAAGCATGTTCTCGTGAGAGATTTAGTTAGATAAGTACGTGTGGCTATGTATTTTGGTTCTATCCATGTTTTGATAGAATGCAAGTACAATATTCTTTCGTAACGTGTATAGGTAACTTATACAAAATTAAATATCTTATAGTTTAATATTAACTACCAACATTTTTTTATGTACTTTTATCATGAAAAATGTTCGCGGTCCACGCTTTTATGCCTAGCGCTTTTATACGTATTATTTATAGATTTTAGTACAGTCAGTGCACTGAAACAATGTTTGAAACCCTTTTCGGTAATTAATTTATAATTATTATCATTTCACCTCTGGTACGCTAGCATTGTTTTCCGCACTGGAGTGTTTTAACACTACGCTTACTTTGTAGTCCATCCTCGTTCGCAATGTAATAAATGCTCTATCATTTTGGCATGAGACCAAATGTAAACAAAAAAATACTGTTTCTAAAACTTTTATGCAACTTTTTAATTATTATTTAATTTCTTCCAGGTTTACTAATGTTTTAAAATATAAGAAGAATCAATATAACAAAAACAAAATCATCAGAAAACAACTGGACACTTCACAAAACCAGAAATTTAATAAAAACAACAAAAGAAGCACTGGAATCACAACAGTCCTGTCTTATAAACAGGTTGAACGATTGTAAAAATGGCGGATATTATCTGACCTGACAAAACATCACATTTTAATGTAAAATGTCTGCAGTACCTGTGCTCTTTAATTTATTAAAATAGTTTATTTTATAGTAGACTAGTAGGCGCGCGCGGCTTCGCCCGCTTATTTGCACTCTTGAATTCTAAAAAACCACGAAACACGTGTTCAATAAAATATTTTTAACAGTCTTAAATTTTAACAGATTTAATTTTTTATAAAAATCGGTGGCTATTTAAAAAAAATCCATATAAACTTTCAACCCCTTATTTGAACCCTTAGGGGGTAAATTCTAAAAAACCATGAAACACGTGTTCAATGAAATATTTTTATGAGTCTGAATTTCAAATTTTATGAAAATCGGCGCCGATTTATTTTTTTTTCCATACAACCTTTCAACCCCTATTTCATGCCTTTAGGGTTAAAATTTTTCAAAATCCCTTCTTAGTGGATGTCCAGATTACGATAATAAACATCTGTCCAAATTTCACGTTTCTATGCACAGCGGTTACGGCTGTACGTGCGCCTTACCTCAGTCAGTCAGGTACAAGTCCTTTTTATATATATAGATATTAAAATGCGTCCCAAGTTTGAGAAGAAGTTGGCTTTTGGATGTTTAACATGTCAAGTATTTAAACATTATTAAAATTGAGATAAATATTTCTGATTTTGATATGTTTCTTTTCAAAAATTTGACATTATCGATAAAATCGATAAGTTTGAATCATAATTTCTATTTCATTTTAGTTATTTAGATGAATTTTCAGAATTTAGATTCTCATAATTAACTCTCTTTCTTTCTCTCTCAGTAAGGGGCCTTTCAAGTATTACGTAAGCACTGTAGGGGGCCGGGGGGGTCTTGGGTTTGCTTATTTTTGATGACATGGGGGGTGGGGGGTCTAGCTAGTAATTACGTAAGCAGAAGTTATTTATTTTTTCATATATATTATGGCTATATTTGGTAGACGTATGTATGGTAGACGATATAACTATTAGTTTTATAATATAATATATAAGTTTTTTATATCTATTTAGCGGGAATGGCACATTGTTAAGAGTCTAAATTTAAAATTTTATAAAAATCTGTGGGGATTTAAGGATTTTTCCATACAAATTTCAGCCTCTTATTTGCACCCTTAGGGGGTGAATTAAAAAAAACCACGAAACATGTGTTCAATAAAAATCGGCGCTGATTTCGATTTTTTCCATACAAACTTTCAACCCTATTTCATCCCTTTAGGGTTAAAATTTTTCAAATTACCTACTTAGTGGATTTCCAGAATTCGAAATTATAAATCTGTCCAAATTTCACGTTTCTTCTATCAGGGGTTACGAATGTGCGTGCGTTTTACCTCAGTCATTCGGAACATGTCCTTTTATAAATGTAGATACAAATAAAATATCAATAAAAAATACCTTAAAAAAAATTATATGTCAATGCTTACGTAAGCATTGGGGGAGGGGGTAAGAGGAATGCTTATTTTTGATGACATAGGGGAGGGGGGGGGTCAACAATTGCAAAAAAACTCCTTACGTAATACTTGAACGGCCCCTAACAGTGGCATTGGAATCTTTAATAAGTATATCTAATAATATAATATTTATCAATCTCATTTTATTTAATTTTTTACTAATCGATATAATATTGCAAAACGTGGATTGTTTACAATTATAGCATCTACAAATATCTTCCACAGCATACTATAATAATTTTAAATGATCACAAAGTAGATAAAAATGTGATTTATTATAAAATGATGTACAGTTTGGTCAGTCTGGATAAAAAGTAAATATGTTTTTATAATAGGCAGAATATTTCTATTACAAAAATGCTAAGCTTAAATTATAATCATCCATCCTTTGAGAGCTTATTCTATCTGGTCTAGCTTTACATGCAATAGTAAGTAATACGCAAATCTATATGTCAATTTTAACTTAATAGAATCAATTTTTGTGAGTCTTATTTTGTACTTCAGAAATTAATTATACGATCTAGTTAGATTATTTATTCAATATGTAAAACGTACTCGTATATACTAATTTTGATTCTTTAATTATATAGGAATAGAAATTTGACTATCGATTCGACTTTATATAGGAAGAGAAACACGACACTTCCTTTACAAATATCCTATTTTAACTGAAGCTCTAAAATATTGAAAGATAAATAATTAAGCCGAGTTTCAAAGCCTGTTTGACGTAACAAAGAGTAGGTCCTTGCAATTTCCCGTGCGAAGCGTGCACACAGGACATTGTGACACCTCATTCCATTAACCGTAGCAGTAAACAATCATCTCACTGTAAAGGTAAATATCTTCATGTTTTAAGTAGATAGACATAGAATGTAAGATTTACAATCAATAAAATTAATATCTTTAGATATTAGCTAAGGTAAGACCGTCGCGCCGTGGCACGAGCTCTGTAAGTGCGGCGGTTGCGGGTTCGATTACATGTAGGAATATTACATATAATAGTTAATATATATTTTTAACAAAAAAGTGGCCACAGTGGCAGTAGATTTGATTCCCACTCGGGGAAAGGAAATATTATTTGTTCATATTTTCATTTCATCGCTGCGGAATCGGCGTAACTTAACGCTACGCTTTGCCTTGTTACCAGTAACAAGGCAAAGCGTAGCGTTAAGTTCCGCCATTCAACACGCAATGCCTCGAAAATACAGCAGAAAGTGGGGAACGAAGTATCTTAACACTAGGTTTCTTCTGCCTATCCTGCTATTTTACTACATTCGGGTTACAGCTTGAAGGTGAAAAAAAAAAACTAAAAAGCTTTATTACTTATCATAATAAACATTTTAACATTAGACTTAGTTTGTAAAAATTGCGATAGGAGTTTACTGACTTACTAAGAAATAATATTAATTATATTATCATAAGTGAACTAACAACCAAATCTATCAAAAGGACAAAAATAAAATAAATCAAAATAATTTCACATAAACTCTTTATTTGTATATATTTATAACATTTCTACTACATGAAATTATTATATTTATTACACAACAAAACTTATCGTATGTATAATAAGCTTATTATATAATATAAAGAACATTAGTATTTAAAGTGGAACAATTATCACCAAAAAATAGACATTCAAATTTGAATTTGTCATTGAACGTCGAATAATTATATAATAATAATTATATAATATAAATTATTATTAAATTCAGTGCATTCCAAAACAGATATTAAGAGCTTAAAGAAAAAAGTCTTAATTAAACTCAACACATTGTGTGTGTGCGTCCAGAATTCGGCATAAACTGGGGAACGGAATGTCTTAACACTAGGTTCCCTCTACCTACCCAGCTGTGTGCGAGATACAGCGTGAAGCTGATTAAAGAAAAAATTGTAATATAAATTAACATGAGTAAAGCTTATTATTTTCTGAACTAACTATTTTTTTAATCTAAAAACGTGTATATTCAATAATTGTTATAATTTAATAATTTAATTTAAAGTACATATGTATGTATATATATGTATAAATAACTAATTAAATATCTACAAAATACAACCCATTTAGATTTTTTAGAACTCAACCATAATTTGACTAGTACAACCTTTTCTTACATTTTATCATTATAAACTATATACTAATATTTATGTTTCAGAACAGCGAACAAGAAATCGATTTCTTAACAACACACTTATAGTATTTCATACAATAGACAATAATATATATACTATATATTACAATCAACATATTACCAGTATACAACATAATATATAATATCTTTTTAACCGACTTCTGCAAAAGGTGGTTATCAATTCTACTGTATTTTTTTAATGTTTGGTACCTTAGAACTTTGGACTGGGTCAACCGATTTTGATTGTTTGTTTTTTTAATTTGAGAGCTGGTGCTTTTCGTGTGGTCCCATTTTAATTTGGTCCATTTCTAACACTGTTACCCATGAGAAAATTACATTAATCTCAAATTTGCAGTAAGTATCACGCCATCAACGATTATTTTTTTATTGGCTAGGATACACTTTAAGAGTAGTTTGATGAGAGTTCAGTTAGGTTCCCATTATGTTCCCGGTTGTAGTCTTAAATATATTGACATGTTGACTTCAAATAACAATCATATAGTATAATTATAATCTTATAATTTTTCCCTCACAACAGAATTTAACGTTTTTATTTTTATTCCGCTAATTAAGTACTTCGTTTGTAATAGAATTTTAAGGAAACGTTCAATTTCCTCTCAGCGAGCGAGAGTACGGTATTACCTGTTACCTAATACCTTAACAAAGATATGTATATTCTATTCAAAGTTCACTCTTAGGTGTTGCTGGAAATGTTAATAGTTGTTATTATTAGATAATATTTTACTTTATGTGATTTTTACTTTACAGGTTATGAACCATTTAAAACAAACGAAATGTAATAACTTTAATAGAGTTAATATTAACATTTGATTATAGAATTCAAAGTATATAATATAGAATATATAATATATTACTATGGAATACAAAGTCACATTGTTTCCAGGTAATTTTTTTAGCAACTTAAAACTCAAAAATTAAAATATAATCAAAATTATTAGCTAATACTGAACAGCAAGTAAATATGTTAAAATGAATCCTTTTTCAAGTTTAAGAAGAAAAATCAACATGTTAAATATTAAATATAGGTACCTCATAGAAAGCCAAATACATTATAATTTATTTAAATTGAATGATTATTTATTAATTACTATTTCCTGTGCCGCCCTCAACTTTCTATGCTACTACCATTTACTGCCCGCTATTATTTAAAAAAACATAAATTAAAATTATAAAGAATAGACAATATACTATTAACTTATACTCTATGCATATAAATACAATTAAAATGCCTGTCTTTCAATTTTCCCTAAATAATCATTAGACAATGGCAGTACTATGCCAGTCGTGGCGCAGGGGCACAGAATTGACTGTAAAATCGAGAGGATGTGAGTTCGATCCCCACTCGAGGATATAAAATATTTAATTACATTTATATTTTCATTTCTACGCTCTGGTGTCGAGGCAAAGCGCGGCGTTCCGCCACTCAACACGCAATGCCTCTAGAACTCGGCGGAAAGTGGGGAACGGTGTGTCTTAACACTAGGTTCCCTCTGCCTACCCTGCTGTGTGCGGAACACAGCGTGAGGCTGATTTAATATTTGACTTTATAAGACTATGAAGTCAAAGCAGCCGCGGTCGGGTCTTTTGTGTAAAAACGAAAATTGATATAGATAAATAACACATAAGATATAAAAACGTGGTAAATTTGTATAAAATAATACATATATAATTACCTAGTAGATACACAGACAGAAATACAATGTCTAACGAGTATAACAGTAATTCGTAACACACAATATTTTAAACATCTATATATTTTTAAGTCAATGTTTTTTAATATTATTTTTTTTATTTTAATATTTTTAAGTCAATTACTTACAAGTCAAAAGTCCATTGATTGTTCACACTACGACACAGATTCTTGTTACTTAATCTAAATTTCTTTATCATTTTAACTATTATTTTTTAAACACAGAACGGTGGTAAATTTTCTTGAACATTTATTAATACCGAAACTTCTTTAATGTATACTATTGGATTTCGTGAACTTTAACCGTCGCGATTTTGTCTCGGTGTTCTGTACTCGTATTTGACATGGATCTGAAAGAAACATTAAATATTACACTTTCGTATATAATATAAAACGTCAATTATATTTGGGTAAGTTATTTTTTTAGTAATCTTTTAAAATTGGTTGAGTGAAAGTTATTGTAACTTACCATTATATGTATCTAAGCTGGCACAACGCTTCCTCGATACGGGGGACGCTGTATCACTGCTATCACGGCGATAGCCAGGTAAAATTCTCGATTCCCACCGTATACTACTATCGGTTTTTACAGAGCTTGTCCGCCTCTCTAATGTCTCTAAATCAATGTCCTCAAGTCTTTCTATAGCGTCTTTTATATCTTTGCCGCTGTCCTATTAAACATAAAAATCTATATTTAAAATTTATAATTTATACACAATCATATCTCCATATAAAACAGAATAAATAACTTACCGACATATTACAACATCCGAAACAGGGCATTTTTAAAATGTATTTTTATCTGAATGTCACGAGAGAAAAGTTTTTAACAGTAACACGGGACGACGATATGTAAACGCGAAAACGAGCTCCTTTATTGAAGGACTGGGATGCAGTGTGAGCGAGCGGTCGTTGGTTCCTACTGTATGATATCTATTAAAGCTCACATGTGAAACATTGACGAATCTATGTTGAATTAATTACAGGCAGTTTCCCTTTCTTTTTTTATTAAAACATTATATGATTTTAGATTTCTAAAAATATATTTAAAATGGGCTCTAAGCAGTTTTTTAAAAATGTTTAATCACTTTTCTAGAAATTAATCAGACGAAAATAGCACCGGGAAATGGCTCTTCCACCGTTACGCTAGAGCTCACTTCGCCAACTGTCTGCCGCCAGGACGTTGTAAACTTTCAGGACCGTACATCCAATGGCGCGCACTGTGTATTGCGATACTTTATTGTGATTGTGATATTTCTATTCACATATGCAAACGGAGGATGGATTTTAGGTAAGTTATTATTAAAAATAGATCAATAATTACATGTTTTATAAAAATAAAAATGTCATATTGTTAATATTAAAATTAAATAAACGTCTTTCCGATTCAGGTTAAAAACGTGTTTTGGATAATAATTTATAGTATCATTTCTTTTTCAAAAACGAACTAAACTAAAAATCAGACGACCATTTAGTTTCAAAATCTCTCCGAGCATGCGCTCTTGCTGTGAGTAGTTTGGAACTAGCAGATTTTCCTCTATCAGTGGGAGGTCGCAGCTTTCCGTTCAGTTTCGTTGTCATGGCAACATTATTCAAATGACGTTCAACAGGTACCTAAATAAGTGAGAAGAAACTTTTCTGTTACTGGGGCTGCTATGGGGCAGGTCTATGCTTATATATAATTAATACAATATAACACATCATGGTTGATCTTTTGTTCGTTTGTTGTACATAATTTATACTCTGTGTTTATGTATATATATATATATATATATATATATATATATATATATATATATATATATATATATATATATATATATATATATATATTGTCGAAAGTCATAGTTCAGTTCAATATGTTTAGAGAGGCGTGGCCAGTTACAGCAGTCATCGGAACGCCTATTTCCAATAACGCCGGTGCAAGGGCAGTCCTACATAATTATATAATAACATCTTATAAATATTATATAAACTTATATAACAGTAATTCCACTATTTTAAAGTAACAAGATTATATTATTATTACTATTATAGATTGTTCCTTTAGTTTATAATATTTTAACAAAACTTCCTTTTTTTTTTTGTAAATAAGTAAATTTATAGTGTTTATATTATATAAATTATAAATTTATAGTGTAATTTAGTAACTAAATAGATGTATTTTATAACTCTACATTCGTCTAAATTTAAAAGATTAAACTATAATTAAGATTTTTCTAAGGTATGTATGTGAAGGGGAACACATATTTTTTATATCATGCCTATGTTATAATATGTAGTAGTGATAGACAATTTACACTATTAAACAAATAAAAATTGTACTTTTAGTTTACATTTTTTAGAGGCTAATCGTGGCGCAGTAGCACAGTGTGACTGTGAAACCGACTGGTTATAGGTCCGATCCCCACTCGAGGAAATTAAATATTTGTTAAAATTTATATTTTCATTTCCTCGCTCTATTATCGAGGCAAAACGAGGCGTTGAGTTTTACCACTCAACAAATTGTTTGTTGAGTGGCAAAACTCAACGCCTCGTCCACCTCCACCACCTCCATAATAGGCGCCGGAAAGTGGGGAACGTAGTCTCGTAACACTAGGTTCCCTTTGTGTACCCTTAAAAAAATTGCTTCACGCTATATCTCGCTGTGTGCGAGATAATTTTTATTTTATATTTTCAGATAGTGAAAAATTAGAAATTGAAAGTAGATACAGTATCGCTGTTTCTTTAGCTCAGTGGTTCCCAACCAGTGGTCCGCGGACCACCAGTGGTCCGCAGAAGCCTAAATATGGTCCACGAACGATTTTAATTTTATGTCTGAGGATCGTGAGGGGAAGTTTCTGTTTAATTATCATAGTTAATTTTTGTTATACCTACATGCATAGTGGTCCGTGCTACCAAGAATGATATAAAAGTTATCCTTGATTAACAAGAGGTTGGGAACCCCTGCTTTAGCTAGACGAAGACAATCATAATTTAAATCTTAAAATAATAATAATAATAAAAAATAAATGATAATAATAAATTAATAATAAAAAATGGTATCTATAGGTACCATACCAGGTATAAAAACTTATCTATAGGTACTCAACATTTCAGGTAATAACTTACTTTCTTTTGGTTTTAGGTAGACAATAGAAACTATTATGAAGACACTTTGTTATCTAATTATGACATTGCATTTTGAAGGACAAAACTAGCCAGGATCTATATGACTTAACTTAACTTATCCTAGGTTCACGCTGTATCCCTGGCGGCATAGCCAGAGAGAACGGATCTCCTATATGATCATCAATACATAATTAAAAAAAAATATAAATAATTTTCTTCTGATCAGATCCACAAATATCATGCTTACAAATCGCTTTCAGTTATATAAAAGAAAGTTTAAATACCAAAACCCGACTACTAAAACACGCTTTAAAAAGTACTAAACAAGAAATCTGTCTATGTTGAAACTATTATGTACAAGCTAATAAAAATATATGGTAGTGGTGGTGGTGTCTTTATTAAATTGAAATTGCATCCATTTTAGAAATTTTGATATTTTGTTAGTTTATTCTGATATAAATTTTTAAGGGCCCTTAAACCAATAACTTATTTACTTTAAATACTCTGCATTATCATATGTCGAGGGCATTAGTTAGTAGTTATAGCAGTTGGGAGTAGTGACTCCCAACTACAGCAAAAAAGTAATAAAAAAGTGGTATAGACCAGTGGGTCTATAGGTACTACTTTTGTATATACCCTGTGACCTTACATATAACTCAATGTTAAAGGTAAAACAGATTTAAAAAAATCAGCTTCACGCTGCATCCCGCAAACAGCAAGGTAGGCAGAGGGAACCTATTGTAAAAAAACACTCTGTTCCCAATTGTTCGCCTTATTATGTAAACATTTTATTTCCTCGAGTCGAGATCGAATCCAAAACCAGTCGTGTTTACAGTCACACACTTGTGCCCTTGCGCCACTACTGCTCTCAAAACTGATTATTGAATTACCAATAAGATATACGGTAATTATCAATAATTCTCTATACAAGAGAGCAAAGAAAAATGAAGCATCGTGTAATTATGATTCCAGTTATTAAAATATTATAGTTAATATGGATATTTTCTATGAATATCGAATATTAAATTAAAGAAAGCAGCATTTTTACTACAATTTTAAATTAAACAACTCCTTATTTGTAATTAATGATATTTCATTTAACTATCACGAAAGCAGAAACAGAATAAAACATTTCTATTAACGGTGCCTTCCATTAAAATATCTCGCAGTTACCTACCTATCTACCTAAGTAGATACTTATTAGTCTCCTTCATTCAAAGGAAATACGAAATAAATTTTTAATAAGTTCCGAGCTAGTGATCTAAACCGTCCACGGTATTATATTAGGAAGTATTCAATATTTACACACCCCATACCGTACCGTACGCGTGTATGCATTTATATAGATAGAAGTATGTTTATTAGCCATCGTTGTATGCAGTTTACATGCAGTACACAAACGCACCGCTGTTCCCGGGCGCACCTGTTGTCTGGATCGCCCGTGTCAGAGAGCGCGCCGGGAAAAATCAATCAAGCTCTTATGTGTACGTGTTAAAATGTGTGTTGTAAGCGCGACTGGTTGTGGGTTCGATCTCCACTCGAGGAAATTATTTTTTTAATATTTTCAAATTATTTTTTAATATTTTC
This sequence comes from Heliconius himera, assembly GCA_021202915.1. NCBI lineage: Eukaryota > Metazoa > Arthropoda > Insecta > Lepidoptera > Nymphalidae > Heliconius > Heliconius himera. Next base: position 403,461 of record JAJHJA010000001.1, on the reverse strand, counting down.
TATTTCTTCGCTCTGGTGTCGAGACAAAGCGCGGCGTTGTTTTCCGCTACTCCAGAATTCGGTCGGAAATGGGGAACGGAGTGTCTTAACGGAATGTGTTTAGGTGTAACCTACTGTGGCTGTGTGCGGGATACATCGTGAAGTTAGAAAAAAAAATCTAATATTAGTGCAGTGACGTGTAATTAAAGTATATGTCTATGCGTTGCGGAAAATACCGGTAAAAAGGTAAGCACAAAAATATACATGTATTTTCAACATTTATTATACGTTTGACGTAGTGACGATTGTTGGAAAGAAAACAATAGCTCAATAAATTTCTGAAAAGTTCACACAAAAAAAAATATATAAAACAAAAGCGGATTTCAGTCACACACAATTACATTGCAAACGTTCAGAAATGTATTCAGCGAACTCGTGTACATATTTATGTGTTTGTTGTTTAAATATTTGTATTATTTAAAACAAAAATGGAACCAAAAATAGTAATCCTTTTTTAACCGACTGTGCGTGGCAAACGAGGATAATATGTTTTTCAGTCTATGTAGGTAGGTAACAGACATCCCGATTTTAGCAGGACGTCCCCATTTTTAGTTCAAAAATTAAATGTCTTGGTCCCGCTTTTTATGGATTATTCCCCGTAGGTACTGTGAAACATTTTTTTTAATTACTTTAATTAGTTTTGAATAAATACAAATAAGTACATTCGTTAGTTATGTAGATATATTCTAAAAATTTAACTGTCTTACAGGGTGAACCAAAATAATATCATTTAAGCATACTTAGTGACGATTTTATATAAAAAAAATATATTGATATCACCAACTTTATTAAAAACTTAAATAAAAGAATAATCAATAATTTAAATACTGTTTAGTAAAATGTCTTATCCCGCTTTTAGCGAAAGAATTCCGCTTTCTTACTTAAAATGTTTAAAAATTCCTCTTTCCTCCGAGATAAAATCCCCATTCCTAAGAAGCGTCGCAAAAACCAAACGGGTTGATCGATATTTATGATTCTTGTCATTCTGTTCGTTATAGCCTTATATATAATTCACCACAGCGAGACATACTTAGTCGATTTTTATATTTTCATTTTGACAATATTAAAATGAAAAATATAAAAAATCGACCAACTAAGTACCTAAACATGTCAAATATCGGTTCCATTGAATACCGGTATAGGTTCCTATCATTATTTAAGTTACAGTAATTTAAAATTTTAGTGTTTAATTATTTCGCTTTTATTACTTGGGGATAGTAGCAGCGATAGCCTCCTGCTAGTGGTATGGCCGTGGACTGGAAAAGAAGTTAAAACGTCGTGGTAAATAAAAACAATAATATAAAAAAATATGAAATCTGACTGCATAAAAATTCAAAAGAAAAAAAGTAAGCCCAATAAAGCCCAATAGATATACTTAGTTTATTAGTACTAACAGTCGATAACAAAAGATTTAGTACTATTTTTGTTATGAATGCTTAATTATATCTTCATATATTTTATAATATCACTATCTTTTTAGTTATTTAATACCCGTTGCTTTATAGAGCGTCAAGCAATTTGTATAACGACGACAACTTTTGTTTGTTACAATCGTCGCGATATTGAAATTTCAAGTGAAATGTACCGATTTGGATTAATTAAAGTGACTTTAATAATTGAGAGAAGAACTAATACCTACTTTAATATTAATACTTTATAAAATAATTGAGTTGGACAAAGCTTCATCAATATTATAGATGTAGAAAAAAAATCAAATCAGCTTCACGCTGTATCCCGCACACAGCAAGGTAGGCATAGATGCAGAAAAAAGGGATAATATTCCTACTATATAAGATAGTAGGAATATTATCACATTTTTCTGCATCCGTGTTTTAGAAAATTTACTTTAAACATTATAAGCATTACTTAAGTACATATTATTATAACATTTATGTACGGTATATGTACATATGTATGCCGATTGTGGGTTCTAGGTTCCCAGGTTCCCTCTGCTCACTCTACCTAAAAAAACGAGTGTACGTAAGAGGTAAATTTAAGTAGTATTATAGTTACATGGTATAGTGGATTAGTATTAAATATCCTCAAAATACGCCCTAAATACACGACAAAAAGATTTCTACTTTCTGACGTTCTTAAATAATGTTTGTTATTGTTTCCTTTACATGGCTTTATATTTAAGGGCTATATAAGAAAGAGGATTTTACAATATCCAAGAATTTTCAAGAAAGATAATTCAAATATTCGCAAATCAAAATTATACAATATTTATTACTAGCGGACCCGCGAGGTTTCGGCCGCTTGAACTATATGAAAATGTATTAAGTATATGTATAAAATTATTTTCTGTTTTCGATAGGATTAGTAAGTAAATATAAGCCTCAATGTTTAAAATGAGTCGATAAAGAATAATGAGAAGACATAAGCAAAGGAAATACAATTCTTAATATTAGGAAAAATACCTGAGTAATTAAAATGAACAAACTAAATAAGTAATAGAAAAAAATAAATCTAAATTAAATCAGCTTTATTCTGTATCTCGCATACAGGAGGATAGGCAGAGGGAACCTAGTGTTAAGACACTCTGTTCCCCACTTTACGTCGGTTTCTGGAGTTTGCGTGTTGAGTTTCAGAACTCAACGCTGCGCTTTGCTTTGATACCAGAGCGAAGAAAAGAATATTATATATAATATTTAGATGTTAAATAAATATTTAATTTCCTCGAATGGGGATCAAAACCGAAACCTGTCTCGTTAAGTCACACTTTGTGTTCCTGCGATACGACATAAAAGTAACTAAAGGGAATTAAAAAAAATAAAGCCCATGTTCATACCAAGACCCTCAAGTATTCTCTATATGAAATCGTGATTATACAGACAGACTAGAAAAAATAAGAAAAAATGTCCTCTAGTCTTTAGTCAAAAATATTAAATGTACAGACAAAATATATTTACTGTTTTATAATATGTATAGACAAAGTACTTTATCAGATTTATTTAACTTGAAAGCAAAAGGAATCGAGTGTTATAAGATACTCCCGATATAAATACTTCCCGAATTTCCGAGACACTGCGTTTCGAGTGATGGAACACAGCGCCGCGCTTCGTCTTACCGGAGCGGGGAAATGAAAATAGTTTCATAAATCTCTCGAAACTAAGACCAATAATTCAATCCCACATGAGACGGCTATGTTTACAGCCAATATTATTATATTGTAAAGAACAATCAAATAAGAAACATAAATGTGAAATGAGAGCCAAGTTAAATGTTAAGTATTACTCGGAAAAATTTTATGTACAGGCTTTATTATATTTACAAGTTAGTGTAGTTCCAGTTCTTGTACTGGATTATTAGGTTGATATTTGATTTAAATTTTAGAGCTGGAATTTTATCCCGAGTGAACACAAAACTCGACATACATATAGATCTCCCATTCTTTTGTCAGTAAAGTCGAGAACGACACATAACTTAACATTAAAGTTAGTTCTCATTTCACATTTTTACATCTTTGGATGGGATATAATTATATCCCTTACTATATAATTATATAGCCTACTTTTCGTAAAGAAATATTATTCTTAATCATTTATACTTTGTTGTTTTTAAAATCGCTTTATTTTCCTACGTTCTGTGATCTAATTTTTATAGTTGTATTTTCTTACTTATTGGGTAGTATTAATTAATAATTATTAATTCTTAGTTTTTACTCAGATATATGTATGTATAACAGTCTACCTTGGCACTAAATATCAAATTTTTAGATCACCTAGAAGTGGGTTAGGTTTTGGACGAGTGAGTGAAGTTAGTCATAAAAAGCCAGTTTTTAATCACTAATATCAATAACCATTTGAGTTAAATTGTTGAAATTATATATATTATAAATATATAATATATTTTCATAAATGTTCTTGTTTCATGCATGTAGACAAATTGCTTAAGTTATATAGGGCTCAAAAGTGTTCATTTCCAACTTTTTAACTTGGCTGGACATGCTGTCGCCTGTCTTGGTAAATAAAAATTTACTAAAGCTTTTACTGGGCTATTTTGGGCATAACAATCAAAGCCCCTATAAATCCTTCCAACGTAAATCTTTATGGAAAGTGCAGTCCAGTTGAGGATTTACATATTGCCCAATCTATATCATATTTATCCAGATGAACTTTACATAACAATATTAGAAATTTATATTTAACAATTTTTAAAACCAATTCCGAAAAAAAATATTATATATATTTTGAAAATATAATATCTATGATCAATATGCTATATTTATCTTTATTGGAACTAACTAAAACTAAGATAAGTATTTGTTTTATAACCAGTAGGTACAGATAATTTAATTACCACTATATTGTTCTGTTCCTATAAATAATAAATGGATACAAAGTTCTAATATGAAAAATCTACAAATAAGAGTGTAAAAAAGTTATTTAGTTTAATTTTTTAGTGTCTGTATCATATTCAACTGCGAATAAGATCATCGACATAAATCTATCTATAAGTACTTGTAATAAAATCGTAACGGATAGGTGCCTATACTTGGAAGATCTTTAAGAAAAAATGATTCTCAGCACCTTTATTAATGCACGCGCGCATTTTATTAGTGGACGCGCGCAGCTTCGCCCGCTTAAGGGTGAATTCTAAAAAAAACACGAACACGTGTTCAATAAAATATTTTTAACAGACTGAGTTTAAATTTTTATAAAAATCGGTGGCGATTTAAAGATTTTTCCATATAAACTTTCAACGCCTTATTTTAACCTGTAGGGGCTGAATTCTAAAAAACCATGAAACACGTGTCCAATGAAATATTATTAAGAGTCTGAATTTCAAAATTTTATAAAAATCGGTGCTGATTTTAAAAAAATCCATACAAACTTTCAACCCCTACTTCATCCCTTTAGGGTTAAAATTTTTCAAAATTCCTTCTTAGTGGATGGATGTCTAGATTATGGAAATAAACATCTGTCCAAATTTCACGTTTCTACCATCACCTGTTACGGCTGTGCGTGCGTCTTACCTCAGTCAGTCAGGTACAAGTTCTTTTATATATATATAAATAGATTAGAACATAAAACAATGATTTGTTATTGTTAATAACCGCGGGTTCGAGTCCTGCTACGTTCAAATTTTTATACGTTTTCAAATAAGTTTTTCCTTTCCTAGGTGTGGAATAACACTTTAAAAATGTTATAACAGTTGTTTTATACATATGTTTTACCGAATTGGTTAAATATGTAGCTTTCAATTTGTATGATGATAAAAACATCGAGATTTCAAGATTTAGTTGAAAAAACTGCGTTTGATGTGCATTTCTTTCCATTTTCCTTCTGTTACCGTCTACTTAAATACCGTATAGTTCAATATTTTTCATTAAATGCAACAAATTTTCGGAGCAAAACCAAATAAATACCCAATTATTAATATTTTAAGGCCAGTCGTGGCGCGGCTGTAAAATTGACTTGTAGGTTCGACCCCTACTCGAGGAAATGAAATATTTATTAACATTTATATTTGCATTTCTTTGCTCTGGTATCAAGGCAAAACGCAGTGTCGAGTTCCGCCACTTAACACGCAATGCTTCCAGAATTTAAAGAGGGACGGAATGTGAGGGACAGACTGTCTTAACACTAGGTTTCTTCTGCCTACCTTGCTGTGTGTGGGATACAGCGCGAAGTTGATTTGATTTGATTTAATATTTTCATTTCTTCGCTTTGGTAACAAGGCAAAGCGTGGCGTTGAGCTCCTCCACTCAATACGCAATGCCCCGAAAATTGCGCGGAAAGTGGAGAAATATCAATATAACTGTGTTTTTCAAGTGCATTTAGTTATTTATTTACACGACACCAGAGCACAATTAAACTTGTTTAACATTTTTGCCTGTCTGTCTATACGGGCTATCCTCCGGACCAGCTGAAGCGATTATTATAGGACTAACACTGAAAATTGTAGAGCAACATAAAGGTTATTTTGATACAATAAAAAAGTTATATCAATTTAAAGTATGTTTTTTGACAAAATGTTTAGAGTTTTCAGTTTTCAATGTTTTGTTGTTTGATAATGTTTGTAAATGATTATTTGTATAGTGATAAAAAAATCGAGATTTAGGATTCTCCAATGTTAATTGACATCCTCTCAAGCAGCCACGTAGTGCTTGCAATTTATCAATAATAGAAATTTGTGGAGCATTATATAGACAATTTATGTTTTAACTGAGAATTTTTGCGGTATCGGAATTTATGTTAAAAAAACCACGTTTGTTTACAATCTGTGCGCAGTTACAGTTTAACTAGACATATGAGAAATAACTTCAAAAAAATTTTAAATAATTATGATAATTAAATTAATTTTCAAAACACTTAAATTTCGATTTATTTAATGCATATCCAAACAAATAATTAATTTTTTCGGGTTCTGTACCTCAAAAGGAAAAAAACGGAACCCTTATCACCCTCACTTTGTTGTCCGTCTGTCCGGTCTGAATTTTACTTTATTCGCCGCATCATTAAAACCTATAAGGTTCCCAATCACAATCCTGAAATTGATAAAGAAGCCTCGGTGGGCGAGTCCGGCTCGCGCTTGGTTTTTTTGTATTTTATAAAATACACTCACAAAAAAATTCGTATATTTCAAGCGGGCGCCGCTGGTATTACATATATTCTAACTGTTCATATTGTCTACTAATTACTGTCTGTTGATTGTGGATTCTCGAAGTAATACTTATACCTATTCAAAACAATTTTCATTTCCTCCGAAAAACAAAACACGATATTAAATTTCGTCTATTAATATGCAATGTTAAGAAATTAAGCCGATTTATTTCTTACAAGAGGTTTCCTTCGCCTATCCATACCAGACCACGCTTTGTAATTTCGAAGAAGGTAAAAGAAAAAACAACAAATCGCAACATAAAATGTGATGTTTCTTAGATCACTAAGGGACCGAATATTTCCACATTTTAAAACTTTACTTTTAGTAATTCTTGGTGAAACTTTGTACTATGCAACATTTAAAACGATAACGACTGTAGGTACACACAGACATAACAACAATAAGAATAAAAAGAATGGCAACAAAATTCCATCTCAATCAATCATAAACGAGATGTCAAATTTTCTTGATCAAAAATGAATTAAAAACTGAGTTTCCTTATGCTATATATATACCTACTCACCTTTATTAGATACTTATAAAAACTATATATTTGAAAATATATGTACCTAGAAACTATTGGACTGAGCGAGTGTAAAAAGTAAAAAGTAAAAAAATATAGTTTTTTATAAATATTCATTAATATATTTATGTATATTACATGCTCTCATAATTTTCATATAATAGTATTATAATATTTTTATATATCTAAGTTACGTTAAATATTTAAAATTAAAAGTGTTATTTTCTTACCATCATGTCTTGGATCGTTCTGCCAGTCCTCTTCTGAAACAATAGAAAATAATAAATACAAATAAAAAAATTATAAATAATCAATCAATTATTTATAAATAATCAGCTCTATGCTGTATTCCGCACACAGCAGAGGGAACCCAGTGCTAAGACACTCCGTTCCCCACTTTACGCCGATTTGTGGAGGCATTGCGTGTTGAGTGGCGGAACCCAATGTTGAATGTTTTGTCTTCATTGATTTTGTTTTTTGTTATTTATAATAATTCAAATTAAAGTACAAAATGGTGATTAACAAACTATAAAAAACGATTATTTTTCATATTTTTTATATTTTTGAAGTGTTATTCCACAGTTAGAAAAGGTAAATACTTTTTAGAAAACATATAAAATAAACATACACGTTAATCAAAACGATAAAGTAGTAAAAAAAGAGTTTATGGTAGGTACCTATCTACATGTAATGTGGGAATGATTTTTTTCGTCGTCCCAATAGTGTTGGGTATCGTTGGATAGGTTTTTCAAAATTATTTGCGTTAAGTAGTAATTTGGGTATCACCGTTCGTTTTTCGTTTTTCTATTTAGTAAACTGTTTGTGACTTATTAAGCTATAAAATGTCAATGTTTTGGTTAGAGTCAAGTGCCTCTCCCCTCAACCAATTAAACGGTTGTTGTTAAAAAATCAAACATCACCGCAGTAATACCTATGTATATATAACGAAATTAAAAAAAACTATCGCATTTAAGTTGGCTTTAAGAATATACGAATTTTTAATATAATTATTTAGTACTTTTTACTTTCTTTTTGATTCAATTTCCATTTTGTTTTTGTTTTGACATCATTATTTCATAAACATCAATTGCTCATACACAAGTAACATCCATACCTATATTATAAATTCGAAAGTAACTCTGTCTGTCTGTCTGTCTGTCTGTCTTTTACGCAATCAGGGCCAAACTGCTAATTCAATTGTGATAAAATACTCATAAGGAGATACTTGAGGGTCTTCAGATGAACATAGGTTACTTTTTTTCTCATATTTGTAATATTGTCGATATATACTAATATATTACAATATTTTTTAGTTTGACAGGCAATTTATTCTGCCATCTTAATAACAACCGACCGTTGCTAAGCAACGGTTTGCAAAGTTTGTTTGTTGTTTTAAGAAAACGTCACCCAAACTGAGCTTGCTTAACGCATACATGTCGTGCGCTGACTCAACCTTATAAGATACTGGACATTAGCTCGGGGAAATAGAAAGACAGACAGAGACAAAAAAATATAATATTTTTTATTTGTATTTAAGTATTATGTAAATAACCACATGTACTTGCAAAAACATAGCACAACACATTTAATTTTAATTCTTTTAAATATTTATTTTACTTTGATGATATTAATAATGTAGCTGGTTTTGATTAGTTTTTTTTAATATGATTACGTTTACTTATATTTTTTTTTATTTAAATTACATATTTTCAAAAAATATTTCATATATATATATCTAATAAGCATTCGTATAGTTCAAGCGGGCGAGGCCGCGTCCGGGTCCACTAGTGGTAATATAAATAACTTCATTTAACATTACATAATATGCTAAATTCATATCATTTATATCTTATTAGGTGCATAGCTTGGAGCGTATAATAAAACTATATGCTAGCTCATATAATAATTTATATAAAAAAAACACGGCTTGATATTTAAAGTCGGCACTGCGGCGTCCTATGTCCTATATTAAATACTAAATTGAGTGGTAGTAAACAGTTGATACAAACTTTTATATGATAATGTTCAAAGTGAAAGTTAGTTTGGCATTTTGCATCAGTTATATGATATTAAAATATTTTACTGCAGTCACTCGTGTTTATGTTTTTTTTCCTAGACTAGGAGAGTACACTGTATTTGTTGCTAATAGAAATGTTATTTTAATTATACTGATAGCGTCAAAAACGTCGGTCTCTTATAAGCCTTTTAAAAATGTGATTTTATAAAGCTTTTACAAATAAATAATATTTCAATAAAGATTACTCTACTACACGATACGATAGGTATTTCTAATAATATAAACTAAATTAAAATAATTTATAAAGATATATAATTCATGGTTAAAACACAATCTGTAGCTTTGATAGTAGAATATCGCTTATATAAATGAAATATGTGTACATTCCTATAGTATTTAGGCTCTCACCGTAAGGAGGAGGAGGTAGCTCTGTGTGCGATGCCTTTGCTAACAAATGACTATTGGATACTATCGACATAGACGTGGTCGGCCACATATCTGTGTCTGTAGGTGAACATAGAATGCTCACGTATGATCAGAATATTCAGATAAAGAACGAGCGCTATTATTATTATGTCGTATAAAATGTTATGTAAGATTGTTGTTTAAACTTTTATGTGACGAAATATACGTTAAAAAAATAAATAAATCAGCTTCACTCTGTATCCTCCACACAGCAGGGTAGGCAGAGGGAATCTAGTGTTAAGATACTCCGTTCCCCGCTTTCCGAAGAGTTCAGGAGGCGTTACGTGTTGAGCGGCGGAACTCAACGCCGCGCTTTGCCTCGACACCAGAGCGAAGAAATGAAAATATAAATGTAAATAAATATTTTATTTCCTCGAATGGGGATCGAACCTCAACCAGTCGATTTTACAGTCACACTTAGTACCCCTGCGCCATGACTGGCCTCACATAAAATATATGTTTACATATATAAAATCCTTCTGATACTTAGTGACAGAACAGAGAACAGACAACGCACATCCGAAGCTACACGGCGTAGCACGCTGAAATTTAGCCTGTAGGTTAGGTCCTTGGGGAGTGTAGGGGAACACAAAGTAAGGATTTCTCGAAATTCCTATGGGAATGAGCAAAATTCTGTTGCGGGGTAAACTCATTAAATACATAACAATAATCAAAATGGCGACAACTAGATGCCATGATATTGTCACAATAAAAAAAACTGTAATGAGTGAAAAAAGTGTAGTGTAGAAGGTATTCCAAAATGCTTTCTGGCCTTATATAACATAAATCATTACTTTAAATTATTTTTAATTTAAAGTATTGATTTAAGTTATATAAAGTCAAATCACTATTCTAGCTATTTTTAATAATGAAATGTTATTTATGTATATGTACTTTAGTATAACGGGTATAGAAGCAATGATAACATAGCTACTGCTATGAATGGCGATGCCGTCGGTATCAAACCCCCACCACATTAACTCGCTCAATGAAATAATGAAATTGCGAAAAAAAGCTAATAAATTTTAAATAAAAAATGTTACATAAAAAATATAATTACAAAAAGACATAAAACTCAACTGCATAGAAAGCTTATGAAAATTCACAAATGTTTACAATTTTGTTAAGTGATTCTGTATTGTCAGTCAGTTTTAAATAATTTTGCTATGGGTAAACACATAAACAAATCATTTATTTTTCAAAATAGAATGATTAACAGTTGGAACCCATTTTATTAATTAAGTCTGGTAGGTAATCCTGGTATTACTGGCTCGGCTGGTTATCAATGTGAAAAAATATTATTAAGGAATGAAATGCCAAAAAAGATGCCAAAATAATTATTTTAATAATATTAACAATTTGAGTCCATAGCGTACAGCTATCTTAGAAACTTCTTTACCGATTAAATGAACTATGGTACACTCTCTATCGTTCATTGCAGTTACTCTTATATATAAGACTAGAGGGCGCGCGCGGCTTCGCCCGCTTATTAGGAGTGAATTCTAAAAAAAACCACGAGACACGTGTTCAATAAAATATTTTTAACAGTCTGAATTTAAATTTTTATTAAAAACGGTGGTAATTTAAAGATTTTTCCGTATAAACTTTCAAGCCCTTATTTGAACCCTTAGAGGGTGAATTCTTAAAAACCATGAAACACGTGTTCGATAAAATATTTTTAAGAGTCTGAATTTCAAATTTTATAAAAATCGGTACAGATTAATTTTTTTTTAATACAAACTTTCAACCCCTATTTCATCCCTTTAGGGTTAAAATTTTTCGAATTCCCTTCTTAGTCGATGTCCAGAATATGAAAATAAACATCTACCCAAATTTCACGTTTCTACCATCAGCGGTTACGGCTCTGCGTGCGTCTTACCTCAGTCAGTCAGCACAAGTCCTTTTTATATATAAAATTAGGATGTTTAGCTATAAAAAATTAAAACGTGTTAATAAAAAAATGAAACCGATAAAAACTGATAAGCAAAAAATAAACCTTCTTAAAAATATGACCCATCACGTGACACCTGGCATATTTGAAACATCGAAATTATTTTGTACAACAACATGGGACATAACTCCATGTGCTGTTTAATTTTTTATATGAAAACGCATTATATTTTCTTTTTTTTGTAAATAGAATAATTATGATACTAGCGCACTCTAGTAAACTTTTTTGTAAACGTTTCAAGAAAGGATGAATATAATTGTTATAATAACATTATAGATGGCAGCACTGGCTATTCTTTTTATTATTATTTTAGTTTATTTTCTCGCATAGTAAAAATTTAAACGAAATTATTCATACATACAATAGCACACCTGTTGATTATTTTATAAAATTGTTGTCATAGAAAAACCTAAAATTCCTAATTCTTAAATACGATTAAAAACTTTAAGGCAATTTTAAAGGTACAGTGCATTAGTACATATATAGTATATACTATAATATAGAGTGGCGACACTTTTAACGTTTTACATTTCTATTATTTGTTATATAAAAATTTTTTTGTTCCCCAAAAGAAAACCATAAAAATATTTAAATAAGATAAAAAAAATCCTTTGAAACAATAACGAAAAAACACAAAGTGACAAACATACATATAAAGATTCCATCATCTACATACCATTGTCACGTCCTTTTCTCTTTTTCTTGGTACTACTACTCGAAGATTTGCTGGATTTCTCCGACTTATCTTTGCTTTTCCACCGACTTAACATTTTAAACACACTCACTAAATCAATTCACAGGAACATTATACAACACCTTGTCTTTTCTTTTTTCATTGTCAACACTTTTTATTTACAAAAACACACACAACACTACGTATTTATGGATTAAATGTTCATTTTAATATCACATTTACATTTGTTCATAATACAGCACTAGGTAATTGAACTATTGTACTTTCATTTTTGATATACATTATAGTTTACGATATGCTTTAATAAATTCTAAATTTTTATTCTTTAGATTAAATTGTTGTAAAGAAAAATACTAGAAGAGAAAAAATATAAATTAATGCTATATCTTTATGTAAAAGCTCTAAGTCGCAGACTCGACAACCTCGCTATTACAATTATTATTGATTTTTTTTAAATATATATTTTTTTTATTAGTTTCGTATGAAATTACAAATTTGCATGTCCTATTAAGTAATGTGTTTATTTTTTAAAATTTTATAATAGATATTTTTTTAATACATAATAAAGCTTTTAGCAACTTATCAGTGTTTATTTTGAAGCAGTAATTCTAGTTTACAGCTAGTTCTGTGAGAATCCGGCAGGTGACAGAAAAAAAAATTGTAGAGTAAGTTTGGTCTAAACCTAGACTTTCGGAGTGCATCGAGACCTGCGCAGAAAGATGCGCCAAATCAGGTCCTATTCAGTGCTGACAGCTTCCGCGAGGCTGTCGGAGAACGGTTTTTCATTTCCGGGACTCTCGATCACATTTTCAGTAAAAAACATTATAAATTCTTGTAAAATTATAATGTAAGTCGAAAAATTGTGTTCTACGGTTGATTGTTCAATGGTGTAAAGCGATATTTGATGTAGTGCTAAATTATTAGATGATAATTGATAAGATATAAATATAGGTCAACTTTCTTAATTAATATAATAAAGAAATAATATTAGAATTGGAAAATTATACAGTTAATATATAATTTTATTTATTTTTTATACGTATAAGTGGCTATGTGACAATATTTAAAATATAAATATATACAAATTTGCAGAATTTACGTAAAATTGTTTAAGTATTGAGATGCGTGGATCGATATATGAACTTTTAGTTCCAGCTTAACAATTTCTCGTTAAATTTTACAGGTTGGTGCGAGTGAGCGTCCCGTCAAAAATCTTATGGCGACCCTATATGATTGGTAAGCGTTGTAACTGATTTATTAAATTTAGAAGTTATATTTAACATTAAAACACAAATCTGTTTAAATCATTTTCATTGATTTCCTTGTATTTAAGAAATCTTAAAAAACATATATTAAAAGTAATATTTTTATTATATGAAACGCATTTTCTGAGTATACTGTTACAATATAATAGAAATAAGGGAAAAACAAAAAAAAACTAAATAAATTCCTTTGATTAAGATTGAGATTCGATATTATGATCGAAAAATTAATGAATTATCCTTACTACTAGGTTAACGCTGCCTGCTCAGTTATGTACCAAAGCTACAGTAGGTAATATTAAATACTTTTTTTAACACTTAATGATATTAGTGCCAAAAAAAATAATTAAAGATATCACTACAGTTTTGTATACAAAATATTTTTATAAAATGGTCCTACGAAAGTGACTGTTATATATAGTTTTCTAATTGATTAAAATTGTACTTATAATACCTCACAGCTCTACAAAGAGAAAGATGGTTTGCATTTCGTGGAAAAAAATTAGGCATTACGATCTTATTTACAAAAATCACATCTAAAGGATGCTAGAGTCCTATCAAAAGATAGGTAAAAGTAGTATTAAGTTCTTATGAGAAATATTGTTCTGAAATATGGAAATATCAGTTAAAAGTAATAGGCACAATTTTTGATATTCACTATTAGAAAAAATAGATTCAAAACAAGACCAAACTTATGATAAAAGTGACGCGCTACTTCAAAACGAATTTCTTTTATAGATTGCATTTTATAGATTGCAATAACATTTAATATTTTTATATAAATTTTTTAATTGTACCTAAAAATTAAAGTGAATTTTACTGAAACGTTTACATTTTAAATTTCAGACGCGAGAAACGACGTGTGAAGCATCTCTACGGAGCAAGCATCAATTACAAGTACCTACAATATGATAATATAATTTAATTCCTAATTAGTAACTATAATGAATTCTTAAATACTGATCTCATTATGGCCCTCTCAAATTAAGGATAAAAAATGTACAAAATCAAATAAGAATCTGTTGAATTTTTGTTCCATAAAAGCCATTTTCGCGGGCTCGAGTTACCTGTAACGCATTCATTAAAGTACAGGTATTTCTAGGTATATATTATTATAGTATAGCGTACTCACTCACGCACACGCGTACATGCGATATGCACCGCGCGCTGACCCTCCGGGGCTCTATTGATTTTAATTCTCAAATATCATATTCATTAACATTCGCATATGTGAGTTCAAGTTCTATATGCCATTTTAAATACGAAGTTTATAAGTAAACAAAATGAGACAATTTAGGCAATTACCATAAATTATAATAAATAAGCACGGCATTAAATTAAATTAAATTTTTAATTAAAATTTTGTTAATGTTACAGAAGAGACAAATATTGAACTCCAGCAGTTATATTGAATATGTCATATGCAGTAGCTTTACGACTCCCAATTCAAAGTTCGATTTTCAAGAAAATATTCAATTTATAAGAGAACCGCTTTATGTATGTATGTATGTATACAGGGTGGAAGAGGCAGCGCTCCATTTACGGAAACAGCATATAGGGTAAAATATTTCAAACCTATACCTAAAGAAATTAATCAAGATGCCTCAACAGTTTGGACGTAGGATTTTTTTTTCATTTCACGATTTTCATCCACACCTGTATTTCGTGTGACGCGATTACGTATAGATCCCAATAACATAAACACTTACTACTACAAAAATACTACTAAAGGTTAAACAACTTTGAACTTTATCGCCAATACATACGACTCGATTTCGAAATGAGGCGTGTGCGGCGGTTTTCCTTTGATAGGTTTATGTGTGCGTGCGTTATCCTTACAAATGGCGTTTTGTTTTTAAATGACAATTTTATTATTTATTTTGTTTGAAAAAAAAACTTTTTCATTTTTGGGAATTTATTTTTTTCTGAATTATATTAGGCTTTTATAGAGTAGTTAAAACTGTGGATTCATTTAATGTGGTGCTGTCACTTCCACCTGTATGTATATAAGCAAAAGAAAAAATATTTTACTTTAAATTATTTCACATTAAGCTATGTTTAAAATATGAGGAAAATATGAATAGAGATAAAAATAAAAAAAGGATTTCTAGAATAATTTTGTTTAATAATTAATAGTTAAAATTTAGTCATAATTCTCAATCAATTTTAATATAGTAAAGTGATAACATATTTCCTGCGTCAGCCAAAACTTACAAAAATCAATTCTTTATTTACTTAAAATAACAAATATCCAGTATAGATTTTAAATATTATTTTATTTTATAAAGCAGTAGTTAAACCTTAGAAATATAAGGGTTTTTATGTTTAAATGTTAATCACATAATTTATTATTTATATGAATATTCTTAATCATATTGCAAACAATTTATGGTCTATAATATATACTATAAGCAAATTTAAAGTTTCATACACAAATTTTGGACAAGAAATTGTGAAAAGTTGAATTTCGTATGTTTCTTCAATTTTAATACACTAACCGCAAAGTAAGGATTTCTTTTCTTTCACTATTTGAAGTAACGAAGGTATTTACTTAGAAAACATAATTATATTTAAAGTCCAGTTATTAAAAGAAACACATTGAACAATAATTAACGCTAATATTCAAAAAAATCTATTGTATATTATTTTTTGAAAGGCAAAAGAAAAAAAGTGAAGTCAAGTCAAAAGTCTCAAATATCCTAAGGCTGGGATTACTATTTTAATATTAATGTCCATTAATTTAAAAGAAGTAAGGCAGACGGTAGATTTTTTAATATCAAGTAAACTGTAATTGTTACATAAATAGTTTTACATTTCAAGGACCAAATGAAGTGAATAATATTTAATAAGAAACTCTATACATCTGTATTGCCAAGTAAAATTTTGAAGTTAAAATTCTTTAAAATCTTTTGAAATTAACTTAAAGGTATATTCAATTGAGATACGCGAGAAGTACAGTATGTATAAAAAATATCGGATCACATCTTCAGCTTTAATTAAATCGCGAGTGAACACAGAACTTGGCACCCATTCAGGTGATCTATATATTTGTTTTGTCGGTGAAGTAGCGAATTCAGGCACTATTCAATAAGGAGTTAGATTCTTATTTCACATTTATGTTATAAGATAACATATTTTTTTTGATGTAATTAAAACTGTGCACTTAAAGGGTTTAACTTCAAAGATCTAGACATAAACGTAATTCAGGAGATATTGCCTATTCAAAAGAAATATGCATACATACATACATCAGCAAGTAATCATTCAATTTATTACATAAACATAAATTAATTTCGCGCTTTGCTATTAAGTTGATTTAAAAATACAATAAAACTGTCGCATTTTTCATTTTAAAATAATTTTGAGGGGCATGTATGATTGAATATTATGATATCTGTGCTAATTATAATTTAATTATATTTAAATTATTTTAATAAGCATGTATGATTGTATGTTATGATATCTGTGCTAATTATAATTTAATTTATTATAAGGTTGCATTGTAGAAATGTATTGAAAAATAAATGTGTAGTTAGATATGTGTGTTTTATTGTTATTTAATGTGTGAACATAATATAATGTAATGCGAAATGTGTATATAGAGTTCAATGTAACGCTTCTGGATGAATGCTCGTAAATAATTTACTATTAATTAATCAGGTTCACGCTGTATGCCGCACACAGCAGGGTAGGCAGAGGGAACCTAATGTTAAGTCACTTTAACAGTCACACTTTGTGCCCCTGCGCCACGACTGGCCGCGCTGTGTGCTGGGATACAGCGAGAAGCTGATTTTTTTGATTAATGTGTTTTTTCTTTAGTAAAAAGTATCACCATTAATTATCTGATTTATCGTGTGTTACATTATTTGTAGATACTTCTGTACTTATAATAAAATAGTAACGAAACGGTGTCCGTACATGGAAGACATATAAGATTATTTTTATTAGTGGCATTTAATAACGTAATAGAATGAAAAATAATATATTTTAAATATTTTATCTGTTTGTTTGTGGCCGAAATTTAACTTTTTAATTTAAATTCAATTCAAATTCAAAATATTCGTTATTCAAAAAAACTCTTATAAGCACTTTTAAATCGTCGAATGAACATATAAATAAAAAAAGCTATCTAATATAAGCTAATATAGTTGTAGATATTTTTAAAAATGATAAAACGAAAGTAATGCAGTTTAGTCAAAAATTGTGAAGTTCTAGCGGGTGAAGACGCGAGTGGGTCTCTAGTATCTACATAGTTAATTAGAAAATCAGAAAGTAATGTAAAATGGTACTTATGATTATGTTGCAAATCTGTGTGCTTTTTATGTATAAATAACGCTCAATGTTTAGAGATATTCGCGAATTCTATGTTATGATATGGATATGTAAGGTTATAATATTATTATTTTAATACTTCATTTCCATTTTTAAAGAAATGTCAACGTTTTTTGTACACTTAAAATATAAAAATTGCAAAATATGTAAAATATTTCATTATTATAGAGTTTATTTTTAAAAATGTTATTGTATCAATATTTTTCACAAATAAACATATATTTGCAATAAATAAATTATATTTTAATATAATTATAATTTGAGTGGTGATCGGAGAGTAGATTATTTTAAAATGGAGGAAAGTAAGAAAAAAGAATACTTTTATATAAAGCTTTTATTTTCTTAATGCATATGGACTTTAAGTGAAAACAATTTCGAAATGTTATTTAAAGAATGTAGATTATGCTATCATTATAGATAGTAATTATGTCTGTCAGTGAGACATGCATGGTTGTAAAATATGAGACTTGCGCTACTTCTTTTTATCCTTGTTCAGTTTGTAATCATTTTCCAATTTGTATATCATTAAAATATGTTTGCAATATTTAATAAGTTATTAGTTTATGTCATTTATATTATTATTTTGAATAGTCTATTACTATAATTTATTCTTGTAAATTAAATTAAATTCAAATAATTTTATTAAAAATAAGAAGTTATATGTTTAATTTTTTGAACGTCAAAACAGTTTACCACCAGTTCACTAAAGTGAAATGCGTCAGACCTGAGAAGAACCGGCACAAGAAGCTTTTTTAATCAATTTTATTATAGAAATGCATATTTAATTATTTGTGACAATGATACATTTTAAACAGACTGGAGCGACCATTTCATTCCCAAGGCGTCTTATAATTTATAAACTCATTAATTTGGTAATAACCTTTAACACAAAAAAGTCTTTTCACATTTTTTTTAAATCGTGATATATAAAATTCTCTGACGTTTTCTTAGATCCTATTGCAAAAGCGTACACATTGCCCTATAAAAGAATTACGGATTCAATGCAATCGAGTTACGGGTGCACTGAGTCTAAGCCTATTTCTGTTATTAATATTATGAACATCACCAAATGGTAAAATCATTAGTGTTTTTATTAACATACATAACATTTTCATAAATGTATTGAGATGCAACTGTCAATATATAAAATTCCTTAAACCTTTGCCTTAAAGAGTCTTTAAGTTCTAACTTATAGATCGCACGAATAACTCGCTTCTGCAGGACAAAAATCTCATCAAATTAAAATTAAAATCAAATCAAATCTAATTTAATTTACAAGAAAAAATTATAAAAATGGATTTTTTTTCGTAAATTATTGCCCTAGCTTTGCTTGATCTTACATAGGATGTTTTTTTTTCTAACGTCACACTTCTCTCATATTAAGCGGAGTGGACTAAAAAGTTAAAACATAGCCTTCCCCCTGTCTTCTGTGTGTTAAGTGCCTTACCAAGCTGGATCAGTTAAGTTAGTTGAACTATAAATAAACATGGCATCATCGCACACTATCAGATGCAAAATTTTTAACAAAGTAATATAATCTACGTTGATACTTATAGCGCGTAAAAATTTTATTGGCATACATATAAATGCTGAGAATAACTGGGTTTATCATTGTCTTTTATCGTATACTAATGTCCTCCTGGTGGTATAAACGCTAGTTACTTGTTTTTTTTTATTAGTTTTAATTAAGTTAAGTTAATAGGATAGGAAGTAGTAATAAAGTTAAGTGTATTCATTTTTATTAACTTTTTTTTCTGTTTTTACTTTGAGTCCATGATTCCGAAATATTGTAGTCCAATATGGTAAGAATTTGTAGTCGTTTATAATTTTATGAACTTATCTTCTATAAGTTGTAGGTAACTTTAACTACGTAAAAATTATATGTAATTAAGTTATAATAAAGTTTCTTGCTTCTTTTACGGTGCCCGACTTATATAATTAGAATTACAGCAAATTTTATCGTAGAATATCTCAACCTAGAACCTAGGTACATGAGATTTCTATCTTTAAGAAATGGACGATGAACTAAACGTTCAACGATAATTTATTTCTGTGAATGTCTTTTTCTAAATCCAATAAAACATGCCTGATAGACTCTTACTTTTATGTTAATAAACTATCTCCAAAATATACTTTTACTAAGAATATATATTTTTTTCTAAAATCATTATTTTTTTATTATTGAGGTCCGTCTTTTTGCACAAGCAAAAACCAAAAAAAAAACAAATAGCAAGAGAAAAATAATGTTTACCGAACATTTTCCATGTTTCCATATCGATCTATAATATTTTATCGTCATTTTATTCCCAAAATTTTTTCAATACTCTCAGCAATGCAATTTATTATTTGGCTTTTATTTAATTAGGTAGCGGCAATGAAAAAATACACTTTTAATTCTTCGATTATCATTATACTTTTTAAGCTTTGAAGAAATTTAAACTTTTCTAAGCTTACTTACTAACTTTAAACTTTTTATGTAATTCTTTGTAACACTATTCAGTTCGCACTGCATCGCATTTTAGGCACAATCAATAGCATATCGTCAAGATGTCAACGTCAGTAAAAAAAAGTTATACATATTAGTACAGTATTTACATTACAAGTGTTAAACGCGACATGTTGTGGGTTTTTTCCCAGTCCAGAAAATTCTCTGATATTGAGGCAAAGCGCGACGTTGAGTGCCGCCACTCAACACACTATGCCTCCAGAATTTGGCGGAAAGTGGGGAGCGGAGTGTCTTAACACTCTAAGTTTTCGTTGACGTGGCATTTCTAGTTTTGCAATTTTAATAATTAACTATTGTATCCATTTGTATATAAAATATACTTGGGGAGTAAAACAGATACCTGGTTTTAAATTCTAGAACAAGCACACGCACAATTAGGCACTTCCATCATAAACATATAAATAAAACAACTTACTCGTACGTACATAAATTCACAGCAAAATAATTATGTATTTTGAGGGTAAACACAAATATGATTACAATAAGATTTGCTGAATTCTCATTCAAAATCATATTTTGACCTACATAGACCTGACCTCAATTACATTTACATGAAAAGTATGGGAAGTAAAAATATTTTAGCTTCGAAAAGAGACTTAAAAAAAAAACAGGGAATATTTTTTTAACAATCTCGAACAGAAAAGGCTTCCTTTGTAATCGTATTGTAGACTCTAATTGTTTCTTTTTTTATTATTTACAAAACTTTTGTTTAAGTATGCTGTCTTTTTGACCTGATTTTTTCATATTCAAGTAATGTAAGTTACAGAAAAATGAAAATATTTTAAATTTATATTTTGAAATTGTTTAAACAATATTATATTTATAGCGATGATTTTAAATCTGTTCGCAAATATTTCGCTGCACGCTTTAAAATTTAATGATTGAGATATCAACAACATAACAAATCTGAATTACATATTGTAATAAGCAGAAACTGCACTATTGACTAAGTACACTGTAGAGCCAAGCGATATTGTAATTGCATATGGAAAAATTACTAAAATACGCTCTATATTATGTATGGAAAACCAAAATATAACGTTAACTATTACGAAACATGCTATGGTTAGTTTTTTTTTATATATACGAATATTTATTTATCTCTACAACCGCTGCTGTGCTACCATCTATTTTCACTAAAGCTATTTATGATGTATGAACAAAGTAAATATATAGAGGATTATATTAATACAACTTCCAATCACAACAGTGAAATCGTTTAATAATAGCTACCTTAAAACTAGCAGATAAACATAAACTTCCGTCATGGGATCGGCTTCAGAAGGCTTAAGATGAATACACGATCGATTTTTGAGGACACGCGACACTCGGCACCGTAATTGTATCGGCTGAACGAATAAAATGATGGAGCATATGTGACCAGTTTTGATAATATCGTTTGGGATCACGTTGCTTTTTTAATTTAACAACACATATATATTTTTAGGAAACCACTGTAACAGGAAGCATGTACTAGATGAAACCAAAAGCTTTGAGAACAAATTAACTAATACTGCGTCTATTTATACAGATAATCGAGGCGAGCCGGCATGCGGAGCCCGCGGAGTACCTCAAGCTGCCACTCGTATCTAGTGCTTCCACAATGCTGCAATAGGTGGCGCTACGCCACACCACCAAAATTAAGCAGGTTGCAGTGTTGTAAGCCTCACCGAAGGTAAGAAAAATGTTATTTTACCAATTGAAAAAATACATTTTCATTACGTAAAAACATATAAATACTAGAATTAATGAACTTTGAAGCTGATTTACTATCGTTTTATATAAATTCCAAAGATTTGAAATGATTACACTGAATGCCCATTGAAAATAAAGAATGTTTTCTATATTAATATAATCAAAATTATTTACAATATAACTTTTTCTAAGTTCAAAATATCTCTCTGCGTTCATATTTTACTCTACATCTGATTTTAATCAGGACAAAATATTCAACCAATAAACCTACCTGAATACCTACCTAAAAATTAAAAAATAAACTACAATAAAAAAAATATAGACATTAGTAATATTAAAATAAAAAAAAATGATAACGGAACAGTTCAATGTACTGCAATGCGCATATCCAACAATGCTTTGATGTTTATACTAAACACTGAGCCCGCACACTACCGTACGGCCGATGCAACGGGGATTACGTACACGTCTATACTTTATAGAATCTGAGGTGAAATATGTAGCTCGTGATGTCGTGTCCTCACCACATAATCCTTTATTGAAACTATTTAATAATTGGTAGATAGGGTAGGTCAAACACACATACATATATTTCATACTTTATGTTATTATAATTCAGTATTTAAAATTTATAATTAAATGAGTGGGATTTTATTTTTAAAGTAAAAACGGAAAGTCATTTTCGGTTGTGAAATGTGAAGATATTTGGATACTAGGATTAAAATCAAAATTTTGATATATAAAATTAGTAAATACAAATTAAGTAAAAATGAGAATGTTCTCAAAAAATGTGGTAAATAATGTTATCAATTTTCCAAATTATCTATAGAATTTGACAAATTGTATTATTTCTTAATTGTTTTTAAATAACTTTTTTTAATTACCTAAAATTTTTGAATTTTCTCCCGATTCTGCAGAATTCGATAATCAGAACCTAACCTGATCAATGGATTAACTTTAAAAATATGATTTACAAAGAAAAAATCATTTTTTTCATTGTAAATATAAATATTTTAATATAAAAATCGTTATAATATATAAGACATAAAATACAGAACCGATTTGAGATGGAATGCTAATATTGAATTATTTGTATAATCATAGTTTATTTTTTATTTCTAAAACAACCACAAGCCTTTATGGAAATAATAATAATATAAGTAGCAAGTAGGCATTAAAAAACATCTTATGACAAGTAGTGCATTGCAAACATATTAGAACACGAACGTAATTCAGTTTATTACGTATATTTATTTATTTTTTATAAAAGTATATTATTCTTTACTTTCTAAATATACCACTTACATATGAGAAGTATGTTCAGTAGAGATGGAGATACGAGATGGATGCGGAAAGGCGTATTGCTGACGGTAACAGGGTCAACGGTGCCTTAGTTGCATTGATGAAGGCGAAACGACAGCACAGCTGTACGTTGGCCGCACACAATGCAGTGTTAGTACCGACGCTGTTATACGGCTGCGAAACGTGGGTATTGCAGAAGAATAATGAAAGAAAGATGAATGCTGTGGAGATACGATCTCTTCGTAGGATATGCGGAGTCAGCTAGCTGATCGAATCTGCAATAAAGAGATACAAAGAATGGGAGGTACTAGCGAGGATGTCACGGTGAGAATGAAAACGAACGTTTTAGATTTACGATCAAAAAGTAAGCGGTAAGAGAGGGGGAGACTTTGGTTGACCTTCCAAAATACAGTATCAAAGATACTGAAGGAAGGTCACGTGAAAAGTATGAGGACTCACGGAGAGCATGTATGAAGAGGTTGATGACAGTGGACGAGACGAAGAGTATGCAGAGACCGTAGCGTTTGGCGCTCCGTTCTCCCTGACTACGCCGCGAGGAATACAGCGTGAAGCTAGATTAGATATTATTTTTTATAAGAGGTAAGTCGTGGAGCAGAGGCAAAAGCATGTGACTGTAAACGCTACAAGTTGTGAGTTCGTTTCCCACTCAAATATAATCGTATAATTCTTGCCCCCGAAGCCGCGAGTCGCAGATAAGTTACTAAATTTTAAGTAAAATTTATAGGTAAAAATTAAAAAAAAAAAAAAAAATTCGGTAAAAATTTTGCGTAAGTGAAAATAGAGGTATGTTAAATTGTGCATAATTTTATTTATTGTGCAGTTATTTAAAATTAAAATGTAAACTTTAGCGTGTTGTACCTACAAATATCACTAAATTCTGTATAACTATTATGCTCTTGTCCTTAAAATAAATGTGCTAAAAGAACTAATGAAATGTCCTAAAGAAGAAAATTCATTTCATTTTTAACATAGAAAACGTTAGAAATTGTATTAGCTTATTTTTAATTTATAGTGAAATGATTAAACGAAAAGAAACTATTTAGCATATTATGGGATCGAAATGTGGGTTCCAGGCTCATCCCGTTGCAGGGTGAAGAGCTCAGCTCAATGCCTGGGAATAGCAACCGAAGTGTAGGCTTAGGGGGCTCCTTTCAAATGTGCATTAACGCTCGCCCCCACCGATCGAGCTCCTCTCTACCTAACCAAATTGGAAACGATATTATTAATACCGCCTTTGAAATACGTTTTTTAATTGTTATACCATGCAAGAAGATTTCATATTAATTAAAACTTAAATTCAAATTCAAAATTTAACAAACGTATGTATTATAAAGCGAACATTGGCAGTTTGAACTATCAAATTATTTCTAACCTTGTTAGAAATATTGTTTGAAGTTTTCATCATAGTTATTAAGCTGTATGAAACATTTTCATATAATCTAAACACTTATACCACTACAGAATTGTTAAGGAAATAAAATGTATTGTATTAAATTTTAGTTTAATTATAAAAATAAATAATGCTATCATAATTTTTATTTTACTAAATATATCAAAATAATAACGGTATTTTGTATTGCTTTTTGTAAAAGAAATTGAAATTATTACGTAGACGTAACCTACCATAAAAACACTGAATACAAAAAAAAAACAAACAAGTATCTAATTAAAAAATCGATATAGATAGAAGAAGAAAATAAAAAATATTATATCACCATCATGTCATGACTTTATTTGTAATATTTTACTAATAATTTCGGTTTTCTCGAATTTTTACTGAACATTCCTTCAATAACCTACAATAGAATAATCCTCAAATTCAGTTAGCTTTGTTAAAAGTAACGGAATCTATCGGGTGAAATAGACAATAGACAATATGCAATCTTGGCCTAAGTTGTTTCAGGATTAGGTTTATGTATGTACGTTTGGTGACTTTGACGTACTAATTAATACTCTCAACTCAACCTGCGTGTATGATCGTCAAAATAATGGTAGGCTTTTGCGCTACATACGTAGCTGCAATTATCGGGACTATGATTCTAAAAAATCAAAAATTGATTCGATGATTGTTATCTATATTCAATTACTCGGCCTTATCGCATTAGACTTATTCTATTATGCAATACACATTATTTAAGAATATTTTTTTTTTAATATTTTTACAGCATTTTTATAATGTAATTAGTAACAGAATAAGCTTATTATAACTAAAGTGGTACACCGGTTCATCCAGATACCTCTATTAATAACAACCTTGTGTAAATGAAACAATTCGTTGATTTTTTTTAGTAGGTACCTGAGAAATATTATTGAAGTAAGGAACTATCCTTAAAATAAATGCGAGCTGTTACTGATTTTTCATTCAAGTAAACTTATATTGTACTATTGTGGTCGCTGCCCATTTAATCTATAATTCACTGATAATAATAAATCAGCTTCACGCTACCCGCACACAGCAGGGTAGGCAGAGGGAACCTAGTGTTAAGACACTTCGATCCCCAATTTCAGCCGAATTCTAGAGACATTGCGTGATGAGTGGCAGAACTCAACGCCGCGCTTAACCTCGACACCAGAGGGAAGAAATGGAAATATAAATTTAAGTAAATATTTCATCTCCTCGAGTGGGGATCGAACATACCAGTCGGTTTTACAGTCACACTTCGTGCCGCTGCGCCACGACTCACCTCACTGATAATAAATAAAATAAATACTCAAGAATATTACTACAATT
Organism: Heliconius himera; assembly: GCA_021202915.1. Lineage (NCBI taxonomy): Eukaryota > Metazoa > Arthropoda > Insecta > Lepidoptera > Nymphalidae > Heliconius > Heliconius himera. The sequence continues at coordinate 377,314 of JAJHJA010000001.1, read as the reverse complement.
CTTTTATAGTTTTTTATAGTCAATTCAAATAATAAATAATATATTTTCACCAAATAAATTATAAAATGTTATCATTTCAATTTTAAGAGATATTTGTACATGAACACTTATAACATTTACAATAAGCTGTAATAAAAACATTAACGTTTATTTATCGCTACAGCCGCTGAAAACTATTAACATAAAAAAAATTAAAAGTAAATAATGTGTTATTTTATTTCGATTAGGTGCCACAATCCTACGATTGAGCTATTAAGTATGTATGTATGATGTGTATGCTCTTATAATCCTAATATAATAAATAGTTACTAAAAAATAAAAAAATATTTAAAAAAAAAACAAAAACCCGACTGCGCTAAAACTAAAAAGAAAATATGAACCGAATGTTTGTTACGATTAACAGCCTATTCTTAAACCAATTAAATTTTCCCAAGGAAATTGTAAAATTTAAATAGGTCCTTTGACTTTTTATATTTAGATGTGGTAAAATAAGATGCGGATATCGATTTGTATGCGTTAACTTTTTTAATGCTATGAAATTAGAGCACAAAGCTATTTTTGTAAGTAGACAGATAGCTAACCATTCATAGGATATAAACTATGAACTAATAGAATTAAATAAATGTCATTAGAATATCTTTGGAGTTTACGTTAAGTCAGACTAATAATGTCGTGTCTTTCTTGTATGCTAATAATTATTAAAAAAATTGTATATTTTTTAACTTCACATAACAAAACGATAATAAAAAAAATATTTATATGTATTATAATAATATTAAAATTTTACAATTTGTTTGTACGCTTAATAAATTTTGACATAATATTTAATAACAGTTAATAATCACAATTATTCTTCCTATAACATGTCTCTGTAACTTACGCTTACTCCTTGACCTTAATTTGATTAGCTTCTTTAATAAAAAAACTCGTGATTCTGTCACTTTACCTCACATCATTTTTCTCACAATATTATAAAAATTATAGGAATGATAAAAAGCGCTACAATCGTTTCAAGCGCCGCTATATATGTTTGTACCCGACGACGTGAGCAGTAGAACTGCTGAAAATGTGCCTCGTTTTCGCCCTCCTCACCCCTGTTTTGATTAAATTCCCTCGTTTTAGCATAATTACAATTTAGAAATTCAATATTGTTTTACTTAACTCATGGAATTCATTAAAAGAATGTGTGGTTACAGGTAGAAATAATAAATTGCAAATAACTTTTAAGCTTAATGCCTACAGAATTCAGCGGAAAGAGGAGAGAAAGAAACAGTGTGTCTTAACACTAGGTTTCCTCTGCCTACCCTCCTCCTAAAAAAAAACCTTCTTAAGGACAAGTAATTCATAACATAAGTCTACGTAAATATTCTGCAGTTGTAATATTTAAAAAGGCAGGTGGCTTTCAGCGAAGTTGGTTGATCCAATTTGTAGTTAACGTAGCATACTTCAGAATTCATTGTGAAACTACAATGTTTAGAACAGAATATCATAACCTACCTACGCCTTAACTGTTAGAACAAAGTGAATTATTAATACGTGATTTACACTTGCGGCCTCCCTTAGTAATATAAACTCGAAAGGTAAATCTGGTACAGTCAGTAGCAGGCATCATATCAATTATGTAATGAGCTTATTGAATTTTATACGTGTAGTTACCTACATACATGTACGTATGGTCGATATTATACGAGTACGAAATATGATGTGCATTACGATGATTGCGAAATCGGCCGGAAGTCCTTTCCTGAACATCCACTTTAAATGAATAACATTTTCGCTATATCAGTATTTTATTATAGAATCAGCTTCACGCTGTATCTGGTACACAGCAGGGTAGGCAGAGAGAACCTAGTGTTAACACACTCCGTTCCCCACTTTCCGCCGAGTTTTGGAGGCATTGCGTGTTGAGTGGCGGAACTCAACGCCGCTTTTTACATCGAACATTTTGGGCCCCTGCGCCAAGATTGGCTTCGTGTAGCCTGGATTTTTATTATAGGTTTGGTATAATATTCTCTGAAATAAAAACAATTATATAATTATTGCACATCTCGATAATTAAATGTCGAGATTCGTCGTTTTTTAGATCAATTGAAATAGAAATTGTAAAAACTCTTTCTTGCACGCTCAAGTTGATCCACTTCCCAGTGCCCGATTGAGCTGAAATTTGGATTACGACTTCAGTTCTGATCACATTGCAATTACATATAATTAATATTCTGGTAATTTAAAATGGCCGCCGCCACAAAATGGATGATTACAATTTTTTGAACAACTCACATAATATGGGTATCATATAAAAAGCTTGATTTGTACACGATATATTTGTATACAATATATCATGAAAAAAAACATCTAGAGACTGGATGGAAATGAAGCCGGACGGTGGCCAGCGACCTCCGAATTAAAAAAGGTAGCGCATATAAAAAACAGAAAATTAAAACTTAATAAATTTTATGCACGATACAAGTTTTTGTAATTATTTTTTATGTAATAAAATATTAGGTAAACATCAGACCTTTGATTATTAACATTCAGTTATTCATACCTATCTGTCTACTGTCTGTCTGTGAGGCAATCAGGGCCAAACCGCTGATCCGATTACGATAAATTTTCATATAGAGATACTTGAGGGTCTTGTGATGGACATAGGTTACTTTTATTTCTCATATTTGTAATATTCTCGGTATATACTAATATATTAAAATATCTTTTAATTCGATATGTAATTTATTCTACCATGTTAATTACAATCGTCGCTAAGTAACCATCGCTAAGAAAAAAGGAATTTTGTTGTTTTAAGAAAAGAACACCCAAAATGGGCTTCTTGAACTCTTGTGTGGCAAATTCATAGAATTTTTAAAGGAAACATTTTACAAAAATGTTGTCCTTTAAAAATCTATGAAAAAGTTATGTTATATGTTTAAATCTGAAAGTTGAGCCACAGTAACCATTTCAGTATATTTAATTTTACTGTACATTATTCTAATAAACACTTATAGACTGAGATTCCAGGGCGCCCGTACCCATGTAATATGTTAGTTAAGACGATATGCATAGAACCTAGTATTATTACACTCCGTTCCCCACTTTCTGCCGAATTCTGGAGGGATTGCGTGTTGAGTGGCAGAACTCCGCGCAACGCCGCGCTTTGCCTCGACACCAGAGCGATGAAATGGAAATATAGATTTTAAGCAAATATTTCATCTCCTCGAGTGGGGATCGAACCCAATACCAATAGGTTTTACAGTCACACTTTGTGCCCCTACGCCACGATCTTTTGTTCAGTTTCTTTTATTAATATTTTTCTTTGGTATCGTTTACTTATTACTTTTGTAATAAGTAAACTTTTATTTTTAATTTAATTAGTTAAATTAGTTATTTTTTTAGGTAGGTACTTATTTTATCTAATAATGAAAGTTTTCTATATTTATTATTCTTCTTCGGCTTATTTTGATTATTTAGGCCTCTATTTTGTTACTAATCCTATCGAAAACTGAAAACAATTTCATAAATATACATATAGTCCAAGCGGGCGAAGCCGCGAGGGTCCGCTGATTATGTTAAAAAACTGGCATTTTGAATACTAGTTGGATTTTAAAAATGTTTTTTTAAATAATATTATTGTAAAGGTAACTAAAAATAAAAGATGGATTCACTTTATAAATTCCGCCCATTTTAGAGATGGATACCGCCGTGCGTTTCAAATTATAATGTAGAAATGGAAAATCCTAATTATAAATTCCCCTCATTTTCCCTTAAATTCCTTCCATTTCTCTATACTTTGGGTAATTCAATTGCCCAAGTGTAGATCTAATCGAATATACAACACCTAACGGCTTAACATCGTCAAGAATAGTAATAATTAATACATTAATTTCATAAAAAAATCTTTCTATTCAAAATGCTATAAATAACGGCGTATTCTGCTTTATTGTGCATCACATGAAAAGAAAGCAATACACGCATATAAAAGCTGAGCAAAAATATCCTTTGAAGCTCCAATTATTAAATATCAATGAAGTGCTTATACAATTTCAACAATGTTTAAAAGTTATATAAAATCTATAGTATACATATATGTAGGTATGTATTGCTCAGTTTGTTGCTTTTAATAATAATATAAAAAACTTATTTTATTTGTTTTTATAGAATTTTTATACCAAAGCTTTAAAGTATATATATGTATTATTTTCTTTTGTATCGTATTTTAGCAATAGCGCGGAAATGCACAAAAAAACATAAACTTCAAGAAGTTTAAGACATCAAGTCTACATTACATTAAATTTATTTATTAATACAAAACACAATAATAAAAATAACTTCCTGAAACAGATCCCTAAAAACCCAATATTTTTAAAGTGTGCTGTATATTAATTTATTATCAAATCCAATTTTTGGTGTTGTTATTACAAAAATAATTAATTTTACGTAAATTATAATCTATATACTGTATAAATACATTTTTATAATTTATATTATCCATAATAATGTCGTTTTTGTTTTCCTCTAATTGTATACTGAATTGAAGTTACTATGAATATCAAGATTAAAGAAAAGATCGATTTAAGTCTTGTATTAAATCAATCGTTAATCTATTCTAAAAAGTGCTTCATTACGTAGCATTAAGCTAGTATACCTATTTTTATTCATCTATTCTGATAACGTATAGACGTTTTAATATTTTATTTAATCTTTATTTTATACAAATTATATTCTTATTGAATAAAATAAATAGTGAATCATTTAGTTTGTGCCTGATAGTTTAGGTATTACCAAGGAAAATATGGTTTAAACAAATAATTATCATGGCAATTTTTTATTTTTGTATTTTTGGCTATCCTCCTGCATTTAGCAGGATAGGCAAATAGAACCTAGTGTTAAAACACTTCGTATTCTACTTTCCGTCTAATTTTCGAAGTATTGCGTATTGAGTGGCGGAACTCGATACTAAGCTTTTGCCTTGGTACCAGAGCGAAGAAATAAAATATTAATAAATAATAATTTATTCCCTCGAATGGAAATCACACTCACAACCGTCGAATTGCAGTTACACGCTTGTGCCCCTGCGTCACGCTGACCTCGATAATATCAATTTGGACTATTTATACCTACTAATAGATTTTAAAATCAAGTAGTGCGTCAGGTAAAGATTACCAGGAAATAAAGATTCAACTGCCGTCATTATAAGTTGATCTCAGTAATAAAAATATCTTCAGGCTGGAATGTATGATGATTAAATATCTCTGCAAGTGGTTAGGTAGCACAAAGATATTAAATTAATAATCGCAGAAGCAAGTTTTTATGAAAGCCTTGATGCAAAACATAAATTAAGTACTTATTTTTTACTCTACGATATAAATTTATTTTTTGACTAGCGGCCCCCGTGCGGCTACGACTGCATGAAATATACGAATGTTTATTTAAGTGTATTAAGAGGAAAACCGAGCAGGCGTGAGTCGGACACGCCCGCAGAAGGTTCTGTAACCATTTCAAGATTGTTATTGGGAAATACTTAATAAGTTTTGATGATGCGGAGATTAAAGATAACAAACTTAAGTTTGCACTTACACATATACACATATTTAGTATGAAATATCATACACACCATACCATAATTATTTGTCATTAAAAGCTTATACAAATATAAGCTTGTAGTGATTTTTATCTATGAAACGCTAATATGTTTTTACTTTTCGGACTTTTTCTTTATTTATATTGTAAGATCTTACTTTGTCCTGAAGGAGACGAAAAATGTTGGGCCCAAATGTGAAGAGTTGAGATATGGTCTAAAAATTTGCAAATTTTTCAATTGTTTAGAATACCAAAATTTTCAACTCAATTGATAATCTGGAAGAGTAGATAAATGAGAAAAATTGTTTTATGTTAGATCCTTAATCGATATAAATAATCGATTATAGTACAACAAAAATAAAATATTACAGTATAAATAAGGAAAATATCAATTAATTACTTTAAAAAACATAAAGAAATCCATTAAAATCAATCACATTTTAAATTATAGATGTGACAGCTGATTGACACTGACAATTTGTCTAATGATTTTTGCATTTTACGCTTTATTCATTTTGATGCGTTTTGAGTGCTTTCCCGTTTTTTTAGTATTTTCCAACGACTGCTGCTTTTTTTCTTGAATTTTTTCTCAGTAATCACCTATTTTATAGACGTTGTGCTATGAACCTCACTTCATTTTTACCAAATCTCTAATAATAAGCTCAGTTCTCAGTGTGCCAAAACTGACAGAACTTTCAGGGAGAGAATGATGTATCTGAATCTATTAAATCATACCATTTTCATCTCTTTTTGGGCCCTAGAATGTACGCAATCGCTTCTGTCTCCTTTAAAAACTTTACACTATTTTGATTGCACGGTGAATTTCATACAAAATGCAGCAAAAACGATACATTAATGCTCATATTTTTTTATTGTGTTGTATTAGAAGCACAATTTTTGCGCTCCAAAAAACTGTAAACCTGAATATCCGATATTAATTTCAGATTGATACCTCAACGCAATCTCAAGTAAAATAGTCTTGATAGACGGATAAAAAAACTAATCCTATAAGGATTCCGTTTTTTTTTCTTTTAAAATACAGAACGCTAAAAATGGATTAAATATTTTAATTTGGTTATGCATTAAATAAACCATAATTTAAGTGTTTTGGGAATTTATTTGATTATCGTATTTAAAAGAAAAATATTTAGTTATTTCACATTTCTGCGTTTTCTGTGCATTTTCTGCGGACGGTTGGGAACCAGTGGTCTAGGTAAACCGTAACTATGCGCAAACTGCAAACAAAACCCACGTAGTTTTTCCCACATACTCGTATAATTCAAAACATAAATTATATATTGCTCCACAAATCTCTATTTATCATTGAGAAATTTCAAGCACTACGTGGCTCCTTAAGAGGGTGTTAACTTCCAAAGTTGAAATCTCAGTCTATTTTATAATCATATAATCTCAAGTTCTTTCAATCATCATAGAAATAATAATTTACAAACAACAAAACATTGAAAACCAAATATTTGGCCAATTCAATATAACAATTGTATAAAATAACTATTTTATAAACGAGCAATATTTATATATGAGCAATATACTTTAAATTGATATAACTTTTTTATTGTATTAAAATAGCCTTTATCTTGCTCCACAATCCTCTCTATCTTTGAATGTTAATCCCACAATAATCGCTTTAGCTGGTCTGGAGGTTAGTACAGATAGACAGAAAGACAGACAAACAAAAATGTTAAAATTGTTTAATTGTGTTTTGATATCGTGTAAATAGCTATATACAATTAAAATAACACAGTTATGTTGTTATCAAAGACAAACCCTTTAATTTTATTTAGACAGGTAAACAATCTAAGTTTTTATTCAGCTTTACGCTATACCTAATATCGCAGAGGATGCAGAGGAAATCTAGTGTTAAGACACTGTTTTACTCACTGTCTACATAATTTTCGGCATTGCGTATTGAGTGGCAGAACTCAACGTTACGCTTTGCCTTGTTTCTAAGGTGAAGAAAACTTATTACATCAAATCAGCTTCGCGCTGTAGGCAGAAGAAAACTAATGTTAAGACACTCCGTTTCCCACTTTCCATATAGATACATTTATATTTCCATACAGTTTTTATATATCATTGGAAAGTGCTTGTCAAAACAAAATGCTAGTTTTGTTACTAATTTCATTATTTCTTATGGTTTAGCGGAATATTAAGGTTCGAAATCAATTATTTAACCTAAACTAGATCCTATCTAGTCCTAATAACTAGCTATACATGAAAAAAATATTTGCGTATACAAATAGACAAAATCTCCTTATTTTATGTTTTACCCGATTTAGCGAGGCTAATGATTGTAATGTGTTAATCAGCCTTTGTATGTATGTGAGTTTTTTCCTTAAAGAACAAATTTTGGCAATATAGTTAAAGTAAATAAAAAGATTTGCCTAGAATTTTAAAACGAATAGTTGCAAAAAAGCCTGATAAATATAAAAATAACACAAAAAAATACTAGATATTATTTTTGCAGTGACATATTTATAAAAGTGACAATTTAATCTTTCTAATAAGTAGCAGTGTAAAGGTAGTAAAAGTGTGTTTTATATTTTGGTGGGGTTTTCAGTTGATATACATAATATGTATATGGCAACAAATTAACCTATGTTTAAAAAGAGCTCATCCTTGTCATAGTTTTAATAGGCCCTAAAGGCACTTGCAAAATACAAAACAAAAACGACTCTAATTTAATATTAAGACTTTAATATTTCGTTAGCCCTTATTATGCAGAGTTAGTAGCTGTAATAGCCTATTGTTAGTAAATAGTAGAAGCGTGCTCAAATGCCCACGATATTAACTAAATATTAAGATTGAAAAATTTACCGTCTTAAAATCATAATATTCGTTATTATCCTAATAAACCCTAACAAAATGGTGTGAAATTAAAAAAAATATTATAGAAAAACCAAAAACTCCATTGTATAACTAAAAAGATCAGTCAAGTGTAAGTCAGACTGTCCAATCGAAGATTCCCATATCCATTTCAGTAAGTGTAACTTATAAAAATTGACAAACTTAACTTTGCGAGCACTTTTGTGTGAAAAGGACTACAACTATAACTTTTTAATGATTTTCTGCTACGATATAACTATCTTATATTTTAATATTTGTCGTGTTTACTAGACTGAGAAGCAAGAGAACAGTGCTTTTCAAAGGTGCTAGAGAATTAACGATTCTTTAAGAAATGGATTGGATGGAGACAAAGCCACAAAACTTCTGTTTACTAAATATAATTTACTGCTGTTGGAGTCACTTCATAATACTTAAATCTCAATGTATCGTCGTGAATCGTCGTTTTGATTGACTGGTTTTGGTTGGTGTTTACAACGCCCTCTGGAAACAAACATACGTACATACGAGTATACTGATAAACACATTACCCTCCTTTGCCTTACGCATTCGAATAATATAACGTACCAAAATTCCTTTTCAAGTAGAAATATAAAGTAATTTTTACGAATTCCACAAAAAAGATGAAATCAGAATTTAAAAAAATGGTCCATGTTATTTTATAGTATTTCGCTCGTTAGTATGCAATATGTCTGACTCACTGTGCAAGAGTAATTAAGTATTGAAATAGGATAGAACAGAGGAGGGTAACGTGCGGTAGGGGACCACAGACAATTAATTTGCACCATTGTTATAGTTCCAAATGTACTTGGTTTGTCCTCGATACATTTATAATTCTATAATCAACGCCGATTTAAATATTGAATTATCAGTTTTATTGCTTTTGGTTTTTTTTGTTTTTAATTATTTAATTGGAATCATTGTAATATTTTTAAATAACAAATAAAGTTTAATTTCAGTCCATTCCGGTAATTTAGTAAATAAAGAAAAACATTTTTATCTTTTTAACATTTTTAATGTGGTATCCACACTTGGGGGAAAAATCTTATTAAGAAAACGTGAAAAAAATTGATCGTAACGGGATTTGAAACCGCGCCTCTCGGAAACCGCCTAAGAGGCGCGGATCGTAGGACGGTTTTCAATAGGCAGCACCTCTACAAATCCCGCTACGTCCAAATTCTCTCTCTATCTATTATCTTGTAAATACCTTACTTGAATAATATTTACTTCACATTTTCTAAAAGATTGCATTCCGTTGTTCCTTTAAGAGTTCTGAATTATTTTATGTTAACTGAACGTAAGTATCAAAATATAATCTAGCTGAAAAAATTGGAATCCTTTCAATCTCAACCTTTACTACAAATAATACAATTTTACGTTTGAGTGGCTTAATAGTCTGCTTGGTACAAATTGGCTATGTTAGGTATATAGGGTAACATTAAGAAGATTTTTGAAACTCTTACAGGAGTGGTGGATTTTTATAGTCCACACAAACCACGTCGTAGGCTACAACTGGTTTACTATACAATGAAGTCGCAGTTTTATTTGGATTATCAATATTTATTATTTATATTTGGAGAACTAGAGAGTCAAGCGCGGCTTCTCTCGCTTAAATTCATTGTTAGATATATTATGTGTTATTCTGATGTTTAAGGATAAGGTACATACAAACTACATACTGTAAATTTTTATCTAAATGCGTTCAATAGTTTTTTGCGTGAAAATGGAACAAGCATCCATCCTCACAGACATACCTAATATAAGTGGTATAAAATACAATATTTAATATAAAAATTATGTGCTTTACTAAATTGTTAAAAATTGTTGTAAATGACCTTCTCTGTCACCTGTATCAGTTTGTACATATATCTGCCAATCACTCTGTATAGTTCTAAACCAAAATTTGAAAAATCAAAAGCATATGAAATCCTTTCAATAAGTAAGTGAGTTCAATAGCAATAGCTATTGTTTATACTAATATTAACTTACTTGTATACTAACTTATGGAAGAGAAGACACAGAAACTACAGTTAAACAAGGTACAAGTTAAGTCATAGAAAATAAAAACAATGATACCAACGTGGTCTCGCCATTGGGAAGTAGGTATCCGACTGAATTGAGAGAGATTTCATTGAACCATTGTAGGATCGCTCGCCACACGAGAGAATGTTAGTTTTTAAAAAATATCTATATTGTCTGGTGTACACTTAAAATGTGTACTCGTACGTGGTATATTGACAAAAGACTAATATCAGGAAGTGTTTACTTTTAGGTGAATTTATATTTTTTTCATGGTATCCATATTTTTCAAAAAAAAAAAGTATGTTCTTTGGTAAAAAAATATCATGTGAAATATGAATTATTTCAATAATACAATGTTTTTTATCTTCCTTTTCTATAAATATTTTTGATTAAAAATGTATAGACCTACTCATTGACAGCCACTGTAGCGTTCAAACTAGCGATGTTTATTTCATAGTTTAGCTTTATTAATATTAAAATAGAATAGTAGATGATTTTAACAGTCAAGTTATATAAAGTTTTATTACTTATTTAAACTTTGTTATAATAGACTACTAATGGATAGTATTTATGAACATAGATAGTAATAATTATGATTATTTAATGAAGTTTAGTAGAACATTGCGCCAATAAAGGTAAAAAAATATATTTTTCACATATCCTCTTATGTATTATGAATACGAATTTTAGTTTGGGTATTCGTGTTAAAATTATATAAGCATTTAGTCATTAATAATATGATTAATCCGTGAGATGATGTTTAACGATTGATTATATTGAAGCTTAAGACTACTCAGACGGGAATGTAGACGATATTGATTCGATGCTAGAATAGCGCGCGCACCCAAATACGCCTATCACGCCCCTGTTTAATACCAAAACTTTTAAACATTTTTAAAAATGAAATTTATAGAAAATATTTTTGTAAACAAAAGTATATATTAAGTTGTTAATTATGTTATTATAAAAAAAGGCTTAGCAAAATTTTTTTATTTATTGCTAGATTAGATTAGACATTTTAGATAAAAAACAATTAAATCTCAAGAAAACATTGTAAGCTTCGAAATATATAATTTTGATGTTTTAGTTAAAGTAGTAAAAGGTATAGTCCAATCGAAATAAGTAGTAGTATATTTTATAGATAAGGGAAATACAGGCAATATGACATATACGGACACAATAATATATGCAGTGCATTTAATTCAAAATTTTTGGGCTATATTATAAGCTCTTTTTCGACATCTGTCTTGCGTGGCAGCTTGGCTTAGCAACGCCAACACGACAAGTTTAAATGTGTTTCATGTCCACTAAAGTGTATTTTATACATAGTTTTCTTAGGGTTTTTGGTGAATTATGAGTTGGTAATGGTGAACGTTATCTTTTATTTACATAAACTACAGTAGTACCCAATAATTTAAAATATTTTTTCTACAAATTTTATGTATTACGATAAAATATATTTGTTTATTTCCTGTGTATATTTGGATAAAATGATTATACACTGGAGAAAACGATATACTATGTAATTTTTTCCATAACTGTAATTTTTATTATTAATGATCTATTATATAATCGTACTATTATTATGTTATTGCATATATAGTTTTGGGTAATATAACAAGAACACACAAACAAAAAGTATTCGAACATATTGGCACCAAAAATCCATGAATAAAGCTTTAAAATTTAACTTATAAAAAATTTTCCCTGGAAAATTTACAAACCTGAAAAATTTACAATGTACGCAAACATATTAGTTCAAAGCTTACCTAAAAATATTTCTAGATATTACATCGCCTACTTGCAACTCTTAGACGACATTCTCTCAACAATAATAAAAATTTGGAATCCAACACAAAAGGAAGGAAAGAAGGAAGATAAAAGAAAACATTTTGAACTGCAATTAAGGCAGTTAGTGGATTTTTCAGGTTAGTGTAAAAGCTTGTAAAAGCTTTGAAGTATAAAAAATGGTATTCATATAATCGTTTCAACAAGACAAAAAAACGTGATGCGTGAAAAGAAATAAATATTCCTTTACGCAACCTAGAACCAAATTCTGTTTTCCCGTTCCAGGCCCGTTACGATATATGAAATATTATTTATAGGTTCATGCTTCATGTACAGATGTTTCTTAAAAAAAAAACAAATAATTTATTTGTTAGTAGTGCTATACAAATTAAAAAAGTCTTATATTAGAATCGTTCTATATAGAATTTTGCTTATAGTGGAATCTTATTTTTTGAATCGTTATAATTTTTCATATTAAAATTGTGTTGTTATTCTTGTCGTCCAGTAGTCAATCAACCTCAGATAACTAAATATAAATAAGACTGGTTACGTTTGCGATAAATAACTAAATATGGCTCCTTATGGTGTTTCCCCTACATGTACGTAAATATGTAGGCCCGAGGTAATTTATATAACATAAGTACACTTGGCCTAGAAATGAGGATAGATATGATTGTGGGCAACTTGAAGTGTCTTTATGAGTTATAAAAAAATATTTTTATACTTTTATTTACCATTACATATCAATATGGTTAAATAAAGATAAGTTTATAGAAAAGAAACGCTGCATGATAAAATATTTTTACTCTCGAAACGTTGAATGATATGTCATTTTCATTTATAAATTTGAAATAGAAATGTAGAGTCAGTGCTGCATTAGGTTTCATTAACATAATACAGCTAATGGACGTGCAGCGCATATAAATATATTACCTATCAGTAGAAGGATATCAAATCGAAAATCATGTAACGAGAAAATGATATTAGTTTTACGTACCTACCACTTAAATATAGTGGCCAGTGAATATTTACAATTGTAAAGCTTGTTAATTTGCTATAATTACGCGGCGTTGAATTCCGCCACTCAGCACGCAATGCCTCCAGAAGTCGGCTGAAAGTGGGGAACGGAGTGTTTTAGCACTAGGCTTTAGGTTTTCGCTTATCCTGCTGTGTGCAGGATACAGCGTGAAGCTGATTTAATTCATATTATATATATATATATATATATATATATATATACATATATATATTCTATATCTCTTGTTATTCAAGCACATAAACATGAAATGGAAGCCAAGTTCACTATTGAGTAATAAGTCGTTATCGACTTCACCAACAAAGACGAACTAATCGACCGAATCGGAGATGAACATATATGGATGCAGAGTTATTTTGCGGTGTTTCCGGTAATTTTGGGCACTAAGACCAGATTCAAAATTTGTATCTTCCCTTGCGGGTACGCTGAGTTCCAAAGCTAATGCTGTTAGTAAAGTGAGACAACTTAAGAATGTTAATCAGCGTTGCCAGATTTTAGGATTTTTGGACATTTTAAGCATAAAAATCGGCATTCTTTCGCCAAAAGGCATAAAGAAATATATTATGAGGATTTCATTTCTTATTTTTCTATTTTTTGGAGTTTTCAATAAAATTTTCAATGTTGATAAATATAAATAAAAAAATGTTTTTTAATGAAAAAACGTAACTATACATAAATGATATTGTTTTGATTTACGATATGTAAGGCAGTTAAGTCTTCAGAATAATTGTACGTAACTTGCAAATATATATATTTGTATTTCTATGAAATTAATAGTGACTCATTAAAATATTAAAGTAACAAAAAAGATTTCTAACAGTGCGTGAAATAATTCGTCAAAAGCGGGGCTATGCCTGTCCCGATCGGGACATTTAATTTTTGGGGAAAAAATCGGGTTATCTGGCAACGCTGATGTTAATACTGCCTGACTAGTTTACTTTAGTTACTTTAATAGCATCTTGTTCTATGGCAACATATGACAGCGCTGCAGATATTGAGCATGGAAAATTAGGGCCATATGAGAATTTTTAATAAAAAGGGTATTTTTTAGGTTACCGCATAGTTTGCTCGATAGCTTGAATATATATCATTATGTAAACAACAATGATAGATACGATAATAAGATAAGAAATAAAACAAGCTGATCACTCCTAGTGTTCGTCTTCAAAAAGTTACTAAGCAATAAATTTTCACGAGTACAGTATTATCTTTATCCAATTAGGCTGCCAATTGAACTATTTAATGTTAAAGTGAAATACTGATCAAGCGCGAGTAAGCTCATACACTATTAAAAAAAGTCAATTTTGTTGTATGTGGGCCGGGCCTCTTTTAATATTTATTATGTTTTTTTTGTATTTGCTGTTATAACGGCAACAGAAATACATCATCTGTAAACACTATAACTATCTAACAATCACAGTTCGATAGATACAGACTGATACTCATGACGGATGGACAGACAGACAGCTGAGTCTTCGTAATAGGATTACAAGTTAGGGGACTTTATTCGATGTACTAAATTTCATGGATGTAGATTAAATAACAATACTGTCAAAAACATTTGAAAAATAAAATCGTTTATGGGTAAAATACAATTTTCAATTGCAGCTTATCAACTTGACAGTTTTTATAATCATCAGAATAAAATAAAAATGTCATTTTGTTACATAAATTTAAACACCGAATTTTGTCTGATATCCCAACACTTCTACTGATTATGAATTAATTTAAAATATTAATAATTTCAACAAGAGTTCAACTACGTTATATTCAAGTAGGCATGCCATATAGTTACTTTTAATATGATACCTACTTTGCGTTTACTATCTGAGAAAAAAACCACATACATCGATTGATCAGCATTCCTAAACTACCTACCAGCGACAGCGAGAAACATTTTAAACGTAAATGATCTATATTTTACAAAATATAAAAATCAGTAGTAAGTTTTTTATCGGAAAACAAAATTGAATCAGCTTCACGCTGTATCCCGCACACAGCAGGGTAGGCAGAGGGAACCTAGTGTGAAGACACTCCGATCCACACTTTCTGCCGAATTTTCGGGGCATTGCATGTTGAGTGGCAGAACTCAACGCCGCGCTTTGCCTCGACACTAGAGCGAAGAAATGGAAATATAAATTTAAGTAAATATTAAAGATTAATTCTTCTAGGCAACCCTGACCTAATCTACAATATTTTACTATCATGTATCATTCTGAAAAATAGGTTTCATTAAAAAATCAGATACCTGCAGATTCATGCAATGGGATCTTAGGTCACATATAATCTAAACTAATATTGCGTTAATCACGGGAGATTTGTTCAAATTGTAAAAAAAAATGAGGATAATCCATCTATCAAGGAAGGCTATAGAGTATATTATACCTTGATCCGGCCAATAGAAGTGGAGTAACGTTGCAAAAGTGTTGCAAAACGGGAGACTTTGGAAAGATTCCATTGCGTCCGCAAACAATTAATTATCTAAAAATCATGTAAGACAACGTGTTTTCGTTTAAAAGTTCTCAAAAGCATAATTTCGACTATGTCTTATAACTCGCAGTAACCATTTTTAAGTTTTAAAAAGTACAAAAAAGTAAAAGTTTGGTTATGAAATTATTTTAAATAGTAGGTACAGTATTATCTTTATCCAATTAAATAGATATTTTGAGGCCAGTCGTGGAGCATGTGCACAAGCTTATTTAAAAAATAAATAATTTTAAATTGCTATATAATCAGGGAGTAACTTAGACTATGTTTTAATTCGACAAATTAATTTATTCCTAAAGTATTCTTGATAGTTGCACAAAAGATATAAATACTGCCAAACAGTTTGCTTTCTATGCATGAGTTTTAGAAAGTATTGACAAAATTGTATAAATAAATACAAAGATAAAATGTAATAATTTTTAATTATGACTATTATTCTTCCAAATTATTCCTCTAAAACACGAATGCAGAGAAATCGTAATATCGTTATCATGAACCTGAATGAAAATCAATTATTAAATTATTAAGGCAAGCAAACAACTTAGGGGTAAATTACTTCATATGCTTAATCATTTTAAAATCATGATACATACATAAATAGCTTCACGCCATATTCTTAACGGTGTAGTCAGAGAGTCTCTACATACTTCTTTCGTCTCGTCCACTGTCATCATTCTCACCGAGAAATTCTTGCTACTACCTACCATTCTGTGTATCTCTTCGATCAGCTCAGTTGACTCCGTGGATCCCACAAAGAGTACGAATATCCAAAGCATTCACCTTTCTTTCATTTCGTACCGTACATATTTCGCTGCCGTATAGCAGCGGCGTATAAGTTCCTATAGTATTTAAAAGATTGTCCCCTAACTCCTAGTCGTTGAGAAATTGTGTCTGTTCTTTTACCATTATCAAATATATATTTGCTATAGCAAATGTATATATATATATATATATATATATATATATATATATATATATATATATATATATATATATACATACATATATATATATATCGGACGGCCTCAATCATCATATTTGCAATGCCTATAAAATTCGGCAGAAAGTGGGGAACAGAGTGTCAGAAAACTAGGTTCCCAGGTTCTCTGCCTACCCTGCAATGTGCGGGATACAGTGTGAAGCTAAAAAAAAAAATATGTTGATAATATAAACACCTTCGGACATAATGCATTATTTTAAAAGAAATTTGATTGTGCCGGCCAAGTTGGATTGCTTGCAAAAAATTGTAAATGTGATCAGTATTGGCCATTTAAATTTATGCCACCTCTGTTCCAATCAAGGGTCTTAAAGATGTCGACTCGACATCCTTCAAAGCAGTGGTAAACAGTTATAGAAAAATGATAGCGAACATAATATGCATTAAGTTTAGTATTGACAATTTAAGAAACTTATACAACTATTTTCTGAAGTTAAAAAAAAGCATCGGTCATTAGTGATTGTTGGTTACTGATGCTAGAACACTTTCTAAAAAGCTAAATTGTAGCCATTTTAAATCACATAAAGGTCGACATTTGTTACAAGCTTAGGCGTCCATCACTTGTTAAACTAAATAGAGCATAGGTAATGTAAAATCGATTGTAACATATTAACCGACTTATCTACAAACTAAAGGTATAATTTATACAGCCTTGATATATTTAAACAGGACATATATAATTTCACCACAGCTGCTATTA
The DNA here is from genome assembly GCA_021202915.1 of Heliconius himera. Lineage (NCBI taxonomy): Eukaryota > Metazoa > Arthropoda > Insecta > Lepidoptera > Nymphalidae > Heliconius > Heliconius himera. Next base: position 359,851 of record JAJHJA010000001.1, on the reverse strand, counting down.
GGTGCAGCTGTGTTGAATTTAGATTATTCTCATGTTTTTGGTGATTCTCGCAAGGTTAAAAGGACAGCAGGGTCAGCATCACGCGCAAATATATATATATATATATATATATATATATATATATATATATTTAGATGACACTAAAATATATAATATATTTTAGTGTCTAAATAATCTAAATTAAAGAAATTTTAATGTCTATACAAGTTTGTTAAAATAAATGTGCCAAGTTTCAAGTATCTAGATTAAATAGTAGCTTTAGAAATGGTTATGTAATATTACCCACACGTTAGTCGGTTTCATTTTTAAACTTGGCTAGATACGCTGCCGCGTGTCTACACGATGCTAAAAGAGCATAACAATTAGCAACACAGAGTATTGATCAAAACGTATCAGCTGCTCTAGCCAGTTAGTAAATGAATGACCGACGGCGCTCGTATAGCCTCGCGTATGCAGAGCACAAGCTTCACAAAGCTCTATTGACGTGTTTTACAATACACGAACATTTACCGAGTTCTAGCGATGATAAACGAATTATAAACCAGTTCAACGTCCAGTCTCGATACTCTCGTGCTCTCTCATGGCAGGCGATGGTACCCGATTGTACATTTAAGAGATGGCCGAGCTCCATGATTAACAATACCTACGACGCGAACTCTAAACGTGTTAAAAGTTAAAATGTGAAAACTACAGTGTTTCTTTCTTACTTTATTTGTATTATATTATAATAATATACTAAACGTCGCAATGTAACTATCAAAGATACTAACTCCTATTTGTTCAAGTGAGTAACTTCCATTCAAAAAAGTCCAATATATTTCTGAAATCATAAACATGTACATACATATCTTAAATGTACATGTATTAACATCTCAAAAATCTTTACAAAGATCTTCATCATTTTCTTTAAAAGCACGCATTAATAAGCTTATTAATAAGCACGCAGGGCAGCTTGTGACAGGCTGCTGGAGTGTTGCCCTTTTGGACTTGAAACGTTTGAAATCTACTCTCCGACGCTGGTTTGTCTTTACTGTCTTTGTGGACTGCAAGAACTATAGGGCTTGAAAGGATAAATGTTCAATCAGCATAATAGCAGGAAAACCCACCCATGAGCTGCTCATGAGTAGTAAAACCATCACACTCGCGGCACAGACGTCTCTGTCAATGACCACGCCGATGCTGCCCAAGCATTATCCAAACTCCATCCCATTGTCCAAATTTAGATTTTTATATTTTCTAGTTGCTATGCATTAACCGGTGACCATGCCTTATTCAGAGACGGATCCCGGTTGATGGGTCACAGTGAAATGTTTTGACATTTTTTAAGGAGCCTCAACTTGTTGGACCTGTGTCCGAATGGACCGGTTCTTTTAAACCCAGGAATTATGAAAGTAAATTTAATAATAAATATTCATAATAATAATAATAATTAAATTATTAATCAAAATTTTATTAAAATAATGTAAAAATATGATTTTTGTTATATAACAAAAAATGTAAACAGGACTTGGGCGATACTATACATAATTAAAGTATAATATATTAATGTTTCAAATAATGTTTTCAAGTACATTTTCTCAATTGCCAATTTAAATAATTTATTTCGAAGAGATGTCTAAAAGTAATATATAAGTTTTATACTTTAATTATAATGCTAAATTCCATCGATTTAAAATATTCTCAATATTGAAAACACAAGTGAAGTAAGTAAATAGGAAATATGTAACTATGGAGTCCTTAATTATTGTATTTGTGCAATCATAATAGTGTAATAGTAATAAATGTTAAAATAAAAAAAATGGAAATTATCACTAAAATCATTACAAATATTATCGAAACTAACTACAGTTTTTTCATAAATAATCTACTTACTATTAACTATCTATATGTTTCGGGGGCTACGTAGATAAGATAAAAATAATATTTCTCTATATATCTATGCTATCTAAGTACGTACCTAAATCCAAATCGTCTCTTACATCCCTTCAAACTAAGCTAAACCAGACTTATGTCTCAATTTATTATTTTTATGTACATACATACCTATATCAATATATTAATTTAGTATTTATTATTTTATTTGTTGTTGTGTCTACGAAGGCAGTTTAGAATAAAACTTATAATAAATTATATAATATTCCAAAATATTATAGACAAAAGATACTGCATCAAATCAAATCAGTCAATGAATGCTAGTCGCATCAAATGTTGTATTGTAAATTAAACTAAATATCATATAGATAAGATACAAATTGCATATATCAGATAAACATCATATTTTATGGTTATAGGCTATTTTGAATCTTATGTCGTTGGCCTACAGTCTAGATACACATTAGTTAGAGGGTCACAGCTGCTACAGGAATCTAGAACTTAATGTTTGGGGTTGCATTGCGCAGAATCGGCCGAATGCACCGACACTCCCGTGGGGATGGGCGGCGTGCGGGCGTACTGTTCGAGTAATACATCACGTGGTCGCCCCCCGGCGGCTACGCTAGCGTAAGTGCCATTGAACCACACCCATGGCCTCAGATGGAAAATAAACAACATGCCACGTTCGACGTTCTGGCGCTTACTTTTGTAATGTTCAAATCGTAATGCTAACGCTCGCAGTGTCTACCTAAATTTTGGTGTTTGCTATCACAGTTTTTAGTGTTTGGAAGCCGGTCAAATGTCTTCGGCGCACCTCACGTGCGATCGCGACATGTGGGGGCGTCGTGTGCGCCCTCAGACGCCCTCTTTAAAACTGATGCGAAAATTTTCCCCATTTACAACTGAGGTTAGAATTGGTCCGTTGCGCAGCAGTAACTAAATTGGACTACCGCGCATTTCTACCGCGATCGATTCGGACATTAACCTTGCGCAGCCTTTGTGCTGCTGTAGCCCCTCTGGAACTTTAAGAACAAACCTATCATTTTTGGTTTTATAAAATAGCCTCAAGCCATTTGAAATCGTGTCGAGCCGTGTAAATGATTACTAAATATAATTAAAATTGGCTTGTGCTAAAATCTATTGAAACCAAAAATAATACAGACAGATTTTTAATTTAGCAATAAATTAATTAATTTAAAAAAAATAAGAATACAAGTTTATTGAAAATATTATTACAAACAAGGAAAGCAGTAAATATCAAACCTACAAAATAATAAGAGATAGTGCCGGATAACAGGACGTCACAAGCGGCGCTCTGCGCGCCGACTACTAACGCAGAATGCCTCGTGTACTATTATGATGCTATCTATCTATCTATAACTCAGTCTCGTATCATTTACTTTCAGTCACTCAGTTATGAAATACTGTTATTTAATAGTTAACTAAAAACATTGATTTAGATTTGATTTTGGAAATTTTAATCACTTTTCACTACAGTGAACAATTAAGTTATAAATTTGTTTTTCAAATTTTTGTTTAAATGATTTAAATAAAAATATGAAAAAAAAATACATTAAAAATTTTGGCCACCTATCAACATGCTAATCCTTTTTTATATATATATCTAATATCCATACAATATAATAAAAATATGATATATGATCGCTGTCTGTATATGAAATATACACGAGAAAATCTAGTGAGAAAATATAATTTCGGAGGCATTAATAAATGTAATAGCCTACCGTCGTCGTCTAACATAGTCGTGGCAAACGCGGGAGGTTGTGGGTCCATTTCTCTCGAAGCGAAACTCTAGGAAATTTAATATTTAATATTTTCATCTTCATGACCCCTCTCTCTGGTAACGAGGCAAAGCGCGGCGATGAGTTCACCACTCAACACGCAGTGTCTTATTGCGAACAGAGTGTCTTAACACTATGTTCCGAGGTGCCTTCAGGCTGCTTTAAATAAACCAACAGATTTTTTTTAAATGTTAATCCTAATAATAAGAAATGAAGTAGGTGCCAGCTTAAAGTAATTAAAAATAACAATTTTCAATAAGCTTCGCGGTGCGTGCATTTTTTGGAGAATTCCCGTTGCATTGTTAATTCTTTTAGGTATTTATAAAAGTTATTGTCACCATTATGTAGAGAAACATCAGTATAAGGCATAAATAATTGTTAATGTAACTGAATATTTTTTTACTTATTTATATTATGCCACGTTAACGCCATCTATTTGACAGACAAGACAAGTATACACCTATAGTCCGCAAGGTTTAAATTGAGCTTTGCATTTGTGGGAGTGTTCTTATATAGCGTAGGTCCAGCCAAACCTCTTGGACTGATCGCAGCGTCACATGTTTAATTCTTAATACTAGCATCTACATGCTGTGCACGGAAGATGGAGCTGAGCAAAGCTATGTTGTGCAAAATTTTGCGAAATTTTCTGTTTTGTCCACACGCCCTGAGTTAGGTTAGTCAAAGTTCAATCTTTGCTCGTGAATTAAAAAAAATCCAAAGCTTAACTCTATGGGACACATTTTGACCATTTACTCATAAACTACAATTACAATTATTACTTCGCTGAGATCACCGTGTCGTCCACAACGTTCCTGCATAATTTCAGAGCTGTAGGTTTAACGGTCTAAGAATGGCATTACAACGAAACACTTTGACCAGTAAGAGCTGAGCGAAGCTCAATTATTTTTTTATCCATTTTTGTTTCTGATTTATTAAAATTTTCAGTTGGCAAGTACAAGAAAGGAAAAATGTATGTAACCACGGAATAAAAACAAATAATGTGGACGCAGTGGTATTCTTGATAATACAAGGTGGAAGCGTCTGCGCTCCTTTTACCAATATTTTCCATATTTTCCATTCCAAAGAAATTAATCAAGATACCTCATCAGCCGCAACAGTCACGAATAGATACCGATAACGTAAACTCCTACTAGTACAAAAATAACTACAAATAACTACTACTCAAAAAACATACTAGAACGAGAAAGGGATAGCCGTCGATTTAGTGAATGAGGCGTGTGCGGCGTTATCGCTTTCATAGGTTTGTGTCTTGACTTACGTTTTTAATACTTGGCGTTTTATTTTACAACGATAATTTGATTAATTATTTTGTTTGCAGAAATCACTTTTTCATTTTTGGAAAAATATATTTTGTTTTAATTGTATTAGGCTTTATACAAGGTGGAAGAGGCAGCGCTCCTTTTACGGAAACAGCATATAGGGTAAAATATTTTAAACCCATACCTAAAGAAATTAATCAAGATGCCTCAACAGTTTGGACGTAGGATTTTTTTTTTCATTTCACGATTTTTATCCATACCTGCAATTACGTATAGATCCCAATAACGTAAACATTTACTACTACAATAATACTACTAAAGGTTAAACAACTTTGAACTTTATCGCCAATACCTACGACTCGATTTCGGAATGAGGCGTGTGCAGCGGTGTTCCTTTCATAGGTGCGTCGTCCTTACAAATGGCGTTTTATTTTAAAATAACAATTTTATTATTTATTTTGTTTGAAAAAATAACTTTTTCGTTTTTGGGAATTTATTTTTTTCTGATTTATATTAGGCTTTTATAGAGTAGTTAAAACTGTGGTTTTATTTAAAGTGGTGCTTACACTTCCACCTGTAGAGTAGTTAAAACTGTGGTTCCGTTTAAAGTAGTGACGACAATAACATTCTGTATAACAAAACGACTCATTATTAAAACAAGCGACAGATCCGACGAAAGGGAAAATTATGATTATGCACTGTCCAGCAAAGAATAAAAATATAAAAAAAGAGCTTCACGCTGTATCATTGCGTGATAAAAGGCGGAACTCAACGCCGCGCTTTGTTCATATGAAATTTAAATAAATATTTCTTTTTCTTGAGTGGAGATCGAACCCACAACCAGTCGCGTTTACAGTCACTCTTATTTTTTTATTAAAAAATAAATTAAATCAGCTTCACGCTGTATCCCGCACCCAGGAGAGTAGGCAGGAAACCTAATGTTAAGACACTCCGTTCCCCACTTTCTGCCGAATTCTGGAGGCATTGCGTATTTAGGGACAGAACTCAACGCCACGCTTTGCCTCAACACCAGAGCGAAGAAATGGAAATATAAATTTAAGTAAATATTTCATCTCCTCGAGTGGGGATCGAACCCACAACCAGGTTTTACAGTCACACTTTGTGCCGCTGCGCCACGACTGGCCTTTCTTTTATTTTTGTAATTGATTTCCAATAAATATATTTTTTTGGCTCTACTTGTATTGATCAAATGCAAAGCTCAGCTTATGCCTCGCGAATTGTATCTAATTATATCACTATTTTGTATATTTCTTTTTTTTTTTTTTTTTTTTTTTCATTTATTTATGTACCACACAAGAAAGAAAGTACAGAAAAACATATAACAACGGAAATAATGTGTACAACGGATAACTTATCTCTAATAGAGATCTCTACCAGAAACCCTTGAATGTAGGAGACGTAAAGAGAAATGATTCGGGTGCGGTATTTAAATATTACGGTAATAATAATAAACCTACATATAAATATACTTAATATTAGTCAATATAACTATACTTATATAAATATATAAATACTACATAAACATACACAACTCATAATAACATAAATATATACAATAACAGAAGGAATTTGAAAAAGATAAAATCGAAATAATAAAGAAATGGAACAAGCAACTAAAAATTCTAATCGAGATTAAGAAAATGATGTTTTAATCTGATTTTAAAAGTATTAAGAGACGGATTGCCAGCCATTATAGAGTTAGGAAGTGAGTTCCATAAGCGCGCCGCCTGAACTGTGAAAGATTTCTCATAGAAAGAGGTATTAAAAATTGGGAACTCAAGCTTTCTTAGGGTGACACAGGAGCGTCAGGAGGTCTTTCACTTGGAATTGCCAATTGAAAACGCTCCCTCAAGTAAGGAGGAGAAGATAGCTTTAAAATGTTAAAAAGAAGAGTGAGAACGTGCAGGTTACGGCGTAAACGCACAGGAAGCCATTTCTATTACATTTAGTCGTCCTTAAGAATGCAATGGAGGAGGATCGACGTATAACGATATCTTAATGCGCAAATCAGCTAACTGCGCGTCCAATTTCACGAGAACCAAACTTTATAGTTTGTTTAAGTTATAACTATATATTTTAGTTGGTTTACGTTGTTGCTTTTCCTGTAATTAGGAACTAAAATTTCTGATTCATATAAAATTGTAAGTAGTTGATTACAATTACGACTATTTTCTATTATATGTTCATAATATTTGTACATTAATACCTATTTGAGTATATTGAGTAGGTCTCAATATACAATATATACCTACATTCAGCAATGGACAAAACCAGTCTGTTGATGATAATAACTATTCCTTAAGTTATTTTTTTAACACATAACAATTTCAACTAAAAATAACATATAAAATTATTTAAAAAAAACTTAAGAAACACACACAATAAAAATTAGAAAGTAATATAAAAATATGTTTCTCCCCTTAGTGTGGAATAATATTTTGAAAATTGTTTAAACACTGGATAGATTTAAATGAATTTTATTTGGTGTACAACTATTAAGCCTGGCCTGGGAACACAGGGTATAATCGATTTTAAAAACAGAAAAATTGGTGTCAATCCTATAATGGGACAGTATAACACTGTAAGCGAGGTAGTTTCGTTTCCGACTGGTCTGGAGGGAACGGTTATATTTAAATTATTTTGATTTTTCCGCTCTCGCTTTGCTTTACGTTGAGTTACGATATTGAAAACGCAATGCTTCAAGTTAGATGGAACGAAAACAGATTTTCGATGAAAACGGGTGATAAGTGGCAAAAGTATGAAAGAGAAAGAGCAAGAGTCCACGGAGCTAGTTTACAATAAATAAATAAAATAAATAAAACAACTTCACGCTGTATCCCGCACACAGCAGGGTTGGCAGAGGGAACCTAGTGTTAAGACACTCCGTTTCCCACTTTCTGCCGAATTCTGGAGGCATGGCGTGTTGAGTGGCAGAACTCAACGCCGCGCTTGTCCTCGACACCAGAGCGAAGAAATGGAAATATAAATTTAAGTAAATATTTCATCTCCTCGAGTGGGGATCGAACCCAATCAGTCGATTTTACAGTCACACCTCGTGCCGCTGCGCCACGACTGGTCTCTAGTTTACAATAAAAATATAATTATGCTTTTGCGCAATCTATAAATAAGTATAGCAATTTCCATTTACTTGTACTAGAAATGAACAGCCGCAATACGCTTTGTGATATTAAACAAACAGTAATAAAAGACTGCATTCATATAACAGAGATTCCTTTTTGTTATATTTTTTTACTTTGAACGGCAAAGCAGCTAATATTTATTATGTGCCTATCGTAACATTTCAGCAATTTATTGTACTCTTAGGTATACTTAGCTCTTAGTGTTTACTGTGTTCATCTAGGTCCTAAAAAAACAAAATCCTGTTTGCTCACAAATAGCTCAATTCTTGCAGAATCATTTCTCATTCTCTGTAATGTAACTCGTTTTCTGTCGTCTCGTAACTCTAATGAGTCAAACTTTCTGTAGTCCTCAAATTCTTTTTTAATTTATTTTATAAATTTTGTTAAGAAATGTTTTATCCAGCTTTGACACATAAAATTAATAAAATTTAATATAATAGTTGATTACAGCTTAAGCAATGATTTGAATACTATATAACTCGATAAGTACTAGATATAATTTACTAAAAGAACTGTTGATGACAATCATTGTTGAAAAATATTATATTTATATATTATATATAGATTGTTAAAAAATATGTGAGTATATAAAGTTTAAAGTTTATAATATGAATCTGAAATAATGTCATATTGATATAACTTTTAACCCTTAAAATTTAAAAACAATTTAGAGTTTTTGTTAAATATATTATTGTTTTCTTTTGGTGAAGTATTTGAAAGTTGATATTTATCACAATATTTCGCTTCTGCTTTTGACATACATTTAAATCTCAGTCGTATTCAGGTTCTTGGCAGTTAGCCAAAATAATAGAATAACTTTTAATATATATATATACTAATAACACCAAACATAAAAAGCCCTGTAGCATTAGGTAGTGGGCACTGACCATTGTCTACATACATAGTACAAGTGCATATCCTTTAAATACCTTACATAGGTTATACTTTACGAAATAAATTAAAAATATAACTTTTCCGACAAGCAACACGCGGCGTTGAGTTCCGCCATTCAATACGCAATGCCACCAGAAAGGCCGGAGGAAAATGGGGAACAGAATTGTCTGAAATGGGAACGGAGTGTCTGAACATTAGATGTTCAGGTTCCCTGTGTCTGCCCTGCGTTGAGCGTGACGTAAAAAAAATCTTGCACTTACCTTTGAATGATTGAGTGTCCATAATCCGCCGAATCTCGCTAGCTTCAGATCCACTCTCAGATTCACAACACAAAGAACGAACAGCAGTCGGAGAGTTTGTAGTATTCTTGTTACTGTTTCTTGATGTGTAGAAACTTCTAGGATTCGTAAAGCTAGTCGTGCGCGTAGGCGGCACGGGAGGCATCTTTACATGACTGTTAGGATCATTATAAGATGCAAAATTCTGAACCACTCCATATCTATTCTTGGCTCCCAAATCTGGGTCAATAGCTTTATGTTCCGTTAAATTTGTCGGTGATTTTTTCGCTTCCAAAGTGCCTGTTTTCGCTTGTCGAAGCAGGAAATCATTGGCCTGCGTTAGAGATCCACGACGACATAATGGCCAATGAGGTTTAAAATTTTCATTTTTTCCTGAGGTCATACTGTTAGTAGCATCGGCATGAAAAGTATTTTTGCTATTTATGCATGAATCACTACGCCTTCCCGGAACTCCTCTAACAAAGGGGACACGAAGAGGAGTACTGTGGTGTAAATTGTCATTTACATCTGAAAAGCGCGATCCATTACGACAGCCAGGATCCACGATATGTGAACTAGGATATTTACAATTCGAATAAAAGCCGTTGTCAATTTTATGTCGACTCATAGAACCGCTCACCGAATGTCTCAAGATATATTCGTCTTCTTTCTCTCTTAATTTTTTTATTTTTTGCCAGTAAAATGCTTCAACTCTTTGTCGAGTTTTTTCTTTTTTAATATGCTCCTTTAAATTAAAGATTTCTTTTGAAAAAATCTGTGGATTAGTAATATTTGGCGAAGGTGTTGAGGATAATGTGGAATTATTACAAACATCTGCCCTATTCGCGGAATTTCTTTTTTCTTCTGCTTCTATTAAATTTTTTCTGACACGTTCATATGGAGATGCTTTTGCAGGCATGTTAGGAATTTTGTGGCCAGCAGCAATAGGTGAGGTCGGAGCAGAGTAATTGTAAGGCTTCTCCGGGTTATTTGTCATGACTTTACCGGGAATATGATTATTAATTTGGAGTCTATCCTTGTTAGGTGATAAGCTCCGAGCGCGAATAGGTTGAATTTTTCGTACTTCCGCTTCTTTCTTTGGTGAAATTAAAAATGTTGTGCTGACCTTTTTTATTTCTGCACGAACAGATGCCGGGTTAGCCTGAACTTTCGAAGCTCTATATACTTCAAATTGTTCCAGTGGTATTTTATCCGTAAGCTTGTCTAAAGAGTGATAATAAACATCCGGAAATGGTATTTCCTGTGGTGAAATATATGAATCGTTTTTAGGTTTGGGGGGCACCTGTGGTTTTGCCAAGTATTTCACATTTTTCTTTCCATCTGAAACGGCCTCATAAGTCTTTGTGATGTTTGTTTTATTTATATTTTTTGAATTTTCTGAAACTAAAGTACTACTTGAAGAATGATTACTTGGAGTATCGATAGCTCTTAAATCGTTACTTTTTCGAGAAAATGAAGCTGTAGATATATTTTCATATATACGCTCATTATGGTCGTCTGTATAAAATTCAAGTACACTATGTGCGTTTTGATAATAGTTACTATTAGTATCACTAATTTTATTTTTTTCTTTATTTAAAGATTTTTCCTTATTCTTAGAAAAAAAAATATTTGGGAATATCTTCCGAAAATTATTTCCACGTTTTTTATTATCATCGCCCATTTTAAATATTTAATGTAAATCCACCTGAAACAATATTTTTCATCATTTTAATTATTTGAATAAAGATAAGCGCAATATAAGTATTCGAAGCACCGTTGCCAGATTTTATTTCAATAAAAAGCAGGATTTTTAAACATTTTAAGTAAAAAGCGGGAGTCTTTCTAAAAAAGCGGGACAATAAATTAAAATACCTAATCAGTATTTAATTTACTATTTATCTTTTATTTCAGTTTTAAATTAAGGTTCCAATGGTGACAGATATCAATTTTCATAGTAAGTAGTTATACTTATAATAATAAAAAAACGAAAGACATCGCGAAAAAACGAAAGAATAATTAAAATTGCAAATAACACATAACTTACGTATATACTTATTTGTATTTCTATGAAATTGATAGTACCTATTAAATAAAAACTTTAAGGAAAAAAGAAATTCTAACAGTACGTGGAGCATGTCTGTCCCGATCAGAGATTTAATTTTTGAGTTGAAAATCGGGTCGTACCGCAGAAGTCGGTCGGACGTCTGGCAATGCTTATTCATAAAATAATTGATTAACATAATATACATATTTATAAAGACAATATTTAGTTATTAATTCGTTTAACGTATTTTATATTACTCCTGGCGTAATTTTCTTGCTTTATATTTTGTCATTTTTTACTTTACTTAAAGAAGTTATTTAATTACTGAAGAAAAAACAAAATAAGTTTATGGCTTAGTGCAATAGATGGCGCTGCTTTATATACTTTATATGTTTTCTTATTAACGAGAATCTTACAAGCAAATTGAAAATTTTTAAATATAAACCATCTACGGGATGTAAGTATAGTAAATTTCTAAGGTTATGTTTTATCTATTGAAACTGATTAACTATTTGGACGAGCTGTAACTGATAGATGAGTCACCTCAATAAATAACCTTATCACTTTTTAAGGAGGTTTGCCGCAATTTAGTCGAGTACAAGACAAACAATATAATTCATTATTGATAAAATAAACAGTTTCATTCTTGTTAAATAAATTACATTCATTAAAACCAGTAGGTACTACTTGAAATTATAATATTTTTAGGCTAATTTATCACTCAGTGTAAAGTTTACAGACTAGCATACGTATGTTACAATTTAAACAAAATTACAATTCAGTAGCTTACCTTGTTTTCTTTCACAACTTTAAGCAAAAGCAACTTTAAATCTTCTGTGGTCACATTTACGTTTTATTAAATAAACACATTCTAAAAGCACTACACATTTATTACTTTAAAAACGTTTCCAAATATAAATATTTATTTCTAAATTTAATACACGATATAACCTTTTACGAGCATATCAACATAACATAAGTAAGTATTCATTTTCGCGAAGTTTGAAGGCCAAACTTTAATAGCATTGGCTTAGACTTTCCAGTATAAACATAGAGTCTGTTTTCATACTGTTGTTTCGTAACAAGCGTTCCGTTACACGCAATCCTATTAATTCGCTTATCTCAAGTACCACTTCATGCCTATTTTTCTTTAATCTATTGTAGGTTGTGAAATGTGATATACATATAATTTTTATAACATTCAAATATACAAATTTACTACGTATTTAAACGTAAAATTAAAGATTTAGATTTCATTGATTTACATAAGGAATATTATAACATATGGTACACGTTTTACATTATTTACTTTACGATGACATAATTTTAGGCATGAATCAAGCATAGATTAAACAAGTGTGGTGTTGCTTACTTAAGCTGTTAATAGATGGCGTTTCCCATTATTTACAGTCCAGAAATATAATTTTCGTTTGTTAATTCCTATGATTAATTATTTAATTGTTTTTTAATTTTTATATTTGATATACACTAGACGAGACCAGACCAGAGGAATGATACTTGAAATGTTATCATTCTAATAAACAGCATTGATATCTGCGATTTAACATTCAGATTTCAATGTAAAATCTTGTAAAAAAATATAACAATAATTTCAATAAGCCGTAATAGAAACGTTGATTAAAATGTTATGTTTTACTATTCAATTGTTAAAAATACTTATATTACACAAAATCTATATCGCAAATATATTAGTTTTGTAAGTGAAATAAAAATAACCATGATTTGTGCAAGTTCTTATATAGGTATATTCATTTGAAAATATTATTTAAAGTGCTTGAGGACGTTCCGACCACAGGTGAAGTACTTAGGTCAATTTGAAATAATTAACGTAATGTAATATAGCCCATATAGCTTTTCTTCATAAACGGACTGTCCAACATGAAGAAATTTTTCAAATTGAACTCATAGTTCCTGTTATTAGCACCTTTAACCAAACAAACAGAAGAAGCTTTATAATATTAAGAATAAATATAATTAATATAAAGTTAATAATTACCAATCATACAGTAATAGTAACACAATAAAATATATAGAACAGAATTTATTTAAAAACCAGAGGGGCACAAGCTACTGTAAACGTGACAGGTTATGGGTTCAACTTCCTCTCTAGGAAACTAGCTCTGGTGACGAGGCAAAAGTGCGCCGTTTAGTTCCGCCACTCTACAGGCAATGCCTTCAGAATTCGAATGCGGTACGGAAGTGTCTTATTGGGAACCGTGTCTGCACACTAATTTCCAAGGTTCCCTCTGTCACATGTGCGGGATATAGTGTAAACAAAAAGGAATTAAAAAAAAACCTATTTTTGTAACCTATATTATGCAACCTATTTGTTTTGACTTTGACAATATCCGAAATAAAAATTATTCGAATAATTTATAAATTACGTCAAATTTTATTGCGAAAACATAATTGTGCTACAATAATGTCCTACTTTCGTAGATGTATAACGCGCTTAATGAGTACTCAACATTTAGTAAAAAGAGTAAATAATGATAAAGTAAGAGATGTGAAACGTTTTTATTCTGATGAACCTACGGAGCCCTTTGACAATTTACCTTTCAGAGTCACTAATAGGTGAGAGAACCTTTTTGTCCTTAAAATGAGCTCCACGCTGTATGCGCACGCACGTGAGCGGGACAAAGCAAAATAGGCAGAGGGAACCCAACGTTCAGACACTTTGTTCCCCATTTTCCACTGAATTCTGTCGTGACTTTTTTCACACTTATTTGTTAGGAATTACATTCACTATTAGAATTATAAGTCGAACAATTTCGCAATCTTGTTGTTTCCTTGAGGGAGTTCATATCCTGGAAATTTGAATATGCTTACACAGTCCACTAACAGTAGGCTAGCGTAATAAGGGCCGACTAACGAAATATTAAAGAATAGGTACCTGCTACACCTAAGTATGTAAATTAGTAAGAGTGGCTGGTAAAACGACTAAATCATTATATATCCTAAAATGTTACTTAAAATGAAAAATGAAACATAACGATAAAAATGAAACGATGTCCCTCCTAACATAGTTCCATGATTTTTATTTTTGACAATGTGGCGTCTGGTTGTCATTGTATACCTCTTATTGGCATGCCTTTAGTGACCGCCGTTTAGTGGCCGCAAGGTTAAGACGAATCGTTTGACGCCAATTCATTTGGTCTATGCAACGCCACCTTGATACTAATATATATAATTACAAACATACATTCACATATATTGTATATACATCAATCTATACATTGATATAAAAAGGACCTTTAAAATTTTGTCAAAAGTAATACTAAACGACTACACCATTGAAATAGTTATAAAATCGGTGCAAATCGGTGCAGTCTATGAGGATTTAACAGGCGGGACCCATTTGAATTTTAAATCCTAGTTTAATTTAATTTCCCTATTAAATTTTCCCAGGGACCGCAAGGAGTTTTACTATCTCATTATTTCATTAAGAGAGCTGGTATCGTATGGATTTGAACTCGACTTTTTCATTTGCAGTCCTTGGTCTTACCACTAATACCAGCTCATTGCTTTAACTAAAGCGTCAACTAAGGCCCTCGCAAGTAGGAATTTTCTTAGAGCAATCAGTAATAATTTTTAAAGATTTAATTATATTTTTTGCAGATACACACTGACCTTAACATTTGCATTTTTATTTGGGGTTGGCTTATGGGCACCTTTTCTAATCGTTTGGTATTTAATGGCCAAAAGAACTATGTAGAGCCTGACTCGCCGATGGAATATTTTGCTAACTTAAAAACTTTAAAATATATCCAAATAAAAATGTTTCATATTTTATTTTTTATGTCATTATCCTAGTTTAATAATTAAAAAAATAAGAAGAATACAGTTATTTTTTTAAATACAGACTACCTCATTCTTGTGTAATAATTTCTACAATGACAAACTTCATTTATAAATGTTAATCTTACAATTTAAAAAAATCTACTTAAAATGTTACAAGCCAAATCTCATGTTTTTAAAATAAACCGAAAAAAAAAATTATATTATATTAGATATTGTTTGTAAATTATTATTTGTAAGATGATATTGAATCATGATGAATTTATGTGGGAAAAACTACGTTTGCAGTGTGTGCACAGTTACGATATAGTATTAAATAGATGTGAAATAATTTAAAAAAATCCTATTAAATATGACAATTTTTGCAAGCAAAAGCAAATCAATTCCCAAAACACTTAAATTACCATTTATTTAATGCATAACAGTAAAATAGAGGCCGTCGTGGCACAGGGGCACAAGGGTGTGACTGAAACCAGACGGTTGTGGGTTCGATCTCCATTCGATTCTCCGTTCCATTCTCCATTTTATTTTTCCATTTCTTCGCTCTTTTGTCGAGGGTAAGCGCGGCGTTGAGTTCTGCCACTCAACACGCAATGCCTCCAGAATTCGGCAGAAAGTGGGAAACGGAGTGTCTTAACACTAGGTTCCCTCTGCCTACCCTGCTGTATGCGGGATACAGCATGAAACTAATTTAATCAACGTAAAATAAATATTTACAAGTATTAAAAATAAAAGTAACACAAAATATAATAAAACAGAAAAAATAAATTATGCTATACTGTGGCCGAGTTTTATTTAGATTTTTTAAAAGATTATAATATGTCCGTCACAATATATACCTTACCTTGTACCTTCTAAACCGTCCATTTAAACGATATGCTGTAAAAGCCAATTTTAATCTATATAAAGCGCACAATGTATCTGACGCATTTAACCGGATGACGAATATTACTGTACTGTTGAAAATTGTCTCACAATTATCTCTCCTTTATTTCTAAATATAAAAATGTTTACTGTGTAGTATCCTTAAGAGATAAATATATTGTATGCTATAGGCTTTATAACATTACGATGTATGAACGACATGGAACCGCGAGTGCTTCAGAAATAATAAAATATGTAAGTACATCGTACAATAAGTCACAATAAGGCATTTTGTGACAAAAAATTATAGATAAATTTCAAACAAGCGCATTAAGGTTTTCGTTGCATTGACCGTTGCTTAAAAATAAAATTGAAGTGTCTGTTTCGTGATTTCAAAGTAACTGTGTTTTTCCAAGTGCATGTGGTTATTTACATGATACAAAAATTCCTAAAAAAAAATTATAATTTTTGGCGCTGTCTGTCTTTCTATTTCCCCGGGCTAATGTCTAGAACAGCTTAAGTCTTTTTTATGAGACTTTCAGTGACGGATAGAGGGGGTTACGGAGCAACATTTAGGCTAGTTTTTATTCCGAAATTATGAGAAACTAAACAATTTTCTTCATTAAATACGTTAATTTTTATAACAGAACAACCACTTTTTGTAACGATATATAAATGTGATGATGGACGTGATGAAGGATGGATCGCAAGATCATTGTTAATGGCAAGATATTAGAACAACTGAATGAAGTGGTATATTTAGGAAGTACATATGTTCAATAGTGATGGAAGATACGAGATAGATGTGGAAAGGCATATTGGTGCCGTTAACAGGGTTAATTAATTGCATTAATGAGACGGTGAAACATCCGTACACAATGTAGTATTGGTACCGACGCTGGTATACGGCCGCGAAACGTAGGTACAGTACAGTACAGAAGAAGAATGAAAAAATTATGACTGCCCTGGAGATGCGATCTCTTCGTAGGAAATGCGGAGGTTAGGTGATCGAATCCGCAAAGAAAAGATACACAGAATGGCAGGTACTAGCGAGGACGTCACGATGAGAATGAAGAAGAACGTGTTCATCTGATTTGGGCATGTCGAATGAATGAGTAATGAAATAGTGGCAAAAAATATTTATAATGGAAAAGAGAGTGGTAAGAGAAGTAGGTGGAGACCTCGGTTGACCTTCGAAAACACAGTAACGAAGATACTGGAGATCACTTAAAAAGCATGAGGACCCCCCGGAGAGTATGTATGAAGAGGTTGATGACAGTGAACGAGGCGAAAGAGGTATGTAGAGACCGTAGCGTTTGGCGCTCCGTTCTCTCTGACTACCCCGCAAGGGATAAAGCGTGAAGTTAGTAGTAGTAGTCAACGTCATCTACCGGTTCGGGTCGGTTATACCCTGCGGCTCATAGGCTAGATAGATCATTATGATCATCAGTGATATCTTCTCATTAAGTATTTATTAGAATGATGTACAGTAAACTATAATTTAAATCTAGATGAAATACTAAAGGTGACTATTGTATTATTTTTCATAAGTATGAATATCAAATTATAGAAAATAAATTAACAATAACCTGATAAATTTTAATTAAATATATTAAAATAGTTTCGCGGCTCAATTTTCAGAGATACACCATCGCGGACTTTTTAATAGATTTTTTAAAGGAGAATATTTTTGTATAACATTGTTTTTGTGCGTCTCATAAAGTTGAGGCAGCGCACGCTTTTAATTAACATGGCATAATAAGTTACATGTCAAATTGGAAGGTATTTAAATATATTAGTTAGTAATTATCGAGAATATTACAAATATGAGAAAAAAAAGTAACCTAAGTTCATTTCAAAACCAAGTATCTCTATTTGAAATTTTTACACAATCGGATCAGCGGTTTGGTCCTGATTGCGTCACAGGAAGACATTTTAATTCAAAATATTCTTTATTCAAATAGACTATTATAAGCACTTTTCGAATTTGTAATGTAAGTATGGATTACATTTTTAGAAATCCGAGGTTTCGAACACTTTACAATAGTCCGTGGTCTCGAGTAGAGGTTCTGGAGTTGAAGTTGCCACCTCTTTCTGTCAGTGCACATAATTATTATATTAAACTACCGCCAACGATTTCTTATTTCCCTCGCACTGCTAACAGCGTTGCCTTGCATATTACCCTGGATTGTTGCAGAATGAGTTCTGATGATGAGTTTGAGTCTGGGGTGGTGAGAACGGAAAGCTTCCAGCCGTCTTCTCTATTGAAATTAAGTTTATATGTTTTTGATTTCAATAGCCTCGCATTCTAGGAATACTCGTATATATGTTCCTTAGCAATAATGTAGTTGCCAATGAGAAGAAACGTTCAGGGGGCATAAATCTTTCTACCTCTGTCAAGAAAGATCTAAACTGATTAGTGTTCCTCAAACGACTTTTCTCTCAGATTAATACTTAAATTTTCTATTTATATATATTATCCGGGTAAATTGATTCGATTTTTTGATCCGATTCTCATGATAGATATATCGATCCACTAAAAAACCGAAACCTATTATATCGATACAAAAATTGGATAGATCGTATTTTATTCCTTTGTAACGAAACGATCTAGTATCCACACAAGTATCTGATCAAATCGAACATGTATACTCTGTGTCCGTCAAATTGTTGGTTGCAACTTGCGGCCATGTTAATATTATTGACGTAAGAAACAAGGATTGGACGGTGAATCTTATAGTGCAATTTCTTAGTAATATCAGAACCTTAAATTATTAAAATGTTTGAGAATAAGTACACATAATTAATTGTGTTGAAATGTTATTAAACAAAGATGTACTTTGATTGTAACTTCAGTTGTTTTTTCTTATAGTCGCCACACCTGCATTCGTTGTTGGTGTTGAATATGTCTGAACATACATTTTGTAGTAGAATTGGAATGATTAAATTTAAAACTACTTTATTTTCTCTTTGATTATAATAATATTTTATATAAATAGTATATTTTGTGGGAATAGTGAAATATTTTAATCATGGAACTTTTGTTTATATTGTGTCTTGTTTCATTTGGACTAGCATATGATAAAGGTAAATATAAAAAATCGTAGGAAGCCATTATTTTCAATTTGTATGATCTTCTATATAATATTAAAAGGAACAATATTTAAAGCTTTTGGCCATTTTTAGCCTCCTTCTATGGTGCAAGTTACATTTCATACCCACTTCAGGAAGCCAAAGGAGTAACTGACATAAGCTTTAGGTTTCGAACACATTTATCTGACGCCCTTTTATTACTAGCCGCAGGAAAAACTGACTATTGCATGGTGAGTGTTTGTAGCAAATCATACTATGTTTAAATAATTACAATACATTAGATACTAAAAATAAATTTAACAAAACTTCATGTCTTAGATTCGTTTAGAAGGTGGTAGACTTAAATTGCACATAAACCTTGGTGCTGGTGAAAGTGAATTATCATCAGTAAAAGGGGACTTCCTAAATGATACTCAGTGGCACCATGTCAGCATCATTAGACGAGAAGCCAATCTCACTATGAAGGTATATAATTATAAGATTATTATACAGTGAATTAGTTATTTTTTTGTTAAGAAAAATTTATTACCATCAATTACAGCATTATGCTTTGAATAAACTGTGTATTGGTTTGTAAAATAACTATATATCATTAATAATGATATAGATGTATAATTTTTTTCTCAAGTGCTATAAATCCCAATAAAATATGTATCTACAATTTAATTTGTTGTGCAAGTTTTTGTATTCTAATGATATTATATAGCAAAGTATAATATTCTTTGAGGCCGGCCGTGGAGCAGCGTCACGAGGTGTGACTGCGAAACCGACTGGTTGTGGGTTCGATCCCCACTCGAGGAGATGAAATATTTACTTAAAATTTATATTTCCATTTCTTCGCTCTGGTGTCGAGGTTAAGCGCGGCGTTGAGTTCTGCCACTCAACACGCAATGCCTCCAGAATCCAGCAGAAAGTGGGGAACGGAGTGTCTTAACACTAGGTTCCCTCTACCTACCCTGCTGTGTGCGGGATACAGCGTGAAGCTAATAATATTCTCAATTTGTAACCTTTGCACACAATTTGTTCTTAAGTTGTTTGGCCTATACATTTTTAATATATTATGTTAATTTGTGTTTATATTGACAATTGTGCGACTGTAAATGCATTGATTGTGGGTTTGACCACCACTTGGAGGATGCAATATTTAATATTTTCACTCCCTTGCTCTGTTAACTCTGCAAAGAGCGGCATTGAGTTGCACCTCTCAATACCTCAAGAATTAAGTGGACAGTGGGGACCATTCCCCAGTGTGCTAAAGTGAACAAAGTGTCTTAACACTAGATTCTCAGGTTCTCTCTGCCTACTTTACAATATGCAGGATACATGCATGAATCTGAAAAAAAAATACTTGATAAGTATATTATAGCACAACCTATTATGTAATCTAGGAAGTTGTACTACACAACATTTTTAGCTATTTCATTTGTTTACTTACATTATAACAGACATCAAAGTTCAACTTTTATAATAACTGCAACTTCATTGTATCTATTCTTATAAACTAAATTGTACTACCTTTAATAATTTACTGAAATATAAAATATACAATACTTTATATTACTAAATTTAAATCAATATAATATCAAGAATTTACCTTAAAACTTGACTAATTATATATATATATTAGATTATTGTATTATAAAAATATTAGTTTTATATAATATTAAATTCACATGTTTAAGGTAAAATATTAGTGGCAAGCTTAATGATTAATAATATGTCGTAGGCCCCCAGGTAAAGTATTGAAAGTGAAAAATTGCAAATTTCTTTTATTGCTGTTTTGAATTACAAAAAAGAAAAGTAAAAAGTTACTAAAAAAGATAGTCTTTGATTATATATACATTTAAAAAACACATAAACAACAATTTTAATGAATTTAAGAATTGATTATATGTATATAATTATGGCCAGTTAAGGCGCAGGAGCGTGTAACTGTAAACGCAACAGGTTGTGGGTTCAAATCCCAATCGAGAAAAAGAAATATTTAATATTATCATATCTTCGTTCTGTTATCGAGACACACGCAAAGTGCCCAGAATTCACCGAAAATGCAGAATTTGTTTGTGATGTCCTAATTCCTACCCAAGTAAAACAGTCATGCTGTATATTATGTAGATTATAGATACTGTAATTGAAGTGTACTGTGTGAGTCATTTTTCGTCAACTTCAGTTACGTCATTGACTTTGGCTGTATATTTTTAGGTTGACGACAATGTTGTAAAGAAAAGGCTGCCAGGGCGTTTCTTTGAACTGAACATACATTTCGGTATATTTCTCGGGGGGCAAGGGGACTTTTCGGAGCTTTTCCTCGGTCACATGGAGAATTTCCGTGGTTGTATGGAAGACGTAAGTTGCAAATTTGTTAATTGTTTTAACAAAGTATTAGTAAAATGTTTACTTCATATATGTAAACCTTATAAGTAACTTTCAGGTATACTATAATGGTGTAAAAATAATAGAAAAGGCACGTAGTCGCACTGGCTCAGTCCACGTTGAAGGGGTTACATGGAATTGCGCGCCTGAATTCGATGCCGATATTAATTCCGATATAAGTTTTATTGATGAAGGTGCTTACTTAGTCTTACCTAGAATCAATTCAAGAGCGGGAGGAAGGTAAAGTTATATATTTTTTTCTATTTATATAAATTTCTGTATTTTTTAAAGAGAATAATTGTAAATACTATAAAAAAAATATTACACAGGTGGCAAATAGAATTTAAGACAATTACTCCAAATGCTGTTATACTTTATAATCCTGGTGGTGGTCGTGGATCTGATTTTTTGGCTGTGGAGATATTGGAGGGGATTGTAAGGGTCAAAATGGCGAGGGGACAGATTGTACATACCGAAAGAGTGAATGACGGACAATGGCACAAAATACATTTACTTTTCAATCCATCTTTAATCGAGGTAAGCTTATAAATATATAAAATATATAATTGTGCTATGTATATTGTTAACAAAATTCGATTACAGTTGCGAATGTAATATATAAAACTTTGTAATATTTGTAAAATAAATTCTGTATAGTCCTATTTAAATAAATTGATTTTTTATAGCTAATATGCGAGAAACAAATCATGCTTGGCGAATTTATGAACTTTTTAATGGTATATTTTATTTAATTGCAGTTGGTTTGTGTGTTGGCGATTTTTTTGTTCTGTTATAAAATTATTAATTGTTTCTATTACAGTCCCAATCTTTAGATTTCGATTCTCTGATGAGGAGTATATTAGATTGGTACCATTATTTTATTTAAACATTTTGATAATATACCCAAAAAATCGTCAAAATGTTCTAAGTTTTCAAACTGTAAAGAAATTAAATAAAAATATTTTAAGCAAAATTTTTTTTTGTTTGTTTATTGTAACTAAATTTGTGAGCCCAAATTCACATAATGTTAAATACTTATTTAGACATATATATCACATAATGTTACTGAGCCATCAAACAGTCACATAATTATTGGCCTTATTCCTATCGAAGCATGTAATAAGGTCAAGCCAAAAGTTGTAACATTTAACTGTCTGGTGCAGTATTAGTATAACATTAAATTATATAGTGCATACATAACCTTAGCAAACCTTCAGTGTACATTTTTGGGAGCTGTTTTAAAAATTCTAAAAAACAAACATAAACATAAGTGTGTGCAATTAAGTTTTATTTATGATATACTATGAGCAGTACAAGCAGTGGCTGTGGGTTCGATTTAAAATGAAAAAAAAAAAAACATCAATTGCTTTGTATGGTCAAATAAATATCTCTAAAATGACTTTAAATTATATTGATATTTTACTATTAACTCTTTTTGCCTACAAAGCTACATGTGTGTGTGAAACAAAATTGTATCAATATATATATATTTTATATTATAACCAAGTTTTGAGGATCAAGATTTTTAAAACTCATGAGGCTTAAGATCAATATCAATGTTATGGTTCAAAATGCAAAAGGCGAATTTTCATTTACATTTCATTCTGCAGAGATGAATGTATAACATTAAATATAAATTATCAAAAAATCTTATGTGCTCTTTGTCTATTGTAGGAACAAATTAATTTTAATACTATACAAAATAATATGACTATATTGTACTATTGATAATATTCAAAGTGAAAACCTATCCTAAAATACCTCGAAATTATCGACAATGAAGATAAACATGTAATATTACATGTTTGTTTTGATGGTCCTTATTATAAATAACCACAACATCAATAATATTTTGTGGTTTTCGCATTGTGTTACTAAAACATTTAAGTTAAATTTCCATACATTTCATTAAATATATTTTAATTTGTTGCATTACAGCTTTCAATAGACAACATAGCAATGAGTACACAAATAGAGAGTGGCGGTACCAGATACTTAGATTTATCCGACTCATTCTATCTAGGAGGTATTGAAATAGAGAAAAGGCAACGAGCCTTTGCTAAAGGCATAAAAGCGGCAGATTCTAGTATTATGGTAAAATACTCCTTCATTAGTGTTTTTAGTTTATTCATCAATATTTTACACATGAACATACCATGGCATATTTGTATATCAGCTGCAAAGGTTGTGGGTTTGATTTCACTCGGGAAACTAATTACATATTTTCATTTCCTTGCTCTGAGGTGAGTTCCGTCATAATGTCTCAAATTGTGACGAAAAGTCGGGAACGGAATACCTTAACACTTGGTTCCCTTCCTTTTATATACTGTATATCGCGTGGAGGTAAGAAAAATATTATTATTCAACATATACTATGTTATATTAGAGGCCAGTTGTGGCGCATGGTCACAAATGTGTGACTGTAAACGCGACTGGTTGTGGGTTCGATCCTCACTCGAGGAAATAAAATATTTATTTAAATTTATATTTTCGTTTCTTTGCTCTGGTGTCGAGGCAAAACGCGGCGTTTAGTTCCACCACTCAACCCGCAATACCTCCATAATTCGGCTGAAAGTGAGGAACGAAATGTCTTAACACTGTCCCGCATACTGTGCGGGATACAGCGTGAAGCTGATTTATTTATTTATATACTATGTTGGATTTCAGGGTTGTATCAAACCTATTGAAGTAGACGACAAACTTTACGGGCTTCCTAACGCAGTGGTGTCCTACGGTATAAGTCCTAGATGCGTGTGGTGGTACCCATGCCATGCGGGGCCCAGTCCACCGTGCGTGCCGCGGGCGACCTGTGAACAGCATGGCGTTGATCATTTTACTTGTAAATGTGATAATGATCTGTGTATAAACCCAGATTATGCAGAGAAATATAAGGTATTATTGAAAGGTTTGCTTGTGCTCTTGAAAACCTTAGTTACAAAAGTAACCATGTTGTGTTGTAGATACGAATTCCCTTTGGACAATCGTTTCCCGTTTGCCTTATATTCATATCATTCTGGTAAGACGACTAAGCGCGGCGTTGAGTTCCGCCACTAAATATATAATGTCAATAGATTAGTGGAAGGTGAGAAATGAAGTTACTTCACAGTGAAACCTAGATTCCTTCCGTCCATCCTGCTTTATACTGCGTGAAGTTGAAAAATTAAATTAATAATACAAGTTATTTTGTATTTTTAGGTCTTCTCTAAATTGAGCAGTGAACTAGAACTAGTAGCTTTATATCCGTTAACAGTACAAGAAGGTGGAGTTGCGGTTATTACTACACAGAATATTGATGTGATCTTAGACCACCATAAATATGGCGTGCGACCCTCCGGAGTTCTACTACATGTGGCCCAGTCACCACAGCATGGTCGAATAGCTGTTGACTTGACCTTACAAAGAAATTTACCTCAGTACAACTTTGTCGAGGGAGAGAAATCTAAACAGTTCTTTACACTCATGGATTTGTCAAGAGATAAGGTTTCTAAAATTATTAATATTACTTTTACAAATGTGTTTTGTAGGGACAAATTCCCCGCTTTTATTTATAAATCTTATATAACCCTTTGCCAGAATAGGATCTTATACTGACCCTAAAAACAAGATTATATGTATTTCTTTCGATCCCTACAGATATCGCCTACGTGGCCTCCTACAAAAAATTATTGGCTTCACCATTGCATTATAAAGTGCCTGATAGTCTTATCAACCAGATAAAATACAACTTTTAGTTTCACAGGTTTAGGTTAGGATAGCAAGATCTAATAAAAAAATGTGCGCATATCATTCAATTCGATTGGCTAATATCATCGTGGAATTGTGTCGTAGTGGTTGATATGCAAACTGATGATAATGCAATGTATTTACTTTGTGCAGTGCGGTGTATTGGAAATGTCAAAGCTGTTCGATTTTTTTTTAAACTGCACTAGACACTTAAACACAGTGTGCTTAGACAGCGGCTGATGCGACACTAATTGACGAATCACTGGTCACAATAATTTTTTTTCAATTAGAGAGACTAGTATATATACAGAGACACTCAATATATGGCGGGCGGTCGATATATTCTCGGTCGGTCGTAATTCCACGAATTATTTCGTTAATGACGCTCTCTATTTATATCATACTAGCGGACCCGGACGCGGCTTCGCCCGCTTAAACCGTTTTTGAAAATATTTAACTAATTTAAATGAAAAAAATATAAATAAACGTAACCATAGTAAAATATTAATAAAAAAACTAAACTAAACCAGCTACATTATTAATAATTTTGTCTCTGCCTGAGCTAATATCCAGAATAACTGAACTAATTTTTATTGGACTTTCAGTGATCGATTTTACTGATTTACCCGGGAAAACTCTTTTTACACGTTTTCCTTGCGCGCGTACGTAGACACTATATGAAATAACTAAAATCCTTTCTACATTAAATATGATAAGTTTTGCGAGCAATATCAAATAAAATCCCAAAAAACTAAAACCACAATTTATTAAGTGTATAACAACGCAATAGATAACCATCCAACTAAGATGAAATAACCAACATTCTCTCCTTAATACTTAAATAATATTATACCGATGCCGCGCAGGGCCGCAACTTACACCACACCAAGAAATTTATGAAAATCTAACTAATCTGCTCCTCGAATAAGCGAAGAACCAAAGAAAAGTATAAATTCATTATAAACAGCAAATAATTACATAAAAATTAACAGTAGTTCGAAAATGTATGAAAATTTACAAAACCGTCAAAGTCATGTGACCGTTTGCGTCGGTCATACTATGCCGGTCGTATGCTAGGTTATTTCGAATCAGTGACATCTCCTTAATTATTTATTAGAATGTTATACAGTGAACTATAATTTCAATCTAGATGAAATGCTAAAAGTGACTATTATATTCATTTTCGTAAGGATCAATATCAAATTATAGAAAATACATACATCAAAAACCCGATAAATATAAAGTAAACTAATTAAAATGGTTACTTTTGCTCAACCTTCAGAGATAAACGTATACTATCGCGGATTTTTTAAAACATTATTTAAAGAACAATATTTTTGTTAAACATTGTTTTTATGTATCTCATAAGGTTGAGTCGGCGCCCGCCATGTATGCGTTAAGCAAGCTCATTTTGGGTGACGTTTGCTTATAACAACAAATAAACTTTGCAAACCGTTGCTTAGCAACGGTCGGTTGTTATTAACATGGCGGAATAAATTGCCTGTCAAATTGAAAAATATTTTAATATATTAGTATATATCGACAATATTACAAATATGAGAAAAAAAAGTAACCTATGTTCATCCGAAGACCCTCAAGTATCTCTGTATGAGTATTTTATTACAATTGAATTAGCGGTTTGGCCCTGATTGCGGCACAGACAGACAGACAGACAGAGTTACTTTCGAATTTATAATATAGGTATGGAAGGTATGGATAAATATCAAATTAAAAAAAAAACATTAATTTGTTAGTTATCCCTTGTTAACGACAAGTGAAATAACTGACGCGACTAGTCCAGACTTGACACCTAGTGATCATTATTTGTACCCAAATTTGAAAAAAGATGAAGAGCTCAAGGCGACAATAAATGTACATTTTTCAGGCAACGACGGAAGTTATTTTTTACAGGGAATTGACAAGTTAATATCACGAAGTAACAAATGGGAGACTAGACTGAAAAATAAAAAAAAAAATTTGAATTTATGTATTTTTCATGCCGATACCAATAATATATTGAACGCCCGTCGTATACTGAATGTAGTACTTAGTCAATTACTATCTTAAGTATTTAGTTACATTGAAATGATTAAGATAAAGTGATATAGCCTGTAACATGCTTATTCTATAAATGGACTATCCAGTATCAAACACTAAAATGTTACTTGTAATACGACCCAGTATTTACCGGGCGTAATATATTCAACTAAACACACAAAATTTTGTAATAATAAGAACAAATGCTTTTATAACATTAGTAGCTTACAACAACATATTAAAACAATATTTAAATTGTGCAGGTCCGCTACGTACACGATGGATCCGAAAACCACCAAGATGCAATAGTTCTTGAAATGGAATTAATACCCGAAACTAAATTCACTTTGCCAAGTTATCTACAGGGTCGTAACTCCTTCGTTCTCCATGTCAATGTGACACCGGTTAACGACCCGCCTGTGCTTAATCTACTTCCTGGCAAAGTATTAAGACTTACCCAGGTTTGTATGTTAATCATCTACCATTTTTTTTTTAATTTAAATTTATATTTTTTCATTATTATGGGTAATTAATTTAATAAAAAAAAATAAATAAATTCATATACAAAAATGTCTGATGGAAGAAATCAATTACTTTTATGACAAATGATACTAAAATCATTCTCTGATTAAAACAAATTTGCAATTATTGTATTTTAAATAATACAAAAATATTATTAATTTGTTATTGCACTATCTATACCTTTCTGTAATAAATTATTTCTAATTATCTTATAACTATTGCACAAACATAACATTTATAAAATTCTCACATTATATATATCTCATATTAAAAATCCAATTGACTTATTCTTCCATAAAAAAAAGCTAAATCATTGTCTCTGGTTAGATGAGACTAGCATGATAATACCATATTAATGTTTTAGTTGTTTAATTTTAACTTATGTTTATATTTTAATTTGATTTCAGAATATTACCGTGCGCTTCAATTAATTTTTTTGAGTTGCTTTTGAGTAGTTGCATGTTTTGTTTGGCACGATCCACAAATAATCCGAAGTAGACATTAAATTGAGTGAGTATAACTTAGAATAGTATTATTAATAATAATAAATTCTATATAAACATGAATGACATTTAATAAGGAGAATAAAATGAGAATTTTTGTAATTATTAAAAAAAAAGTATCAAACTCTTAGTGTTTGTTCTATTATAGGTACAATATTGAAATTTAAAAAAAAACTATAAGAACAGTAAAAAATAACTGTTAAAATATGAAAAGTTTATCTAATGCTAAACTTAAATCACTAAACGGAGATCTGTTAATTCATAACACTAACCGCATATCTATGAGCCTGAAGATCAATTGCGTGAACTGTTGCATGTATGCATGAAGTTAACCGTTAGAACTAGAATTAACAATAAATTTGTACTTCATTTTATGATACATCTTATTTGTATTGTATTTATTAACTACCGATATAATAAAGAATAAAAATTAATTTTGTTAAATACCATTAAAAGAAATATACAATTTATTGATATTATCGATAGGATGTTTTATATACTATTGAACATCTAGCTGTAAGAAAAGAGGAATTAGATATTGTTTAACTTTTAAAGCAAAAGTCCAGTTCATAAAAAAGTAAATGTAAATAATATGTTTAATTATTCTTAAAACATAATGAGAAGAAGGGCAGAGAGAAACAACTCTACGTGATATGTCTATTCACATTATTCCAGTGTCGATCAAGTACTAGACTAAACTTAGTACTGGAACGGGGCTGGGTCGATGTGGGTCTGACGCCACTCCTTAAAATACAACAACTAAGAAGATATCTATAGAAACATTTAATTTTTATGTACTCAACTAAGATTTTTTTGTTTTTACTTAATACTTTCTACTCTTATTTTCTTTTCACTTTCCCTTTATTCTTTTGTGTTTGATTTTGTTTACAAAATAAGTATTTATCATTTTTAGAATTATTGCAAATGTTAAAACTGGACTTTTGACCTAATTGTTTTTTAATAAAAATACGCAGACTCTTTTTTGATTGGGACGTTGCTTGTGATCCTGTATATTTAATATTTATAATAATTTGGTCAAATACACAATATTAACAAAAACAGAATAAAAATAATGACAATTGTACTTAATATTATAAATAATATATGAAAAACGAGAGTAACTACAGTATATGACCAATCAAAATGTCAACACATAACAATATAACAACTTTGACAAAAGATAATTATTCATTAAAGGGAACAAGGAAAGCTATTACATCCGAAGTATTAAAAGCTGAGGACCCAGACACTCCTCCGGAGGATCTACTTTATACTGTATTACATGGAAAGAATGAAGCTAACAGGTATTTTATATCTTGTATTATTATTTCGTGGCATCTTATAATACCGTTCATAAATTGACAATGTGCCAAAAATGCGAATTTAATATTTTATTTCCTACTGTATTGTGATGCATACAATATATAAATTGGTGCAATTTTAATTTTTTGCAATATGTTATGCTATATAAATGTTATTAATTTGGAACGTTATTTGTTATTAATTTTTATTTATTAATCTATTTTAATAAATAAATTATTTATTTTTTACTTTATTATTTCCTTGTTTATAATAAACTTACTCAGTTAAATTTTATTAGTGGCCATATCGAAATGTCTGGTCAGCCAGTGGACTCGTTCACGCAGCAAGACATCGACTCCGGCGTGATATCGTACGTGCACGGCACTGGGGATAAACAACTTAATAAGACTTCGCTTCGCCTTACGCTACAAGTAAACACTATTTATGTTTTCCTTCTTAGCTTGACCTCCAAAAAACAAAGGAAACCTACATTAGGTTCCCTAAAACACTCTGTCCCACATTAAACATTCAATTTTAAAGGCGTTATGTTTGTGTTGAGTGAAGGAACTCAACGCCGCGCTTTATTATGCAACTACAGCGGGGAAATTATTATAATCCATTCCTTCTAAACAGAAATTGAACCCATAACCTTCGCGTATATAGACAGTGCAGTCTTAAACCCAAGATTCATAGTACAATTTATGTACTAATAATATTTATAACGCCGTAACGCCATCTGGACTACAGATGTATAAGATTGTAAACGATTCTTATTTGAAGGAATTTGTGATCATCGTGGGCCAAAATCGATCTGACTACGGGTATTAGTTATAACTAGCATTTTACGTGAGGCTTCGCTCGTTTAAACTTATTACTTTATTAAAGCCAAATTATACAAAATCTTTACATTAATTGTAGCCTATGTGTTATTTTGGTGTATAATTTACATTACTTACATCGATGTCTGTACGTGGAAGATGAATCAGAAAAAAAAAACGATTTGTTGTGGATACGATTCCCACTCGAGGGATAATAAATTATTTTCTTTGTGACAATACTCATTTTTAGGTGAAAAGACAAAGCATGTAATGGCGCCACTCACCAGGCAATGTTTCGAAAATTGGGAAAATGGTTAACGGAGTGTTAACACACTCCGTTATATGTTCCTGCTATATATGAGACACAAATGTTAAAGAAAATTGTATACTCAAATATTAATTTGTTCTAAGGTTTCAGACGGCATAGAAACGAGTGGGCCGGGCGTTCTTCGCATATCAATAGTGCCGCTGCAGGTTCGTCTAGTGAACAACACCGGTCTGTTCCTGGTTCATAACTCGTACGCCGTCATTACTTGTGATAACCTGACGTTTACTACGAACGCAGATGAAACCAATGTGCATGTCAAGTAAGTCAGTCAATGATAATAGTATTTATGAAATTGTTTAGAAGCTAGAAGATAACTTTTAATTATTGTAGAATATTGTTCATTAATACAAAATTATGTTGATATATAATACATTGATTTCACTAAATAAATGCTGTTGAAAAAAATATTCATAAAATCGGTTTTAAATATTTATAAATATCTTTATGAGGGCGTCGTGCCGTAGGGGCACAAAGTAGTATGATTAACGCGACGGTTGAGGATGCTATCCACACTCGAGGGAATGAACTATTATTTATTAAAATTTTCATTTCCAAAGCCCAAGGCAAAACCCTGGCGTTGAGTTCCTCCACTCAACACGCAATATTTCGAAAACTTCAGCTTAAAGTAGGGAACGGAGTGTCCTAACACTAGGCTCCCTCTGCTTACCCTGTTGTGAGTGGAATACACTGTAAAGCTGAAAAAAAAATCTACTAAATCTATATTTTTACAGATATGACATAGTGAAACCTCCACAATTTGGTGTGGTGGAGCGTCTCAGAGTGTTAGATAGTACATGGCAGACAGTCGATTCCTTTACCAGCGAGATGATTAACTTTGGCCGTGTAAGATACATGCACATCCTTGGTAGTCCTACCCACGATGAGTTTAAGGTAAGAAGCCAGTAATAAAGTACTAATAAAACTGTGTACTATTAGAACCTTGTCTAATATATTTTTTGTTATCAGTTCAAAGCATCCGTGGGTACAGTGCGAACGAACACGTTATACGATTTTCGACTTACGTTTATAAAACTCGAATTATACCAATCTACGAACGAGGAGTTAGTTTTAAATAACACGAGAGAAGCGTTCATATCGTCCCTACATCTTAAATTCAAAACGAAACCAATCTCTTTACCTGGTGATAGAATTATTTATACTATTTTGAAGCCACCGAAGTATGGAATTCTTCACTTGTCGTCAGGGAAACATCACTTGCAAGTGCACAGTTCATTTACACAGCAAGACATCGATGCGGACCTTCTATGGTACAGGCTGCACCGACGAGCCTATTCTCACATACAAGATGAATTTACTTTCGTAGTGGGAGCTACGGAATGTGAAAATATTACTGGAGTTATGACTATCAGACATGTTCCCGGCACTTCCACCTCCGACCACTTGTCTGGAAGAGTGCACACTACTTTAGAACGACTTCAAGTTATAGAAGGTTCTCGAATGGCAATACCGGCAACCCATCTCAATTTCAGAACAGATGTCGTTACTAATTTAGTGTTTAACATAACACATTTACCGAAACATGGAAAAATAGAAGTTATAACTGATAACTTGAAGATTTTAAGAGATAACACTACTTATTTTACACTGCAAGAGCTAAATTCTGACAGAGTATACTATTCGCACGACGACTCAGAGAGTAGGCACGACTCTTTTCATTTCATGGCTCTCAGTCCAGAACCCGAAGATTTTCAATATGTTGGTGTGTTCCACATTGACATAATACTTAAAAATGATAACAGTCCGGTACGTGCCAATGAGAAGGTATTCCACATAGTGCACGGGGGAGCAAGACTTATAACTTCTAGAGATTTGAGCTACACTGATGCTGACTTAGATACAAAGCCCTCAGATATTATATATACTGTTCAAAGATTTACAAAAGACCCGCCCAACGGAGGTATTTTCCGTGCGGATAATCCGTCGGAACAAATAGCTCAGTTCACGCAAGATGACATAAACAAAAACCTTGTCCTGTTTAAACACCAAGGTAAGGAGTATGGAAAAATGTCATTTTGGATCTCAGATGGATTGTTTGATGTCAACGGTAACTTGGAAATTCAAGCGTCACCACCGTTCATAAGGATGTACCCTACAAATGGTTCTATAGTCGAAAATGGCAAGGCTGTTGTTATTACCACTAGAGATATGCAAGTAAGTATTTGTTTTGTGCTAGATTATTGTTTCATGTTAAATTCACATCTGTAAAAAAAGCTTCATTATATATCACGCTCAATGTTTATATATTTAAAAAATGTGGTTAATTGGATTTTTTTATTATTTTTTTTGTCTGTCATAAAGGTGGACACAAACATGAACTGCCTAGAGGAAGACATCCGTTATGAGATAACACAAGAACCGAAACATGGATCCATAGAAGTTGGCGAAGGACAAGGGGCGATCAGTTTTACACAACTCGATATTGTCGCCGCAAGAGTTTCTTACAGACATCGCGAACCGAAGACACCTACAGATATGTTTAGGTATTTAAATGTATTCTTTAGCAGCTTTGTATTGATAATTTAAATACTGTTATGGCGTTGTATTCATTATGAAAATTATTTTTAGTTTGCAACAAACGTAATGTTTATTTGTCCATTTTTATTTTTATTAACTAACTTAACTATTTATTTTTATCTAACAATATATTCTATTCATATCAACCCAAATTGACATGATACAAAAATTTTAAGAAATATTATTCTTAAAAATTCAAAACGAAATTTTGTTTTAGATTTAAAGTGATGTGTTTAGAGGCATGGGGAGAAGGTGTTTACCCTATTAAAATTTTCCCATCAAGCTACTGGGAACCTCTTAAAATTACTACTAACAAGCCGCTTATAGTAGAGGAGTCAACCAGCGTCAATATAACTAAGGACATATTAGAAGTATGTATTAAACTTCACTTATATAAATTTGAATACGATGGGTTTCAATGACGCGTCGTTAGTACGTTTGTTAGCGGTGGTAGGTTTTACTTTAATTTGACGGCAATTAAGACTAATATTTAGGGTTATCAGAAAGGATAGTTATCAGAACTATCTATTGAAATAATAATAATGGCGATACTAAATAAAGTAATGCTAGTATTAAAAATATTATTATCTTTAAACTATAGTGATATTTATTGTACTACATCCGTGAATCATTATATTTTTATTCTTTTAGGTAATGCATATTCAAATCGAACCTTCTAACATTGTCTATCAAGTAACAGAAGGGCCTTACCATGGCTGGCTGGAAATATCATCTACCCCAGGTACAATTGAGATGGAAAACTACAATGAAGAACCAATACATACAAAAATGTTTGACCAATCGATTATTAACTCTAATCGGCTGGTATACGTGCAGTCTGGAGTAAATCGTACTAGGGATAAAATAAAAATGGACGTCACTAACGGAATAGTGTGGCTCCGCGATGTCGAATTGATCGTGATAATAATACCTGAACATTTTTATGTAACAGCGTATAATTTAACAGTCATAGAAGGAGAATCTGTGAGTGTGAAACAGGATTTATTTAGAATTGTTACCGACTATTACAGAGGTAAAGTGATATCATACAAAATAATACAAAAACCTAAATATGGCAAAATTATGATGGGTGATCAAGAATTATCATTGCTACCCATACTGAAGCTTAATTCCGGTAATATATTGGTAAGTGACATCCCTTTTAATATTTTTTGCGTTGTATGTATATAGGAGTTCTATTATTTTGCAAAGTGTTTGACCTTTTTATATAGCAAGTGAGATTTTTTTTTCATATGAATATATATTTTTCATATACCGACATATACTATTTTTAGTACGTCAACGACGGCTCTGAAGAATCTTCAGACTCAATCAAGCTAGTGGCAATTACTGAAGGAGGAAAAGAAAGTGAATCATTCTTTGTGAGAATTAACATAATGCCAGTGAACGATGAGCCACCAATAGTAGCTGCTAACACTGGCCTCTGTGTTTGGGAAGGCGGGACGTTCACATTTACTAGGAATGAATTGTGTATGTATTATATATACTTGTTTTATTTAAAAAAAACTATATTAGAGCAATGAAATATTTTTAATATATGATTATCTATTTATCATAACATTATTGTACTTCAAATAAGTAATAGGTATTGCAATTAAAATTATTTTATTTTAAAAAATACAAACATTTTACAGACGTCAACGATATTGATACACCACTTAAGAATGTAACAATAAGAGTGGTTGATATTGTTTCGGGATACATTGCTATAAAAGGAGATCTAGAGAACCCTGTTGATCATTTCACACAAGCCGATATTGATAACAGACAAGTAATTTTTGTCCACAAAAGTAAGTTGCTACTGTCCTTTCGATATACATTTTCTCTAAAAAAAGCTATTGCGTCGTTTAATTGATAATATTTTTTTTTCAGACGGTTCAAAGGGCAAGATGATATTTAATGTTACAGATGGACTTCACGAGCTGTCCAAAATAACGTTCCTTATAACAACAAAATCGGTGTCATTAAAATTGATTAGAAAACAAACATTACGTGTTTTCCCTCTGATGAGGGAGCCTCTGAACAACTATTTACTAATGTCTAAATGCTCTGACCCCTCTAGGAATATAATATACAAAGTTGACAGAGCACCTACCTTGGGCAGATTAATAATGCTTAATGGTGAAAACCATCACAGATCTATCAAACAATTCACCCAGCAAGATGTCAACGACACTTTGGTATATTACGAACATACGCACCCATTCTCCGATCTCTACACTAACGACTCGTTTATATTTACGGTAGAAGCGGCTCTGGCTAAGCCGATAGGCGATCAAATGTTTAATGTAGACATATCGGTTTCCTCCGGCGGTCTCTCCAAGTACGTTTATATACCACAAATCAAAGTTCAGGAAGGTGACAAGGTGCCGTTACGTGTGAACGTGACGAATGTCATAACGTACCTTGAGTCTCAAGCTGGGGTCAGACAGCCACAAATTGAGGCACAGTGGTCGAGTCCAACTCATGGTCAACTGAAGCCATACCTGTCGTCGCTAACGCAGGCGCAGCTCGAAGGCGGTGTGGTCACATATGAACACGATGATTCAGATACAATCCAAGATAAAATAGATATGGCCTTATATTTACTACCGGACTATGTACTATTATGCAATGTTACTATACCCATAAATATTATTCCTGTCAACGATCAACCTTTTCGATTGCTCACTGATTCCCCTCAAATTCAAGTTGTTCAAGGAGAAAATTATACGTTAACTAAGAACGATTTGTCAACTGAAGACGCTGATACAGGACCATCTGGTATTTTATACGACATTATTAGTGGGCCGACGCAAGGTCGGTTAGTGATGTTCGACAAAAACCAAACAATGGACGAAGCGCAGTCTATAAATAAATTTACACAAGAGGATATAAACAACGGAAAAATTGTTTACGAACATTCTGGATTGTTACAAACGGCTACTTTCTATTTTAGAGTGTGGGATGGTCAGTTTAAACCAACCTACACGGTGTTCACGATAGATGTGATTCCAGTAATATTGAACGCGACGTCGCTCCATCCTATATTCTTGCAGCAAGGATCTAACGTAGCTTCAGTTACCATTGACCAGATACATATAGAAACAAACGCGAAGAAATCCAAAGTTTGGTACAATATCACAAGGCAGCCTGTCCACGGAATGATTTACTTGGGACGCAACCCGGTAACGTACTTCTCTCATAAAGACCTAATGGATAAAGTTGTTATTTATATGCAAAATGATATGACAGTCGCTAACGACAGTTTTGATCTTGTAGCTTATGTGCACAATAGTAATACGACTTTACCTTTTACTATTAATGTAATTGTGCAACCGTTGATGTCGTTGGGTAATTTAAAGATAGAAGGTGATAAGGCTAAACTGACTCTCAGTAACTTAGATGCTACTGAACTGGCTAAGCTGACTGCCAGTGATCCAGTTTATACGATCATAAAGAAACCTAAATATGGAACTATCAAGAAGATCATTCGAAGTTCAGGAGAAAAAACTAGTGCAAGAGAAAGGGAAGTTGCATATTTTACCCACGAAGATATTAAAGCTGGCGTCATATACTTTGTAGCGAAAAAGAAATTGAGTGACTTGAATGAACTCGAAGATAATCTTAAATTCTTATTAGCAGCAACTATATTTCAACCGGCGTCCGGAGATTTGAAAATTATGATAGGAAGTCGGCAAAAGAAGAATTTGCCTGGACCTAATGATCCTGAAAGTCATGAAGGTGTACCGGTAAGTACTTTAGATAATTGCATATATTAAAATAAACTAACATAGATATATAGAGTGATTGTAGTAA
Organism: Heliconius himera; assembly: GCA_021202915.1. NCBI lineage: Eukaryota > Metazoa > Arthropoda > Insecta > Lepidoptera > Nymphalidae > Heliconius > Heliconius himera. The sequence continues at coordinate 322,781 of JAJHJA010000001.1, read as the reverse complement.
ATATATTTTGTATTATATTTTAAAAGGTGGCAAATGGCGAATCCTCATCCTATTACATGATGATATTGATGGCATTACTCGGGGTAGTATTGGCAATCGTAGTTATATTTGGGCTGCTCAAATGCCGTCGATACATGATGAGGGACCAGAACGCCTTGGTCAAGATCCATGGACAAAGTCAGGGTGCAGTGGCTCCTATACCGCTGCCTCGGCCGCCTGATCACTTAATGCCGTCTCCTTCTCAAGCTACGCCACCTATCAAAAGGTTTGATATTTTAGCCTTAAAAGAAATTGGAATACCTTTGCAGATATAATAAAAAAGATCACTTAACAGGTTTATGTAAGTCTTATATGGAATATTGTTCGTGAAAAAGACAAATATTGTTTTTAGAATAAAATTCCAACAATATATTCCAATTAAGTTTAAAAAGATTGTGACACGACAACACAATAATTAGAGCACACTTTTTATTGTAAAGCATTGACTTGATTTGCTCAATTCCATCATATTTTAGTTTTCTAAACTTGATCCAGATACGTGTCATCAGAGCAGTCGGTCCACACCGGTACCAGTACGCCCTTACCGTCGGCGGGCAGTGTGGCTTGCAAGGTGACTCCGCTAGCTGATGGCGTTCCTGACCTCAACTCGAGATATCCTTATGGTGCTGAGGACCATACTGATGTAAGATATATATTTATTCACTTAATGCCTAATATACAACGCGCACCTGAAACTGCACAGCACATAAAACTATTATTTTCATCGTCTTCTTTGTCTTTGGAACTTAAATTCAATCAATAAATTATGTAGTCTAACAATAATAATAAATAATTGCAATAAAAATATAAAATATACATTTAATATTTACCAAGGGTATTACTGGTTATATTTCTATAGCGTAACTGAGAGAAACAAATAAATAACATAATATTTATCCAATAGGCTGAAGACTGGAGCAGTTACGAGGCAAGTGAGTCGGCGTACCCGATCCGAGCGCCTGGCGTGGCGCCCGCGAACCCCATGCTGAGGCGCAACCAGTACTGGGTCTGACCCGCGGACACCTGCTCGCTGCCGAGGACGCCCAGGCAATGTGAGTCTATCAACCCTCTATTTATCTATCTATCTATCTATGAATTCATCTGCAGTGTGTCTTTGTGTCCATGGACGTTTTACATGCCCACGTCAATCCAGTCCTAACGTCATAGAAAAAAATAGTATTTAATAATGAAACACTTACTTCATCGTGTTTGCTGTAGACGACAGACACTGCCCAACCAATAGAAAATTTTGTTTAACCGTGGGTCAAAATTCCACGTCTTCTCATCTTATTGCTTTGCATATATGTCTAGATCAGCTAATTATAACAGGTACTGGTGTTACTTGTTCCTCACCAGGAAGACAGAAAATACTACAGCGTGTCGTTTTCTATCTGTCTTCTTGAGGTCGCTGTACAGCGGGAACGTAAAAAAAATGTGTAACCTTTTTTAACGACAAATAATTATTAATATGTAATTAATAATTAATAATAGAGGCCAGTAGTGGCGCAGCGGCACAAAGTGTGACTGAAAAACGGACTGGTTGTGGGTTTATCGCCACTCGAGAAGATGAAATATTTACTTAAATTTATATATCCATTTCTTCGCTCTGGTGTCGAGGCAAAGCGCGGCGTTGAGTTCTGCCACTCAAGGTCTCTAGAATCCGACAGAAAGTGAGGAACGAAGTGTCTTAACACTAGGCCTACCCTCTGCCTATACTGCTGTGTGCGATTAATTTTGATTTAATTTTTTGATTATTAATAAAATGTTGATGTTTTCAGCAACGTTTGCCAGTCATCACAACTGCATGACGTTGAACCGTCGGCCCCACAGGCGCGGTATGGACTTCGTCCCTACGCCCTTCCTGCTAAGTAACTATAAAGTCACCAAATATGCTAGCTGTGAAGTTACGCTATAATTCTGATATTACAAAAAATAAACCAAAATGGAAAAAATCTCTTAAATATTATTATAATATTTTAAATGTGAGAATTTGTGAGGATGGATGTTTGTTCCACTTTCACGCAAGAACTACTGTACGGATCTAGATAACATTTTACAGTAATACATTAGAATAACATAGGGTGCAATTTATGTAAAGATTTTGTATAATTTGGCTAAAATATAAATATAAGGGGCCGAAGTTGCGTTTGGGTCGATAGTGTAAAAGAAATTTTAAAAAGGTTTTGTAATTGGATAAAAAATATTCATGATTTTATCTATTGTACGAGTATAAACATAAATTTGTTCGTATTCTAGATACTCGTTTACGATATTTTTCTATAAACCATAATTGATAATAATCTAATAACCACCTACATATTCTGCATACATATATGTGATATATATACAAACAGTTGTTTACTGTGATTTATAATATTCATAGTATTAATATTAATATAATATAATCAATAAATAAACAGGATTAAAAATATATAACTGACGCCACAATGGCTGTCCCAAAACATTATTCATATTAAACTTACATACAAACTTATATACATTTTAACACCTAATGGAATATTATAGTGTGAAAATATCGATAATCAAGTCTTGTGCGAACGTTTATAACGAATTTGGAAGAAGAAATAACATTAACAATATAATAGTTATTTCTTAGATATTGTTTAAGATTTTAAGTCATGGATTGTACTTACATTATTAATAAATTATAAGCATCCTGTTAATATTGGGTATTTTTGCATGTCATCAATTATCTATGATTATTTTATATTTTAGAAAATAGAATTTTGTAATATGATTATTTTATTGGCTAAATTATATAAAATCTTAATATCGAGTTCCTTTGAAGAAAATTGTTAAGCTAACATTTTATTACGTTAATCGCATTAACTATACGATATTCTTTATAAAATAACAATATATGTCTGTAACAAATTTCTTTATGGTTAACGCTAACTATATATTTATCAATATTTTATAAAATAGTCTATTAAAACTTCAATTTAATTATTATAAAGCCAAATTCCTTGTAGACTTTTTTTGCATAATATACAGAGCTTTATCGATTTCGTATGCGAATTTCGTATTCAAATTCACCTAAAGTGTTTACAAATATGATAATAAAAAAAATGCCAACTAATATAATTATAATATGTAATTCGCCCTCAATTGTGCCAAAGATGTAAATAAATTTGCAGCCCACCAAAAATAACTAGGCTAAAATGAGATAGTATGTATGTACGATGCAGTTCATATTTTCTGTGTAAGTGGCGCAACGTGTTATGATGTCTTAAAAAACAGGAGTCGAACCCACGTCTGATGTATAGTCGCGTATAGTCCGATAAATAGCTTATGATGATTGAAAAGACAGGCACGAATCGAACTCGCGCTTGTACTTTTCTGTGCATAATACTCAATGTGCGTGTGGATTTCGGCGTCCGTTCCCAATAAAGTATGCACAAGAAAATTAAATACATTTTTTATTTATATCAGAAACAACACTGAAGGGAACTTAATAACACATAATAATATTGGTAGCAAATAAAATAATATTGATATTTAACAGTCGGATAGATTTTTCAGTATATATAACCGGGGTGTCGCGAATATTCGATATATTATGACACGTTGCGCTTATAATACAAGTTTTCGATTATTGTATTTTAATATTAAATTAATGTAATGTTACATTTATGCAGTGTCTAATTATTGTTAGATATATTTTATTTCTATTGTACTTTGTAAGTTCTTGGTAATATAAGCAAAATAGGCGTTTTGATTTTTTTTTTCAATGATTTTATCGCCTTTTTTTATAATGTCGCTAGTACGTTATTTTATGTGTAGATCAAAATATCTTTTTAATATTGTGAATTTTGATAGGGTACTTTGAAATAATAATTTGTTAGCGTCAGCGTTGAGTATCTTTTTAAAATTCACTATTCAAAAAGATGGAATTTTATCTATTTTTACTTCTCAGAAATGGATGGATAATGGATTCACATAAATTTTATATAGGTTTATAAATATGGAAACAATAAATTAATTTAAGTAGCTTTAAAAACTAACAGTGAAGTATACGTAAAAGCAATGGTTGCCTGTTTACCTAACCAAATAATATTCGCTTTCATTTTACCAACTTATTAATTTTACTTTTACAAAAGACTTAGTATCAGATAATCCGGCATTTAAAATAAAATAAATATTCGACTATTACATTTGTTACAAACTAGGATTATATTTTCAATGTTATGTTAAACTTATTATTTATGATATTCCAATTTGTCTATAAACTAACATCTTATTTAAATTTATTATCTCGTGTATGTTATGCTTGTCATGGCAATTTCAAGAATTAATCATTCTAATAAAATAAGAACCTAGTGTTAAGACACTCCGTTCCCTACTTTCCGCCAAATTTTAATCATTTGTAGTTCGTTCTTATTGAGTTTCTAAACTAAACCTTAATATTTTTTAATCTTTTTAAAAATGAGTACAGATTATCAATCATCGAGTAGAGTTCATTTATTTTGAACGCAATCGTGTAAATAATATTTATTACTTATAATAATTACAAAATTTGATTTGCCTATACAGCATTGTTGAACAATGAGATTCCCAATAAAGAGAACTAGATGGCCTTTCTTAGTGTATTATGAAAATTTATTGGAGAATTTGTGAATACATGAGTGATCGTAGGTTCTAGATTCAGAAATATTTGTATAGATATAATTTACGACGCAGTGGTTTTTATCTTTAAATTAAAATTTTATGCCTCTCTGTAGAGTTTGTACGCATTTTATAGTTGGACAAAATAATATTTATAAATGTATAAGTAAATATTCAGAGTGATTGCGTGCGATCAAGTGTTCTGAAAAAAAAACACTTAAATTTAGGACTTTAATGTTGAAGTGAAAAGTTCCTAATTATGCCAAAAAATAAGATTTTACGTTACGTATGTCCTAAACGCAAGCGATCCGCCATGTTATTGAATGCATTTGTTCCTTTTCATTAGATATTGCCTTGTTATTAGCAAATCATATCGATCTACACGTATATACCATATACTAAAAGATAATGTTCCGGACTATGCCTTAAACTTATTTGTACTCAGGATGCTTAAGACTGTCCACGATCACATTAGTAGAGTAATGGAACTAGTTGTTGGTAATATGGTGGTTCGCTCGCACATTGTTCAGTTAGTGCCTCAACAGTATTGTGAAATGCCAAAACTTCCAGTGCCATACATTTGTAAGCTACGACGTTGGTATTGAGATGGAGTTTGTTTTGTAAGGCGGTGGAAACACATTTTCTAATCCGCCAGTTAGGTAGTAAACGAGATTTTAATAAATAACTTGACAGAAACATGGGTTTCATTCAAACAAACAGTCTTTATGTATTATTATTTTAATCAATTAAATGAAAAAGAGATTACTAAAATGTTATATATATCACATGATTTCTTACAGAAGTAAACCTAATTATTAAAACAATTGCATCAGTCGCCTTGTGACATACCTTATTTAGTAATTATATAAAAAAATATTCCTACAACAATATTTACTACATAACTTTCTTATTCCTAATCATGCTTAATAAAAATTCTTACAACTAATTTTTAAACAGTTAAAGTTCAATCAATCTACTTCTAGTTTTCTAAAGTTGCCAGTAAGTCCGCGCATGGCGTCGCCTACAGCGTCGGCGCCTGCGCACGTGTTGGCGCCGGCCCGCAACGCTGATATGGCGCCCTCGCGCGCCGCCTCGCTGTACATCTCTAGGCGCACGGCCATTTTGTCGTTCAGCAGTAATATGTCACGCTTGCGTGCTAACTCCACTTTCCATAAATCTGAAAATAATGGATGTTGTTTATATAACATTATAAGCTTCCAAAAACTGCAGTGAAGAATAAATACAGTGACTCGACTGTACGCATGGTAATTGCGAGAGCGCCTTGATCGCTGCTCGAGGGAATTTTTCGTTCTGATCATGCAAAGCGCGACGTTAGATTCCATAACTAAACGTGCACTGACTTGAAATTGGATAGACAATAGAAAATGAACACTTATCTCTGCTCTACATAATTTTTGTATACTATATTAATATTTTAAAGCATTTTAGCATTTATGTGATAAGTCATCAGAAAGTAACCGAGAAAAGTTATAATCAAACATCGTGATCATGAAAACATACCACGATGGCAACAGACACTTTTCTTGAGCTATAATTAATTATAAATATTTTGTATATATTATAATCCTCCGAGATAATCTGCACAACAGTCTGCCACGACTTAACTCCACCATGATGGTATGGTCTGTATGTATCTACTTATAGATAAATTTAACAATAAGCCAGTCGTGGCGCAGGGGCACAAAGTATGACTGTAAAACCGACTGGTTGTGGATTCGATCCCCACTTGAGGAGATGAAATATTTACTTAACTGTATATTTTCATTTCTTCGCTCTGGTGTCGAGATAAAGCGCGGCGTTGAGTTCTGCCACTCAGCACGCAATGCCTCTAGAATTCGGCAGAAAGTAGCGAACGGAGTATCGTAACACAAGGTTCCCTCTGCCTACCCTGTGTGCGGGATATAACGTGAAGCTGATTTTTTTTTAACAATATATAAGAAATATTGAGAATTGAAAGATATCTATAGATATAAGCACAACCTAATTTTATTTGTATGGAAATAACTAAGTAAATAATTTCTAAACACCATACACCTGCTGACCTTAACCTAGTTCCAATCACTTTCTAATAAGAAAATGATAACGAATGTCTTAAGAAATATCCAGCTTTATAAATATTTTAAAAAATACAAATAAAAATAATGTACCCTAAAAGTACATAAGGCCTCGTCGTGTCCTGTAAACACGGAAAAAATAATTTATTTCAATCACATTTTTATACGTAAACAGTTTAATTTTCCTTTTTTTTACTGTAAAGCATTTTTTTTTTCAATGAACCTGTTATTTCATGGATATTGGCCGTAATTCTAATTATCAAATTGCAAATATTGTATATATTTTGAAAGTAAACTAAACTACCGTTACTTATTAACATACCAATCATTTCTTTCATAGGCATGACTCCACCGTACTCCTGAGGCAACAACTTCTTATCAATCTCGACATCATCTACCGATGTGTAAAGTTTCACTCTCTTCCTTATTTTCTCTGATATGAGCGCCATTCCGAAATCCAAAGCAAACTTGATTGTGGGGTGAACGTTAACGCCGTATATTTCTTTATGTCTTAATGGTATAGTGCGCTGGAATTAAATAAGATAAAAGTAATTTTACGTCTTACTCACAAAGTAGATATTATATTAGTGTATTAGCGACCCGCTCGCGTGTTCGTCCGCTTTAATTATAAAATTATTAATTTACGAATCTGAATTAGTACTTTCGTGCTCTAATAGATAATATTATGATTTTAAAGACAATATGCATACTAAAAATAAGTATCGACCAATTTAATAAAATAACAAGAAAATATTTTATATAGCAAACATTACTTTTTTATTTATGATTGCTGATTTAAAGAAAAAAATACTAAATGTTAAGGGAAGTTTTCAAAAACATACTAATCAAAACTTCAGTAAATCAATTAAGCCGTTTCTGTGATTACCATATGCAAACGAACCAACAAACAGACAAAAAAATTAAAAATCTTTATTATGGGTTCTATTACATTGCTAAATATCGTCAATAATAGTTTTTCTCACATATCTTCCATGTACAGGATGCGCAGATTTTATTATATCTACAAGATTATGAAATATATGACTAATTAATTTAGGCTTTGAGTATTTAGCTTATATTTGTAAAATATATGCTGAATAATAGTTACCTCTCCATTCTTTACTATTCTGACAGCTTCTTTGGGGGTGAAAAGGGTTAGATGAGGGAAGCTCACTCCAGATCCATCTGCGTAGTGTACAAGTCCTCGCACCTGGGTATCCTCGTCTTCCATCAAGGTCTCATAACATATGCCCATCACCCGGCACATATCTTGATTTGTGTACTTGTATGGGTCAAAAACGCCTAAAAGATTACAAAGTACCATTAATAAGTTCTTTGATTTTCACGATTATTACACATTTTAAATGAAACTTTTTTAACCGGATTAATCGCGTATATTTGGTATTTTTATACATTTTTGGAAACCCGACTTTTGGAACACTTTGCAGTAGTCCGTTGTCACGTCTACCCGTCTACCCGTGACCACGCACTACTGCAAAGTGTTCGAAACGTCGGGTTTCCAAAAATGTATAAAAATACCAAATATACGCGATTAATCCGGTTAAAATAGTTTCATTTAAAAAGTATCATTAATTTTCTATAACTATCTACAATATGTTGTATAATTATATTGTAATTGTCGATAAATACTAGCATGGATCAACAAGGAAGTTATTACATGTCACGAAATTCTACAAACGGTTCTGCAATGTTTGTATAATGTGAAACAAGAACTAGATCTACTGACCAGACATCTAAATAATGATAAGAAATTAATATGTGTATTAATGTATGTACTTAGGTAATTATTCAAATTTAAAAAGGCAACATAAGAAGATAAAAGAATTAGGGTTGTCATACTCAAATCATTACATTATTCCCACAGTATCCATGAAAAAACACAAGCGTCAATATTAATCTCGTTTGAAATTTATGAGACGGTTAATATAGTTCAAATATGGCCAAGATTTTAATAATTCAGACATAAATAAACAGAACAAAACAGTACTTTAATAATTAAAGTAATTAATTATATAGAATCATGAATTAAACAAGATAATATATAGCTATGATGCCTGAATTTAAAGGGTTAAATATTACGATAGGTTATAAGTACCTGGCCTGTAGATAACAACACGGCGGCCCAATTTGTCCTTGAAAGGGCTTACAAAAATGTACCTGTAAGTACACAATTACTTATTTCGTAACTTAATTAATTAATTTAAAAACATAAAAGTTAGACATTACGTCCTCTGAAAAAATATAAAAATTACCATCTAGACGATGAAACTTATTTAATTACTTAACTTATTACTACTTATAGCTTTTATTCTTCAAAATCATTATTTATCTTCTTCCCTTTGCGTTGCAAATTCACTCTTTTGAATTTCATATTATTGTTTTTGACTCTTTTTACTTTGATCAAATATATCTATTAAATCAATACTTTCAATTTTTTTTTGTGTATAATAATGAATTTAGAGATTGTATTTAATTGTGTGTCTAAGTCCAATAAATATTGTACAAAGATCTACATTTATCAATAAGACTTCTTCGTCATTTTCCTCCAATAAATAAGCATAGGAAGGTCTATATTTTCTGTGAATATAGATATATATTTTTTACTGTTTAAAATTTTTTTATTATAATTTTGTTTGTCTATTATAAAATTAATCTATATAGTTTGTAGATCATTTGATCTACAAACTATATAGATTAATTTGTATTTACAAAGCATTTTACTTCAATACGATAAAACTGCTCTTTAATTAGGTTCTTTCTGATCACCAAGATTTTTTTTTTATAATTTTAGAAAATTTGTTACTGGATGTATATATTTTCAGCTTCACGCTGTTTCCCGTACTCAGGGTGTATGTCAGGGTGGGCAGAGGGAACCTACCATCTCCATATATAGATCCATTCCGCATTTTCTACCGAATACTGGAGGCGTGTTGAGAGGCGGAACTCAACACAGCGCTTTGCCTCGACACCAGAACGAGGAAATGAAAATATAAATATTTCATTTCCACGAGTAAGAATCGAACCCGCGTTAATAGTCACACACTTGTGCCCCTGGGCCACGACTGTCCTCAATATAATATATTTTAGTGATATATACTTATGTCTAAATTCCAATGCCACTTACCCTAAGTCGATGAGCTCAGTCATTACGGGTAGAGTCCAATCTAGCTGATTGAAAGCAATACCCCAGGACTGCCTGAGAAGGATGTAGCGCTCGATCGCCTCTTGAGCCATGGGAACGCTGAATTTCTTTGTGCGCAAGTATCGAAGAAAGAAGTTCGCATCTGATGATATTTTGTATTAGGCAAAATAGTAATTTAGTTAGTGTACGTAAAAATAATTTATATAATGTAGATATATCTACATATTCGAAATATTAGGCTCATAAATTCAACGATTTAATCACTATACTAAACAAATTCTTGTTATTTCGGGAAAGTTGTAATAACATATGAATGATACCTATTAATGTTGTGAATCAATAATACGTATATCTTTAGCATATATTACTATATTTTTTATATTTATTAACAGCCCCTTCCATCTACGGTAGCGTAGAAAGTATATTTGACTTTTCTAGAAAGTAAATAAGGCAAAATTGATTACTATGTCTTACCCATTCTAACCGCAGAAAACTTGGGGTTCTGCTCCATCCAACTTCTCAGAGCTTGCAATGCTTGTGTTCTAGAATTTTCAGTTTCTCTCAGTTGCTCCTCCGCTATGGCCTGCGTCTCCGCGGAAAGTGGACACTTATACTCTTCCGCAGGAGTCAAAAAACGTTTTGTCAATCTACGTGGAGCCGACATCTTCTCTGTCTGTGAAGGAAACATCTTACTGAATAACTAAATAAATATCATCTTGTAATTTGTTTACGTGTTAGTGTAACGACGATTGTGGGTTCGATTCTCGCGGAGATATGAATTGTTTTTTTAATATTTTTATTAGCCAAGGTAAAAGCGCGGCGTTGAGTATCACCACTCAACACGCACCTCTTTGGAAATTCTGTGGGAAACGGGGAACGGAGTGTCTTAACACTAGGTTCAATCTACATACTCTGCTATATGTAGGATAAAGCGTGTAGCTGTAAAAAATGTATCACTCTAGATACATATCAAACAGAGTTTAAAACTTAACGACAAACACCACGCCAACGCTACACAAAGAACGAACTAAAACATACTTTTTAATTCTATATAAACATACTTAAGTACTGATACTTTAACGCTACAGAGCATAAAATGTTCCTCTCTAATTTCATAAGCTACTTGCAAAATATTTATTTACGCGCACACCCGTATAGTGTAGCAACCAGCGAGCCCCGAGACCGAACTAAGAGGTTTCTGCCCACTGTCTCGCGCAACGTTGAGCAACCTAGCTGCAATGGACGAAATGGCTTGGGCAATGTTATAATTTTTCGTAGTTATATAAATGGTAATATTTGGACCCCACTCCGGACGGTTGCGGTGGAGATTGGTGAATAATTGTAACGTAATGAAAGGGTCGCGGCTTGCAGTTGCAATTTTATAGGTAGATTTTAGCTGAATCGTTTGTGTGGAAATTATGTATGCGTTTGCGTTTATGGTTTACGATTTTATGCAAACTCGTTGTTGTACTTGTGCACGTTTGTTTGGAGAGTTTGCAAATTGGCGGTTGGAATTTATCTTGCTAAACCATTTAGTTATACTGATGTAGGTATTGTATACATCGTTATATTATTTCAGCTTCACCCTGTATCACGCATACAGCAGGGTAGGTAGAGAGATCCTAATGTTAAGACTCTCCGTTCTCCGATTTCCACCGAATTCTGGAGGCTTTGCGTGTTGTGTAGCGGAACTCAACGCCGCGTTTTGCCTCGAAATCAGAGCGAAAAAATGGAAATATAAATTTAGATAAATATTTCATTTCCTCGAATGGGGATCAAACCCACAACCAGTCGCGTTTACAGTTACACTTTGTGCCCCTGCGCCAAGGCTAGCCTCGGTTTTATAATTAATTTACATTTAACGTATAACTCAAATTAAATATGTATTTTACGAATTTAAGAAATAATATAAACTCATAATATTAATAATCATATATATCTTAATAAAAAGTCGGTCAAGTCAAATGCGAGTCAGTCTGGCTCTTGAGGGTTCTGTACCGATTTCATGATTGTAGGTTACCGTGACTTGATAAGAGTTGACAAACTTAAGTTTGCTAAGTGTATACGCCCATACATTCATTTTGTATGACATGAACTCTACTATATACCACAGAAAAAAATCATTACAAACTATTTTTTTGTATGATATTAAAATATATAATTATATATATTTTAATAGTATACATATTTCTATAACATATATATTAATATCATACTTATAATATTTATTATTAAAACGTATAAAAATTTGAACGTAGCGGGATGTGAACCCGCGCCTCATCTAAATTCTTATACGCTTGTTACAACTTCTTTATGTTGTTAGCGTTGCGGTGGTTCAAATCCCTTTTCTTAATAAGTATTTTTCTTTCTTAAATGTGGAATAACACTTTAAAAATATTTAAAACATTATATTCGCTCTTGCCAAACGATAATTCTAAGTAAATCTTTGGGTAGCGGAAATTTGTAAAAATCTCCATACAAAGATGCTAACAATATAAATAAGTTATAACAAGCGTATAAGAATTTCGACGTAGCTCGATGAGAAAATATGGCTTAGTTGATCAGTGCGCTTGGACGGTTTACAAAGAGGCGCGGTTTCAAATCCCTCTACGTTCAAATTTTTATACGTTTTCTTAATAAGTATTTTTCTTTCCTAAGTGTGTATTACACTTTAAAAATGTTTAAAAATCATACCTATAAATTTTAATTTTTCCGATATTTTTTGATTTGTATTGTAAGTTCTGTGTTTGTTGATCCGCGGGAGTACCAGTTTAAAATTACACAAAAACAGCAAAAACGATGCATATACACTCGTATCTTATGATTGCATTGATTTAGAAATTTATTTTTTCCGTTTTCTAAGGGAAGGGCTTATTAAAATTATTGATACCTCTACGCAATCTTGAGACAACTCGTCTTGACAGATAGACAGATATACAGATACACGGACAACAAAGTGATCATATAAGGATTCCGTTTCTTTTCTTTGGAGATACGGAACCCAAAAGAAAAACAAAGTAAAGAAAATTAAAGTTTATACACTGTAAATATCAACTAAATCTGGAAGTCGCTCCGCATTTTTTTAGGCTTATATTAAAGAAAGAATTATTTTATTATCGCAAAGCATCTTATGTTAAAACAGCTTACGACAAAATTACATTTGAATCCAAATTAAACACAAAACATAATAAAATCAAATAGGTCGTATGTAGTAATGTCTTCGGCGGCATCGAATATGGTAAATTTAAAAACTTACTTGTCAATATTTTCCCGCTAAAATTATTTGACAGTGTCGATGAGAACAGTGCACACTACACCACACTCCGCCTTGGACTGGCCGGTGGAGACACAGCGCGCAATCTTTAGCTCCTCAATGATGGAGTCGCTCTGAAGGCGATGTCGAGGTATTACTGTAACGTATTAAGACATACAACCAGTGAATGGCACTGTGCTTGGTAACATTTGGCTTAAAATCTTATATTGTTGAACCGCTGATAATGTAATAAGCATTTGCTGGCGGCAATTATATAATTCTTTTATATTTGTTTTTGTTTTCAGAGCTGTGAAAAGTTATATAAATAATTAATTTAGCTTCACGCTGTATCCCTCACACAGCAGGGTAGGCAGAGGGAACCTAGTGTTAACACTCCATTCCTCACTTTCTGCCGAATTCCGGAGGAATTGCGTGTTGAGTGGCAGAACTCAACGCCGCGTTTAACCTCGACACCAGAGCGAAGAAATGGAAATATAAATTTAAGTAAATATTTCATCTCCTCGAGTGGGGATCGAACCCACAACCAGTCAGTTTTGCAGTCACACCTCGTGTCGCTGCGCCACGACCAGGCCGGTCGTATAAATAATAATAATATTATATAACTGTCTAATAAAGATATACAAAAGAAACATAGATCACGAATCAGATTCTTTACATGCGCATGTGAAGTATTTTCAATAATAGTTAGATATACTTCAATCTATCTAAATCTTATACGAAAATAATAATAAGATAGTAAATAAAAATAACAGGTATTGCCAACTGATCTGAATTAAGAAGACTAAAAATACAAAATAATATAAAATTCGACCAGTTTCTAAACAAACATTTACACATGCTTGTATAGAATGTAGAGTACATTATAATAACATAAAATAATTTCATCTTTTATCGAAAAATTCAACAAAATTTGTTACCTATATCTTCTGATTTCAAAAGAAGTTTTCTGGTTATATAAGCAAAATTACAGTGGTCATTGCGCATAACGTTAAGGTCGTTACAATTCACCTCAAATTTGCTTGAAAATAGTCTCAAGCATTATCTAATGCCTATTTTCCACTACAAAAGTACTCGACTAAGTTTTTTTATTATGACAGATTTTTTTTATATTTATCGACAAGATTAAATGAGGCCGGTCGTCGCGGAGAGGCACAAAGTGTGGTGCGATTGGTTGTGGGTTCGATTCTCACTCGGGGAGATGAAATATTTAATATTTTTTCGATGTCGAGGCAAAGCGCGTCGTTGAGTTGCGTCAATCAACACGCAATGCCTCCAATATTCGACGGAAAGTGGGGGACGGAGTGTCTTAACACTAGGTTATTTTTGCCTACCTTGCTACATACGAGATAGAGCGTGAAGCTGGAAAAACGTAAAACAAATATATGTGTGTGTGCGGGACACAGTGTGAAGCTAAATATATTTAGAAGCACCTACATATTATTAGAAAAGTAGCTTTTTTGAGTTTATAAAAATTTTTGTAATCGATAAAACTCATTTGACGTGTCCAATACCAAAAAGAAAAAAAAGATATGAAGACATTCGAAAATATTCTCACTTTCAAGTCTAAATAATACTCTTATGCTCTTTACAAGTTATAAATTAAGCTTGACATATTGTAATGAGTTAAATACAATATTTCTATAAAGATTAGACGAGCCCGAAGAGATGGGACGGGGAGAGGGGTACAAGTTAGTGCTGCCAATAACTGTTTGGTGAAAGTATTAGTATTTTTAAAAATAGACGATAATAAAATATAATACACTGCAAGCAAATATAATACATACTAGGCATATAGAAATAGTCATACATATCTTTGTAACTGTTAGTTATTTTAATAAAAACTACATTTTTCTACTTCTATAACTTTTCTCCACAATAAAAATGTCATATTTTGCTTGATCACATCCGACTATCAAAGTAATGTGAATAAAAAGCTCTTTTCCTACAAAAGAGAACAACACTAGTTTTCCCTATTTCTTTTCACCATTTTGGTAGTAAATATACTCACTCTACCTCACTCATATTTATGGAGTAGGTACTTTTTTATTTTTTGCTGTTTCATCGGAGTCGAACATATTCACACATTACATACGTATTTCCAAGCGTACTTTAACATATAGTATTGCAATGTGACATGTTGAAAAAATAAAGAAAAATCCTTATACACAAGGTATCCCGCACATAGCAGGGTAGGCAGAACAATCCTAGTGCTAAGACACTCCGTTTCCCACTTTCTGCCGAATTCTGGAGGCAATGCGTGTTGAGTGGCGACACTAACCGCCGCGCTTTGCCTCCACACCTGAGCGAAATAAATAGAAATATAAATTTAAATGAACACTTCATTTCCTCGAGTGGGGATCGAACCCACAACCAGCCGCGTTTACAGTCAGACACTTATGCCCCTGCGCCACGATTCGCTTATGTCCATTATCATTTATATCTAAATCTATATATATTATATTTTTTAATAAATATCAGCTACTAATATTATTATGGATTCACCACCATATCGATACTCTGTTGAAAGTAGAAACAAATAACTAATTTGAATGTTGCAGCAAAGGATTCTTCAATAATTTCTCTCGACGTCAATAATTTTCCATTTCCTTTATATTATTCAATTAGATTAATGATAGTACCTGACTTCTAATATTTCATCTCAAACGCAGCGAGTGTTGCGTTTTGCTGTGACGACATAGTACGAAATGTTGTGAGTCAACGACTCGAAAGGCGGTAACGGGCCAAGGTTGTATCGTAAAGGGCACATACGCTGCCACGTGGAAGTCGCAACCATCCACTTATAATACAGAATTTGGTTAAATAAAAAAAAGTCTTTTCTTACTAACTTAACTTACTTTCTAACAAAAATGTAAGTTGTGACTAAGCAAACTGTGTCAGTTGTTCATTGTCACGAATCCATGTCAACATCAACATGGTTCGCAGACGCGAACAAAAACTCGTTTTGACTAAATGTGGACATTGATGACCTTCACCTGACTTAAATTTTGTCACAATATTCGTATGAAATGTATTAATATTGTAATATTTCCTTTGTAAATTGGTTGGTTACTGTATGGGTATCTAAAGGTACTGCTTGCTATAGACAAAAAAATGATAAATCAAATCAGCTTGACACTGTATCCCGCACGCAGCAGGGTAGGCAGAGGGAGCCTAATGTTAAGAAACTCCGTTCCCCACTTTCTTCCGAATTCTGGAGGCATTGTGTGTTGAGTGGTAGAACTCAACGCCGCGCTTTGCTTTCGAGACCAGAGCGAAGAAATGGAAATATACATTTAAATAAATATCTCATCTCCCCGAGTGGGGATAAAACTCACAAACAGTCGGTTTTGCAGTCATACTTTGTGCCCCTTCGCCACTGGCCTCAACAAAAAAATAATACTTAAACTTTTTTGCATTTTATTAATTTTGCTCGCTATCATCTAGCGAATTTGTTGCGACGTCCCGATCCCAACCTCATTTATCTTCCTGTGAAAGTCCCATAAAATTCGGTTTATCTGTTCTGAAGATTAGTCTGGATTAAAATAAAAATACAGACAGGCAAAAATTTTAAAATCATTATTTGGGATTTTCGTATCTGGTAAATAATTATAAATAACTATATGCAATAAAAAAAACATTTACTCTGAAATTATACAGTTTTATTTAAAAGTATGTCTCATAATATATGTAATGACAAGAGGGCGCGCGCGGCTTCGCCCGCTTATTAGGAGTGAATTCTAAAAAAAACACGAAACACGTGTTCAATAAAATATTTTTAACAGTCTGAATTTAAATTTTTATAAAAATCGGTGGCAATTTAAAGATTTTTCCATATAAACTTTCAGCCCCTTATTTGAACCCTTAGGGGGTGAATTCTTAAAAACCATGAAACACGTGTTCAATGAAATATTTTTAAGAGTCAGAATTTCAAATTTTATAAAAATCGGTACAGATTATTTTTTTTTCCATACAAACTTTCAACGCCTATTTCATCCCTTTAGGGTAAACATTTTTCAAATTCCCTTCTTAGTGGATATCCAGAATATGAAAATAAACATCTGCCATCTGCAATTTCTACCATCTGCGGTTATGGCTCTGCGTGCGTCTTACCTCAGTCAGTCAAGTCCTTTTATATATATAGATAAGTCTCATAAAAAATGTAAAATCATCTAACCTAAGATTTTGTTTGTTTGTGGCTTAAATATAATATTAGATTATTTTCAGCTTCACGCTGTATGCCGCACATAGCAGGGTAGACAGAGGGAACCTAGTGTTAACACACTCCGTTCCCCACTTTCTGCCGAATTCTGGAGGCTTTGCGTGTTGAATGGTAGAACTCAACGCCGCGCTTTGCCTGAGCGAAGACCACCAGAGCGAAAAAACACCAGAGCGAAGAAATGGAAATATAAATTTAAGTAAATATTTCGTCTCCTCGAGTAGAGATCGAACCCACAACCAGTCGGTTTTACAGTCACACTTTGTGCCTCTGCGCCACGACTGACCTCAATTAGATTTTAAAATCTGATATTTTATAGTTTTTAGCAAATTTTCTTTATAGAGGCCAAGTGGTTAAATAACATACACAAATGCGTATTATTTTATAAATATAATTATATTTAGTAATATTAATGTTGCTTTAGTAAATAAATATGGATTTTTAACATTTTATCGGACATTTGTCTATTTAACCTGCTGGTAAACAAAAACCGATCATGGAATAGACTATTACAACCATCTTAAGACCGGCACCCCTCTATCATTTTACACGTTATATATAGTAACTTGCCCTGATTGCTGACTACTGATTGCATTTAGATAGTGTAAATTCGTTTCAAACAAAAATTTTTCACGTGAGCGAGAGAGCTAACAGGTAATTTATGGTACCTACATTACACTACTAAGGTACTAGGTATAAGTATAAATATGTAGGAGATTTCAGATTCTCATATTTGTCGAATTCTATAATTTTAATTTTTTTACTGTAAGCGCGACAGTTGTGGGTTCGATTCCTACTTGGGGTTATTAAATGTTCTAAGTTTTCGAAAAAAAATATCATTCCAAATAAGCGCGGCTCAGGCCAAATGTCAGCAGATCGGTGATGTGGCTTGCTACCGCAGAATATCGGCCAAGAGCTTAAAGCTGATATAAAATAGCTTGATTCGACTAGTTCTTTTGTACGATAGCAAATGATGGTCAACGAACCGGAAATGAAGATACTCAAGTAGATGAGCGGCACGAAGAGGTCTGAAGCTGAACGCATAGGTAACGCATTAAGGTCTTAAGGCTTGTAACGCAGCGGATACCAAAAACAAATCCCATCATTACATTTAAAAATAAATGTTAAAATTGTATTTTACTGTAAATAAACAATGTTATTTCAAAATTTTATCCTTCGCCTGGTCTAATTATGTGTCTAATTTATCTGACACCTGTTTCTTATAATTTTGTATGCGTAAATTATTAAAAAAAAAATCTAGAAAAAAGGGAAGGGAACCTTTCTTTTAGCAAAATGTAATTCAGGAGAGGATTTAAATTTAATATTGATGAGTTCTTTGAGAATTAAAAAAAAATCGATTTTACATTTTTTCTGATATAAGCAATGACACTTCACTGGTGCTGCATAAATAGTATATACGCACTGTAAATAAAATAACTGCACATAACAATATAAAATATAGGTAAAAATAGTCGGTGCATTTTGCTTATTTGAGTAAACATTAGGTGTTTTTTTTTACATTTTAAGGTATTATTTCACACTTAGAATAAAAGGAAAAAACTTTTTTAGAAAACATAGAAATTAACAAAAAGGTTACCATATAAAAAGTTAGAAAACAATAATCACAAGTATTTTTTTTTACATGTTTTTCAAAAAAAGGTCCATCAGGTGTTTCGTTTATAAATTAAGATATAAATAATTGATCAATCGAAATCATAAAAAACGGCATAACAATAAAAGGTGTTAATAAATTAATAAAAAATCTATATTTTAATTTATTTACTAACAAAAGTAGTATTGATTGGAACTGACAATATTTTTATATTTTTAATTTCCAATATTTCGTATATTTCTATAGGATATTTCAGTGTTGTCACTTTATTATTTTTCAGACAAAAATATAATAAACTGTCACTTTGTTTCTTTTGCCCATCTGTAGAAAAAAATGATGGATGGTAATTAAAAAAAATATTGCTAACAATTTTTACTATAATAGTAATAGTCATGATTTATTTCCAAATTAAATTACCTTTATTATTTCAAGAGCATTGTATGTGGACCAGTCACTTCAGTCGTTACCAAACATCTATTAAAAAATGCCGTCAAGCGTTCGTTCTTTCACAATTTTTGCCAACTATTATATAAGGACTTCAAATGATTACATTGTGTTGTAAGGCTGTTTGTTTTGATAATTACCTATTTGAGTTAATTAAATTATAAATTAGAACCTTATTATATATAATTAACAATATTTGTTACAAAATTACGATTTGTGTACTATATTAACGATAAACAAAAAGAATCAATGAAATCTAGTAAAATGGATAGATCATTGCATTTGCACTACCACTGGTCACTTACTACGATATAATATCAGAGTAACTACAGTTAATTTTGGTCTGATAATATATATTTTTTTAGCTTCAAGCTGTATCCCGCACACAACAGGGTAGGCAGAAGGAACCTAGTGTTAAGACAATCCGTTCCCCACTTTCTGCCGAATTCTGGAGGCATTGCGTGTTAAGTGGCAGAATTCAACGCCGCGCTTTGCCTCGACGACAGAGCGAAGAAATGGAAATATAAATGTAAGTAAATATTTCATCTCCTCGAGTGGTAATCGAACCCACAACCAGTCAGTTTTAAAGTCACACTTTGTGCCCCTGCGTCACGACTGGCCTCAGATAATATATAATTTAACAAAAACATGTAAAGTAGCAAAAAATCGATCTTTTTAGTTTTATATTAGTATTTATACTTGCCTATACTAATATAAATCCAAAAACAACATTGCACACCTTT
The DNA here is from genome assembly GCA_021202915.1 of Heliconius himera. NCBI lineage: Eukaryota > Metazoa > Arthropoda > Insecta > Lepidoptera > Nymphalidae > Heliconius > Heliconius himera. Next base: position 302,589 of record JAJHJA010000001.1, on the reverse strand, counting down.
GTAATAATTATTTACGTCGTCTCTATGATAAATCAATGAACCCTGACGACATGATGCGGCTCGCTTGTGTTAGCACGATCAGTATAAACGTGAATGCCACACATATAAATACTATCTCAACCAAATCAAATTGATCACAAAAGGCAGATTTTAATGGAAACTCAGGATTAGCCATATTTATATACGATGGTGTTGCTGTAAACATCAAATTAAAAAAAAGTATTAGATTTTTGTATATATTAGTAGGTAAATAGGTCTTAATGTGGGTGCTCTATACATATTTTAGAGAGGAACAAACTCGTAGGAAATATTATATATTTGTCAGTAAATTACCTTTTATTACTTTATTGATCCCAAATAGAAATAAATAATAGACGGATAGTAATAATAGGTTAATATAAATGTGTTTTTTTTATTTTTTCATTACATTTTTATAATATTGCATATTTTTACATTTTTTGTACTCTCAATAAATTTTGTTACGTCATCATTTGTCATTCCAGCCTTATCCACAGATAAATCTGCCCTAGATAATTGTAATAAATAGGAAAAGTTTATTTGATACTTTTTGTGCATTTAAATAAAAGCTTGTTATTAAAAGCTTTTATAATTAAAAAATATTTTTACTTTTTAGTTATAGCTGGATAGAATTCTCTGTCTATTCATCTCGTTCAACGCATCATTGTTGCATGGTAGTTTGCCGGTTAATTTTAGGTAGTCTAGTTCTTCAATAAGGAAACTTTTTAATGATTTGGCCAGCAGCGAAGGGCTTCAAAGCAATAGCATGGTCGACTGTATTGTCCTCGAGATTTCAGTGGAAAGTAGGGAGCGAAATGGTTAGCTAGGTTGCTGGTAGCTCAGCCTACATTGCTGCATGCAGAATTGAAAAAATTGTAGTCCTTGGGTGTGACTAAACTAGTAAAAAAATAAAAATCTTAAAATAAATAATATTTCATTACTTTATAAACGTAGTAAATCATAGATTCTAGATTAAAAGCTCACAAATTGAATATTATATTTATTATAAAAAGCAGTACTATATAAATCAGTATGATCTTGGACGTAAATTTTTAGTAATAGCTTTTTTCAGTTGACATTTATACAGCCATCTCGTGGCGGCCATATTAACTACCTAATAGTATTTTGCTTCGAGCTTCCTTCGCGCAACCGTGTGCAAAAAAGTAAAATTACGGTGTACAAATAGATGGCGCTATCGAACAAAGTATATTACCATAAAGCTTCTCAAAGTATAAATTTTCAAATAAAATATACCAAAATATATATATATATATATAATATCAATTAATAATTTTGAGGAGCTTTTTTTATTGATATATTGAAGATCTTTGCTTAACCGGCATTTCGGCAAACTAGAGGTGGGAACCCCAACCGCCCCAATCACGAACGCGAAGTACGAACCACGCAACAGTGACGAGTGGATCGTGACGGTTGACGTTCACCTTTAGTTTATTGTTCACATCGACAGTTAACGGTCGCGTTGACTTTGTCAATAGAGGCGGTTACGTTCGATTCATTCATCGATGAAATTTTGTCCAAAAGAACCGGCGCCGGGTTTGTGTGCAAGATGCTGGCCCAGCCGCGTGACTCCTTCTTAGATGATGAATTTGGGAAGCCCGTGGAGTCCATCATGCGATGTGAGGATTTCAAAAGTAATTTTGCTAGAAGACTCTCAAACCGATACGTTTCCCGGTCCCCGGCTTCTGGTCCGACTCAAGACAGTGTTTTGAAACTTTGCCCCGCAAAGAAACAGGATGTACTGAATAAAGTAAGTAACGATTTTATTAGTGTTTATTCGGTGTTCTAATTTTTTCTACCAAGACCTCGCGAGCAACGGTTATTCTAACGTCATTGGTATTATCTTCATGGAAAAGTAGTACCAGTTAGCATAGATGTTTTTGTAAATTAAATTTTTACATGCTTAAAATGAATAGATGAGTATTGGTTATGTGGTATATAAATAGGTAGATGGCTATTTCGATATTATTGTTTATACAAAATGCGTTTTGCGTAAAGAAATAATACATATTAATCAGGATGTTGCAATTTTCGTAATACTACGTGCGCAAATTAGGAATTCCATAAATAATATGCAGACTATTGTATTGTTTACGGTCTGCTCTACTTGCTCGGCACATTCGATGTTTATACTTTTTGCTTTATAATACCCAATAATTATTAACAAAGTACAATTTTAAAATACATTTACCCAGCTTAATTTATTGTTGTCAAAAGTGACAGCTATAGTTTTTTTGTCGTAATTAAATAATTTATTTGGAAGTATTTGTAGTAGAAAAATATTTTAAAGTTATAAACACGTGACTTTTTTATAGTATAGACAATTTCTTTTTACTATTATTTGGTACAAAACAAGCAAATATCTTGATATACAGCTAATTATTAGTCTGCAATTTTTGTCGATTGATCTCTTCCCACCTGATCCAAATTTAAACAATTATTTAAGGTTTATAATACTTTTAAAGATTCTGTAATAATTAATGTCTCCTAAATCTTGGACATAGGTTAACGATCAAGTTCAGGGTAAACATGAAGCTTTTCTGGCTAAAAATTTGTGTTTCTCGAGGTTGCTCGCTAACCAGTAGAATGCAAAGAGTGCTTTCGAAGGACGGTGAAATTTTAAAAAAACAACCACACCAATGTGATGACGTCTCATTCTCAAGTTACTGCAAAACGCTGAGTCTTGATGAAGCTGATGGCGAAATCAGAATAAAAAAAATTGAGAGTGCAATAGGAAGTCTGAAATGTGGTAAGGCAGCGGGGGCATATGGAGTTATTGTCGAGATGATCAAATGTGGTGGGCCACGCATCTTGGATTTGTTCTGGTTTTTGTACAATTTATGCTGGAAATCAGGGGAGGTCCCAGGCGATTGGCGAGGTGCAGTTATCGTGCAGTTGTATGAAGGCAAAGGTTCATAGATACACTGCGCAAGCCATAGAGTTATCAGTTTGGTTGGCTTGGGTAGTAAAATTTATGCTAAAATATGTGCGAGAAGAATGCAAGATAGATCCGAGAGGCTGTTGTGGGAAGCCCAAAGAGGCTTTAGACCTGGAAGAGGGTGTATAGTATCTTAACCAAGAAGTTTTCTGTGCTTTTGCGTACTCGGAAAAGGCATTTGACAGAGTTGTGGGAATGAAATTATGGGATATACTACCCCGGTACAATGTGAGTGAACCCTTGCTGGAGGCTGTAAAGTCTCTTTATAGAGAACACTCAGCCTTCGTGCGAGTAAGAGCTGGCATGTCGCCCTGGTTTGACATCCGATCGGGTGTTAAACAATGATGCGCCATGTCAGCTTGGTTGTCCAATTTCCAATGTAAATTGCCTGCTGTACGCAGATGATGCAGTGCTCATTGCATCATCAGAATGAGATACACTCTGTAGGATGGGTGTGAAAATAGTAGTCTAAGCCTGAATGCGAATACTATAAAGGTTGTAGTGTTTGAAAGAAATAAAAGGACGGAATGCAAGATCAAAGTAAATATTGGAACAAGTGAATGAAGTGGTATATTAGGGAAGTATGTTCAGTAGAGATAGAAGATACGAAATGGATGCGAAATGAAATGCTGCCGGTAACAGGGTTAACGATGCCTTGGCTGCATTGATGAGACAGCGAATTGATGAGAGAGCAACAATTAAGCCAATTGTAATCTTATTCATAATTCTTACATGTGTTTTTTATCTGTATCCCGCATATAGCAGGGTAGGCAGAGGGAACCTAATGTTCAGACACTCAATTCCCCACTTTCCGTCAATTTTTTCAAGACATTGCGTAATGAGTGGCGATACTCAACTGCCTTAATGCGAGAGAAATAAAAAAAAATAATAATTTCTTCCCCCGTATGGGAATCAAATACACAACATAGGTACATGTGTAGATTTAAAGTCTATATCTGTATTATTTACTGAGTAATTGATCCCCAATGCTGAAAATATTAAAGATCCGCTCAATATATCTATTATTCTATTTAAACCAACTATCTAGAATAAAATAAAACAATAAAAACTAAATGCACACGCACGCACGTTTTCAGAACCACTTCCTGGACGGACTTGAAGAAAACTTTCAACTATATTATGTATATGGCTGCGCAGATTTAATTTTAGGATTTTTCTTACTTTTGATTATTTTCTTCCCACGTGAACAGAAGCGAAGTGCGTAAAAGTTCAGAAAAAAATCAGGGCGGCTACGACCCATCGGCCTTATTGTAAAGGTCCAGAATATTTGCTCTAAAACATTCGACTAATAAATAATAATTTTTATCAGATTAATGTATTAACATGCAACAACATAAACTTATAATTTAATTAAAACACTTCAAGTAAGCTTTTTTATCTTAATCTCTCTGTCGTCCATATTAAATAGCGATGGTAGCTCGATGGTGAAACAGAGAAATAAAAATTAATTCGCGCACTAAGCAAAAATTTAAAATAGAGGTTACTTTGGAAAAAAGACAATTTCTAAATGAAATAAATTAATTAAATAATTAAAATTATTGTTTGACAACAATGAGTTGCAGATTTATTATTATAGACATGTACAAGAGCGCCTATTGATGCGTGCGCTACGCGTTGCCATAGCAACGTATATTGTATTCGTATGTCACTTATAAAATTGTATAATACGTTGGGGAAAAACCGTACTATCAATTTTTTTTCTTATACTGTTCTAACATGTCAAAATCCGGTAATATTGTTAAACATATCCAATTATGTGTTATGTTTATGAATTTAATCTATTTTTATGCATTACTAGCACACCCGTGCGGTTTCGCTCGCTTGAATGAATATTTATTAAACATATTTAGGAAAATATTTTCAGTTAGCAGTTAGCTAATACTATTGAAGGATTAGTAAGAAAATATAAGCCTAAATAATCAAAATAATTCGAAAAAGAATAAAAAGTAAACATAGAGGGAAATGCAATTCTTAATATAAGAAAAAATACATAAGTAATTGAAATGAGCAAATAAAAAAGTAACTAAAGAAAATTCTTAATATTAAAAACAATACTCTTTACTATTTAAAATTAACACAAAGTGTTAAGTTAAGTAAACGTAACTAATGGATTTTTTTAATATTAGAAGATACCTATCTAATTAAAATAAACAAAAAATAATAGGTTAACATAACCAAACGAAATTATTAATAAAAATAAACTATATAAAACCAGCTACATTATAATTATTATCATCGTAAAATATTAAAAGTAATACGAAACACGAAAGAAAATTTAACTTATCTACTACTGGAATAAACGAAGAGAACCAAAGATAAACACGAATTAATAATAAACAGCAAATAACTACAGAAAATTATAAACAGATCGAAAATGTGTGAAAATTAACAAAATCGTCAACATCGTCCGCCCGTTAGGGACGGTCATTCCGTAACCCTCGCACCGTGCGGCTCGTAGGCTAGGATATTTTGGATAAGTGATATCTCCTAAAGTATTTATTATAATGATGTCCAGTACAATATAATTTTAATTTAGATGAAATGCCACTACATTTATTTGTAGGTAAATGACTATTATATTTATTTTGTAAAGGATGAATACAAAATTATAGAAAAAACATTAAACAAAACCTGGTAAATTTTAATTAAATATATTAAAATGGTTACTGTGAACTGTCAACGTTCATAGATAAACATACTAACATCGCGGACTTTTTTATAAGTTCATTTGTTTTTATGTGTTTCATAAGGTTGAGTCAGCGCACGCCATGTAAGCGTTCAGGAAGCATTTTAGACAACCTTTTCTTAAAACAACAAAATTCCTTATTACTTAGCAACGGTTGTAATTAACATGTCAGACAATAAATTGCATATCAAATAGAAAGATATTTTAATATATTAGTATGTGTAGAGAATATTACAAATATGAAAAAAAGTAGCCTATGTCCATCCCGAGATCCTCAAGTATCTTCATATGAAATTTGATCACCATCGGATCAGCGGTTTGGCCGTGATTGCGTCACCGAGAGACAGACAGACAGATAGACAGAGTTACTTTCGAAACTATAAGTAGGGATTTTAAAGACATTATGTCAAAGAAAAACGTCTTATTAGATGATAATAAGACGTTTTTCTTTGACATTAAATCTAGACTGAAATCCCAGGGCCCCTAAATATACACGGTCACGTACGTTAAGGTATTTTATTTAGAATAATGTTAAATATGGGTATTTATTATTACCACATCCTTTACTCCTGCGAGACGTCCTAAAGGTTTGTTAAAATTGAGGTAACCTACGTTAAACTAGAAAGTCCCAAATTTACATATATTATTTTCGGGACTATTTCAAAAAGATAAGCATCCAGACCAATGTGATGGCTCGATCATCCTCCCAGACAGAGATGTGACTTTATTTGAGCTTTCAGAGGGAAGTCTTAACTACATATTAGACTAATAGTCCTCTAAATTTCAGATTTGCTAAAATGACGTAGATCCCAGGCTCTGGGATCATGGGCTTATCATAAGATCTTACTTATATTTCAAAACTACTAAAAAATTGTATTTTTATATAAAACAATATAAATATATTTAATAAATAATAAAAATAAACTCGGTCATATGAAGAGTACTTGCAGATTATAGATTTTTTTTCACAGTCAAAGATTATAATATTATTTTAATCTTGCCGTGATAAGAAATCTCGTGTGAAATGTACACACTTGTGGACCCGCGGCCTGGTTTACGTTGATTTCTAGTATATAAAACAGGGTCAACTGCTTCCTAAGTATAATAACTTATGTTGGTATACCGTCATTTTATAAAAATATTTTTTTTTATATAATTCTTAATAGGCATTGTTCTAACTTCTTAGTTTCTTAGTGTCTAATATTAACTACCGTTCGCTGTTCACATAAACTTCATTCAGCTTATAAGCCAGTTCTCATATGTTCTCCTGTTCTCGGTAAAGTTAAGTTAAAATGAGAGCGAGAATGAGAGAATACAATCATAGTATTTGTAATAAAAAACACAGAAAGATAGTTTAGAAAATTTATACATAAAATTGAAAAAAAAAATCTATTTTTCATGTAATTTTCTTTACATTAATATACAGATATTAAAATTAAATTACAAATTAAAATATATTTCCAAACAAGTTGAGCAGCGGAGTTAAAAAAGTTAATTTGCTACAGCTATCATTTAATATTTATATCAAAAATACGGTAGCTGCTCGCATAAAAATGTTATACAAAGTTTTATATTTATTGAATAAACATTTTTTTATAGTATAAGTTTAATTCCGTCTCTTAACACGCAATGTCTCGAAAACTGGCGGAAGAAGGGGAATATAGTGTCTTGACACTAGGTTCGTTACCCTGCTATGAATCTGAAAAAGAAGAAAAGATGGCAATTAAAGAACTAATGTTAAAAATATCAATATACACTTACCTATACGATCTAACTAGAAAAAAAATAAACACACACACACACACACCTTTATGTATTCCTACATAAAAGCAACATGGTATAGTCCTCAGTCCTCACCCCTCACATGTCTGCTGACATTTAGTCCCGGAAATTAGGTAACGCTTGGCTGGCGCTCACTAAATAATAAGCCCTTTCTGTTATGTATCGTAGTTGCTGCATTTGATGTTTTCCACAGTCCTGCTCAGAGGACGTGACGGTGTTGGAGTCTTGCACGGTATTATTATTCTGTTGTAATAAATAAAATGGTGAAAATATTATGTTTAAAAAAAATGTGTATTATTTTTTATATCTAATAATTTAATAACAGAAGCAGGTCGTGGCGCAGGGGAATAAAAGTGTCACTGTAAACGTGACAGGTTGTGGGTTCCATCTTTACTTGAAAAAGTAAATATTGAATATGGTCTTCGGTCTGGTGTCGAGCAAAGGGCAGTATTGAATTCCGCCACTCAACACGCAATACCAGTAGAATGAAGCGGAGAGTGGGGAGCGGAGTGTCTTAATATTAGGCGCCCTCTGGCTCCCCTGGTAGCTTAAAAAAATTATAACACACTCACAAACAAACATATATTTTTAAATTGATAAAATGTACAGGACATTGTTTACAGGAGGCAATATTTTTAATACAAATATTGGTTTATAAACGATTTTGTAATATAATTAATTAATTACTATGAAAACAAACTTTCTATTTGGTAGAACTTTTTGACCCGGCGCACATTTGCCATTACGACATGGGAAAACATTGAATGCCGTGTAAACACTTCTTGTTTCCTATTACGATAAATGCCTTGCGTGATTAATATTTTAATTAAATTATGGTTAAAAGTCACGAGACTGAGTAATTTGTGAAACTAATTATTATATTTATCAGCTTCACGCTGTATCCCGCACACAGCAGGTTAAGCAGAGGGAAACTAGTGTTAAGACACTCCGTTCCCCCCTTTAAAATACTAATAAATAATAATTGATTCCCTCGAGTGACGATGGAGCCCACAACCGTCGCGTCACAGTCACATCCTTGTGCCCCCGGGCCACGTTGGTTTAATTAATGTATTTACTTTAATATTTATTTATTAGTACGTAGGGTAGAATACTATCGCGGATTAACTAGCCAACTTGTGGCGCAGGGGCACAAAGTGTGACTGTAGCACGACTTGTGGGTTCAATTCCCACTCGAGGAAATGAAATATTTATTTAAATTTGTATTTTCATTTGTTCGCTCTCTTCATTGCAATGTCTTCAGAATGCATTGGATTTTCAAAGTGTGGACGTAGTGTCTTAACACTAGGTTCTCTCTACCTACCATGTTGTGTGCGGGATACAACGTGAATTTGATAAAAAAAAACTATCATAGTTTAATCTTCATTCATAAATAAGTTCCCAGCGCAGCGTCGCTATACAATAAACTGCTCGTCACTTGTATTGTTTTAGTAATAACTAGAGGGTTCTTTTAAAGCGTGAAATAAACGTTGCTACAGCAACGTGTACTCATATGTCACTTTGTATATAGACACTATTATTAATTTATTTTTTACATAATACATAATACGGTACGGTACGGTACGGTTTTTTACATAATACGGTAGGCAGAGGAAATTTGGGAACCTGGGAACTACGTTTCCATTAAGTCACTTCCGTTCCCCGTATTCTGCCGTATTCGGGAGGCATTGCGTGTTGAGTGGCGGAACTCAATTGATTCAATGTATTATTTATATAAATATAAATATACATATTAATATATTTATATAAATAATACATTTATTTAAAAAACACAGTAATTATCGGTAGTTCGTAAGGAGGTTTTTACTTCAGATAAAACCTTATGGACCTAAGTATATATAGTCTGTATACTTCGTCTAGATTTTTTGATATGCACAATATGTTTTAGTATGCTATTCATAGGAAAATGAAGATTTCTTGTTGAAAAAAAAATATGTAAATAATAATAATATAAGTTGCGAAACGCCGTCGCGGACGATCGCGCCGTTCTCACACGAGCTAACAGCCAAGGAGATATGATGTCTAAGGAACAATGGGTCAGCGCTATCTGCCTTTCATATCGTTAACGTTTCCACTCACAATGGTACCACCGTACGATGTGAGTATGTATATACTTCCGCACAAACGAAGGTTGGATCTGCACCTGGTGCGTAGAAAAAGGGGATGTTCTCTAGAAAAATATTCTAAGCATATTATGTTTAAAGACTATGAAGTATATTTTTGTTTATTCTTTACGGTCTATCGCTGTGTCTGTATCTTCAGCTAAATATGGACCATTGTAGGCATTGAGAACTACAGTTTCAGACAATTCAATAAAACAGTTACATTACAGTTATTAAATTAAAAATATTTTTTTAAATTGATATGTTTATTTTTTATGTATGCATCGGTTTAAATAAATAAAAATAACACTAACTCATACAATCAATTATGCGTGTACAAATGCACAGACAAACCGTCAGATAAATAAATATTTTGATAATCATTGTTTTGGGCCTATTATATTGTTAAATGCTTGCATTAATAATTTACTTCACAGGTATATCTTACATATACAGACAGCTATCGGTTGCCATTTTGTTATAAGTATAGTATATAGATATAGGTATGAATACAGATTAGTTTGCCACAACACGCGACATCAAGATTTAAATTAAAAACAAATACGTATTATAATTTCATATTATTTATTACTTCTACAAAAATCACAAATTTATTCAAAAGTTGAATTCTAATTTAATTCTATCATTGCAATATTAGTATTACACAAGGAAATCCAAAACACAATATGAATACACATGTACCTATCGTGGCGTGTCACTGTCACGTCAATGCAGCACTGCACGGGACAAAACTTGTATCGGAAATTTAATTTTGTGTAGCGACCGTGTTCACGCTTCAATGGCCCGTAATGTTTCGTATTTGCATCCGTAACAGCAAATCAAAATATAAATTACATACTGTAACAACGTCACATACTAGCTACAATATTACAACCTATACTGTATTATGTGTACCTTTGTTATTTTGTTTACTTTAATTTTTCCTTTCTGGAGTCGAGACGCGGCGTTGAGTTCCGCCGCTTAACACGCAATTGCTTCAGAATTAACCTACCTACCCTGCTATCCGAGTCCGGGATACAGATGAAAAAAAAAGTACCTTTGTAGATACGTCTATTTAATCATTATTAAACTTGAATTAACCAAAATTATAGTGCGTATATTACCGTTAGGTGAAACTCAATAATAAAAGAGAATATTAATAATAATAGGGCAATAAATTAGAGTAATGTTTACGATTCTCTGGTGTATTTAGTAGTACTTATTTGAAATTTTACTTAAGGCTATCATCGCATTACTTAGTAATATAAATAATAAAATGGTTTTTGAAAAAAAATCTACAATTTTTTGTCATGGTGTATTGTATTTCATAAATCGATTTCTCTTCATTTGATACTTAATTAGGTGAGTTGTGAGAAGAGTTCCGCCACCGCCATTTTGTTGCGGCGGCCATTTTGGGATGGAACAATATTCATTATATGTAATTTCATTGTCATCAAAACTAAAGTCGTAATCTAAATTTCAGCTCAATCGGACACTGGGTCTGGGAAGTAGTTCAAATTGAGCTTGCAAGATTTCACAATTCACTAACACTAATACGACAAGTTAAATAAAAATTTGTAAAAATGTATTTTAATTTTTTAAGGCAAGTTAAATAAAAGTTTGTAAAAATGTATTTTAATCATACTTGACATGTTCAGTTTAGGTCACGGACATTAATTAAGACCCTTATAAGTACAAGAATCTGATTATACCATGTAGAGAAATCTGTGAGTCTTACTCGTCTTGACCTGCAAATCATATTAAAACTGTGTTTTTATACGATTGGGCCAAGCCTTGATTTCTTGGACATCTTTTTTTCGGCGTCTTTTTATATGCCATAATAATTTTTGACAGCATACATACGCCCAGTATTAGTAACCTATCTCCAACGTCAATCTTAGATTGTTTCATACATCTACCCAATCTCTAGATTGGATAGATATATGAAACAACCTAAGATTGACGTTGGAGATAGGTTATTAATATTGGGCGTTAGAGGCTTAGAGGTGTCGTCGCCGCGTAGTGGCACAAGCGTGTGACTGTAACGCGACGGCTGGCAGTTCAATACCCACTCGGGGGAATGAATTATTAATTAATCATATAATATGAAATATAATAATATTTCGTTACCGAATAAGTGATTGTAAGTAAATGATAAGAGTTGACGAACTTGAAATGATTAACGGGAGAGTATGAAACGCCCACTCTCTTCTAACTTCTCTTGTATGAAATGAACTACAAAAAATAGTTGGTAATGATTTTTTTCTGTGATATAACTATGACATAACAATTTTTAAATACTTTCTTTTATTTATACTGCGATAAACAAGGTAATATTTTAAAGCAGTCTATTTTGTTCTTTTGTGGTATGTAATAAGTACTAAACACTAAAAAATCTATATAATATGTATGTATGTACATCAGGTTCATGTCATGAAAATATTGTATTGTCATTGGACACATGATTTTTGCGGTGGAGTTGCGTTAGTTGCTAGAAGCGTATTTGGTAGTAATACTACTTAAATATGAAGAGAAGATGTTTATGTTATTTTAAAAGTTAATTTCGGTTGTTATTTTATACGTTACCTCATATAATTTGTAAAAGTGTAAAAAAAATAACATTTAAGTTGCGCCTAAAGTGATAATTTTGTTAAGTGTAGAATACAGGATATGTTGTCAATGTGTAGAGAATAAAAAATTCAGAGACTATGTGGGCGGAAGTGCGAGTGTCCTTCTGTAATTATAAAACACTATCAAAGTGTCAAGGCAAGTCTCGATTCTCCTATACGTGTGTTTGTCATTATACTTTTCTTAAAGTTTATAAAAAATAAGAAAATGGCGCATTTGTTTTAAGTATGATGAACATATTTTGATGGTGTGTGTGTTACCGGCAATCTGTATGATTTCGGTATTCAATACAAATGTACAAAGGCACTTTGTAAAGTATGAATGTGTGTAAACATATTCATAATATTTCATACATTGCCCGGACGCCCTAGTTATACCATACATTGCCTAGTTATTGTATGGAATACCGAATTATATATATTGCCGGTAACATATACATATAAAGAATCAGGCAAGACAACGTCTGCCCGGCTCGCCCGCAGTCATAGATAATGGAAATAAGAATAACAAAATTCTCTAATTGTGAATGAAACTGCAAGCTATCTTTTAAATAACTGCCATTAGATTAGTGGTGAAGGCTAGTCAGGCGCAGGGGAACAAAGTGTTACTGTAAAACCGACTTGTTGTGGGTTCGATCCCCACTCGAGGAGATGAAATATTTATTTAAATTTATATTTCCATTTCGTCGCTCTGGTGTCGAGGCAAAGCGTGGCGTTGAGTTCTGCCACTCAACACGCATTGCCAGAATTCGACAGAAAGTGAGGAACGGAGTGTCTTAACAGTAGGTTCCCTCTGCCTACCCTACTGTGTGCGGGATACAGCGTGAAGCTGAAGCTAGATTGGTAGTAATGTTTCTTCCAACCTATACTTACACGTTATATTGATATTGCGTGGTCCAAAATTAAGCTTTGCTAGATCTAAGTAGGCTAAAAACAAATATCACCACGCAAAATATCATGTCAGAAACAACAATTGACTCACTTACATTAGAAAGTAACAAAAAATGAGATGAACGAATATCATTTAAAAGAAACCGGAATTTAGGATAATATGATTTCTTTTTTTTAATATCAAGTGAAATTATTTATAATTATTATGCAAAACACATTTGACATAATAACAACAAAAGATGTAATTTTAAACTGAATATAAATTCAGTTCTATCTTGTCTCTTAACTCGTAGTTGACTTTTTAAAATAAATTTAAAATAAATCAAAGTTGAGTCATTTAATGACTTGGAAATGGAAGTTACAGTAAAAAAAATAGTTCTAATGAAGAAACCTAATTGAGAACATTTTGTTTATTTAGATGAGTTGAGTTTCTCATTTTTGATTGATAGACCTCGAATACGATAATAAATAATAATATAAAACACAATTAGAGTAAAAAAAATGGTACTGACATCTTTTCTTTTCGTCTGTTGATGTCCACGCTGTACAAAATATTAAAAATGTATTTGAATTGATGTTAGAAGTCAATAAAATGGTACCACACTATATACCTTAGGTCATTGATGTACGTACAAACAATGGTGAATGTGGTACCGTTGCTATGTGGGAAGAGACGGCTTGCAAGGCATATATACATATATCTATATAATTTTATTGAATGTATGCGTTTTTGTATGACAAGATTAGTGGATTGGCGCTATTGACATTACTAGATATTAATTAGCGTCACTTTGTATCCCGCACATAGCAGGATAGGCAGAGGGAACCTAGTGGTAACACACTCCGTTCCCCATTTTCTGCCGAATTCTTGAGGCATTGTGTGTTGAGTGGCGGAGCTCAACGCCGGGCTTTGGTGCCAGAGAGAAGAAAGAAAAATATTAATAAATAATAATTAGGTGAGGATACAAGCCACAACCGTCGCGTTACAGTCACACACTTGCGCCACTGCGCCACGACTACTATGAACTAGCCTCTACTAGCTATTAACTGTAACAATTTTTTATTTAAAATTTTACTATATTTTTTTATGAACTCAGCCTAAGGTTGCAAACTGTAATATTTATCCCTTATTCTTTTTTATTTATTTATTTTAACAACTGACATAATAATTAAATATTTATAATATTAGAATAATGGGCCCGAATTAGTATTTAAATTTTATGCAAAGTTACGTTTCAACATTTTATGTTTATTTTATTTTATATTTATAAGTGGGTTAATGAACATCGTGTCAAATGGCGAAATTGCTTAATAAGAAAAAAAAACATTAAGCTAGTTTGACTAAATAGTTACACATACTTCTATATAATAACATTATTTCTTATCTTACACATATATATTTATATGAATGTATTATAAAATATATATTTTTTACATTTATTTTACCCATCTATGATAGAGGTTACATCCACAAGTTGTTTTTTTGAATTTCTGGACAAATTTGGTCAATAACTTATTATTATTAAACAATAATGTATAAATCTATTTTTTTTTACTCCATGTAAAAATATAGATAATATATATATAATTATGTCAAAATGTCATAATAGGATAAGTGATAAAAATCTGTATATTTTTAAATATTGATTCGATTAGTATTAATTTGCAAAGTTTTGTTTAAAAAAAGGAAATATTTAATTATATAAATCGAGAGAATACTACGAAAACTACGATAAGCCTGTTTAGATATGAGAAACATATTGAATAATGCGAAAGTGAATGTTGCCATATTCAGAACATTTCTATATTCAACCGATCGCCATGCGAGGATAGCTTGTGATAGGAAAACACCGTTGATATAATTATTGAAATAATTTTAATTTACAATATTTTGCGTGAGATTGGGTGAGTGTTATATTAAATAATGATTTCTTTCATTTTGATGTATTTGAATTTTTTTTTTTTTTTACCTATTTGTTATATTTAATTTAATTTGTGAGTGTAGGTATGCACTTATAATTGGCAGTATTTTTCGTGTTGCTTATGAAGATGAAGGAGAAAATTTTCAATTAATAATGTTTTATTGAAAGTATAAAAGAAAATATAATATTATATATTAATTCAAAATATATATGATCCCAGCAATTTAAGTACATAAATGGTAAACGCACCCGACCGTGGTAACCAAGTTGCTGCCATCTGCATGAGGAATAATAAAATGGTTTCTGTTTTAACCGACGTTATACCATTAACAGCTATTACTTTGAAACCAGGCAAAAAACATTGTAAATAAAAATAATAAAAGATATTTACACATTTTTTTCCAAATTGAGACTTCCTAGTAAGTAATCTAGGAAGTAGGGTGCTTATGTTGGGAACATTGGCATGGACTCTAGCTTTGACTAGATATGTTTGTGTATAGGTTTTTTTTATTAGTCTTTTTTTTGTTAGTAAAATGGGTGGGCTCAAGACTATTATGGAGTAAAGACATTCGATCCGTTTGGTATGTACCTATAAAGCCATAAAAAACATACATACATGTCTATATAGATAGATAAATAAACACATTATCCTCATTTACGTCACGCAGTTGGGTGAAAAACAACAATAAAAATTATAAATTGAATGTAAGATAGTCGCCCGCGTCTTCGATCTTATGAATACAAAGTATAATCCAATTCTTAAATTTATCGCCTATTGCATAATTTAGAATCCGAATCAATATCTGTCTAGACATTAGAATATGAATATTTTATATAACATATTTAAATCAGCTTCGCGCTTTATCATATCACGCGTATAGGCAGAGGGTACATAGTGTTAAGACACTCCGTTCCGCACTTTCCGCCGAATTCTAGAGGCATTGCGTGTTAAGTGGCGGAATTTAACACCGCACTTTGCTTCGAACAGAGCGAAGAAATGGAAATGTAAATTTAAATAAATATTTCATGTCGCGTAGGAATCGAATCCATAACCATTGAATTTTACAGTTACACTCTGGGCCTCGTATGTATATGATTTATTTATTTTTTATATTTATTTTTGTTGCTAATTTATTTTTGACACATTTTTTTTAATAAATATTTTTTACTTTAATTAATTAATTTTAAAATAAAGTTTAAATTCAGTATTTTTTTAATGTTATTTATATAGCATAGATAACAATCAACAAAATTAACGTAGCGTTTGGCGCTCCGTTGTCTCTACCTACCCTGCTAGGGATAAGGTGTGAACATTAAAAAAAAACCAACAAAATAACTAGTGCTAAAATATAAACTTTCATATTGAAATATCTTAATACCTTCACCTAATATAAATTAACTTCTAACTACTGCCGAGGAAATAATATAATTATTATCACAATAAATAAAGGTGTACTTTCGAAAAATTATACACATTCTTTTATTAAATGAATTAAAGTTAAAATAGCTGTAATTTGACATGAAACGCTTCATTGAACCCACGGTCTTTCATTTCAAAGAATACCGGATGGCAAAAAACATATACTATTTTTCTTGATTTTTTTTTACGACTTTCCATTTTGCTGTGACGAAAAATCTATAAGGTGACTTTTTGAAATGAAAAGACGGCATTTAAATGAATGATTATTACCTTGATCTTATATATGTGTATAGAAATAATATTTTTCTTACTCTGTTAAATGCGGGGAATGCGTGAAGATAAAAAATGCATATATATGCAATTTATTTTATAGATTTCTTATTATCTAAATTCGATCTAGTTTTGGAATGCAATGTTAGAGAATGTGCTCCATTTTGAAAAAAATACGATTTATTTTCTAAGTTTACATACACCTCTACATCGGTGCATATTGGATTGATTCTAATAATAATTAGCGTATGGAATAGATACAAATCTTGCATATTTACCTACACTCTAATGACCCACCATAGGCCCATACTTTTTAAATCGTTTAGTATAATATCGTTTTCGTAACTGCTAGTAGTGACAAAAAATATACGTATTACCCATCGTGAAGTTGATTTTTTTTTATTTCGCGCGCGGCAGAGGGAACTTGGTGTCAGTACACTGTCGCCCAATTTTACAAATTTTCGAGACATTGCGTGTGTGTAGCAGCGGAACTCAACGCCGCGCTTTGTCTTGCTATCCGAACAAGAAATAGAGCCCACAATCGTTCAAAAATCCACGACGGATCGATATCACAGTATTGCATCATAATAACTAATAATTTGAGGCCAGTCGTGGCGTAGCGGCACGAAGTGTGACTGTAAAACCGACTGGTTGTGGGTTCGATCCCCACTCGAGGAGATGATATATGATGAACGGAATGTCTTAACATTAGGTTCCCTCTGCTTACCCTGCTGTGTGCAGGATACAGCGTGAAGCTGATTTATAACTAATAATCTTAAATTCGTAAAAGAAACATGGTAGTCTGTTGGTTCCGTCACCACCGCGACGCGCCATAAATACGAATCGGGCGCCGGATCTAATATAAGTAGATAAAGCACAACCGACACGAACTCGGGACGTGACGACTTACGCATAAGGGACACTGTCCAAGTTACTATTGTATTATTTTTTATTTTGTTTATTTAAATATTGAGTCAATTTTAGAATTAAAGAACGTCGTATTTGGCAGAAAGTGGGGAACGGAGTGTCTGAACACTAGGTTCCCTCTGCCTAATCTGCTTGTTCAGGATACAGCGTGAAACTGATTTAATTTAGAACGTCTTATCTATACATCGGTAGGTAGGGGAACTCTATATATACATAAAAATAAAATTGAATTGTCTGTCTATATAATTACATTTACATAATAGAAAAAAAACACAAACAACGGTTTTAAAATGTTTATCTGACTGTTTGTCTTTCTGTTTGTCCGGTATAATCTCTGGAACAGTAAACCCGACTTTTATGGTACTTTTACACTACTACTTTTACTGAAAGGAGGTTGTGGCCCAACATATATAACGGCAATATATCCTGATGATATAATAAATGATATAAAATAAATAATTGTATAATTCAAGCGGGCCAAGCCGCGAGCTCGTCATTAATAACCAATAATATCCTCTATATAGAGACAAAAAATATAAACAACATTAGGATGTAGAGGTTCTTTAAAAAAAAAATATATATTTTGATTTAATATTTTTCCTGTTGTTTTATTTTGACTACTTCATAATAATAATAAAATAATAATTTATAACAATAAATCTCGAATAATATTATATAAACAAAATTTTCGAACCCTCCATCACGTCGCCGCAGTCGCTGCGTGTACAGCTACATATATTGCTTTGTTACGTAACTATACACGAACGAACATTCAACAGTCTGCATCAAATCGTTTTGTAAATAAACACATCACCTTAGAAAATGCTGAATGTAAACTTTGAAGTAATGATACGGCAACTATTTGTATGGAGGTGAATGCGTGAGAACATATTCTTTCCTTTTATTATTACTTAAAGCCATTTTGAATTCGAACTGTGGACGTTTTATGATAGGGTTGTCATACTGCTGGGTAAACAATGTGTTAGACCTCAGAAATGGAGAAATCAGATCAATTATGTAAAAATAAATAAATATCAATTTTTATTATCTATATATATAAAAGGACTTGTGCTGACTGACTGAGGTAAGACGCACGCAGAGCCGTAACCGCTGATGGTAGAAACGTGAAATTTGGGCAGATGTTTATTTTCATATTCTGGACATCCACTAAGAAGGGAATTTGAAAAATTTTAACCCTAAAGGGATGAAATAGGGGTTGAAAGTTTGTATGGAAAAAAAATTTAATCTGTACCGATTTTTATAAAATTTGAAATTTAGACTCTTAAAAATATTTCATTGAGCACGTGTTTCATGGTTTTTAAGAATTCACCCCCAAAGGGTTCAAATAAGGGGTTGAAAGTTTATATGGAAAAATCTTTAAATTGCCACCGATTTTTATAAATATTTAAATTCAGACTGTTAAAAATATTTTGTTGTACACGTGTTTCGTAGTTCTTTTAGAATTCACTCCTAATAAGCGGGCGAAGCCGCGCGCGCCCTCTAGTTAACAATATTTTTATTGAGGCCAGTCGTGGCGCAGAAGCAAAGTGTGACTGTAAAACCGACTGGTTGTGGGCTCGATCCCCATTCGAGGAAATGAAATATTTATTTAAATTTCAATTTTCATTTCTTTGCTTTGGTATCGAGGCAAAGCACGGCGTTGAATTCTGCCACTCAACACGCAATGTCTCCTGAATTCGGCAGTGGAGTGGAGTGTCCTAACATTAGGTTCCCTCTGCCTACCCTAAATAATATCTATAATCGTGGGTATAACAGTATATTAAAAATTTTTACTTACTCATTTTTTACTAAATACTAAATAATATCTTATTGCCTTACTCTACTAAATCACATTTTTAAATGAAGATATAAATTAATGTTTCTAACGATGAATATATATTCAATGGTCGTATTATTAATGTTATATTAAATTTATGAATATTTATTCAGCTTTATATAACATTGAAACACTTAAAACAGCAGTTAAGCAAATCTCTAATATTCTTATAAGGACATAACACACGATATTTGAATTTCTAATTCTATGGAAAATTTGCCTAATCAACGTATTATATAAATTTTGATTATGGTAACAAATATTTGTATTTTGGACACAATGAATTCTGATTTTATTTTGTATGATTGGTCGGCCTTTGCCGTTTGGAAAATATAACAAAATTAATAGTAATCAAATCCAAGTTATAAAGTAAACCGATAGTTTGAAAAAAATCGATCAAGTGCGAGTCGGATTCGCCGACTGAAGGCTCTGTATCAGGATTTCAGGATAATAGGTCAATTTTTTTTAATGAAATATCTGTCAATTTCCATTTGTTGGATATTTTTTTTATTTACATTGAAAATTCTCATTTCTTCGTACTAAATCTTATAACTGTAAGTCCACGGAAAGTACCCTATAGATTTTGATTACGTGGCATATTTCATGTAAAATGCCTGCATCAAAAATGATGCATAAACGCTCGTATCTTTTTATTGCGTTGGTTTAGAAGCTTAATTTTTTCTATGCTCTAAGGGACCGAAGACGAACAGATCGCCAATGAAGTGATCGTATAAAGATTCTGTTTTTTCCTTTTGAAGTATGTAATCTTAATAGTAGGCTATAAAAATATATCGCGCTGATTAAAAAAAGTATATTTTAGTAAATAATTATACATTCGAGTTCGAGACATAGTTTGCGTGAGTCGTCGGCGGCGGTGTACTTGTCGGGTGCCGGTGTGCGGGCTGCGAGGCACGAGCGAGGCGCCGCCGCGATAGCTCACCGGGGGAGCGCAGCGGATGCGCGCGTCACGCGTCGCCGCGTCACGGGCTTGCCTCATGTTAAGCGACCGATTCGAATACTTCCCCTCCACATACAAACGACAAAATCATCCATTTACTTAGTATACATATACTTCCTGCTGTATCCCGCACATAGCACGGTAGGCACAGAGAACCTAGTGTAAGGCTAAGTCATTCCGTTCCACACTTCCCGCCGAATATGGAGGCATTGTGTGTTGAGTGGCAGAAGTTAACGCTGCGCTTTTTACCAGAGCGAAGCAATGAAAATATTAATAAATATAATTAATAAAGAAAATAATAATTCATTCCCTCGAATAGGAATCGAACCTACAACTTGCCGCGCTTACGGTCACAACCTTGTGCCTCTGCGCCACGACGGCCTACTACTATATAATAATATAGTTGTTTCGCATAACCTCGGTGAAATTACTCCTTACATTTCTATTGAATGTTGTAATCGAAGCTTAGCCTACTAGCCTTGTGTTGTGTGGCAGGTTCCGTCCTGATGGTTCTGATATCTGAGATAGGTAACGTAGCACCCGTAATTGAATACTATGTAATAGATATACATAAAAGTAGTTAAGTAGGTCACTGCGTATAATAGAAAATAACGTTTTTGGACGATTCTTATATTTTTTTGACCTTCTTGAGTAATTGTATGCCTTAAGAGATATTTTTAGGCTTTGTATAGTGTAGGTATGTAATATTTTTAGGGTTCCGTACCTCAAAAGGAAATTGGAACCCTTATATGATCACTTTGTTGTCCGTCTGTCAGTCAAGACCCTTTTTTCAGGATCGCGTGAAGGTATCGAGCTGAAATTTATAGGCTAAGGTCTACTATCCCTTGGAGCTGTGAAAAAATGAAACTTCTAAACCAACGCAATTAAAAGATACAGGTGTTTATGCCGCAAACTAACGCAAGTTTTCGAAATTCGCAAAGGAATCAAAGCCTACAGGGTTACCTACCTACCTAATCTACCTCCCGAGAATTAAAAATCTTGAAATCTTGGTACGAAGCAACATCTTAGACCACAGATATAGAAAAAAATACCAAAAATGAAAATCTATAGATATTTCATAGAAAAAAAAAAACACCACAAAGTTATATTTGTAGTCCATTTCATACAAAATGAATGCATATGACCGCAAACTTAAGTTTGTAAATTTTTATAAGGTCTATAGTTTACTTGTCTTTGCCCTGCCAGCCTGAAATTAATACGGAAGCCTCGGTGAGCGAATCCGACTCGCACTTAACCGGATTTTTTTTAATTCCAACATCGTTTCAATGCAGTAATTTTGTATACAATTTCAATGGCACAGTGGCTGATTGTTGTCCACTTTTGGTGCGGATGTTGCTGTGCTACTTTAATTTTGTTCTTGTTCTACTTTTTTTTAATATTAGTTGTTTCTATTGTTTTGCGTCTCCTAAATTCGTATGCTTTGAGCATGAGCTAGTGCCAAAAGCATACTTCAAGCGTCTTGATGGGAATCGATGAGATATTAAATATTAATCAAAGACTAGAAATTGCTATACCTTTTTGTATTTACAGACAAGACTTTTTTAATTCTTGAAATAATCGGAGCTAATCAGATTCTATTTTATTTTTATATTATATTCAAATATTAAAATCGCCAAGGTTTTGTGTATCTAATATGTCTTATACTAATAAAATTATAAAGCACAAAATAAAAAAAAAACGAAGCCTTACCTTTTTACTCGACTACAGTATGAAGAGTAATAATTTCATTGAATAATTGATCATGGTCCAGAGGTTACGTCGGATGTACGTACGTACATCTTTTAAGGTCTTTGTACTTTTCAAGCGTGCTTACTCAATGCTTTTGAGTTACAGCCTTCTTTATGAATATATAATTTTGTAATAGGTCGATACAAGTATTAAATCTTATTATTACTGACTGGAATATAAAATACGAGATAATTTACATTAAGTTACGTGATTTTATTGCCAAATATTTACTTTTCTTTTATCTTATAATTATGTAATTAGATACTACTTACATATTTAAGATAGAAATTTGGATTCCTAGCACAGCGTGGGACTGTAAACGCGACAAGTTGTGGCTTCGATTTCCACTTGAGGAAATTAAATATTAAGTATTTTTATTTCTTCGCTCTGGTTTCGAGGCAAAAGCGCGGCGTTGAGTTCCGCCACTCAACACGCAATGTCTTCGGAATTCGGTGGGAAGTGGGGAGCGGAGTGTTAACACTAAGCTTCCTCTGTCTACCCTGCTACATGTGGAATAGAGGGAGAAGATAAAAAAATGGATTACATGTCTTGTGTTCTGACATTAAATAAATGCAGTATCAATTTTGTACATCTTTTTTATTTACAATATAAAAAAGAACATCTCAAAAGTAAATGCTCTGTTTTTTTTTATTTAAGTAAATTATAGTTTCTTTTTATTTTTAATATCACTTAAATTAAGATTACGGTCAATTATTTACATACAACTGTTATTTAACGGGCATGGAATGAGTTGCCAGTTTTTTTTCGTTATTACTTGAGTGTTCATAGACTAGATTACCTATACTATAGGTACTATTCAACGGCGTGTGATTCTTTGGTACCGCCTTAGTGTCTATTCTCCCAAGTTTTTGCTACTTCTCATACAAAGAGAGTCTAACGAGGGATCCGTTATTTGATCTTTTTTTTTTATTTGACATTCTATTATATTAACCTGTGGGTGTATCACAAGACGTACAAAGAAAATTGCATTGATAATTAGTAAGGCGCTACCAGTATAATACTATTAATGCAATAAATTACATAAAAATATATGTATAGGATTTCATGACATATATTATATTGTAATATTTCTCTTTAGAGAACGCAAAAAAAATTTTAACGTGGCAGAACTTGAAACATCCGCATCTCTTGGAAACTCTTGGTCTAAGAGGCGTTCATCAACAGGGTTTAAATTCTAAGTCTAGCGCCTCTTGCGAAAACTTTAAATGCGTTAAAAAATATTAAAATAGTATTTAAAAAAAAAATCAGCTTCACGCTGTATCCCGCACACAGCATGGTAGACAGAGGGAACCTAGTATTAAGATACTCCGTTCCCCACTTTCTGCCGAATTCTGGAGGTATTGCGTGTTGAGAGTCAGAACTCAACGCCGCGCTTAACCTCGACACCAGAGCGAAGAAATAAAAATATAAATTTAATTAAATATTTCATCTCCTCGAGTGAGGATAGAACCCACAACCGTTTTACAGTCACACCTCGTGCCGCTGCGCCACGACTGGCCTCAAAATAAAATAGTATTCCATTTTGATATAAAAGTTTAATGCTGCTTAAAGATTATAGAAATGTATGTAACTCTAAAAACTTTGCACACATTAGGGAGCTTTTGACTATTTTAAAGTGATTGGTACATCTTAGGTTCCAGAAAGAATTGAGCCACGTTCTCAACTTTCGAAGAGTGATAATCATATAGAAAAAGCTGTGGAAATCGTGAAATCTCCGGACAAGGTAGTCAATAACGCAGACATCAGACACACGGAGGTGAACGCATTAAATATGGAAGTGGAGACCTTAAGGTGGCAGCTAGCTCAGGTATTAAAATATGTATTACTATTTATATATAGCATTTGGTGCACCAATATATATTTTATTTCTACTTGATGCTTAGCGAATTTATTTGCGAATGTATGCCTCTTTGCGAATTATATGTTAAATAATATTAATTTTTGTTTTAATAAATGTCAATCTAAGTGTAATAATTTTCAGACTGAAGCCAACAGACAGATGCATATAGCTTTACTTAAGCAAATAGTAACGTTTTTGAATAGAGTCAAAGAACATATTGAGTGCCAAAAGAGTGAATCGGACATACGATTAGATAAACTATTACCCATGGCTCTATCCAAATCTCTAAATATATCCGACTTGCCAAGGTCGCGTTCTGTTCTACATGTTAGTAAAAACTTGGATGGTTCAATAAGTTCTACAAAGAAAATTAGTACAAGAAAAATGAGCAAGTCTATTAATAATGTTAACGGATTTATAGATGGCTCCAGTATTTGGTAAGTATTGTTAGGATTTTTTAATTATATTAAAGAAATTTGATTATATTTCAATTTTAACATATATCTATCTATATGTATATTTTAGGAGTCAATCAAAATTACCTTTTGTTACTGAAGACGAAACAGGACATAAGTTAACTGAAGAAATGTCAAGATTGATCACTCTTGCCAACACAGTTTTAAGTACAAAAATTCCCGACTTGGCGTGTGCTTGTGTCTGTAGTCGATCTGAAGCTTCCTTATTGTTAACCGAAAATGGAGAGAAAGAAGAAAGAAATACATTGAACATAAGAGAATCTATGAAAATAGACTTTAAAACTACAAAAGATAATATTGTTCTAATTTCTAATTGTAAGAGCGACAACGATATTTCTAGTTTTGATGACATGAAGAACAGAATTTTAAATGATTTTATTGTATCACAATCACCAATGACCTTTGGATTAGAGAAAGAATCCCCAGACGTTAAAATATTTGAACAAGACCCGCCAGTCTCGCAAAATGGAATAGATAGATCGTGTGGGAATGTGGTACAAAGTGTCGACAAAAAAAACGAATACAATGCTTCCTCAAATTTCATAGAAGACGAAAGTGGTTTTTCGTCTATGAGCTCATTTCAAGAGATAGGCATTCCTATCATCAGTATAATCCCGCCGTCACCTTGCAAGGAAGTGGAATATTTAGAAGAGATTGCTGCTGATAATGAAAAGTGGAAAACCGACAGCAATGGACTTGATAAGCAAAGCGTCAAAGTTTTTTGGGTTTAGAATATTTAAGCTGCATAAAGTACACAAAAAATTATAAGCGAACTCTAAATTGTGTAATAACGTAATTTGGTTGCATCTTGTGATCAATTCTTTAGTAATTTATTTAAGTATTTATATCTCTGTCTTCAGTTAGATACTAACGAAACGAAGCCGTCTTAAATTATGAATAAAGGCAGATTTGTAACATTTATATTATTGTTTTCTTGCGAAAAATGAAATTTATGATCTCTATAAATAACCTTGTCACAACGTAAATGACCCTGGTATTGATACAAGCAACCCAGATCGCGACGATTTCGATAACAAATATTTTTAGTTATCATAGCTTCTATAAAATGTAACTTATTTATTTGTTATATCTTTCATATAAAAACTTATTAAATTGTATATAAATAAAATTATTAAATGACATTTAAATTATTATGACACAGTTCAGTTTTCTTTCAAAAATTATGTAAAAATATAAATTTTTTAGATATTCAAAATTTTAGTAATTAGAAAGTAAAAAATAATATTTGTTATCGAAATTCACGGTTGAAATGGCTGAAGAAATAGATGACAAAGCAAGTGGAGACACAGTGTCCATAACTAGGGTCGCTCCAGAACCATCTGAACCTGTAGTAACGATACCGAATGTAGAACTAATTGTGGATGGTTTTGGTTTTATGCCTAAAGAGGAATCACTATCTAAGTATAAGTTTAGTCAAGCAAAAATTAAAAAATCTTCAAAAATGTTAAAAGACTCCACCATCCCACCAGACATTGATCAGAGTTCCTGCGCTTCAAGTTCAAATATCGATATTGTACGGAGGTATACTTGGAAAACTAAGAACAGAATGATTGTTCAGGTAATCTAATAAATATCTATTTCAAATTTATCAGTATTTTTATGTAAAAATAAAAATAATATACTTAACTTCATATTTCGTAAGTAGGTTATAACTTATGGTGCTGCCATCACGTCCATTCAAGTCCCTGATAAAAAAGGGGTTCCTGATGATGTCGTAGCTGGATTTGATACCTTGGAAGGTAAACCTAAATATTTCAATTATTCGCTACATTGTTTAAAACGATATAAAAAATGGTATTACATAGTTTATGAATATTTAGAATACCTTCAACCAAGAAACCCCTACTTTGGTGCTACTATAGGACGATATGCAAATTATGTTCTCAATGGCACAATGATTGTAAAACCATCAGGAAAAATGTACATGCTTAGTACTAATAGAGGACAACATCACTACAACGGCGGACGTGTGGGGTTCGATAAGGTACGTTTGAAATTGTTAAATTCATACTGAAACATTGAAATGAATTAAATTAAAATTAAAAATATTTCATCTCTTCGAGTGGGGATCGAACCCACAACCAATCGGTTTTGCAGTCACACCTCGTGCCGCTGCGCCACGAATCGAATTAAATTGAATAATTTAAAAAAAACTACGAATTTTTCTGACGCAGATAGCACGATATACAAAAGACCCAGTGTTAAGACACGTTCCCATCAATACACTTCCGTTTTCGACTTTCCGCCGTATTCTAGGGGCATTGCGTGTTGAGTGGTAGAACACAACACCGCGGTTTGCCTCGTCACCACAGCGAGGAAATGAAAATATTAAGAATTTCTTTCCTCACGTAGGAATCGAACTCATTACCAGTACCGTTTATAGTGTCGCTTATGCTCCTGCGCCACGACTGATCTAAATATCTGTATAATTTATAAACTGAAATTTGTATTTTAATAGTTACTACTTCTTCTATTTATAGAAATTTAAATAATACTTGCAGGTGAATTGGAGATCCTATGTGACTGGTAACAAGGTTATAATGAGTCACATCTCCGAACGGTTCCACGAGGGCTACCCTGGTACAGTGATGGCTCAGGTCGCCTTCGAAGTTACGTGTGATAATACTATTAAAATAGAAATGAAATGCACTACTAGCGAACCGACTATTGTCAACTTGAGTAACTCGTGCTATTTTAATCTGGCAGGCCACGTAAGTTGTTTAAAATTATTACAATTTAAATGTTATAATTTAGTATTGAATTTATATATCAGATAAAATAATGACGTGAGACAGTGCTTGCTTCTTCACATGTTGGTTCTAGGTTCAATCTTCACATTGGGCAATGGCTACATTTATTTTCTAAGAAAGCAGAGATGATTGTGTTTTATCACTGGGTTCTTTCTGCCTTCAGTGCTATACGATAGATAAGAAAAGATCAAAAGGACAAAAATTGAGATCGTAATAAAAAAATACATGAACAAATTACAAGTGTTTTTGTAGCTTCAAACTGTATCCTGCACATAAGGTAGGCAGGGGGAACCGGGGAAAACTAAGACTTCGTTCCCATTAAGTGACTTCCGTTTTCCACTTCCACTGAATGCTCGAGACATTGCGTGTTGAGTGGCGAAACTCGTTACTAGAGCAAAGAAGTGAAATATTTCATTTCCCTGAGTGAGAATTGAATCCATAACCGCCGCTTTTACAGTCACATGCGCTTGTGCTCTGCGCCACTACGGCCTTTTAAATTGAAATATTAAAATTTGTAAACTTCAATGGCAATTTAACTTAGAGAGCAATTTTGTAATATAGCTATTTTTATTCAAAGGGAGTTAGTTAGTTTTATTATTATAAAAAAAGGGATTCAATATTACCTATTTTATGCTGTATTGTTATAATGACCTTGAGACATATTTTTTCTTTTTCTCTTCTACTTTTCTTATTTTTTATTTTTTTTTTCAGCACGCTGGCTCAGAAACAATGTATGACCATATATTTACGATAAACGCGGATAAGTACACCGCAGTTGATGATGAGGGACTCGTTACAGGTATGACATTGTATATAAGATGTGTTTCAATGGCCTCTCAATATACACATATTTATTATCTTTTTTTTCATATATATTATCTTTTTTTTTATGACTGAGGAGCAATTTTGTATTAGACATTAAATTTATACGTATAATAAAAATGTAACTGATATAATAAAAATGGAACTCCTATGTCTGAGTATTAAATATATATGAGAAAATCAATAATTAAGAACAAAATCGAAACAGTGATTTTTAGGGTTCTGTACTTTTTAAGGGAAAAAGCAACCACGTATAAGATGTTTGTAAGAACCCTGTGGTCTGTCTGACTGTCAAGAGCCTTTATCTGAGGAATGCTTGGAGATATCTAGTTGAAATTCAAACTATATACTCAAATCTACTTTTCTGGAAACATCGTATTTCTACTAATCGTGTTTTATACACGATATAAGGAATCAAAATTAATTCAGGTCAAGCATATCTACAGGTTCAGGAAAAAAATTTAAATCAATACATTTGTGCTTCAATTCTAAAAAAATCATAGTCTTAAAAGGCGGACAAAATTTGGTATTAAAGCCGCTAGTTTAAGTAAGGGATCAGATGAAAGGACTCTGGCTAAGCTAAGCTTGAATTTCAGAAAAAGCGGTCCATAAATAAAAATACATAGTGTTTGTCCGACAAAATTTCTATTATATATATAATAACTGTATTATTTAATTAGCTGAAACTTTTTTAAATGATACACGACAGCTTAATTACAATTAGTAAATAGTGTAATTAGTTCAAGCGGATAGGAATTCAAGGTAGGTATAAGATATATTTTCACTTTTCGGTTTCTTTTTCTCTTTATTTGCATTGAAGTTCTCACTTCATGCCAAATATCATAACTGCATTTTCACGGGAAATACCCGATAGGTTTTGATTATTGGGCGAATTTGATACAAAATGCAGCAAAAGTTATGCATAAATGCTAGTAACTTTTGATTGCGTTAATAGTTAATAGTTAGTTTGATTTACTCTGTGCTTCAAGGAACCATAGATTATTTTCGGCTTGCTACTTTCGTGCGAACTCGACATAAATGGTCTTGACAGACGTACAATAAGATGATCCTATAAGGGTTCCGTCTATTCCTTTTGAGGTACGGAACCCTGAAAATTACCAAAAAAAAATACCTAATGAATCAATCATACATCATGTTGATGAAAAAAAATCTTTGAAAAATAACAAAAAAAATATTGTGAAAGGTTCATACTTAATATATTGTTCATTATGTCAGGTCGAAAGTTGAAATATTTATTATTATATAGTCTTTAGTGTCTGGACATAATCGGTATCAATTTATTATGAAATAAACCTATATAAGAAAATGAATAACAATTGCTTGTATGATTATACAAATCATAAAGATATCAAAGACATAAAAGCTGGAAATGATTAAATGCGCACTATTTTATAGTTGCCTTTGCGTAATACTCAGATAAGTTTAATCTAAAATTACATAATAAATAAACATCGCATTGAATAAGTACCGGTAATAGTTTTTAATTTTTTTGTTTTGCTTCACGCTGTACCCCAAACACAGTAGGGTAGGCAGAGGGAACCTATCATTAAGACTTAAGACACTTCCGTTTTCCATTTTCTACGGAATTTTGCGGTGGAACTCAATGCCTTGTTTTGTTTTGTACCAGAGCGAGAAAATGAAGATATTAAATATTTCGTTTCCTTGAGTGGAAATCGAACCCACAACCTGTCTCTTTTACAGTCGCATGCTAGTGACTATGCGCCACGGGCCACGACTGGCTTCAAGTAATGTAATGTTTATACTATACTAATATTTAATTGTTCATGTTTATTAATGTGTTTTTCAGGCGAAAAAAATGTAGTGGGAGGTACGGCGTACGATTTTAGGGTACCAAGAGTATTACGCACGATGCTTCCCAAAATACCCAGAGATGGATTTGATATTAATTATTGTATCACTCAGGGCACGGAACAAGATCTCGCCTTCCAAAGTCGGTTAGTTAGATTGTTTTTAAATGATTTAACGTAATTTTATATAAAATTGTGTAATATTAAAGACTTATGTTAAATAAAATTACGTTTTTATGATGGCAATAAGTTGAAACAGAAGTACTTTATTGGCCTTAAAAATGTACTACATTCTGTGATACAAAGGAGATTCTTGTTTATAATATCTATTACATTACCAAATTAAAAGTGAAGAATTATCAACGAATCTATATATCCATATGCTCAGATATTATATTTGCAAAATCTGAAGTCTGTTCTGTGAAATGTAAATTGTCTACTTGTATATTGGCGTTGAGGGGATTGATCAGTGTACGAATGTAAACGCAACGGTTGTGGTTTCAATTTCTACTCGAGGTAATGATATATAAATATTTAAAAGTTGCGAATCTTAATTCATTGGGTGGTGATGGCTTATTGAATTGTGACTGTGCCATGCGTAGTTTCCTATAGAATTGATCATAGCTCGCTCCCCTATGAAGCTGTTTCACATCTCACATCGTATGTAAGCATTTAAGTAAGCAGACATTCTCAGGGTTCTTTTTAGTATTTATTTAAAGCATTTTAGTAAAACTTACAAGGGCACTCGATTGGCCATGTTACTTGAGTTCTGCGGCTTGCTCATATAAATAACATTGATATTAAGTACGAGCGAATATGTCTTAAAATCGTTTAAACAATCTCCGTCTAAATTGATAATTATACCATCACCACCACCACCACCACTACTACTAACAGTACCACTATAGGATTTTATTTCGCAATTTCCTTTCTTTCTAAAGAAATTTCCATAGTGGTACAGTTATCGTTTCAGTAGTGTGGTTCTGAATTTCTAGTTGTAATGATATACTTTTTTCCGTGTTTAAAAAAGTCCGCGATACATATACCATGTTTATCTCTGAGGGTTGAGTAAAAGTGACCATTTTAATTAATTTACTTTATAAATACTTATTTAGAAAACGTATAAAAATTTGAACGTAGCGGGACTCAAACCCGCGCCTTCTGGAAACCGACCAGGGTTCGAGTTACATTCCCGCTACGTTCAAATTTTTATACGTTTTCTAAATAAGTATTTTTCTTTCCTAAGTGTGGAATAACACTTTAAAAATGTTTAAAAATAATTTACTTTATATTTATTGGGTTTTTGTTGTATGTATTTTCTATAATTTGATATTGATCCTTATGAAAATGAATAAAATAGTCACTTTTAGCATTTCATCTAAATTGAAATTATAGTTTACTGTATAACATTCTAATAAATAATTAAGGAGATGTCACTGATTCGAAATGACCTAGCCTACGAGCGGCATAGTATGACCGACGCGAACGGACAGATGACTTTGACGGTTTTGTAAATTTTCATACATTTTCGAACTACTGTTAATTTTTATGTAATTATTTGCTGTTTATAATTAATTTATACTTTTCTTTGGTTCTTCGCTTATTTGAGGAGCAGATTAGTTAGATTTTCATTAATTTCTTGGTGTGGTGTAAGTTGCGGCCCTGCGCGGCATCGGCATAATATTATTTAAGTATTAAGGAAAAAATTGTTGATTATTTCATCTCGGTTGGATGGTTATTTATACCGTTGTTAGACACTTAATAAATTGTAGTTTTAGTTTTTTGGGATTTTATTTGATATTACTCGCAAAACTTATCATATTTAATGTAGAAAGGATTTTAGTTATTTTATATAATATCTATGTACGCGCGCAAGGAAAACGTGTAAAAATGCTTTTCCCGGGTAAATCAGTAAAATCGATCACTGAAAGTCCAGTAAAAATCAGTTCAGTTATTCTGAACATTAGCTCGGGGAAATAGAAAGACAGACAGAGAAAAAAAAAAATTTATTGTATTTGAGTATTATGTAAATGCAAAAACACAGCACCACATGCACTTGCAAAAACATAGCACAACACATTTAATTTTAATTCTATTAAATATTTATTTTACTTTGATAATATTAATAATGTACCTGGGTTTGTTTAGTTTTTTTTTATTAATATTTATTTTACTTGGTTACGTTTACTTATAATTTTTTCATTTATATTAGTTACATATTTTCAAAAACTATTTCATAAATATATCTAACAAGTCCTTTTATATATATAGATAAGCATTCGTATAGTTTAAGCTGGCGAAGCCGCGCCCGGGTCCGCTAGTATCTTATAAATAATGAAAATAAAGGTTTACTTAAATTGGGTTGGCACAATTTGTCTCTATGACCATGGAGGTGGTGGGTAGACCGAACTTCTAGTGCGAACGATTTTTGAGAGAGTACGTAGTGTTAATTTATTTTCGCAACAATGACTTAATTTTAATTAAAATAAATAATGAAATATGACAATGTATGGGGAAAGGCAATTTACAAACATTGATTGAGTCTCTTGCACCAGTCCGATCCACGGCAGCATGCTGAGGATCGTGTCTCGCAGGGAACGCCCTTGTTGCCGTCGACATACTCTCAAGCATCACGTATTGCTTGCAAATTTTTCATGGGCAGAGTATACTCACTCCTACCCACCCAGTGTCGCTGTAAAAGACAATAGGGCTAACAACACTAACCTCATCTTGGAAAAAACAGCGCCTCCGTCGAGCTAAATAAAAAAAAATTTTTTTTTTTATTTAGCAAAAAAATATATTTTTTTATTTGGCACGACGGTGATTGTTGCTCTAAATGAGCCATTTTAGAAATTGAAGGATAGTGTATACACTATTTAGCGGTTATGTTTCCTGAACGAGCTAAGCCAGCGATTTATATCAAGGTAGTACAACGTGGCCGTCATTATAACCACCCACGTGATATAAAATATATTTTATAAAACTGTTTCTTAGGTACCTCACGAGATATTGAATTTCTTACTATTGTAACATGCAGGGTTTAAACGTATCTTTGACTATATTTTGGTTATACGCTGTGCTGTTGAATTTATTTTGATCATTATTTGTAATATTTAACGTATACATACATTTAAGGCTAGAACGTTTAAGAAGATACCAGGTAAAGGCTTACAGGTTATTTTAAAGATTCCAATTGTGTCAGGATTTGATATGACTATATTAAGCTGCCCTCCTATTTTATTGTTTTTTTCAAGAGTTTGTTATTTGATTACATATCTTTTATTTCAGAGTACTTCATCCTATATCTGGAAGGGTCCTAGAGGTGTATAGCAATCAACCTGGTATGCAGTTCTATACTGGCAACCTTCTGCCAGATCCGGATAAAATTGTTGAAGTATGTCATTTGTTTATTTTTGAATTACAAATTTTCAAATATTTTTAAATATTTTTATTCTGTTTCATCCATAATGCCGCATATAGTCGGGTAGGCACATAATATTAAGTGTCAAAAAACAAATAAACACTACATATTTCACCCGTATCCGAGCATGCAGTTTTATTATGAAAATCTCAATGAGTATTAAATTTAATTAAGCGAAAAGTTAGATATTTATTATTTTCCAAAGAAGTGAATTAATTTTTGGAAACCACTCTGCAATAAATACCTCTAGGCATTTCACATTAGGCTGGGTACCTTTAAAAAGCGCGTCTAACTCCACCTTGAAGGCCGGCAACGCACCTGTTAGCTCTGATGTTACACGGGGTCGTGGACGGCGGTAATCACTTACCACCACTTACAACCACGCTCGCTTGCCTTGATATTTCCCATAAAAATGCTTACGAAAAAAAAATACAAAAAAATAATATTATAAATTACAATTGTCATTGAGCGAATATTAATTTCGCTGCTTAAAGTCGCTGACTTAATCTAATTTGTTAGTATCAATGGTGTTATTGTTACACATCTAACAAATGCCTGACCTAATTAAGTAAATGTAAGCTTAAATATCATACTTTTATTTCTTTTTCTTTCAGCTTCACGCAGTACCCCGCATGAAGCGGGGTAGGCAGGGGAGGGAGCCTAGTGTTAAGACACTCGGCTCCCCATTTTCCATCGAATTCTAAATGCTTTACGTGTTGAGTGGCGGAACTCAACGCCGCGCTTTGCTTCGACAGCCGAGTGAAGAAATGAAAATATTAAATATTTTGTTTCCTCAAGTGGGAATCAAACTCACAACCTATTGCGTCAATCACACGCTCCTGCCTCTGTGTCACGACTGGTCACTAAATATCACTCGATAGAAAATATTGTTCATTAACCAGTTACTAGACGAAATCAGTAGTCCAACGTCTCTATAAATCTTCATAATCATTTGGTATATAACCTAATATGCTTATATATCTATAAAGTTCCAGGAAAATATTTTGTCTGCGTTTTTCCCGCGTAGGGGATTAGGCAAATAAAATAGACACTAGTCTGCTGTATATGATACAGCATGGGCTTTCTGTCGTTGGATAGTCGTAACTTTTTTTACAATTTGACTCTTTATAACGGGTTGAAGCGAAAGAATGTAGTTTCTATGATCTCCACCCTTCATTCGAGATATTATATGTTGAATGGCGTAATTCAACGCCACATTTCACTTTTCCAGAGCAATAAAAAAAATATTCTCCAATGAGAATTGAATCCACAACCATCATTTACAGTCAGACGTTATTCTCTGTCACAACAGCCGCTTGTCCTCTAGTGTATATTAAAACAATATAGGAGACTGAGCCCGTAGAGGAGGAAGAGGCAAAGGTTGAATCTGAAAGTGGAAGTAGCAGCAGCAGTAGCGAGAGTGAAGTAAGCAGCGACGTGTCAAGTGTGATTGAAGAAGCGATTGAAGAAGAACGCATAGAGATTGAAAGTGTAAATGTAAGTTTATATATTTTTTTTAATTTTTTTGCTACTAGATAGACGTTAATTAAATTAAACGGGCAATGCTGCTATAAAATAATATTATTTAAGATGATATTTCTGTAGAATGGACTAGGACTTACTGTCCTAGTTGTTTGAGAATAGGCCCAAATATTTCAAATTAATCTATAAATATAAACTAATAATAACAAAATTCATAAAAAATGGTATTGTATGCAGTCTTGCTGCTGTAAAACCATGTAGTTTCCGTATATTTTCTATGCAACGTTAAAATATTTTACAGAATTTTGGTGATATTTTATAGTAAAATTATTTATTGTAGTCTGTACCAATATTCCCTAAATTTACTTTTTTAATCTATAGTTAGCCTTTGTTATTTTTTAACAATATTGTATGTGAGAGAAGAGTATATGATATCTTGAAAGGAAAAGTGTTTGAAAGATCTAAGATCTTACTAGAGATATTATGATTTTACAATGATGAAATAGTAAGAAAATTATTTATTTATCAAAATGGTTTAAAGCGATGGTCAATTATTAAGTCAATTACATTTAGAAATAGTATGTAATATTATGCTATTACGGTGGGGCCGTAGGAGGCGCAGTGGCATATGTGTGTGGTTTCGATTCCCTCCTGGTGAAATTTCTGATTCTCAATAGGCATCTAAATAATAATTGGGGAAATCAATGAACACTATTTTCTATACACACCACGTTTAGAAATAAGAATTATATACCTATGACGGCCGACCGTGGCGCAGGGTCATATAGTGTGACTGTAAACGCGACTGGTTGTGGATTCGATCCCCACTCGAAGAAATGAAATATTTACTTAAACTTATATTTCTATTTCTTTGCTCTGGTGTCGAGGCAAAGCGCGGCGTTGAGTTCCGCCACTCAGCACGCAATGCCTCCAGAATTCGGAGGAAAATGAGGAACGAAGTATCTTAACACTAGGTTCCCTGCTGTGTGCGGGATAAAGCGTGAAGCTGATTTTTTTTTTATACCTATGAAATTAGACTAATTAAACATTAAACATTATATGTATTATATTTTTCAGGGCAAGAAGAGCTACGGCTACGTACCGTTAATGGGAAAACAAGGAACGTACTACAAAAAGCACGGCCTTTTCTGTCTCTTGCCACAAAACTATCCTGACGCCGTCAACCATGTAATTAATATTTATAAAAACGAATTTCTTAATTAGAAAACAAAACCAGTATATTTATATACTAGTATATGTTTTTTTTATTATTTTACATTTGATACAGGCATAAATTATATAATCATGACATTTGCAAAGACTGTAAAATTTTTGTCTTAAAATATATATATTCAACATTGAAAAAAAAAAAACAAAAGGACTTATCCCATTCTAAAATATTTGTTATGTTATGTTGCATTAAAGCTATCACTTCAAATTTGTTCATAGATGGCGCCATGTTGCGTTTTTTTTCTATAATACTTTAGGTGATTAAGATGGTTTGGCCGAATTCCTTCTAAATTAAATGTTGTTATTTTTTTATATTAATACAAGTATTAGCTTTAAGCGTTATAGCGAATTACATTACTGTAACCTTTAATTCCGTAGGGAGCCTATATATTAAAGCAAAATTTATTGCAAATGCTTCGGTTTCTATACAATGTCATTGATTGTTGTGATTGATGGCTTTAAATTGTGCTTTCTTTTTTTTACAGAATAATTTTCCTAGTCCAGTTTTGAATCCAGGAGAAGTGTACATTCATAAAATTCAATATAAGTTTGGTATTCTACTTGGGAAATATGTCTAGGTAAAACTGTAACCTGTGTACGCATGCACTTTTGATGTAAAATTTTGTATCGTTTAATCAATTTCTAAATTTACTCATGAAAAAGAATTTCTAATTATTAAATAAAAATTTTACGTATATCAAAATGATTTTATAATTGTTTTTATTTATGAATAAAAATAGTATGATATTTTTAGGTGCTTATTATTTTCCCCATTCATTTTTAATTTACAAAATAATACGTTAAAGCCTTTGGAGTAAAAGTAAAAGCAACCGAATTCGATAAGAAAATTTCTTATATGGGCAGAATTTAAATGACATTCATTATGTTGATAACAGATTTTTAAAGAATAATTTAGAAAATTATTCTTTAAATACCTAATATCGTAACTGAAATTATCCGAAACTAACGAATAATTTTATATTCGTAAAAATAAATTTGTATGTTCGCAATTGTTAGAACTTAATAATGCATAGATATTTGCTACTGAACGGGTCATTTATAACTGTGCAGGTCCTAAATAAAAAATCGCTTGTATATCTATCTATCTATACTAATATAATAAAGCGGAAGAGTTTCTCTGTTTGTTTAAACAATAAGATCTCTGGATCTACTGGTCCGATTTACTTTTTTTGTTTTATATGAAAGCTGCATTCTACAGGAGTGCTATAGGCTATATAACATTACAATTTAAGCCTTAAATTTTTAGCCTTAAATAACGAAATAACAATAATAAGGAACGCCATCGAATTGCTTTACGCGACTTATAATTGACACGAGCGATAAATATATGGCAATAAAGCTTTTTGGGACAAAAAAAAACAAATATTGCATCGATTTTTATTCGAATGTATATTAAAACTTACGGGCGAAAGTTTATTTCATCATCAAGGAAATTTAATGAAGATAATCCTCGTCTTTTATAGGATGTGATTTGGACGTATAGTTTTCCAAAAATTTGGTTCGAATCGCACGGGAGGTGTCCTTGCCATCAATGATATGAAACAGTCATGTACTTCTTGCACTATCTCAGAATTATGAAAATAAATTGTTCATGTATCAATCTGGCGGCAAATGTAGCAGAATAAAAGTATTATAGGTGGTATGCGGGCGAAGCCGCGAGTGGACCGCTACTTTTCTAATAAAGCGGAAATCTTTTATCCAAAATTATAAAATTTCTCATCTTGTCTGACTGCCTATTTGTCTGTTTTGTGTGTACGTCTGTATACGTATGTTGTTTGAAGTACTAGACGAAATTGAATGAAATTTTTTTTGTTCTTTAGATACAAGGTCTTGGCGGCAGGATTTAGGTTATAATTGTTTTTTTTTTTAAGATTGGTACCGTTACCGCAGTGTTTGGCGCTCCGTTCTCTCTGACTACTCCGCTAGGGATAAAGGGTGAAGCTAAGTTAAGTTGAATGTGATGAGCATTTTTCATTGACATATAAAATTTTAAGATCTGGTATATCTGATTAGAGAATTATATTATGTAGTTCGGCTAAATTATGAAATATAAAATGTTATCTTATCAGAAGTTGTTTAGTGTAAGAGTGCTCACAAAATAAACGATCTTTAATCTTCTGACTTCTAAATTATGATCCACAATTAATGATAATCGGTTATTTCTAGTGCACACAAAAATAAAATTTTTGTGTCCTGGACTACTTTAGGTATCCACTAGTTGACAAAAAAATCACTTAAATAGGCCGCTATTAAAAAAAGAGAGGGTGAGAAGGTTAAGCGACGACCAAAAAAAGAAGTCGACATTCCAAGACCAAGTCTCAGAAAGTTAAAACAGATGAACAGTTCAAAAATGAAGCATGTAACTTCTTATTTTGAATAAAATTATTTGACTTTGATATACAACAGTTGATGACATGGAAACAAGCCGATGAACCGACATCGAAGAAATTCCTTTGGGCCCTTTGTCTTGGACGTATTTCGCATAGGAATTATTATGATAGACTATTTGGAGAAGGGAATCACTATTACAGACAAAAGATTACATGAAGCTATCAAGGAGAAAATAGAGTGCTGTTTTACCAACAAACACTACGTGCCGGTTCACAACGCTGCAGTTACCAAGTATGCTGTTCATGAAGCGGGATTTCAATTGATGGAAAACTACCCCCATTCGCCAGATCTAGACTCCAGTGCCTTCTTTCACTTTTCTAGGCTAAGAACACCTCCGGGAAATAAAATTAACAACGATAGTGACGTTATGGTCACTGTTGAGGATTTCGTTGAGGGTGTTTTAATACCTAGAGTAAGCTTGTAGTGACGATTTCGCGGCACACCGACAGCTGCACCTACTACAGTGAGGGTAAAGTGCGACTCTGTGAGTAGATGGTAGCGGTACCTTAAAACATAATTTAAAAATGACCATAACTTTATCACGGTCATCTATAAGTAATTAATAAATATATAATATATATGTAAAAATATAAGATTACGATTTATGATATACAGGGTGGAAGTGTCAGCACCACATTAAATGAAACCACAGTTTTAACTACTCTATAAAAGCCTAATATAATTCACAAAAAAATAAATACCCAAAAATGAATAAGTTTTTTTTTCAAACAAAATAAATAATAAAATTGTCTTTTTAAAACAAAACGCCATTTGTAAGGATGACGCATGCACACATAAACCTATCAAAGGAACACCGCCGCACACGCCTCATTTCGAAATCGAGTCGTATGTATTGGCGATAAAGTTCAAAGTTGTTTAACCTTTAGTAGTATTTTTGTAGTAGTAAGTGTTTATGTTATTGGGATCTATACGTAATCGCGTCACACGAAATAGAGGTATGGATAAAAATCGTGAAATGAAAAAAAAACCCTACGTCCAAACTGTTGAGGCATCTTGATTAATTTCTTTTGGTATAGGTTTGAAATATTTTACCCTATATGCTGTTTCCGTAAATGGAGCGCTGCCTCTTCCACCCTTTATAAAAAAGGAAGGAAAGAATGAGGTCAGTAGTGTCAGCACTGGGTAACGCACGTGCGGCTGCTAACCCGACGGATTGTGGGTTCGATTCACACATGATAAAATTAAATATTAAATATTTTCATTTCTTCGCTTTGGTATCGAGCCCTCAGTATTCACCTAAAAAGTGGGAAACGGAAGTCTTGATGGGAATGGAATGTCTTAACATTAGATTCATAAGTTCCCTCGGTCTACTACGCTATCTGCGGGTTTGATTTGAAGAAAAAAATATATTAAAAATCTTGCATAGGCTTAAGCTATAAAAGCTTTAAGCTTAGAGTAAATATTTTAAATCTTAAAATGACAGAAAATAAAATAATAATAATAATGATAGGTGGAGAAACAGAATCTATGGACCAAATGTCTGTTGAGTTATAAATTTTTAGATAAAAAAGAATTAATTTTCAGATAAGTAAATTAATGAATATGGTTTTATAAGGTCAACATAGCAGAAGGTAAGTACGATCTCGTCGGGAAAACGTAGTAAACTGTCGGCTCTGGTAAAAATTAAAACAAAGTAGGAGTAGAGTTCAATTGGCTGTTAATCATAATAAAATATTAGGCTTGTTTTTTATGACTTTGATTCATAATGGGGATGAAATCAACTGTCGTGCCACAACAGTCAGACACAATGATAGCCTAAAGAATATAAAAAAAATAAAAACATAGATACTAAGGACGAATTACTTAGTATCTGGGTAAATTGTAGGTACATGATACGTTGGTTATGTTTTATAATGTATTTTGAAAATTATTTACATTATTAATTAGTAGGAATTGTAATTCAATAATACTTATTAAATCTTAAATTCTAAAGATTTTATGTCAATTTTGAAGTTAAGTTCTAGAATCGTTGTATATTTAGTAACGTTATATTGCACTGTTTCCATATGTAAAGTAACTATTCCTATATAACTTATATAGGAATAGTTACTTTACATATGGAAACCAGAATTTGGTACGTTTAATAGTTATGTTACCTTATAGGTAAAATAGTAGTGATTGTACACAGTGGCTCAACATCGTAGGGTACACAAATTGTGCTCTAGATGGCTCTGATCAATATCCATATTTTGAGAGCCAGCTTGTCGTAGCATGACCACACCAGAACCAAAGCGACAGGATTCAGTGCCCAGAATGACTACTTCACCAAGGCCAGCAACTTCACGACAAAGGGTGGTTTTTATTACACCTAAAGAGATTAGGCTCCCACTGAAAGCCTCGCCTCGAAATACTAAAAGACAAAGGACATTGGGATAAAATATGATAGCGACACACACTACCGAGTAGGGTAAAAGAGAAAAGGAAGAAGCTAAAGGGACTAAAGAAAGTGAATAATAATAATATTTTTAAAGTTATCTTTAAGAAACCATCTTTGGTTTCAAAAAGGGAAATTGGAGAAAGTAGTAGTAAATGACTATGTCACCAGCAGTGGCGATAAAACTTTGCAACAAGCAAGTGGTTACTCCTCTGGCGGAGAGATATTTTTAAGAGAGAAAGAGACGACACAATGATTCAGGATGATGACATTATTTTCAAACCTTTGCCAAAAAAACCCTAGAGTTCTTAACTAGATTTGTAAGTTAAAAATTACCTGATATTAAGTAATTGTTGTTGACGAATACAAATGATTAAATGCGACATTATTATAGTTTTATTTAACGACATTTCTATCAATAAATATTTTAAAATATGCGATAAAGGTAGGTAATTAAATGGATGGTTCACTGTATTACACAATGGTCCACTATCGACTCATCCCCCGATTCACTGTGTACTTATACTGGCACATAGTCGCCATCTTTCAAAAAATTCAATATTACCAATAAACTATTTGAATTGTTGCTAAAATTGTTTTGCAAAAAACAAGTTTAATAAATTTTGCTTTATTCTAGTGTCAATAGTGTTTTATTATGCTCACGTACGGTAGATTTATAAATGATTAAACTTTTAGTGGTTCACTGTTTACCATGTCACCCTATATAACTATCAATAATTTAATTTATTATTTTTCATTTATATTTTAACTACAACGATAGATCTAGGTAAATTATCAAAAGCAAAAAATCGCAAATTTTTTATCGCTCCTTTAAACTAAGAACTTTAAAAAAGTGTAGTTTTAGCGATTTTCTTTTCAAAATAAAAAAAATATATATTTATGTGTTTTTACATGTACATGTAATCGACATCAAAACAGCAATAAAAGATACTTTTATTTTTCACTTTCTATACTTTACTAAGGTACCGTCGAGGGCGTCGACAATATTTTATTTACAATTTAGTTATTGTAAATAAAATATTGTCGACGAAATGTCGAGTTTATTATAGTTTGTACATATAAGTATAGTTTGAAAGTCGATTTTATTTTTTTCTAAAAAATATGAAATTGCCAGAACAATTTTTATAATTCTAAGGGTTGATTTTGATTATAAAATATTGTTTTCTCCTCCTCCTCCTTTCCTTAGCTTCCTCCTTTTATACATATCCTACCCTACTATTTTACCTCCTCTCCTTTTAATTTTTTCCATAACTAGGTTTTGAAGTTCAGGTGGCACTCGGTCCATTGAAAAACCGCTATCCGCCGCTAAAACGGAACGAAAAATCATGAGACTGAGTACGGTTAGGGCTTCACCGTAAAATGACGCGCAAGCACTACGCCTTACATCTGCGACAAGTGGGCAATGGCTACCGTGTCAAGTACGGGCACGGCTAAAGACGCTAGTACCCAGACGGAAACTCCGCTTTGCAACGTGAAATATTGGCTCTCTAACGAGACGACGCAGAGAACTCGCAGATGTACTCATGAGACGTCGGGTCCAGTGTGCTTTCGTCCAAGAAACTCACTGGCAGGGCAATAGTCCCGTAACATCGGACAGGGTTATCGGCTTAGCTCTGACTGCTTGATGCGGGTAAGGATACTGATTGAGGGCGTGACCACAAACTAATTATATTCTTTATTGCACTACATATAGGTAATACAAAATTTAAAAAATGTTATTTAACAATGGTGGGCTTATTTCTAAAAGAAATCTCTTCCAGCCAATCAATGGAAGTAGGTATGATTGTCCAACAGCGGAAAGAGAATACAGTGCAGTTTGAAATAAAATAAAAAAATAATAATAATAAAGAAGACACATAATATCCAAATACATAGTTACATATACAATTAATTTAATTAGTTTCTACGCTCCCCAAGCGGGATGTAGAAGACATTCTGGGAGCAGTATCAAGGGGTTCTACTTGCTGTATCGTCTACCGAAGTGGTCTTAGTTGGGGGGGATTTGAACGTTTAAGTTTATGGTAGTTATAGGGGCAATAAGCTTATAAATCATACCATAAAGTTCCTCGGGCGCATGATCAGTCTCAGGCCCCGCCCAGAATGTACTTTTCTGAATCTCAGCCGGGACCAAGTTCTGTGGACACGGTTTTCGACCTCAGAACATTGATGGAGACATATATGGAAAAAAGGAGAGCTCTTCATGTGGCTTTTTTAGATCTGCAGA
Organism: Heliconius himera; assembly: GCA_021202915.1. Classification (NCBI taxonomy): domain Eukaryota; kingdom Metazoa; phylum Arthropoda; class Insecta; order Lepidoptera; family Nymphalidae; genus Heliconius; species Heliconius himera. The sequence continues at coordinate 259,461 of JAJHJA010000001.1, read as the reverse complement.
AGATCTTAGACTGTGTGCCTCGTTAGTGTATTTGTTGGGCATTGCGATTCAAAGGAATCCCTAAGATTTATATTAATATTTTTTAGATTATCAGAGGCATGTACCATGTATCCGCTTCTATGGTTAGGTCTGCTGTTGGTGAAACCAAACTTTTTTAGATTTTAGTGAGGGTTTATCAAAGCTCGGCTTTTAGTCCGTTCTTTGTCAATATAGTGTTGGACACTGTTTTTCTCATATGCAAGACCAGCCTCCATGGTTGATGTTGATAACATAGCATTCATTGACGAGGACCGACTGATACTGGAAGGGTATATTTGAGAACGGCGGTCTTAAACTAAATGTGTCGAAAGCCGAGTACATGATTTGCAGGGACCCGGACTCGAGCACTATCCCATAAGAGTCCTGAGCCAGCCGTTAATTCGGAAAAGTTCAGTTATCTAGGATCCGTTATCCACGAGTCTGGAGGTATCAGAGGTCGTCAGAGATGATATGGCCACGTTGCGCGCCGGCCTAAGAATGATGTCGAATGGAAGTGCTTTGCTATGCCTGTCCCTAGAGTTAGACCTTCCGGAGGCCTGTGGAAGCGCTGGTTAGATGTCACAATGCAGGACATGAAAGCCAACGGTCTAACCACCAAGAATGTTATAGACTGTGCAACGTGTAGTACGTTAAGCAGGAAGGCAGACCCTGGCAATATACGCTGGAATTAATGCTATGAGGAAAACGATAAAAAAATGTTAATAAGATAAACAACATTAATCAAATAATTAATTTCATAAATGAGTAATTTAAAACTGAAGAAAATATGTTATATGCATGAACTTTGTCGCTTATCGCTTATTGTTGATGCCTTACTATTAAAAACAATGTACTTAAATATATCGTTCCAGATTCACTTCGATCTTTCCCTGTATATAATGATAACACATTTTTTTTTGTACCCAGAAGTCGGAAGTTTGGTTTATATTTTGTTTATTTATATATACTTTAGTTTAATTACAACATTTTCCAAAAACGCTTCACGCTTTTGTTGTGTTTTAAATTTTATTTTATTTTTGTGTATCTCGATCAATGGAGTTTATCCATGTCCAATATATGAGAAGAATAGACTAACTGCAGTGTCTTGTTCGTGATTTTATTTGATGTAACTCTTCGAAATAAAATTGACAATTTATTTTACACCAAATTTTATTTTAATAATAATTAATAGTAACTTTAACTAACCATTTGAGGCCAGTCGTGGTGCAGCGGCACGAGGTGTGACTATAAAACCGACTGGTTGTGGATTCGATCCCCACTCGAGGAGATGAAATATTTACTTAAATTTATATTTCCATTTCTTCGCTCTGGTGTCGAGGTTAAGCGCGGCGTTGAGCTCTGCCACTCAACACGCAATGCCTCCAGAATTCGGCAGAAAGTGGGGAACGGAGTATCATAACACTAGGTTCCCTCTGCCTACCCTGCTGTGTGCGGGATACAGCGTGAAGCTGATTCAATTTGATTTTTTTTAACTTTAACTAACCAATAACTTTGAGAGCTGCTATCTAAATTATTTACATAAATAAAAATAATTTTTCATTTTGCTGTTAACGAATGCACTCAATATTACGTATAAAATGGAATAGCAAAACACGTCGAGTTGAAAAGTCCTGTTCAACTAATTTACCTCCATATCGCTTAGGCCGTCGTGGTGCAGTGGCACAAGAGTGTGACTGTGAACTGTGAACTGTGTGAAACGCGACACTTTGGCTACGATTTCCACTTGAAATTAATTATTAATAAGGCAAAGTGCGGCGTTGAGTTCCACAATGTCTCGAAAATCGATCGGAAAATAGGGATAGAAGTGTTTTAACGCTCCCCACACCTTCTGCTTACCTTGCTAAAAGCGGGATACAGCATGAAATTGTAAAAAATGTATGTAATTGTATATACCGTTATACCAAATTGGGGCATTGCTGTAATTTTCTGAAAGTTATCAAATTTTTTTTCTTGTTTTTTACTTTTTTTGAGATACCTATTAACTTTAGTTTCATAAACTTTTGCCTTCCTTCCTTTTTAGTGCCTTCAAAAATACATTTGGAGTTGAAATCTGTAGTTAAGTAAGTGTACATAAATGTTTTTATTGATTCGATAAATCATTTTTGGCATTAGATTTATTAAAAGATAAATAATAAATACCGAACGCCAAACTGTGTGTCCGTTTGTTGCAAAATGGTTTTTAATTCCACATTTCTAAAATCTTAGATTACCATAAATAATTGACAATAGTGTAATACATATTAATACCAGGATCGAGGCTTCAATAAATTATCGATACGTTTTATCCATATTTAATATTATCTAAATAACACTTAAAAACATAATAATTTAAATATGAGTTTGAAGTAGATTATTTTCCAAAAAATTATGAGAGTAACAAAAGACTAGTAAGATAGACAAAAAATATTAATCAACATCACCACTAGTCCACTGCTGGACATAGGCCTCTCCAAAATAAAAAAAAAAAAATAAAAATAAATAAATATTAAGATAAATATAAAAAAATATTTTAAAATAAATAATGTTTGAAAATGCACTCGCTTTCGGTTATTAAATTTTGTCACACTAAACCCACATAAGATGCTTTTTGTAAAATGATGTGTTGCTTATATGTAAGTATATACCTATAAAACATCATGTTTTATTTGAAAAGACAAATTGCTGTACCTACTCTTATAAAGTTTTTTTAATTATGACAAACTTTATAAGAGTAGGTAGGTAGTAATTTATATTCATCCATCAGTCTTTCGAAGTCCACTGCTGGACATAGGCCTTAATGCTCGCCACTCCGCCCGGTCCTGCGCCCTCTGAATATTAAATAAATAATATTTGTAATTTATATAAATAAATTAAATTAAATCAGCTTCACGCTGTATCCCGCGCACAACAAGGGAGGCAGAGGGAACCTAGTGTTAAGACACCCCATTTCCCACTTTCCACTGAAATCTGTAGGCATTGCGTGTTGAGTGGCGGAACTCAAAGCCGCGCTTTGTCTCAGAGCGAAAAAATGAAAATATAAATTTAAATAAATTTTTCATTTCTTCGAGTGGGGATCGAACCCACAACCAGTCGATCCTGTAGTCACACTTTGTGCTTCTACGCCACGACTGACCTGTGTCACAATATATGTATATATATTTTATTTCAGCTTCACGCTGTATTGCGCATATAGCAGGGTAGGCAGAGGCCTACTCTGCTATAATATAGCTTGGAAAGACACTCCGCTCCCCACTTTCCACCGATTTCCGGAGGCTTTGCGTGATAAGTGGCGGAATTGGCGGAAATATAAAAATATTAAATATTTCATTTCTTCGAGTAGGCATCGAACTCTCAACCAGTCGAGTTTACAGTCACGCCCTTGTGTCCCTCCGCCACGACTGGCCTCATATATCTATATAATATTGTGAATACCAAAATAATATTTTACTAAAAAAAAAAATAAGAACATGCTTTGGTTGGTGGTGCACTGAGGTAGGTAAATAAATTTTATCACTCGTTGAATCACGCGCAGCTTTTTCTCTCAATTTAAAATATTACTGGCCTGTATTAAGGACGAATATAGCAGAGTAAAGCTTCCACTTGCGTCGTTTTGGTGACAAACAGTACGTTTGATAAGCGCAAGAGTGGGGTCATAGAACTTTGCGGGGCTCAGGCTCGACGGAGAGAAAGAGACGCAACACCTACTGTACAGCCTAGTTAAGTTGGTGTGGGATTATAGCTCGATTTTACAGCTAAATCTATGAACGGGTGTTCGTAATCGTTTGTAAATTTGAAATATTTTCGAGTAACTGCCGTAATTAATAAATAACCACATGGTTTAAATCATAATGACATGACTTGAATTTATAATTTAATCTATAACATATAAAAATCAGGCTATAATATAATTAAATAGAAATATAGAGTTAAAACACAATATATCGCGGCGTATAGGTCGTTCAGTAGGCCGTTGCAAGGAAGCGGTGTGTGCACTGTGCACTTCCAAAGTTGGTACAAAAGTTACAGCGAGAGCGCGGCACCGGGACGCGGGTGCCGAACGCAAGTAGACTCGCAACTCGCATCATTACTCATTCGCGGTCCGACGCTAGCGAGGCACGGTTGGTGCCTCTGCGCTCGCCGCCGATCGCGTAAACTTTGTACCACCACACCAGGCCGACTCGCTACCACCATGAGGGTCCCCACGACCCTCCTCCTGCTCGTGGTCGCCGCTCTGGCCGAGGTAAGTGTCCTGCGGTGCGCGAACGTCTTTTTCTTGGCACCCTGAAACCTCAACCACTCTCTTTGATACTCCTTAACTCTTGCGTTTCTCTTCACAAAGGCTATATCCACTAATTTTCGAAACGTTGGACTTTTTAGTAAAAAGAATAAACAAAGCCCGTTGCCCTAAAGCCGGTTTTGCAAACGGCGACTGATCGCTGAACATTATACAAACTTTACGATGCTCATTTTGCATCTCGGTGTGTTTTACACATTAGTTAAAGTTTGATATTTGTGAATTCCTTCTAGAACATTTAATTTACTAGATAATTTATTTTAATATTATTTTTATGACAATTAAACACAAGATCTGTAACTATATTACCTTATGACAAAAACTATAGTTATAAAAATACACCATTAAAAAAAATCGTGATTCTGAAGTATGCATAAGCGAAAGCGAAATTGGATAACTTATTTTTACAGTTGAATAACACGAAATTTAAGTAATATTACTATCAAGTAGTTAAGCGGTCTATAAAGCGTTTGAAATAATTAGGAACCATGTGTTATAACGCTCTGGTTTTACAATCATTTCAGTAAAACAATACATGAAACCACATATAAAATTTTTTTATCACCACGATGGTTAATTGGAAATTTTCTGGTATGGTAGTATACCTAATTATTTTTAGATATATAATAATCGTAGAAGATTTCCGTAAGTACATGATTTTCTGGACACCTTACTCTCGCCCCTCAAACCGAAATCAAACTCAATTTACCTTAAAATAGGACACCATCTTAAAAGCTTTTTACTTACAATGTATGCATTAAACAATTTCGACACGTGTAGAAAATCAGGTAAACAACAGTATGTTGTAACATTTCGCTATGTTCTATTAAAACATGGTGTTGCTTGCAATTTTTTTTTCAGTGACATTACATATTTATAAGTATATATTTTTAAAATTTTATTGTAAACTTTTCCTCAATTGTAGTCTATATAGTATAAAATTGAGGAAAAGTTTAGATATAAAAAATAAGTTTCCTTGTTTCAATTACATACAAAAAAGAAATCTTTTCAATCACTTACATATATACAATTACAATAATTATTTTTAACTGATTTATTAATTTATAATATATTTTAATAACTTCAGTCAAATTTAGCTTTATTTAAAAATTATATCTTCTATAAGCTATTAATACTGACATGAGGCAAATCAAATTCAGTTCAATCAAAGTGAGTTCCATATCGCATGCATGTGATCAAAGAAATATTTATATGACAGGATAAAATCAGAATCAGATTCACGCTGTATCCCGCATACAGCAGGGTAGGGAGAGCTAATCTAGTGTTTAAACACGTTTCGTTCCCCACTTTCCACCGAATTCTGGCGGCATTGCGTGTTGAGTGGCGGAACTTAACGCCGCGCTTTGCCTCGATTTTTTTTATATGACATAATGAAAATATTTATACTTTTCTTACAGCCAAATTTTAGAAATAGTAAAAGTATATAATATATTTTTTTTGTGTTCCTTCCCACCTTCTTGATAGAATTCTATCCCTCGCTCACATTGTTTACAAGTAGTAACGAACTCGTTAAAGAATATCTATTTAAGATAATATTCACGTTGAATTTGACCTATGATGCTTATTGTTTGCTTCGAAATTAAAATAATATCAAAGTGCTTATTATTGTGCCAATATTTTTTTAATAAACTTTAAAAAATTATAAAATTAAAAAAATATTTACCGAAATAGATATATTTTCTTAATAATATTAAATATTATCTAAACTTTTTTTTTAAGTTTTGCCACAACGACTGAAAAGAGGTTATCACTTGCTAAGTGTGTATTGTCTTAAAATTCTCGGAATAAATATGGCGTGGTAGGTATCGTTTGCTTTAGGTCATCACATTTTGTGAACCCGTTTGCAATTTTAAACTTATCGCGCGAATACTTAAATATTGATATCGTTTAATAATTAATAATTATGCTACTGAAAAATAAAGTTAGAATATATTTCTTTTTATTAATAATAAAATATAATTAACAATGAAAACATTGTATAAGTTAAAATTATATCGACCTATTTAAAGAAATACTTATTACACGCAATGCCTCCAGAATTCAACGGAAAATAGTGAATGGAGTGTTTTAACACTAGGTACCATCTTTTTTGCTTTCATTTCATCTTTCTTGCTGTCTACGGGATACAGAGTGAAACTAAAAAAAAAACACAGCAAAAATATTAGCACCCGATGGTGATTTATTTATTACAACAACTTTTTTACATCACTTACATATATATTTGGAAACTATAGGAAGATTCAAATGACCAAGAATTGTTTAACTTCTCGCCAAGAATATCAAAAGAGGCAAGTTTTCAACTTCGATATATGTAGAGTTTCATTGCTATACTTAGAATAAGCCTTCAATGTGTATCGAGTGCCGTTAGCAAATCTAATATAACAGCTATATCTCTACTAATTATTAAACTATAGTACAAAAAATAAGGGAATAGGTTCACGTTTAGTAAACTTACGCCTCGCCCATGTTTGCCAAATTTTAAAAAAAAGAAGCCATTTAAATATAATTTTATTTGATTTGAGATAAGATTATTGAACAGGAATAGATTGTTAAGTATTTAGGGGCACAAAAAGTATGTATGTATGTATGTGGATTTTAATCGTGTCACTTCGAAGTACCATTGACCCCCATCGAATCCGCGACGCGCTGATATCAGGGTTATCTTGCGTTTCCTGACGACAAGATATGTGTGTGCGCAACTAATAACATCTAAGAACGTATCTAGAAATAATTATTAAGTTAGGAGGCACATGTGTGTAACTGCAGTACGGGTTGTGGATTCGATTCCCATTCGGGGAAATTAAAAATTTTATATTTTCATTTTCGAGTCAAAGGGCGGTGTTGATGCAAATCAATAATAAAATATAATTCCAGATTTTGGTGGGAAGTTGGAGGCTAGTGTTAAAACACTCCATATACCCTGCTATATGCGTGATAGCGTGAAGCTGATTTATTATATTACGATTATAGTTAATTATTATGTAAAAATCGACCTTTTTGGTACCGATACAATGTCTGTATTGTGCAATAAATCTCGTTTAGTTTATAAGCTTATGTAGATGATATTATCTACATTCTACATTATTTATATTAAATTAAGGTAATCGTTGTATTTTCATGAAGAAATAAACATTCGATCTGTTCTTATAAATAATGAATACGAATAAATACTATATTTTGTAACAATTTCCGATGATTCAATATATACTTTATTGTCCAACTATACGGTCAATTTAAAAAGTTGAAGTTAAATTTTGATAAGAGATTTACTGTTAATCGCTATCTTTATAATCTGCGCGAAACTGATTATTTTAAATTGGGCCAGAAGTAGTTGCAGCGCACGAGATTATCCTCGATTTAACTGCTACCTACAAATTTTGCACTCCACTCCCCGTACACCAACGGACATACTATTATGTATATCTAAGTAAAAAAATTGTACTTGAAATGTGAATTATCTCAAAAATGGTAAATTTTTTTTAGATGACTTATAAGTTTTTTTGTTTGGATCTATAGATTTTTAAGTGGATTTTTTAATCTTTTCCTGATATGTAAGTACATAGCGTTTGAGTATCTATTAGGTATTTAACTCTTAATTTATAAATTTGAGAATAGTCACCTTTTTTTCAAATTGTTGTTAAAAAAACTTGCAATAATAAGATATAGCTTATAAATACCATAAAATATTGATTAAATAGTTATTATCCGTTACTCATATTTCATAACTGACTAAATAATTTAGATACATTTTATAATACGCAAACACTTAAGTAGAGTATATATATATATATATATATATATATATATATATATATATATATATATATATATATATATATATATATATATATATATATATATATATATATATATATATATATATATATATATATATATAATTTCCTGATAAAGCAGTTCAATGTATTCACAATTTTTATATACTATATACAATAGTATATTATAATATCATTAGTATCATTTAAGTACCAATAATTTTCTCTAGAGATACTTGAAGCTTAATATGATAACTTGAAGACTTTTAAGACCTTTAAGAGGTACATAGAGCCCCTTTTTATCGATATTTTTTTATCGTTACTGCGAATTCATAATTTATAAGATGGCAATACAAGATATTTACTGTTTATTATTAAAAGTGTTGTTTGAAATTATTTTTGATAATAAAATAGTCTCAAAGTAAATGTAAAAATGTGAATTTTGAATGTATCAAACGCCAGTTTAGGGCAGTCGTGGCGGAGTCGTGTATTCCACAAGCGTGCGCTTGTAAGCGTGACAGGTTGTGGGTTCGATTCCTACTCCATGAGGAATGAAATATTTAACATTTTTATTTTCCTCGCTCTGGTCGACTTAAACTAAACGTCGCGCTTTCAGCTCATTATGAAAGCGCGACGTTGAGTTCCACCTCTTGTGGAATAAATACCACGCAATGCCTTTAGAATTCGGCGGAAGGTGCGAACGGAGTGTCTTAACAATAGGTTCCCAAGTTCCCTCTGCCCTCCTAAGTGCGGGCAACAGGGTGAATCTTAAAAAAAAAAGTATCAAACGCTTTAATAGGCACAATAATACATTACAATTAAAAAAAAATTGACAATCATTGTAACGTACGCAATGTTTATAAAACTCAAGTGACCGCTTCGCAAGATTGTCATTATCACTATTTTGTGACTATCGAATGTAGTGACACAGTGAATACAACACGTCCAACTGTAAATATATTAGTTGTGGGTTCGATTCCCACTCGAGGAAATGGATTACTTTCATTTCTCCGCCTTAATAATTCAAAGCGCGGCGCCACTCAACAAAGAATTTGAGCGAAACTGAAGAAGTAAGTGTCTTGACACAAAGTATGCGTTGCCAGCGCTAATAAGCTTAAAAAATAAATTTTATTACATATATCATGTGATAATACTTTTAAATTTTAACAAAGTTATATTTGTGAAATAAATTAAATAATACGGTTTTAAAATTGGACTGGTTCAAACTTTGTTTTTAAATATCGTTGAAAATATTTATACATCTAGTTTTGGGTTAGAAGCACGTAACTATTAAAGGAATTGAAATGTTATCGAATCTATAAAAATAGATTAAACTAAAAACGTTTATGATATTTCATATACATTGTCACAACCATAGTCACAACTTTTATTTAGTTTGTGACACGTCTCTACATTAAAGTAATAAATATGCGATATAATGTTTACAAAAAGAATATTAATAAATTAAAAGAGATAGATTGTAGTGTGGAGATGTAAACGCGACTGGTTGTGGGTTCGATCCCCACACGAGGGAATGAATTACTATTTATTAATATTTTCATTTTTTCGTTCTGGTACCATGGCCCGGCGTCTAGTTCCGCCACTCAACACTCAATGCTTCGTAAAATTCGTAAAAAATGGGGAATGGAGTATATCAACATTAGGTTCCCCCTGCCTACCCTACTGTATGCGGGATACCGCGGGAATCTAATTTTAATAAATAACTATTTCATAGAGTATAATAGCCTTACACGACTAAAACACAGAATTCATCATATTAAAAGTCGCATCAAAGTAGGTATAAGAGCCAGCTCTCAATCTCAGCGACAATTACATATTTTTTTCTTCACTCATTCGAACGTATATTTATAACTTGGCAATAAAGTTCTTCGTAACCTCCATTTGTTTCGATAACTGTATTTAGGTTAACAATAATCACAGCGACGTCCGTAATTAACATATGATTTGTTGTTTCGCTTTTATGTATGTATAAGAAGCGAATTTTGTTATCACTCTCGTTGTGCAAGTCGCGTTGGGTCACGGTGATAAACTGGACCGATAAGTGGTCCAAAAGTTTTAAAAAATATATATATTTCGTTTAATTATCCAGTACTAAATTTGGAAGAGTGACACAGTGCGGGCCGCACAGATAACACAGGATAACCCCGCCGACAATCTTGCGAAGCGGTCACTTGAGTTTTATAAACATTGCGTACGTTACAATGATTGTCAATTTTTTTTTAATTGTAATGTATTATTGTGCCTATTAAAGCGTTTGATACTTTTTTTTTTAAGATTCACCCTGTTGCCCGCACTTAGGAGGGCAGAGGGAACTTGGGAACCTATTGTTAAGACACTCCGTTCGCACCTTCCGCCGAATTCTAAAGGCATTGCGTGGTATTTATTCCACAAGAGGTGGAACTCAACGTCGCGCTTTCATAATGAGCTGAAAGCGCGACGTTTAGTTTAAGTCGACCAGAGCGAGGAAAATAAAAATGTTAAATATTTCATTCCTCATGGAGTAGGAATCGAACCCACAACCTGTCACGCTTACAAGCGCACGCTTGTGGAATACACGACTCCGCCACGACTGCCCTAAACTGGCGTTTGATACATTCAAAATTCACATTTTTACATTTACTTTGAGACTATTTTATTATCAAAAATAATTTCAAACAACACTTTTAATAATAAACAGTAAATATCTTGTATTGCCATCTTATAAATTATGAATTCGCAGTAACGATAAAAAAATATCGATAAAAAGGGGCTCTATGTACCTCTTAAAGGTCTTAAAAGTCTTCAAGTTATCATATTAAGCTTCAAGTATCTCTAGAGAAAATTATTGGTACTTAAATGATACTAATGATATTATAATATACTATTGTATATAGTATATAAAAATTGTGAATACATTGAACTGCTTTATCAGGAAATTATATATATATATATATATATATATATATATATATATATATATATATATATATATATATATATATATATATATATATATATATATATATATATATATATATATATATATATATATATATAATTTCCTGATAAAGCAGTTCAATGTATTCACAATTTTTATATACTATATACAATAGTATATTATAATATCATTAGTATCATTTAAGTACCAATAATTTTCTCTAGAGATACTTGAAGCTTAATATGATAACTTGAAGACTTTTAAGACCTTTAAGAGGTACATAGAGCCCCTTTTTATCGATATTTTTTTATCGTTACTGCGAATTCATAATTTATAAGATGGCAATACAAGATATTTACTGTTTATTATTAAAAGTGTTGTTTGAAATTATTTTTGATAATAAAATAGTCTCAAAGTAAATGTAAAAATGTGAATTTTGAATGTATCAAACGCCAGTTTAGGGCAGTCGTGGCGGAGTCGTGTATTCCACAAGCGTGCGCTTGTAAGCGTGACAGGTTGTGGGTTCGATTCCTACTCCATGAGGAATGAAATATTTAACATTTTTATTTTCCTCGCTCTGGTCGACTTAAACTAAACGTCGCGCTTTCAGCTCATTATGAAAGCGCGACGTTGAGTTCCACCTCTTGTGGAATAAATACCACGCAATGCCTTTAGAATTCGGCGGAAGGTGCGAACGGAGTGTCTTAACAATAGGTTCCCAAGTTCCCTCTGCCCTCCTAAGTGCGGGCAACAGGGTGAATCTTAAAAAAAAAAGTATCAAACGCTTTAATAGGCACAATAATACATTACAATTAAAAAAAAATTGACAATCATTGTAACGTACGCAATGTTTATAAAACTCAAGTGACCGCTTCGCAAGATTGTCGGCGGGGTTATCCTGTGTTATCTGTGCGGCCCGCACTGTGTCACTCTTCCAAATTTAGTACTGGATAATTAAACGAAATATATATATTTTTTAAAACTTTTGGACCACTTATCGGTCCAGTTTATCACCGTGACCCAACGCGACTTGCACAACGAGAGTGATAACAAAATTCGCTTCTTATACATACATAAAAGCGAAACAACAAATCATATGTTAATTACGGACGTCGCTGTGATTATTGTTAACCTAAATACAGTTATCGAAACAAATGGAGGTTACGAAGAACTTTATTGCCAAGTTATAAATATACGTTCGAATGAGTGAAGAAAAAAATATGTAATTGTCGCTGAGATTGAGAGCTGGCTCTTATACCTACTTTGATGCGACTTTTAATATGATGAATTCTGTGTTTTAGTCGTGTAAGGCTATTATACTCTATGAAATAGTTATTTATTAAAATTAGATTCCCGCGGTATCCCGCATACAGTAGGGTAGGCAGGGGGAACCTAATGTTGATATACTCCATTCCCCATTTTTTACGAATTTTACGAAGCATTGAGTGTTGAGTGGCGGAACTAGACGCCGGGCCATGGTACCAGAACGAAAAAATGAAAATATTAATAAATAGTAATTCATTCCCTCGTGTGGGGATCGAACCCACAACCAGTCGCGTTTACATCTCCACACTACAATCTATCTCTTTTAATTTATTAATATTCTTTTTGTAAACATTATATCGCATATTTATTACTTTAATGTAGAGACGTGTCACAAACTAAATAAAAGTTGTGACTATGGTTGTGACAATGTATATGAAATATCATAAACGTTTTTAGTTTAATCTATTTTTATAGATTCGATAACATTTCAATTCCTTTAATAGTTACGTGCTTCTAACCCAAAACTAGATGTATAAATATTTTCAACGATATTTAAAAACAAAGTTTGAACCAGTCCAATTTTAAAACCGTATTATTTAATTTATTTCACAAATATAACTTTGTTAAAATTTAAAAGTATTATCACATGATATATGTAATAAAATTTATTTTTTAAGCTTATTAGCGCTGGCAACGCATACTTTGTGTCAAGACACTTACTTCTTCAGTTTCGCTCAAATTCTTTGTTGAGTGGCGCCGCGCTTTGAATTATTAAGGCGGAGAAATGAAAGTAATCCATTTCCTCGAGTGGGAATCGAACCCACAACTAATATATTTACAGTTGGACGTGTTGTATTCACTGTGTCACTACATTCGATAGTCACAAAATAGTGATAATGATTTGCAAATTAAAAAAGAAGATTGAACCAAAAAGAGCCTTCAAAAAAGATTAATTAAAAAATTACTGAAAACACAATAATATTAATAACGTTACTAAAAAAAAATTTATTAACAATTAATTTAAAACACCGAACTACTTTATGAACGTGATGAAAAAAAAGCGAAATTCTAATTTCGCTTTTTTGCAGGCCATGCAAAATCGGCGCTATCTCTTAGTAAATTTAATTTTACAATATTATGTGGACTATCTCAATTAACTGGTAAAAATGCGCATAATGGGGCTGTGTAAAATAAAGATAACCGGCGATAACTCACTTGGCCTATTTGATACCAACATGTTTTATCTTGAGTGCAACGAGTGGCTATAAGATGCATTTGTAGATTTCCTAAATTATTATATAAATTGAAGTGTCCTTTTATCTTAATTATTAAATTTTAAAAAAATATATTAAATTATCTTCACGCTGTATCCCGCACATAGCAGGGTAGGCAGAGGGGAACCTAGTGTAAAGACACTCCGTTTCCCACTTTCCGCCGAGTTCTGGAGGCGTAGCGTGTTGAGTGGCGGAGCTTAACGCCGCGCTTTACCTTGACACTATAGCGAAGAAATGAAAATGTAAATGAAAATAAGTATTTCATTTCCTCGAGTGGGGATCGAATCCACAACCATTCTATTTTACAGTCGCGCGGCGTTGAGTTCCGTCAATCAACAGTCAATATCTCGAAAAATCTGAGAAAATTGGAGAATGGAGTGTCCTATCACCAGGTTCCTTCTGCCTACCCTGCTGTATGCGGGACACCGTAGAAAGCTAAAAATAATTAACACCGGTACAGTACCTACTGATTTTTAATGACTAACGTCCAATACACACCTAATTATAAAGGTTTCTCTTCTCCCTAGATGTCGTCTGGAAGAGATGGCTACTTAGAGTAGGTACTTAACCAAAGGACGTCTTTGGTAACTTTTCTCTTCATATGCTGTGGTATGTCTCTTACTTTTTTTAAGTTTGTGTGAATATAATTTAACATTTATGGTATGGTGTGTGTAGAGTCAAAATCATAGGAAAATACTGCTTTCGAAAAAATTAAGAAAAATTTAAGTAATAAATTAGAGCACTTCATGAAAAAATTAGAATAATATAAAGAGATTATATGAATATATTTTTGATATTTTTATTAAATTATAAAAAAAATCAAATATGATGCACTAAATATTGTTATCAGCAACCTAGTCTAATGTTTTTAAACTAAAAGACAGTAAATGCGTATATTATTCAAAAGGTCACTTAACCCTTTGCAACCGACGTGGCAAAATTTTCCAGGTTTATATTTTTGTCTGAATTTTTTTTGGGATGGGCACAAGAGTAATCTGTTCTCAGGTGGGCACAGCCTCCCTATTCTTACATCAACGCATACAATAAAATAATCTATAATTTTTGGTCTTATTATAAGCTTGAAACCTAACTATTTGTTATATTTGTTCATTGATCCTTAATAAAACTTCAGTGTCGTTTACAATGAAAGACAATAATAAATCGTCAATTGAATTGCATAGATGATTAACCCTATTCGAGTTAACTACTAAGAGATGACCTAACAAGTAGTTAGACCGTTAAAATAATATCAAATAATATTTTGAGTTTACATCAACATAGTTATTTTAAAATTTTATACATAGCTGTAATACTTATTAAGAAAACGTATAAAAATTTGAACTCTTGGACCGTTTCCAAAGAGATTTTTTTCCTAAAATGTGGAATAACACTTTAAAAATATTTAAAAACATATACATAGCTTCTTATATTGTTTCCACCTAGTTCAATATTTTTTTATTATTTTCTATCGCACTGTCTGGTTATATTAGTTTAGATTCTTTGTAGGGATTAAAATAATTTATTAATCTTAAAAATATATAAAAAAATATTTTATTAATCAATATGCACCGAGCGACCATTGCCGAATACAAGGCTGTCATTTTATAAATTTCCTTTTTGGCAAATGATTTCTCATTAAGAATGGTTACCGCTGGCTCGTGCAGCTTATAATTTTACAGGTATTTCATATTTTAGAGTATTACCAATATGTAAGCATTTTATATCATATCTTACATATGTAAATATGAGAATATAGGTAGGCAGAGGGAACCTAGTGTTAAGACACTCCGTTCCTCACTTTCCGTCAAATTTTCGAACGCTTTGGCCTCAGTACCAGAGCGAAGAAATGAAAATATTAATAAATAATAATTCCTTCTCCCGAGTGGGAATTGAATCCACAATCGTTGCGTTACAGTTACCCACTTGTGCCCCAGCCCCACGACGGCCTCAATTTCAATATTAACAAAACCAGTATTTTAATACACTACGCGTACGTAACGCGTGATAATTTAGCGTAACGAATGTTATTGTACGTTGTTTGGCACAAGAACACGCACCATCGAAACTATTCTTAGAATCAAGTTAAAATAAAAAAAAAAAAAAAAAATTAACTTCACGCTGTATCCCGCACACAGCAGGGTAGGCAGAGGGAACCTAGTATTAAGACACTCCGGAATCCACTTTCCGCCGAATTCTGGATGCTTGTTAAGTGAAGAAATGAAAACATAAATTCAAATAAATATTTAATTTCCTCTACTCGGGATCGAATCCACATCCATTCGCGTTTACAGTCACACTTAGCGCCCCTGCGCCACAACTGGCTTCAAGAATCAAGAATTCACGGTTAAAAACCGGTTTCACTGATCTAACATGCAGATGCAATTGCATCGAGGTTCGCGTGGGGTGTGAGACCGGTGGGCGCAACAGTATTGCATCGCGAAACTAAAAATGTCTCTTTCTGAATATGTTGAATCATCATATAAGAAACGAATGGTCGTATAAGATGTGTATTGTATGTATGAATGAGGTTAGGGCGTGTTCTGTTGTTACTTATATGGGAAACTTTCGAGACAAAAATCCATCATTTTTGTCCGTTGCGGTATTAAGGTACTTGTTTGTGGACACTGCAATTTAATTTTTGTATTTTGTACGTGGTCGCCTGTTCAAATATCGATTGGTGTTTGAACATAAGCTGCACATTTAAGTGAAATAATTAAGTAGAATATATTCAGAAACGTAAATACATTCATGGAACGAATATATGTATAAGAAGAATAAAATATATTTTAGGAATTATACTTACATTACCTATTTAGATGTATTTTTTTGTATAATTGATATCATAGAGCAACACGAAGTGGCAACGACCAAAGCAGGCCTATATAAAAGATTACTAAGTCTACGGGGTTTTAAAATACAACAAACTTTTTTTAAAATCTATAATAAGATACATATCTAATTACAAATTAATTCCATAATTTTAAACTAATAGATATAAAATATTTATTTTTTAAACTAATAATTCAAAATATTAATTCTTATTATAATTTTAAATTGTAAAAATTTTTTACAGAGAATGCAGGTGCAATTTTTAGTTTAAGGACATATACTCGTATGTATGGTATATTAAACTTATTGACTAATCATTATTTGCACTCCACCTCGAATGTTCAACGCATTGGCAAGAGATATTGTAAACATATTTTACAAAATCTATTTTCATATTATTGTTTGCTTAGCTCAAATATTCATGTGGATTTTTTAATTTTTTTTTTTAAATTTGTGTATAGTAAAATTTTTAAACATTCTATATATTAGTGATTGTGTATATGTGCTCGTATATACTTATGTAGGTGTCGGTCTGTCTCGCGATAGTGCTTTAACAGC
This sequence comes from Heliconius himera, assembly GCA_021202915.1. Lineage (NCBI taxonomy): Eukaryota > Metazoa > Arthropoda > Insecta > Lepidoptera > Nymphalidae > Heliconius > Heliconius himera. The sequence continues at coordinate 242,490 of JAJHJA010000001.1, read as the reverse complement.
TTCACGCTAGAGCAGGGTAGACAGAGGGAATCTAGTGTTAAGACACACCGTTTCCCAGTTTCCGCCAAGTTCTGGAGGCATTTCATGTTAAGTGGCGCTCAACGCCGCACTTTGCCTCGACACCAGAGCGAAGAAACGAAAATATAAATGTAAGTAAATATTTTATCTCCGCGAGTGGGGATCGAATCCACAACCAGTTGATTTTACAGTCATACTCTGTGCTCCTGCGCCACGACTGGCCTCAAGTGCTGTAACGATGGCCCTATTACGTGCAATATCCACTCGTACTTAATATTTATTTCAAGTATGTTAAATAAGTCAAGTATAAGCTTAACGTTATCTATCTATTATAATTATAATAACCTAATAATACAGTTAAATTTGTCTGTACATTAAATGTTTTTACAAAAAAAGTGACTGTTTATCTATTTGTTTCTGTTTATCTCTTAAACCACTGGACGGATTTAATGAATCCTTTTTTTTACCTAACTATTAGTCTTCGGCAGGATCCAGGCTATAATTGTTTTTGTAGACTGGCGCACCTGATGGAACCTAAAAAACCATACATCATAAAATCTTGCTGTAACTAAAGTTTTTTAACGTGGTGAGATTTTTCCATCGACATATTAAATTAAAAGATCTGAAACATTTGATGAAGAACTCTAATGAACCAGCTGAAATTAAGCAATAAGGGAATGTCACTTTAATAAAAGTTGTTCACTAGTAAGCAGTTTTAATTGGCAAGCAACAAATCAATAAAAATTGAGGCCGCCATAGCACAGTGGTACAGCGTCTGATTGTGAATGTGAAGGTCATGGATTCGATTTGAAATCGGTAGAATTTACGTTTGTTGTCTCAGCAAAGCTGATGTTGTCAATTTCGCCATTCAATAAGCAATATCTTGAAATTTGGGGCCTAAGTTTCAATAACAACGGTTCAAAAATGGAAGTAGTATAAAAAGGGTCATACAATCTATGCAAAGGAAGTTAGTACCACTAGTCGTCACTAAAAGATCCTGGTCTTGTAAAGCATCTCCATTATTATTATTATTATTTCCAACAGCTAGTATTGTATCTATCTATATATCTACATATATCTATATTTATTAAAAATTGAATCTTACGTACAAATAAGGTTAAATACAATTTTTATGAGTTTCATATATAAAATTATTAATTAATTAAGATGACCGAACTGACTCATAAGTGAAGAAATGTTAAAGATGGCGATGACTAACTCCAGACAAAATTAATTCAAGGGAATATTTATTAAAACATCGACCAATATATAGTGAATCTAATATTTCTTCACAGTATTCAATGTCAATTGACGTAAACTTGTGGACGTCAAAATATCTTGTATACACGGAGGGAGCAGTGGCGCGATTGGCTGTAGGTTCCTTTTACAGATGAGTGACGTGTATGGGCTAAATTAGTAGCGTTGTTTCTCTTATTTGTTTTGCAAAATAAACATTTTTCAAACTTCAACGAATTCACATTATAGTTGGAAACAGTGAATTTTGAATATCAGGACAGTAACTGTCGTGTGTTTAAATTATATAAATACGTATATGAGTTGAGATGAACAAGATGATTTCTACCAGACTGTGAAAACTTTGCATAGTGACGAAATATATAAAATTTCTTATAGTAGTTACTTCCTGTAATATATAACTTTAGTTAAAATACATACGCGTACAACATAGGTGCTGGTAGCAGTAGTGAAATATTTTATATAGAAATGAATAAAAGCAAATAATGTATTTCGAGATAATTTTTGTAATTTACACGGAAACTTCTTAATCTAGAGTTGCATGCGAATAAAATCATCAAACTAAAGTGATAATTCTTATATCTTTCAATATTTTGAACACAACAGAAGATGCTAAAAGCACATAATATCCTCTATATATTTCTACTTATATAATAGCCGATAACTCCATATTTATAAAATAACACTTTTTTCCCCAATTTCAGGCATCCTCACTCCTCGCGATTTCATTAAACTAATATACGAGTACGCACATCGCTTGTTCTTGTCACCAATCATCTTCATCAGTTATGTCAACCCTGAGCTCATTTTTAAACTGCTTAAATTTGATTTATGGGATAGGTCCATCGAAATATTACAACACAATATTATTTGTCCCATACGTTTCAATTGGTCGGCCAAAGGTTTTATTAACTCAATTTTGTTAAGTTATGACACATCGGCCTTTCAGCGTTACGAGCCAGACTTCATTGTTGCTTTAAAACAAAAGTTCACTTTGCTGTTTCAATATATACTATATGTGATATTTATATATATATATATATATATATATATATATATATATATATATATATATATATATATATATATATATATATATATATATATATATATATATATTTGGATTTATATTAATTTCTAATTTTGTATAATTATTAATTAGTTATTATAAATCACAAAGATATCCTATATTATCGTATTGACAATATTTTTAACTTCTGCCTACGAAGAAGTAATAAAGACAAAGTAAAAGGTAATAAGAAAACGCTACAATCGCGATAAAAGTTCACTATATTCGTCGAAAAATGTTCAAGTTGGCGCTGATTACGATACTTTGATAGCAGGGCTTACTTGAAAAATATGGGTATAATTTGGTATGCGGCGAAGTGTCGAGGGCGTCATAGTCGGCCAAGACAAAACCCGGTCGGATCGGGGGCTAATTGAGCGAGGAATGGCTGCCACCCTCTTAGTATTCTGTCCGGGGCAGCCGGAGGAACCGAGCGTTTTGAACATCAATCTCAATACGGCAAGGATGACGTTGCGGCGGAAAGCGCGCTCGCTGACAAGAAACCCCTCTTAGCGCCTTGACCGCCGCGGCCGCTTGGAAACAGGACACTTTGATTGATCCTTTTGTTGCCCATTTTTAATGTATTAGTAACATTTTTTCGTGTTGAATCTTAATTATCATAGTTTTAATGTTAATTTAATATATATGTTTCAGTGTTGCCGGATTTTACTTTAGGGAAAAGTGAGATTTTTAAGCGTTCCAAAGAATATAATCGTCAAAAACGGGACATAGAAAAAAAATAACAGTAGTTTTTATTATTAAGCCATTGTGTATTGTGTGATAGATGTTTAACAATTTAAAATTTTTGAAAGCGGGACCATGCCTGTCCCGCTCGTGGCATTTAATTAAAGAGCTAAAAATCGGGACGTCTGGCAAATATAAAAGTTAGTTTCACATTTGACATTCAGTTAACAGTAATATGAAACTTGCAAAAGAAATTGCTTGACCACTGATCTGGGGTTGTCCGTTGAATAACAATAAGAATACCGTTTTGGGTATTCCAGATGACATGAACACGCCATTAACTTATGAATTTATGTATTTTTTCAAACCCATGCCTAAAGTGCTCTCAACGATTCAGGCGTGGGGTTCAAATTCCTTTAAAAATATATAGATATAACATTCATTGTCGCTATATTTTTTTAACTTCACGCTATATCCCGCAAACAACAGAATAGGCAGAGGGAATCCGGCGTTAAGACACCCCGTTCACCATTTTTCGCCCAATTCTGGAGGCATTGCGTGTTGAATGGCGGAAATCAACGCCGTGTTTTGCATCGACACCAGAGCGAGGAAACGAATAATATAAATCAATAAAATAAATAAATCAGCTTCACGCTGTATCTCGCACACAGCAGGTTAGGCAGAGGGAACCTAATGTTAAGACACTCTGTTCCCTATTTTCCGCAGAATTCTGGAGGCATTGTGTGTTGTGGAAAAGAATAAAATAAATATTTTATTTCCCCGAGTGGAAATCGTATCCACAACCTGTCGCGCTTACAGTTTTCTGCGCCACGATTGGCCTCTATAATAAAAGTAAATATTATAGTATTTTTCTATTTAGAGATAGTATAGTAATCAACGAACGGCGGCACATTTGATTAAGTACAGACGGTGTTAAGCTTTTATTGGCGTTTAAATATATTTCATTTGATTTTATTTTCGACATCCGCAAAAGCATAAGCATGCTTTGGATATTATTGACAACTGTTGAAATTGTCCAAATAAAAAAGTTTTGTATTTATTAGTTTAAATATATATCGGATTTTTTTTGAGGCCGTTTTGGCGCAGTGGCACATAGGCGTGACTATAACGTGACAGTTATGTGTTCGATCCCGACTCGGAGGAATAAATTATTATTTATTAATATTTAATTTCTTCGCTCTGGCGCCAAGACAAAAGCCCACCATGCCTCGAAAAATTCTACGAAAAGTGGGAAACGGAGTGTCTCGACATTATATTCCTTCTGCCTACCATGTGTTCGCGGGATACAACGTGAAGCTGATTTATTTGATTTATTTTTATTTTGTAAAATATAAAAGCTAGTACATTGTGTAATATTTTGTGAGAAAAACTTCGTAATTTTATAACGCAGCGAACGGTCGGCGGCGGATTATATTCTTGTTAACGGGATCACATGTTTTTTTCATAATAAGGATTTTGAGTCTATACTTGTATATAGGCTCTATGTTATATGGAAAAAATAGTTGAGTGGCGTTTGGCGTTTTATTATGTACTAGAGGGCGCGCGCGGCTTCGCCCGCTTATTAGGAGGGAATCCAAAAAAACCACGAAACACGTGTTCAATAAAATATTTTTAACAGTCTGAATTTAAATTTTTATAAAAATCGGTGGCAATTTAACCCCTTATTTGCACCCTTAGGGGGTGAATTCTTAAAAACTATGAAACACGTGTTCAATAAAATATTTTTAAGAGTCTGAATTTCAAATTTTATAAAAATCGGTGTAGAAAAAAAAAATTTTCCATACAAACTTTCAACCCCTATTTCATCCCTTTAAGGTTAACATTTTTCAAATTCCCTTCTTAGTGGATGTCCAGAATATGAAAATAAACATCTGCCCAAATTTCACGTTTCTACGCACAGCGGTTACGGCTCTGCGTGCGTCTTACCTCAGTCAGTCAGCACAAGTCCTTTTATATATATAGATTATAGTGTTTTTTTTTTATATATTATAATATATTATATATATTGATTTTTTTTGTAAAATTGTACATTACAAATATAAAAAAATGTATTCATTGGTGTAGCAGCATGGTAGGCAGAGGGAACAAAGTGTTAATACATTCTGTTACCCACTCTCCGCTGATTTTCCGAAGCATTGCGTGTTGAGTGGTCGAGCTCAACGTTTTGCTTTGATGAAATTAAAATAATGATAAATAATAATTAATTTCCCCGAGTGGAAATCGAATCTACAACCGTCACGTCACGTTTACGCGGTACGAAGGCCTCATATCATTCATTTATTTAAAATATCACAGTCTATATTGATATACATATTATATAATCTAGCAAAATCGTCGAAACAATGGCATATCGAGACTATCTTCAAAGACAAAAATAAAATGACTTTTGCATGTTGAAAAGTCAAAAAGGGATTACGGGAAGCGTTAACAATGAGTTTGAAAGCTATAGGTTCCTCTATAGGAACCTATTTACGTTACGTCGTCCGCGTTGAGTGGCAGACGATCTCTCGCTTACATATATTTCATGAGCTATTACACGCCGCCCCACTGTGGAGATGTAATCGGATATCAATGTCGAGTTGTTACAACAGTATGTATGAAGTATATTTTTTTTTGTTTTTATAATTTTTAAATGCCTTCTTTTCTTCTATGGTTCTATATTAAAAAATATGCTTTTTTATATGTGTTCGTCGATATCATTTGTGAACTGTTTTGTTTGAATGTTGTATTTTCGCATTGGTCCCAATACCACCACCAGGTCAAGATCTGATAATAGTTCGACGGAATCTTTGCTATTTTGCAATCATTTATTTTGAATTTATAAATAAAAAGATTCTGATAATGTATGTATGATAGTCCTAAGTTTCATTGTTTATTATTTGTAGGCATGTTAATGTAAAAATCAAAACTGAAAAATAATAAGAAAAAAGAAAAACACGATTTACGAGTTTTAAATCTTTTTTAAAATTCTTTTATTTGCATATTTTTTTAAGTAATTACAGCTCTAGTATTTAATCTCTAAACGTTAAGATTTAACTGGGAACTTGTGAAATTTGTTGATGGCTCGTGTCATTTGTGATAGTATTTTATGTTTTAAATATATGTATTTAATGAAATGTAAACTAAATGGTCGCCGAAAGTTCTTCATATAGAACTTACATAGGTACCGAAGAATTCTACGTATGTCTTAATTTATAAAAAATCTGGACAAGCGTGAGTTGGGCTCACCCACTGATGGTTCCGTACAAAAGTTGAAGGATTTGAGTTTTTTTTTTGAAATTAAAACTTAGCTTAGTCGGAGCCCTTTTCCTTTAATGTGATACCTCATTTGAACTAGTGGCTTTAATACCAAATTTTGCCCCTCTTTTAAGGCTATATTGTTTACCATTGTTTACGATTTACCGATAACCAAAAATATATTTTCAGAAAGTCAAGGAACTTTAGTATGTTCATCTGAGCATATGGTTTGAATTTCAACTCGATATCTCCAAGCGCTCCTGAGATAAAGGCTCTCGACATACAGACTGACAGACATACAGACAGACGGACGGACAACAAAATAACCCTTTTTCCATAAAAGATGCGGAAGCAAAACACCCTGAGAAGTATTTATTTTTCAAACAATTTAGTTATTTAATTTAGCCTTAGTACGAAAGTAAGTACTAAATTGCTAGTCTTTTAGAGTTCAATATAAAAACTTTGGTTGTCAAAGTTACTGTTTCATTATGTCTGTTTTTTTAGTTTAACGCTGTATCCCGCACATAGCAGAGTAGGCACAAGGAACCTGGGAACTTAGTGTTAAGAGACATTGCGCGTTGAGTTGCGGGACTCAACGCCGCCTTTTGCTTATGCCTCTGCGTTACGACTCGCGTCTCGATTTGACGTTTTGTCTATCGAGAAAAGAAAGAAATGTTTTTTTTTATCTAAGCGGTATTCGGACCCACAAATGTCGCTTATATACTAATCACTACCTACCGAGCCACGATGGTGTCAAAATAATATTTACACAAAAATGCGTAGTTTGATTGCATTTTTAACTGTTAAAATGTACAACGAAATATTTCTTGTATTTGTTGTTCTGATTTTCAAGGGGTGACGGCGAAACGTAAGTTTATAAGCTTGTACTTCGGGGATTTATTCACTTATACTGGATAAAAGGGAAGCATTAATTTTTTTCGATTTGATAAAAATAAGAATATTATATATTTTTAGTAATATGAAAAATATAAAAGTTTGTTTGTTCCACTTTGACACAGTTATAAGTATTTGCAGTAGTTGTATCTATTACTACATGTTAAAAAAGTATTTTAGCTATTATTTACATAAGTACATCACCTTCACACTGTATCCCGCACATAGTAGGGTAGGCAGAGGGAACCTAGTGTTAAAACACTCCGTTCCCCACATAAGTATCTACATATACGGTCATAATCTCAGGACGTTTTTAGTCATTTCATTTTTAAGCTCCAAAAGTGAACCCAAATGGAACCTAACGTTTATAAATATGAATTTGCGTCGGTTTGTCCCCCGTTTCTTGACGGAAACAACCGCCTGTTGTTTGTAAACATTTATATGAGTATAGCGGTACTGAACTATGATGAATCTTAAAATAGACATATTCCAAATATTGGTTACATTACTAAGGTGAAATATTGCATCTACATCCACGGAAGTTCAGTTTCACGCTGCATCCCGCATGTAGCAGAGTAGGCAAAGGGAATCTAGTATTAAGACACTGCGATCCCCATCTTCCGCCAATTTTCCACGGAATTCTGGGGGCAGAAATCAACGCCGCGTTTTGATTCCACTTCGACACCAGAGTGAAGAAATTAAGGTATAAAAAAACATGTCCTTGAATGGAAATCGAACCCATAACCTGTAGCGTTTACAGTCTCCCTGCGCCACCACTGGCGTCTTTTTCATCCAGTATGCTTCTATTTGTAATTTATGTATCCATACTTCGTGTACAATAAAACCCTTACTTAAAATCGCTTACGAAATTTTTCAATATTATAAGATCATCAATCAATGTAACGGATACGCTACAGACGCGACAAATTGCAGACGTTTTTAAATTAATATACCTTCAATTTCAATATCCATATACCTATCTATAATAATCACGAACCAATCAGTATAGAATTACTTCGGTGTGTTGGTAATAATAAAATAAAAACAAATTTTAAAATGAAAATCACTTCACGCTGTATTTTGCATCCAGCAGAATAGGGACTCTAGTGTTAAGACATTCCGTTCTCCACTTTTCGCCGACATTTTTAAAGCAGTGTTGACTGACGGAGCTCAACCAGGGGCGTAGCGGGCGTAACTCGCGCCCGGTGGAAAATACCTTTTCAGCGCCCCCCAGACGAACATCGTATAATTGTATATATATATAATATACTCCTAATTTAATATATACTCAACACGCAATGCCTCCAGAATTCGGCAGAAAGTGGGGAACGGAGTGTCTTAACTCTAGGTTCCCTCTGCCTACCCTGCTGTGTGCGGGATATAGCGTGAAGCTAATTTTTTTTTTTTTTTAATTTAATATATTTAAATAGTTTTGCAGTTTCCCTTTGTGAGTAGCGCCCGGGGCATGATGTCTCCCCTTGTCCCCCCCCCCCCCCCCCCCACTACGCCACTGAGCTCAACGCCGGGCCAACAAGTCTTATAGTATACCTTACAGTTACTTTAACTAAAGTTACATATATTTTGAATAACTTTATAATAATTCAGAACCGAAGTTCAGCTCAGTGCCGTGCTATTGGAGAGATCATATCTCATAGTGGACGAGGACAGGCTGATGATGATGATACTGACGAAGGTGGTAGTGAGGACTATGATGATAAAAATTTTAAGAATCGTTACCTATACAGATTGTACTAAGTAATAGGCACACACAACACTACAGTGAAATAAAACAGTAAATGAAGACAATTTTATAATTTTATAGCCATTTATCGACTCGTTTAGTTGATATGAGAATGTTATAACGTAATATGTAAATTTTATTAATGATAATTAATTAGTTAATTAAGATTGAAAAATATTCATACAGCTCGATAATGATTACAACTTAAAAGGTAAATTATATAATTAACATATAATTTAAATTAAGTAAAAAAAGAAATCAAAGACCATTTTTTGAATCCCAAAAAGTAAAGAATTATCTTTTGAGAAAAAACACTAAAATATACTTTGGATGGTTGCAATGTAAAGATAGCTGTGCACGGAGGGAATGTTTAACAATTGTTTAGGAGGAGTGCCATGACAAAGGACCCTCACGTGAGGCAGTGTGAGTCGCGGGAACTAGTTTAAAAAAACCGTCTGCCTCACGCCGCTCCGGTCGAAATCTTGAATATAAGACAGTTTTATCTTAGTAGGTTACGTATGTACATATGTTTATTAAGGTTAAGTTATTTATTGAATGAACTTTAAATGTGTTTCACCTCATTATCTTTATAATTATGCGTTACTAAAGATAATTGAAGCTTTTCTAGTTAAATAATTTGATTTTCACATAGTTTTTTAATAATTTCAAATGAATATTCCAAAATCAATACACTACAAGTAAAATAATGCAAAGAAATAAAAAATATGATTAAATCTATATATAAACTCATATACTCATCTTCACATCCTATCAATATATTTTCTTAGCGTGAAGCTAAAAAATATATTGATAGGTAGAGCGAGCATAGTGTTAAGACACTCCACTCCTCACTTTCAACCGAATACTGCCGGTATTGCGTGTTGAGTGGTGGAATTCAACGCTGCGCTTTGTCATTACGCTAGAACGAAGAAATAAAAATATTAAATATTTCATTTCTTCGAGTGAGAATCGAACTCACAAATTAAAAAATTAAATTAGCTTCACGCTGTATCCCGCACACAGCAGGGTAGGCAGAGGGAACCTAGTGTTAAGACACTCCGTTCCCCACTTTCTGCCGAATTCTGGAGGCATTGCGTGTTGAGTGGCAGAACTCAACGCCGCGCTTAACCTCGACACCAGAGCGAAGAAATGGAAATATAAATTTAAGTAAATATTTCACCTCCTCGAGTGGGGATCGAACCCACAACCAGTCGGTTTTGCAGTCACACCTCGTGCCGCTGCGCCACGATCGGCCTCTGAGTAAAATAATGCAAAGAAATAAAAAATATGATTAAATCTATATATAAACTCATATACTCATCTTCACATCCTATCAATATATTTTCTTAGCGTGAAGCTAAAAAATATATTGATAGGTAGAGCGAGCATAGTGTTAAGACGCTCCACTCCTCACTTTTAACCGAATACTGCCGGTATTGCTTGTTGAGTGGTGGAATTCAACGCTGCGCTTTGCCATTACGCTAGAACGAAGAAATAAAAATATTAAATATTTCATTTCTTCGAGTGAGAATCGAACTCACAACCTGTCGCGTTTACAATGATACGCTTACAACCCTGCGCCACGACTCAAATATAAACTTATATCCTTGTAATAAAATCCCTTGAAATAACTTACACATAAACACGATAATAACATACACAAGATATTATGCTAATGTACTTATTAATTTCTTGCTTAGCTTAGAGTATCCATATATTTTTAAATTTTTATAAATGAAGTAATGTTTACCAGGCCAGTCGTGGCGCAGCGGCTCAAAGTGTGACTGTAAAACAGACTGGTTGTGGGCTCGATCCCTACTCGAGGAGATAAAATATTTACTTAAATTTATATTTACATTTCTTCGCTCTGGTGTCGAGGTAAAGCGCGGTGTTTAGTTCTGCCACTCAACACGCATTCCTCCAGAATTCGGCTGAAAGTGGGGAACAGAGTGTCTTAACACTAGGTTCCCTCTGCAAAGCAGGGTAGCTTTGTGCGGGATATAGCGTGAAGCTAATTATTTTTTTAAGTAATGTTTACTTATAAAACTCATTTTATTTGTATTTTACATTTTTTTCAATCCTCAATTCAAAAAAAAGGTATCGGGAATTTGAAATGTTTAAGTCTGTGGAATTTAAATAAATTTAAACTTGTATTTAGCTTATCATTGGTATTATCTTCTAAAAAAAATAAAATGAACATAATCTTACACTATTTATTGCTGATTTAAAATTTAAAAAATATTATTTAATCGGAGTTACATTAAAAGTGATTTTGTCATTATTGGAGGATATCTACGTTTTTTTTCAGTTTTTCTTAATATCATTCCCTTGGCATTTATTCTAGAGGTAGGTGTTGAGACAAAGCGCGACGTTGAGTTCCGCCACTTGACACGCAACGCCTCCGGAATTCGGCGGAAAATGGCAAACCTAGTGTCTTAATACTTAAAACACTCCGAGTGGGATACAATGTGAAGCGTGTGCTAAAAAAAATATAAATTGCAATTGAAGTGTTCTTTTTCTTTACGTAATGATTTCATAAAATGGTGGAATACTTGTTGTAATATCTGATATTGTCAATCTTGCTCTATTTTTATATTGATGTAGATTTTCACCAGCAAATAATGAATAGTTTCACTATACATACTACAGACGCGACATAAGTTATAGAAACGGTTGTAATTCAAAGGGTGCCCCATTCAGGGAGCTACGTGTTTTGCCATTTTTACTATTTTTTATTTCTATAGAATGTTGTATTTGGATTTTTCTCTTATTGTACATATTGTGTTATATTCATGATATTTTACTTTTATATTTTTTTTTGCCGACCAGATTGTCAACTTGGCTATTTTTTATGGCAGCATAAGAAATGTTAAATGGTAAAGAGCGGAAGAAAATCGCTCACAAAAACCGTCAGTGTTGAACAGTGAGGTTTATGCACTTTTTTAAATTTTGCAGGCGATAATGAAATCTTGTAAATAAATATCTTTCCGCATACATTGACATATTGTACTTAATTTTCATAATATTTTGAATTTAATTTTATCTAGACCACTACATGAATACGAAGTAATTATAAAAAGTAATTAATTTAACACACCTATTATATAATATATTATAAAAAAAATTATATCTCCAGAACTTCTCCAAAAAAACATATTTCTACAGACACAAAGTGCGACTGTAAGCACGACTGGCTGTGAGTTCGATTCCCATTCGAGAAAATGAAATATTTATTAAAATTTATATTTTCATTTCTTTGCCGCTGTGCCTCGAAACCAGAATTTGGCAGAAAATGGGAAAAGGGAGTGTCTTAACACTAGTTTCCTCTACGTACCCTGCTGTGTGCGAGATAAAACGTGAAGCTGAATTAATTTTTAATTGTTGTTTCCAAAACTTCTAAGCCTAGAATAATACAATATCACCGACATATCGTTTATCCAGTCTTTACGGGACACCCTGTATAATATACTCATTACGTATGAATTTCTTACATTTACCATAAAACTTCTTAAACTTTTACACACTTCATCGTAAATCTGGTGGCATTGTACAATTAAACTCTACGTAATTTATTATGAATATTTACATATCTACGCTAACCTTGACTCAATTCTGGTGAATTGACAGTTTTATTTCTAAAACCACGCTAAAAATGGTATTCATCTCTTAAATGTCTGAGGGGCACCAGTAAATGAGTCTCTAGAAAATACCTTATATTCAGTGTATACTTTTATATGATATGATGCATCTGCTGTATGACAGATCTGCACTTTTCTGTGTAATGTGTATTTGTGAGGCCGACAAGGATGTGACGCGAGGGTTGTGAGTTCGATTTTCATTCGATTAAATGAATTGTGATTTATCATGATTTTCATTTCTTTGCTCTGGTACCAAGGCAAGAGCCCGGCGTTGAGTTCCGCCACTCAACACGCAATGTCTACAAATTTTCGTAAAGTGGGGAACGGAATGTCTTAACACTAGGTTCCCTCTGCCTAACATACGGGGTACAACGTGAAACTGATTTACGTATTTGTATAGTCTTATGATTATTTGTTTAGAGAGTAAGTGATGCAACAATATGGCGTCTAGTTGTGATTATGGTGAATATTAAATATTATTATTTAATGTTATTTAATATTCACCATGTTTTTAGTGACACTCGCAAGAGTCAATTGACGGAAGAATCTTAAAAATAAATCAACTCGTTTAGTCTCTAATAAAAACAAACATACAAACACAGATGAACACAATACCCTCCTTCGCCTTACGTAGTCGGATAACTATTCATTTATTTTCTGCCAACGTTAACATATATTGTATAAAGTTAGAACTAACTTGTGACTTTATAAAACATAATTTAACGCATTTCCATCATTTTATATAGACAGAGCACTACTTATTCGTTTGGCGCCATAATGGAAAATTATATTAGTATATAATATTAGTACACTATAATATTATATTAGTACTAGTGGGCGCGCGCAGCTTCGCCCGCTTATTTGCACCCTTGGGGGGTGAATTCTAAAAAAACCACGAAACAAGTGTCCAATAAAAAAATATTTTTAACAGTCTGTATTAAAATTTTTATAAAAATCGGTGGCGATTTATAGATTTTTCCATATAAACTTTCAACCCATTATTTGAACCCTTAGGGGGTGAATTCTAAAAAAGCATTTAAAAAAATCCATACAAACTTTCAACCCTTATTTCATCCCTTTAGGGTGGAAATTTTTAAAAATCCCTTCTTAGTGGATGTCCAGATTATTCAAATAAAAATCTGTCCAAATTCCACGTTTCTATATCAGTCAGTCAGGTACATGTCCTTTTATATATAGATAATAGACATTCTAGTACTCTTGTGTTTATCTATATATATTTGTTTCTAGCCTATTAAGACACAGACTCGATTCTGCAGAATATCATCTTACTATGCGATAAAATAATGATTCATTGCAAGTGTTGTTTGTATATATCACTTACTCTATTAAATTTAACACCACAGTATTTATCAAAATATTAGTGTATGCATGGATAAGTTTTATATGCACGAGGTGATTTTTTTTGTAGCTTCACGCTGTATCCAGCACATAACAAGCAGGCATGCATGCAAAAGGAACCTGGGAACCTAGAGTTAATACAACTAATTGTCATTAAGATATTTCCGTTCCTCATTTTCCGCCAAATTCTGAAGTATCATCCTATTCAGTCGTGGAACCCAACGCCGTGCTTTGCTTCTGCTCTGTTTTTTGAGGAAATGAAAATATAAAATGGAACCCACGATCGGTTTCATTTACAGTCGCACTCTAATGCCACTGTGCCACTACTGGCCACAAGAACTTTAAAATTTTTAAAATGATAAAAAAAAAAAGACTAATATACAAAAGTGTCATAGTTCAAAGCGAAACTAATTATTTGTCAATAATATCGTCTTGTCTGAATCGTAGCTTCAAGTACAGATTACATAGAGGCTAAAATCATAAAACATACGCTAGAAAAGGTACCTACGTCAATGTGATGACATCATCGGTCTCTGAGTTACCAAAGCCTTGAAGGACAATCTTTTTATATAATCTCAGTTTTGTTCAAAAATATATTATGTAGTAATAAAAATATAAATATTATATACACTTTATATCGTAATTTGCTTAATGCCTTGTTATTTTAAGTATATTAGACAAAACGAATATGAACGGAGAAGCAGCATTTTGACTGTGGCAGACAGTGAACCCGTGACATAGATTTTTAGGTATAGAAATAAATGGAAATTATGATAGTATCCATTTTTCTAAATCTAAATGTTAAAAAATTCTAAATGTTTAATTAACATAACGACAAAGTTTTTATGGACAGCGGCCGTAGTGGCGCAGTGGAACCGTAAGCGGCATGGTTGCTAGTTCGATTTGCACTCGACTCGCCCGAGACCGAGATTTATTATTTTTTATTATTATTCCTCCGTGTGGGGACATAGACCAAAGTTAACAGTAGAGGTACCAAACGTAATCCTGAATTTCGAATTGTTGAATCCCGGTGATTTAACCCACAACTGTCGCGCTATAGTCACATGCCTGTGCCACTGCGCCATGACGGCCTCTATATATTATAAACATACTAAAAAATATTATAATTCGAAATTTATCAGAAGTCTGATAAATACATTAGATATTTTTTGGCGAAATAAAAATCAACGCAAATATCAAAAAATATTTTGTTCATATATTTTTGTTTAATTTTGCAATGTACATTACAGGTTATGAAACGGTATCTTCAATTAGTTTGAATGTTTATTGGTCTGATTATATAATTTTTCTCATGAATCATGATAGGTAAACTTTTCGCTTATCGAAATTTGGTGTGATTCTAATTACTTCACCTATATTACTTTTTTTTAGCTTCACGTTGTATCTTGCACATAACAGGGTAACCAAAGGGAACCTGGGAACTTCTACTCCTAACAGTAGGTGTGTTAGGAGTAGAAGTTCCGTTCCCCATTAAGACAGACAAATCGTTTTCAAGATCAAAATCAAGGGGATTCAAATTTCGCTATACGAGTATTTATTAAATATATGTATGAAATTATTTAAAATTTTCGATAGGATTAGTAAGAAAATATAACTCAAGCGGCGCTTTGCTTCAACACCAGAGCCAAGAAATGGAAGTATAAATTTAAATTCCTCAAGTGGGCATCGAACCCACACTATTCGCACTTACACTCACATTTTGTGCCCCTGTGCCACGATTGGCCTAAAATAATATTGTCAACCAATGTTCATACCCAAGTGCCTCGATTGACCCTATATGAAATTTTATCACAATCGGATCAGCGGTTTGGCCCTGATTGCCTCACAGATAGACAGACAGACAGAGTTACTTTCGAATTTATAATATAAGTATGGATTGCTATATATAACTTCTACGATACTATTCTATGGACCGATTTTGATGAAACTAAATATTTTGCTGAATTAAGAAAAATTGGTGAAAGTTTTAAGTAAATCGGTTTAGCACTTTCGGAGATTAGAGTGATCATACATATAGACCGACAAGAAATGAAAAAAAATGTTTGCTTTCTATTATTATTTTTTTCCCGTCTATCCATTTCAGTCAAAATTATTAAATGTACAGACAAAATATTTTTACTGTTTTATTATTTATAGAGATTATGTACAGTCTAATAAACGTTATACAGTCTAATAATGTTGTCTTATATGATGCAAATAAATACGTGAAACTTTAAAATATAGGTTAATCACTATAACATAAGCTTTTAAGTACAGTATAGGATTTTCAGATTTATAAAGAAATTCACTGTGATGAAAACGGCAGGCATTGGCTTTTAATAATCTAATTTTCCATTTCCGCCTGTGAACCTGATGGGACGTTACCTTTATTTAATGGATATTATAGACTAAAACTACTGGTCCTATAAATATATCTCAAATTTAAAAAGCACCTTCTACATCAATTTATATATGGACTATGGACTGGCACACAAGGCCAAAATCCAAAAAAGTGAAGAAGCAAGCAAAAATTTCTCATATAGGATCCTTGGTAATTGTATGAATTTCATAGACTGAAATTACTGATCCGATAAATATATCTCAAATTTAAAAAGCGCCTTCTACTTCAATTTATATATGGACTGGCACACAAGCCATAATCCAAAAAAGTGAAGAAGCCGGCAACAATTTCTCACATAGGGTCCTTGGTAATTGTAGGGAAGGACCACTAAAAGACGAAATCAGGGAAAACGCGTTTTTACTTTTCATAATAAATTGTGTTCTAATCAAAGTAAATTTCATATTTTTTCTAAGAAACCACCAAATTGGGTCACCACACAGACTAGATCAAAATCAAAGATTAGAATATGTAAATGAATAAGAATTTTATTTTTATTATTATAAGTATTTATTTACTTAAAGCAAAATAAATTTTCTTTTGTCTCATGATCCAACTTCATCACGTAATATAGTGAAGACTTGCATTGGACGTTCCATAATAACCTGACAATTGTATGTTGCTCGTGATATTGTATACCGTTCACATATTGTAATATCATTTGTACGTAAAATATTTTATCAGACTTGCGTACTACGCTACGCCAGCTATTATTAATTTAAGGAAAAATTAGTTTTTCATAGGTATGCAACGTTATTTAGTCAATCGATCCTTTAATCATATTTCATGACGAGGCCTGGTGGCGCAGGGACACAGGCGTGTGATTGTAAACGCGACAGGTTGTGGGTTCGATTTCCAGTCGAGGAAATGTTATATTTAATGTTGTCATTTCTTCGCTCTGGCATAGAGGCAAAGCGTGGCGTTTTATTTCTCTCAACGTGCAATGCCCCCAGAATTGTCCCAAATGCTAGTTTGGAGCGGATTGTCTTAATAATGGGCTCCTTCTGCCTACCCTGTTATGTATGCGGGATACAGCGTGAAACTAAAATAATAATAATAAAAAAAAAACTATAATTCTTATTTCCACCCTAATATATATATATATATATATATATATATATAATATATATATATATAATATATATATATATATATATATATATATATATAATATATATATATATATATATATATATATATATATATATATATATATATATATATATATATATATATATATATATATATATATATATATATATATATATATATATATATATATATATAAAATGACTGTCCGTCTGCGGTTTATTATTTCAGAACAACTTAAATGACATATAAAACAAAGCAAAAGCATCACCCACGTCTGACGTCATCTTTGATAAATTCTCGGTACTGTGCGCCTAATCTTGAAAAACAAACTCGCTATTCTCACACAGTGACATCTTCGTTCTAGAATGTTGAGCGGACGGCTTGAGTTATTACTAATAAATTGATGTAAAATTTATTTATATTTTTATATTAGTAGTAACTTAAGCGACTATTTTGTGGTGTATGTAGGCATATATGATTTTGTGCCGTTTCCACAAATTTAAAACAATAAAATTCTTCTATTTAATATATCGCGTCTGCAAACATATAAGTAGATTTGGTGCTCTTCACTTACTACTTCTTCCTATTAATGTTGAATATGGATAGTATAGTTAAAATTATAACATCAGAGACATATATTTAAAAATTAAAAATAAAATCAGCTTCACGCTGAACACAGCAGGGAAACTAGTGTTAAAACACTCCGCTGGGTACGTTGGTTTCTGGGGGTATTGCGTGTTGCGTGTACTGGCGGGACTCAACGCGGCGCTTTGCCCCGACGCCAGAGCTAGGAAATGAAAATATAAATGGAAATAAATATTTAAAAGAAAACTAAAAAGAAATAACAATAATAATTTATGAGGATTGGTACCTGGGACCCATTTATATTTTATTTGGTTCCTTAGTACGATTGATTTGATTTAATTTATTTTGTGGGCTATTATAGTATTGTGACGATGTTAATCAGACGAGACTTAATATTCAACTCATTTGTTATATATTTAATTTGGTTATTTATAGCGTATACAACAATCGCGGACAATAATTTCACAATTGCATTTGTAGCGAATAAATTTAGGACGCTGATATAGCGTGTTTACAAATGATATTTATAAATAATATTAAATATTGTGCAATAACCCCAAAATTTAATTATTATTTCCATTTCTTCGGTCTGGTTCTTACCAGAGCGAAATCAACAAAAAGGAAAAGTCGAATTTGTTCAATTTTATTTGAATAAAATTAAATTGATACGACTTTACCTTTATTTGAATAAAATCTCGATCTTAATTCAATTTTTTTTTTATGTTTCTTAAAATGACATTTGGGTGCTATGTATAAGTATCTGGGGGCACGGCAGTGCCCCCGCCAAGTCGAGCAAAAAACAGCGGCACGGCCGTACCATCCTTTTCTCGAAGCAATTCAGGCCATTTTCGACCCCCTATAACTTCGTTGTGGATAAAACAAGAAACCTGAATTTTCAGTAACTAATCAGGCATAATATAAACACGGTATATTTAAAATTTCAGTCAATTTGAACCAGTAGTTTAAGAATGACAACTTGTTAAAGTTTCTAAATTTTGTCACTCACTGACTGACTCACCGATCATCAAAAGTCCAAGGCACTTCTAGCAGACATAGAAGCTTCAAATTTGGAATACAAATCGAGTTTAGTGTCTTAATCATGGGAAAACTTAAATATTTTGTAATTTCAGTCCAGTTTTCCAAATACACCAACTGCATGAATAACTTTGTAATCCCATATAAGTGTATAGGATTACAAGGTTACATTTGCAGTTAATGAATCATTTTTACTGTATAATAGAAAATAATAAGTGTAGATAGGTACCAAAAAGTAGGACTCTACAAAAAGAAGTGAGATGCCATCAAAAACATCCTGTAAAAAACCCAAGTCTCGCAGCTCAGTCTTTCTACCGTAAAAAGTTGTGAGATCCATGTAATACCAAGTCGGTTAATCTATTTAGTCTCTACTTAAAGGACCTTCTGTCTTAAGTTATTACAGTAGTTATCATCATGCCAATATTAAAAATATTTTACGTTTTAAACAAATAGATCGACTTGGACATCGCATGATTTGATTATTAGTATGTATCACACTACACAGCACGACGGGCCAGCAACCGAATTCCTCACCAGAGTCCTTCCGAATATGATGTCTATTATGTCTTTCGATAGGTTGTGTTTTCATGCGATGTCCAAGTCGATCTATTTGTTTAAAACGTAAAATATTTTTAATATTGGCATGATGATAACTACTCTAATAACTTAAGACAGAAGGTCCTTTAAGTAGAGACTAAATAGATTAACCGACTTGGTATTACATGGATCTCACAACTTTTTACGGTAGAAAGACTGAGCTGCGAGACTTGGGTTTTTTACAGGATGTTTTTGATGGCATCTAACTTTACGTTAGATCATTGACATGTCTTTAGTAATAAGACGAATTGATTGGTGTAAGAATCATCAAAATTGATAAATATTTTAGTTTCTACAACACCATGTAGAAACAAACATACGAGTACAAATACATACAAACATACATAGACCGAAGACCGATAAACATATTATATTACCTTTGCATCGCGCAATTGGGTAAAAATACATAAATCCCAAAGTGTGTCCACGATCCCCATTTGTGGTGAGGTTTTATCGTGATATATATATTAGTTCCCATAAAAAAAAATCTTGAAAATAAATGTCATACTGTGTTGTTATGTGGTAAAATAATATTAACTTATAAAAGTTAATAAAAAAATATAGTAAAGCTAAATAACTAAAAACAGTCCTGAAAACCATGGCAATGATTTTAACTTTAATTTTATCTTAAGCAAATAGAGCTTACGAGCGGGAGTAATATGATCGACGGAAAGAAGGGCCCTAATTTTGAAACTGAGTTAGGGTTGCATTGCTCTATTTATTATTGCTGATATTTTCATCGACATGATTAAATATTCAAGCCGTCGTGGCGCAGTGGCACAAATGAGTGTCTGTAAACGACGGTCGTGGTGCGATTCCTACTCAGGGAAATGAATTATTGTTTATAAATATGTTTATCTCTTCACTCTGGCAACATGGCAAACCGCGGCGTTGAGTTCCGCCACTCAACATGGAAAGTGGGGATCTGCGTACCCTGCTACTGATACAATTAAATATGTTAACATTAATAAATGTATTCAATTGACATAATACTCGGGCGAGCGTGTCAAACGAGTCGACATGTGTTTCTGCAAACAGGACTATATTGAATCTCATCTGTGATTTAATTTTGTACGTATTTTTATAATAAACAATACGTTATAAGTAAAACAGTTTACTTTTCATATATTAATGTTTTTTTTTAATATATTACTGTTACAAATTATTTCACAAAATTTTGTAAAAGTAAATAATATTTAAATGTCACGATTTAGTGCATTTATTATTTCTGTTTGTTTTTTTTTACTTGAATTTCTAGACGAGGTAACAAAGGTATTAAATTATTCATATTCACTCTTGATCAGCATTATAGATTGATGTCCTATGTTAATATATTACATATCTATGTTAGGTTCAAATACTGAAAAGTCTTATTACGCAAGAAATCGTCACTGAATATTTTGTGGTTGAATTCCGCCAGGCCGCTATAAAATGCAATACCTTAAAAATCGATGGAAAATGGGGGATGGAGTGTCTTAACACTACAACTAAGCTAAAATAACTTTAATATTATGTCGGCTAGATGGGCACATGTATATGAATTCTATGACATGGATGTTTTATAGTAGTGTGGCTATGAGCTTTTTTCTTTCAATAAGCATATACGAAAAGTTACATTATTAGATTTTCTTATATATTCCTTTCAACTTCTTATTCTTAAATGTCTTTGAATAATTGTAATTTTGCTAAAAAAAAATAAACTTTTTCTTATGTTTGACAACCCTCTGAAAAGCAAGCATAACTAACCTAATTTTGAGTCCATTACACTTGGTGTACGGGAAGTTCGAACCAGACAGATTCGATACATACGACTATATTGATATTTACTTTTAAGACCTTGAATCTTAATGATTTTTATTATTCTGTAAAAGTTATATTGATAGTTTAACAAGAATTTAGTAACTAATACCTAAAGTGGGGAACGGAGTGTCTTAACACTAGGTTCCCTCTGCCTACCCTGCTGTGTACGGGATACAGCGTGAAGCTGAAAAAAAAAAAACCTATTCAGATATTTTGTATTAAGGCCCACATAGTCACTAACTGAATACGTTTAAATTCGTTAAAATTTAAAAAAAATAAACATTAAAAAAATTTTATTGTTTTAATTAAACTAAAATGGATTGTCGGTACCAAAATAACTTCAAAAGTCCTGCTCCCATTTTATTTTTCTATTTCTAGGAAAAATCGAAGTTTTATATAGAATGTTAGCGTTGTTGATACAGTGACATGTAACCCACGCATACATATCTCAATAAAGACGTATTACTATCGATACTACCTACGTGACCGCTTACGTCACAATCGAGTAAAGCTTATAATATCTAAAAATATTTTATAATAGTATCATATATATAGGAGCTAGTCGCGATGCAGGGGCAAAAGTGTGAGACTGTATCGCAACGGTTGTGGGTTCGATCCCCACTCCACAAGGAATTGAAATATTTAATATTTTCATTTTTTCGCTGTGGAGAGCGGACTGTCTTAACGCTAGGCTCTCTTTGTCTATCCTGCCACACGTGATACAAAGAAACTATGTTAATTATGGGAATCTCTCATATACATGTTTATATAGGTAAATTTTTCTCATTTTATATTTTTATTTCATTATTGTTACAATTTGTAGTCCTTTTTTCGTATTTTTAATATATATGTACTTATGTAACGTATGAAATTAACCTTTGTGATATGGTTTCGATGGTTATGAAGGGTGAAGGGAATCACGGTGATTTGATGATTATAGATAAAAATAATCGAAGTGATGCTTAAATTTTTTATATTATACCTACAAATTATGATTTTAGTTTATAAAAGAACACTAATAATTTACCTTGTTCCATTAACTTCACGTTTGATTACAGTTAATATTTTAAAAGATTGCGATGGAATACTATTTACCTTTATACATACGAATGACCGAAATTTACCAAAATATTACTTATGTCTATTTGACTATAAATTTTGTTTAGAGTAGAATAAAGTTGATGAATAGGTTTAGTAAGACTTTTCTTTTCTTGTTTATGTAAAAAAATAACAGAGAAAAACACTTTTTCATAAAATAAATAAACTTTCAAAAAAGCTGAATAGAAAATAATAATAATAAATCTTTTAAATTTTTTATTTATTTCATTTGCTCGAGTGGGGATCGAACCCACGACCAGTCATGTTAACAGTCATACTGTACCCCTGCTCTATGACTGGCCAATAGATACATAGATATGCGTCCATTTTAATCTTTCAGCATATTGAAATAATTTGAAGCGTAAATAATAGATCGAGTTGCTGCACTAGAATTTGCTGAGCAAATACATATATTGTATGGGACTCACAATATAGGGCGCCTGTGTTCCGTATATTAGCGTTGTTATTATGGAAATTTATAATTTAGTCCCGTTTAGAATATTGAATGTAACGTATTCATACTTTTTTTGTTATATTTTTGAATTTCTAGAACATGTAATATAGGGCCAGTTGTGGCGCTGGGGCGTAAGCGTGTAACTGTATATGCGGCAGGTTGTGAGTTCGATTCCCACTCGACGAAATGAAATATTCAACATTTTCATTTCTTCACTCTGGTGTCGAGGCAACTCGCGGCGTTGAGTTCCGCCACTTAACATGCAATGCATCTAGAATTCGACGGAACGTGGGGAGCGGAGTGTCTTAATACTCTCTCTGGTGCTACAATGGCAGGATAGAGCAAAAAGTTGAAACATTTTTTTTGGTTCTTACATATCTTTATGCAGTTTTTTTTAATAAATCATTCAAAATAGAACTATCCCTATACTCTATACTCACACATTTGAAAATATTTGATATAGACGCCGGTTCACGATATTTGCAATAAATTACAATGGTTTTTAATTTTTCAATTTAATGCAAAAGCTTATTATACACGTATTATATATATAATTTGGTATTATTTTGGCGAACAAAAGTATAAAGATTGTTTAATTCCAAGTAATGTATATTGTTTTCCATATTTCAAAATAATTATATAATATTTTTATAAAAATTACTAATTTTCAATAAGCTTTAAAATGCAAGAGCCCATAGTGGGGCAGTTGCACCAGAGTGTGACTGTAACGCGACGATTATGGGTTCGATCTGTGCTCGAGAGAATGAATTATTACTTATCAATATTTTCATTTCTTCGCTTTGGCACCGACGCAAGTGTCAGGCGTTGAGTTCCGCCACTCAACAGTCAATGCCTAAAAAATTCGGCTACGGAGTGTCTTAACACTAAGTTCCCTCTGCCTACCATGCTATATGCTGGATACAACGTGAAGCTGATTTTATTTAAAATATAAACATTTGAAAATCAAAGAGTATAATATCTTTGAAATAATTGAGTATCAAAAAAGATTTACATATAATTTTGACTTATCTTACTTTATCTATCTTTCACTAATTGAGAAAACAATTTGAGGCGCGCCTTCATTAAAATAGGTATTAATGAACTCAATCTACTCGACCCCTGCCTCTAAGGTATAGCTAAGGTATTCTCCCTTGCCACTTCCGCCGTTCTTTCCATACATTAAGCTTTATAATAGAGTGAACTCCTTTTAATTTCTCCACGTGATATTCTTGAAAACTTGTCAAAATAAGAATAAAAGTAGAGTTTTATTTGAATTATTTATATGAGCCTAGAATACATTGTCAATGTTTTTAATCCGGTTATAAAAAATGTTAAATTTAAGACTAAGTATTTAATTTTAATTAATTTTTAGGTTGCGATCGATAAATACATTAAAACAAACTTTTTTTTAGATTAGAGTAAGAGAAGGTGACTTCCTTAGTTATCTATATATATAAAAGGACTTGTGCTGACTGACTGAGGTAAGACGCACGCAGAGCCGTAACCGCTGATGGTAGAAACGTGAAATTTGGGCAGATGTTTATTTTCATATTCTGGACATCCACTAAGAAGGGAATTTGAAAAATTTTAACCCTAAAGGGATGAAATAGGGGTTGAAAGTTTGTATGGAAAAAAAATTTAATCTGTATCGATTTTTATAAAATTTGAAATTCAGACTCTTAAAAATATTTTATTGAAGAAGAAGAGTTTCGTGGTTTTTTTAGAATTCACTCCTAATAAGCGGGCGAAGCCGCTCACGCCCTCTAGTTGTTAATAATATAACACGCATGATGCTGATTATATAATTATTTCTTTATAATAATTCCATTCAGATACTGATATATCCAAACATATAAAAAACAGAATTATTAAAATTTGATTATTTTCACGAGAACTGACGAGTGCAGAATTTTTTATTAAAACTGTTTTCCTTTTGAATTTACCCCGTAGCTTATTGGAGCCGATTAAATGCATTACATTACGAATATTTATTCATCACAGTATGTTGTACTATTAATAAAAATAAATATTGTATCCTTAAAAATAAAATATTTTTATTAACTTTACACTGTATTCTGCACATAGAAGGGTAGGTAGAGGGATCGTGAGAATCTAGTGTTAATACACTTCCATTCCCCTCTCTCCACCGAATTATTTTGATTTGGGAGTGGGAATCGAACCGCAGTACAGTCACACGCTTGTACTCCTGCACCACGACTAGCCTGAACTGGCAAAATATGGATATAAGAAATTTAAGATAGCTTTTCAAAATAAAAGCTCTGATTCTAGTAAGGTAATAAAATTTTACATAACATATTTTTTTCAACATTCGTTGTAATGACTGGTTTTCATCTCAATCCCATATATTTTTATTGTCAGATTGAAGTAAACATCTTTACTTGTGACGTAAAGTTGCCTTCACTGTAAATTTTGTATTATTAAAATACGATTTATGATACACGCTACGATTTTGACATTTAAAATATTACATAACCATATGCGTATTCTAAAGGCTCTAAACAAAAATGTTAGTGTAAATGTGATTTTTGTAAATGATTTATGGGCAAATTTTATCATAGTAAATTTTCTGGGGTGGGCACCGTATTGTTTTGGGATAGGCACGGACCACCCAACAGTGAAAAATTTAAAACATTACCAAAAAATATATAACTGAATCGAAATCGAAAATTTTATATAACTGAATCGAATCGATTAAAATTTCAAAAACCGTAAAATTTTAAACCAAACACGGCGTCTGCTAGTTAACCTATTTTATTTGCATCTCAATTACCTCACTAATTGTAATATATTATCATATATTACATACGATTGGAGATAATAATGCATAATAAAATTGTTAAAAATGGCTTCTGAGCATTTTCTAGTACTTGAATATGTGAATATTCTATTTTCACCTACCATTATTTACTACGTAGATGTAGCCAAGGTGGGCTTCTCTCCAACCCTTTTGCTTTGTGACGCTTCCAGACGGATTAAGGTAAACGTGGAGGCTCGCTCATTTGTTTGTGCTAACGAAACCAGAACGCTTTCCTCTTCTTTTCATTTCAATACCATAGTCTTAACGAATATTATTAATGTGCAGTACTTGACTTGACTTTGACTTTGTGGGCTATATGTGCTTACGTAATATATTAATTTTATGTAAAAAATTGTAGTTAAATCATATAGAGATTAAGTATCTTTAATGAAAATTTTTTTAATACACTGTAAAATGTCCAAAGTTCATGCCATTAATTTATCAAAGCTAAGTTTATATAGCGGCGTTAAGTTCCGCCACTCAACACGCAATGCCTTCAAAATTTGACGAGAAGTGGGAAACGGAAGTGCCTTCATGGAAACAGAGTGTATTACCACTAAGTTCGCAGGTTCCCTCTGCCTACCCTGCTATTTTCAATATACAGTATGAAGCTAAAAAATAAAATATTTGAAGCATTCGCAGAAAATCTGGGCATAACGTGAAACGAAGATAAGTCATTATTATTTGTTTGAAATGAAGAGATTGTATTATTCTTTGATATTAAAAAAATATTATTTTGAGATAAACATAAAGCTTTTACATAAATACTGTGATTTCACAGTTTTTTTTTTGCATTTGCAAAAAACCGTTACAAAAGCCTAAGCGGAAATTAAATATATTTACTCCGTATACAAAATATTTTCATGCGTAGTTGTCATGCTAAATTGATCATCCTTACTAATATTCCCAGTCTGCTTGTCTGTATTTCTCTCTCACGCTTGAACCACAATCAATTTACTAATTACTGAAATAAAATTGTGTATGGATATAGAGTTCACCCTGTGAAAGTAGATAGGCTACTTTTTATAACGAAAAGTAAATTTGAAGGGATTGAACCAGGGGATGAAAGTTTGTATGTGAGTCGTCTCTCAACGATGTACGCGTACGCTGGTTAAACCTCACGTTACCTATTATTGATGTTTCGTTCCGGGAACGTAATACGCTAGATAACTGTTCCGGAACAGCTCCGGCTACATGAACTCAATTGTTCCGGAAAAGGAATGTCATTCCAAGTTCAAAAAGTTGTGTTCGGTTTTCTAATATATTTAGATTTTTTTAAATGTTATTATTCTCAATTATTTAAAAAATATATTAGGTGTTTTTTAATGTCGTTGAATTTTTTTGCGTTAAAATTTAATTTTTGCTACTTACACTTAAATAATAATAAAAAACCGAAATAAAATGAAAAAAGTGTACATTCAGCCCAGCTGGAACTGAAACTAAAATTGGAACAGGTTCCAAAGCGAAAATGGAACAGCTAGAACACGTTCCTAATTTTCATCGGAATGTAATAACCTACAAAACTATTTTTTAACGTTTTAAAAATATAACAGTAAAAAATATATATTTGCGAAAAAAATGTTTCCTTTATTGTTTTAGTAGTCAGTAGTAGTAGTAGTAGTAGGGTTTAAAAAATATTCTATGTTTTTTTTACTTATTGTCCGACTGTTTATTTGTACACGCATATCTTCTGAGCTACTGGATATATTTGAATGAAATTTTTATCGTTGTACTTAATTATACTTGCAAGTTAGTGTCCTTTTAGCTCATAGTTGATTATTGGCTTGATATTCAGTTTTTGATCACTGGTGGTAAAAAATATCTAAGTCAAATTTAGAGCTTGAATTTTATTCCAAGTGAAAACAGAACTCGGCAACCATATAGATCTCTTTTGTTGGTGAGGTCGAGAACGACGCATTACTTAACGTTTTACTTGGCTTTTATTTAATTTTTTTTTTATGGAATATCATTATTTTTTAAAAATATATCATTAATTATTAATAAATATATTTTAATTTCTTTATTTTTTCCTGTATATATGTATAGTTTATCTTAGTACCAAATAACAAACATCTAGGTCACCTAGAAGTGGGCTAGGTTTCTGTTGAGTGAGTGAGTCAGTCACAAAAATGCCGATGTTTACACGTTAATATATCAATAACCGTTTGAGTTAAATCGTAGATTCAAAAAATGTTTTAGTGATTTTAACATAAGTGTAAAATTTCATGTATTTAGATTAATTGGTTTCCGAATTATGAAGTAAAAATTTAAGGCAAAGCCCGGCGTTGAGCTCTGTCACTCAACATGTAATGCCTCCAGAATTCGGCAGAAAGTGAGTAACGGAGTGTCTTAACACTAGGTTCCCTCTGCCTACCCTGCTGTGTGCGGGGTACAGCGTGAAGCTGATAACAGTAAAAAAAAATAGATTGAAATTAGGTTCGTGTAATATACCTACATATTGAGCGTTGCCAGATTTTAACTTGGCTGCACACGCTGGCGCGTCTCTTGATTTCAAAATTGTCAAGACGAAGGCATGAATATTATGTGGCTAAGCGTTTTGATGTTTGTTTTACGTTCTCATGGTCACGGCAGTTATCTGTTGTTTATATTGGCGATTAACGAATATTTGTCAAGTGAATATGTATAGCTGTATGATGTGAGCAGGATGTGTCGATGATTGTTTTTAATTTTTTATTGGTATAGCTTAAAATTTAAAAACAAAAACTAGATTTTTTTTTTAGATATGATGTGATATTTTCATTATGAAATCTCACTTTCAATGTTTACTTTTTGTATTACGAAAAATATGTTTCGCGTGATGGTTTCTTTTTCACTGACTTTTCATTCTATCAAATCAAACCATAAATGCGTTTGACTTGACGACGCTACTAGAACACGGTTGATGGTAGTTCGGAACGCCAATTGGTAAGATCCTGAGCTTAGGGTTGTTTTTTTGTTTTTTTCCGCACACAGCAGGGTAGGGTAGAGAGAGGTTAGGGTTAAGACACTCCACTCTTCACGAATTCTGGAGGCTCTGCCTCGTTACAAGAGCGAAGAAATAAAAATATTAAATATTTATCTTCATTGAGCGGGAAGGAAACCCACAACCTGACGCGTTTTCAGTCACAAATTTGTGCTCCTACATCACGACTTGACTCAGATTATTATTATTGAATAATTTATTTTCAATACATTTTTCATATTTGTTATTCTAGTTATTTATTTTTTTCTCAAAGATAATATTTATAAGGAAATCATATATTTGTGTAAAATGACCCATTAAAATATAATGTGTATAGTATGAAAGAATTATGAAATTGATTAAGAAAAATACATAAAACAGTTAGGCAGACAGAATTGTGCTTTTACTATATGAGTACCTGCATAAAAAGTATAAATTATGAAAATACCTCATTTCTAAAATCTGATACTATACCTATAATAATAATATATGAAACCGCTGACCAAATGACGAACTAAAATGTAAATTCATTCATTTGTTCATCGTAGAAATATTATAAATGTATTAAATCCAATTTTATAAAGGTCACAAAATGAGTTTCAATTTCGCAAACATTAATAAACCTTTTTAACCAAAGTCTTTACCGCAAAAATCGAAGTAATCATTTGGGATTTGTTCAATTGACCGTAATACGTAATACAATAGGAGATAAATATATCTGAAACTTAACATGAGAAACCTAATTTATGCTGTGACATTATTAGAAAAAATATATATATTAGAGGCCAGTCGTGGCGCAGGGGTACAAAGTGTGACTGTAAACCGACTGGTTGTGGGTTCGATCCCCACTCGAGGAGATGAAGTATTTACTTAAATTTATATTTCCATTTCTTCGCTCTGGTGTCGAGGCAAGGAGCGGCGTTGAGTTCTGCCACTGAATACGCAATGCCTCCAGAATTCGGCAGAAAGTGGGGAACGGAGGTAACACTAGGTTCCTTCTGCCTACCCTGCTGTGTGCGGGATACAGCGTGAAGCTGATTATTACTATTAAAATTATATTAGTTAATCTAATAAACAATAACTACCCATTGTAGGTAAATACAATAAACATAAACTTCCGTAAATATTATAAAATCGTTGGTAATCGTAACAAAAGTCACAAACGCCCCAGACGCCGCCGGTACCCAGACGCCGGCTATTATCTTCCACGTCGCGTCCTCCACACTCCTCAGCGGATCATGTTGGACTAAGTAAAATTGCAAAGAAATCCCTCTTCCTATCCTCCCCTCCCTAATTGCGGGTTGAGGGTCGATTTATTTGCGGATCGCACGATGTTGTATGCGGCTAATGAGGCCTTTTATTTGCTCTTGCTTTGAGCTTTGTTACATGATACTAGCCGAGCCTATGAAAAGGATTGATGATTGCGGCCGCTTTTTTTAACTGGCGTTTTGATTTGTTTGTATTATGTTGTGACAAAGTGATTTTGAAGTCTTTTTTTTAATATATAAGAGATAGTGCAAAAATAATAATATGTGTTTAAAGTTCGATTCTTTTTACTCTGGTGTCGAAGCGCGGCGTTAAGTTCCGCCACTCAAAACGCAATGCCTCCAGAATTCGGCGGAAAATGGAGCACGGAGTGTTTTCACTAGGTTCTCTCTGCCTACTTACGTTGCGTTATTCCATTTTATTTCATAAGTAGATATTTGGTATCGTTTTGGTATTAGCAATTCTATAGTTTAAAATGTCAAGATATATTTTAAGAAAGAATTTAAGATATCCACCGTTTTGGTCGACGCAACATCGATGCGCTATAAATTTTATTTAAAAAATGTATTCCCGGTATTTCGCGATCAGATAAAACGAGACCTTGAAGCAAAGGAATAATAAATTTGATTCCCTATCTTTAAAAGAAGAAGGAAAAATATCAACACTTTATAAATGGTTTTATTGTATTTACAATTTATATACCTATAAGTAAAGTGCTCCCTATGTATACGTGCGGGATACAGCGTGAAGGTATAAAAAAAAAATAAAGACAAGTCTTTTACATAATTACGTAATATATAAGACGATTCAACAATATAATTTTTATGTTTAGACTTAAATAACTTTTACTGAGTTGTTCGATTTTGATAAATCTTTCTTTATTGGGCGGGACAGTCCCTTGTTAGTACACAGATAAAAAAAAATTATTACACTCGCTTTCGTTTACACCGGATACTTTTCTTTTCTATGTTTCTATGTAATAATGTTACTATTTTTATATTTTGGCTTACTAAAATGTAAGTAGTTTTTGATAATTATTTATAACTTTTAATGCAATAAGTTACCTTCAGTTTATATAGCAGGTAGTTTCATTTTGACTTAAAGGTACCTTGAAAGTAGTGCCATGTAAATTTTAAGAAAAAATTCCAACTCTCCTTCTATTTGTATTAAAATATTTCTCTTTAAAAATAATTTTTGAAAAGATTTTTTTTAATATGGATATAATATGAATAATGGATATAATATATTCTTTCATTAAGGTAATAGTAACCTTCATCTTGTAGAGTAGGTAGTTCTATTTTGACTTAAAAGTACCTGGAAGGTAGTGCCATATAAATTTTAAATAAAATATCTAACCACAAGAAGAAAACAAGAACACGAGAGACAAAACTTACTTTGAATTTTTATGTATAACTTTTTAAAGAGAAATATGTGTTTTACGTATAATATATTAAGGTAATTTTAAAATCTTTGATTATCAAATGTTTGGCGCTCTATTCCTGGGATTGGAATTGGAACCCTGAAATAGTTAATGATTGAATATTAAAGTTAATGATTGAATATAATTAAATTACCTTAAAATGAGAGAAATAACCAAATCAAATTAACAAAGCGGCGTGAAAGCTTCAGCGATAAAAATAAAATTCTAAAAATGCACACGTCTCGACGCCGACTAACAATTTCTTAAGTATTATATAAGCTTAAGATTTTTTTAAAAGTTAATATTCAAAAGTTTTACTATTTTTTGCTTTTCGGTGTTTGTGTCGTTGCTGTTTTTTAATAGAATTTTACTTCCAGAATAAAAAGCATTGATAAATACCCCATATGAATTTAGATGAATGTGATGATGATAATGATTGATTTATTGGAATATATTATAAACTATAAATGACGCTCAAACAGATATGTGAAATTGTAAAGCCATTAAAGTTAAATTATATATATATATATATCATTACGTTGATTGAAGAGCTGATAGCATTTACCAGGCGCGTTATATACGGCACCCTTAGTTTTCCGTCTCCAGAAAATAGATAAAAGTTTAGTTTTATTTGGATTTTAAGTCCGATAAGAAGGTCAAATGCTTTATTCAAGGCAAGGGGGCCGTCAAATCGAAATCGTTACTTGGGCGGGGCGGAACGTGCGCAGACCAATCCCAAACACCAATAAGTACCTACCTATTCTTGGAGACATCCCAAAAACCTCCTTCTAATAATAATTTTATATACTATAGTACATTATTCACATTTATGATATAGTAATTGTTATTTGTTTACTGGCAATAATATTGTCATTATCAGTTTACTATTTGAGGCCAGTCGTGGCCCAGGGGCACCAAAGTGTGGCTGTAAAACCGACTGGTTGTGGGTTCGATCCCCACTCGAGGAGAGGCAATATTTACTTAAATTTATATTTCCATTTCTTCGCTCTGGTGTTTGAATTAGGCAGAAAGTGGGGTACGGAGTGTCTTAACATTAGGTTCCCTCTGCCGACCCTGCAGTGTGCGGGATACAGCATGAAGCTGATTGATTTGATTTGATTTATTTATTTGAACAATGTATCAACATCAAAAGAAATGTAACGTTAGTATACATAGTTAAAATCTGTGACTAGTAGATGGTCTACAAATAAAATATTTTTTAAAGTTTTATGCTTCAACTATTATAGTAAGCAATTATTAATAATATGAAGAATTCGGAGGTGTATTCTGAGGCCCTACAGCATACTTAACAGCTAGTCAATTGAGTGTTCTTTATTCTCTTTTACGAAAACATAGACACATCTCTTTTAATAGAGGTTCAACACATGGTTTCAACCATGCGATTGTTAACCTCCACAATTTGGCAGAAAGTGGGGAACCAAGTGTCTTAACGGAATGTAATGACACTAAGTTCCCAGGTTTCATCGTGACGCAAAAATAAAAAAAAAACCTCTTTTAATACCCAGTTTATGTATATTAATATAATAAACGCACAGTTGATTAAATCTGCAAAATAGAGTCATGTCGTACAGCCTCTTCAAAATTACAATAATATTTCGTGACTTGTGACTGAACCATGAAATCAACAGTAAACTAAACTTAGGTATATCCTTTAACGTCTCATTCATTTAAAATTAATTTATGAAAAATTATGAATGGTGTGACAAAAGGTCTTTTAGCCACATAACTTTAGTTGTTTGACTAATAAAAATTCCAACCAAAAGGAGAAATAAGAAAATAAGACAAAGTGACCAATTTACTTTCGATTTTAATGAACATACAACTATGTTAAAAATTGTAGCATAGTTCTGCACTAATGTAGTTATTATCGATTTAAGCCCTTATAAGAGATAACTCGTACTAAAATTTAAAACAAATTAATACATTAAAACATTAAAATAAATTTAAAATAAATTAATATTATATTATTATAGCCTTTCTTTTACATATTTTCAAGTAAGTGTTATTTATATGTAAAATTTTTATATTTCTAGGCAACACCAGCAGAGGATATCTATTGGGAAGGTGAAAATGAATTTTTGGAGGTGGATGCTGGTGAGACAGGCTTCGGTCGACATTTGCAGAGACTAAAGCGGTTGGCTTTAGATAGTAAGTTAACTTAATAACTGAAAATATTTTAGTTAAAATTAATTGAATAATTTGTAGTTGTATTTATGTACGTATATGCTTTATAACGTTTCGACACTAAACTGACACCAAATATCTTTGACCAATGTTATTATATCTCATGTACTGTTTCTCTATATTCATATAATATTGTGATTTGTGTGGAAACAAGAAGAAGTAAGACATCCTTTTTAATATTGCGTAAGAGATTTATTAAAAAAATAACACATATTGATAGATTTTGAATTTAAGTCCCTGCCATCTGTTTATTTTCTTCGTTTTTCTTTTTAAGTAGGCGAAACTCAACGCCGCGCTTTGTCTCGATGTCAGAGCGAAGAAATGCATATATCAATTTATTCCATTTATTATACAGGATTAGAGATCGCTATTATAAAACTATTTTGTATACATCCTATTTTAGCCATTGTAATAAGAGAATATAATTTTTGTACATGACCGTTTTTTATGAAACATTTCAGGTTTTTCTTGGTCTACGGCGTCACCTAACGAAGAAAATTTTACAGAAGATGATAACGAAATGTAAGTACCTATACCTATAAATGTGTATATATGTTTAATAGCCATACAGCTAATGTATTCTGCATCTAGCAAGGTAAAGGGAACCTAGTGTGAGATATTGTACCCAACTACCCCCCTCCCTACTTTCCTCTCAGTTTTCAAAATACTGCGTGTTGAATAGCGGAACTCAACACTGCCGTTTGTTTTAGTACTGGGGCAAGGAAATGAAAGTTTTGATTCCCCCAAGTAGGAAGTGAATATCATACGAAGTTGTTTTTACAAAAGTCTTAATATTCTTAATACTGAACTAAAGAAATGTAGCTTTCTTACTTTTCCATCTTTTTTTTACTTCCATTTTTACTATGCAGCTTTTAATATTTTGTTAATATTGACTTTTTCAGCGATAACAACGAAGACAATGATACTGAGTTTGTTGAAGGTTCAGGCGTGTCAGACGTGCTGGAGCGGGAACCTAGAGAAAGTAAGGAATCATTTTTATTTTAAAATGTAGATAAATATAGATTTGGATCTCCAGCACATTTTTTTTACAAATTTCAAAACTATACAAGCGATATTATGTCCGGCCAAGTTAGACTAAATGCAACGCGCCGTCTGTGATAATTATTCGAACCATTTCGTACTACTTTTGATCCCTTCACAATTCCGAATGTATTTATTCTACTTGAAAAAAAGAAAAAAGAAAAAAATCTTTCATATTTAAAACTCCCCCGCCTTGTGAAGTATTAAAAAAAATATAAATTTAGTTCGAACGGCTATTCATAGATTAACGTTTTCAAACCTGAAATGTTATGACCGACTCATGCACTACTTAAAAACCTTTTTCACAAATTTAACGAATATCCTCCTCCTTATCCTTCCTACAAATTTAATCTGATATATAATATCCTCTGAAAAAAAAATAGAAATATGAAAATATTGATAACTAGTGACCTCTCCGCTCCTACCTTTATCACTTTTGCCAAACAACTGCCACTTATCACTCGTTGTGATTGAAATTGCAGCACCTAGGCAAAGGGAACTTATTGTCAAGAAACTCCGTTTTCTACTGCCCACGGAAAATAGAAACACTGCGCGATGTGTTGCCATGCTGTGAATCAAACGCCACTCGAAATCAATTTAAATTTAATGGTTTTCTGGATCCTTTCTTGGATCATAAAAAAAAATCTGAAATGAGAGCCAAGTCCTCTATTGAATAATGCGTCACTTATAACTTCAAAAAAATTGACTTGGCTATTTTTTACAACTAAATTAAATAGATATATCAACCGAACAGCTTAGGTCCAGTACGACCTGGGCGTATACTGACATGCATAAATATAGTAGTCTGTTAATAAAAAATGTTCGAGTTAAATTTTGAGATTCACAAACATATCGAGTTAACAAAACTTAGCACTCGTATATGTACATACGGTGCAATATTCAAAATTAAATTTTTGATTTTTCATTTCTTTCTATAAATACGTTTCATTCTTTTAATAGGATTAAGTTTAAATAAATTCATTTGAAATAAATTTATTTCATATGAATAAATTCAGATGAAAAATTCTGTTTTTTTAAGGTAAAAAACTGAATTTTTCATCTGAATTAAAATCATTTTTTTAGTGTCTTTGATGTATAAAAGATGAATTTGGAGTTTAAACCCCACGTATACAGTTTTCAAACATGATGAAATTGATGAGATGACAATTCTCAAGTTGCTTAATAGCCTAAGATCCCAGGGCCCTTATACCGACGTCATTTTAGCAAATCTAAAATTATGCAGATTATAAATAGTGTGATCCTTCCAGAAGTAACGCCAACTAAAAGTTAAAAAATAAAAAATAATAATAATAAAATAAATAATATATGTAAAATTTAGGCTTGCTAGTATAACGTAGTTTGCCTTAATTTTAAACAACTGGCGGGATTAGAGGCCCACGTAAAGGGTCTGATCATAATTAATATACATTTTTTTACATTATTCTTAAGAACATACTTAAATACGAGCGTTCAACTTTAACGTAGGTGAGAGAGGATTATATGTACCTTTAGTTGGCGCTACCTTTGAAAGGGCTTTTTTTTAGCGTCGCGCTGTATCCCGCACACAGCCGAGTAGGCAGAGGGAACCTAGTGTTAAGACACTCCGTTTCCCACTTACTGCCGAATTATGGAAGCATTGTGTGTTGAGTGGCAGAACTCAACGCTGCGCTTTACTACGACACCAAAGTGAAAAACGTTTAATTTCTTCGAGTGGAAATCGAACTCACAACTTGCCGCGTTTACAGTCACATTTTGTGACTTTCTCTCTCTCCAATTTTATTGGCGTATTACTAACTAAACAACATTTGCTCTATTTCATATTACAGAGACAATTCGAGTCACTTTCGTCGTGATGGAACCATATCAGCAGAAGTACTCTAACAGAGACTCGTCTGAGTTCAAGAATTTCAGCTCCTCTCTCGCGGATGCTGTTAATGCGGTGTACGCAAACGTGCCAGGCAGTCATCGTGCCAGCCTTATTCGGATACAGTAAGTAAAGAATTTTTAATCTATACATATCTATAACAAAACTCAAACTCATCGCTGTCTGTACATTCAAGATGTATGAGAAAATCGATTATGGGGGCATTTATTAATGTAATAGAAGTCACAACAATAATCTTAATTTTTTCTGTTTGTCTTGTCTGTTTCACTGTGCGTTTTTACTCTAATCTCAGAAACGGCTTAAGTAATTTACATGCAGTTTCACTGTTATATTTTGGCAAGCTTTACTTAAAATTTAGTGCTGGTTATATTTCAATCGGTTCACAAAAAAAAAAATGTTATGTCAATACAAAGAATTGCATGCGATAATATTGCTACAAAAGAAATGTTTTATTGAACTGGCTGCAACTTTAGGAATCAATGTATGAATGTTGTCTTTTAAAATTATAAATATAAGAATGTAAAAAAAATATTTGTCGCGATTCACGCTGTATCCCGCTCACAGCGGGGTAGGAAGAGAGAACCTAGTGTTAAAACACTCCGCTCCCCACTTTCCGCCAAATTCTGAAGGTATTGCGGGCTGAGTGGCGGAACACTACGCCACTTATTAATCCAATACCTTCGGAATTGATGGAAATATACATTTAAAATATCTCATTTCCTCGTGGGGATCGAATCCACAACTTGTCGCATTGTGCACAGTCACACTTTGAACCTCTGCGGCACAATCGGCCTCATAAATTATTTTGAATAATAATATTAATGAGTAAATTTCTCTACGTTCACTGCGAGAGATGTGTAAAGATAGAAAAAATTACATGTCAATAATATTTTTACTAATAGCTTTAAATAATTATAAATATATACTTTTAAAACAGGGCATTAGTCTAGAGTGTGGATTGTTCAAAAAAGCACGTCACGTTATATTTATTCAATACAATTTTTGAGGGTATCTGTATTGACATATAATTGTTATCATTTTCAGATCCCGTCCAACTGACGAGTTCACTTGTAAGGTGACTTTAGAAATTGTAACAATGGGCTATGAAGACACTGATAGAATAGCGAGCATATTGCATGATTACATTCGCAACACGAGGATGCTGGGCACCGTCGCAGTCAACGACGAAGACTTCAGCGCCACTGTTATTGATCCAGGTAAACTATTTTGAAAATATTTCGTATTTTATATTCAACATGATCACTTCACTATTTATTAAGAAAGATTAAATGAAGACAGTCTATCTAATATAAGGGAACCCGAAAAGATATCAAGAATGCCGAATACTCCGAAAGTAACATAACGTTTTAACATTAAATCTTTTATATTAAAAGTCGAATATTATCAATATTTTTTTTAAATCTTAATTGTCACATACGCTCAAATACATACATCATTATTTAAAATCCGCGAAATTTACAGCGATTTTTCTAATGTTTGACGTATATAAACTATATATATTTTTTAAATCTTCATCTTCAAAGTATGACTGTTATATTAGCCTACAACGTACCTCTGGACGCGTGCGCCGCTGATGAGTTCAAGTGCGTAGACTACAGTAGGTGTATTCCCGCGTCAGAAAGGTGCGACGGAATCGAGAACTGCCCTGATGCTTCAGACGAATACGATTGCGAGGGTATTTTTTTTATTTTGTTATTATTGTTTATTATTTATTATGATTTTTTTTAAATATTTTACTCTAATACTTAATTGTTTTATATCATGACAAAATCTTTTTCTTTTAAATAAGACAATGATAATTATATTACTAATGCTTAAATGGTTATTTAGAAAACGTATAAAAAAATTTAACGTAGTACTACTAAGTGTAGGATAACACTTTTGAAATGTCAAATTCATGATTTTTAATTAATATTATGTATAAGATTATTATTTTATGTGTTTATCATTTTGTTTATTTTCTTTTTATTTTACTTTTTAAAAGTCCCAACTGAAAACAAAAATCTGCCCGGCGAAGATCAGGATGAAAATGAAAATTTTATACCTTACGCTACTACAACAATCCTGCCTCAGGGACGAAGGGGCGACGATTATGACTTACCAGGTATCGTCATACTTAACAAATTTACTTCCTTTGTCCCTTATGCTATTTTTATTTTATTTTGTTTTTTTTATTTGTATTATTATTTGACCTAAGGCCCTGACAACCAGTATCCTGATGGTGACCCTGAAACGGCTACTGGTAGCCCAGGAGACATTCCAGAAGCACCGAGTAAGAACAAACCTTTTAACAAGACATTTAAGCTAACCAAGATTTTTATAAAAATCTAACTAATCTACTACTTGAATAAGCGAAAATAACGAAACAAAAATATAAATTAACAGCAAACAGCAAATTATCACATAAACATTAGTAGAAGAAAAAAAAATTATGAAATTTACCACAACACGTCGTCTGTCCGTTCGGGACGGTCATACCGTTGCAAGCGTCTACATCGTGCGGTTCGTAGGTCATTTTGAATCAGTGATATCTCCTAAAGTATTTATTATAATGATGCACACTAAAAAATAATTTCAATCTAGACGAAATTCTAAAGGTAACTATTATATTTATTTAGATAAAGATTAATTTATACCAAATTGTAGAAAATACATGAAAAATAACAAAAGAAATAATAAAAAAATATATACATGTTTTTAAAGGACAATATTTTTGTAGAACATTGTTTTGACGTATCTCATAAACTTGAGGAGACGGCGCACGCAAAGTAAGCGTCCAGGAAACCCATTTTCGGAGACCTGTTTTTAAAACACAGAAATTTCTGAAAGAACTGGAATAGATCGGATAGAAGAGATTAGAGAGATTTAATAGCAATCGGATCAGCAGCTTGGCCGTTATTACGTGAGACCCACGGACGCAGTTACTTTCTAATTAATATTATATAATAAAAGTGGAAGTGTGGATAAACATATTATATGCAACGTTTAACTTAAGTTAGCATTTATTGCATGGCGTGGAATTAGCGCCCGTACAAAGCTTGGGTACTAAATTCCACATTGTTAAAGACAACTTAAAATATGAATTTGAGATATCGGTATAAGATATCGTATACTATTTTATAGGGCCGTGTAACATAAATTCGCATATATTTAAAATTAATTTTAATTAATTTACTAAATAAAAATAAAACATAAAATAAATAAATCAGCTTCACGCTGTATCCCGCACACAGCAGGGTAAGCAGAGCGAATCTAGTTTTAAGACATTCCACTCCCCACTTTCCTCTGAATTCCGGAGATATTGCGTGTTGAGTGATGGAACTCAACGCCGCGCTTTGCCACTAATTTAATTACTATTTACACAATAGACATATGTAGGGGAGAGGGGGGCACATTCGAACGATTTTTAAACTTTGTGTCATATCTAAAAATTCTACAGTTTTTAACTTCTTTACTATTTCACAATGCTTAGTCCAACTATTGTGCCACACAACCGTAGCATCATATGTAGAAAAATATATAAGGTAAAGGTGCAATATCAACTTCAGTAGCAGTAGTCAAATGTTCAAAGCTGCCCCCCTTGCGGGGTAGCTTTGAACATATACGGGGCAGTTTTGAACTATCATCGAATTCAATGAAATTAAAAGGCTTATCAAACTTTTAAGTAACTTTATTAATAAACTTAACATTAGAAACGATGGAGATCAAATATCAGTACCATGTTAACTTAAAAAAATAATATACCTAGTTTAATATTGCGGCCGGTCGTGGCGCAGCGGCACGAGGTGTGACTGCAAAACTGACTGGTTGTGGGTTCGATCCCCACTCGAGGAGATGAAATATTTACTTAAATTTATATTTCCATTTCTTCGCTCTGGTGTCGAGGTTAAGCGCGGCGTTGAGTTCTGCCACTCAACACGCAATGCCTCCAGAATTCGGCAGAAAGTGGGGAACGGAGTGTCTTAACACTAGGTTCCCTCTGCCTACATTGCTGTGTGCGGGATACAGCGTGAAGCTATTTTTTTTTTTAATATTGCGATTGTACTAGTACTAGTGTTAAATAACTTTAATATTATTAATAGACTTTAAAAAACGTACGAACAAAAAGGTAGCTTTGGCTTCCTAGAAGTAATGAACATTATGGGATCAATCATAGAATAAAATAAACAGTAAGCTGTTTGTTTTTTAAATAAACAGCTTACTACCCTAATTTGAACTAAAAAAAATTAAATTTAAAGGAAAACATAGATGTAGTATGTGACGTAACCAACAACTGAAATTGGGGGAAGTAGTCTACGTAAGAAATAAAAATCAGCTTAATATTTTATACCGCACACAGCACGGTATACAGAGGGAACCTAGTGTTAAGACATTCCGTTCCCCACTTTCTGCCGAATTTTGGAGGCATTGCATGTTGAGTGGCAGAACTCAACTAAATAAATATAAATATATAATAAATTTAAGTAAATATTTCGTCTCCTCGAGTGGAGATCGAACCCACAACCAGTCGGTTGTACAGTCACACTTCGTGCCGCTGCGCTGTGACTGGCCTCAAGTCTAGTCTTTGTAAGACTTTTGAAAAACTAACGTAGCACTTGTCCTCTTTCTCAAGAAAGAAAAAAAAATACAAGCTACTTTTTTATTATTCACAGATGATGAGACATTCGCTAAAACGAAGTCTCCAATATTTATTAAGTTGTAGTCTAATTCCATTTCGTAGTCTTCATACGCACAGATTTCAGTATCTTCATTCTCTTCACAGTAAATTGTCACTTTTTCTTCTGATTCCAAATGCATTTTTGAGTCAG
Organism: Heliconius himera; assembly: GCA_021202915.1. Taxonomy (NCBI): domain Eukaryota; kingdom Metazoa; phylum Arthropoda; class Insecta; order Lepidoptera; family Nymphalidae; genus Heliconius; species Heliconius himera. Next base: position 201,093 of record JAJHJA010000001.1, on the reverse strand, counting down.
TTTCTTGTGAAGAAAAGTTAATTATAGTTTTGTTTTTCTTTCGCGGTATTTTTTTACATATAATAAAATTCAAAAGTGCCCCCCTTAATTTGTTCAAAGCTGCCTCAGTGGTAATTAAAAAATTACAAACGTTTGGTTTTCAAGTAAATGTTTAAAAATTGTAGTGATTTCTAGTTTATTGCATGATATATGAAACATTCTAACTAAAAGAGGAAAAAATAAAACCATATACCTTGAATTGGATCCCTGCGATCCTTACGCGCTTATTTAAAAATGCATAAAATTTTACTCAAAATCAAACACTCCTCGTAACTCAACAACTGGTTCTCATTTATCAGCGGTGACAAGTGACACGTGTGCAGATTAGTGCTGTCACTACTCAAAAAAAATTTACCAAAATTTCTTTTTAAAATAGCTCTGTTAACACATATTTTCAAAGGTGCCCCTGTTCAAAGCTACCCCCCTCTCCCCTATATGTATTGAATCGGTCAGCAACAAATCTGGGGTCGCATATTTTGCAATTTGTTTTAGATTGTCTTTAATAATTTCGGTTTTCGTATCTTTATTATCTATTCTTTTTATTTTATGCACTTATAAATAAAGGCGGACGTTTTGTCTTGTTGTTGTTTCTTTGGCAGCGCTAACTTTTGCCATTTATTCGCCGTTACGTTCTATCTTCAAATGAAATTTTATTCATTTAAATATCTTTTGAATCTGGAAAATTGACAGCGAAGTAGGCAGGTACATAGCTGTGAATTTAGTCTATTTAGAATGATTGTCGCGTGTGTAAGAAGGTAGTATGTATAAAGTTTTAAAAAAGGTTACGTACATCACGGTAAAGAAGGAACTAAGGGCTAGTTTACGTCACACAGTTATAATAAAGAGTATTTATAAATATATATGTTTTTTATCTCATTATTTCTTTTGATTAATTTTTTTGACTGTTTATAATGTAATTTATGATTTAATATCTGTACGTATCACACGTATATGAAATAAAATTGTACACATAAATAATGACGAAAAAGTTTTCTATAAATTTTAGCTACGGTACAGATCTTTGAGGTTTAAGCTGAGCTTTAAATTTGCGTGAGTGTACATTACACTAGATCTAGATAATTCAAAATATTCTTGAATCAAATAGACTATTATCGGCACTTTTGAATCGTCGAATTAACATATAAAAAAAGCTACCACCGGATCGGAAGGCAGTTCTGCTGAGAAGAGGCGGCAAGAAACTCTTCAGTCGCCCTTTTGAATGTCAATGGTATAATTTAATTATTATATATAATATAGTTATATTTTTTTTTACAAATACTTACAGATACTATTTCTTAGGTGGCGGCAAACTTAGAATACGTATACTCCGGCCCTGGCGTAATAAGCTTATCTTTATTTCTCGTTCCTATCTATCACAATTTTTACTATGACACTGTAAATGTTGTCGGACAAACAGAATATTATAGTGTACAAAAATGTGAAGCAACTGTTATATACTTGTATCTTTAAAAACATCTCGCAGTCTCTTTCAATTTAAAAAATCCATCATAAAAAATATATCAATTCTTGTACACCGGAAATTACATCCTCATACTTTTTCACTTATCTGAAGTCATCAAGAACAGCGTTGTGTCCAAGTAGTTCTTCTTCTACTATTGCTTGGTCAAATTTAATTTTCCATTCTTATACAGTGACACATTGATTAACTTTCACTTTTAATAAGTCAATCACAAGCATTAACAATTAATGTTTGAATTGCATTTTTATCACTAATTATCATTATTTTTATAAAACAAAGAAGGAGTTAATTTTTTTTTTTTTTTTTATAAATTAACATTTATTTGCACTCAGTAATTTAAATATATTTTTTTTACTGAAATAATGCAGGTTATAAGTAACAAAGTATACACAGATGTATAAACACATGCCGAATGCTTAGATGATTGTGCGTCCCAATCGTTTGTTTCGCGCTCTCGCTTGCACGCTCGTCTCAAGCGTAACGTGACAATGAGTCATACATTTTCGTGCTTCTATTATAGAAATATTTTTTTCTAAATGTAAACATGTCATGTCATAACATTCTACAAAATTTACGGCTTCATATTATTTTTCGCTCATTAACGCAAAATCGGACAAATAAAAGAAACGTAAACGAATCTCTTTAAAAAAAATTGTTTTGTATTAATTTTTGAATAATTATCAGCTTCACGCTGTATCCCGCACACAGTTGGGTAGACAGAGGGAAGCTAGTGCTAAGACACTTCGCTGCCCATTTTACGCTGAACTCTAGGGGCATCGCGTGTTGAGTGGCGGAGCTTAACGCCAATACTGAAATTACGATGTATACTTACCGAAAATAATTACTATTATTATGATGGCTTGCGTTATTTATACTTGAATAAAAGAAAAAAGGCTTTTATGGGTATTATTTTTTATAAAGTGAGCTTATTTCTTAACAATAAAATACAACTATTATTAATAAAAACATATTATAGCCTATGATCTAACATCAAGCAATGAAACCGCAAGGAAAACAATTATAGATAATAGAAAAAAAATAATTTATTTTACAAGAGCAACAGACTTGAAACTATAAGCAATGATAGTCTATATAGATAGATATAGTTTAGGCATGTTTAAAGACTGAAAGACTAAAATTAAATTCTTAAAACTTGCTTTGGACAAGACAAAATACGTTTCAACATTAGGTTTAGTGAATAAATATATAATTAATATATTTTTTTGTTGACAGCATGTCCCGAAGGTCAAATACGGTGTGACGAGACCCGTTGCATCTCTCCTGATAAGCTATGTGATCGTGTTAGCGATTGCGACGATGGCTCCGACGAAAGTGATTGTAGTGAGTTTTTATTTTTCTTTATTTTTTTCTTTATTTGTGTCAATCCGAAAATGTTTTTTTGCGGCCAATATAGAAAAATGTCAACAGTTTAAAAGACTCTATTTTGCTATACATCTATATTATGGATCTTAAATGGTTTTGTTAAAGTGTGATTTTGTTTATTTCTTATAGTTTAAGTTTAGGTTGTATGGTCTATAAAAAATCTCCATCAAATGTTTCGGTCTTCGAAATCAATCAATCTACCCTTTACTCAGGCTTAATATATGTGTATACGCAATGTATGATGTTACATAACGATAGGAGGGGAGTCCCACAAATATGACCAGTCATGATAAGGGGAAAGGATCATGGATGGTCCCTAGCTAGTTCTAGACAGTGTATGTTGAGCTAAATGCTGCGCTTTTTTAAGCCAAAGAGAAAAGGTGGAATGAATTATTTCGAGTACCTTACTCGAAATAATTCATTCCTCCTTTTCTCTAAATGGCCAAAATGGTCTTTAAACATTACTTTATTTTTTATTTTATATTATAAGATGTCGCGGCAAATCGACATCGCAAAGTCTCCAGAATTTTGCGGAAAGTGGAGAACGGAATATCTTAACATTAGGTTACCTTTGCTTACCCTGCATTGTGCAGGATACAGCGTGATGCTGATTTAATTTGATTTTTAGAATAAATTAAGTATAAAATTTAACAAAATTAATGTCATTGATAAAAATATGAATAGATGTTTTATGAATTTAAAAATAACTTATGATAAGTTTATAAATATAGAAAATCAGTTAATTATAATCTTAATGGATAAATATAAAAAATATTATAAAGCAAATGATATTGTGAAAAGTGTTTTGTAATTAACCGTTTTCGCAGATCTCGTAATGACAGCTCTCAAGTATTATTATTTTTGTAACATTTTGCCCTCGGTAATTTGGAAGCTATGGAGATAAGCTAAAGTTCGCTAATGTTAAGTCACTCCGTTCCCCACTTTGGCATATTGGGCCTTATAAAGGCGCACGGCAGGTACCGTCGCCCGCCAATACCCTCGATTCGTACAGGCCGAACGCGATGACTGATCTGCTCCCCTATTTTAATATTCTAATACTGAGATCTTCTAAAATATCCATTAAAATGAATAAAGGAAGATCCATTTTAATAATATTATGTAAAGGCAATTTTGATATGCTTAAAGTGGACAACGAATGTATTTAACATATTTAATAATTTATCAGGAACAAAACTATATCGTCCAATTTAACATAATTTGCTTTCAAAATATATAGACAAAAATTGATATCCTTGAAAAATAAAGATATGTGACGTGGACTTTTTTAAGACCTTTTTAAGGTAAGTATACAATGTCGTACAATATCGAATAATCGATAAAATTCATGATATCCCTACATTTGTAAGACATGGCGTCTGTAGTGTGATTAAATTAGTACAACGGCTATTATCAGAGTTACGAAACCTACACCGAAACTGTTGCACATTACAGATTGGTACTTGTGGGTGATGCGGAAGCAATTATATCAAAATGATTGCGTATAAATTAGGGTTGCGAAATAAATAATGTTTTTTAATAGCTCCAACCTGTTCATAATATTTCGTTGTGATTTATAAATCTTTACCAATATTATAAAGATGAAAACATTGTTTAGATTGTGCATCTCAGGAACTACTGGACCGAAATATTTTGTTTTTTGAGTCGAATACGCCATCTATAAAGGAAGAGTCTGTGTTATATTTGTTAATTGATTCAATGCTATACTATAGCCAGCCGTTTCTTTGAGCACTTTCATTTTTTTCTTTCTCTTTTTCCTAGCATTTCTTTTCATTCTCTTTTTGATTTCATTCTCTCAGTAATTTAGTTTTATATAAAAACAATTAGCCAAGCTGATGCACAGAAGAAGCATCTGAATGTAAGCTCGATGGTTATAGATTCAATTCTCATCCTAAGAAATTATTTTACTTAAATTATGACGGACGGTACGCTGTGGAAGCCATAAAAATGTCATAAAATTTAAGTAGGTATAAAAAATAAAAATATCACATTCTTACTACAGATTAATATGAATTTAACAGAGAGAACCATTTTTTCCATGTTGTTTAAAATAATCAGTAAGTTGTATTTACCCTACGAATCGTCCCGCCTTATGAGCGCCTTCCTTCGGTGTGGAATGTCGAGTACTTGCATCTGAGACTACTCAAGTACCTACGGACGTTATAATAAATTAACTGTTGTATGAAGCTTTGTTTGTGTGAAATTGTTTATTTTAATCGCATATGGAATATAAATTGGTTTCTTTTATTTAAAATATATAAATATAGATAAACACGGACCGGCACGGACCCATGAGTCACAGTGATCTATGAATCAGTGTTTGTACTAGAAGGAAAATTATGCGTAATGTTTATGGTAAAATTTATATTTTTCCAACTTGAAATAGGTAAGGAGAGTATCTTCTCAAACAGAAATGTAATTGCTCAAGCTCTTTTGTAACATTTTCCAGATATTAGGCTGTGGTCTTTTCTTTCTTCTTTCTCTAATTCTCAGTCGACCCTATTTTGTAGATGATGAAGAAGAAGCGTTAAACTAAAATGCTGTAATATATCTATTACGAAGTCACTAGATCTAGCAAGTTTTATTTAAACGTTAGATAAAATATAAAAATACTGAAATATATAAAAGTCAAATTAAATATATTTTTTTAATATATAACATGAATATGTTAATAAATATTTACACACAGACAATAAATATCTCACATGATTTGTAGCAAAATTATTACAAATAGTCGTTTCATACAATTTTTTAATTATCTAGTTGCATGAAAAATATTTTATTTGCTGACAAAAAAGAATTTAACTTATTCTTATTCGGTAGTGGACCCCAAAACAATGTATTGGACTGGTAAAGCATTTACATTTGTTATTACTGTAACAGCTTCGTGTTTACGATGATGAGTTTCGCAATCCGGACATAATGTCATAATTTGACACTTGTAAAAGGGACTGTAGACGATCACTAATTCTGTATACGATATAAGATATTTCTGAATTGGTTTTTGTGAAAAATGAAAATTACCTCCTTTTTACTAAGCGCAGCGTTGAGTTCTGCCACTCAACACGCCACCTCCATACCTCCAGAATTCGGTAGAAAGTGGGGAACGAAGTGCCTTAACACTAGGTTTCCTCTGCCTACTCTGCTGTGTGCGGGATACAGCGTGAAGCTGGTTTATTTTTTTATCTCCTTTTATTTTTCTTTTAAAACCATTTAACTTTCAAATTAGTTATAAGTTATAAATATTACTTCCTTTCTGCGACAATTTTGTCTATAGACTGTGGTTCTTTGGTTTAACGAATTAAATTTGGTTATAACTATGTGATCGAGCTGAATGGTTGTTTGTTACGGACAATTTGACACTTGTAAAAGAGACTGTAGACGTTTACTAATTCTGTATGCGATATAAGAATTTTATGAATTGGTTTTTGAGAAAAAATTAAATTATCTCCTTTATTTTCTATTAGAACCAATTTATTTTAAATTGTCTACTTAACTTTTGAACTTTGGAGTTATAAGTTATAAATATTACTTCTTTTTAAACGACAGTTTTGTCTAGAGACTGTGGTTCCTCGGTTCAAATTAAATTTGGTTACAACTGTGTGGTCGAGCTGAATGGTTGTTTGTTACGGACAAAAGAATATTTAAAGTAAATGAATATCAACATCTTTTTTTATGACCAGTCAAGTAAACCTGTTGTGGCTGTATAATTGTTTCTGTAGCTTATACGTATCATTAGATCGATATTCATGTAAATAATGATAATGTAAAATTTTATTGTATTATTTTTTGTTGTCAACTTCACGCTGTATCCCGCACACAGCAGGGTAGGCAAAGGGAAACTAGTGTTAAGACACTGCGTTCTCCACTTTCCGCCCAGTTATGGAGGAATTGCGTGTTGAGTGGCGGGACTCAGCGCCGAGCTTTTGCCTTGACACCAGAACGAAGAAATGAATATATAAATGTAAATAAAAATGTCACTTCCTCGAATGGGGATCGAACCCGCAACCAGTCGATTTTACAGATTTTATAGTCACAATTTGTGCCTCACTGATTGAATTTTTTTTTATTTTTTTTGTTGCGTGAAATCAAAATTTTTAAAAGATATTAAAGGTATTATAGAATGGTATTTGAGCGTGTCATTTTTTTATTGAAGATATAAGATATAAGATGCTTTTGAATTGTACGCACAAACCTTTATAATTAAAATATGAGAAAAAATGTAAAATCTTAGTCTCTCACTATAACTTCACGCATTATCCCGCATAAAGCAAGATAAGCTGACGGAGCTTAGTCTTAAATCTTACACCCCCATTGCCAATTTTCGAGACTTTGATAATGATTTATGAAACTCAACGCCGGGCTTTGTCTTCTAGCCGGGACGAGGAATGTCTGAACCGCTGAAAGCGAACGACGGCCAGAATCTAAATGGTGATATCTTTTTAAATTAAAACATGGTTTCAATTCTTAGATATCGTCATCAGTACAATTATGGATATTCTGTCATTCAATTTATATCTTTAACAAGTGTTTATCAACGCGCTCCATACAATATGATTGTTGCAATACAAAGTGTCGTATTTATTAATGACCAGGAATAAATATCTCATGTTTTACTTAGCGATTGTAACAAAGGACTGCATGTATCAAATGGAGGTTGCATTCTTGGTATATATTTATAGATATATGTATATACTCTTAAAAAAATCAAATAAATCAGCTTGACTTTGTATCCCGCACACAGCAGTTTAGGTATAGGGAACCTTGTGTTAAGACACTCCGTTCCCTACTTTCCGCCGATTTTTCGACGCATTGCGTGTTAGTACCAGAGTGAAGAAGTTAAATTATTATGAAATAGTAATTCAATCCTTCGAGTGAGAATCGAACTCAAAACAATCACGTTACAGTCATACCCTTATGCCCTTGCGCCATGACGTCCTCTATCTAATATATACACTAAATTCCGTATGTCTGTTGTTGTTAAAAATAAACACATAGTAAGATGACAGAACTATTTTAACTTTAAAATTTTGAAGTCTTCTTGTTATATAAAAAAAAAAACTGTCAATAGGCAATTGCTTATGTTACCAATAAAGCTATACTGTACGTTAACTTAAAGGTATAATTTATTGGAGCGTTACGTACTAAGGTGACATTTTGTTCTTTTAATTATTTAAAAAGCACTTTTATGGCCACCGCTCCTTAGTGCCGCTCATTACAAACCTAAGGACATTACTAAGGCACTAGATAAAAATTAATAATAAATAAATAAATCAGCTTCATACTGTATCCCCACACAGCAAAGTTGGCAGAGAGAACCTAGTGTTGAGATACTCCGTTCCTCATTTTCATAGAAAGAAATATAAATAAAATATAAGTTTTAATAAATACTTCATTTCTTCGAACCCACAACCAGTAGCACACTTGTGCCTTTGCGCCACAACTGGCGACAAGAATAACCAATATTTATCTACAATTACAAAAAAATACAATTGTATGCATGCAGTGTATACGAATTCGTGTTTATTTCATCTCAATACGTAAATAAGTACTACGTTAAGTGCGAGTCGCACTCGCTCTTGACAAATATATATAAAAAGAATGAATTTCACAACTTGGAACGTCTGCCAAATTAAGGGTTCCTGGTATTAGGAACACTCCCACTTTCCTTCTAGTTCTGGAGGCATTGCCTGTTGAGTGGCGGAAATCAACGCCGCGCTTTACCTCCACATCAGAGTGAAGAAATGAAATATATAGATAAATATTTCGTTTCCTCGAGTGGGGATCGAACCCACAACCAGTCAATTTTACAGTCACACTTTGTGCTCCTGCGCCACGACTGGCCTCAAAATAAATTAGAATTGTAATATAATGTAAGTTATTGATACCTTTGTAAGGATTGTATTTTATATCTAACTAAATGATAGAAAAGACAAACATAAAAAATCAAAGATATTTAAATTTTATTTATTTGTATGGTGATGTATCTTACATCGTTTTAAGAATCATTTTTAGTTACCTTCGTTTGTTGAACACTTGAACTATGTTTAACTTTGTCAGGAAAAAAAAAATCTGTATATGATTAGATATAACATACCTACTACATAGACGCTAGAACGTATATTACCTATACGGTTATGTATTTATAACCATCGCGTCATGTAAGTAGGTATGGCGACATGACCTAGGCTTCCATAATCACTCGATGGCTGGACGCAAGAGGCCGTCTATGAATATGCAACTCTCCTTCAAGTAAAATAATGCCTCACATGAATTTTGCATCAAACGCTCGAATTATGAGTCTTCGTTTGCAAAATTTTCATTTAACAGTTTTATCTTTTGTGATAAATATTTTTTTAATAATTAATATATTAGGTATCCGGTAGTAAATATCGATTTTGGCTTACTAAAAGCAATACTTTTTACGTGACTGGTATATTCGTTTTTTACTATAGGGGAGAGGGGGGTAGCTTTGAACAGGGGCACCTTTGAAAATATGTGTTAACAGAGCTATTTTAAAAAGAAATTTTGGTAGATTTTTTTTGAGTAGTGGCAGCACTAACCTGCACACGTATCACTTGTCACCGCTGATATATGAGAGCCCGTGGTTGAGTTACGAGGAGTGTTTGATTTTGAGTAAAATTTTATACATTTTTAAATAAACGCGTAAGGATCGCAGGGATCCAATTCATGGTATATGGTTTTATTTTTTCCTCTTTTAGTTAGAATTTTTCATATATCATGCAATAAACTAGAAATTAATACAATTTTTAAACTTATACTTGAAAAAAAAACGTTTTTAATTTTTCAAATACCACTGAGGCAGCTTTGAACAAAATAAGGGGGGCAGTTTTGAATATTATTATATATAACAAAATACCGCGAAAGAAAAACAAAACTAAACTGAACTTTTCTTTGCAAGAAACTGACTCAAAAATGCATTTGGAATCAGAAGAGGAAGTGACAATTTACTGTGACGAGAATGAAGATACTGATACCTGTGCGTATGAAGACTACGTAATGGAATTAGACTACCACTTAATAAATATTGGAGACTCCATTTTAGCGAATGTTTCATCATCTATGAATAGTAAAAAAGTAGCTTGTACAATTTTTTTCTTTACGTCACTATACTATATCCATGTTCCTTTAAATTTTATTTCTCTAAGTTCAAATTAGGGTAATAAGCCGTTTATTAAAAAATATTTTGTTTTATTTTCATAATATTAGGTTTATTCTATGATTGATCCTGACTGGTTGTGGGTTCGATCCCCGCTCGAGGAGATGAAATATTTACTTAAATTTATATTTCCATTTCTTCGCTTTGGTGTCGAGGTTAAGCGCGGCGTTGAGTTCTGCCACTCAACACGCAATGCCTCCAGAATTCGGCAGAAAGTGGGGAACGGAGTGTCTTAACACTAGGTTCCCTCTGCCTGCCGTGCTGTGTGCGGGATAAAACGTGAAGCTAATTTTTATTTCTTACGTAGACTACCGCCCCCAATTTCAGTTGCTGGTTACGTCACGTACTACATGTTTTCCTTTAAATTTAATTTTTCTAAGTTCAAATTAAGGTAGTAAGCTGTTTATTTAAAAAATATTATGTTTTATTTTCATAATATTAGATTTATTCTATGATTGATCCCATAATGTTAATTACTTCTACGAAGCCAAAGCTGCTTTTTTGTTTTTTGAAAGTCTATTAATAATATTAAAATTATTTAACATTAGAACTAGTACAATCGCAATATTAAACTAGGTATATTATTTTTTTCAGTTAACATGGTACTGATATTTGATCTCCATCGTTTCTAATGTTAAGTTTATTGATAAAGTTACTTAAAAGCTTTTTAATTTCATTGAATTCGATGATAGTTCAAAACTGCCCCATATATGTTCAAAGCTACCCCGCAAGGGGGGCAGCTTTGAACATTTGACTACTGCTACTAAAGTTGATATTGCACCTTTACCTTATATATTTTTCTACATACGATGCTACGATTGTGTGGCACAATAGTTGGACTAAGCATTGTGAAATAGTAAAGAAGTTAAAAACTGTAGAATTTTTAGATATGACACAAAGTTTAAAAATCATTCGAATGTGCCCCCCTCTCCCCTACACATATATATACATTAGCAAGTTTAACGTAAATTAATTTTAGTATATAGGGAAGAGCGGGGCAAAAGGTTTCTATTTTTAATTAACTTAAAAATTGATGTGGTAACTTTATTTTAGTGTCTAAACAATGCAACCAAAATCAACTCACACATCTAACATTGGATTATGAATTAATTATTAATATAGTTATTTTGGTCATTTTTTGTAAGATTTTTTTAAATAGCCGGGGTAAAAATGTGCCAACAATAATATATCATCAACATCTCTTCTTAGAGAGAAAGAAAAGGTTAATAATTAAATTGTTTATCATTTATGATGAATTTAAAACAAAATAATACAAAAGTCAGGTTAAGGTTTTTGAGAGTGATGTGATCGCACTTGTACCATGGTGATAACTTTGACTGTTGACATTCACATATATATACCTATGATATAAATAAATAAATTAGCTTCACTCTGTATCCCGCACACAGCTGGGTAGGCAGAGGGAACCTAGTGTTAAGACACTCCGTTCCCCACTTTCTGCCAATTTCTAGAGGCATTGTCTGTTGAGTGGCAGAACTCAACGCCGCGCTTAACCTCGATACCAGAGCGAAGAAATGGAAATATAAATTGAAGTGTCGATCGTTTCGAAAGATTCGATCCCCACTCGAGGATCGAACCCACAACCAGTCGGTTTTGCAGTCACACCTCGTTCCGCTGCGCCACGACCGGCCTCATTTATGATATGAGAAACGATATTAATTATTTATTTAATATAGTAAATTAATTGTGTTATATTTCGTTTTGTTTTCAATCTTTATGTTTTTCTTTGATAACTAACTTTATCAATTTTGTTTCTTTACTTAATATTTTGTATTAACTTGAATTTTTTTTTGTGATAGTGAAAACAGTAAACATGATAGGTTACTACCTAAACACATGTACATCTATACGTATATCTATACGTCAGTAAACAATTGTCAATGTTTTAGAAGTAATGACCGCCTGTAACTTCGTTTACGTGAACCATAAACGTGAAATCTTGTTCCAGTTCACATAGTAATTTGGAGAAATCCTCTCTTAGTGATTCTCTACGCCTTCTAAGAAACTAGCATACCCAATTTTAATAGTTTCAGCTGTACGTAGTCTGAAAGAATTTTATTCACTTAGAGCTAAAGAGGTTGAATTATATTTATATCTCGAGTTACCATAGAACTCCCGTCCACCGTCGGCACCCATATAGATCTCCTATTGTTTTGTGAGTGAAGCTAAGAACGACGCTTAACATAACATTTAACTTAGCTCTCATTTCACATTTAAAGTTTTGATGGGATAATACCTATAAAACTCTGTAGACATAGAGTCTTATACATATTATATAGATAAATAATAGATGCCAGAAAATAAGAGATAAATCAAATAAATAATGCAGCAGATACATTTTTAAATAATTGTGAAGAGAGCACAATATGCATTCCGCTGTAGTGATTGCAGGAAAAGATAACATCTCAATTGTAGGCCTAAATACTCGAGTCCTCGCTCTAAATTGCTTTGCACAAGTGTTTAATTATCATTTCCATATCGGTACTTATATAAATGAATATTTATATTTTATATTTGTATTTAGAAGTATTTTCTATATTAACATATATGTATATTATATGTTTTAATAGAGCTATTGCTTATTTAATTTTTAATATAGATTGTAAATGAAATGTTTACTTAATAAAAAATCTAAGAACTAATACTTACAACATAAATAAGTTGTAACAAGCGTATAAAAAGTTCGACGCAGCTTGGCGAGAACGCATGGCTTAGTGGTCAGAGCGCCTGGTCGGTTTCCAGGAGCCGCGGGTTCGAGTCCCGCTGCGTTCAAATTTTTATACGTTTTCTAAATAAGTATTTTTCTTTCCTAAGTGTGGAATAACACTTTAAAAATATTTAAAAAATAGTATTTTCTCTTGCCAAACGATAATTCTTCTTCTTCCTAATATTCTACATTCTTCTTCTTCCTAATATTCTACAGGTCAAAACATTGAAACAACAAATAAAAAAAACTAAATTAAAAAAAAAACTGGGTTATTGACATTTGATAATATCAATGGTAATTAATTCTAAATGTTGAAACTGTTTGCAATGGACAAAATAGTGTTTTTCTGAACTGTATAATACTTATTAAAAATATATATATATATTGAATACGATAATTATGTTGTTCACACATATCTTATAAGGTAATTTACTAAGGATCGTTGGCTGATAAATGTAAGCCTGATAAATAATAGATGCCAAACCTGTTTTCTGGACACGTGGTTGCGTGGTCAGTCAAGTTCATCTTGCAACGCAGCACCTTAGTGTAATATTTCAAAACATTCGGAGATATAAAATATTTCGTAATTCGATATCTATTTATTGTTTTTTATATTATTTTTATGAATTGAAATGTCTTGGATTAAGAAAGTATTTTTCATAGATCAAAATTTTATGTTATTTTATTCAGTGACTGACTGATATGAAATGTTTCAGGATTACTTAAAAAGTGAAAGATTGGGAATCCACCTAGGTATTAAAGTGAGAACATAATACAATTGAATTCTTTTCATTTTGATTTATAAAATTCTTTATTTGCTTAAAGGGGAATTACTTCCGACACCATCTTATAGTTCTTGAGCTAGGTTTTCATCTAGGTGTCTTAGAAAAAAAAAAGATTTCTTTGGCCTTGAAATTGTAAAAACACTATTTCTAAAATCTAAGTAAAATTATGAACTTAAATTTAGCAATTAGCACTATTAACTGCAGACGTAATCTAAATATCAAATTTGACTTTTAACACTTGTTCGAAATATTGAACTTGGCTTTAATTGTCTCATTTATGTTTTTGATGAAATTTATTTCAATAAAAATATAAAAAAAAGTCAATTGAAAAATTTAAAACTCTTACATCCGGTTATTTCTTTTATATCATTAATATGCTCGATAATTATTTATTAAATCTTATGAGTACTTCTCTTTTGTCATTAAATTAATAGAAATTAAAATATCTTTATTTTCAAATGTAATATTTTCACCGTTTATTTTTTTTGTATCCCGCATGTACCAGGGCAGGCAGAGGTAACCTAATGTCGAATTATTGAGGCATTGCGTGTTGACTTCCGAAACTCAACCCCTGGTTTGCCTTGGTACCAGAGCGAAGAAATGAAAATATTAAGAAATAATTAAATTAGTGGGAGTCGAACTCACAACCATCACGTTACTGTCACACAATCGCGCCGCTGCGCCACGAAGGCCTCCGTTTATAACTTTTTTTTCGCTTACATCTGTCAAATGTTTTGTGGAATTTGTCGTGCTCAGTGATCAATCTATGGCTTTCGTGTGTAAGTAAATTTCGTTGACATAAAATAACTTTTTCTAAGAAATTGATTATAGAAGGTATCGCGTGCTTGCCTTCATTCCCGATCCGCTCGCTACCGATGTCTCTCTCATCCATAATGGGTTATATTAAATTGCCAGTATTGGCCCCATTAAGTACCAATAACCATATTTTGAACGAAGTTTTTTGTATGTCGTTCACGTTTTACTTTAGTACATTAAAATATACCGTCTGCTTTTAATTAATTATTCAATAAATAGATTTATATTTATTGTAGATAGATAATTATTGAATTCAAATATATTTGGGAGTCTAAAATATTTTTTTAGCTTTAATTTGTGTCCCTTGGGAACCTGGGGGATCTCGGAACCTAGTGGTACGAAATTCCGTTTCTATGAAGACATGTTAAGTGGAGGAACTCAACGTCGCGCTTTGTGTCGAAACAAAACATTTATTGATTCTATCAAGTAAATAAAAAAATCTATAACCACGTAAATGGTATCTAACAACTTATATTAATCACGATACCTAATTAACAAATAAATAACACATACAATATTATGAACCTAGATAACCTCAATCTGGAGGCCAAATATTGTTGTGAAATACTGATAACTAGTCCTACGCGTGTTGTTTATACTAAATTGTGATACATCTTTTTATCTCGCCGATATGGTCTTGAATATTTCTTATATGATAGAGGTACTTTAAGATAAACAGTTTTTTTAGAAAATTATTAGTTCATTAAAATACAAAGGTTATCAATTTACCTAAAATAAACTTTACACTGTCGCTGCCGCTCACCGGCAGGCAGAGGGAACCTAGTGTTATGACACTCTGTTCTACATTTCTGGAGGCATTGAGTGTTGAATGGTGGAACTCAACGCCGCGGCTTGCTTCGACACACGAACGTGCCCCTGCGCCTCTGCGCCACGACTTGGCTGACTGGCTGACTGGCTTCCTATACCTATTAAGCCTATATTCGAACTCTAATATTTTTATTAGTGAATAACATTTTTGATACATGTAAGCCGAGGACTAATGGAATAAGCATTTTTTTTCTCAAAACCACAGGCTAGACTTTCTCAAAACGGAGACTTGTAAAATACTGTTGATTTAAAATTGCAAACTAAGGCCTTTTCACACATCACGTTCACTAGATAGTTCTAGTTGTCTTGTGAATGTTTCTAAGTAGAGAGTATGTTAGTAGACATAAATTAGATGCGCGATTTTGATACTGTCAGGATCGGAGCGACGCGTTGCGACACGCCGGAAACCACCTCAGTCTGACAACGTGCATATACACTATACTGTGGTAAATTATCGTTTGATTATTTGATTAACTCTAAAAAGATAAGATATTCAGCAATAGTATCAAGAAGAAGAAGTATCCGTTTCGTTGAAGAAGAAGTAACCCAAAAACTGGGTACCATGGTAGAGCTTCTTCTTTAGTTATTATACATAAATACGGTATAGGTACTTAAATAATAAATATAGATTCACATTAAATATAAATGAGATGGTAGAAATATTGGGGATGTGTCAATTTATTTACATAAATAGTAAACTATTTTTAAATGCTAATAAAACATTAGCTTAAGTAATTAACATTCAAGATATGACTTGATTGACATCCGTTATTGTAACAAATATAAATAGATGAGAATAGATATATTGGGGTCGTTTGTGGCGCAGGGGCTCAAAGTGTGATGTAAGCGTGACAGGTTTTGTGTTCGATTCCCATTCAAAGAAATTAAATATTTATTTTATATTTCAATTTTTTTCGCTCTGGTGTCGAGCATTGAGTTGAATTTCGCCACTCAACAAAGCAATGCCACCAGAATTTTGTCGAAAATGGGGAACATAGTTTCTTAACACTAGGTTCCCTCAGCCTACCCAGCTGTGTGTACCATATATAATGTAGAAAGTAAATATAGATAATGTAGAAAGTCATTATTAACTCACAATCTCACAAATTGATCTTCAACACATGTTACTATTACACTCATTGTCACTAAGGAGGTTTCATTAGTTATTACAGTTGATGATTTATCGCGACGATTCATTGGCTTGTAATTATTACTGCATGATGCATCAATTACGTAAGTACATGACATAAGCTGAGACGGTGTCGTTGTTGTTGTTGGTGAGAAAATTGTGCTCAGTTCTATTTGTGGAAATAAATAGATTTAGATATATTGTTGTGTTTTTTTGTTGTTTTTGCTTAGCAGATTGGCAGAGTGAACCTGGGAATCTGACTGAATTCGTTACCATTTTTTCGGCGTATTTTGGAGGCATTGTGTGTTGAGCGGCGGAACTTAACGCCGAATTTTGTCAGTTGTTTTGATTGACATCCATCATTGTAATATAATAAATATTAATATAGACGTTGGTTGAGATATATTGGAGTCGTATGGCAGGGGCACAAAATTTAAGAAAATGAAATATTTATTTTTTTCATTTGTTCAACAACACGGTATGCTTGCAGAAATCCGGGGGAAAAAGGGGAGTGGAGTGTCTTAACACTAAATTTCCTCTGCCTACCCTGCTGTATGCGGGATACAGTGTGAAGTTGAAAAAAAATCAGATACTATCATCATTTTGTTTTAGTGTTTTTTGTTGATAATCTTTTCTTACGCCGATTTGCAATAGTATTATGACAATATCAATTACTGGTTGCTCACATGTAATTTAATAGGTTAGATGTATTACACCTGAAGTCCTCTGTCAGCTCAAGTCCTCTGTCAGAATTAGTTCTCTTCGGGAAGCTAATTGGAAATTAATATCTACGTTCTTGAACCTGTAATTTGAAGATATTTTTTATCGTTTTGATTCTATGTAAATCTGTCTTCCTTTCTTTGTTATATGACTTAAACAAGTAGTTACGATTCTTAAGTAATTATAGAAGATATCAAGTATATTCTATAATTAAATAGATACTGTGCCATCTTTTAAAATTTCATTGTGCTTGTATATATAGTACAGATGTTAGCTGTTCAGCAAGCTTCACGCTGTATTCTGCACATATCAGGGTAGGCAGAAGGAATTTGGGGACCTATTGTTAAGACACTTCCGTTCCCCATCCATCGACGAATTCTCCAATGGGAATCGAACCCATAACCTGTCGCGTTTACACACACTCGCTCGTGCCTCTGCGCGACCGGCCTCGTATCTCGTAATCATCTCTTATCACCACTAACAGTATACCAATCTCCATGACCGGGCAGTATTAGTAAGAATAAGGTAAACAAGAGGCGTAGTGTCATACGGTATGTAGGTCATAAGTCCTGAGGACTCGCGTGTTCTGGTGCCGTTTCGCAAATTTTATGACAGTGTTCCGTAATAGTATTGCACTTTTTGTTCAAACTGTCTATCAGTGTAGTGCACACCGACAGTCAGGTCCTTCGCCAGTATATATTTATGTTATTGTTTATGCTGGCAGCGGCAGTTCTGGCTGTGGCTGTTTTTGTCAGTTTTGTAAGTACGAGTGTATGAGGCGTTTTGTAGTTGTGGTTCATTTTTTACTTAATGCAATGGAAATGATCTTGTGAACGATATAGTAGTTTGCTTGTTTGGTTTGTATTCTACAATAAATTTATATATCGTCAATAATTAAATTTTTATATTTTCAATTAAACAAATTGTGTGATTAAATAAAATATAGAAATTTGAGGCCAGTCGTGGCACAGTGGCACAGTGTGACTGTGAAATGTTTTATGTTTTCATTTCTTCGCTCTGATGGCGGGGCAAAGCGCGGCGTTGAGTTCCGCCACTCAACACACAATACCACAAGAATTCGGCGGAAAGGAGCTGAGTGTCTTAACCCAAAGCTCTCTTTACCTACCCTGCTACATACGGGATACAGCGTGTCAAACTCTTTTCAATAAGTTTTTTTTAATTAACACTGGATTATTATGTTTCTAAATGTTATTATAAAAATTAGATTATAGGGCACTATCACAAGTACATACTATGTCTATAGTCGAGCTCGTATCTATTCTCAGAAGTCAAGCGGAAGAGACATATTTACTTGTGTATTACATACACGTCATCGGTATGATATAAACAAAAGCGAAGCGAAGATTTATCATCGTAGCTGCATATACTTACATGTTATCGTTCACTAAGCAAAATTATGTTTTACTAATACCTTCTAACATGTAACATGTAACATGTAACATGTTTTTTTAAAATAATTAGGACATGCGTTTTTAGCTGGGCTTTATTATAGATTTTGATGAAGAAGTTTTTTTTAGACTTGGACTTTAAGACCTGGCTCTATAGTTACATTTTTATACAATATCATAATTTTATTATTATAATTTTAATGAATTAAGTATTAGTTTTATGAACTGTATGCGCGAAGGTAGTGTGTTGGATTATCATTTGGGCAAATGGAATATTTAATTTTTTAATTTTTTCGCTGTGGTAAGGAGGCAGATTGCGGCGTTGATTTCCGCCACTCAAAACGCAATTCTTCCAGAATTCGGCGGAAAGTGTGAAACTGAAGTGTCTTAATAAGAACGGAGTGTCTCAACACTAGGTTTCCAGTATCACTCTGTCTACATTGCTATGTGCAGCGTAAAACTGAAAAAAATAAGAAAAAATAACTAAGCAAATTCTTCACCTGTCACGAATAACTGGGTATATTTTTACTCCCATCGATGAGCGCAGGACGGAATAAACTCTGTCGAAATAGGCAACGCGACAAAACCGGGCGGTGCAAATCGTGAACTAGTTAAAAGGTACTTTATCACCATAGCTTCAACGGCATCTGCTAGAAATAGTAGAGTCTTACACAATAGAGTTCTAACTTTAAATACAACAATGGTATTACGTACGTAATATAATATAATTCTCCAAAATTTATATTAAAGGACAGGATATTCAACATTGATTATTTATTGGGGGTATTTATAGACGACAGACTAGCGTAGATCTTGTCGAGGTCGATGTAGAGACTACCACAGAAGTTGAGAGAGTTCGATCGGTACATTTTTGACCGTCCCAAACGTTTATAAACGGTTTGGGTCTGTAGTACAACTTTAGTGTATGGAAATAGGTTTCTATAATCTATATAAATCTATATATCCATTTCTAAATCTCAAATTGGATAGTTATAAAGATTCTTCAATCACTTAGTTTATTCTCTTTATTATCAATAAATATGTAACTCTTTATGTGTGGCCGTCGTGGCGCAGGGGCATAAGTGTGTGAGTTTTAAGGGACTGTTGTGGGTTCGATCAACACTCGGGGCAATTCATTATTATTTATTAATATTTTAATTTTTTCGCTCTAGCACTAAGGCAAAAGAGCCCGGCGTTGAGTTCCGCCATGCAATACGCAATGCCTCAAAATTAAGCGGAGAGTGGGGAACGGAGTGTCTAGACACTAGGTCCCCTCTGCCTACCCTGCCGTGTGCGGGATACAGTGTGAATCTATATAATTAAAAAAATGTAACTCTTTAATGTTTCATAGCACCGAAGCGATAATGCGTCATAAAAGTCTCTACAGTAAATTAAGTGCATATCTGAAAATAGACCATTTTGTTGTGGTTGTCGACGTCAATGTATAGCAAATATTTTATTTTTGTAATTTATTAATATGAATTTTCCTTTATTTTGAATTCGAATCTGTTATGTTATATAGATTTCATATACTACAATTATTATACTATACGTGAGTGGTAACAAAAACTACCGAACTTAGAAAGTTGAAATTCGACATGTAGGTAAACTAGGCAGATTTCTCGAAAATTCTGCAAGTACAGCAAAAACAAGAATTTTCATTCTATCACCTTAAAAAGTATCTAGTATTTTTTAAGTCTATGACATATATATCTATATTGTGAAAAAAAATCCTTCTTTATAATGTGGTTGGACACAGTCAAAGGAAGGGATCAAGAAGAGTCAAGTGCTACAAAACGATTATTAAATTAGCTATTCGTGTATAAAATTGAAAAAAAAATAACACATTTACATCATTACATAAACATAAATATTTAAAGCTAAATAAGGTTTCATCAAACATTCACAAATTGTTAAGTCAACATTCATGAAAACAAATATGTATGTAATGACAGCTAAATAAACATATTACATACTAACATTTGACACAATATAGTGAAAATTGAGAAATTTCCTTAATATCATTTCAGTAAAACAATAAAACATATGGAAATAATCTTAATAATCATTTAAGAAATAATAATAATATCAATGAAGAAATAACAATTTAAAGCCGTGAAGAGACGTAATAGTGAATTGATTTTAATGCAGTTGATTTATCGGTTTTCATATAACCTAGCCTTTGATAATAATTAAAATAAATTAATAATTGGTGGCGGTTCTTAACGCCGCGCTTTGCATCGAAACCAGAGCGAAATAAATGGAAATATTAAATATATCATTGCCTCGACTGGGAATCGAAACCACAACCTGTTGCGTTTACAAACACACTCTGCGCCCCCGCGCAGCTCTTACCTCAACCTATTAATCCTCATAAAAAACGATAAAATATGATAAAAACAATATTTCAGCACGCCTCATCCAGAATTAGTGATAAATTATCAAAATGCTAGTAGTAAAAGCGTAGAAAATAAACATTACCGATCATTGGGTCCCTATTGTCATTGAAATAGTATCGCCTCCAAATCACATGTTTGTACCGTGTTAGCATTGTGTTATCGAATTACATTTGCCAGTTTGCCCATCGCCGTGTTATTTTGAACAATACACATTCATTAAACGCCGTTAAATATAATTCAATTTTGTGACATTTTATATGGAAAAAAAATGGAGGGATCGACGGCAAAATTAAATTGTGTTAGATAGTTTATTGATGGTAATAGGGTAAATAGATTAATATAGAAAAATGGATAGGTGTCACTGTAAATGTGACGGGTTGTGGGTTCGTTTCGCAGTCAAGGCAATGAAATATTTAATATTTCCATTTTTAAGCTCTGGTAGTAGCAAAGCGCGGCGTTGAGTTCCTCCATTCAACACGGAATGCCTCCAGAGTTCGGCGGAAAGTGGAGAGCGAAATATCTTAGTACCAGACACTCTCTGTCTACCCTACTAAATGCGTGATAGAGCGTGAAGCTGAAAAAAAAGGAAACAACAACATGTTTAGATCTACCTAATTTTAGGCGGTAAACCTATTTAAAATGTGGATTACTAGTCTACGTAACCTATTTATTAACAAACACGAGTTATAGTGTTCAAAATATCTCGTTTTACGACGGGACGGGTATGACCGTATGACTAAGCACTACCATTATATATATGTTATTTTTATATATGACCAACTAGCCATGGTTGCTATGAGTTAATTTTATATAGTGGTATTGAAGACAGTTGACAGCTACATACAGACAATTTGAGGCCGTCGTGGCGCAGAGGCGCAAGAGTGTGACTATAACGCGACGGCTGTGGGTTCTATCCCCACACGAGGGAATGTATTATTATTTATTAATGTATCATTATTTGTTAATGGCAACAAGCCAATAGCCCGGCGTTGAGTTCCGCTACTCAATACGTAATGCCTCGAAATAATCGGTAGAAAGGGGGGAACAGAGTGTCTTAACACTAGGTTCTCTCTGTTGTATGCGGGGTACTGGATAAGGGATACAGCGTAAATCTGATTACATACAATATTTTATAAGGTGTTTAACTTTATATTCTATTAAGTCGATAGAGTTCGATTAAATAATCTATATATATAAAAGGACATGTACCTGACTGACTGAGGTAAGACGCACGCACAGCCGTAACCGTTCATGGTAGAAACGTGAAATTTGAACAGATGTTTATTTTCATAATCTGGACATCCACTAAGAAGGGATTTTGAAAAATTTTAACCCCTTAAGGGATGGAATAGGACTTGAAAGTTTGTATGGATTTTTTTTAAAATCGCCACCGATTTTTATAAAAATTTAAATTTAGACAATTAAAAATATTTTATTGATCACGTGTTTCGTAGTTTTTTTTAGAATTCACCTCTAATGGTGCAAATAAGCGGGCGAAGCTGCGCGCGCCCACTAGTCTACAATAAAAACAATAAAATATTTATAATTCACAAGAACTACTCTACAAATAGTGAAGTCATGTGAAAGACAAAACCACAATGGGAAGACGTTGCAAATTACAATTTAAGTAAAAACACAATTATAAAAATTGCATAAAATAATAATCTAAATTTTAAAACTATATTCAGATATGTAAAATAGAATTCAATTATTAAAATTTATTTTATTTTGTGTGAGTTAGAAAAAATCTTAGCTTTTCGTGAAACGCGATAAAATTTCCAATACTGCTGCATTTCCTTACATTTTAAAAAAAAAAATCTACATTAATTATTTTTCATTTACTTATATTAATTATTTGAAATGAGTTGTGGCGTACCGGCACAAGCGTGAGACTGTAAGCACGGCAGATTGTGGGTTAGAATCCCATTTGAAGAAATTAAATATTAAATATTTTCATTTCTTCGCTCTGGTGTCGAGACAACGCGCGGCGTTGAGTTTCGCCTGCCTCCAGAAGTCGACGGATAGTAATGAGCAGAGTGTCGTAACACTAGGCTCCCTCTGCCTACCCTACTACACGCAGCAAACAGAGTGAAGCTGAAAATAAAAATAAAATTTTTCATTTAGGATTAACCTTTAATTGTAATAATTTCTACGTACCGCGCGATGCCTATCTTATTTTGTTTATCTTCTTATTTTGTTGCATCTCCTTATCCACAGTGTATTTAACTAACGTAAAAATCTTATGTTAAAACGCATTTTCCCTTGGTCATGTACTGACTCTTAAGATCTTGTGGAAAAACCCGTCCAAGCGATGAAACCGATTAATGTTACTCAAAGGCAACCTCGATGTCGCCTTCCGTAGATAGGGTACACTTTTTGTTACTTAGCCGGAGTATATTTCAGGGGACGAAAAAAGGATGATATTTATTTACTTGTAACGCAATATTTCCTATTTTATTTTAATGTGCGGCTGTTTTAAAAATAGATTTAAATATATGTTTTTTTTTGTTATTAAAAAAAGAGTTGTCTTTTTTTGTATCTAATGAAATTGTTATGTATGTATGTATGTATGCTTTGCCAAATCCGGATTCGGAAATCGAAATTATTATTCTTTGTTTTGTTTAATCTTTATTTATCTAGCTTTCACTGCGTGTTGAATAATGAAACTTAACACTGAATCTTACTAGAATGGGGAAATAAAAATAATTAAATATTGGCCATCGATTTTTCTATAAAAATGTCAAAAAAATAATCATTTAGTATATAATTTGAATGATCATTTAATGTTCCATAATATTGAATCGAAACATGAACACAACAGCAGGGTTGTCGATCGTACAATACCTCTGGTAATGAGATTTAAAAGAAAATCTTACAATTGGTAATGTTTGAATTGGTAGTGTTGTAAGTGAAGATTTTTAAAACTCTATAAAAAATAAAAATAAAAAAATGAAATCTATGTCACGTAGTATCCCGCATACAGCAGGCTAGGCAGAGGGAAATGTTAAAACACTCGGTTACCCACTGTCCGTCGAATTTTTCGTGTTGAGTGGCGGAACTCAACGCCCCGCGTTGGCCCCGCTTTTTGCCGTAGTGCCAGAGTACAGAAATGACAATATTAGTAAATAATAATTCACTCCCTCGAGTGGAGATCGAACCCACAACCGGTGCGTTACTTTTACACCCTTGTGCCCCTGCGCGACGACGGTCTCATGAGTCTTTAAATATTTTTTAACATTTTTTGAAGTGTTATTCCACACTTAGGAAAAAAAATCTTTCAAGAAAACTTATAAAATTTAAACGTTGCGGGATTTGAACTCGCACCTCTTTGGAAACCGCCCAAGCGTTCTGACCAACTAAGTTATACATTCTCATCGAGCTAAGTTGAAATTCAATTAAATTTTTTATACATTTTCTTAATACGTATTAGTCTTAAAATAAAATAAACCACAATTTAGGAGAAAATAGTTATACCTAAACAGGTCTAACATACACATACATACACATACTTTAAACTGGCCCATATGATACGTCAACTCTAACAACTACAAGTTTAATGCTAATCCGTTTAGATGAAACGCGCTAACTTGGAAAAGGGACATCATCTACGTAGGTACTTAACCCCTTGCACATTTTGCGGAAACGCAAAGATTTTATAAAATATAAAAAAAAATCTTAAAATATTTATTTATAAATCAAAATCTTAACAAATTGAAGAAGCTTTATGAAGATTAAATTATTATAAATATTAACTGCTCTCTAAACAAAAATTAAAACAAAATTGTTTATTAAACTTATTTTAATTAAGATATTATATTGATTCAACGTTAATTAATAAAAGACAACGTTCGTTTTAACATAACATTACTTAGATTTTAGAAAATGAAATTAAAAAAATACAGTAAAAATTTAAAATATCTATCAAGAAAAAAATATGCAAAATTAATAATAACAACAATATCGTATAATCTTGTTAAATATTAAAAGTCAATTTAGTCAATAAAAAAATGTTATATATAATATTTAACAGTACGCAAGTTTAAAGCGTGCGTCACTCACGTAGTTGACAAAGTTTTCTAGTCTCGCAAGGTACCTGCGGTAAGGTGTCTGACACTTATAACTTCGAAACGACTCGGACTTACGAACACCTTCCTTAGAAGTACGGAACGAAACTGGACTTGAGGTATCTACTTCATTAATAGACCGAGAAGCTTGAAAACATTAGTCCTTTGTACCATTTGGGGACCGTCGCCCCTGGTTAGGATCAGCTTTCGTTTTACTCTTTTTAATGCTAATTTTATTAATTTGATATATTTTACTGTTATAGATAATAAAATCGGTTTCACGCTGTATTTGTAACGTAATGTTAAGACACTCTGTTCAACATTTTCCGCCGATTTCTTTTCGAGGCATTGCGTGTTTAGTGACGGAACTTAATGTCGGGCGTTTGTTTTGGTGCCGGAACAAGTAATGAAAATATTAATAAATAATAATTCATTCCCTCAACTGGAGATCGAACCCACAACCGTCACGTTACAATAACTTGTTGTGCCTCTGGACCGCAACGGCCTCCGATAATAATTCTGATATAGATAATAATTATTTGTAATTAATTATATTATTTACTTGATTACTATTGTTTACAACGCTATTGTTTACAAGTTCGAAATGTAATGTTATAATTTACACCAAAAACTTCTAATAGCAATTAAAATGTTATGAGGCCGTCGAGACGCAAGGGCACTAGGGTGTGACTGTGAATGCGATGGTTGTGGGTTCTACTCCCAATCAGGAAGGAAATATTTAATATTTCTCGCCTTGGTAACGAGGCAAAGCGCAGCGCTCCTCCACTCAACAAAAACAATGTACATATAGGTTCCCAGGTTCTTTCTGCCCACCCTGCTATATGCAGGGTACAGCTATAAAATTATGACCACAGTCCACCGGGTCATAACGACACTACATAGCTTTTGACTATTGTGAAATATTTTACTGAATTATGAATAAAAAATACTAATAGTAAAGGACCAACCATTTAAAAAAATAAATAAAGTTCTTTAATATATTTAAGGTATTGTTTCTTTTCTTTTTTACCTAATTAAGTAAAATATAAAGCATAATTTAATATAATAAGTTTATATATATAATTAATTCCACCAGTGAGCTATCTGTGATAATTTAAATATATGTGTTGTTT
Source organism: Heliconius himera (assembly GCA_021202915.1). Taxonomy (NCBI): domain Eukaryota; kingdom Metazoa; phylum Arthropoda; class Insecta; order Lepidoptera; family Nymphalidae; genus Heliconius; species Heliconius himera. Next base: position 174,982 of record JAJHJA010000001.1, on the reverse strand, counting down.
ATAAACTACGTAACTACTATGTATTCAATTAAAAATTATAATAAACCGTCGTCGTGAGCTTCACGCTGTATCCCGCACACAGCAGGGTAGGCAGAGGGAACCTAGTGTTAAAACACTCCGTTCCCCACTTTCTGCCGAATTCTGGAGGTATTACGTGTTGAGTGGCAGAACTCAACGCCGCGCTTTGCCTCGACACCAGAGCGAAGAAATGGAAATATAAATTTAAATAAATATTTTTCATCTTCTCGAGTGGGGATCGAACCCACAACCAGTCGGTTTTACAACCACACTTTGTGCCCCTGCGCCACTACTGGCCTCAATAATAAACACTTCATATAATAAATTCTGAGTTATCTTATATACACATACAAGGATAACTCAATTTTAGTTAGTTAGTTTCTGTCTGACCGTGAAAAGCTAAATATATTCGCAACTCTTGCTCCATATCGAGTTATCCAATATCGTTGAAATTTTAGTCATGTTACTTTTTTTATGAACTGTTATTGTGATACGTCCCGAAGCTTTTTAAGCTTTTTTGACATTAATTCATTTTGGAAATGGTAATAATAAAACTCATACGAAACCGTGTGCTTTTATTGTATTTATTCGAAACATATAGGACTTTTAGCGTCCGTGTGGTCTCAGATAGCTATTAGATAGATAGATATATATAGATAGGCTCATACTACGGGATTGCGTGTGTTTCATTAGGTGATACAGTATAGAGAGGCTTTAAATCGTCACCGCTAAGAAGCAGTGCCACTATGCACAGTCTACCGGCACCCGGCACCCGGCAGTCCCACATAGCACGGGCGACCGATCGCACGCCGACAACCCGCGCGGTCGCACACGACAACCGTAAGTTTTGTGACAGACTCCCAAAACGTTCACACTCCACACCACCACCATCTATTTATTTATCTATCTATCTATATCTAGAGACGGGATAGACGAAACTGAAGTGCGATATTCAATTAGAGTGGTGGTATTTTCAAACGTTCCTCAGTCACATTAAAGGTTTTGAACTTAAAATTGGCATTTAGCTGATTTGTGCTCGGGTATTGCTCTGAAAAATCTCTCCGTAACTACCCTTTTGAGCGCTCATTTGCACCATTTCACTTTTTTTTGTGTCGCACACAAATAGAAAACTTAAAAATGCTTCTTAACGTTGATGAATTCTTTCAAATTATTTAAAAATATATGTTTTAGTGGTTCTTTATCTACAGTATAAGTTATTATTTTTCGTGAAGATATTTGCGTTTTGAGTAAATTAGTTTGTCAAATTAAAAATATCCTTTTCATGTAAAAATCTTTGGATTATTTCAAATATAAAGTTATATAAACATTTTTAAACTACATTTTAAATCTGATTGTGAAAATTGTCTTTTCTGTAGTTAGATTTTTACCGTGCCAAATATTTTATTCTTGATATATATATGTATGTATATTTTTTTAATGAATATTCTTATTTTAAAGTTTTTTTCTTTAAAATTATTTTAACAGGGTGAACTAAGCTTAAGTCAGTAAAATAAAAATTTATCAATTCTTTTTAAATATTCCAAATTTTTTAATTTAATAATAGACTGACTGTTCAATTAGATAAGAGATAATCATTGTTTTTGTGTGAATTAAACTAGGGTAACCATACAGGGTCATCTTAATCTATATACTATTATAGTAACTGAAAAGGCTATACAAAATGTTATAGTACTGGATGAATTTAGAAGTAAAGTAAAGATCACGTATCGCTGCACTTGTTAACCCATCGTAAAGTACTATGAGTGAGCTATATTTAAAAGCGCTAACTTTGGATCGTTTTTATCATTTTTCAAAATAAAAAAAATATTCAAAATATACTTCTATAAGATTGCTCTAATGATAAATAGTTATAATAATAATAGTCCACGTAGTCTACAATAATAATACAGTAACAAAAACGTAGTTTTGTTTTAGATAGACTGTATTTATATTACATAAAGTTATTGAAACAGACGATGTATATTTTTTATGTAAACCAAAATTTTATTAACGTAAACATGTTATTTCATATATATTGAATAATATTATCCAGTTCATTTGTCCGTTTATTGTTATTAAGCAAACTCGTTATGAAGACTATTCAATTGAACCATTTCCTATTATTTTTTATATAGTTATATGTATAAAATTTAATCCCTAACCACAACTATATAAAGCTAACGATTCTAGTGTTTCGTTAAGTGATGATTCATATTTTAACAAACTAGTCATAATTAGTACAAAATAAGTAAACATTTTAGACTATGGTTGGCATTATTAAAAAGTCGAAGCGAAATTTAAACAAAAATGGCATTACCTTGCAGGGGCCTATATGCCAAAGCCAATATCCAAGCCAAATCCTTTGTAATTTCTGATTGCCAGTAAAAATATATCATGAAATGATTGATACCATATATTTAATTTTAGATTTATATTGACATAATCCTTTTTAATATATAATAATAATGTCTAAATCTGGAATGGCATAATAAAAATCAAAAATTAATAAAAGCGATATAAGTAATAATATAGTAAATCATACAAAACGGACAAGATGACTGGATAATTGGGATGTTGATGAAATTCGACATGAAGATTATTTATATAATTAATAAAACAAAGATTTTAACAGAAGAATTATTTCATTTATTTGAAATTCAATATGTTCGACGTGTTTACAATAAACGATTGACGACATAACATGGTCTCTGCCTGCATGGAGTGCTCTTTTCTGCTGAATATTATTTTAGTAAATTTATCATTACTAATTTAAGATATTTGTCCACGTAAATCGAAATTATTAATATTCATCACTTTTAGCAAATAATTAAATATTTTTTTTTATAAAATTATTTTTAGATTTATGTCAAAATTTTTATTCATAATATTTTAGTTGGCATAAATTTAATGCAATGCAATGGTTTTGAGTTGATATCCATTTCGAGGAAAACTTAATAGAATAATAAGCATTAGCTGGTATTGTTATACAAAATGAGATTTTTTTATTTCTTTTATTATTTTGTATATTTCATAAAATACAAGATATTTAAAAAATAAGAGAACAAGTTAACAAAATAATATAGTAGTAAGTATGTTGAAATTTGATTAAAGTCGCCATAAACTGTAGAGAATTTTTGAACGCAATTAAGAACTCGTGTAGTTATTCCAATAATAACATAAGTTATCTACTTAAAACATATCTGTGCTTCAAATGATTCTATTTCTTAGACTTTTTATAAGATGATATATATATGTATAATACGAAGATAATTAAAATACCAGCCTGAATGCATTTCGAAATGGTCAATGTACTTGGCATCCTGATTGCATACACACGCTTCCCGTTATAAGAAACTGAATATAATAAAGCATTCTGGTCTTAATGATCCAAATGATTTTACCCATCAAAGAGATCCATTGTGATGTATAATGTTACGCGTAGTAGTACAACAGGATTGGAATTTTAATATCCGGAATACTACGGCCTTTGGTGTCGTTCCTATCACGTTATATTGATAGTTGAAACAAACTTAGAATAACATTTTATTTTATATTGTTTTTTTTTTAATAACCTATGCTGTTTATATTATTTTTTCTGTTTTGGGCTGAGTGACGCACTGATCAGTGGCTGACTATCACTTAAACCTATATGACATATTTAATTTTGTATTGAAGCAGCCTTTTAAAATGTCGTCGCTATTCTGACCACAAAGTATCCTCCACCTCAAAATCAATTGTGATACATTATTTGTGGCAATACCACGTTAAGCCAGTGTTGTTAAATGTAGCCAACAATCTTAGTTGGAAATCAATCTTTTAATATTCGTAATTAATTAATTATAGTTAGTAACTAGTTTTGCCAAGTTTTAGCGTTCCATAATTCAAAAGAAAAAAAACGAAACCTTTATAGAATTATTTTATTGTTCGTCTGTCAATAACATTTATCTTGAAATCACGTGGAGGTACCAAGCTGAAATTTATATCAAATATTTAGATCTGCGGTCTTTTAAAGCACTTTAGAAAAGAATCAAGAATCAATCTTGTAAGTCAACGAAATCAAAGCAAAAGATACAAGCACTTATGCATCCTTTTTGCTACATTTTATGTAAATTTCGCTACGTAATTAAGACCTATAAGGTGCTTGCCGTGGACCTACAGTTATGAAAATTAGACAAAGTAAATAAAAATACTAACAATAGAAATAAATTAAAAAATCTGAAAAAAGATAATTTATAGTATTTTATAGAAATAAATAATTACAACCTGAAATGAGTATTTGCAGTGCAAATATAGAAAAAGATCGGAAATATGAAAATTTATATTTTATACTTATTACACATAAAAATATTATAAAATTGTTTTTATACAAAATGAGTGCACGCGCCCGTAAGCTAAGTTTGTCAACTTTTATATGTTGTACTTCCCGACCAACAATCCTCAAATTGGCACGGATCCCTCACGGAGTGAGTGAGTCCGACTCGCACTTGACGGGTTTTATTTTATTAAAGTACATTGCGGTTATCATTGCCATACTCTTAAAATATATAGAATTTCACAATTATTAACAATGCCGCATTTTGAATACTTCTATATGTAGATGTGTTTGAAACTTTTTGAATAACATATTTTTAAATAATTGATTTGATTATTAATTATTTTTAGTAAATTAATATATTTAGCTTCCTTATTTATCTTTATTATAAAGTAAATGCAAATACAGATTAACGTATTTAACGTTGAGAATGTTAATGGCAGCGATGTCATGACAGACATTGGACGTTCATTATTATATTGCAGCTTAGAAAATACACATAAAATAAATAAATCAGCTTCACGCTGTATCCCGCACACAGCAGGGTAGGCAGAGGAAACATAGTGTAAGACACTCCGTTCCCCACTTTCTGCCGAATTCTGGAGGCATTGCGTGTTAAGTAAATACACATATTTTTATAATAACTATTTAATTAAGACATACATATAAACATCACCGCAAAATAAACATCTACGATAAATTATTCATCTTGCGTATGAACTATAAATTTTTAACATGCTTTAACTATAGATCAATATCGAAGTGATCAATTGTATGTTTCGTTGATTCGTTGATTTTAAATCAAATAAATATATTCAATATAATTAAAAAAAATATATAATAATTTTATAACAATTATATTACCTAATTTGTACGAACTAGTATAAATAATGTATGAAAACTATGTTACAACTATTTAATTGTGCTTTACATGCATCTTCGATGATACGTTTATTTCTTAACATAAATAAGTTAAAGTAATTCAAGAAAAAAAATACATTTCATTATAATATGTACTGTCTAATCTCGTCATTGTTCTATTCTTATTGTAAATATACCATTCCTTAGTTTAATGTTACACTTATGTTTAAAACATTACATGCACAGGTGTGTTTTCTGGAACTGCTACCACTGTCTATACCTATATATATATATATTAATCTAGAGGCCAGTCGTGGCGCAAAGGCACAAGTGTGACTGTAAAACCGACTGGTTGTGGGTGGTTCTTCGCTCTGGTGTCAAGTCTGGTGGCAAGCGCGGCGTTGAGTTCACCACGCCACTCAACACGTAATGCCTTTAGAATTCATCAGAAAGTGGGGAACGGAGTGTCTTAACACTAGGTACCCTCTGCCTACCCTGCAGTGTGCGGGATACAGCGTGAGGCTGATTTATTTATATTAATCTATCCAAAAGTTAATTCTATAACCAATTTACTAAAAATATACCAATTACATTTTTATTTATATTACTATTATGAATATACTTTCAAAACCTGTACCAGTAACGAAATAGAATTGTAATTCTAAAGGCTTTTAATTTATTTTTGGTTTGTCAAAATATATATATTTTTATTCAAGTTAAATTCTCTGTTTGACATTAACAATTATATTGATGATTAATAGTTAAAAAAAATGAATAGTTAAAAATATTTATTGTGAATACGTACGTGTGTACGTTACATTGAACATAATAAACTTATGTTTGAATTATTTTTACTTATTTTTTTTCTGTTTTACAAGACTGATTCTAAATCACTTACATCGATAAGTAATTATTAAAATAGAGTCACTTGATTTTTTTTCTCCTTTTAGTATAAGTTTACAAATTATTGAATAAATAATGCTAAAAATCTTTAAAATTGGGTCTCGGTATTTGCCCTACCTAAACGAGGTGAATAAAATAATTCCTCGAGCAACAATTTCATAAAAAAAATATTATAAATTAAATAAAAAGATATAACATATATACAAACATATACGCCCACATTCTTTACTGATGTATATAAAAAATATAATATAATATACATATGAGGCCGGTCGTGGCGCAGCGGCACGAGGTGTGACTGCAAAACCGACTGGTTGTGGGTTCGATCCCCACTCGAGGAGATGAAATATTTACTTAAATTTATATTTCCATTTCTTCGCTCTGGTGTCGAGGTTAAGCGCGGCGTTGAGTTCTGCCACTCAACACGCAATGCCTCTAGAATCCGGCAGAAAGTGGGGAACGGAGTGTCTTAACACTAGGTTCTCTCTGCCTACCCTGCTGTGTGCGTGATACAGCGTGAAGCTAATTTATTTTAATTTTTTAAATTTAATATATTAAAAAAGTAGATTTGTCAGTCAGTGGCCGTTGCAGTGTACAATTGTACCTTTATTATTTTTTCATACTGTGTTCCCCAGTTTCTTTTCTTCTACAGTGTTCTAATTATGTCACGTTTTGTAATACGTGGGTTATGTAAACTTTAGTAATGACTGCGTAAACTACACTACAATTACAAATTAAATTAATTTTTATTGACTTAAAATATTCCTAAATGTTTACTGAGAGGTAATTAATCATTGCATGCTATTATTTTTTTCCTAAAATATTTTTATGATTTTCTATTTATTTTAATTTTCTTTTTTTGATTTTAGCTTTTTCGCGAAATTTTATTTGCCTTTACTTGGTTTGAGTAATGTTTTGTTGTTCAGAGTGCCATTTTTTATTATTTATATTGTGTACTGCATTGTTTTGTTTTGTAATAATATCATTTTAAAAAATATTTAAGTAAAGTATCAGCTAATTCAATAAAACTAGGTATTTATAGCGCATTGGACGGAGCACATTATTTGAAATTCTACAAATTTCTATAATTATAAACCGATTAAAATAAAACAAACACTAAATGTTAAGAGAAGCTTGTCAAAAAATTAGATCAGTTAAAACTACAATTAAATCGGTTATGCTGTTTCTGAAAGTTAGTTTGAACAAACCCACAACAGACAAACGAACAAATATATTAAAAATCTTTGTTATTGATTCTATTACGTTATTAAATTCCATCAATAACATCTTTTTGCTATATATCTTTAATGTACAAACACCGATCAGATTTTTCTATTACTATAGATACGAGTATAGACTAAAATGAAAGAAGTGAGCACATAGGTGCTTTACATAGGTAAAGCCTGAGGTGATGCGGGGGCACAAGTGTATGAATGTAAACACGACTGGTTGTGGGTTCGATCACCATTCGAAGAAATGAAATATTCTAATTTCTTCGTTCTGATGTCGAGACAAAACGCGGCCTTGATTTCCGCCACTTCATACGCAATACCTCCAGAATCCGGCGGAAAGTAGAAAAAGGAGTGTCATAACACTAGGTTCCTTCTTCCTACCATGCTGTGTGCGGGATACAGCGTGAAGCTGATTTATTGATTTTTTATTTTACCTATGTAAATATTTAGAAGCCACATATTTCAATTAGCCACATCAAGTAGTTCTCATACAAATGAAAATGATCTCATGATTCTTAAACAGAATTAAGAGCTTATTTTCTTCGAACGCCTTGAGTGTTGGTGGAGTGTTTGTTGTTGTTGTCAACATTTAAATACGCTTTGATGTAAGACCGTGTGTTTGTGTTCGAAATGCGATACGTATTCGTGAAATTACATTCGTATGGTAACTTTCCCATTATCAAGGAAAAATATATTTAAAGATATTTTAACACTACGTTTGTTTTTTTTTGTTGTTTCTGTTGTTTTTCGTTCACGTGTGTTGTTTTTTGTTTAAGCGTTTATAATTAACTTCATTCATAAGTGTATAGATCAATTATCATTTAATGATATGAATATTTTGACAATAATATTTTCATTATTATTAAATATTAGCGGCTGATTAGTGAGACATTGTGAATTGAGTGGCGGAATTCAACGCCGCGCTTTGTCTTGTTACCAATATGATGAAATAGAAATATTTCATTCTGCGAGTGGGAATCGAACTCTCAACCGTGGCATTGATAGTTTGACGCAGTGTCGTTGGCTATGAAGGCCTCATTACATTATTTTTTTTATATTTTATAAAGATATTGGTTTTAGTGAACTATCAGTTAAATTATAAAATATAAAAAAAAATCGTAATCTTACATTTGATTTTGGCGCGATCTTTGGGGTTAAGAGGAATATATGTAAAAGAGCTTTATCATCAGAATTTTGCTTGTAAAATAGGGCAAGAATATTAAGAAATTTATAAGTAAAAATATAATAATATTAATATTTCTTAGGGTGATATGTTATTTGTATTAATATTAGCGTTATATGTTAATGAGTAAATGCTTATAGTAAATATTATTTTGATTTATTTAAAAAAAGATATAAAAAATATTTTTTCATAACTTAATTAAACCATAATATTTTAATTTTCGTTGTTGAATCTATTATATCTCATAAACTCATGTTAGAAATTATGTAATAAATAATTGAATTATGCATTTTATCACTCCAATGTCATTTTCTAGTGGTTACTTAACCTATTATAGCTAGTTCAGTGACGACTGACGACACTTATACAGCCACCTTGTCAATTCACCACTTTAAATAAATAATGATATATCATATTCAAAGTTCTAAAAGATAAAAATATCAAGACATAAGCTAATTAATAATCTCCGAAGTAAAATATTCATTTTTATTTAACGCTTTTATTATTCTGAAGCCTATTTTAATATTCTATGACTCATTAAATATGCAAAATGGTTATAAGAACATGTCTTTGCCTGTCAATATCTTTTTAGGAACTAAAAGTGACCCAAATGACGGTACTCTACACCCGTGGGTTGTATCCACAACATATGTAGAGTTTAAAAATTTTAAATGAATCGTCGTACAAATTGATTATTGATGTAGCTGTCACGTTTTTGTTTCCGCTATATGAACAACAAAAATATTATTACTTAATATTCTATAAATGTATTGTTTTCTTTCTACGAAAAATGAATATTGGCTATCGAACAGTCGACGTAGTTGGTATTGTCGGCATCGTATCGTAAGGTTGTAGGTTCATGAATGTATGTTTTATACCTAACTCTAACAATTTTATTTTTAAATTCGTATATAAATAATATATTATAACACCTTTGAATTTTTATTTATTTTAATATAATATATAGGCAGCAAATTGTCTGTTTGTTTGTGTCAATATAAATATGATGACAGTAACGAAAATGAAAATTCTATGTACTGAAATCAGATTCAATACAATTTAAAATATTTCACGTTATGTATAGAATTGGTAGATTTGACGGGAAAAAAATCAGTGCCGTCGTGAATAGTTAGTTGGCCATACGATTATAGACACGACTAAATTTTATTATAGAATTTTGACATTTTTAGAAATCAATCGATTATTTCTTAGTGAGTGTATAATTTAGAATCTAATGTTGAAATTCATTATGAATGTAAATATGTATTTTTACATTACCTTATGTTTAATTGTTTTTAATTTGGAACTGTTAAATAAAGAATATGAGAAACGAAAGAAAGACCTCATATACTATGCAAATAGTTTGTACTATTCATTTATACGACTTGCAAATGAACATAAGTATTTCTAACTTATATTATTTTCAACGTTTTGTGAATGTTTAAAGGTTATACGTTTAATAAATGTTTTATTTTTATAAATTATTTTTATAGTAATATAAACTTTATTTTCAAATACGTAGCCTACCTACGTACTTACAATAAATCAATAAATATTGTAGGTAATTTAAACGAGATCGTAGGTAGTGTAGGATGATAATTTGTCAATAATATAATTGGAATACTTAAAGTAATTAACTTAAAAAAATAGTTGCTTTAAATATTGCATAACTTCTAATCGTAAAAAAAAGTAAATAATAAATAAGTAATTTTTAAAGAATTTTTAAAAATATTTTGTTCTTTTCTTAAAGATTTATCTACTTCGAAAATAATCTACTAATAATGCTATAAGATATATTGCAAAAAAAACAAAACAACAACTTCAATATAGAATGTTTTACATTAAATAGGCTTCTGTACCTACTTGATATTGATATACTAAATATTTATATACATGCCGTCACAAATACATAGAGGACGTAGTGGACCAGGGGCATAAGAATATGACTGGTCGTCAATTCGATTCCCATTCGGGAAAATTAATTATTATTTATTAATTTTTCCATTTCTTCTCGAACTATTCAACAGAAAATGGTCAACGGAGTGCCTTAACTCTAGGTTCCCTCTGCCTACCTTGCTACATGCGGGATACAGCGTGAAGCGTGTTCAATTAATATTGATTACACGTAAATTACAGTTGCATTTATTAAAAAGCGTGGTCGCTAAACGACTTCATCAACGCTACGTTTGTAAGAAAACAACTAATATATAGTCGCCAGGCCGTTATCTCGTCGTGCGACACATTTTAATAGATACAATTATGTCATCATCATCATCATCATTCAGCCAGTCACTAAGTCATCCATTCAATGTAATAAATTGAAGCGACAGTGTGCCCACTAATCGTGAGTGACGTTCCGATTGACAGCTCTAATTAACACAACAACTTGAACATCAGATTATACACATTCTTCTTGGACTCAATCTTTGTGTCAATTTATCATCGAGTACAATATTCGTATTAGAGTTTTGACAGCTGTCGCTCTCGCACGGAGCACCTTGACTTTTGAATAGTACCGGTCTTTGTAGGGGCATCTCTAATATAAACATCCATCAATATGTTTGTCTGTCAACGACTTTGTGTTAAAAGTTAAATTTGTATACATTATTTTATTTATTATGTTTTTTTTATATATCTTATAATAGCATTTTGGTGATGAGTCATGTATAGCTGAAATATTTTGCGCTACATACCAGCGTTGGTTTTGGAGAGCAGCAGGATTTTTATCTCTAGAATTGTTTGTAAATTATTAAAAAATAAAGTGTTTCTAACTTATTAAAAAATTAAATAAAGTAATTAAAAAAGAAAAGAATTCATAAAAAACGGGACCGTGACTATCCTGTGGGACATTTAAATTTTGTTCTATAAATCGGGATATCCAGCCAAAATCGGGGCGTCTGGCAGCGCTACATACCCGCTGTTTTATAAAAAAAATAATTAAAGTTGCAATAAATATTAATTTTAATTATAATTCATATGGTAACTATGATCCAGATATCAGAACGCGTCAAGCTAAGTAAAAAAAAAATCAATATGTTCCAGCCGTTGACATATTTCGAAATAATTTATTGTTTGTTCAACTTATATCTAGTAAGTTAAAAGCTACATTCGCAGTTTTCTTCGTCTGACTGAACTTCGAACATGCCATGAGTTTACCGCATTAACCTGCTTCGGTTGGGACAATTCAAGAAGTTGTATATATATTCTAGTTTGTTTGCATTCAGCTTAAGAAAATTCCAAGTAGACATCTTAATGTGAGAATCACGTTAATGCTTATAATAGAGCGATCAATTTCTACAATTTTTAACATTTCGGTCTATTTAAGTATAATTTTTTTAATCTTTTTAGGGTTCCGTATCTTAAAAGTGAAAAATGTAACCCTAATAGTGTCAATATGTTGTTTGTCTTTCAAGATAATATTTCACAAAATTTCGTAGAAGTATCAAACTGATGTTAATATCAAATATCCAGCTCTACAGGTTTTTGGAGTAGAAAAAAAGACTTTTAAGTAAACGTGAAAAACATGATCACAAATCAACGTCAACGTAATCAAAAGATGATCAAAAATTGAAAATCCATGAGAGAATACTAGTACAAAATATGAAACAGTCCCAACATAACAAATCGAAATCACTATTTTCATTTAATATAAAAATCTAATACTACGTTCTAGCGTACTAAAATATCATTTGTAACTTTTTTATTGCTCTAATGAAAAGTTGTTCAATTCAATACAAAACAAAACTTTGCAAAGTATTTTATAAAATATTGGAGATAGCAGAATGCGGTTCACAACTTAAAAAGACAAAACAGCGAAGATGTCGTGACGATGTACAGATTTGCATAAAGAGCAACTATTTGCCGATTACCCTGGATCACGGAACAAGTGACAAGCGGATATACCTAACAAAGGCATGAAAGCCATTCGTTTTAATCAACTGTTTTGTAAATTAAGATTTAGTTAAATAATTGTATATAATTATAATGGCGCAGCGGCACGAAATGTGGGGGTTGTGGGTTCGATCCCCACTCGAGGAGATGAAATATTTACTTAAATTTATATTTCCATTTCTTCGCTTTGGTGTGGAGGCTGAGCACGGTGTTGAGTTTCGCCAACACACAATGCCTCCAGAATTCGGCAGAAAGTGAGGAACTGAGTGTCTTAACACTAGGTTCCTACCCTGCTGTGTGCGGGATACAGCGTGAAGATGATTTATTTGATTTATCATATCTAGTCAGAGGCTAGTCATGGCGCAGGGGCACGAGCGTGTGACTGTAAACGCGACAGTTTGTTGGTTTGATTCTTTTTCGAGGGTATGAAATATTGTTATTTTCATTTCTTCGCCCTGGTATCGAGGTAATGCAGCGGTGACTTTTGCCACTCAACATGCAATACCTTCAGAATTCGGCGGATAGTTCTCAACTATCTAGTGTAGTATCTATCTTATCAATAGACTCTCTCTGTCTACCTTGCTACAAGCGGGATACAGCGTGAAGATGAAAAAAAATACCATACCAGGTACTAAAATGCCACCAATCACATTCTTACTCAGCAAAATTGTTTACCTATTTAGAGATTTTACTTAAATTATTTAGTAACCTTTTAGTTATATAAAATTATTCCCTTGAAGTTGCTAATATTTTTTTACCTTATTATTACTTTTATTAACTTAAATGCTCCCAGACCGCCAAAGTTTATCATTTAAAGCAACAGACGATGCCGTAGTTTGCACACGCGATGCCCGCTCATCACGAAATTAATATCAGTTACTAAATAAGTGTCCCTTTTATACCAATCTTTATATATTTAATAATAATTTGTAATACGATATAATAGTTTAATATTTGTATACAGCACGATACTTTCGATATAATATGAATTATTTAAAAATAAAATAAGTAAAATTTATCAATGTTACATAATAAATTTTACTTTAATATTAATTATTATTATAGGCCATTCGTGGTGCAGGGGCACAAGTGTGTGACTGTAAACGCGCCTGGTTGTGGTTTCGATCCCCACTTGAGGAAATTAAATATTTATGTTAATTTATATAGTCATTTCTTCGCTCTGGCGTCAGCAACGGCAAAGGCAAAGCGCGGCGTTGAGTTCCGCCACTCAACAAGTAATACCTCCAGAACTCGACGGAAAATGGTGAACGGAGTGTCTTAATACTAGGTTTCCTCTGCCCACCCCGTTGTGCGTGAATACAGCGTGAAGCTGATACACTTTATTCATATTTGAAATTTCCATATCGATATCAGTTAAAAAAAATACGTTATCTAATATTAATGTTATCTAAAAATGTCATAGTTCAACCATCTCATACACATGAGGCATCGTATGTCGCCAGTTGATTATTCTGAACTTCGAAAACAATGGGTGTCATCCCCCAGCAGGCATTGTCGCGGAGACGAACCATAGACAATGGTCTCGTGTTCCCTAAGAAATAATGTAATGGGACCCTTATTGCCTTTTTGCGTTCATATAGGTACCATTTGATTTTAGTTCGAACTATAGTATATTTTTAGGTTTAAAATATAATGTTAGTTGTATTTTTATATTAGTTTCATATTAATTTATTTAAGTAAAAACGTATGTATTCATTTTAAAATAAACTTAATTATATTTTTTATAAAATATATAATAAATCAGCTTCACGCTGTATCGCCGCATACAGCAGGGAAGGCAGAGGGATCCTAGTGTTAAGACACTCCGTTCCCCACTTTCTGCCGGATTCTGGAGACATTGCGTGTTAAGTGGCAGAACTCAATGCCGCGCTTTGCATCGACACCAGAGCGAAGAAATGGAAATATAAGTTTAAGTAAGAGGCCGGTCGTGGCGCAGCGGCACGAGGTGTGACTGCAAAACCGACTGGTTCTGGGTTCGATTCCCACTCGAGGAGATGAAATATTTACTTAAATTTATATTTCCATTTCTTCGCTCTGGTGTCGAGGTTAAGCGCGGCGTTGAGTTCTGCCACTCAACACGCAATGCCTCCAGAATTCGGCAGAAAGTGGGGAACGGAGTGTCTTAACACTAGGTTCCCTCTGCCTACCCTGCTGTGTGCGGGATACAGCGTGAAGCTAATTTATTTATTTTTTTTATTTTTAAGTTTAAGTAAATATTTCATCTTCTCAAGTGGGGGTCGAACCCGCAACTAGTCGGTTTTACAGTCACACTTTTTGCCCCTGCGCCACGAGTGGTCTCAAATATTGTTTTGTATTATGTACATATTTTATTATTATTTTGGCTTATTACATTGTGGCCAGTCGTGACGCACGAGTGTACTTACACTAGGTTCCCAGGCGCTCTTTGCTTACCCTGCTATGTGCGGGATACAGCTAAGCTAAAGAAATGATTATTTGCTATAATATAAACAAACATGATTCTTTTATAAAAATTAATCAATCACATTTTGATTTCTCTATTACATATTTTTAAAAGTTCATAAAGTCTTGAGCACGAAAAGCGGTTAGGGACACGGTCGAGCAATCAATTTGATTAAGTTTTTACTCAAACAATAATATGTAGCCGTAGACAATTTTCCTTAGCCAATTTATAAAACATTATGATGGCTGTATGTGATTGGATTCGCTTTGTATTTTTGCAGGAATGGTAATCATTATTATATAGGGTAAAACAAGGATAGATGCCCCAATGGGCATGATAGATGTCCCACTTTTGAAAAAACCTATTTACATAAATAAAAATTGGGATTATTTTTTAATATAAAAATATTTTTCACATTCCCCTATTAATTTTTGAAACAGATTGTTTTTTATTACGTTGGCAGATTGGAGCACTAAGAACGAACACATTAAGGAGACAATCATAGATTTTTTTATTTATTTTACAAAAAAAATAATAATTCTAAATTACTGGGTGACATTTGACCTTATAAATTTTGTTAAATTTTTCGTTTACACAATATGTACGGCATTCATCCTGGGCAGCTGCAGGCATCTATCTTTCTTAGTATTTTTACAGTGGGCAACTATCCACATAGGAAGGCATCTTTTCCAAAAAAATAAAAGATTAACTAGCTAAATTCAAAGACACTATATTTATATTTGTATATTTTTGAAATTAGGAGGCTTTTTCAAAAGATCGGGCATTTATCCTAGTTTTACTTTAAGTATATCCATATATAGTATTTATAATTTATATAATGTCTTATATATTATTCAATAAAAATAGGCATTAATGAATTATAATTATTCTAAAGTTATATTCAAAATAAAAAAAATATAAAAGTATTAGTTAAAAAAAATTACAAAAGTCTGGAAATTTATTATACTTAAAAATTTATTATTATATAGGATAATGGCACTAGTAACCAACACTTTAATGAACTGCTGTGATACTTTAATCCAAGGTATTAAAAAAAAGCGTAAGGCAATCATTTTGAGAAAATATAATGAAATACATTTTATGTCACAATATTTATGATTTTAATACCTAAAATTATATTTAAACTGTATAAAATTTGTATTAATAAAAAATTATATCCAGTTAAGTTAAGTTAGTTGCTGGTCTAAAGTGACAAAAATATTGACCTACATTATTAATTGTATATTATAAGTCCTTGCACTAAATCCTTTAATAATTAACTTAAGAAATGCAGCTATGTTCGTTGAAGCACTCCCTCTATGTACCTACGCCAATTCGCCATCATTAAACAAAATGGCGGGAAAAAATATTTTGTTGCTAAATGTCAAAAGTATATATACTATACATGCATTTAGTTTAGTGTTCACAATTTAAGAAATTTATATGTTTATCTTTATTTTCTGACGTTAAGAAAACATATCGATTATTCGTTGTTGTCGGATATTGATGCCAGTACCTACTATTCATTGCTTTGGTCAAAAAATACTACAAGATTGTCAATAAATCAAAATCAATTGAGACATCACCAAAAAGGTAAGACATACAGATAGTTATAATATAATTCTACGCTTATAGAATACTATGGATTTTGTAACGTGCATAGGTTTGCTTGCCCTAATTTAGCGTAGTGATTGAAAAATAGGAAATGGTGTATCCATTAGAGACATGCGTTGACTACAGCGAACTATATTCTTGTAAGAAAGACGTCTTGTGTATGATGAAGAGGTTAAAGTATAAACATAGTTTTTGTATTCAAAATTGCATATAGAATATTACTTACTGATAAATTACATTAAATAAGTCAATTTTCATTATATAAATTTTATTAAGGTTAACACTAATCCATAAGTACGTATAATTTTGTTAAGATGTTAAAATACTTTCTTTTAATAAAATTCAATATTAATTTAATGAATTATTCATATCAAATATAATAAACTATTCGATCTTTGTTCTTAAAAAAAATTAAACGAAAAAAAATGTTGTTCTCTGATTCTCATCATTCGCATATCTTGTATGTATACGTACATCCACATATACGAAACCATCGAATACTTTACCCTATCATTTAACTATGAAATTACATAACTAAAATTTAAAAAGGAAAATATTTAACGCAAATTTTTAATTTTTATTAAATCTAAAATAGATTTCTCTAGTTTGAAATGTCTATTTAAACTAAAATTGATCTACAGTGCCCTTAATTGTAAGACTAGCAAAACTATTACGAGGCGGAGATTATGCATACATATATCATTGATATCATAATAATATTGATACTTTCAAGAATGTAAAAGATGACGTGATCTTGATACTATGCCTAATGTGGAAACCAGATGCTTGGGTTTCAAGGGCTTGGTTACTAAAATAAAAATAACGTTCGACACGCGTTAGTTCCCAGAATATAAATGTTAAATGTAAATAAAAAAATATGATTTGTATATGCCCTACATTGAAATAATAAAGGAACAAAAATGGAAAATACTATTTGATTATATTCTCGTTTAGAATCCTCAGTGTATTTGCCTTGCTTCGTTAATTTTATGTATGGTAAGAAGTTTTATTTTCATTTGTGAGATACTTTGTACTAGTGACTATGCACGTATTGCCTCACGGATTGATTTAAGTATATATATATTTTTTTATGGATCTTCATTCCTGTTAACTTACAAATGATAAAAAGATAATAAATTTGCGTGAACTTACAATATGGTTGATCTATCTATCTATTATCTATTTTATTATTCTTTTCTATTATTACTATATCTTTATTTTTGAACAGTAATTGTTACATTTAGAACATTTTTTGTTCTAAATGTAATCACATACTAAGTGTTTATATATTAATTACACCTCAATTATATTGATTTTACAATGCATTTTTCATGTAAATCGTATCGTTGGAACGCGATACGTGAAACGACACAAATTATTGTTATACAGGAAAATAAAGTCTTTCATTAGTGTTCAAAATAATTATATCTTTCTAGTCATTTTAATTTTGTTTTAGTCTTTCTCTTTCAATTTAATATAATATAGTGTGGTGAAACTTGAAAAATATAAAAAGATTTTGGCTTATGATCTCAGTGAGGTATTTTATCGAGCGTTGATAACGCTGAAATCCTCGACAGCCTTGACTCTGTGTGTCTAACGATATTGTATCTCATCTTGATTAGACTAAAGTAGTTTTTAATTATCTAGAACGTAGGTGCTCTAATTCATTTTACATTTTTTTTGTATGTACATAAAAAACAATGACGAATACAACGTTACGTGTCTATACGACACTTTTAAACATACCTATAAAGTTCAACTCGCGTTTCAGAAATATCAACTAACGTCAGAAAGAATAGATATTGGAAACATAAGAGGCATTTTTTTAATAATAAAAATTGTTAAAATATTTTAATTATTTTCACTAAAATGGATTAAATGTAGCAACAAAATAAATTTAATATCTAATATCATAACGAAAGCGTAGTATGTATATCAGTTTTGTATCGAATAAGTAAATAATGGTGTGTGGAGTGTGAAGGAAAAACAAATAATTGGGACACTGTTGCAAATCAACGTTGTTCGACAGAACTCGACCCGGTTCGAGCTGGTAGTGAAAACGAACTAAATGCGAATTTAAGTTATAAATATGACTATACAAAGAGGGGCCTTCGTGGCCCTCTGCCTCCTGGCGATCACTTCAGGTGTGAGAGCGCAGAATTTTATCAGACGTAAGTATCTTTAATATTCTAGTAGTTTTTATTTTTAGTATAATGTATGTAAGAACTTTTTTTTTTAACTTAAAGTGAGTGGGTTCAAATCCCAAACATCTGTACAGTGAAGTGTTTTCTTAAAGAAATATATAAAGTATAATATAATTTACATTAATTACATACATACAAACTAAACTAATATTGTATTATATATATATATATATATATATATATATATATATATATATATATATATATATATATATATAATACAATATATATATATATATATATTCATTCCAAACAATAAAGTGTGCTAATCAAATTATTGGCAGTAAGAATATGTTGATTCGACAATTTTGACATTATTATTAACGTTATTTTTTTCTTTTGTTTCTATTATGATTTATAATATAAAATTAAATCGGTTTATTTACAATTTGCCCTGCCTCCTTTATAATTATACAAAATTTGACAATATGATTAAACTTTAAAATTAATTTATTATATTTTAATTTGGTGAGCTACTTACTGTATTGCAAGGATCACATAAATACAGTACAAGGTCGATGATTTTGTTTCAGTCTTTAACAATTATGATAACAGCTTTACAAAGGACTACGACTCAACACGCAATCTTGAGTGTTGAAATTTTGACGAAAAGTAAGGAATGGAGTGTCTTGACACTAGGTTCTCTCTGCCTATCTCGCCCCGGGGTAGGGGATGGTGACAACGTATTTGTAAAAAAGTAACTTGTTTTGATTGATCTTTCGCAATTTAGGATGCTATCTTGCATATCTTATGAATGTAAATGCTCAATATTAAAAGTAATTTCACTTTTTCACTCTTAATTAGGGAAGGATAGTTCTTTTACCCCAGTTTTTCTTTAAAATGCTTCCAATACCGCTTTTAGGATATTTTTTTTACAAAAACGAAAAATCTATTTTATATCTATTTATACTTTGAAAAACTGAGTATTCCTAAATAAGTAAGGTATTATTTAATATTAAGTAACTTTAGACAGGTATTTAACATCAAATAGTTGCTTCTCAATAAGATATTAATTTTAAAACATTTTTTAACTAAATATATTGAATTCTACTATGTTCTTACAATCTGATTGTCACTCATCCACTTCCACTGGTTGGCTGGAAGAGATAGATCTCTTGCAGAGATAAATCCACTTCAGTAAACTAAATGTTTTTTTCTTATGTATTTTAGTACAATACAATAAATAATATTATTAAAAAAACCTTGTATGCAGTATTGAGTTTAGAGAACAATCGAATATTGGAAAAGTAACGGCACACCCGCATTTACCCGTACAATATTTTGACACGGGCGTCGTATTTTATTTTTTGTATATTGAGAAAACGCGTTTAGTTTAATTTGTTTAATATTCGGTGTAGGTAAATGTTTCCGCTCAGAGTTCAAGAGGCGTGTTTAATCACGCCGTCCGGTCATTTCCCAGTGACTTTCAATTTAAATAGACATGGCAAAAATTCTATTGTCATATATATATTTTTTTTTGACTTCACCCTGTTTCCAACACACAACGGAGTAGGAAGAGAGAACCTAGTGTCAAGACTCTCCGTTCCCCATTTTCTACTGAAGTTTGGATGCATTTCGTGTTGGCGGAACTCAACGCCGCGCTTTGCCTTGATGGCAGTGCGAAAAAATGAAAATGGTCTATTAATGAATCATAAATTTTATTAGATTGAATATTGTTATTAGCTATGTTAAATTAACATACATAGTCATTGATAAAGTAAAAAATTTTGCACAATAGACTAAAACGTGACCCTAGTATTTAGAAATATTTACTCATTTTTTTAAACATTTTTAAAGTGTTATTCCACACTTAGGAAAGAAAAATACTTATTTAGAAAACGTATAAAAATTTGAACGTAGCGGGACTCAAACCCGCGCCTAAACTGCAATCTAAACCGCTTTCTAAATAAGTAAATATTTATTCGCTTAAAGTCTAAGTAAATATTTATTTGCTAAAAGTATTTACTAAAAATTACATCGCGTATATTTCTCGAGGAGAGATATTGACATTTTCCGAAATTTATTTCCTGTGTAAAATTAAATTTAATGTAATATTAAAAGAACGTTTTTGTTAATCAGATTTTTTATTACGTATATATATTTTCTTTTTCATAATATATGGTCATTTCTGTCCAGATTTTCTTATCTGTGGTGTGTTCTAGGATGGCTGATAATCAAGTTTGTTCAGAGTCACCCACAAAAACAATAATTAATGTACCACTGATACATGTGTTATTTTGCTTAATGTTTCCATAAAAGTATTAGAAGTGTTTTATTTTATTAAAATATTTAAAGATTTTATTAAAATAAAACACTTCTAATACTTCTTGAGGCCGTCATAGCGCAGTGGCATTGTGCACATAAGGATATAACTGTAATGCGGTTGTGGGTTCGATCCCCACTCGAAGGAATCAATTATTATTTATTAACATTTTCTTTTCTTCGCGCACGAAATTAGGCAGAAGCCCGTCGTTAAGTTCTGCCACTCAACACACAATATCTCGAAATATATCAGATATTTTTAGAGATTTCATAAAAAAAATATATATTTTATCGTAAACATTTTTACATTATAAATAATCTATCAATATTACAAGTATACAAGTGAGTTCATAAAATGGAAAATGTAAATGCACATAATAATTATATTTAACACGTTTCCCTGTTATAGTAGATAATAAAAGGTATGTAAATATGAAATTATAAAATTATTCACAAAATAAATTATAAACTTTGAAACAATTGGATTCGAATGTGGGACCTAAAAAAATAAGGGTGAATTAAACATATGCACCATGTCGTTGCTAGACGTCACATTGTAGAAAATGACGTCTTAAAAGCTCCTCTCACAAGCTATGGACATGAGGTAATTGATCGCAGGAGATAAATTTTTTAATATTCATGATTCTTTGTGGCATCTCCACGTTAGGTACAAAGTGGAGTTTTCAATGTCGTTGAGATGTAGAGCGTCCTTGTGTCTCTCAAATTAAGCAAGAAATGCCAACTTCAATAGAAAACCGCGAATATATATAATATATGGGTAAATTCATACGCCAAAAATGTAATATTGAATTAGGAAAATTATTTTTCCAATGAATAATAATCTCATACGTTCTTTTTTTAATTTTCATATATAACAGGGAAAGCATAGTGTCATGACACTCCGTTTGCCGTTTTCCGCCGAATCCTAGAGGCGTTGCGTGTTGAGTAACGCAACTCAACGCCGTGGTTGATATGATAATGTCATACGTTTGATAAATAACTAGACCATAATCAAATTGTTGACCGAGTTGACTATAGCTTATTCCTATACTGTTATAAATTAACCAACTACAAACTTATATAAATGTAATCTTTTATATAAGTTTGTAGTTGGTTGATTCAACGTTTGTTTTTGCCAACCATTTTCAAAAATTTCCATTGTCATACGATACACCACATGGACATTTTATCAGGAGTACAAAAAGACAAATTTGTAAAGCTATAGTGGTATGTATGTCGGCCTGTGGTGACGCCGTGGCACAAATGTGTAACTGGGAACGCGAGAGGTTGCGGGTTCGATCCCCGTAGAGGAAATGTAAAAAAAGGATATTTTCATTTCTTTTCTCTGCTGCCTCGAGGCAAAGCGCGATGTTAAGTTTCGCAACTCAACACGCAACGCCTCCAGAAGTCGGCGGCAAATGGTGAACGGAGTGTCTTAACACTAGGCTTCAATTGCGTACCCTGCTGTGTGCTGTATTAAAAAAGTTGGGAGTAATTACACAAAGAAATATGCGTAAAACACAAATCATTTTACCATTATATTTTTTGTTTTTTGTCTTATTCAATACATATATTATAAACGAAAATTATTTATATAACATATTACACCAATACATATACTTTATAGGTCAATAGCTAATGTTGATATTATAATGATAATGCTTGCATTTTGATGTATTCTAATTTTTGTCAAACGACCCACTAGGATTTACGAAAGATTAACTCCGGGGGAGAACATGATATTAGCATGACAGAAGGACGCAAGTACAAGGGGGCTCGTAGGGCGTTCGTACTTTGGCTTTAATAGTATACCGTCAAAGCGTGTTCGGTGCAAAGTGTAGATACGTATTTAGAATACTGTATAACATGTGATTGTCAATAATATATCTATTATATAAATATTCAAACTGACACTCGTGAAGCTTTGTCAATGCCAACAAGTCAAGTGATCAACGAATATATTCTGATATATATATTTTTTTCAGCTTCACGCTGTATCCTGCTTAGCAGGGTAGACAGAGGGAACCCAGTGTTAAGACACTCCTTTTCCTATTTTTCGTTCCGCCAAATTCTGGATTCATTGCTTGTTGAGTGGCTCAACTCAAAGTAGCGGCGCTGTACCTCGAAACCAGAGCAAATAAATGAAAATATTAAATATTCGATTCGATTGGGAATCGAAGCCGCAACCTGTCGTGTTCACAGTAACACGACTCCTGCGGCGCGACTGGTCCTAACAATAAAAATGATTAATAAAAACATATTTATATAAACGTATAAAATAACATTATTACGCCCATATCTAATATAAGCTCACATTTTTAAAATCGACACCGCCTGATGTGCCCTCTTGCATATTTTATCTTTTACCATTGTATCGTGTCCTTTCTTAATGATATACAAATATGTATACAAAACTGTTATATTAAGACCCGTCTCACTTTGACAGTATAGAGGTTCTTTGTCATTTTAAATCGACCATTGTTGTTGCTGTTTGTAAACTAAGTTAAGCGTGTTTGGCTGTTAGCCTAATCACTACTTCTATGATGATTAGGATTTCTTAAAGTCGCATCTTTATATATATTTGAGAGACCAGTTAAACGACGGCGCAGGGGCGACCGGTTGTGAGTTTGCTTTGCACTCGAGAAAATGAAACATTTAATGTTTTCCTTTCTTCGCTCTGGTGTTGAGACTAAGCGCGGCGTTGAGTACCGCCACTCAACACGCAATATCTTCAGAATTCGGCGGAAAATGGGAAACGGTGTGTTTTAACACTAGGTTCCTTCTGCCTAGCCGTGGCGCGTGCGGAATACAGCGTGCGATATAAAAAAAAAATGTAATAGAAAGTGTTTTAGACAAATTTTCTCATTTACAAAAAAAAAGATATATTGCTAGTAAAAAAAAACCTTGATTCTTCTTTTCAAGGTTATGTATAAAGTAAAATATATTTTAACAAGACAAAAAGTGTCGCAATTTTATTTTAAATTAGATAACTGCTACCATCGGTTGGTCGTATTTCAAAGAAATCACCAAACTAATACGGTTAAATCGACTAAAAAAGTGGTCTGACGTAAAACCTCGGGGACAATTTGGTAATAAGGGGAAGCCTGTGCCTGGTGCAGGCCGACTACTTATAACACAGTTTAATTTATTTGTCGATTCTGCCTTGTTTGGGACCCATTACGTTAGTGTTTCAGATTTATAATAGTTTACTACTTTTTTGGATGCGGCATTTAATTTGATTTATTATATTTGAGGCCGGTCGTGGCGCAGCGGCACGAGGTGTGACTGCAAAACCGACTGGTTGTGGGTTCGATCCCCACTCGAGGAGATGAAATATTTACTTAAATTTATATTTCCATTTCTTCGCTCTGGCGTCGAGGTTAAGCGCGGCGTTGAGTTCTGCCACTCAACACGCAATGCCTCCAGAATTCGGCAGAAAGTGGGGAACGGAGTGCTAACACTAGGTTTCCTCTGCCTACCCTGCTGTGTGCGGGATACAGCGTGAAGCTAATTTATTTTTTTTATTTATTTAATTTGATTAGTACATTTCACTGCTACTATCTAGGCTGGTAACTTTTGTTTTCTTTTCGGTTTGACAGCATTATTACTATTATAATTATTATTTATTGAAATTTTCAATTGTTAGGACTATTTTTTTTTTATCATTATAAGTAATTATTAATAATGTGTAATATGTGTGTCTACATAGATGTACTTACGATTATGTTTTAATAATTATTAGAAAATAATACATTATGAGATATTTTACATTTAGCACCTCCGATGGGCTTATTTACTTATGTCATCCACGATGCTCTTTCAAAAGCCTGCTAGCTAACGTCGTAACCTTGGTACATATATTTTTATATTTCTTTTATACGTTAAAGTTACTATTCTACATTAAAATAAATAATTATGAATAAAAATCTAGTTCAGACATTATGATTATATTAATATAGTTAAGACACTCCAGTGTACATTTTCTTCCGAATTCTGGAAGCATTGCTTGTTGAGTGGCAGTACTCGACGCCACACTTTCTCTTTAACACCAGAGCGAAGACATTAAATATTTCAATTTCGAGTGGGAATCAAACACATAACCGGTCACATTTACAGTCACAAGCTTGTGCTCCTGCACCACCACAGGTCTCTTTTTTTATAAAAATATTTACTTTTAGTAAATATAGAACGTGTTCTTGTCAGTGATTGCATCTTATAACACTCGAAATTGGATTCAACCAGAGCTACCGTTCATGTTCGACGAACGTAACATTATTTTATTAGGAGCTTTCGGCGGCTTTAAGTCTGAAATAAAAAAAAATGTTAAATGTTAAAATATTACGTTTCTCTTTATCAAATTATTAGAACCATAAACCTACATTTGGTTGACAAGTACCACGAAATAAGGAACTCAGGGGTTCCTTACCAGCAGTGCAATTGGACCAACATCGGCACGTACGATGGATCCATGCATCATGCATTCTAAATAGTTTCTTTTGATATTCCCTTACATATTTAAAATTTAATGAAATTGTGAATATTATTGTAGTTTCGCTATGTAACAATAGGATCCCAGAAAACGTCAGAGAATTTTCTATATCACGATTTAAAAAAATTGTGAAAAGACGTTTGTGTGTTAAAGGTTATTACCAAATTAATGATTTTGTAAATGATAACACGCCTTGGGAATGAAATGCTCGCTCCAGTCTGTTTCAAAGGTATCATTGTCACAGATATTTAAATATGTATTTGTATAAATTTATTTTTAAAAAATAGGTCCCGCTGAGTTTCTTGCGCCGGTTCTTCTCAGGTCTGAGGCATTAACTTTAGTGAACTGGTGTTAAATTATTTGACGTTCAAAAAATGAAGCATGTAACTTCTTATTTTGAATAAAATTATTTGAATTTGAATTTGAATTTATCCCGCACACAGCAAAGTAGGTAGAGGGAACCTAAGAAGAAACTCCGTTTCCCAATCTTTAAAATGGGGAACAGCATACTATTGTAATTTCTTAAATAACAATATTTCGCTTCTTAACCAACACACAATCGAAGCAGTAACAAATTTTGAATTTATTAATTTCAAGTTATTATTTAAATTGTATTGAGGTGACGCAAACCTATTGCAATTTAGGTCATAGGTACCTTATACTGGCCAGGACTGAATTTTAATGGCAATGTAAAGTGGTTTATTAGAATTTATTAGAATTCCAAAGCTATCGAAGAATTGAATTAAACTTAAACAGAGTTGTTAATTTCGTTAAAGAATACCGGCTGCCCATCGACCTTGTTTGTTACAATGTATTGAAATAGTGTTCACACTTCTGATCGATAATTATATAAACAATTTTTTTTTTGCAAAATAGAAGGGACAGGGCTCCTTAGGATATTATATTCATTGAAGTATTGGTCCCAATTGCTCCTTTTTTGTAATAAAAAAACTATTTTGTTTGTGGGTCTATAAATCAGAAAATTATTTTAATTTCAATATAGATCAGAAAATTAATTTCAGTTGATCTGGTCAATACAACGCCAACTAAAATTCTTCCCGTAAAAAATGTTATGGGAAATATAGAAAATATAGATTTTTTTTAAATATGTCACCAAAAGTAGGAATATTTTAAATAAGCTTTTCTAAGATGCCTCGTACTTGGCCCCTATTCATAATACAACACTAAGTTTAACACGTAGGCCTGTCTTCGCCTCCAGAATGTTAACTATGTAAAGGTGTTTCTGAAAATGTTTATGCCAACGGAAAAATGGCAGGAAAATCTCAGTGAAACGAGACGTTTTTCTTACATTTTATTGCCAATTTATGCAAATATGTTTGTATGAGTGTTGCATAGTTACGTGATCGTGTGAGTTTGGCAGCCTCACATTTGCGAGTAGGGAATTTCAATAAGATGGTTAAACAATATAAATATAAGCTTTGGAAATTTATAGGAGGCAATCTAGACAGGTGGCACTATATTGTAATTGTAAACAATGTCGTCGCCGTCATGGCGCAGCGCAACTGTGTGGCTGGCTGTAAATTCGACGGTTACGGGTTGGAGGAATTAATTATTTCCATTTCCTCGCTGGTGATAAGACAGAGCGAGGCGCTGAGGTCCGCCATTTAACATGTAATGTTTCAAATATTGGGCGGTGCCGGGGAAGCTATTGTTAAGACACTCCTACTTCTACTCGGATATACTTAAGTATTACATATACTTAAAAAATATTAACTATTTTCATTAACATTACTATACGAACGCATCTCCGGAGTTAGTGTAATTTATATCAGCATAACCAATCATCAAATTAGCCATAATTACTAACTTTCAAATTTCGAACAGTGTAATCGTCGCATCTGTTTGACTTTAAACCTACTTTGATGGCAGCAAACGAGCGTACACTTGCCAATTAGCTGTACAAATATCACTTTAAAGTACGTTGATTCAAAATTGTTCGTCTACGTTTCATGTATCGTTGCGCTAAACGTTTTTTTTATTTCAATAAAAGTAGAATGACAAAAATAGAGGCAACATGGCCCACAGTGCCATCTAGCGATCGCAAAGTGAACTTTGCAATGAATTTAACAACCCCGGATGCATTTTACTAACGTAGCAATGTGTGAATGTTAGTACAGATGTCACGAGCCCAATTTATTAACTTGTTGCGTTTGTTTGTTTATTAGAATACTGTGGAGCGGATGACTTCACCTGTAATAATGGAAAGTGCATAGAAGCAGGCCGACGTTGTGACCGAGTCGTCGATTGCCCTTCTGGAGAAGATGAACGATCATGTGGTTCGTATTTCAAGTATAAAGGGTGTTTTGACGACTGCTTTACTATGACCATTCATTTAAATAGACAGATGTGATAGTGTTACACATCATCATCATAAAAAAATAAATAATCAGCTTCAGGCTGTATCCTACACACAGCAGGGTAGGCAGAGGGAACCTTGTGTTAAGACACTCCGTTCCCCACTTTCTGCCAAATTCTGGAGGCATTGCGTGTTGAGTGGCAGAAGTCAACGCCGCGCTTAGCCACGACACCAGAGCGAAGAAATCGAAATATAAATTTAAGTAAATATTTCATCTCCTCGAGTGGGGATTGAACCCACAACCAGTCGGTTTTACAGTCACACTTCGTGCCGCTGCGCCACGACTGGCCTCATCATCATGAGGGCAAATTAAATGTGGAGACAGTGCTAATTATTTATAGGTGCACTACGGATATGAGTAATTTGTATTAATGTATTGTTAATTTCAAACAACATAGAAATATTGCTTGCTTTTAAAAAATATGTTTTTTTTCTGTACTGATAAAGTCTTAAAGAAACATTAAAAAATTAAAACTGTATATGCTAAGTGGCAAATGACCAATAAAAGGCCATTTTAGAATTAAATTGGAAATGCCAACGAAGTGATGTGAATTTAAATAAGAATTTGAATGACTTCTTGACTTAGCAATCCATCTACAGTATTTTATTTATCGATAAATTAAAGCCAAAAATAAAGCTTGCTGATTGGTCACTTTATTTTATTCGTAGAGTGTAGGCCCGATGAGTTCAGATGCAGTGACGACGGCTCCTGTATCGAAGACAGAAAAAAATGCGACGGCGCTAACAACTGCGGAGATGGATCAGATGAAGTTAATTGTGGTGAGTTTATAGTAAAGGTTTAGTTGAGTCCTAAAAACTATACATTAAAAACGAATGAGATAAAATAACTTAACATCATTTATGTGCATGCTTCTTTGGATTGGTAAGTATCTCGAATGCTTTATTGGTCTGGAGATCATGTTTGCGAGGATCGTGGCAAGTTTAGATGTGGAGATGGAACTTGCATATCTATACTTTTAAGATGTGATGGTTTTAAAGATTGTCCACACGACGGCAACGACGAAATTGCATGTCGTAAGTAACTTAGAGAAAATAAAAAAATATACAACTTTAACAATTTTGTAATAAAACAAATAATAATTTTAAGCATGCAGCTCAGATCAATGGCAATGTGATCATGGTAATTGTATAAAACGAAGCAAGCGTTGTAACGGTCGTGTGGACTGTCCTACAGACAGATCTGACGAGAGGAATTGTATTGGTAAGGCTTATGCTTGATAAAATACTTATTTATTATTTTTAGTTTTAAATTAATTATTTAAAACTTAAATGAAGTTTAATAATTATTCAACTAACATGAGCAATTATACATCTATAGCTATAATATATTTATATTGCATGTATTTCCAGCGGCTGGGTACTTTAAATGCAGAAATGGCAAGTTAATACCTAACAATGAGAGATGTAATCGTCGTTATGATTGTGATCGTGGGGATTATTCTGATGAACAAAACTGTCGTAAGTTCGAGATTAGCATTCAGGTCACATACATAGTCTGCTCCTTCTATTACAGTCCTCATTATTTCTTATTCTCTTATGCATTTCTTTTATAACATCAGTGTCGAAACAGTTTGTTTTTTTTTTCATTTACACCATCGAGATGATCAAATCGTATCTATAAAAGCCTGTCCGTCACCATGACATTGAAACAATATAGTTTGTTACGCTTTAGTAAATGTTAGTCGAAACTCGAAAATCTATATCATCTCATAACTATTTACTCTTTAATTTCTACATATAGAATTCTTCTTACTCTCCTTCAGAACTATTAACATCTGTTGTGTCTTTTCATCGTTGAATTTAGTAATAGTATAAAAAGTAGCATTTTCTTTTACCGGTCAGCATGTCGTGACGACGACTTCCAGTGTGGCAATGGTCACTGCATTCCTGCATCCAAAAAATGTGACAGAACGCATGACTGTCAAGATGGTTCTGATGAGCGAGATTGCATATATGGTTTGGATCACTTACCCTTTAACCTTTCTTTTTTGTTTTGGTTTCTATAGTTTTATAAGATTTTCAGTAGAGGCTGTGTCACTTTCAACGGGGTACACTCTTTTATTACCCTCCCAATGCCCAATGCATGTAATATACATTATGTTCTCTTCTAATTATGCTTGTTGTTATTAGTGCTTTAAATAAAAAATATTAAAAACAGTGCAAATATATTTGCATATTGAACTTTTTTACTGGGTAACTTAATTTTTAATATAAAAGATTAATTCTCACGAGTATTATTTTAGAATTTGGTTTTTTATTTAAAGATCAAAAATTATTTTTAAATTGATAATGAAGCTGAATATTTTTTATATTATATTTTAAAGCAGCAGTTAAATCATAAATCTCTAATTTTGAACTAAGCTTATACAATATGAATTCTACTTTAACCCTCAAGTTTCACTTGTACCGTTTTAAATATTGCACAGTAGGTATAGGTAATCGGTACTAATATATTTTTTATAAATATAAATATTTTTAAAGCATTCGACTGATAACTTCTTTACTAATTACTAGTGGACTTTATGACCATTTAAATACTTCTCCATCTTAAGCATCTAATCATGTAAAATTACCAACGTAAGCGATAAAACCTACTACGGTATGATAGATATTTAATGATCTCTTATTGCCCGATAGTGCTAAGTTCCGGGTAAAATTGTCATCATTTAGGAAAAAACCTACCCCCAGGTATTAAAATAATATCAAGGATGTCTTAGCGTCACAATATTTTCTATTCTCTCCTAATTCTTTAATGTATCCTTGTTTTTCTTTGACATATATTGTTGCTCCAACTTTACTGCTGCCATAGTTTGAACACTGACGCATTTTTATTTATTTATATTGGACACTGATTTATAGCTGAATAGAATAAGCTATACTGCGAGGAACAAATAATAAAGGACTTTCATAGTTTGGGTAACACAGTCACCGTATTAACCACCCTCGAGTTGTCGTATCTTTAAAATTGTGAACTTGCCTTACTTTAAAAAAAGCTATTCACAAATGAAGCTATAAAATTGATAAAAAAAATATTGACAATACATTTAATCGGTCGAATGCTTTAAAATTCGTAGGCTATAGCTGTACTAGTTTTTTGTCTCTAATTATACTGCATAACTGATACCTTGGTCACGGTGTATATATATTATCACAGCAGGCACTGTATGCATGGCTTATCAATTTAAATGCTCGAGTGGAGCATGTGTGCCAGCTGAGTCCCGATGTAACGACACAGAGGAGTGCGTCGATGGCTCTGACGAACTGAACTGTCCCTGTAAAAGAGGCCAGATAATGTGTAATGACGGCTCTTGCATTAACGTTTCTCAAAGATGCAACGGCCGCGCTGATTGTGTTACTGGTGAAGACGAACGTAATTGTGGTAAGTGATGAGCAGTTGCTGTGTTATGCTCACAGTGTGGACTAGGTAGAAATTTTGATGTGGCTCGGAAATCTGCTGGAAATTTTGTTTTTTTTTGTTTTTTCCTTTTCAAAATTTTCACAATTTTGAATTTGCTGTTGTTGCATATTGATACCTTTTACAGGGATACTTTTTGTATGTTCATTTCAAAACTAACAGAAGAATCACAATTTATTTATATAAGAAATAGCATGTTTAAAAATAATTCTTATTTATTCATATTTACATATATATTTTTATTTACACTATTAACTATTTTTTATTCTGTCTGCTAATGACATTTTATTAACTTTATAGCGGTTTTTGTGAAATACGCTATTTAATAATATTTTATATTTTTAATTATGGAGTGAAATTAAATTTCCAAAATTTTGTGGAATAATTGTCCAAATTTATTAACACTTAAGAAGATATACAAAGAGAATAATTTTACACACTCACAGAAGGAAAGAAAGAATTTTAAAGAAATAGTAAAAGAAACAGATAAGCGAAACAGATACGTATTAGCAAGAAGATAAGGCTTAAAATTGAATACAAGCAAGGAGTACAATATTTAAACAAGTGAACGTCGCAAGCGATAGTAGCCGACTCTTTACCCGTAGCTAGCAAGCAGGCTACGTCACGCACAGCAAAAAAACTCGAAACAAGTTTGTCATGCGAATGCGCTGCGTGCGGATGAATTATAATAAATATAAATATTAACAATTTAGTTTTAAGTAAATTTGAAAATAGAATGTAGTGTAAGTATATAATATTAATATCGAATGAAATAGGAATTTACATGTATTATTATTATTATTATTAATTAATTTTGTTAAAAGATAATATTCACTACAGTACTCCCCCCCAGAGACCTGGTTAAGGGCGATAGTAGTCTGGAAATCTAACTGTTCTTCCGCTTCGTGTCCGCTTTTCAAGTTTCTGCTCCACATCAGACTGAGAGATTGCCTTTGGTGCAGTAACTGGTCTGTTTGATACAGGAACGGCTTCTCGCGTAACATATGCGGGCTTGAGCCTGTCCACACTCACGTTGTTAGGCTTACCACATATGTTTATCTGAAAATATTTAGGCGTCCTTTTAAGAACCTTGTACGGGCCTGCATATGGTGGTTCCAGTGGCTTGCGGACGTGGTCCTGCCGTAAAAAAACATGTGTCGAGTCTGTAAGGTCGGCCGGCATATGAAAAGGACCTGTCCTATGCCATGACGTGGGCTTTGGCGAGAGTCGTGCCATACTAGCACGGAGACGAGTAACCAGATTTGTGATATCACCTGTCTTGTAATCTTCAGAGGGTGCGAGAAATTGTCCTGGAAGACGAAGGGGCTCCCCGTAGACCAGCTCAGCTGCCGAAGCCTGAATGTCGTCCTTCCAGGCGCTACGGATGCCCAGCAGCACTAACGGAAGTGCTTCCGTCCAGGTTGAAGAGGGATGGCACATGATAGCTGCTTTCAGCTGCCGATGGAGTCTCTCGATCAAGCCGTTGGAAGCTGGGTGATATGAAGTGGTTCTAAAATGATGTGCACCAATCATGGCTGATAGTGCCTTGAAGAGATGCGACTCGAATTGACGTCCCCTATCGGTTGTAATTCGAAGAGGGCAACCAAATCTTGCTATCCAACCAGAGAGAAGGGCGGCAGCACAGGAATCAGCTGTGATGTCTTTGAGTGGGTATGCCTCAGGCCATCGTGTGAAACGATCGATGACTGTAAGGCAATACCTGAAATCAGACGAAATAGTTAAAGGTCCGACGATGTCGAGGTGGATGTGTGCAAACCTCGACGTAGGAGTTGGGATTGAGGATAAGGGAGCAAGGGTATGACGGTGAACTTTGCTCTTTTGACAAAGTATACACTCTCGTGTCCACTCTCTACAGTCCTTGCGAATCCCTGGCCATACGAATCTCTGTGTTACCAGTCGCACTGTAGCTGTCCTACCAGGATGGCTGAAGCTGTGTAACGTTTCAAAAACTTGTCGGCGAAATTTCTCAGTAATGAACGGGCGTGGAGAAGACATTGATACGTCACAGTAGATCTTCTGGTTAGAGTCTGGCAAGTCTACCTTAACCAGTTTTAACGATGAGCCTTTTTGAAGCAGACCTAGCAGTTCAGGATCAGTATCTTGAGCAAGTGCCAGAGCCTGGTAATCAATAGAACGACTCACCTCTTCCAGTCGTGACAGTGTATCAGCCACTACGTTCAAACGTCCTGGTAAGTATTGAATACTGGTTGTGAACTGCGAAATATAGTCAAAGTATCGATATTGGCGCGGTGAGCATTTCTCCCTATTAATATTGAATGCATAGGTGAGAGGTTTATGATCAGTGTGAATCACAAAGTTTCTAGCCTCAACCATGTGTCGAAAATATTTAATGGCTTCATAAATAGCTAATAGCTCTCGGTCGTAAGGACTATATTTCTTTTGCGCAGATGTTAGTTTTTTAGAAAAGAAACCAAGAGGTTGCCATACGTTGTTGACACGTTGCTGAAGTACTGCTCCAATACCGACATCAGATGCATCAGTGGCAATAGCTAGCTCTGCAGATGAATCTGGATGAGCTAATAACGTGGCTTGAGATAAACAAGCCTTACATTTATCAAAAGCTTCCATCATCTCAGGTGTCATTGTGATCGGCCTAGCTCCTTTCATCTTGGGTCCTAAAAGCGCAGAGTCTAATGGTGCTTGAATGTTTGCGGCGCCGGGAATAAAACGACGATAAAAGTTAAACATACCAAGGAAACGTCTTAATTCCTTAGCAGTTTTAGGCACGCTGCACTCCTGTATGCTCTTTACGTTCGTTTCTAAAGGTTGAGTCCCAGAACCTGACACTAGGTAACCAAGAAATTTTACCTGTCGCTGCCCGAAGACACATTTGGATGTGTTTATCAAAACACCATACTCCTTGAGCCTGGTGAAGAGTAGTCTGATATGGCGCTGATGTTGCTCTTCAGAACTGGAAAATACCAAAATGTCGTCTAAGTAACCAAAACAAAACTCATCAAAGTCACGTAGTACTTCGTCCATGAACCTCTGAAATGTTTGTGCTGCATTGCGCAGTCCGAAGGTCATGTACGGGAACTCAAAAAGTCCAAAAGGAGTTGTAATGGCTGTTTTGTGGATATCATCGACGTGTACCGGTATCTGATTGTACGCCTTAACCAAGTCGATCGTTGAAAATACTGAACAACCAGAGAGTTGGTAGGAAAAATCTTGGATGTGGCGTATAGGATACTTGTCAGGTACTGTGCGAGCATTGAGTGCCCTATAATCACCACATGGTCTCCATCCGTCATCCTTCTTCTTAACTAAGTGCAGGGCGGAAGACCACGAACTGTTAGACGAGCGGGCAGTTCCCTGTGAGAGCATATCATCAAATTCTTTTTTGGCTGCTTTCAGTCTAACGGGGTCTAAACGACGAGGTCTACTGGTAACTGGTGGTCCGGGAATGGTTTTGATGTAATGCACAGTATTATGCTTAGGAAGGGAAGACGTACCTGATGGTCTCGTTACCTCTGGGAACTCATGAAGCAGCTGATGGTATTTTGATTCTCCCGAGATGGCTTTGACTGACGCAAGGTCATCGGAGATATTTTCTTTTAGTGCTTGCACTGATAGTGTAGTTGTTCCATCGACGAGGCGCTGATATCTGCAATCTACAAGAAGATTGTAAAATATCAGAAAATCTACGCCGATAATCGGCTTTGAAACATCAGCGATGGTAAATTTCCAGGTGAAAGTACGTCTCAGTCCTAGGTCCAAGTGCAATAACGTAGGACCATAAGTGTGAATGACTGTACCGTTGGCTGCCATAAGTTCATACTTCGTCTTGGTACAGGGCGCCTTGGTAGCCAACCGTGGAAAAACACAGAGATCAGAACCAGTATCTATGAGGAAAAGCATTTTTGAAATACGGTCGGTAATAAAAAGGCGGCCTGTAGGTAAAGGGCAGACGTTGGCCGCTACTTCCGGCTGCCCAGAGAGTTTTCCGACTCTCCGTAAGTACATGGCTGTACACATTTTTTAGCGTTAGAACCAAACTTAAAATGGTACCAACATTTTTGATGGGAAGTTAACTTCCGACGATGCCTGGAATGGCTCCGGGAACGCTCTCTGAACTTGAATGGTACCGAATTGTGACGTACCTGGGTCGAGAGTTCAGATACCTGCTTGGTCAGGAGTTGGATCTGCTTGGCCATTTCTTCCAACATGGAGGGTGCAGGGGGTGTGGCCATCGCAGACGTGCTTGCGACTTGTGGTGATGAGGGTGCTATTTCGTGCACCTTGTCTGCCAGGTCAGCTAATTTTTCTATAGGTAGATCAGGCTGCGAAGCTATAACAGTTTGAATGTTTTGTGGTAATCTACTAGACCATAATGTTTTTAAAAAATCTTTGGGGACTGACAAACCCGCAAGATCTTGTATGTATCGCAGAAACTGCGATGGCTTGCGATCACCTAGCTGCTCATGCCTCAGCAACTGCATCACTTTCTTTTCTTGAGACGCAGATAATCTTTTAATTAGCTGCGTTTTAAGAGTGACGTATTTATCCGTCTCGGGAGGAGAAATTATAATATCCTTCACCTCGACAGCCAATTGATTGTCCAACTGAGCGGCAACGTAATAAAATTTTGTAGCATCACTTGTTATATTAGATAAAGCAAACTGACCTTCAATTTGTGAAAACCAAAGGGCTGGTTCTTCCGGCCAGAATGGTGGAATACGCACGCCAATCCTACAAACGTTGGATGTAGTCGCGTCCTCCATCGTGTACTAGAGGTCACCTTGCAAAGGTCGTCAAAATGGCCTCTTGCCGTTTTTAATCTTCTTGCCAGCAGAAAACGGAGATATTTAATATAGTGCTCACTAATTTCGGGGTCACCAATATAGCGGTTTTTGTGAAATACGCTATTTAATAATATTTTATATTTTTAATTATGGAGTGAAATTAAATTTCCAAAATTTTGTGGAATAATTGTCCAAATTTATTAACACTTAAGAAGATATACAAAGAGAATAATTTTACACACTCACAGAAGGAAAGAAAGAATTTTAAAGAAATAGTAAAAGAAACAGATAAGCGAAACAGATACGTATTAGCAAGAAGATAAGGCTTAAAATTGAATACAAGCAAGGAGTACAATATTTAAACA
Source organism: Heliconius himera (assembly GCA_021202915.1). NCBI lineage: Eukaryota > Metazoa > Arthropoda > Insecta > Lepidoptera > Nymphalidae > Heliconius > Heliconius himera. The sequence goes on along the minus strand of JAJHJA010000001.1, from coordinate 138,608 downwards.
AGTGAACGTCGCAAGCGATAGTAGCCGACTCTTTACCCGTAGCTAGCAAGCAGGCTACGTCACGCACAGCAAAAAAACTCGAAACAAGTTTGTCATGCGAATGCGCTGCGTGCGGATGAATTATAATAAATATAAATATTAACAATTTAGTTTTAAGTAAATTTGAAAATAGAATGTAGTGTAAGTATATAATATTAATATCGAATGAAATAGGAATTTACATGTATTATTATTATTATTATTAATTAATTTTGTTAAAAGATAATATTCACTACAACTTAACTCAATAATTATCTTTTATTTGTTTAATTATTTTTAATATGCTTTAATTAACATATTAATTTATGTATGTGTATGTATATATTATATTTATAACAGGCACCGCTTGCATGGCTTATCAGTTTAAATGCACGTGTGGACACTGTGTACCGGGGGAATCCCGGTGTGATGGAACTACTGATTGCCCTGACGGCTCTGACGAACTTAACTGTCCTTGTAAAAGAGACCAGTTCAAGTGCGACAATGGCTCTTGTATAAATCTTTCAAAAAGATGTAATGGATGCGTAGATTGTATGCCAAATGGTGAAGATGAGCTTAATTGTAGTAAGTACGAGCTTTTAAGCTGATGATGATGTTAGCTACCATGTAAATTATGATTTAACACAAACATATTCAATATCTCTGTATGCCTTTAAAACACTTTCTCTATATTACTTTTAATATCATTATATTTATCTTTTTATTCATTTTATATTAGAATCACAATGTATTGAATATAATAAATTTGAGCTTAAATAGGGACTTTAATGAAGAAAAAGGAAGTATTTTTAGCTAGCTTCTAGCTCCTAGCTTAACACTAAGTTGAAATTGTATGCACAGTTGTATGCACAGTATTGCACAGTTTGGGTAACTAGCCATCGGTTTAACCACCCTCGAGTTGTCATATCTTTAAAATTGTGAACTTGCCTTACTTTAAAAAAAGCTATTCATAAATGAAGCTATAAAATTGATAAAAAAAAAAATATTGACAATACATTTAATTGGTCGAATGCTTTAAAATTCGTAGGCTATAGCTGTACTAGTTTTTTGTCTCTAATTATACTGCATAACTGATACCTTGGTCACGGTGTATATATATTATCACAGCAGGCACTGTATGCATGGCTTATCAATTTAAATGCTCGAGTGGAGCATGTGTGCCAGCTGAGTCCCGATGTAACGACACAGAGGAGTGCGTCGATGGCTCTGACGAACTGAACTGTCCTTGTAAAAGAGGCCAAATAATGTGTAACGACGGGTCTTGCATTAACGTTTCTCAAAGATGCAACGGCCGCGCTGATTGTGTTACTGGTGAAGACGAACGTAATTGTGGTAAGTGATGAGCAGTTGCTGTGTTATGCTCACAGTGTGGACTAGGTAGAAATTTTGATGTGGCTCGGAAATCTGCTGGAAATTTTGTTTTTTTTGTTTTTTCCTTTTCAAAATTTTCACAATTTTGAATTTGCTGTTGTTGCATATTGATACCTTTTACAGGGATACTTTTTGTATGTTCATTTCAAAACTAACAGAAGAATCACAATTTATTTATATAAGAAATAGCATGTTTAAAAATAATTCTTATTTATTCATATTTACATATATATTTTTATTTACACTATTAACTATTTTTTATTCTGTCTGCTAATGACATTTTATTAACTTAACTTAATAATTATCTTTTATTTGTTTAATTATTTTTAATATGCTTTAATTAACATATTAATTTATGTATGTGTATGTATATATTATATTTATAACAGGCACCGCTTGCATGGCTTATCAGTTTAAATGCACGTGTGGACACTGTGTACCGGGGGAATCCCGGTGTGATGGAACTACTGATTGCCCTGACGGCTCTGACGAACTTAACTGTCCTTGTAAAAGAGACCAGTTCAAGTGCGACAATGGCTCTTGTATAAATCTTTCAAAAAGATGTAATGGATGCGTAGATTGTATGCCAAATGGTGAAGATGAGCTTAATTGTAGTAAGTACGAGCTTTTAAGCTGATGATGATGTTAGCTACCATGTAAATTATGATTTAACACAAACATATTCAATATCTCTGTATGCCTTTAAAACACTTTCTCTATATTACTTTTAATATCATTATATTTATCTTTTTATTCATTTTATATTAGAATCACAATGTATTGAATATAATAAATTTGAGTTTAAATAGGGACTTTAATGAAGAAAAAGGAAGTATTTTTAGCTAGCTTCTAGCTCCTAGCTTAACACTAAGTTGAAATTGTATAAAAAAACTTAAAACGACATGTCAAATTAAAGGCTAAAAAAACGCTAATTTTGTGAGAACATAATCCAAATTTAGTACATTTTTTTATATAATTTTTATACGTTCTTTAGGAACTCAGTTATGTCCGGCTGGTGTTTTCACATGTGACGCCGGCTCCAGCGTACCTTGCGCCAAGAGGTGTGACGGCATTCAAGAATGTGATGCTGGCGAAGACGAGCTAAACTGTGCTGGTAAGCGTATGCTTAGTAGTAGTCGTAAATTACTAGTATGTAATACTAAAACACACTAATAAACTGAGATATTTATTCCCTTTTATAGTTTATATAGTATATACATTAAATATATACTTATATGTTGGTTAACTTGTTGTTGAATTAAGTGTGTGTAGAGCGGTATTCTTGTAAAATTAGTAATGTTCTTTAATATAAACTTCCAGATATGCTTAAAAGCAAATGCGATCGTTATATTTATAGCTTGGCGAAACCGTGTTTATGTAATATTACTTAAAGTTATATTAGCTTCTAGCGACCCTCTTGCAGCTTCGCCCGCTTGAACTCCACAATTTTTTACTTACTTATCTGAATTACTTTCGTGTTTTAATGAAATTATAGTTTTAAAAACAATATCGTAAACCAAAGTTTCAGCCAATTCAATAAAGCAGTTCTTTTATAGCAATTTTGTGGAATAGACTACTTTATAACGATTAGGCTTCTGAGATTGTCATACACAAACGCACAAATAAAAAATTCAAAAATGTTCTTTTGTGTTCCCTTATATTGCCAAAATGTCCTCAACTGATTTTCTCATATATTTTCCATGTACAGATAGCGATCACCTACAATTGTATTGTATGTATGTGTATAGGCTAATAACTATAGGCAAATAAACAATAACTATTACCGCTAATATTATATTATTTATATTATTTTTTTTTAATGAAAATAAATATCTACATATATATTAGGCTATAAATTTTTTATGATTTATTTTTAGATTGTAGCCTTCGATGTGACGGGAGATGTATAGAAGATTTCAGAATATGCGACCAAGTTCCAGACTGCAATGACAGTGCCGATGAAATAGACTGCGACGACTGTAACTCACCATCAGACTTCAGGTAGTTTTTATAATAAAGGATTCTTATTAATATTATTAATAGAATATATAAATAGAATATATACTTTGCATTGCGATTTTATTGTGTAAGAAAAATATATATTTATAGAAGAAATATGCGAAATTTATAGCTTAAAATTGCGATATTTTACATATGTGCTAGTGAACTTTACCGTTTAATTATTGAACTATATAGCTCGTAGGCTGGTGATGAAGGTTAATATAAAATATAAAAATGTGTGTTAGTCGTAATCTATTTTTACTTTATTTATAGATGTAAGAATGGTGAGTGTGTCAACGCCGCACATCGGTGTAACGGCGTACCAGAATGCGGGGATTTGAGCGACGAGCTTGGCTGTAATATGACTATGATACCAGAACAAGGTAACCAACATCGAATATTTTAGGATTTTTTAAGAAAAGATATTTCATCACAAATTGTTAAATTTTATATAAGTTTTGGATAAGTTACTTTTTTTAAACTAATTTAAGTGTTATTCGTTGTGGAGCAGCGGCACAGCGTGCAATTGTAAAAGTAAACATGGTGGGTTCGTTTCCCATTCAGGAGGATGAATACTCTATGTACTCTCTGCGGGATACAGCGTGAAGCCAAAAATTTTATTTAAATACCTGTAACCATTAATTGCTAATGCTTACTATAACAAAATTATATTTCATTGGAATAAAATAAATCGACTTCGTGCTGTATGTCGCACACAGCAGGGAAGAGAGAACCTAGTGTTAAGACACTCCGTACCGCATTTCCCGACGAATTCTGAAGTTTAACTAAAAATCTAAGTAAAGAATATTATTTTTGTCTAGAGGGCTGCAGTGATCATAATCAGTTTCAATGTAGAAATGGAGAATGTATTAACAGTAGCTTTTTCTGCGATGGTCATCCTGACTGTATCGACGGTTCTGATGAAGAAAACTGTCGTAAGTATTGCTATAATTTTATACGACCACTAAATTATATTTTTATGACAAATAAAATGCTTTTTAACACTTTTCGGCTACCAAGGCATAGTATATCGACAAGCACTAAAAACTTATATTATATTGTTTCACGTGGCTCAATGCACCAATCACGCTTAATGCTGATGCAAACGAGACACCCAAGTCACGCCTACTCGTATCTCTCTTTAAAAACTATAATATTATTTGCACTTTGTATGACAAAGCACTACTAACTGTCGAATTACACATATCACTTAGGGATAGGGCAGTATCTATAGACGATTTTTTTTGTTTTAATAATAAAATACCATAAATGGTAAGAAAAAAGCTGAGAAATACTGGATTAATGAGCCAAGTTGATATACAGCATGGTACATGACGAGGGGTTCGCGGTCACCATATAACGCGCCGTGCCACGAATCGGAATTTACATGTTACGATGGACGCTGCATTCCGCACTTGCGACGGTGTGACAATATCTATGACTGTTCGGACTTCTCTGATGAGCAGAACTGTTACACTTCGGGTATCAAATGCCTAATTAACATTCTTGTAACGAATACGCGTAAAATTTTGACTTTAACTGATCTTTATAAACGTTATAAATAAAATATAATGTTAAAAATAATATTATTCAATATAAACGTGTATATATATATTAGTATTTCATTAAATATAAATAAAAATTGTCCTTTTACGACAAATATAATAGTACATGTATTCCATTTTTTTTTCTATTCGCCCTGTAAGTTAAATTCAGTTGTCGTCTTAATTTTAATCATTTTACCGTAGGTCTATATGCTATTCGTTACAAGGTCACAAATGTTTCGCCCTTGTGGAATGCTGAATGCGTGTTCGATTTTATAAATTGATATGCCATACCAGATACTACCCATACCTTTTTGTTACATTTATGCAGTCAATTACAATTGAAAAAAATTAAGAAATTTATTTTAGTTTATATAAATAGCGCACTTGTTTTTTTTTACTTTATTGCATGGTTATTACGTTTAGTTATTACCTACCTATTGTATTAGAATGAGTATTTACTTAAGTTTTTAAAATTTTGTCGTTAGTTAGACTGTATATAGATAGCACACATGTGTATAGTAAAGATCTTGAATACTTTCCTGCGTTAAAAGATAATTTAGTTTCTTATTCTAGATAGCAATTTTCCTTTTGGTATAGAATAAATAGAGTAGCATAAGTTAGAATAGTTGCTTCTTTTTGCATGGAAAAAGGAGCATTAATTAGATTAGTATATATATACTTTTTTTCTTATGTGTATGTAGATATATTAATGTAATAGATTAAATTGTTAAATATAAATCTTTTTATAATTATGATAAAATAAAATCGATAATTTATTTCAGCTTGCAACGATGGTTTCTGGCAATGTTTATCGGGACAGTGTATAGCCGTCAACGACTACTGTAATGGATATCCCGACTGCACGGATGCGTCCGACGAGAGCGATTGCCCTCCTTTGCTTCCTCCATTTACAACAGCTAGCCCTCAACCACCGTACACGACACTAGCCCCGACATATCCAACGCACAGCACCACCTATTTGCCTCCCGTCAATACTAGTGAGTATACTTTCTTTAAATATATTTTCCTTATCAATATCAGGTGTCGTATCGTTAAATATTATATTCAATTTTATTACAAAGAAACGATACACCGTTTTCTCTGATATTGAATAAAAATATAAGTAGTTGTATATCTATTTTTATTATGAACAATGAATTAAGCATAGTCCAAAAATAGGATGCACAGCAAATGAGTGGCGTTGTGAGAACGGGCCGTGTATAAAGCAATACCAACGATGTGATGGACGCGTGGACTGCCCTTACGACGGATCTGATGAGTTCGACTGTCCACCTGACAGTAAGGATTTCAATACGCGGACTACAAATCTACTGAAATATTTGTCTAAACTATATAATAGAAACGGTTTCTTTTTTATATATTAATGTGCTGAAAAATTTTAATTTTTCCATATAGTTTGGACTCCAGTGAAGGTATATTTGTTGTTCGTTTCGGGGTAATTGATAACCGTTACAGTTTTACTGATATTAATATAATAGGATTATTAATACAAATGCTTGTTACTTACCACTTCTATGTATTTGTTTGTGTAACATTTTTTTTAAAGTATTTTGTAATTTTATTTTAATGTTACTTTGATAAGAAATTTCATGGCGTGTTTATAATTTTGAATTATGTTACTAAAATGATAATAAATTAAAAAGTTTTGAACCTTATACGAAATGCAAGATGATTGTCAAATTGCAATAAAAATAACAGCACCTACGTATATATCTAATAATATTGTACACATTATGTAATTTCTTCCTTAGATGTAACTTAAAAAATGTAAATTCTTGTTCTTCCTGGCATTAATCCCGGCTTTTGTCAGGGTCTGCCTTCCTGCTCATCCTACTCCACTTTGCACGGTCTTTAGCGTCCTCAGTGGTTAGGCCATTGGCAGTCATGTCCTTTATCACGACATCCAACCAGCCCTTCCTTGGGCGTCCGAGAGATCTCACTCCAAGGTGCCAAAGTGCTAGTTTGTAAATGAGCTTCTGCCTCCTCAGTTTCAAGCTTATCATATAGCGGTGATAAACTCTCACTGCGGGCTCTGGCTGCAGCTTTTTTACTGGCACTCTTAGCTACTGTGCACTCCAGTCTGCCTTCAGGAGAGTTGGATTGCCGCCATTTCTTAAAGGCAAGGTTTCTTTTCACGAGTCACCTCACGTAGTCTTCCGTCAGGCCTGGAATAATCTTATAATTAACTAACTGTGATGATCAGGGTTGTTACTCTGCCCATATGACACCGTCTGGTCAATAAGTATTCAATTTGTGTTGAGTCAGACCCGTTCTTATACATAATAAAATGATGTAAAAGATTTAAACAAATGTAAATTATAAATGTATAATATAAAGGGTGAAGCAAGTGTTCATCTAATTTAGAAAATACAACCTAATTAGTATTTTATATAAGTGATGTTTAATAAATGTAATTTAAACAATGAACGAAGGAAACAGCAGCGCTATAGCGTGAAGTTTTTAAACTAAGTTAAGCTCCGCAAAAGACTAGAAACTTTTTATTGGAAATATTTAACTTGAAAGTGACAGTGGCCTATTTTATGTGTCTAACTGCACTGCATTATAGCGTGACATTGTAGCACGTTACTCGTACATTTACTAACATGGTAAATTTTTCAGGACCTGTTGAATTGAGACTTAGAACCGAACCGAATAAACAAACAATTCGCAACGGTGAGTTATTTTTAATATATTTTATGTTTTTTTTTTTAAATTTTATTTTAGATATTTATCATAAGTATAACTTAATGATTCTATATTACTTGATAATGTAAATATGTCTCTCGTTTACAAGCTGCCAAGGCCTTATATACATAATCTATTATTTTGGATATTTTGTATAAATTTTACCTATAGTTTCACTTAGTAATCATTTATACACATTTCTACAATCTTACAAAAGGCTTGGAAGACAGGTGAGCTTGGCAAAAATAGGTATAAATTAATGAAAGGTTTGACTAGATAACCAATAATTTACTTACCGAAATGTAAAAATAAAATTGCATTTGTACTTACGAATATAAAAAAAATCTTTAACAAAATATGTATATCTTAATTGCTTAGCAAATTTATTAGCATTGCCCTCTCGGTGATGGCAAGATAGTCAAAATAATATATTTATAATAATAATAAAATGTTATAATAACAAATTATTTTATATTTCTTTCATGGTGGTGGAACAGTACACTATGGTGAGTCAGTGTATCTATACTTGGGTGCACTATGGGATTAAATTAACATTTAATGATTTTGAGTGATTTTTTTTCTTATTTACCGGCTTTAAAATAAATCGTTTTATTAAATAATAATTTTATTTTACAATATTTATGAACTAGTGGTATACATAATGAATTTTCATTAAACTATTTATATTCATTTTAGAATAATTAAATAATCAATATCTAACATTTTTTTTTCCAATAGTAATATAATAAACATGTGTGTGATAAAAATCAGGGTCCCATTTACATAATACAGCTTTAAAATTATTAATATTGGGTACAAATAATTCTACATATAATATTTATATATATATATTCATAGCCGCAAACATACAAAGTCAAAAGTAGACTAAATATTGGTTTACCCAACGATCTTGTCCTAATACAGTTATATCATGGGTTTGATTTAAATTGCTTTCACATTTTTTTTTCTAGTTCTAAAATGCATGAAAATAAATTGAAATAAAGGGCAATACTGTTATGACTTTTTAAACTATATCATAACACTTAATTCCACAAGCATGGATTTTTTGGGTAAATTGCAACACTAAGATTACTAGAAATTACTTTTAAAAATTTAACTATAGGAGGTGATGTGGTGTTCGTCTGTCGAGACGAAGGACCTCTACGAGCACCAGTTCGTTGGATCAGAGAAGGTGGTAGACCTCTCAAATCGGGATCCACTGATATTAGAGGTCGTCTAGAGATGAGCAAAGTGTCGGTAAGTTATGTAAAATCGCAGATAATAGGCGAATTTTGTTTAAAAATATATTTTCTTGCTTGTATTGTTCATCGTTGGAAGGAAAATGATATCTCTTTAATTTGTTATTTGTATGATATACATATGAATTTAATTATAATTTCATGCTGTATGTAATCTACCAGTATTAAGTATTAACCTAAATAAAATAATATATAACCTGAATAAAATAATTGTTAGCGGGCTGATAGCGGCGTATACATTTGTCAAGCGCCACGCTACCTTGGTTACAGTGGATCCGAATTAAGAGTTGTACTTACCGTAGAAGAACCTGGTAAGTTGTCGATATGTCTACTATTCTTATAATATAATAATTACGATTCAGTAAATAATATTAATATATTATTTTTGTTTTTTTTAGAAGTGACGCTACCACCGTTCACAGTATGTGCATCTCATCAAGCGACGTGTGGTAATGGACAATGTATTTCGAAATCAGCTATATGTGATGGTAGAAATGATTGCTCTGATGGATCTGATGAAGAATCTTGTCGTAAGTATTACTACATAGTATAATTATACAAGATGATACCAATTATAATACCGCTCGTTGTGTAGTTAAAATTTAATACAAATTATAAAATTCAAAACAACATTAAAGTACTTAGTTTCTTTTTGATAAGAATAGTTAGTATGTAAAATAAATATGTTAAACATATATACCAAATAAAAGTAGGAGCAACATATTATTTATTTATGATTTATTATTTGTTTTCAGAAAAATGTGAACCGAATCAGTTCCGATGCTTGAATCGCAAGTGTGTGTTAAAAAGTTGGGTTTGCGACGGCGATTCTGACTGTGGAGATGGTTCCGATGAACAGAACTGCGTTGACGACTCTACACCTGGACAATGTGGACCCACCCAGTTTCAGTGTTCTTTCTCTGATCAATGTGTACCAAGGAGTTTCCATTGTGATGGACAAACAGATTGTATGGACAAGTCCGATGAAATTGGATGCGGTAAATACTCCTAACTTTACATATAACATTTGGTCTTATTTGTTGATTTTATTTCTTATCGTTGTTTTTGTATACAGCACCGGTGCGTGTAACTAGCCCTCCATCCCCATCGAACGTCAGGCTCAACCCGGGTGATACGTTAAGACTGAAGTGTGAAGCTGTTGGTGTTCCTGTGCCTCTAATAACTTGGCGCCTCAATTGGGGTGAAGTTCCCCCACAATGTACGTCGACGAGTGTTAACGGAATTGGTACTCTAACTTGCCCTGATATGCAGGTAATTGCTGGATTTCTTCCCTATTGTTTAATTATATTGGTTGTATTGCTAAAAGTAAATTAAGTTTAAAATTACTTGATTACTGTAAATTAATACTACTACGTTCTCATAATTAAAAAATATGTTTTCTTAAGTTGCAGTTTTAATTAATTTCAGTAGTGATTACAATTTTTTTTAATACGCAGATGGAGCATAGCGGTGCGTACTCATGCGAAGCCATTAATAATAGGGGAACTGCTTTCGCAAGTCCAGATTCGATTGTATATGTAAACAGAACTGGTGGTGTATGTCCAAGTGGATATTTTAACAGGTATATAAAATATTTATGATAGTTTTATTTAATTTACAAAGTAATGACTTTTAGTAAATCCTATATTATATTAATATAAGTAGTTAAGTAAATTGTATATAAATTGACATAATTAATATAATTTTAGCGAGGCGCGATCACAAAATGAATGCATTCGATGCTTCTGTTTCGGTAAATCTACACAATGTCAAAGCGCGGATCTCTTTATATTCAATATGCCCACTCCACTCGGCGAAGGAGGAACCAGGCTTGTAGGTGTAAACCAGAGCCCCAACGGTGACGTGGTGGTCGACAAGCAACAAGTAGAACAGTACTATTACCAGCCTTTGAGAAATGGTGCAACGGTGAGAAACTACAAATTATATTTCATTCTACTTTATTTGCTTACATAAAAATACTTACAAAAAATAAATAAAAAAGAAGACAAATGTACGAAAAACGTGGTCTTCCGGCTAAGTAGCCATCTCTTCCACATAACCTTTAGGGCGAAAAGAAGCTGTCATAATTTAAATTTTAAATCTTTTTAACTTGTAGCAGTACAACGATAGTTACTTTATATTTTTTACATGTTTCTACCTTGGTATTTAAATGTAGTTGAAAAAAGAAGAAATTGTATTTAATATTTGCATTTGGATTTGTACATATAATCGAAAGAAGTCGAAACTTATTTTTCTATATTAACATTTTTTTTTGTAGGTAACAAAACTAGCAGACTTTACACCATATTCCAGAACAACCGCTCATCCTTATTTGACTGTACCAGAAACGTATAATGGCAATCAGCTAACTTCATATGGCGGTCACATCAGATATCGCCTTTCACCTCAGATACCTCAGCGCTTCCGGTCAGATGATAATCTTCCCGACATCATAATTAAGGTACAATATTTTTATAATTTATCAAAATAAACTTTAATAATGTTTTAATGGCAAGTATTTAATAACTACAAAATTGTATTGTATTTCTAGGGTGCGTTCCAAACTCTAGTTTATAAGAGCCGTGAGGATCGCTATAGAGAACCTTATATTAATGCACGTCTCACTCCTGGTGGCTGGCAGAAACCCACATCCAGTGGTCTTGTACCAGCTTCTCGCGAAGATTTAATGATGGCGTAAGTGACCGTACAGTTACCTAATCTAATATTTCATCTTAAATATCGTTAGCATCTACACTTTGTACGTAACATTGTGTTTAATTTTTCTTTTTGTGATAACAGATTAGACGCTGTCGAGACAATACTGCTTCGTGCTGATTTCAATAACGCAGGCGTCAATATCACTGAATTTAACATGGAATCTGCTCAATCTAACAACGTGGGCTTAGGATCAGCAAGCTTAGTAGAGGAGTGCTCTTGCCCTCAAGGCTACAAAGGACGATCCTGTGAGGTAGGCGACGATAAAAATTAAAAAGGCTTTTGCCTTGCTACAACTAAAATAAGATATTTTTTTTCAAGAAATTATATGTAGAGAGAGTTATAAATATTAAGTAATAAACTGCACTAAATGTGTGATGCTTGTAATTTTTTAAACATATTTATTAGCACGATCATTGATCATTAGTATTTTAATCAAATAAAAATTGGAATTATTGAAATTGGAATTTTCTTATATTAGAAATGTGCTGATGGATTCGAGCGTCAGAATTCTGGACCATGGGATGGCAGTTGCGTGCCCAAAGCACCTTGCCCACCCATGACATACGGCGACCCGAGCAGTGGCGGCGACTGCAAGCCTTGCCCATGCCCACTCACAAACCGAGGCAATCAGTTCGCTAGCGGATGCTCTCTTGGACCTAGAGGAGATGTCATCTGCGACTGTCTGCCAGGGTATTCATTTATGAATTTACTTATGCAATGGAAAATTAGAAATGTTGTGTTGCCAATTGTTATTCAGCATCTTTTTATATTTCATTTTGTAAATAAAAACAGTCAATTCATTGATAGGAATATTTTTTTTAAAAAAAGAATACTAGATAAATAATAAATCTTATATATATTTTGAAATTTTTCCAATATGTGGAACTTGACTTTTTATTGATAATATTTAATTTATAATAGCAGTTTTTAACATTGCCTTTAATTGCAGATTTTTCATAACATTTGTCCAATATTTCATTAGTAATTTATTTTTACATCTATTTAAATAAAAAAGTAATTTATTATTTGATTTTATTTTACACTATACAAAATATACTAATATTATAATATATTACAGGTACGAAGGACAGGATTGCAGTTATTGTGCACCAAATTACGTCGGCAACCCATTGATTGTGGGTGACTCTTGTCAACCAAAGCCCACTGATAACTGTAACCCGATAGGAACTAGCCAAGTCCGATTGCCCGATGAGTGTGTCTGCAAAGAGAATGTGCAAGGACGTTATTGTGATCAATGTAAAAATGGTTCCTATTACCTCTCCGATGACTTTAGGTATATATTGCAAATATCTTTTAAAAAATATATAAATAATACATATTATAAAATAATAGAAAAAAAATCTATGTATTTATGTATTATTTTAGACACGGCTGCGCGTTATGTTTCTGTTCTGGAGTATCATCCCAGTGTGTAGTCAGTATGCTGCGACGTCAAACGACCAGCGTTCGCTTCAACGTACCACAAATTGTAGAACAAGTGAAAGTATATAAGAGTGCCCCTATAGAGGTTCTTAGTGCTGTCAGATACAACGCTCCTATTGAAACTGATATACGACCAGATCTGCTCCGTGGGGAAATCGGCTTAAACAACTATGAACGCTCCCAGCCAGCTATTCTATATTGGAGTCTTCCTATTAAGTGAGTAAATATATAATAATTAACATACAAACATATAAATAATATAGAAAAGTAATAGTAGTAATTATTGATCATTTATTAGTAAATTTTCAAGTAACTATACGATATTTATACTAAATGTAAGTAAACATATTTTACTTTTGGTTGTATAGTAGTATATGTAGATTATTAGATTATATTAGATTATATTATTTTATTTATTTTTTTAATAATACAATATTATGATGAGGCCAATGTGTGATTGTAAACACGATAGGCTGTAGGTTTGATTCCCAAGGAAACGAAATATTTAATATTTTCATTTCGTCGCTGTGGTATCGAGGCATTGAGTTCCGCCACCGCCACCGCCGGGGTAAGTAGTAATAGTATGTGTCTTAACAAAAGGTTCCCTCTGGCTATTGAAATAAAAGAACATACCGATATTACAATAATAACACGGCTTTTCTTTCTAATCTTTATCACTTTCTCTCCCTATCAGTTTCGCTGGAGATAAGGTTACTTCCTACGGTGGATATCTATCATATGAACTTCACAATGTACCCACTTTCGGCGCTTCAAAGAATAACGCTGCTGATGTTCAGCTTATAAGCGTAAGTAATATTTATTTAATGGTAACACATTTAATTATTTTGAATTAATGTAATAAGCTGAAGCATATTTTAAATTAATTCAGGCCAGGCGTCGTGGCGCTGCGGCAAAAAGTGTGAATGTAAAACGGACTGGTTGTGGTTTCGATCTCCACTCGAGGAGATGAAATATTTACTTAAATTTATATTTCCATTTCTTCGCTTTGGTGTCGAGGCAAAGCGCGGCGTTGAGTTCTGGCACTTATTACGCAATGCCAATGAAGCTTATAACAAAAAATGTAATAAGCGTAGTATACTTTTTAAAATAATACGACAAAAAATAATTGTCATTCACAGGAAAACAGTTTGACTTTGCACTATTTCGGAAACTTCGTGCCAGCAAGCGACGGGTACCTAAACGCCAGCGTGAGGTTTTTGGAAAGGGGATGGCAAAGGTATTACATATACATATTTTAAAAATATTTAATTGACGAAATAATAATTTATTTCTGTACGTATTTTTTAGACCTGATGGTAAAGAAGTGTCTCGGGAGCATTTCCTTCTCGCACTGGCTGATGTAAAGGCTATTCTTATAAAGGCAACGTATTCTTCTAATACTGATGTGGCATCCATAATCAGTGCTAGCATAGAAACTGCATCACCAAACGGTGATGGACGCTTAGCCCAACATGTGGAGCAGTGTGTGTGCCCCGTGGGATATGTAGGCACATCTTGTGAAGATTGTGCACCAGGTTACACTAGGTAATACGCTTTATATATTCGCACAGTACATTTAAATAATACAAATGAAAAAATAATATTTTTTTTATGAATTATTAATTTTCTTATTGAAAAGAATATATATTTTATTATTATTATTAATTATAGTTAAATATATTTATTAATCATTAATATTTTTTTGACTTTCAGGAGTTCCAGTGGTCTTTATTTAGAATTATGTGGACTTTGCGATTGCAACGGACATTCTACAATGTGTCATCCTGAAACTGGTGTTTGCTACGTAAGATACATTTTCTTGGATATTTTACTAAAATTATTTATTATTAGCTAAATGTTTAAGTTATTGTTTATTATTTATATTACAGGATTGTGCTGACAACACAGCGGGGCCAAATTGCGAATTTTGTAAGGATGGTTATGAAAAAGATCAGAACAATAACTGCGTGTACGGTGGTACACCTCGACCATCCTGCTAGTATGTATTTTTTATAATTTATTCTATATTATTAAAGATTCTGAGAACCTAATTTGAATTCTTTGAAAATTTTATTACGAAGGTTAACGTCGCACTTTACATACTCCGGTTATTTTCAATGAATTGGGTAGCACCCAAAAACATCGTGGGTGTACTGACATCCGTTAACTTCGCTGTTATAGTGTCGATTTATTAATATCATATCATATACAGAGAGTTTTTGTCAGCACCACTTTAAGTGAAACTACAGTTTTAACTCCTCTCTAAGCCTAATACAATTATTTATTTTTTTCCCCAAAATTGAAAAAGCGATTTTTTCAAATAAAAGAGAATAATAAAATTATCGTTGCAAAATAAAAGGCGATTTGTCAAGAATGACGCACGCACACATAAACCTATCAAATGGAAACCGCCGCATACGCCAGTCATAGATATTGGCGGCAAAGATCAAAGCTCTTCAACCATTGCCTATATATTTGTATACATATTATGTATGTGTTTACTTTATGGGTAACTACGTCACATGAAATACAGGATAGATAGATAGATAAATATCGTGAAATGAAAAAAAAGTCCTCCGTCTAAACTTTTGGGTATCTTGATTAATTTCTTTAAGTTTAAAATATTATGCTCTATATGCTGTTCCCTTAAAAGGAGTGCTTCCATCCTGTATATCAGTTAGATTTGTAATAAATAATATATAGTATATCATACATTTTTATTGAAATTTGCAACGGAATATTAACATTATTTTAATGAATGAACGACTAATTTTAGCTGTGACCCGCGCGGTGAGGCGTTACCATGCACTTCGATAGGACAGTGTTATTGCAAACAGAATGTAGAAGGACAAAGTTGCGACCGATGTCGTCCTGGAACCTTCGGACTGTCTGAAAGCAATCCATTAGGATGTCAGTCCTGCTACTGTTCTGGAGTCACAAAAGATTGTCATGAAGTAAGTTTATTCGTCATAAATAAAATACTTCAGTTTGACGCAAAATGTATTTTAATTTTAATTATAATGTGTTTTTGAATAATCGATATATAAATTATGACGATAAGTAAAAAAAATCACTAACACTAATAATATAAAAAAATGCTTTGCTATAACACAATATTTTGAATTTTAAGGCTAGCCATTATTCGAGGATTCCGCTAGCAGCACCCATTTTCGGCGATGATTACGGCGGTTACACTCTAATGGACTTGAACGCTGAACAAGTTATAAACGACCATTTCGTACCTTCACCTAAGCAGAGCGAGCTTATGTACATGTTTTCCTCGCCACCATTGGAAGAATTATATTGGTCATTACCAGGCTTCCCAGGTAAATATGACAAACTATTTAGCAATTTAACAATTTAATTTCACTTTTTCGTTATGTCCTATAGAATATAATCTTAAAATGAGTGGTAAATTTACTTATAGATATATATTTTTTCTAGGTAATCGAATCCTCTCGTACGGAGGTACATTGTCACTGACACAGAAATTTGATTCTGGTGGCTATCCAGATGAATCTACACCCGGAATCGATGTCGTTCTTATTGGAGATGGAATTTCTATTTATTGGAGCAACCCCTCACGTATAAGAGCTGGAGAAGCTTTCGTAAGTTAATTTATTTTACTGCAGGACAGATTGAATTTATACTATTTCATTAGTTTTTCAAAATGTATATTTCAAAAAATACAATTTTAAAAAGCAATTTTTTTTTACAATAGAGTTACCAAGTACCTTTGCGAGAGGCCAATTGGTACATACTCAACAGTCCTGATGCAGCAAATCGAGAAAATTTCATGTCCGTACTGAAAAATGTGAAACGAGTGTTAGTTCGCGCTACACTCTCGACGAAAGCAATATCTACGGCAATTGCTGATGTATCAATGGACACTGCGGTTGAGAGCTATGACCCTGCCTTCCCTGTAGCTACGGGCGTTGAGGTATGTCTTGCATATTTTATAAATTTTGTTGAAAATACTAAATTACATGTTGTATTTTTATAATTGTGCTTAAATTTATTTCTTTCAGTAATTTTATTTATTACATGTGCATTTTTTAATTATTATTTTTTTCACTTTTTTAGGTATGCATGTGCCCTGAGGGTTACTCGGGTACGAGTTGCGAGAACTGTGTCACCGGTTTCTATAAAGATCGGTCAGGCTTTTGCAGACAGTGCAATTGCAATGGACATGACTGTCAGCTTGGAAGCTTCGGCAATGTCGTTTGTAACTGCCGTCCACCGTATACTGGACCAGATTGCGCCACTGTTGGTAAGTTGATGTTAATAAAATTATTAAATAATTAAAATTATCTATAAAATACAACAAAATTGAACTATACATAACCTGATCAAAAAAGAAATTAATTTTATATAAAAAATACCATTAGGCTTAATAATGGAACTGCATCCTACAATACACAACAACCGTCCAACCTTCAATCTAGTCAAAGTTACATTTACGTGCAAATATCGAGCTCCAGAGCCATTGAGTATTAAATTTTTCGTGGATGGAAACGAAGTATTGCCCTCAAAACCTTATTATGAATCAGTACATCATTCGGACGGATGGCGTGGAGAAAATCAATGGCATACTCTATGGAATAAGACATATCAAGACAAAATTTATGAATGTCGTACGATTACAGCGCGAGGATTTACTTTAGGGGTCTTATCTACTACATTACCAGAAAAAGGTAGTTTTCACAAAAGAAATTAGCATCATTGTGTCCACTTCCGTGTTTCGGCTAAATATCATGCTTTACCAATATCATCCTGTGATTCTGTGCCGATACTGGAAGATATAGAAGACCTGTTTTAGGGACCGCTACTTCTGTTTATGTTTTTTGTGTTGTTTAGACTAAATGTTACCTTATCCAATATTTGTTTCACCCTCATCAACCCACTGTGTATCAATCTCGAGACCAAAAAACTGTGTATTGTCATAGCTATGTGCGTACATATACATACTTATAGTTTTTTATATGAGGTATATTATGCTTAATGGTTATTTTTTGTTAGGTGGTGACTCAATAGAAACCACGTCGATGCGTCCAGAGCCACCTAGAAGCACAGTCAGAGTAAAGATCGTTAGTCCAACCATCAAAATCCAAAAAGTTGGTAGTACTGTGAACTTCACCTGTGAAGCCCAGAGCAGAATGACCCCAAGACGATTGCCTGTAAACTGGTACAAGGTGGACGGCAATCTGCCGCAAGGTAGAAGCACAATAGATGAAAGAAGAGGCTTGCTTCTCATTACAAATCTTCAAGTGTCAGATAGCGGAAAGTATATTTGTGAGACCACAGATGGAATGTCTACAGAACAAGCTATCGCGACTCTAAAAGTGCCAGGTAATTATTTTTTATAAAAAAAATTCAAAAGCTGTTACACTCGTACACACAAAGGGTAAAGGCATCGTGAAATATACATTGAACATGGCTTTGAAAGATTGGAACGGTGCGGAAAACTTGCTTATCATTTTAGTTCTAAGTAAAAAAAATATAAAAAAATTATGTGTCTGTAGTGGTATAGTACTAATAAAAAAAATGAAAAAACATCCGTACAGAAAATAATTATTATATTAAAAAAAACCTCTTTAAATTAAACGAAAATATTAATTAGTGGAAAAGGTTTTAGTATTTACAATCAATTTTTCTTTCTTTTAATTCTCTTTGTTTTTCCATAAACAATAGATATGGTTCCATGAAATAATATAATTATTTTACGAATATTTAATGTTCTATTAACGATTGTAATATTATTGTTATGCTTATATTGGAATAGTCGTACCGGATTGGGTATTATATGCAAAGGGTGAGTTATTTTTTGTAAAGGCTTTTATGGAGGTTTACTTAAAATGTTTATATATAGAGCCGTTCAACAACAGAATAAGAATGTAGCTTCTACAAAGAAATAATTTGACTAAATCTACTACAAATAAACTGATTAACAAAGAAATCAATGAGTCGCGGCATGCATGGCTGTGCAGATTTAATTTAATAGGTTTTTTGTACTTTTTAATTCTTTTCGCTCGAGTGAACAATGCGCATAAGTTCATAAAATCTAACTTCAGAGATGACTTATTAACCGTACTGTAGCGTACGTAAGTTAAAGGTAAAAGTAACGTAATAAAATACATGTTTTTTTAGTGAACGAAATGACAATACCCACCGTGTCGATAAACCCATCTGTGAAGGAATACTATGAAGGAGACAGGATTGAATTAATGTGCACAACAACAGGAAACCCTGCTCCAAGAATATCTTGGCAAAGAGCTTCGAATAGACCCTTACCGCTGTCTACAGTTACATATGATGCCCTACTGATTATTGACAATGCAAACGTTGACGACTCTGGTGAATATAGGTAAATACATTTATAAAAACTTTTGTTTCTATATAATACTACGAAAATGAATTGACACCATATACTTTATTGGAAGTAAATTGTTAGTTTAATAAATTTAACCAAATCATTACTTTCAGGTGCATCGCTTCAAACGTAGCAGGTTCGACAGATCGTACAGCAATTGTGAACGTTCGTCCTAAACCATCCAGACCACCTGTGAGGCAGAGACTGACGGTATCTTCTTCATCACCAACTATTAACGAGGGACAAAGTCAACGAGTTGTCTGTACTGGAACAGCTAATGTTCCCGCTGGATCTATCGATTGGATCAGGTATAGAGAGAAAAGTTATCGATTTGCAATATCTTAAATCTCTAAAACTTAAAGAAAACTCCTAGAAATTATATTCAAAAAATTATATTGAATCAACAACACGCAATTTTTCCAGAAATCAGTGGAAAGTGTGGAGCGTCTTAACTTAACTTTGCTACACTTTTGATACAGTGCGAACCTGATTATTTTATTATATTGTATTACAACATTTTCATTTTATTTATGTTTCAGGGAAGACGGTACAGAATTTTTATCAAATGTGCGTTCCGAAAACGGAGTGCTTTACATCGAATACGCAGTTCCAGAAAATCAAGGTGTATACATGTGCCAGGCACCATCGATATACGATGTGAGGCCGGAAAGGATTGTGTTGACTGTTATCGCCATTAATACTCCATCTCCAGATGAAATGCCCAACATAACTCTTTCTACAGACTCTTTGAAAATCTCAACTGGAGGAAGTGGTACTGTCGACTGTTACCCACAGGGGTACCCATTACCATACATCAGATGGACAAAGGTTTGTATTTAAATATATTTTTTCATTATTATTTAATACCAATACTAGGTGATCAAAATATGAAATGATAAATGTTTCGCAAATAGTTAAGCTTAAATTATATATAAGTAAAATAATTTACTTAACAATTCCTTGTAACATAATATTTTTAGGCGACTTTTTACATTTATTCTTATTTAAACATAATAATAATTATTAAATATAGGCTCAATCGTCATTTGGACCGAGCACCAGTCAGCGCGAGAACACATTAGTCATCAGTAATGCCCAAGAAAGCGACGCTGGCTACTACATGTGCGAAGGGATCGTGGACAACAGGCCGGTCGTCAATAGATACGTTTACGTTGAGATTGAGCGTAAGTTTATGATATATATATATATATATCTTTTGTTCAGAAATGTATAGTTAGCTGAAAGTACATAGTGATGACTATACATTTTTTTTTTAGCTTCATGATTTAGGTGATTTTCCGTGGAGGGAACCTATTGTTAAGGTACTCCGTTCCTATTAATACACTTCCGTTCCCTACTTTCCGCTGAATTCTGCAGGCATTGCGGGTTGAATGGACAGATCTCAACGCCACGCTTTTCCTCGTTACCGGAGCGAGGAAATGAAAATACTAAATATTTAATTTGTTCAAGTGGGAATCAAATCCACGACCTTATGCCTCTACACCACGACTGGGACTGAGTATATTAATAAAGTAATTTGTAAATATAATAAAATAATTTGAGCATTATATGTATCTATATAAGAATACAGTGATTTTTTTATAAGTCATTTATTTCTTTGTGTATTTGAATTTTTATTGCTCAATAACTGTGACGATTGCTTAGAGGAGGACTTGAAAGAGGTACTTATATGAGTAGCTAAATAAGATTGAATAGAAAAGGAGTGAAAAGTTGTGTGTATTAATAATGTTTTATTAACACTAAATAATATTTTTTTAGGTCGCGAAGTAGCCCGTGTCCAAATTTACCCTAAAGGCGAGAATTGGGTAACTCTTGGTACTCAATATGAGCTTCACTGTTACGTTGAGGGTGGTTTCCCGTTGCCCGTCATTACATGGAACAGGAACGGCGGCAGGCCGCTCTCTTCACATGTTCAAATGCTACAAAACAATAAATTAAGGTAATTTACAGTAAAAATATAAAAATCGAAATAAGTGACATTTGGGTAAACTTGATATTTTTTATACTAAATTTAAATGATATGTTTTTTTATATCACTATATCTTATTATTTTTATTTAAAATTTGTAGTTAAGAGGATTAAAATAAAATAAAACAAATACAAATCTCATTTTATCGAGTTATAGTTAATAATTAGTACTAAATTTACAGTTTCCAAAACGTAGAGGTGAATGACGAGGGTGAATACACATGTACGGCGACTAACGAAGCCGGCTCAGTGAGTGCAAGTGCTACTATCAAAGTCATGTCACCACCCGTCATCACAATATCACCCAACCAGTACTTACAAGTTATGCGAGGAGATCCCGTCCAAGTGATATGTCGCGCGGAGGGCTACCCTGAACCAGAAGTGTCTATTAAATGTAAGTTGCCACGGCTTCGCCCGCTTAAACTTTATTTTTATATTAAATCCAAACTATTAGATATAGAAGATATTAAAGTTTCATCTAAATCCGTTCAGTAATATTTAAGTCAAAGTGTAACAAACATCCATTACCATTACTAACTTTCCCATTTACAATATTGAGTATTATAGAATTATTTTTTTTACGCTTAGCTTTAGCTTCACGCTGTATCAGCACACAGCAGGGTAGGCAGAGGGAACCTGGTGTAGCAGACACTCCGTTCCCCACTTTCCACCGAGTTTTTGGAGGCATTGAGTGTTGAGTGGTGGAACTCAACGCCACGCTTTGCCTCGACAGCAGAGCGAAGAAATGAAAATACAAATGTAAATAAATATTTCATTTCCTCGAGTGGGGATCGAAGCCACAGCCCGTCAATTTTACAGTCACACTTTGTGCCTCTCCGCCACGGCTGGCCTCAAGAGATATATAGTATATTAGTATTATTCATTATTAGTATTATATATTATTATTATTTTTAGCGAGCACGGACCTTCGTTTGCGCGTTCCACCCTCTCCTCGATCGGCGACGTTGACGATACCGAGCGCGACGGAGGACGAAGACTATACTTGCACTGCCACCTCGTCTGCTGGCATCAGTGAAGAACAGTTTGTTATTCGAGTGGAACGAGGTGATGGTGGTTTCCCGGGTATTTAGTTTTTCTTTTGTTTTCCTTTTTTTATTTGTTTTTTTTTCTAATTGTGTCAGCGTTCTCCTGTATATACGGGATATTATTTTTTTGTTGTGGCAGGGATAAATCTCGTTTGGCCTTACTAAAGTGGTAATACGGGAATAAATTAGGTTTAAACGTCATCGCCATTAGATTTGAGTTTTTTTTATTATACACTATTTAATTTAACTTTTTGTTATTTTATATTATATTTATAAATTTTATTAATATTGTTATTATAATGGTTCATGTTGTAATTGTTAAATAGATGATGGTGGTGAGGATCCCATTGAAAATCAACCTGAACGTCCAAGAAGCATGCCAGCTATCGAAGGACAGGAAAGTAGAATAACGTATGTTTTGTTATTACCTAATATTTTTTAAACTAACTAAAAGTTTTATTAATAAGAAAAAAAATAACCAAGAACTCAATTATTTGAATTTTAAATAAAATACATAAAAATTAACTGTAACTAGTGTGTAACTAGTTTTTTTATCATTAAACCGATAACAAATAAAATAATATAATTTCTTCTAAAAATTGTTATAGTTGCAATACTTCCGAGGACTTTGAAGTAAGATGGACACGTGGCCGTGAAGAGGCATTGCAAAGGAATGCTGTACAAATCGGCAACCAGCTTATTATCTATAATGTATGAGTTTTATAGAAACGCTTGTTTTTGAATATATATTTTTTATTATTCTTTTATCAGCTTCACGCTGTATGCCGCACACAGAAGGGTAGGCAGAGGGAACCTAGTGTGCCGAATTCTGGAGGCTTTGCGTGTTGAGTAGCAGAAACAAACGCTGCGCTTTGCCTCGACACCAGAGCGAAGAAATGGAAATATAAATTTAAGTAAATATTTCATCTCCTCGAGTGGGGTTCCACTTACAACCAGTCGATTTACAGTCACACTTTGTGCCCCCGCGCCACGACTGGCCTTTTGATTATATAGATACATTAATTTATGTAAAATTATAATATTATTTTATGTATTTCATATATTTTGTTGACAGACTTCAAAGAGGGATTCCGGCATCTATGAATGCACTCTAGTAAACCTACGAACCGGAGAAGTTCAACTATCGGCTCAGACTATATTAGAAGTATTGTCACCACCACGTATCACTTTACGTCCGCAAACGCAAACAGTGCGACCGGGACAGTCACCAACGGTTGAATGTCTTGTCGAAGGCGATGATATTATAAGTGTTTCATGGAGACCAATCAATACATTCTCCAGGTATATTATTTTATCTACTAAAATAATATTTTAATTACTATAGACAATTTAAAATATTAATCGATCACGTAAGTAATTAGACAAAGTATCATATGACTGCGGTCGTGTCGTGAAAATTAAGTACCTCAATTCAATTTTTACTTCATTTAATTAAACCGCTAATCAAGATTTTTTTCCTAATGTCTTTGTATCAAAGTAGTAACAATAAGTATAATCATAAACTAGTGAAGTTTGGAGTTGGGTGTGTCTATCCAAGAATGGTCTAATTCTTAGATTTTTTATTAGGGCTAAAAAAGTAAAAAAAAACCTATGTTAATAATATTAGTTTAAAATTTAGACAAGAAAGATATACAGTTTTTTTTTTACTAAATTGCTTATCCTTATGTTAAATTTGAGAGATAAATTAATCTGCAAATAAACATACAGCTGAATACATAAAATATTAAATTTCTATGCTACATTGGCATTAAACCATGCAAACCACTGGGGGAAAGTCCCCTTTATAAGATATATCTTAGATACGCCCTTGAGTATATCATTGCTGGTGTTAGTTAATTAATGACATGATCAACAATAATAAAATAAATATTATTTTAGTCGTGTCGAAAGTCGAGGGCCGATCTTAGTATTCCGTCAAATAGAAGTCGAGGACGCAGGAAAATACGAGTGTTTTGCAATGAATAGAGTGGCAAATGCAACTGCTGAAGCCGAAGTTATAGTAAATGGTAAGACTTATCATTTAGATATTATACAAGATGCTTGATTATGTAAGATGTATGAATCACTAAAATAAGCACTTAGAGTATAAGATATTAACAGCACATAAATTAAATGAAAGCTTCGTCTCATTGTATATTACACTCTCACTGTTTTGAGCACTATATTTTGCCCAGCTGGGTGATAGCAGTGAGCGCGACATGGAAATTTATCTTTCTTGCGAGGTACGGTTGCATGTCGTTAACAGAATGGAATGTTTAACACTTCTGAAAGGTAAATATTGCATGTGATTCATAGAAGATTCGGATCGAGTCTCGGAGTCTAACGATAACCAGCAATGGGCCCACGCCGGTTCGGAGGTCCATCTCAGCTGTAACGCCTCCCTGCTGAGACAAAAAGTTACCTGGACCAAGAATGGAAGGCCACTTCCGAGATACGTGACCCAGAAGCAAGATGGCTCTCTGTTCATTCGCCTTGCGCAGAAAACAGACAGCGGCCGCTACGTCTGCGTCATTGCCGACTATTACGGACGGCAGATTGCCAATTACATCGATCTCCACATAGAGGGTCAGTGGGTCGGATGATACATATTCCCCCTTTGCTTCGAAGCTATAGTTCTTAACCTAAGCATGCTTAGCAGGTGTTGGTGTTCTTGACCTCTTCTATCTTTTTTCTTTGTTCCTAGATAAAACTAATTAATTAATCTTTTATACTTATATTATTAGTACTTATTGAAAAGTGATACTTATTTTTTTAATGAAGGTTTTAAATGCTTCGATACCGACTTCAGCTGTCGTGATGGCGAAAGTTGTATTGATGAGGACTTAGTATGTGACGGCGCCTATGATTGCTTTGACGGAAGCGACGAAATCAATTGTATCACACAATCTGATGAAAATAAAATTTCATCTGGTAATTCGGTACATTGGGTGTAGGGTCTATGTGATGTAAATTGTAATTTGTCCCTGGATAGCCCTGGTAGCATTAATACGTACAAGTTATATTTCAAAGTGCTTTGGTGCATAAAGTATCGTTTTTAACATAAAATTAAAATATTTATTTATGTTTAACATTACAATTACAACCACTTAATATATATTAAGTTCAATACAGTTTATGTTTTTTGATTAAATTTGCTTTTCTCGCTGAGCTGAGCTGAGCTGAAGAAGCGACGTTAGTAGATATATATATTTTTTTTCTTTAACTCGAAATTTTAATTAGAGTTCATGATGATGATGATAAATAACGCCGTGAATGATTTCTCAAGTGACTTTTCACTATCGTAAGCATGCTTAGAGGGTGTGGTGACTGGATATTTTAAGCTTCTTTTTTTACACGTTATGTATGGTATTTGTAATTTAGTAGCTCAACATACTATTACAACTGATTTTTTTTTATTTTACATAAGGTATAAATTGCTTGGATTCCGAATTTACCTGTCACGATGGCAATGACTGTATTCCTAAGCAATACTTATGCGACGGCATAGGTGACTGTGGGGACGAAAGCGACGAAATCGATTGTCTCATGCAGTCAGACGCAAATAAAATCATACCCGGTAATAAAGCACGGGTTTACGGGATTGTGTGACGTCATTGTGTTGTCGGAAGGGTTGTGATGTTGATAATTTTATTTATACATATATATGTATTTGATAAGTAATTATTGGTATCCTTATATTATATAGCTTGATCGTAGAAAGGAAATGTAGCAAGAAAATTTAGGTGCAAGGTTTTTTTTTATATTTAATATTGAATTGCATTTTATTTTATTGTTGTTGTTTTGCTAATTGGTGATCTGTGTAACTTTTTTTATAGTAAGCTAAAATACAATCCGGTATCGGTTTAAATAGTTGATGTGATTTATACGTTTAAATATATAATAGGTTTTTGTATATTTTTAATATTTCTAGCTACACATTATAATGGTATTAATAATATGTAATTGAGTTTTACGTTTCTCAAAATTTATATTTACATTTAAAATATATGTTTGATAGCTAATATGTACTTAGATAAAAATATAGTATTTATCCTTAATGATGTAACAAATGTGAATCCTTTAAATATATTAACTACCCACATTTTACTAACAACTTTAGCTTTGCATGTTAATAAATGTTCTATTATAATACCATCAGTAGTTGTTTAGATGCATTTGCAATTGGCGGTAAAAATGTTTTGTTTACCTTTTAGTGTTTTGAGGTTTATAAAAATTATAACTATTACGAATTCTCTCATATTATCAATGATTTTAGGTGCCCGCGAATCTTCAGCGTTGGTAGCAATTGATCAACCGCGCAGAGCGTATAGAGTCGGAGAGAAAGTAGAGATCTTATGTAGAGCTATGTCCAAAGATATCAGGGTTTCTTGGGAGCGATATGGAACGAATCAATATGTAGCATATAGGGTAAGTACTGAAAAGTGTTTTTATTTAAATTTGCTTATAAAGACTTATAAAAGCTTAATATAAAAACTGACATTTGAAAACTATAACTATATTTTGGTATAAAAAATCCTAATATAATATGAAGTATATAGTATAAAATATAATAGTAAGATTATTGGCATGCTTGATCTTGTTGTATTATTATTATTTTTTTTTGTTTGTCATTTTTCTTTTTTTTGTCTGTTATTGTTAAAATATAGTTTTAAATAAATAAATGGAATAAATAATAAAATTTTGAACAGGTGTATGGCGACGGTGCACTACTGCAAATAACGGAAGTGCAATCTTCTGACGCCGACGTTTACAGGTGCACTGGTTATGATGGATTTGGACGCAGCACCTATGACGACTTTGTCCTCGAAGTGATACCCGGTATGACAGCTAGCTATATATATATTTTATATTAAAAAAGGAGCAAAAAAATATTTTTTTATTTTTAAAGTTATATACTTTTTTATTTGTACTAAGTGATCGATTAGAAATTAGCTATTGCATTTTGATTTTATTTTATTTATTATAATTTATTTACGGCTAACAAAATTCTTCTTATGTATAGCTAGCCGGTTGAAAGCAAACACTACATACATATGCTGTGTCCGTTTTCATAACAATTACCTATAATTTAAACATATTACTATTTTTAATAATTTCCTAAAACTATTATCATATTTGAATATTTTATTTGTAATTTAGGATCAAATGAACCATCGTATCCAAAGAGTGATAGGAATACAACATTTACTGCTCGTCTAGGAGATACAGTAGATCTACCTTGTATACATAATTTAGGCAACGGCGCAACAGTTGAGTGGAGACGTGAAAACGCACAAGTCATACCTGGTTTCAGGCAGAATGAGGTTGGTGATTAAGAATGGTGTACGAACATATTTTTTTATATTCAACATGATATATTATATATATGTACATACAAATATATATTAGTTACTAAGTAAAATAATATTAATGACTGACACATTTGCATCAATACTACTAATAGAGCATAGTATAAAGAAGTAAAGAAAAACATCAAGAATACTATTAAAATAGTATAGTATAAAGTTATACCGTATGGACCACCAAATCTTTTTCTATCACAAACAGAGGAGGTTTCATTTTTCAATCGTATGGAGGATGTTAAAAAATTGTTCTACTTCACTCCATTTTCATATCACAATTTTTTTACAATATTTTGGCGCGAAAATAAAAAAACACAATGAAGTATCGTATAAAAATGACAGATTCCAAATTCAAAAGTAATATTTTGTTTTTTTTTTAAATCATAACAGTCTTTATTGCCAGACTATATATTCAAGAATATGTATATTTTATATAATATAAGTATATTTTATATACATTTAATTTTCTCTGGGTCTCAATTTAAAAAGGCGCCGCGATTGACGAAAGGTGAAGGAGATTGTGGGCTCGATCCATACTCGCTGAAATAAAATATTTAATATTTTCATTTCTTTGCTCTGGTGCCGAGGCAAAACGCGGCGTTGAATTTCGTCACTCAACACATCACGTCTGCAGAAATGGGGAGTGGAGTGTCTTATCATTAGATTCCCTCTTCCTACTCTGCTGCCTACGGGATACAGCATAAAGCTGAAAAAAAAATTACATGTTGTTTCGTTACTGTATATATTTTGACATAGTATTATATTGTATAACAGCGCGATTTACACTTGGAGAGCGTATCTGAAGCGGACGCAGGGACCTACATATGCTATGTCTCCAACGATCAGGCGAGAGTAGAGACACGTGCTACTTTGAGGGTGTCAGGAGTAGTGCCAATGTTCAACGGCGACGGTTGGCTGACATTGCCAAAACTAAAGGACGCATACACACGTTTCGACATTGAAATCTCCTTCAAACCAGCAGGTACTAGAGTGATACTAATACATTATGTAAAATATGTTCAATAAAAGACTTTAGAGATGCTTGGGACACCCTATAACTGGAAATTGGCGATGGTTATAAATGGGATCCCTACGTAGTGTATTTAAATTGTTATCATTTCTTCGATCTGGTGAAACAAGGTGGACGTTGTATGCCACTCCTCATTAAGGAAGATTCACATTATAGTAACAGTCATAGATTGTTCTCGGCCCGATATCAGTCTATTAAAAAAAATCTTAAACTAGATAGATACAATGAAGTCTGATCAAGTTCCCGTCCAATCATGTATATAAGAAATATAATTATTTAGAAAAAAATCCCTACAGAGATGCTAACTACATAAAAAAGTTGTAACAAACGTATAAAAATTTCTACGTAGCTTGATGAGAACGTATGGCTTAATGGTCAGAGCGCCTGGTCGGTTTCCAGGACGCGGGTTTAAATTCCGCTACGTTCAAATTTTTATACGTTTTCTAAATAACTATTTTCTTTCCTTAATGTGGAATAATCCTTTAAAAATGGAAAAAAATATGCATATAAACGATTACTAACATTTTAATATTTGCAGATTCCAACGGAATTATCCTATACAGCAGTCAAAATGACGATGGAACTGGAGACTACCTCATCCTTCAACTGATCGATGGTGTGCCAGAATTCACCCTCAAGTTTGACACATCTGCACCGTTGATTGTAACGGGAGATCGTCCACTACAACTAAACGCTTGGCATACAATACGATTGAGTAGGAGCGGCTCCAAGAGTAAGCAAACATAAATTATTTTTAAGTATGAGTTTCTATTAATTTAGCTAAATTCAACAATATATTTCTTCATGAGACAGCGTTTACTAATAAATAAAAAAAAAACATTTTGTTGTTCAATAAACAGTTATAGGTATATTTTGTTAGTTCACATAAGACACACGTACGTTTATTAAAATATCTTGTTGTAAATATAATTATTCAACAGAAAAAGGAAAATATTCTCTTGTCTAATAATTTATGACAACGAAAAACTTATAAAAAATATTATTAACAGTGAGGCCGGTCGTGGCGCAGCGGCACGAGGTGTGACTGTAAAACCGACTGGTTATGGGTTCGATCCCCACTCGAGGAGATGAAATATTTACTTAAATTTATATTTACATTTCTTCGCTCTGGTGACGAGGTTAAGCGCGGCGTTGAGTTCTGCCACTCAACACACAATGCCTCCAGAAATCGGCAGAAAGTGGGGAACGGGAGTGTCTTAACACTGGGTTCCCTCTGCCTACCCTGCTGTGTGCGGGATACAGCGTGAAGCTGATTTAATTTTATTTATTAACAGTAACAATGGACGTGGACAACACCGGACCGTTTGTAGCAGAGTCGTCTAATGCATTCGCTGTATTGGAACTAGGTTCCAATCTTTACGTCGGCGGAGCACCGACACAACGTCCTCCAGAAATCGACTTCGCCTCAGGGTAAGATTTATATAATTAAGATGTTTCACAGTTTTAATGTTATCATTATGCTTTTCTATTGATTTTTTTTATAAATAGTTAAATAAACAAAGAATCATCTTTCTAAGTTTATATGATAAAAATGTTTTAGAGTGAAAGAATTACCAAATTATTCTATTTGGAACAACTTTTCGATTTTTATACTTAAATCAACCCATAATGTTACGAGTATGAAATATGATATAGGTATGTTATAAAGGTGTAGTTAATCGTAATATATTTATTATCGGACAGATTCGTCGGTTGCGTCAGTATGCTGATCTTAGGTAAAGAAGAAAAGAAAATTATGTCGGAAAGTATTGAGAAGTACAACGTACACGACTGTGACTCTTGTTCACCAAACCTTTGTCAGAATGATGGAATGTGCCAGGTAATATTATAACAATGGGGCAATACGATAATATATTATCGGCTTCACGCTGTATCCCGCACACAGCAGAGTAGGCAGAGGGAACCTAGTGTTGAGATACTCTGTTCCCCATTTTCCGCCGAATTCTGGGGGCTTTGCCTCGACACCAGAGCGAAGAAATGAAAATATAAATTTAAATAAATATATCATTTCCTCGAGAAGGAATCGAACCCACAACCAGTCGCATTTACAGTCAAACACTTGTGCCCCTGCGCCATTACTGGCCTCAAATATATTATTATTATGGAATTAAACAAAATTTTGCATACATTATTTTCAACCGTATATTTCTTATGATTAACAGGAGGCGCGTAACGAGCGGGGCTATATGTGTATTTGTCCCAATGGATACGCTGGATTGAACTGCGACCGTCTCGGAGAGTCATGTAAGCCAGGTCTTTGCGGTCTGGGGAAGTGTACTGACACTGCCGATGGATATAAGTGCACCTGCCCTATCACTTACATAGGCAAAAAGTAAGCATGATAATACAATACTTATTTTATTGACGTAATGGGTATGTTATATATGGGTATAGGTACTTCAAAGATATGTACATTGAAATCTTTAATACGCAAACCATTCTTTATAATGCCGGTGACTTTTTCACTTTACAACTTAACTAAAGCTTCACGCTGTATCCCTAGCAGAGTAGTCAGTGAGCTACTACCAAAAGCTACGGTCTCCACACACCTCTTTCGCCTCATCCACTGTCATTAACCTTTTCATACAAGCCCTTCGGAGGATCCTCCTTTTTATGTAACCTTCCTCCAGTATCTTTGATGCTGTGTTTTCAAAGGTCAACCGGAGGTCTTACCCTACCTCTCTTGCCGCTCACTTTTGATTCATAAATCTTTTTTGGCATTCTTACATCACTCATTCGTTGGACTTCTCAAATTTGTTTGTTCTCTTCTCAAGTAAAAAAAAATATTTACCCTGTCTGTAGGATTATATTGAAAACATATACACACAGATTTTATGGCCATCGTATTGTTAATTTATACATATCTTACGCCATCTAGACGAAAGTTATTGATGCACGCTTGTGAAGAGTTTGTGATTTCATAATTAACAATATTGAGCAACATCTAGATTCGATCTACAAAATTAAATTTTGTAAAAAGCACATTCTCTGCAAAAAAAAAATCGTCTTAAGTAAAGACATATTTTGGAAACATGTCCCATTGATATCTCAATACCAGGTAATCCCAGCGTCATCTCCCTAAACACGATGGAAAACATTGTTCGGAATGTGTCTACGAGATGGCGCTGCATTCTCAATTAATTAATATATTGTACTTGCCAAGACAAATGAAAATAGTTGAAAAATTGGACCATCGTGATTCAAGGCACAGTAGTTGATTGCAATTGCTATGGTTGTGAATTCGATCTTCACTCAGGGATATAATTATATTTAAATTGTTTTTATTTTCACGTGGCGTTAAGTTATAACGCACAATGACTTCGACTTTGTGAAATAACATATATTATATTTTTTTTTATTATCAAATAATTGAAATAAAACAAAGCAAGTTTGCTAAACTAAAATAGTGAAAACTAAAACGTAATTAAATCGGTTAAATTATTTCTTAGATTAGCGTGAACAACATAACAAACATACAAACAGACAAAAAAAAATTGTTGTTAAAATTAAATTAAATTAGCTTCACGCTGTATCCCGCACACAGCAGGGTAGGCAGAGGGAACCTAGTGTTAAGACACTCCGTTCCCCACTTTCTGCCGAATTCTGGAGGCATTGCGTGTTGAGTGGCAGAGCTCAACGCCGCGCTTAACCTCGACACCAGAGCGAAGAAATGAAAATATAAATTTAAGTAAATATTTCATCTCCTCGAGTGGGGATCGAACCCACAACCAGTCGGTTTTGCAGTCACGCCTCGTGCCGCTGCGCCACGACCGGCCTCAAAAATTGTTGTTTTATGTTGTAAATGAGTGCAGGAAGTAAAAAATAATTTAAATACATTAGAAATACTTTAAAATAATAAATTACATATAAATATATCAAATGTCTATATGTACACTTTTCTATGAAGTGATTGATATATACGTTCCTATGACAACGCTTATTTCACGGGTCAAGGATTCTCTAGTTAGCATAAAAGTATTAGTACAATAGTTAATGTTAATGAATTGTCTTTTTTATCAAATTCAGGCTTTGATACAGCAAGGTAGGCCTCTGCCTACCTTGCTGTAGGTTCCCTCTGGAACCTAGTGTTAAGAAATTTCGTTCGCCATATATGCTGGAGGCATTGCATGTTGAGTGGCTGAAATCAACGAAGTGCTTTGCCACAACACCAGAGCAAAGAAATTAAAATATGTATTTAAATAAATATTTCATTTCCTCGAATGGGGATGGACCTTACAACCATGCGCGTTTACAGTCACAAACTAGTGGCCCCTGCGTCACGACTGGCCTCATATCTTTAATACGCTTATTTGAATTGCCTATATATACACATAATAATAATAAAATAGCTAATAAAATATTTTTGTCTTATTTTAATATGAGTAATATTATTTTTACAGTTGCAACGTGAAACAAAACATAGATTATCCTGCATTCACTGGAAGCGCCTACCTCGCAATCAAATCACCAAATACTTCACGCGTCTTACGAATGTCTATGGAGATCAGGCCGATGTCACCAATAAGTGATGGCATTATCATATACTGCGCACAGTCTGACCGAGGATACGGCGGGTTCGCTTCCCTGGCTGTCCATAATAAGCGACTTGAATTCCGCTTCGACCTTGGAGACGGTAATACACTTAGACATAAAAAATACAATATTTATAACAATTATTAATAGATAATTATTTAATAAGCTTATTTATTACTGTAGGAATATTATTGTTTCCACAAATATCTGTAAAATTATAGTGGAATATAATATAATAAAAAAATACCGTTTCAAAAACATGCTAGAAACTAAATACATGCACAGAGTCTTTTAGTCTGGGTCTGACTGTAAACGCGATGGTTGTGTGTTCGACTCCCACTCGGGCGAATGAATTTTCATTTCCTCGCTTTAGCAAAAAATAAAAGACAAAATAAGGGGTTGAGTTCCGCTACTAAACAATACAATATCTTTAAAATTGTCAGAAAGGCAATGGAATGTCTTAACACGGTTTCCTCCTGTTTACTTTATTACTTACGGTATACAGCGGAAAGATGTTACAAATAAACGTTAAATATTACATCTTTCCGCTGGTATTTTTTTTTATTTATTTTCATCCCGCACACAGCAGCATAGACAGAATCTAGTATTAAGACAATTCGTTCCCCATTTTCCACCGAATTCTGGAGCATGTTCTGGTGCATGTTGAGTGGCGGAACTTAACGCCTCGCTTTGCCTCGATACCAGAGCGAAGAAATGATAATATTAAATATTTAATTTTCTCGAGTTTCGCATTTTTTACATTTGAGATATTCAATTTATGTAAAACACTACGTTCAAAAACAAACAGGTAATCCCCCGATCGTACTGATCAGCAACAAGACTCTACTATCCAACGAATGGACTTCGGTAAGGATAGCTAGAGTTGGCGCCGACGTTTCTCTACAAATTGATTCGGACAACTACAGAGCTAAACTTGCTTCAGCTAAGGTGAGGTTAAATATACTTACATATTGTATATTACTGTTAATGTGTCTGTATTATGTTCACAATTTATTATTGTAAGTTTTTTCTTACTGGTATATATTATTGAGTTTATTTTATATATTTATATAATACCGAGTATTAATATTAATAATATATTTATATTATTAGCTGCCATATTTGCGAGTCTAAATAAAATATATTTACTATTTTGAATTTTCTCTATTTAGACATATATTATATATACATATATATACAAGAAGCTCCATAATATTAACGTTATGTTACTGCTATCTATGAAGAAATATAGTAGTTGTTATCTCTGCAATCAATAATATGTGAAATGGAATGGATTTTTTATTAAGTTATTCATTTTCAGGACCTGAAATTTGAAACTGCAATGTTTGTCGGAGGTGTAGATGATTCCATCGTTCTTAACAACAACACCGGCGTGACTGGCGGCTTTAGCGGATGTATTAAGGATGTAAGTTGTTTACAATATCTCTTAAAATATCAATGAACTTTATTTAATTAGGTTTTTAGATCTGTTTCAATTAACGATATTAATTAATAAAATAGAAAAAAAATATCTAATATACCCATATATAATTTTTATAATTTGTAAACCATCCATTTAGATTCTTTTTTGATTTCATTTTTTTAAATAATTTGCTAAGATTTTAAGTCAATGGAATTTCTACTACAATTGAAAATATATTTCTTATACTAAAACGTATCTTAATATTATAAATAAAAAACGAAACGAATAAGACCAAGTATTACGTTCCTTTATAGGTAACTCTTCAACAAGGCACCCTAAATTTAATCAACGCATCGATCCAGTCTGCCAACGTTCAGGAATGTCAGTATATTCGCGGTGATATTCCACAAGTAAGTTACTAGAGAAATCCGAAGTTATTTTTTTTTATTTTTTATTAACGTATTTATAAAAAATTAACTTATGTTAAGATTATATTATGAATTCTCTTTTAGTAGGTTTGAATTTAACGGAATTAGAGTCAAGACTTTAGGGGTAATTGTTTACAGCTCTACAATGTAATAAACGTTAATAATAAGGTGATCCTGTAATGCTTTTAAGACAAAAACATTTATTATCAGTATGCAAAATAAATTTGTAAAAATGATTTATTCAAATATATACGAGTATATTTAAAAACCTTTTTTTTAACACAAAATTTATTTCAGTCCACCGTGTGTTCTTATTGTCAAAACGGCGGTAACTGCACGTCCCCCGACATGACCAGCTGCAACTGTCCTCCAGGATACATTGGAATCTATTGTGAAGAAAAAGTGACCCCACCACCTATGCGAAGGCCGTTCAACGATCCTTGTGCCCTCCAGCCTTGCAGAAATGGAGGCACCTGCAAGAAAGATTTCACTGTTAGAATGAATTATACTTGCGATTGCCCTCTAGGCCACGCTGGAGCCAATTGCCAAATGCGTAAGTGGTCCTTGATATAACTGCTATAATATTAATTTACAAAAGTAAATAAAAAAATAGCTTTTCGTGATGCAATTTTCACAGTGTCTAACTGGTAATGCGATGGTTGTAGGTTCGTTTAGGAATCTCATTTCTCCACACTCTCTCTCCTTTATTATACATAAAGAGTGGCAGTGAGAATAAGACATAAAATAGAATGTTTTATACTAGATGTTCTCTATAATGTTATGCGGAATATAAAGTCAAGCTTATGTTAGCAAGAAAGATAGTTTCTATAGTCTATTCATTTGGGTTTGAAACAAAATGTAAAGAAAGAAAACAAAATTCTATAAAATTTTGGTTGCGAAGAGTTTCCCAAATATGTTTCAGCTAGTTGTGTTGTGTTCTTATGTTGTCTTTCCTTCTTGAAAGCTTCACTCCATGATAAAAATTATAAAAACAAAAAAAGTTGCAAGTAGTCTTATATTTAAGAAGATAATCTCTGCTCTATATATAATAAGACAGTAAAAATATTTTGTCTGTACATTTAGTAATTTTGACTGAAATGGATAGAGGGACAGTTAAAAAGAATAATAGAAAGCAAAAAGTTTTTTTTAAATTTCTTGTCTGTCTGTCGACATATTTTTGTCCACATTTTTCTCTGAAAATACTGAACCGATTTACTTGAAAATTTCACCAATTGCTTTGTTTTAACTCAACTTAACTTGGTTCATCAAAATCCGTTCATTAAAAAAAAAGTTATCGTCATTTGAAAGAAGTCGTAATTAATTCAACACAGAGATAAAGAACGATCTTGAAAGAAATATCAAGTAAATACAAAGATTTTTTGGTTAGTTCATTCATATAATATATGTAACTAATTTAAAAACTGTACAGGAGTTAATATGCAATTATTACAGTTATTTTACAAAGAATATTATGAATCCTTCAAATCAATAATTTAACATTTAAGCCTGTTTCTGAATGAGTAAATTAAATTCACTGACATCAGCACATTGAACAGAGTATATTATATAGGTAAAAAGAACATAAAGCTACAAAATATATACGTGTAATAAATAATTAGCTTTATGTATATTTTATAAATATCAAATACCAACAATGGTTGTATTTTTTTATTTAAAACAGTCAAAAATTCTTTGACGATAATGTCGTAAAAAAATCATATTAGAAGTCATTATAGTTGTCAATCAATTCTGCTTATTAAATCAATAATCATGTATTTTAAGCGGGCGAAGCCGTGGGTGAGCCGCTAGTTATTAATAAATTTAATTAAAATACATTTATAAAAACAACCTTAAATTAGATAAGTTATAAATATATTGAAACGTAAAATAAAAAAATATATTTTTTAATCTATAATTTATTATACGAGTATTTAAATGTGTTCGAAGTTTGAGAACAAGAATCTTTAGTTTTGATTTTGGGTGTTTTTATATGTCTGTAAATTAGTAGAATAATTTCATTTATGATCTTCGATTTCTAATAAGTCTTCAAGTTAAGTTACATAAGAACAGACATCGTTATATAAATTATTATTTTTATAAAATATAAAAATAATAATTTAACTCCATCAATCGTAACCTATAAAGTAACTTTCTTCTGCTTTATTTACCTTTTATCTTTTTGCATACAAGGATGACTTGCAAAATTGTAATCAAAATTGACATTTCCAGCATTGGATCTGTACAACAGCGTTGGTTTCGTTGGAAATGGATATGTAGAGCTACCAGCGGAGTATTTGCGATACGATCAATTGGAAAGATCTCCAGAGGTCATAGCGTTGGCGTTCCACACTACTAGCGATGGAGTTCTTCTTTATCAAAAGGAAGCTGAGCTCTCGTATGGCGGGGACTTTATACTGATAAGAGGTACGCAATGACAAAAAATCTTTCTTGTTTTCTTTTCTGTATAAATAGTACAATGTTTAAAATAATATATAGTAATCAGAAACTGTGAAAATATTTTATTTTCTGAGTAACAAAATATCGGACGAACGGTCTTATATATTATTAATAAAGACAAATAACTTTGAAATTTGAGGCCGGTCGTGGCGCAGCGGCACGAGGTGTGACTGCAAAACCGACTGGTTGTGGGTTTGATCCCCACTCGAGGAGATGAAATATTTACTTATATTTATATTTCCATTTCTTCGCTCTGGTGTCGAGGTTAAGCGCGGCGTTGAGTTCTGCCACTCAACACGCAATGCCTCCAGAATTCGGCAGAAAGTGGGGAACGGAGTGTCTTAACACTAGGTTCCCTCTGCCTACCCTGCTGTGTGCGGGATACAGCGTGAAGCTGATTTATTTTTTAATTTATTTATTTTAAAGACAAATCATATTTTTCAAAATTAAGTTGTTACGTATGGCCTTTTTTATATTAAAAAGTGTGTTATTTTCGTTTTCATAGTTGAAAGAGGTGTAGTCGTGATGGATTGGGACTTTGGCAGCGGACGAAACACAATTTCTGTGGATGAAATTCCAGTCGATGATGGCGACCGGCATCAAGTATATATTATTATTAAATTACTGAATATATAACATAATTTTATTAAATTATCTTAATTAATCTTACTATATAAGTGACAGTTGTGGGTTCGATTTTTTATCGGAGGAATGAATTAGTATTATATTTTCTCACTCCATTCGTATACAAAAACGTGCACAAATGTGTACGTGACTGGAAAGGCGACGTTTGTGGGTTCGATTCCCACTCAGGGGAATGAATTATCATTTATTAATATTTTCATTTCTTCACTCTGGTACCAAGGCAAAGCGTGGCGTAGAGTTCCGCCACTCAAGACTGACAAGAAGAAATGGAGTGTCTTAAGTTCTTTAATGTCACTCGGTTCCCTCTACCTGCCCTGCTATATGCGGGATACAGCGTTAAGCTGAAAAAAATAGTCAATAACGACTATATCTCTATATCCTAAACGCCTCTTCTTACTATAATATGGGAGAGGCAAAATAATAACAACTAACTACACTTTCTCATAATATTTGTTCACATATAGATAATAGCGAAGATCTACGAAGATAGACATGTAGAGTTGTCTGTCGACGCGAATACGAAGACGGCCGTGACCAACGGTATATCGAACGTTATGAACGCTGACTCCAACATCTATATAGGTAAATGAGCGAGTCTTTAAATATTCTTGAGTTCTGAAAGTGGAGAACGGAGTATCTTAACGTTACGTTTTCTCTATATATACTCGAAAAACACTTTAAATATTATAATTAAAATATTTTTTTAGGTGGTATTCCTGAATATTTGAATACGGAATATAACTACCCAGGACTTGTTGGTTGTATCGAACAAGTAGAATTTAAAGATCCAGAGCGAGCCGTCAATTTGGGTAAAACGGCAGTGGCTGGAAGAAACGCACAGCCGTGTAGAGAGTGAGTATATAATTAAGAAAATATATGTATATCTAAATAACATTATTACTAAACTATTTTAAAAAATCTTAGGAAGGGCAATGAAAAAAAAAAGTTAATATATAATATTTATATTAGTACAGTAACATGTTTATAGGAATTAGATTTTAAGATTTAATTATTTTACTATACGAATCATTCTTAGCAACTGAGTTGAAGTTCCGTGAAAGTAAACAGCCTTAGCTGGATGATATACTTCATTACGACTTATGAACACAATATGCAATTTTTAAACGTTTTGTTATTTGATATTCAGTCGGAATATCAAATAAGTAATTTTATGAAATATTCATTTTATATAGAATAAAATCGTTATTCGATTTAAATAGAAGAATACAATGCATTTTATTTGTTAGTAATTACGAAAAAAATACTACTAATACTAAATACAATATAATATATAAAAAAATACAATACAGTACAATTTAATTGAAAAACTACGTGGCAACCCCAAATTATTTAGCAACATCGCCCATATCATTATTCACAAGCGTAGTAGGAATCAATTCAAAGGTTCATGATAGTGAATTTTCTCTCCATTTTTATAAATAATGAAAATAATAAAGTTTACCATGATTAGTAACCTATTAAAAATATTAAATATTAAACTACAGCTTAGACTAACATGCGTAGCTAACATTAGTTTACTAATTCGATATAGACATCGAAATTGTAGATGGATATTAACTGACAATTCTATTTCATGCTGCTTGGATACCTAGTTCCATGTTTCCCGACGTTTACCCCTTTTTCGAAGAGGTCGACGTATTTGAATCTCCCCCACCCAAGTACCATTACAACTCCCACAGTAGATCCATTCCACTTGCCTTTCTCACCTTAGTGCCGTCCTTTTTAAGCTTTACAAATATTTACTTCCATGGACAGATATCACTATTTGACTGCTAATCAGATGACGGTACGTAAGTAACTAACGAAAGTAAAACATTTAGGGTCACTTAATTTAAGTCTAAACTTAAATTAAATTTTAATCTAAATTAAAAAAAATAAATTAAATCAGCTTCACGCTGTATCCCGCACGCAGCAGGGTAGGCAGAGGGGACCTAGTGTTAAGACACACTGTTCCCCACTTTCCGCCGCATTTTGGAGGCATTGCTTTGAGTGGCGGAACTCAACGCGCACGCTTTGCTTCGACACCAAAGCGAAGAAATGAAAAAAGAAATTTAAATAAATATGTAATTTCCCCGAGTGGGGATCCAACCGATTTTACAGTCACACCTTGTGTCCCTGCGCCACGACTGCCCTCAATTTTAATATAAGTTTGCCTAAATGTTTTACTAGCTTGATTTTTTAAGTGATCTGGTTAATTAAGCATTCCTCTAAATTATATTAATACGTGCAAGGTAATATTTCTCTAATATAAAATTTTCATATTATGAATATTTATCATATTTTTTTTCTTCTGTTACAGTCGGCCGAGCTCGTTCTAATACAATATCAACGACAGCATATCTACATGACTTAAGGTAAAATTCTTTTATCGATTATTACAATACAATTTGTTTTTTTGTTTTATTTGTCTGTTTTTCTTTGTTTTGTTATTTTTATTTAATCAATAATAGCTAATAATAGGCGCATTTTGAAATACGTCTGTAATTTAAGGCTGTATCCCGTACACAGCAGGGTAGGCAGAAGGAACCTAGTGTAAGACACTCCGTTCCCCACTTTCTGTCGAATTCTGGAGGCATTGCGTGTTAAGTGGCAGAACTCAACGCCGCGCTTAACCTCGACACAGAGCGAAGAAATGAATATATAAATTTAAGTAAATATTTCACCTCCACGAGTGGGGATCGAACCCACAACCATTCGGTTTTACAGTCACACTCTGTGCCGTTGCGCCACGTCTGTAATTTACTACATTATAATTAATTTATTATATTTTTGTTTCAGATAGCAATTTGCTTAGTTCCCTCGACTATAAGATCCTTTTATTAAGGATAATATTATATATATATCTCTCTACATACATTTCAAGTTCCAAGCATAAAAATGTCAATTGAAAATTTTAGATAATAAGTAGTTACTTACATAATATGTTGCGATTCCGTCTCACACTTGCGTCAAACGGAACGTACGGCTTAGAAACTTGTTATATTTCGTAGAGATTTATTAAGATACTGTCATATTTAGTATTAAGGAAATACACGAGGACAATACTAGCTGAGTACTAGGTGACTCGAATAATTGTTTAAACTTATATTATATTCAAACGAACAAGCCACGTCCTACCACGCGGGGCTGCTCCTCCTCTCGAGCGATATATATGGTGCCATAAATTGAATGTAATTGTTATTATAGAAGTTAAGGAAGTGCATAATATTTATATAAATATTTTTGTCTGTCATAAATCACTTCGCTGCTACTTTGTTAAGTTTCTGGATCTATAAACGTTCGTTCATCATGTGCCAAACCGGTCCTGTCGTATGTTAATTTTTACCACTGCCAGTTAATTGCTTTTATATCTTAATTATCTTTTAAGTATGTAGTGCCACTCTTATATGATTCTATGTTAAGTAATTAGATTATATTTACTTTTATTTTTACTATGCGTTTGTACATTTATCTTATTAAATCAACTGCGGTCGCATTTAACTTAAATATATCGCCAGTGATTTGTTTGAACCTTTATACATATTTTATATGATATTATAAAATTATAATTGCATCAAATGTATTTGTTGTGTTTAGCTTGGCTAAGTTGCTGTGGGGTTAGTTCAAATGTTTAAAATGGCGAGAAATACGGATGAAATCATGTGGTTGTCGCTTTATAAAGTAATCAAATAACTATTAAATGCTATTCGTTAGACTGTCAACGTATGTGCTGCCGCTGAGTAAACAAATGCAATTTAAATAAATAAAAGTTAATAAATCTTTGTTATTTTATTTCTTTATTGATATTTATTATTAATTAAATATAGAGTAATCCTGCTATTTTTAATATTAAAAAAATATTCACATCCATCGGCTTTATAAAATTTAAAGATTTGTCTATGGTTATTATTTTTCAAATAGCAATCAATATTGGATATTTGTAAACATTTTTTAAAGTGTTATTCCACACTTAGAAAAGAAATGTACTTATTTTGTAAACATATAAAAATTTGTACGTAGCGGGATTTAAACCCGCGCCTCCTGGAAACCGACCAGGGACCAATATTGGGTCTGATGTATGTTTGGTCTTTGGTCGAGTTTGTAAAATCGAAGAAAATTATATATTTTCTTATTTTTGCAAGTTATAAAATATCTGATTTTAGCCAAAATAATGTAAAAAAATAACCCTAACTTTATTTCTTACTATTATCTTCATTTAAAATGGCATAAAATATCCATAGACAATATTTCTTTGCTGATGTTTTTAAAGTGTCAATAATTGGATGTTTTCCCCTACCACTGCCTGATTGATCTACACAATTATTTATTTTTCAATCTAAAAAAATATCTACGTATACATAATAACAACTAAAGTTTCAGACAATAATTTTTTTTTGGATAGGATACTTCATATTGATATTACTCTTTTATCTATGAACCGATTAAAATTAAAATTCAATAGTGAAAACTGTATTTAAATTGATTAAGTCGTTTCTGAGATTAACGTCCACGAAATCACAGAAAAAGAAAATATTTAAAAATCGTATCTTGGCCTCCTTTGAAATTTGTTATTAAGAATCATGCTATCGAGTGAAACTTATTTTTAAATGGAACATTAGTATGACAATATTAAAATCGTAAAGGCGGACGCGGACTTACTTGGATGCGAAAATAGCAATTAATTGAGAGGATTGATCGCCAGCAGCTCTAGCTGATACCAAAGAGACATGATATCCAGCAGTAGCTCCAATAATGAAAAAGCAATAGAACTCGTCTAATATGACTAAAAAAGGACTCAAATATATTCTGTATATTACGTGATACGAGTTATTCTTGAAAAAAACTTGGAAAAGAGTGGATTGAGCGTCAGAACTGTAACTTATGGGCTAAAACTGACTGTACAGACGAAATAAGTCTGCAATTTTTGTCGTTAATACATTTAATCTGATTTTCACCAAACTTTTCTTGAAGTGTATCCTTTCGAATAAAAAAGAATCATCGGAATCGGTTGGCGTGATAATGAGTTAATCATGAATTTGTCGCGAACATACCTAATATAAATTTAAAATTTATGTGACTTTTTTCATAGATACCATTGATATGATTTTTTTTTAAATATGGCGCCACAAGGAAAACACTAGCTTTAAAATAAAAAAAAACATCAAAATCGGTTTACCCAGTCAAAAGTTCTGAGGTAATCTCCTTTTCTTACAGAATTTGTTTAAAAAAGAGTGTGTCTGGGAATTTTATATTTTAAACCTTCTCAGGCTGCTTTTACCCGCCGTGAATTGAAACTTGCAGTGAGTTACCAAAAAGAACGTAGTGTCCAGACACTCTGTTATTCGCTTTCCACCCATATTCGAGTAACCGCGACAATCATTTCTTATAATTTAGATGAACTTTTATGATTCTTTATATGTAAATAGAAAATATCTATTACGTTGAACCATATTTACTAAGACAGCATGTCATTGTTGCTTTTAAAATTATCTGGACCGTTATGATTCTCCGCCAGATGTTAGGTCATCAAAGTTTAAATGTCATGAAAATCATCAATGGAAAATGCTCATTTTCTAGCCCAGCTAATCCATAAAGAATAATTAAATGCTTCCGCAACTTTTGTTACGGAAGCATTCAATTATTCTTTATGGATTAGCTGGGCTCTTATGGTATTACATCAGGTGTGCCAGTCTTCAAAATCAAATATATATGGCGTAGGTCCTACCCAGGCTTAATAGCTATACAATAACAAAAAAGTTTCATGCAAATCCTTCCATTGGTTCCGAAGATGTGCGTCTACCGACAGACAAGTAGACAGACAGAAACATTAAGATTAGATGGACATCTGAAGGGCGTTGTTATCAAATATATTCACTAAATAAACATTTTTTTTATTGTTTTATTATAGTATAGATTCCTTATGTTAAAATTTTAACTTGAAATAAAATTTTGTAATCCATACACTACTCATACTTGTTTTGAAAAAAGAAAAAAATATAAGAGGGAGGGAAGAGGCCAGGCGAGGCGCAGGGGCATGAGCGAGTGACTGTAAACGCGACAAGTTGTGGGTTCGATTCCCACTCGAAGAAATGGAATTACCAATGGCTCCAGGATTCTTTCTTAACACTAAGCTCTCTGTCTATCTTGCTACATGCGGAATACAGCGTGAAGGTGCTAAGAAAAAGAAAAAAAAATGGCAAGCAGAAACAAATACAATCAATCTGTTTGGGAGAAATCTAGTATACGAGTATAATGTTCATTTTATTAACTAATTACTTGCTACCATGGAATTGTACATCATGTAATTTATACCAGGTCCTGGTCGGTTTCTAGGAGGCGCAGGTTGGAGTCCCGCTACGTTCCAACTTTTTACATGTTATCTAAATAAATATTTTTCTTTCCTAAGTGTGGATAGCACTTTAAAAATGTTAAAAATATATGTATTTATTTATATATCTATCTATATATACCATACAATGATATAGTATTATGTTGTAGTATATTGATATTGTATTAAATGTTAAACATGTAACTATTGAAAAATAATAAACAATTTTTTAACAAAAGTTGAGTTCGAACTTCAACTTTCATCCCCATCAGATCAAGAA
The DNA here is from genome assembly GCA_021202915.1 of Heliconius himera. Lineage (NCBI taxonomy): Eukaryota > Metazoa > Arthropoda > Insecta > Lepidoptera > Nymphalidae > Heliconius > Heliconius himera. Next base: position 93,611 of record JAJHJA010000001.1, on the reverse strand, counting down.
ATTATATTTCAAATAAAAATATTCCACATATTTAGATCCCTAATCTAGTCGCTACTGTACGCCGATGATATTGGATTATTTTAAAATGTCCAATATACTGTATAATAACGCTGGCCTAACAGATTCGTATTTTTTTTTAAATATTTATATAGGTAATATTTATGTTTATGCAATTTCATATATAAATAGTTGCTTATATATTTTTAATATATTATGTTATCTAGGTGTATAAAATAAGTATATATATTATAGGTATGTAACAACTGAACAACCTGACAAATAAATTTAGATAGTAAAAGAAGGAGAAAAGTAAAATTTAGTTCTCTTTATTTTAACTCAATTTATTTTCTTCTTTTAAATTGTGCTTAAATACAATAATCGTAATTTAATTATGTTAAATTTCTATTAACCGACTTCTTAAAAGAGGAGGTCATCAATTCGACTGTATTTTTTACCCTTGTTACTTCAGAACTTTTGACTGTGTGAACCGATTTTGATGATTCTTTTTTTATTTGGAAGCGAATGCGTCCCGCGTAGTATTATTTTAATTTACTTCATTGCCGACAATGGTATCTATGAGAAAATAATATAAATCTCAAATTTACATTAAGTATGTGCGCGACAAATAGACGAATAACTCAATATCAAATATCAACTAAACCGATTTTAATGATTCTTTTTTTATTAAAAAGGGTACACATAAAGGGTAGTTTGGTGAGAGTTTGGTTATGTTCAGAGTATGAAATCCGGTTGAAATTGAAGAAGTCGATTTTTTTTATAAAAAAATATAATTATGTTTTTTTTTTGGTAAAATTTTTTTGTACTCTATAATAAAAACTATTGTATAAGTTGCATTAGGCTTTGAACTATTACCATGCTAAAAATAATTTAATTTCATACAGTAGTTATCGATATTTTAAGTAATTTACATTTTTCAGTTTTTATTTTTTTTAAATAAAACTATAATGAAAATTCGGAATGAAACCCAAAAAAAATGTACCTTGAGACCCTAGGCTAATACTATGCAAAAATTCATCAATTTCTGTCCAGAAGTTTTTGCGTTTGAGGCCGGTCGTGGCGCAGCGGCATGAGGTGTGACTGCAAAACCGACCGGTTGTGGGTTCGATCCCCACTCGAGGAGATGAAATATTTACTTAAATTTATATTTCCATTTCTTCGCTCTGGTGTCGAGGTTAAGCGCGGCGTTGAGTTCTGCCACTCAACACGCAATGCCTCCAGAATTCGGCAGAAAGTGGGGAACGGAGTGTCTTAACACTAGGTTCCCTCTGTTTACCCTGCTGTGTGCGGGATACAGCGTGAAGCTAACTTAATTTTAATTTTTTTAAAGTTTTTGCGTGATTGACGAACAAATAATCCGACAGACAGACAGACAGACAAGAATTCTGCTGAGTGGTTTTTTAGGTTCTATAATTGACATATTAACAGACCTGATTTTTATTTTTTTTATATCTTTCATGTACAGAATTGACTTTTCTATCCTTTTATTATATATAGAGATAGAGATAGAGATAGAGATTAAACTAAAATAACAAATGAATTGTATGTAAATTTATTAATACGTTGCAAGCATGAAAAAAAGAAAAAATGCAATATAATTGCGTTCCTCCTTTTCTTTCCAATGATTTGTATTTCTATTATTTATATCGATATATCAGGGCCGTAAAGGCGGGAACAGAGCTACCATCTTAGTACAGAGTAATCTCAAAAAAATATATTTACGTATTATAGTTAAAGAATAAAAAGAATGTGTGACTAATCTATAGAATATATTATTCTACATTATATCATAAAAACAGGTTGAAATAGTGCATATAAAAGTATCCTCCTGTAGTTTAACTATTTTCAATAACTATCAACACTACAATGACGTATTGGTAATTTTGTTTTGTACTAATGTGGTATTGTATTAATGTGGTAATGAGTAATTTTTAACATTTTGAATATTTTCCCGCCATTATGATGAAAAACATAGACTATTTTTTAATTTGAAAAAAATAATTTATTAACTATAAGATTGTTGGTAGTTTTTCAAAAGGTATAAGAATTTAAAAAATGCCTAAAATATGCTTTCTTTGCAAGTGTTGTAATAACTATTGGTATCTATTCACCAAAAAATCAATATTAAATATGCTCAATTATATTGATTGTTTTTGTCAGCACCACTTTAATTGAATCTATAGTAACTACTCTATAAAAGCCTAATACAATAAAAACTGTTAAACCGTTTCTGAGATTATCGTGAACCAACGCACAGACAAACAGAGAAACTGACCAATTTCTGTTACATTTCTAAATGTCCGTAATAACAATTTTCCTAATGATATATTAGACATTTCCATGTACAGACACCGATGAGTTAGGATTTTATTGTAAGTATCGATAAGTTGTATTTTTATTTCAAACATTCAATTGAAGATTCTTATGAGAGATACGAAAATGCGACCTAAGGTTTTAATAATCTTCACATTAGAAATCTTAAGTGCGTTGCAAACATACATTAGGTATATTAAAACACGAACATAATTCCGTGTATTAAGTAAATATTTCTGTGGTTTAAGCGGGCGAAGCCGCGAGCGGGTCACTAGTATTAGAATATTACATTTTAAAGTAATAAAAATCATATTAGAAGTAATTTATGTTTATTAGATCAATAATTATACAGCTTAAGCGGGCGAAGCCGCGGGCGGGCCGCTAGTGATAAATAAATATTCAAACAAATTCTTAAGAACCAAGTAAAACAAAATAAATCAGTTTCACGCTGCAATCAAATTAAGGCTGTGTAAGGCTGTCTGAAAGATCAGACACTCAATTTAAAATATCTCGAGACGTCCCCATGTTCTGTGCTTGAATAGAACAATACTATTGAAATGTAAAAATAAATAAAATAAATAAATAAATTAGCTTCACGCTGTATCCCGCACACAGCAGGGTAGGCAGAGGGAACCTAGTGTTAAGACACTCCGTTCCCCACTTTCTGCCGAATTCTGGAGGCATTGCGTGTTGAGTGGCAGAACTCAACGCCGCGCTTAACCTCGACACCAGAGCGAAGAAATGGAAATATAAATTTAAGTAAATATTTCATCTCCTCGAGTGGGGATCGAACCCACAACCAGTCGGTTTTGCAGTCACACCTCGTGCCGCTGCGCCACGACCGGCCTCTAAAAATGAAACTCTTGAAATGTAAACTTAAGCAAATATAGTTTATATTGCATTAACATAACGTTGCTAGAAATTTCTCAGCATATTGTGCCAAAGTTTGTGCAATATTTTTATAGTTGTAAAACAATTTGTCGTAATAACGTATGAGATGGATCTAATGTTGATATAGTATACAAGAACTAAGTGCATTCTAGGAACATATTTATTGTTTTCGTGTTATTCTAAAGAAATTTCTTGTATTTTATTTTTATACGTTCAACATACATTATACATTCAACTCTAAATAAATGCTACGAGAAAAATATTCTTGTGTCAGAAAATATATTTTTATTTTAGGTAGTTAGAGCGATATATATCGTTGACCCATGACCACGTCGAGTTTCTAAAAATGTATAATTTTAAATATACACGATAAATCGGCTCTGAATATGTTTGTATATATGTATTTATTTAGAAAACGTATAAAAATTTGAACGTAGCGGGAGTCTAACCGAAACCGAAACCGTTTGAGCCCCGCTACGTTGATATTTTTATAGGTTTTATAAAAAAGTATTTTTCTTTCTCTTAAAAAATTTAAAAATATATATACATTTAGTTTTTTATACTTCTATAATAACATTATATTCGTAATTGTGAATGCGTAAACCTATTGAAAAAGTAGATTGTGTAACCTACCTGGGTGTTAAAGTCGACAAAACGTCTCCTGGGATAGACTTATTGAGGACCCAAATATAAATTTAAATTACATTTGTTAAAATAAACAATTCGTTTATGTTTATTTACATAGAGTAGAAAGTCTATTTCTTATGTTCCATCCACATTTACGCAAAGAAATATAATCTTTATATTAAATTAAAATTGCTTCTCAGCAAATTTTTATAATTTAAGTTTTAGAGTTCCGGTTTTTACACTAAAATGTTTGTATTTTTCATTGGTAGATTCAACACTGGGCTACGCTTTTGATAGCTATAGTCTTTCATTTAAATCACATGCTTATTAATAATAAGCTTGAAGCGTTACAGTTAAAAAAAAATATGTTTCTAATAAATAAAACTATTAGATATTAAATTTAGATAAAAAAATCGACAGATCCTATACAGACAAACTAAAACAGCAATTTGTAGAACATAGCATAATTTACTTAATACTGTAATAATAAATTTAAAGAGTACATTTCCGCGTCAGCGCAAAGTAGCAGTCGATCTGACTGGGATTGTATTAAGATAAAAGTTTTGATTTAAATATATTTAAAGAATAAGTACTGCATTTTTTAAAATAAACAATTCGTTTATGTTTATTTACATAGAGTAGAAAATTAAATACTTATGTTCCATCCATATTTACGAAAAGAAATATAATGTAATTTATCGTCTAGAAGAATTTGAGGCCAGTCGTGGCGCAAGGGCACAGAGCGTGACTGTAAAATCTACTGGTTGTGGGTTCGATCCCCACTCGAGGAAATAAAATATTTACTTACATTTATTTTTACCCGCTTCGCTCTGGTGTCGAGGCAAAAGCGTGGCGTTTTGAAAAAGATTTTAATTTAATTTATTTTTATTTTATCTAGAAGAAGAAGAGAAATTCTTAGACGAGAATATTCTTCGAAGCTGTCGTAGTTTTAAACAGATAAAGAAGACTACCGTGTCTCCCTATCTCTATGTATGTGACATTTATAAAGTTTGATATGCTTTTTAATAAGCATCGTACATTCAACATTGATTGATGTGACGAGTATTAAAGTGTTTGAGGATAATAATTATTTAGCGTGTGAGTGAATGTAACCTTTTGCCGTATGCTGATATTAATTTGCGATATTAATTTCGGTTACCTTGAAATTTCCAGCTTTCATTTTAGATTTGTCGAAAAATGAATTACGAACAAAAAAATAATAATTTTGGTATATTTAAGATAAATTTAGCTTACATACATATATTTTACAGTAGAGTAGGGTAATATAACGAGCAGCGTCACGTTCTGTTTATTTTATTCGACTGATCATGGCTAACCAAACTGTCTATTTATAAATGTTTGGATTTACTATCAAATGAGCAACTTTTATACGTACAAAATTTGTACAATCCTCGAAGTAAATGTACAATGTATTTAAAATATAGAATAGAAAATCAAAATTAAATCCGCTTCTCGTTGTATCCCGCATACAGAAGGGTAGGCAGAGGGATCCTAGTGTTAAGACACTCCGTTCGCTACTTTCTGCCGAATTTTGGAGGCATTGCGTGTTGAGTGGCAGAACTCAACGCCGCGCTTAGCCTCGACACCAGAGTGAAGAAATGGAAATATAAAGGAGACAAACTATTCCATACATTTTTGGGCCCAGAATGTAAAGATATGAAAATGGTATGATTTAATAGATTTAGGTACATCATTCCCTCCCTGAAATCTATACAAATTTTGGCAATCTGAGAGCTGAGTTATTAGAGATGAGATAAAAGTGAGGTTAAGTTCGCAGCACAATTTCTTGAATATCAACTTCTATTAAATAGATGATTACTAAGTTGTTTAAGTATTAATATTTATTATTTATAAATAAAACACATTTTAATGAATATTTTATTCTTCTTCTATTATCTATTATTAAAATGTCATCTAAGAGGTGTGCAGGTGGAACTAAATTATTTTGGTATCTAGCCCAACTAAGGTATGGTACCTTATATATATAATACTCATAACATGAACACAGCAGCCTACCATTCGTCTTCCTACAATGCAATTGCAGTATTTCATAGCAATAGCTTCCCTTCCTCTACGAAAGCTGTCAACTAAAATGTAACAGAAATATGTTTTCCTGCTTATATGTCGGGATTATATCACACCTCTAAGTAACCAGTTGTGGTGGTTTTCATCGTCTAAAGGTCGTCTGACTAGGGTATTGCAGTGTCCATTGGCTATCCCACAATTCACACAGCGATTCATATCCATAGCGTGGCGGTCGTAAGATCCAAAAGATTTCAGAGTCCAGTGGGGAAGCGAGGGTCGTACAAAGTAGGCAGAGTCAAAATCAGAGAAAAACAAAACAGTAGTCGTTGAAAATATCAAACAAACGGGAAAACATTCAAAACGTCGATGCGTTATGACACGAACATAATGACAGAAGCGAATGTTTTTTTTTATGTTTTTTATTTAATGGCCTGATTTTGCGATGACAAACAGAAGCAAAAATGCAAAAAATTATTAGACAACGTGTGATTGTCAATCAGCTGTCACATCTCCGATTTAAAATATTATTGATTTTAATCGATTAAGGATCTAAATCTTATTTTTTTTCATTTTTCTCCACTTCCAGAGTGTCAATTAATTTATTATTTAATATTCTAAAAATAAAAAAAAAAATGTAATTTTTTAGATCACATCTCAATTCTTTACGTGTGGCCTACACGACAAAAGTTTCATTCTCCTTTAAGTAAATATTTCATCTCCTCGAGTGGGGATCGAACCCACAACCAGTCGATTTTACAGTCACACTTGGTGCCGCTGCGCCACGACGATTGACAGGTACTAACTACTGTTGTGTATAACAAGTAATACTCGTGGTAGCCACAATTTTAATATTACAGAGTATTACGCAAGAAATAATGTTTGTTCACGTCACCTAAATCCGTCTTCACAAGTACGGGAATAGGAATACAAACACTTTCTGTTTAAACTAAGCAGAAGTAAAATTGGAAATTAAAGATTTATATTCATATTCTCTGTTTAGTCCTGCACTATAATGCATTTTTATAAGGTTCCGGAGGTTCGACGTACAAAAGGTAAAAACGGACTGTATAGGATCAATTTGTTGTTCACCTTATTTCAATACCATGTATTTCGAGATCGCGTTTAGGTATCAAGCTAAAATTAATATTAAATATTTAAGTCTATTGTCACTTGAAGCATTGAAATATATTTTAACTCAACGCAATCAAAGGATACTGATTTATTTAACCATTTTTTTCCCGACTACTAAGGAAGGGTTATTAGCCTATAGGATATTTCCCGTGGACCTATGGTTCCGAATAGAAAAATCATAACAAATTTTCTTTTTGATCAGTCCGACTCGCACTTAACCGGTTTTTTTAAATTTTAATGTACTTAGTAGATATTTATGTTTAATTGAAAATTCGACTATCGAGACAACAAAAAAGATTTTCTTCTTAATCGACTTCCTTTTTCGAAAACGACGAATGGATATATTTTTTTTATTTGAAAGAGCGTATTTTTCCATTAGTCCGATTACGCAAAAAAAACAGTGCATTTTATTTTTTGCTTAAGTGCATATAAGTATAGTTTTGAAATCATTTTTTTTATAATTTGAAGACGCAATGGGTAATCGAGTTTCCTTAACAGTGTAAATCAATTTCTATTTGTCAATGTATGAAGTGGCATGTATGAAGAGGTTGATGACAGTGGACGAGGCGAAAGAGGTATGTAGAGACCGTAGCGTTTGGCGCTCCGTTCTCTCTGACTACCCCGCAAGGGATAAAGCGTGAAGCTAAGTTAAGTTAAGTTAAGTTAATTGAATGCAACAACATAGGATCACAAAAACATTGGGCCCTAGCCACGTGGACATATCATGAGCCAATTCATGGTTCAATATATAAATGTGAATAGACAAATAACAGAGGCAAGTCAACGCAACTATATTGCTTACAGTCTGTTCGCTGTTCTACTGCGAATCACAGCTAAGAAATAAAATAATAAATTTAAATAAATATTTAATTTCCTCGAGTGGGGATCGAACCCACAATCTATCGCGTTTATAGTTATACTTTGTGTTAATGCGTCACGACTGGTTTTAAAAATATCTATTTTCTATAATAAACCTGGACAATGTTCAACTTCACGACGATACTTGTTCTACATTGGCGTGTGTGTGTAATATTTATTTTGTTAATAATTAATTTTGGTAATGTATTATTTATTTTGTTTGATAAAATCACTTTTCCATTTTTGGCAAAATGTCTTTTGTTTCAATTGTATTAGGCTTTTAAACCGTGCTTTCATTTGAAGTGTCCATTTAAAAAACACTCTGTATATACAGGGCGGAAGAGGCAGCGCTCCTTTTACGAAAACAGCATATAGGGTAAAATATTTCAAACCTATACCTAAAGAAATTAATCAAGATGCCTCAACAGTTTGGACGTAGGATTTTTTTTCATTTCACGATTTTTATCCATACCTGTATTTCGTGTGACGCGATTACGTATAGATCCCAATAACATAAACACTTACTACTACAAAAATACTACTAAAGGTTAAACAACTTTGAACTTTATCGCCAATACCTACGACTTGATTTCTTTAATTAATAATTTTGTTGTGTTGTGCCGTGTGATCCCGGCTTAGAATAAGATCATCCTGGTACTGGTGGTGTCGTAAGAGAACGACTAAAGTATCATCATCATCATTACCACCCCCGGCATTTAAAACCGGCATGGAGTAGTGGCTTTATGCCACTGCGTTTCGCATCAGGTAATGCCGGGCTCCGGCGCCCAACCCACCTTACAGGCAGGCAACGCACCTGCAGCTCCTCTGGTGTTGCACAGGGTCGTGGGCGGCGGTGATCACTTACCACCAGGCGACCCGCACGCTCGTTTGCCTTGTCTTTTCCATAAAAAAAAAATATGTTTTGTCCAGAGAAGTTCATAAGCATTGTACACTCTGTTTGAAGTTCCAGTCAAAGAAGATAACGCTCATTTCAAAAAAAATATTTACTTTCTTGTCATTCATTAAAGTCATACATTTCAATGAACAAAAATGTAAAAATTTTAAAAAGTTAGATATCGTTAATAATTAAAAAAAAACATGTAATTTCATTTTACTCATAAGCTTGTCGATCAATTTCATGGAAGACTTATATTGGATAAAAATGTTATATGAACGGCGGTATTGACGTGTTTGTAAATACCAGAGAGGAATTAGAAATCATGCAATCAGCGGTAAGGAGCTCATAACAACTACTGAATATTTATTTGATATCTTACTTTCATTGTTGTTTATAATTTTCATTTATTTACAAATTTAACTCTAGATTACTAACCTTATTTTACAACGCTTATTCCTATTTGCTTATTATACGTCGTTTTGATTACTTTGCTTAGTACAAAAAGATAAGGAGAAAAAAAGAAATTGTATTAAAATCCATTACATGTATTTTTTTATAATTTATATACAGTATTTATTTATATTATTTTAAGCATTAAAATAAGCAGAAATTTTATAACTAATTGGCAGTAATATAATTGTAATCATGATTTTCGTGTAAAATAAATAAACAGAACAATTTTGAAGTCAAAATTTTAGTTTGTTATAAGTAAATGTAATAATAATTAAATATTGAAATTAATTGATAATCAAGATTAAAATTAGCTTTTTCAATGAAAGAATCGTTGAAATTCTAGCGTCTTTTACATTTGTGGTTTACGTTAAGTAATGAAAACGTGTGACATAAGTTCGTCACACGACAATTTTTCATACTCGGGATAACTACTTTAGTAATTTTTCCTTTATTGTGGGAAATAAAATATATATTTTCTTTTACTTCCGTTCGATAGAGACTGGACACATTAATCTCATTATTATGTTCGCTGTTGATACTGCATATATTGAATTTAAATGAAATATTTCCAACTAAATGTTCTATAGTCATTATAAAAATATATTAAAATATATTCAAAAAATATATTGAAATATATTAAATTCAGTCATAAAAATAATAATTAGATCCATAAAAAAATATTAGCTTACACAGAAAGATCTCTTTAAGTAATATAATAAAACTGTCATTTATTTATTATTTTCAGGTGTATATTATTTTGACAGCTATCACTCAATTATCTCAACATTTATGTGTTACCTGTAAAACAGATAATGAAGGATATTTTGTTTTATTGCCTCCAAAAATTAGCCAAAATCAAAATATTCGTGATTCTGGGTATCGTTCTAAGCCACACCCTATTAAAAGCTACATTTTAAGAAGATTCGCTATAGATAATAATATAAAAAAATATTTTAAGCACCTATCAAATTCTGATAGAGACGTTTTGTATAAAAGCTTACTGAGAGAAGATATAAAGGAACATGTCCATAATGCTTCGGTAACGGAAATGCAAGACGAAATGGAAGTGTTAGTTGAAAATGAATTATTAAACGCTTTGTCTAAAAAAGCGTCCGCTTTGTTAGACAGACCATATTTACAGAAAAAAGGTAGAAACGACTTCCTGGTGATACATCCTGAGCTAAACGATCCATTTGTGACAATAGTGCCTAATGATATGTATTATAACTCAGAAAAAAAATGCGTAAATTGGCTGGATGATTGTAATCGAAAAGGTTTGCGAGAGAGATTGTTGCAAAAAGTTAATTCTCCTTATTAGCATTCATATTTATATTGTACTATTCTGCATATTAAAATATCGAATAATGTTTTATTATTAATATAATACGACTACACGATTATTATTTTTTGCCCGGTCCAAAGTGATGCAAATTTATATATTAAAAGACAAAACCAAGGACTTTATAATTTTATTTAAGTAGAACATTGCTAGACATTTTAATTATAGCAATGCCTACATTGCCAGAATGTTTCTTTTCTTATAATTGATGACATTCTCCCCTTCTAATAAAGTAACTAATTAACATTAAAATACAATAAAATATTATAAAACGTAATCATTAAGATCACACATTATTCACGAACGAATCACGCATTATTGTCAGTGCTTGGTTTCCATAATATATATCTCGTCATCTCGTCATAGACATCTCGTTCTTCTTCAAAGTTGTCATTATTTTTTTTTGTCATTATGTTGTTAAAGTAATTCATTTTCCAACTCTCCCGTCGGATAGACGAACATACGTGTAGGTAGAATTGGTTTAAAAACAGCATTTCCTCGGTCAACGGCTCATATTTTGATGATCTAAGGTTCCTTTTCATTGAAACTGTACCAGAGTCCATTAACCATCTCGGTAACGATCATTTGGCGTCATGTTCGTGGCAGTACAGAAGTTTTTACTGAGTGTTTAAGAACACGATACTATTAAATCGTTTTATTTAGTTGTTTCCTTCTGGATTACATGCAGTAGTTTTGCTACAAGTAACGCCTAATGAAATAAGATATTGTTTGAGATCCTGAGGGAGAGATTTGTTATAAAAATATGTATAAATTTTCAATGTTACTAGACATACACCATTAACGTGTGAAGTAAAATTGACTAAAGCTAGAGACATCCGCTTTAACACCATTTACAATTGCAGAAATTGGAGCCTTGACGGTAAGGCAGCAGTAATCGAACTTAGCTCTTCATTTACTGATTGCGGAAGCTCGGATTCTGATATGATTGCATTAGAAGTTTTTTATCGCTTCTGCAAACATTAGCAATTTGTCTTTTCTGTAGATACAACTGGCATGTTTCATTCACAACAGGACTTTTTACTCTACGTGTACATTACCTTCACAGAAGAAACAAAAAGGCTTTCGTGGTGTGGTTGCAGCAGAGGTTACGGTCGTTATTTTATTAAAAGAATGCTCCATAATTATATATTGCCATTGTATAATGTAAGCCATTGCCATTGTATAATGTAAGTATGGTAAGTTTAAATAGATATAATATAGCTAAATTTATAATTTGGTCTAGTGTCAATATATAATTTGTCAATATATAATCTAGTAAACGTTGTCTAATTTGTGGAAAATTAATTTCAGCTATCACATCAGATAAGGTATCACCAATAAACTCACATTTGTAATATTTAGCTGAAACACTTTTATATTCGCAATCATGTGACAGCTGCTGAAGACACGACATAATCTCTAATACTTTGCGATTGTTGCTATATTTAATTTTTTGAATTGGGGCCTTATTTGAGTCTATAAAATTGAAACTTTTGTCTTATGAATAATGATTTACCGATAATACCTTTTATATCTTTCTTTTTGGAATTTTCTTTTGCGACTCTTAGATACTTTTAAAATATTCGTTTCAATAATCTTGACTCAAACGTGACATAAAAATAATAAAATTAAAAAATTAGCCACTTCCAGTAGAAGCATAATTTGCGGTTGAAACAAAATTTAATCCACGGGTTCCACATATCATCGATCTCATTAAGGTATAGCTATTATGTGACTATAATTTATTATTAGAGTATTTTGGTACTAAGTTGCAATGCATTTTGCTATTACAAAAAATAATTTAACCGGTATTAAAGCTAAAGCAGAACAATGTTATTTTTTGCGATAATTTCTTAAAATTTGACGGCATTCAAGAGCTGCGGTTTCAAATCGCACTACGTTCAATTTTTTATACGTTATCTAAATAAGTATTAATTTTGTGGTATTAATGTAGGTAATAAATTGTGTAAAAAACATCAGATTCTAATAATAACAACAACGTGTGAGATCGGCGTGGTGAGATCACTTACAGTAATTGTAAATAAACTAGCACGCTATACTTATCTATGCGTTTTATACAAACACAGATTGTGTTAAGCCTTTATTTATACCTAGTATAACATAAACATTTTTACGACGCGATGGTTCAACATTACAACATTTGTTATTCGTTACATACAACGACTATAGATGTGTATTTATTATTTATAATTTTTTTTTGGCTTCACGTTGTATCCTGCACACTGCAGGATAGGCAGAGGGAGCCTAGTGTTAAGATCACTTTGTTGCTCATTTTCGGTGGAATTCTGGAGGTATTGCGAGTTGAGTGGCGGTTTGCCTGTACACCAGGGCGAAGTAATGAAAATATTAAAATTTTCATTTCCTCAAGTGGATCCCACAGCTTGTCGCGTGTACTGTCACGCTTGACACGCTTGCTTGTCTATCACCTGCGCCACGTCTGGCCTCAAATCATTTTTTTATAAATGCATCTGCACTATGCTCAGAATTATACTACGAAAAAACCTTTGCCTCTATCAAAACCTGGGCAGTTTTGAACGTCAAATTTATTGGAGATACATTGAGATGCTGAGATATCTATCTATTGGAGATACATTGAGATGCTGAGATATCTATATACTGCTGCTATCGTGACTATCGAAATTCAGAAGTGCCATACAAAAGGCGAACCAAATGCGCAAATAAGCTAGGAGCCGCTTTTAGGAGCATGGCTGCCTCGGTTTCAGTCACAAGCTGAGGATCATGTACTATCTCTAGCCTATTTCCGAAAACAATGATAGCGGCTTTTACTGGTTTTGAACGGCAAAGGGTGCACTGGATAGTTTGAGTGCCTGGTTGGTTTTTTACTACTCCTGCATTTCCCACGTATGGCTCTTGTACTAAAGCAACCTCGATGTTTTTGTCCTTTGCGGCTTGGAAGAGCTCGGCTGTTGCCAGTTTCGATCTATGGAGATTAACTTGTATAATATTAATTCTATTTGGGATACTTTTCTTCTTTAGGGTGCCTTTAGCAGTAGGTTATTCTAGAACGCGCTATGCGGTCCCATTTGTGTCGTTCTTGACACTCTGAGCTGAACGCGTTATGGTCGGTTGGAATATCCTTTCTCCCGCTCTCAAGGCAGTTTATACAGGCTGGTTGTGTACCTGCTTTCCTATCTTTGCAATTTTCCCAGGTATGAGGGCCTCCGCAGTGACTGCAGAGCTGTTCTTTCTCCTGGCAGTGCAGCTTGGTATGTCCGAAGCCAAGACACTTTATGCACTGCATAAGAGGGGTTTGGTCTGCAACTGGTCTTCTTTGTAGGCCAATATATAAAAATCCTACCTCAGTGGCTGCCTTGTGAGCGCTAGATGGTAATTCTATAACCGGATGACATTCCAACGGATTTCGTGCTTTCTTCCTGTAACATACCCTCATGTTGGTCTGCGATCCCAGATCTTTCAACACTTCCTTATTCTGAGCCAATAAATGCTCGATTATCTCTGCGTCTGTGTGATATGCTAAGACGTCCTTGATAATAATAAGTGGGTTGGTTGTTTTTGCGACTTCCACTTTGAGTCCTTTTTGTGACTTTACCTTGTCCTGCACCAGTTTAAGGTCTTCTTTAGTGTGACAACTGAGGACAATTTTTTGATTCAGTGCCTTCCGTACTTTATCCACCTTAGCTCCTGATTTTTTCGCGTCTATCGCAGCTACGATTCTCTTGATAATTGTATCGCCAGTATGTTGAGGGTCATTTGACGAAACGATGAGCGTATGATTGGGTCGTGGTTGTGGTTGTGGTTTGGAAGGTGTTGCAGCTACTTTGGCGTATGTATGCGTAACAGATTTTTTGCTAGTTGTTTTTGAGGCACATCTTTTGCCTTCTGCTACGTCTATTTCCTCCTGGATTGACCTGATCTGTATGCTTGGCCCCTCTAGTTTCTTTTTTATTTCTTTAAGTTCACATGTCACCGATTCGAGTGAACCTGTAAGAGGGAGAAGGCTCTCTGTTAGTTGTTTGCCCCCAATCGCCTCATTTGTAGGTTTCTGCAGTTGTGGTTTATTGCTCAATGTGTGTAGCATCCTCCTTATTTCCGTGAGTTCCTTGGGTGTTTCTTGGAGAGGTGGCGGTGGAGTGGGCATTTGAAGGTGTTTCAGTGTTTTATCACTTGCATCCAGGACTTGCTCCAGTTGATCGTGGAGCTTGCTGTTCTCTCGTCGTAGCTCGTCAATTTGATTCGACAAGGAGCTTACGATCTTCTTGAGTTCCATGTGTTCTTGTAGAAGGGCAAGGTGTGTGCTTCTCTCAACTGTTGTGGAAGGACTAAGGAGTTTTTCAATTCCCATTTGTATATTTCCCAGGTTAGTTTCTATATTTTTTATTTGGCGGTGGGGCTCTATCATTTCGTACCCTAACCATGCTCTTACGGCTTTCGTCTCAGTTAAGGTACAGGTGATGTTGTCACTTGCTTCTGTGAGTTTTCCAAATAGGCGTTCTGTTAGAGCCGACATCGCTTTGTTGTGGGCCCGCTCGATATGGATAATCTCCCTGGCATATTTCGCTCTCTCGGCCTCAAGGTTGCTTTTGTGCCTAGCTCTCGAGTCTGATAGAGTCAAGACTGTTTCATATAGGGATTGCAAGCTGTCGGTGGCAGTCTGCTTGAGCTCCCTCTTCATAGTTTGAGCCGATTCTAGTGCCTCCTTACCCGTTTGGAGCATTTCGTTTGCTTGCCTTGTGGCCAGGTCCATTTCTACCCCTGTCCTCCTCGTGGACGTTAGGAGAAGGCTACTCCTGCGTCCCTGGGTAGCATCAGACGCTGCTGACAGTGACAATCTAGTGTCATCATCTGTGTCTGTTTGTCTGAATGCGTCGTTGGGTGAGGCGAGCGTTTGCCAATCGTTTATCATTTTTAGGGTGTCTGGGTCCATGTTTATTTGAGTTGTGACTGATTGAATGTCTTTTGATTGTGTCTCTGGTGGTGGAATGTCTTTTAATTGTGTCTCTAGTGGTGTGGGCGGCTGTGGTGATGGAGTTCTTCTGACTGTTTTCGCCCTTCGGGTTTCGCTTGGCAACTTCAGTGATTCTGTCCCTTTATTGGTGATTTGACGTCTCATTACCACTTCCCTAAGTGACTTACTTGTTTTGGCTGTTTTAGTAATGTGATCTTCTTCGACGGTGGTTTTTGTTTCACTTTTTTTAATATCTTGTAGATGTGACATTTTGGATTTGAAGTGCAGTGAATGTTTTGATATGACCGAGTGTGAACTCTATGCACGCTGGTAAATGCAAGTGTTTCAGGATTTTGAAGTTCTTCGAACAAAATATACCGTAATATAAACAAAATAATAATTATATCGGAACTGACTTTGACCTTGAAGTCGCTGCGTGCCTGTTTAATTGTTTTTCTGGGTTATTAGGTTATGTACTAGTTGCTTCATATCTTGCTTAGCTTGCGTTCGATGTATGGCGTCTTGGTATTTATTTCATATTAAATATTATCAATTTTGTATAAAAAAGAAATATATTTAAGATGTAATAATTATAACGGTCCTGGTAGATGTCAGAAATAGTCGTCTGGAAGTGGATACGCAAGTTTTTCACTAGTATTTTCTCCTTCCAAGTCCGACAGACAGGGTTGGTGGTAGATGGTGGATTTGAATCCCGGACTGATGGTAGTTTAGACATACAAAACCTTGATGTTAAAAGTCATTTTGGATATAATAGGTCATTTTGGATCAGTAAGATCTCCTAAAGTATTTATTAAAATGATGGTACAGTAAAGAATAATTTCAATCTGGATGAAATGGTGATTTTTATATTGTTTTATGTGTAAGGTTGAGTCAGGGCACACCATGCAGAAATGTATTTTTATATATTAGAATATTATAAATATTACAAAAAATAGCCTATATTCATCCCAAGACCCTTTAGTATCTCTATATGATATTTTATCACAATCGGATCAGCGATTTGGTCTTGATTGCGTCACAGAGAGACAAACAGTCTGATAGACAGAGTTACTTTCGAATTTATAATATAAATGTGGAAGTATGGATAACTGACATATCTTCTACATTAACATAATTATACTATACATTAATACTACTGCTGTAAGACTTAAATATAATTGTAACGTAGAATGTACTACAAAGTAATATTACAGATTTAGGTTAGGATATAGGATTACAGATTTAAGTAACAAAAAATCATATAAGAAGTCATTGCAATTGTCAGTCAATTCTATTTCATAAATGAATATTCCTGTAGTTCGAGTGGGCACAGCCGAGGGCAGGACGCTAAGAATTTAATAAATTTGAATTAAACTACAAAGTAATAAATATATTTCACTTCATTTCCTTCTTTCTTTGGCTTCACGCTTTCTCCCACATGTAGGAGGGTAGGCAGAGGGAGACTAGTGTCAAGACACTCCACTCCCCACTCCTTTCCACCGATTTCTGAAGGCATTGCGTATTGAGTGGCAGAACCCAAGACCGCACTTTTGCCTCGACACCAGAGCGAAGAAATCAAAATATGAAATATTTAATGTCGTCTAGTGGTGTCGTCCACCTGTCCCGTTTACAGTCACACGCTGGTGCCACTGCTTCTGCCACTCCACAACTGTCCTATTATTTTCATGTTATTATTTTTTTCTATCATAACAGCAAGCAAAGCGGGCAGGGGACCATTTATACCATAGTATCGAAAAATATTACTTAAATAATCTTAATATAAATATAATTATGGCTCACGTTTAAACTGTAAATAAAAACAATTTAATTTCTAAACAATCCGTTCTTGACTATTAAATGTTTTCTTATCAAACGAAATAAAATTTTATAAATGATGTAAGTACAACTAAATATTACGACGATAGCAATCTCTGACTGGATTTTCCTAGTAAACAACGTGAAAAAGATTCTTAGTAAAGCTAAAGACGGAGAGACTTACAGCTCGTTGTATAGATATTTTGGAAATACCTATACAAATATTTTCTGATGCCAGTCGTGGCGCAGCGGCACGAAGTGTGACTGTAAAATCGATTGGTTATGGGTTCGATCACTACTCGAGGAGATGAAATATTTACTTACATTTATATTTCCATTTCTTCGCTCTAGTGTCGAGGCTAAGCGCGGCGTTGAGTTCTGCCACTCAACACGCAATACCTCCAGAATTCGGCAGAAAGTGGGAGACGGAGTGTTTTAACACTAGGTTCCCTCTGCCTACCCTGTTGTGTGCGGGATACAGCGTGTTTTTAAAATATCTTCTGTTACAAAAATTGTTTTAAATTCAAATATAATATATTAAAAAATCTATTTTAAATAGAAAGAAAAATTTATACCAAACGCAGAGTTTATACAAATATTTACACAAATGGATACAAAATACTATATGTCATTTGTACTATTAATTACCGGGTGACCTGGAACAGATTGGGGATCCCTAGATTGTATTCCAGTGTGATCCTAGGGATAGCTCAGTCGTGTTTGACCTTCCGTTGGGTTCATTGCTTCCCTTCGCGCTCGTAGGTGTGCCGAAAGTTGTAATTCGCATGAAATTAAATTTGTGATGTGAAAGATCATGATGAAATATGAAAATAGTGAAAATATGATAGAAATTATGGCATTGCAATAGTGATAATATTCTAAAAAGTGATTTCAAAAATAATGATTATCTAGAAAAGTATAGTGTTTAATAATAATTCAAAGTGTTACAATTAAAATTAAAATTATTTTATTGTAATTCAAATTATATTTTTATGATAATAGTGTTAAATATATAAAAAATAATAAATGTTAATTGTTTAATTCTAATATCATATATTCGCTATTAAAAGAATTAATGGTGAGTAAGAATATTATTTATATTTAATTTTGAATTTTAGCACCGCTTTCAAAAGTTCATTGAAGGTCACTGCGAGAGTTAATGTATGTTGCGTAGGAAGCTAATTTAAAGGAACCGATGGGGCTGGACCAAAAAAATTAAACAACTTGATTATCTTTTATCAATTGAAAATGTTTTAAATGACATGAACAGATTTTTTCAAAAGTATACTTTTTTCAAACATCAAATAAAAACAGCAAATTTTTAAGTCACTTTTTTGTTTTTTTTTTTCTATATTTTTGTTTAAAAACGCGTATAATTAAAGGGCTTTATAAAAATGTTTGGTCCTAAAATTTCTAGATAACTATTATATTTTATACAATAGATATTTTATTTATTATTAAGGATCGTTTTATAATAATTGGATTAAACTGAAAATATAACTATTCATTAAAGGATTAAAAAAAGGAAATATTAATTCTTCGTTAAGGTAATTATTATTGATATCATTAATTAAAAAATATATAATGTTAATCGTTTTTGCTTTCTGTGTTTCATAAATATAACTTGAGTTGAACAAAAATATCTAGAAATAATTTTACTTTCTCGTTCTAAAACTATGACTCTATAATTGTATAATTGTAGGTAAAAAAATTTTTTGTTGTTTTAAATACATAATAAAAGACTTTTACATGTAAAAAGAAAAAGGACGGTCATATCTAGGGAAATCGAGGTCTTTTATGTCTAGCAAAACTAATATTGCTACCGTTTTAAGTCGGTACGATACTATATAATACACTGAATGTCTACTAATATGTCCACGTGTTTTGTGTGGACAAAATGGAAATATCTATTCAGTGATACAGACGACTACAGATGATTAATTAATTTTGATAAAGGCTTTAGTCTATTGAATTCTGACTTATATTTCAAGCTCATGTAAATAATAATTGGGGTCAATGACAGTGGACGAGGCGAAAGAGGTATGTAGAGACCGTAGCGTTTGGCGCTCCGTTCTCTCTGAATACCCAGCTGGGGTGAAGTGTGAAGCTAGTTTAGTTTTTTTAGTTTATGTAAATAATCTAGATAGATCAGTTTGTTAATTAATTATTTCCATGGAATCCAAATATTAGATTTCAAAATAATTATTCAGAAAAATTTATTTATATTTAAAGAACAGATGTTATAGCATTAATAGTTTATTAAATTATATATATATATATATATATATATATATATATATATATATATATATATATATATATATATATATATAATTCTAATTGTAAATTAATACTATTATCTTTTTTATTTACTCAAATTTATATATATTTCCATTTCTTCGCTCTGGTGTCGAGGTTAAGCGCGGCGTTGAGTTTTGCCACTCAACACGCAATGCCTCCAGAAATCGGCAGAAAGTGGGGAACGGAATGTCTTAACACTAGGTTCCCTCTGCCTACCCTGCTGTGTGCGGGATACAGCGTGAAGCTGATTTTATTTTTTTATTTTTTTTTTTAGTATGCGCATTTTGTATCCTTTGGTCACGGTCATTTGTGAAATTGAGTGAACATATGGCATGAAATTTAAATGTTGTGTTGTAAGCAAATTCCAAAAAAAGAAGCGAGTTGTAGGTCAAAAAGACTATAAAAGCAATGAAATTATTTCAATCGGGGCGAGCAGTGCAGTGTTGTGTTGTGGTTCTTGCCCTGTCCCATCCGATCCCGACTCAGGAGAGGTATAATTAAATTTAAGTTTTTACTTTCGCCCTTTTTTAATTTTACTCTCCTTCAGGGAACCCCACTAACTGATATGGGCGCGTTTATTTTTGTGCTCCCTAAGGAAAACCTCGTCGATTTCCTTAAGGATTTCCACGCGATGGCGTACGACCATCAAGGTTAACTCTCCCGAGCTACACCACAGAGTTAACCAAGATTTGAACCCGTTGACCAACATCCGGGCACAAACTTCCATTGATGCGGAGATGGAAGTAGCGACGGCCTCCGCGACCGCGACACCACGCGTCCGATTGCCTCCGCCCGTCATTGTCCAAGTCTGCCTGGATGATCGCGCAGAAGGTGAACTTAACATCTGCACGAGCCACCTATGATGGCATTAAGATACATATAAAACATATAGACCATATGTGATTAATTTTATTTTTTTAAAACGTTAACCACTTTTGTTTTCTAATAATAAACGTGAGTTAATTTACAATAAAAAAAACCTGCAAACGAGTCAGACTTGCCCATCCAGGGTTCCTTGTCAGTTTCAGGACTGTATATGAGGAAGCCGGAACGGAAGTACAATTTATAATAGTTGACAAACTTAAGTTTGCCGGTATATGCGCAGATTTTGTAATTAACATAAAAATTAAATTAACCTTAAATAAAAAATTGTAATAGTTTTTTTATCTGTAATTTGTAATATAACTTTAAATTTCCTTTACATTTTCTATTCTGTATTCATAATCCAAGTTGCAAGTTAAACTGATACTTGTTCCTTTTTTTTAAAAAAAGAAAAGAAATTTAATAATATCTAAATTGTGTAAAAAATCTTCCATTTGACACGATATAGTTTCAGCATATTTTGTAGCCGACGGCCGTGAGGACTACCCCAACTCTGTCTGGCTACTGAGCTTTTGCGCTCCTTATGCTTAAAAACGGGACAGAAATATAATGCGCATCGTGTCAGACCATAGACTACAGAGAGATATAAAATAAACAGGCCTGTATCATATCGAATTAACAAGTAAAAAACTTGCCTGTGTAATGTATTATAACATTATTTTCTATATTTAAGACGTTCACTTCGATGAAACAAGGAAGACGGTAATCCTTTTTAGAAACAAAGCCAATATAAAGAAAACAGTCTTTATAATAACTAAAAAGTTTATTACTTATATTAGATTAAAATTAAAAAAACGCCGTATGCCGCACACAGCAGAGTAGGCAAAAGGAACCTAGTGTTTAGACACTCCGTTCTTCACTTTCCGCCAAATTCTGGAGGCGGAACTCAATGCCGCGTTTTGTCTGGATACCGGAGCGAAGAAATGTATAATAAATTCAAATAAATATTTCATTAACTCGAGTTTGGGAATTGAACCCACAACCAGTCGCGTTTAAAGTCAGACACTTGTGCCCATGACTGGTCTCACTTATACTGGATGTATTAATATAGTGGCCTATTTTAGATATTATAAATCATATTATTTCTTTCCCGTCATAGATTCATTTATAAAATAACTACAGCTTGTGGGCTTATGAATCCCCACAAATAAACATTAAAATTGTTTTGTTTATAATAAAAGATTCAAAGTGTTTGTGGATTGTAACTACCGATCGTATATAGCTGCCTATGGGAGTTTTGAAACATCTTGATTCAGGAGTGTTCAATAAAACCAGCGTTTAAGAGAGTGTTGAAAGATACAGACCAGATTTAATAGAGCACTTTACGATGTGCCACAATATAGTAGTGTAAGAGATTTTCTACTGTTATACTGAACTGACAAACACATAAAAATAAATGTAATTAAAATACCACTTGTCATTTGTCACTCAGTAAAAGTTACAGCAATAAATAGCACCAGCAAAGAAATAATATCTCTATATATAATAAGACAGTAAAAATATTTTGTCTGTACATATAATAATTTTGACTGAAATGGATAGAGGGACACTTAAAAAGAATAATAGAAAGCAAAAAGTTTTTTTTTTAATTTCTTGTCTGTCTGTCTGTCGATATGTATGTCCACATTTTTCTCTGAAAGTACTGAACCGATTTACTTAAAAGTTTCACCAATTCCTTTGTTTTAACTCAACTTAACTACTAAAGTTTGGTTCATCAAAATCGGTTCATTAAAAAAAAAGTAGTAACTTTTTTGACGATAACATTAGTTTGCCTGCGAATGTTATATAGCAATCGCGCTGATAAGATTGCTGGCTAAAGAAGGACATTCGAAACATCTTAATTATATGACTGTTGATAAAAAAATATATTTTTGAAGCACTATTATACAATATTTTATACAATAAAGTAAATAAAATTTAATTGTTAGTGGAGATTACCTTCATAAAACATAACAGTTAAGTTTAAATCGTAATTAATTCAACACAGAGATGAAGAACGAATTGATCTTCAAAGAGATATCAAGCAAATACATAGATTTTTTGGTTTGTTCGTTCGTTTCAAATAAATCTATATAAAAATGCCTAAAAACATCCTTTCTACGTGTACTCTGTAATAACTACACATTTACCAATTGTACATTTAGCTAATAATATGTGTAACTAATTTAACAACTGTACAGGAGTTAATATGTAAACATTACAGTTATTTTACAAAGAATATTATGAATCCTTACCCAAATCAATAATTTTACATTTAAGGCTGTTTCTGAAGCAGTACATTAAATTATTAAGTGACATCAGCACATTTAACAGAGCTTTAAGAAACATAACATAGGTAAAAAGAACGTAATGTTACAAAAATATATACATATAATAAATAATTAGCTTTATGTATATTTTATGAATATCAAATATCAACATTGGTCGTATTTTTTAGTTCGAAACAATCAAAAACTCTTATAGAAATTACGATAATGTCGTAAAAAAATCATATTAGAAGTCATTATAGTTGTCAATCAATTCTGCTTATTAAACCAATAATCATGTATTTTAAGCGAGCAAAGGCGTGGGTGGGCCACTAGTTACAAATAATAAATAAATAATACAATTTTTAAATCGCCTTCAAAAATTAATCGAATTTGCCTCAAATCGATTAATTTGCGTGTATTTAAAACTATTACGCCATTTCATCCAGAATTCAATGGGATGCCAACATTAAAAAAAATTACAAGCTTGCAAGCCTTCTGCCTATCCTACTATATGGGAGATATATTGTGAAGTTGAAAAAAAAATATTGCACAGTCATGTTTTGTATAAAAAAATGTCTATAAAACAATATATTTTAAAATAAATTTATATATAGTTCTTAAAATATCCGGGTTCATATTTATTAATCATGTAGATATTACTGAAGCTATAGCAGGTTCATCTCTTTCACTAATGCAATAAATGATAGACGACTAGATTGCGTAGTGCCTATAAGTTTGAAACGGTTTATATTTTAGCTTTGAATGTTCAGGGCCAAATCCGTAATAATAATTTGTTACTGGTAATCTCAACAAATAACATGAAATATACTGAAATGTGGCATAAGATTTATTTAGCTAACCTCTTTATAGAATATATGAACTTACTAGGGACTCACGCATGGCTTCGTCTGCTTAAACTTATTGTTATATTATAGCCAAATTACTTTTTTTACATTGACGTATATATTTGATATATAGGATGTATATGAGACCAGTTGTGGTGCAGGGATACAAAGTGTGACTGTAAAATCGATTGATTGTTCGATCCCCACTCGAGAAAAAGAAATATTTATTTACATTTTCACTGCTTTGCTCTGGTGTCGAGACAAAGCGCGGCGTTCCGCCACTCAACACACAATGCTTCCAGAACTTGGCGGAAAGTGATGAACGGAGTGTCTTAACACTAGGTTCCCCCTGCCTACCCTGCTATGTGCGGGATACAGCAACATACTAGTACAACGTGGAGCTACCACAAGAGGTGGTCGCGAGTGAGATGAATCTCGCGAAATGGCAAATGTGTTCATTATAAGCTGTTGTATTACGTATTGCAAAAAAAAATCTAAACCAACTATCTATGTTTCAAAAATATATTAACTTACTCTCTAACATAAATTTTATTGGAATACACTGCTCAGTGCCATTGGACCTAGAATTAGATAAGAATGGATCTAAAATTTAAAATATCTTGGTTTATACGGTCTATTCAGGCGAGCCATGAGTTTTGTCCTCGTATTCGCATTGTCCCTAAAAATGGATAGAAGTAAAAAACGAAACGTCTTAACACTAAGTCTAATTATTCCCCGTAAATTTATGTATAGGGTACTTTCACTTATTTGTAGTAGTAAAATAAAGTAACCTAAAATTTCAAAAAACTACGTAACTTATAAATTAATAAAATAAATAATTATCAATGATTCCTGAATTTTTTTCTTAGTTTATAATAATAAAATAATCAGCTTTTCGTTGAATCTCACACAGTAGAGTAGGCAGAGGGAACCTAGTGTTAAGACACACCGTTCCTTATGTTCCCCACAGTTTATGAAACATTAATTTCAAGAGTATTGAGTCGTGGCGCCCCTACAGAGTGTGACTGTGAAATTGACTGGTTGTGAATTTGATCCCTACTAGAGGAGATAAAATATTTACTTACATTTTTATTTTAATTTTTGCGCTCTGGTGTTGAGGCAAAGCGCGGCGTTGAGTTCCGCCACTCAACACGCAGTGCCTCCAGAACTCGGTGAAAAGTGGGGAACGGTGTGCCTACCCTGCTGTGTGCGGGATACAGCGTGAAGCTGATTTATTTATTTAATTTCCAGAGTACGTTAGTTATTTGTTTAAGCTGGTTTATATTGAAGCTAACCAATACCACACAAGGGACTATTTGCTATTGATACACAGAACTATGTGATGCCGTGTGTCACAAAGTGTTCATATCGTAAACATCATGGCATACAAATTCAATATTACATTTTCCATATCCACATTTCCACTGAATTCCTATGAATAAATAGGTATGTGAACTATTTAGGCTTTGATATTTCATATTCAGGTTAATATCACATAGAATTGAATTCCAGGTTTAGACAAAATTATAAATTACTAAGATGAAATTTAATTAATATATACTTCTTTTATATGAAACTATTTAACCGGATTGAACTGGTTTATATTTTTTGGAAACCACAAACACTTTTTATAGAGAAGTTTTAATCAAGTAAGTATTATAATTAAGTATTATATCAAACTACTGCCAACGATTTCCTGCTGTTCTGACGAATGGCATTCTTCAAGCTGCCTTGCCTTGCAGCTGTCGAAGCTCATAGCCTAGGTGTTCAGCGTCACAGAGGTGGCCTTAATATGTACTCTTCTATTTCTCATGCCTAAATGTGATCTCTGACCGTTATAATCAGTAAGACAATTATATTATATTAGTATAATATAAAAATAAAAAGTGTAAATAAAGTAAAAAGATAATAAAGTAAGCACAAGCGTGTGACTGTAAACGCCACAGGTTCGATTACCCGTAAGGTTCGATTTCGACTCGAGGAAATAAAATATTTCATATTTTCATTTTTTTTCGCTCTCGTGTCGAGGCGAGAGAAAGTTCGGCGTTGAGCTCTGCCATTCAAAACACAATGCCTCCATTAAGCCAAGCCAAGTATTCGGCGGAATGAGGAGTGGAGTGTCTTAACACTAGGCTCCCTCTACCTACCCTGCCTCCATGTAGGATGTAACCTCGATGCAGGCATCGTAGACAGAGGCTAAACGAGAACTTCTCGCTACAATGTGAAGCTGTAGATAAAAAGAGTCCACGCTGTAGCTGTAGCGTGAAGCTGAAAAGAAAAAGATTAATATACATTTACAATATATCGCTGTACATGTATGAATATGATGTAGGAATGTGTGATGCGCGTGTGTATGAATCAAATTATATTTTATCCGCTCATTGAAATAAGTGCCCTAATTAATTTGCTTTATTGGACAAAGCGGTATGAGTAAGTGGAAGTCCCTTTGTTAGAGGTCAAAGCAATGTTCACGTGAATTAAAACATTTCTGTTTATAATTTATATTTTTATTTTTATCATTATGAGGAAAATATATCCATCTCACATTTTAGTTGGGCAAGAGCGTGCGACATTAAACGCGACAGGTTGTGGGTTCGATTCCTTCTCGATGAAATTAAATAATTCCTATTTTTATTTTTTATTTGTAACAAGGCAAAGCGCAGCGTTGAGTTTCACTACTCCATACACAACGCCTCCAGAATTCGGTGGAAAGTGGGGAACTAAAGTGTTCTAATTTAAACTGAGTTTTTTACATTATGAACAGAGGGAACCTGGGACAGGTTCCCTCTGTTCATATACAACTTAAAGCCAAAAAGAAAATCCCATGAAATTTTATTAAAAGACACTATTAGTTATTAGTGTAGGGTGCCTACATTAGATCCAAATTCCATCTACGTTATCTGATAGTAGTAATAAATTCTATTAAAAAAAATAAAAAAAGTAAAGTTAATATATTGTTAGAAATCGGATATGGCGGTTAACATTTTTAAAAACAACATAAAAGCATATATCGTCTATAATATGTTTCTAAATTATTCGGAAAGAGATTCTACGTAATCGCAATAAGTGATTTTTATCACCCAACAACTTACTTCACACTAGTTTCCATCCAATAGGAACCGTTGCCTACAAGCAACTGTCCCCGATTGACTTTTTTTTTTTTTTTTCGATCTTGAGGTAATTGCTGTTAGCCCTATTGGCCTTTACAGCGACACCGGGTGGGTAGGGAAGAGGGTACTCTGTCCCAGAAGAAAAGCAAGCACTACCTGGCTGCTTGAGAGGAGTCGACGACTGTAAGGCCGCCCCCTGCGGGGCTCTAAATACCCCGATTGACACAATTCCATTGCTTTTATAGTTTTTTGTCACCTACATGTAAAGCAAATTCGTGTAAAAGAGGCTAGGAGATAGGAGAGTTTGCTAACAGTTTGTATATTTTTTTCCAGGCTTCCGATTCGAAGATTATAGCCACGTTTATGCTGATAGAGAACATTACCACCTTAGTAAGGACACCAGGATCGGGAGACGATCCGAAAACAACAGAAGATTGTCAATCGAAGTATACAGACTTCAATAAGTCTGGTTTTCTGAAAGGTAAGATAACACAAACCACCTGGAGGTACTGCTATAATAATAAAAAAGTTTTGTTGTTAGTGTTTTCTACTATATATTAAGGAGATGTAATTAATACCATGACGTAATTAATATCTTAGAAGACCGACATTTGTAAACATTTATTTAGTTAAATAATTAATTCGTTTTAAAATTTCCATTTTAATTAATATTAGTATTTAGAAAAAAGATTCAGCAAAGACACAATATCATGACTTAATTATTTCACTTAAAAAGTAAGAATACCCCGCTGTGTGCGAGATACAGCGTGAAGCTGACTTAATTTTTTTTTTAAAAAGTAAAAATGATTTAATCTTTAAATAGTTCTCTGGATGTACTTAATATGCTTAAAATTATTATTTAACAGATAAACAGTTAACAAATAAAGATTGAATTTAAGATTGATTTTCTATAACATGATATTTTTCTTTAAGACATAAGACAGAACACGCATTTCGTCATATATTTTCATATAATAATATTATTTATAAAATAATTCAAATGATGTGTTATAGTATTGAGAAAAGAAAAAACTTTAATTTGATATATAATTCACTTCAAAGTCTGGAGTCGCGGCATACTGAGAAGTGGCAACCATTGTTTTTCCAATTCTCTATACGATTTTCTTTCAGATGATGTTGGATTCAACTAAAAAACTAAAATACTATTTTAGTGCATTTTTCAACAAAAACACATTACCACAAATTTAATTAAAAGTGATTGTGACACGATTCTTCTAGGCAACCCTGGTGTAATCCATTCTACTATCAAGTATCATTCTTAAAAACAATTTTCATGAAAAAAACAGATACCTGCAGATTTATACACTAGGATCTGAGGCCACGAAGCGTTTTCGACGATTAAAACTTTCTTGATATAGTCTTAAGCCTTTACTATAAAAATAAATATAAAATTGAATAATCATTTTACCTTGAGTTCAATTAATGTATAGAAACACGTTATATATTTCATATAGGTATGATATACAGAATACATCTTTATTCTTCTTCTATATTAATTGAATCTTTATAATTTTCATCGTATAAACATTTCTAATGCTAAGTAATTGATTGGTATGTTGAAAACATTAATCCAAGTGAAAAAAAAAACCTACAAATAATACACGCATATTTTAATAAGTAAAGCCGAGACTATCAATGATTTGTAATGTAATGTCATCAAAACAATATTCATAACTAGCGGCTCGCCCACGGCTTCGCCCGCTTAAAATACATGATTATTGATTTAATAAGCAGAATTGATTGACAACTATAATGACTTCTAATATGATTTTTTTACGACATTATCGTCAAAGAATTTTTGATTGTTTTAAATAAAAAAATACGACCATTGTTAATATTTGATATTTATAAAATATACATAAAGCTAATTATTTATTACACGTATATATTTTTGTAACTTTATGTTCTTTTTACCTATATAATATACTCTGTTAAATGTGCTGATGTCAGTGAATAATTTAATTTACTCATTCAGAAACAGTATTAAATGTTAAATTATTGATTTGGAGGATTCATAATATTCATTGTAAAATAACTATATTAATTGCATATTAACTCCTGTACAGTTTTAAAATTAGTTACATATATTATATGAACGAACCAACCAAAAAATCTTTGTATTTACTTGATATTTCTTTCAAGATCGTTCTTTATCTCTGTATTGAATTAATTACGACTTCTTTCAAATGACGATAACTTTTTTTTTAATGAACCGATTTTGATGAACTAAACTTTAGTAGTTAAGTTGAGTTAAATCAAAGCAATTGGTGAAATTTTCAAGTAAATCGATTCAGTACTTTCAGAAAAAAATGTGGACAAAAATATGTCGACAGACGGACAGACAGACAGACAAACAGACAGACAGACAAGAAATTCAAAAAAAATCTTTTTGCTTTCTATTATTCTTTTTAAGTGTCCCTCTATCCATTTCAGTCAAAATTACTAAATATATAGACAAAATATTTTTACTGTCTTATTATATATAGAGATGATAGTTAAAAATATATTAATTATTGTATTAAAAACATTTTTATAAAATAAATATCAAAGATTTTTGTGAGGTTTTCAGTCTTCAGTACCTGATGCTGTCTGATTAACTATCAAATATATCATGGGAATTTAATTCACATTTAAGACGTATCCATATTTCACTACTCCCACGACAAGATTGAAAAACGTGGAAGCACACGACGACATGTAAGGAATACGGATTACATTAAGAATTTCAATGATATTATATGGCAAGCGAACTCTCTAATGCAACGAGACATACGACAAAATTACACTAGGTTCTATTGCGGTAATCTGTACGTTTAAAATTTTAAGGTTAAAGTTATTTTAAATATATTATCTAAGAATATTGAATCTAAGAATGTTGAATCTAAGAATATTATTGAAGTCAGTCGTGGCGCAGGGGCAAAAGTGTGGAAATTGGGCAGGTTGTAGGTTCGATGCCTAAATTCTATAGTAAAGATATGGCAAAAATATTTTATATTTTTATTTCCACGCTCTGGTAACGTGGCAAACTGCGGCGTCGACTTCCGCAATACCTTCAAAATTCAGAGGAAAGTGACTTAACACTAGGGTCCCACTGTCTATGTGTGGGATACCGCTTAAAGCTACAAGACATCTAAGAATTACAGTTAAGTGTAGAGGTGAAATAAATGTGGCATTTAAACTCAAAGCTTAGTTTAGCCTTTATTATGCGTACTACAACGTTTAATACAATACAATATCACTAACAAAAATGTAATCCCTCTTACGAAATTTTCTGGTGACAGACTATGGTAAAGTAACCTATGCCGCATAAGTCATAATCAAACCACTCTTATGAATGTCAGATGAATATTTCCTCAATCACGAGTTTTATACATCCACCCGAAGTAATCTCTAGAAAGTTCGCAAGGAACTTCGATTCTAAAACAACAGCTTACAGCGTTTCGTTTAAATACATTTTGGGGTTCCATTCATGAAAACACAAAAGTCTTCCATCTTCACCTTGTAGAGTCTCTTTATTTTGTTGTCCATCTGTCTTTAGCTTCTTATTTATAAATATATGACAGAAAAAAAATATTATAAACTTATATTTCTTCATTTCATATAAAGTTAATGCAAACTGAAGTGGTTTTTCAACTTTTATAATATGCTCATTACGTTGACCTAGAAAAAGAAATTGGTAGGGAACATCCAGTGGGCAAGTTTGATTCGCACTTGACTTTAAGTTACTATTCTAACATAAAAATGTAAGATGCTCCACTTTCAGCCATGACAGTTAAATTAATATATAATGTGGCTCACAAATCCTAGGCTATTGTCGATCTATCTTGTATAGAATTTAAAAAAGCATTTTCTCTTTTGGTTTATATGTTAAGAAAAAGTCTCTGTATTGCGGTACAAATACAGGTGTCTGACCCGGAAGACCACAATTAGTCATTGTATCACGCACTTTCTCTTCGTCTAGCTCCTTTAACTCGCATAACTCGATAAGAAACTCATTCCATTCATCCCAGTTTAGTTCGGATTTACTGCAAAATTATTCAAGCATTTAATTTTGTAATGTACATATGTATAATAAATAATTATTGTATGTTTGTATGTTTCAAGAATTTGATTTCAAATCGAGCTCACATAGTAACATGATTTTTTTATTCCCGGGTATTGTATACACTTTCAAATAAATATAAAAGATACTAGAAAACTTGAGCCAATCCAGTTTGTATAGAGATATGTATATAACTTTCCCACAAAGATAAGATAAGATAAAATGTTTTTATTCATTTAAAAAGATACATGACGGATTTTAACATAAAACACAGAATGTACAAAGGCAGCATTATTGCTAAAAGTGATCTCTTCCAGGCGTAAAATCCAAATTCCGGAAGGATCTAATTAAAAGAGCGGGCATAATGCAGTGCAAAGCTATTATAGCTATTATAATATAATAGCGCTATTTATATATATCAAAGCCTTAACATTTAGAATTGTTTTATTTAAATCGATTCATAAATCAAAAAGTTAAAGTCTTTTTCGTAAACTAAGTAAAGTCGTTTTTTTCTTTAGTTCGAGAAAATATAATTGCTACAAAATAATTATTTATCGAATTGGCTGAAACTTTAGTTTCCAATGTATGGATATTGTTTTAAGTATGGTAATGCTATTAAAATTAAAATAAGTGTAGATCTAGCGAACGAACCCGTATGTGGGTCTAGTAGTAGTACTAGTATATTATAGGATTACTGATTAAGTTAACTATATTGGAGAGTAAAGTAAGTATTCAAATGAATATTAGCCGGAAATGATATTGAGGCCATTGTGGCGCAGTGTGACTGTAAATACTCCACGCTACACTACTCACTAAGCCACGTCTAAAGTTCGGGCAAATAGTATAAAAGGTAGAATCTTAAAACTTAATACTCTGAGTCCTCCTATGAACCATGATTTGATGAATAAAGGGTAAATTTGAAAAACATATATGTAGGTATATTAGAATATGTAAAATATATAATGCATATTGGAATTAGTATAATTACCTAAACTTATTAAATAATACCCCAGTATCTGTCATTGTAAGCTTCCTATCATCCAACAATTTACATTGTCTCATCCAAAAATCGGAATTATACAAGGTGATTGTGGTGCCATCTCTTTTTTTATCCATCATTTTGGCAAATTCAAAAAACTGCCCTTCAAGTGATGCTGGTTCTTCTTCACCCATCTTTTTAGTGTTGTATTTTATTTTATATAACTGTAACAAAATCATTACTCACTAAGTATTAGATCCTATATTTTAGCAGAATTCAAGGATCCATCTTTCTTGCATACCTACTTTACACAATATTTAAATAATTAAAATAATAATAAAGTGTTTAAAGTATTTATGTGATTGTTTTTAGCACAATATTTAAAAAAAATACTTTCACATAATAGAATGATCGATAAACCGGGCTATTCTTAGACTAATATCAATAAGTATATTTAGTATAGTCTGTCACAACAACAAATAGAAATTATTACACGCAGGCGCGTCAAACAGTAGATTGCACATTATATTACGAAATTACTTGATATATTGCTTATTTCGGGATAAGGGGCCAATGACGTATCAATTAGTATGAGGCCAAGGGCTATAACAACAGCCCTACTATTTGTATAGCCATGGGCTTACACTAAAACTCAGATAGGTATATCATAAAATTAAAAATTATGTATCTATATAACTGTGACAAAATAGAAAATTATGATTATATTATAATTTTGGCATTAAAATTGAAAATCGTCATTTTAATGACATATTATACTTATTCAATTTTCAAAATGCTTATATCAAATATCTCCTCTACAAAGAATCGGTCCATATAAAAGTAAAATAACATATAACCTCTTATAAGCCAAAATCTAAGACTTTACCTGGAAAATGCGGCTTTTTATATTAGCAAAGTTAATATATAACAATAGAATATTATTATGTCACTATGGAAACAAAGCGAGCATAGATTCTTAAAGTTACTAAAGTATAAACATGGCTACTATATATAAAAAAATTTATTTTTATTATGTAAAATATCAATACGGTAATTTAAAAATAGTGTTTCGGTTAAAATGCCAAAAAAATAATACAATATTTAATTGATAAGACCAGCAATTTTTTTACTGATTTACATACATATAAACAAATAAATTATAGGCCATAGGCCAGTCGTGGCGCAGTGCACAACCATGTGGCCTGACTGTGCGGGACAGATTTAATATTTTCATTTCTTTGCTTTCGTGTCGAAATGCGATCGCTAATCGTTGCGTAGAGTTCCGACACTCAACACGCAATGCCTCCAGAATCCGGTGGGAAAGTGGAAATGGAGTGCCTCAACACTAAGTTAAAAATCGGTTAAGTCGGACTCGCCCACCGACGCTTCTGTACCAATTTCAGGATTGTAAGTTAACGGAATGTACCACTTATGAAAATTGACAAACTTAACTTGAACTGAAATGAAATGAATGAACTTGAAATGAACTACAAATATTATATAACTTTATAATAATTAATTATGAACTTTGTTGCGCTTTATAATGATGAACTTCGTTGCGCCTTAAAGGCAATAAGCAAATTTTGGATTTTATAAAGATAATTTTTTGATAAGGATTAGGATAAATAAAAATAAATCTAGTATTTTAACGACTCTTTAATTGGCTTCTTTAGATTTCTTTGTTCTTTCTTTTTTCTTCAGCTAAGCATCTTGTGACATTTTTTATTTTATTATGAGGCACAAGAACAAACAATGCCATTGGTCCGAACCGTGAACATGCCACATAATTGACCATAGGAAAAACATTTATTTGCCATATTTAGACAACATACTTTCAAGGATTGGTCTTGTGATTTGTTAATGGTCATAGCGAAAGTAAGACAGATCGGAAATTTAAGTCTTTAAACTCAAACGGCACACCGGTTGGGATCGTCGGAATATTTGGAATGAGAACTTCCTCACCTTCCACTTTTCATTTGAGCATCGTCGTGTAAATCACATTGATCATTAATTAATGAATACTTACTATCCAACGTGTACCGTTGCACAATTTTCGTTGGTTTATATTTCGAAGCATGATTACTAAGGAGTGAACCTTTAGGCGTAATTTGCGTTAGTAAACCAAGCACATCCAAGAAGTTAAAAATTCAATTGGATTGTTGGTAGCTTCTGTAATGATTTTATATTTATTAGTTTTAATATTCGCAATAATTTATTATAGATATTTGTTGTAGTTGCCCAGTATCCCGACGTTTAAGCACAATACTACGTCTTTTCAAGTTTACACCAACAATCAGGATGGCACGAGCATGGTCGTGTCTTCCAAATGTTCGTTTATCTGGTCTGATCACGACTTTGAAGGCATTGGTATGCGCTCTAAATCACTTTTAGACAGGCTGACTAACGCATGATATTCATAAAGTAGTTGCTACAGATCTCGAAAAATTGCTCTTTTCATTACTGCATTGATGTCTTGACGTCGATGTTCTTCCATGTTGCTCATGAAATATATTTGTAAAAAATTATGCTGTGCATCTTCGAGAGGTTGTAATAATCCAATATGATGATGAATCTGTTCTAGTATTTACAAAATATAAAATTAAAAGCAAATAAGCTTTTTTAGAAAAAGCTTTTATTTAAGCGCTCTAAAAAGGAGATCTTATAATAATTTTACCTACCATACTTAAGGCCACGTATCCTCGACCAACAGCAAAGAGTTTAGAGCTTAAGTAGATAACGGCGTAGTCGACAGTATTGCTTTGAATTTTGCGTACTGTACAAGCCCAATTTAATAAAATTAGCAACATTCTTCGTACCACGGTTCTGTGACTATATTTGGTTGGAAATTGCACAGACTTGTTCTGAATAGGTGAATACCGTCTAGACTTCGATAAAGTCTATACGGCCGGATGGTATATCAATTCAGCTTTATTCAGTTTTAACTGTCGTTGAGTAGGTGTTTCGCCTATCTTTCTCGTTTTGAGTTATCGTCTTCGTTACAATTTTTTCCTGTTGTTTAATTTCTTTTTCTCCAACCTTTTCTCCTTTCCCACGAGTACCAAAGAAATATTCGTCGGCTCTCCTAGAGCTCTGCTTAGAAAGGTAAGAGTAACATACAATAACGTTCGCCCACGTGCTCTGGGGTGATCCATGACATCATATTACACTCCGCTGCCTCTCTGCCCTCGGCACGGCCTCACCTCGACTTGGGTGTTTGGAAGAATGCGCCACTTATTTCAGCTTGAAGCTTAGAGCTTGTGCCCGATAAAACACAGTTCCTGGTTTGATTTTAGTTTTTCTTCTCCTAGAAAGGTTAGAGACCGTTGATACATACAAACGGTTGATGACGCCCATGTCGCCAAAGTACAAAAGTTAATCAATCGATGTTACAGGCTTAATATTGCAAAAGTGTATAAATAATAACATGCCATCTTGGATGGTCCGCCATTTTGGATTTAGAATGACGTCACATTGTATTTCGAGTTGCTCTCAACGAGCCCTTCCATTTGATACCCATATTGTAGAAGTGCATTAAGAATAACTATTCCGCCATCATAGATGATATAGATTTAGAGTGACGTCATATCATTGTGTATATTATCGTGCATTGTCATCCAAACTAAAGATGTGTACAAAATTTCAGCTCAATCGGTTGAAGATATCTACTTCAAAATTTTGTTCAAAGATTCCACCCGAAGTAACATACATACATTGCAAGTTAAATTAAAAAAAAAAAAATTAAATTATTAGCTTCACGCTGTATCCCGCACACAGCAGGGTAGGCAGAGGGAACCTAGTGTTAAGACACTCCGTTCCCCACTTTCTGCCGAATTCTGGAGGCATTGCGTGTTGAGTGGCAGAACTCAACGCCGCGCTTAACCTCGACACCAGAGCGAAGAAATGGAAATATAAATTTAAGTAAATATTTCATTTCCTCGAGTGGGATTCGAACCCACAACCAGTCGGTTTTGCAGTCACACCTCGTGCCGCTGCGCCACGACCGGCCTCTAGTTAAATGAAAGCTTTTTAACAGCAAAGCTAGTGTTAGTGATTTCTAAACGTAGTCAGAGAGTCAGGGGCAATTTTTTGTCCTTCTTCAGTCGTTTCAATCGCAATGTGTCGTATTCGTCTTATATTACGCATTAGGGCTTTATTGACCGTCTTGGTCTCGGCATGATTAAAGGAGAATATAAAGTACTGATGATTATTGGCAAAATTTATAATAGATTCTGAGAAAATTTAAAATTGTCAAATTTATATTATGGTTAAGAGACAAAATAACGTTTAGCTGTCATATTAATATAATAATCATTCATTTTTTAACCACAACTATTTACTGACCTCCTTACGTTGTCATGTCAGTCGCGTTTTTGTTATACCATGGTTTATAGTAACTTCACGGAAATGAGGATAACGAGATAAGAATCTTATATCCGTCTCCTGATTCTAAGCTACCTCCCCATCAATGGTTAGCCAAATCGGCTTATCTGTAACTAACACGGCTGTCTTTTATATATATATGTTTAGATACCTATAAATTTCCACTTTTGAAATTATTTTCTTTCTTTGT
The DNA here is from genome assembly GCA_021202915.1 of Heliconius himera. Classification (NCBI taxonomy): domain Eukaryota; kingdom Metazoa; phylum Arthropoda; class Insecta; order Lepidoptera; family Nymphalidae; genus Heliconius; species Heliconius himera. The sequence continues at coordinate 57,275 of JAJHJA010000001.1, read as the reverse complement.
ATTGTAAGTTTGTATAATTTCATAACTGTACCTAAGTTCACGAAAAGTTAAGTTTTTTCTGTGTTTGAAAATACCATAAATATGAATCTTTGATATTAATTTCAGCTTAATACCTAGTCGCGATCTCTAAATGTATTCACCATTGTTTTGAAAGACGGTCAGACCTACAATAAAGTGATTCTATAAAGAATCCACTTATATCTTTTGAGGTGCGAAAAACTAAAAATTAAACATAGCTCGAGAGCTCCAGACCCTATGTTCTCACATAAATTTAAAAAAATGCCTAAATTTATTATTTTGTCCATTACTGCTAAATAAATCATTAAAAATGATATGCTTCGCTCTTAGTACTTATTGCAATTAACTACAGTCGCACAAGGAGTCCCCGTATTCATTAAAGAGACAAAGGGTTAGTTCATGGAATTTACAAATTGTGTATAATATATATTTATATTTGACTTTATTATGAATTGCTTAGTATGAAAATTAAATCTTAACGGTCAAAGGATTGTGTGGCATTCCAAACAACATTACACAAGAGTTATATCAATTTAAGTTAAAGTGGCGACTTTTATATTGAGGCAATAATGGAGTATCGTCCATAGCAAAAGGCTTGGTTGGTTTAAGTAGTATCATGTAGGGGAGAGGGGGGTAGCTTTGAACAGGGGCACCTTTGAAAATATGTGTTAACAGAGTTATTTTAAAAAGAAATTTTGGTAGATTTTTTTTGAGTAGTGACAGCACTAATCTGCACACGTGTCACTTGTCACCGCTGATAAATGAGAACCAGTTGTTGAGTTACGAGGAGTGTTTGATTTTGAGTAAAATTTTATGCATTTTTAAATAAGCGCGTAAGGATCGCAGGGATCCAATTCAAGGTATATGGTTTTATTTTTTCCTCTTTTAGTTAGAATGTTTCATATATCATGCAATAAATTAGAAATCACTACAATTTTTAAACATTTACTTGAAGAAAAAACGTTTGTAATTTTTTTATTACCACTGAGGCAGCTTTGAACAAAATAAAGGGGGCAGTTTTGAATATTATTATATGTAAAAAAATACCGCGAAAGAAAAACAAAACTATAATTAACTTTTCTTCACAAGAAACTGACTCAAAAATGCATTTGGAATCAGAAGAAGAAGTGACAATTTACTGTGAAGAGAATGAAGATACTGAAATCTGTGCGTATGAAGACTACGAAATGGAATTAGACTACAACTTAATAAATATTGGAGACTTCGCTTTAGCGAATGTCTCATGATCTGTGAATAATAAAAAAGTAGCTTGTATTTTTTTTTCATTCTTGAGAAAGAGGACAAGTGCTACGTTAGTTTTTCAAAAGTCTTACGTAGACTAGACTTGAGGCCAGTCACGGCGCAGCGGCACGAAGTGTGACTGTACAACCGACTGGTAGTGGGTTCGATCTCCACTCGAGGAGATGAAATATTTACTTAAATTTATTATATATTTATATTTATTTAGTTGGGTTCTGCCACTCAATACGCAATGCCTCGAGAATTCGGCAGAAAGTGGGGAACGGAGTGTCTTAACACTAGGTTCCCTCTGCCTACCGTGCTGTGTGCGGGATAAAACGTGAGGCTGATTTTTATTTCTTACGTAGACTACTTCCGCCAATTTCAGTTGTTGGTTACGTCACATACTACATCCATGTTTTCCTTTAAATTTAATTTTTCTAAATTCAAATTAGGGTAGTAAGCTGTTTATTAAAAAAATATTTTGTTTTCTTTTCATAATATTAGATTTATTCTATGATTGATCCCATAATGTTCATTACTTCTAGGAAGCCAAAGCTAGCATTTGTTTGTACGTTTTTTAAAGTCTATTAATAATATTAAAGTTATTTAACACTAGTACTAGTACAATCGCAATATTAAACTAGGTATATAATTTTTTTAACTTAACATAGTACTGATATTTGATCTCCATCGTTTCTAATGTTAAGTTTATTAATAAAGTTACTTAAAAGTTTGATAAGCCTTTTAATTTCATTGAATTCGATGATAGTTCAAAACTGCTCCATATATGTTCAAAGCTACCCCGCAAGGGGGAGGGGGGGGGGGGGCAAAGCTTTGAACATTTGACTACTGCTACTAAAATTGATATTGCACCTTTACCTTATATATTTTTCTACATATGATGCTACGATTGTGTTGCACAATAGTTGGACTAAGCATTGTGAAATAGTAAAGAAGTTAAAAACTGTAGAATTTTTAGATATGACACAAAATTTAAAAATCGTTCGAATGTGCCCCCCTCTCCCCTATAGTTATATAGTGTGTCAACAAAAGTCATTGTAGTAGTGTATTCATAGCCATGAGATTATTATTCTCAAGTAAGAAGTTATCTGTTTAAAAAAAAATGTTAGTTAAGATCAACTTGTTCAAAAACTTTTATCCTCGTTTAACTGTGAGTCAGGATAGGCCGAGGTAGTGGTTTGATACTAAATAACCTTTTTTGTAATATCACACGAGGACGTGTCACTTGTCAAGATGTCCGTGTCACGATCAAGTTGCAATGTGATTATTATAAGTTTAATTAGCTCTTTTAACATAAGAATTTTTTTATGCAATTTTTTAAATATTATTTTGAATTTATGAACAAAATAAGAGTTAACATCTCAATATCGTGGATATTGGATATACGTCTTTATACGACACCTACACGACATCACGCCACTATATGACCAGTATGACGCGATCGCGCTTTTGATTGTTATTCATTCCACCCTTCAACTATTTGTTAGCGTTCGTATAAAAGACCGCACGCGTCTTTTAAGGGCAGTTGGACACACCAAGATAGACATCCTTCAGAGGGTTCAAAACAAATTCCTACGAATGGCATCCGGATGGCCATGGTACGTACGCAACGTTGACCTACATAAAGATTTCGACCTAGAATCGCTCAAGGAATTCTACAAACGCCTAGCAAAGCGCTACTACGAGCGTGCTGATTCCCACTCAAACCCTCTCATTGTCGAAGCATGTAAGTACGCTCCTTACCCACATCCGCATCTCCGACGCCCTCGAAGTGTCCTTCTGGATCCCGACGATCCAATTACTGCTGCAAACGCCCAATACATAGGGAGGTTTCCCTCCTCAGTTCCACGTCACACTCTCCGCTGCCGTAAGAGGCGGCGAGGCCAGTCCTATCTCACGGCACGTCCACGCCTCGGCGCGACGGGGCCAAACTGTTGAAATCCCCCATGATTAGCGTACGCGGAGCATTACCCCGCGATCGCCAAAACTGTACGAGCGTCCATCAAAGCTCGTAATTTTTATTCAGAGGCGAGCTTCTCTCGCCTGTGACGCTGTCAAGACCAGTCCAGGTCAAAAGTATTAAGTCCATTCAAAAAAAAAGAATTGTACGGGCAGTCTTGGCTCTGATGTGGTTTGGAGCACAACTCGTGCTCTGCCACTGGTTAACCTTGACTATTTGGATAATTAATTTGATTAACTAATTGTTATTTTAATTATAAATATGGTTAAGACCTATTTATAATTATCTACGTGAAATCTTGGCACTACTCCTACTCTGCCACATAACCTGTGGTTGCAAGTCCCAGGCACTGCTCTGAGCTTCACATCATTTAAAGAGTAAGACAACATTAATTATTCTATCATCAACAACTGATATTTGTCCGACTGTTCAACTGACTGACTACCTTCTTATTATTTATTATGCTTACCATTATAACCCTCCATAATATGTTTACTTTTGAAATCGTTTAGTTATTAATGCTTTCAGTTATTATTAAGTCTTCAATTTTCACTAACTACATTTCCTAATCGTGTCCGTCATGTCCAGAGACTAAAACAGAAAATAATACATTAAAAATATGGATGTTTTGCATTACAACAAAACAGTTATTATTTGTATGAAGAAACACACAGCGTTGATTGAAGAAGCAGTCTCCTAATTTCGCCTATTTTCATATATAAATGGTTCGATTTACCAAATAATCTTTGAAATACTTTCCTCTTTCACTTCTGCAGTGATGTACGTCATCTATTCTTTGTCGTCTTTTTTTCTTTTTATTTATTTATTTATTTATCTTCTTATTCTTTTCTTGGCGTGTTGTAAAGTTTGGTCCTGCGCGACATGCCCGCTACTTTTTATTTAACGTTTATCTACACTATTGAAAATACATTTATATTGAAACACATATTGAAAACTTACCATCGAAAGTTATTTCATCATCAAGGAAATGTAATAAAAATAATTTTCGGCTTTTATCTATACTAATATAATAAAGTAGAAGTTTGTTTGTTTGTTTGTTCTTCACATGTTCCTCACATCCTCCCTTTCATTTCCAGATTATACTGCTGTCAAGCTTCTTGGAAACTCTTTCTTGATATTCCTTTCTAGTCGGTGGGTCTTGAAGCTACCAGCTTCTTATGCGGTAATTCGACTCCAAATTTGGATACCTCGTGTAGCTGCGCCAACCTGCGAACAGACCCCTTATTCTAGCAACGACTAGATAGTGGTCTGTTCCCAGATCAAAACCCCTAAATACACTCACACTCGGGTGTCAACACAACAACACTCGGGTGTCCATGACTTGGCTTTGAATACGCCGATCCACTAGAAATAAATCTATCATACTTTTCCCTTCCGTTCGCCGCCATGTATACACGAGAATTTGTTTGTGGTCTAACACATTTTTTGCCACAAACTAATTCCTTTCCTTGCAAATTTCATATATAAGCTTTCCAGCCTCATTTATTCTCTTGTCACCATACTGACTAAGCACTCCCTCGTAACCGCTTCGCGCAGTTCTGACCCATTCGTTAAAATCGACACATATTATTAATTTTTCATTCCCTCTAATGCTACCTAGAACATTCCTGACACTCTCCGAAGACTCTTCGAGTTTGCCTAATGGAGCTGAGGATATTGGCGCATACGCCACTAACAAGAATATTCTTGTTAACTCCAGCTTGAAGCGAACCCAAAGCAGTCTCGGGTTGATCGCTGGAACCGCTGCACTAACCAATCGAGAGGACAATAACACACGTATACGTTGACAGCCCCGCTCACTCTCTGGTACGTCGGCCCAGAAAGCGACTCGACTGCCCGGTAAATCGGTCGTGTCATTACCCTTTCGCTTGGTCTCAGTCACACAAACGACATCTAAATCTCTATCATCCATCACACCTATTAATTCATTCTTCTTTTCTTCCATCCTTCCTCTTACATTCCACGTAACTATTTGTAGCTCCGTTCTCCACCTCCCACCGTTTTATATATGTAATTTAAGTAAATAAAATAAAACAAAAACACACATTATTTTAAATAGAGACAGTATGAAAATATAACTTTTTATTGAGATGGTGGTAGTCTAGTGTTTTAAGGCTGATGTGATAGTCTCGTGGTCACTCCCTTTCTCTTTCTATGTACCCGTGGCCTCCTTGCGGCCACCTGTCACACACTACCTGAAGTGTAATTTGAAAATCAACATGAATAAAAATCTTTATATTTCACGGTGTCAATGGCAATACCAGGTAAATTGCAGAGAGTTAAAAACACTTAATAATCAGCTTCACGCTGTATCCCACACTCAGCAGGGTAGGCAGAGGGAACCTAGTGTTAAGACACTCCGTTCCCCACTTTCCGCCGAGTTCTGTAAATATTTCACTTCCTCGAGTGGGGATTGAACCCACAACCAGTCGATTTTACAGTCACACTTTGTGCCCCTGCGCCACGACTGGCCTGGTTAAAAACACTTGAAAGAGTTTTTTTTGTATGTCGTTAATATTGCGGAGTAAAATGTTTTATATCTCTTACGTACTATACGAGACTAAGACTAAGCCCTAACGCACTGTCATAAAGTTGGATTTTATTGAAATAATCTTATGTCATAAGTCTATGTGTATTATGATATTTTGAATTTCTGTTTATATTGACTGTTGTCATATTTTTTGAGCCGTATTTGTATGCAATCTGTTAATCCATCCATACCTATATTATAAATTCGAAAGTAACTCTGTCTGTCTGTCTGTCTGTCTTTTACGCAATCAGGGTCAAACCGCTAATTCAAATGTAATAAAATACTCATATAGAGATACTTTTTCTCATATTTGTAATTTTATAGATATATAGTAAGATATTAAAATACGTTTAAATTTGACATGTAATTTATTCTGCCATATTAATAACAACCGTCGCTAAGCAACCGTTGCTAGGCAACAAGGAATTATGTCGTTTTAAGAACATGGCGTGCGCTGACTCAACTTTATGTGACATGCAAAAACTATGTATCTCTATCTATCTATTAAAAAGTCCACGATGTATGCTTATCTCTAAAAGTTGAGCCACAGTAACCATTTTAATATATTTAATTTTTTTTTGAATTATTGTTGATGTACTTACCGACCCGAACGGGCAGACGACCGATTTTATAATTTTTTATACACTTTCGATCTACTGTAAATTTTTATGTGGTTATTTTCTGTTTATTATTAATTTATATTTTTCTTTGGTTCGTCGCTCGGGTAGTAGATTAGTTATATTTTCATTAATTTCTTGGTGTAGTGTAAGTGTCGTCCCTGTGCGGCATCGGCATAATTTTATTTAAGTATAAAGGAAAGAATGATCGGTTATTACAGTTAGGTTATGTATACTGTTGTTATACACTTAATAAGTCGTAATTTTAGGTTTTTGGGATTTTATGTGATATTGCTCGCAAACATTATCGAATTTAATGTTTTTCTACATTAAATTCGATAATGTTTGCGATGTTTAGTTATTTCATATAGTATCTATGTACGCGCGCAAGGAAAACGTGTAAAAAGATTTTTCCCGGGTAAATCAGTAAAATCGATCACTGAAAGTCCAATAAAAATCAGTTCAGTTATTCTGGACATTAGCTCGGGGAAATAGAAAGACAGACAGAGACAAAAAATATAATATTTTTTATTTGTATTTAAGTATTATGTAAATAACCACATGCACTTGCAAAAACATAGCACAACACATTTAATTTTAATTCTTTTAAATATTTATTTTACTTTGATGATATTAATAATGTAGCTGGTTTTTTTTAGTTTTATTTTTCTTAATATTTTAATATAATTACGTTTACTTATATTTTTTTCATTCAAATTAGATATTTTCAAAAACAATTTCATATTTATGTCTAATAAGCATTCGTATAGTTCAAGCGGGCGAAGCCGCGTCCGGGTCCGCTAGTTACTATATATAATATAGTTGATCGAAGGTTTTACTGGTTTAGTAGTTTTAGAGTTTACCCAAAAAAATACTTTTTTGTTTATTATAATATTAATATAGATTAAAGATTTAACGACGTTTCACGAGCGTTACTATCTATATATATAAAAGGACTTGTGCTGACTGACTGAGGTAAGACGTACGCAGAGCCGTAACCGCTGATGGTAGAAACGTGAAACTTCGGCAGATGTTTATTTTCATATTCTGGACATCCACTAAGAAGGGAATTTGAAAAATTTTAACCCTAAAGGGATGAAATAGGGGTTGAAAGTTTGTATGGAAAAAAAATTTAATCTGCACCGATTTTTATAAAATTTGAAATTCAGGTTCTTAAAAATATTTCATTGAACACGTGTTTCATGGTTTTTAAGAATTCGCCCCCTAAGGGTTCAAATAAGGGGTTGAAAATTTATATGGAAAAAACTTTAAATTGCTATCGATTTTTATAAAAATTTAAATTCAGACTGTTAAAAATATTTAATTGAACACGTGTTTCGTGGTTTTTTTACAATTCACTCCTAATAAGCGGGCGAAGCCGCGCGCGCCCTCTAGTCTAAATATAAAATTCGCCTCACTTACATAACTTAGAATGGAAGCACACGACGGTGGATGTGAAGTCGATTTTTTAAATTGAACACTTGTTATTAAAATGCTCATATACTTTTCGTTTACAAAAATATACCTAATATGATCACTTTTTATCGATTCTGATCTGTCTACATTACTGTAATATTAAATGTGGCGAGTAAGGAACCTTTAGTTAAAAAAAATATCTAAAATACATTTAGCCCTAATGGGTAGTTCTATAATAAGAGGTTTTCCATAGAGAATATGGTCAACGAGAAAAGTTGTTGTTTTTTCATTAAACACTTATATTACGATTTTTGTCCTAATTATGTATTTATTCACGCAAGGGCAAGTCAATTTACGTAGATTTTATTTCTTTTTACCAGGCCAGGGTAAATACATTGGGAAGAGTAGACACACCAAGATCAGGATAGATACTTATTTGACACGGGGAAAGAATTTGTACTAATAAAAGTAACAAAATTATAAAAATCAACTTTAATTACACATTGTAAATAACTTATAGGTGGAGATCCCATCGTTTAAAACTGTAGGGATTAGATTTTCTAATGAAACTTATATTTAAGATTGATACATGATAGTAGAATAGATTACACTAGGGTTGCCCAAAAAAATCCTGCCGCAATCACCTTTAATTAATGTTTTTCGTAACTCGTTTTTGGAGAAAATTGCACTCATATGTTTTTTATGTGAATCGCACATCATTTGAAAGAAAATCGCATAAGGAATTGGAAAAACAATGGTTGCCAGCTCTCAGTCTGCCGCAAGTCCAAGGTTGCCTGGTTTAAAGAGGTTACTTAATGTGAATATTTGCACTCATGTGTTTTTTTAATGAATTATATATCAAATTAAAGCTTATTTTTTTGTCATCACTAAAACACATGGTTGCCTGGAAAATGGCTGCCGCAAGCAAAGGTTGCCATCATTCGAAATATTTTATTCTGATTCCGTTTGACTGAGAATAGACGATGAAATACGCGATTTGCCTTATGTTTTAAATTAAAATATTATATAATAGAAGGTCAATCTAAAAAATTAATGTTTATTCTAGATATTTACCTGTTAAATGATGATTACAATCATATTAAGAACATACAAAAAACTATTTAAATATGAAATCATCCTTATTTTTCAAGTGAAATAATGAACCCATGATATTAAGTCTTTGCTAAATCTGTTTTCTAAATACTAATACTAATTTAAATTATCATTTTAAATCGACTAAATTATCTAATTAAATAAATGCTTACAAATATCAATCTATTATAAGGTATTAATTACATCATGTTTCCTTAAGATAATGAAGGGCGACAATTATTGCGTAAGTTTTTTTATTAATTAAGAAAATATAGAAAATAATATTTCAATATACTCTCTCTCTCTTTGTCCTCTGCTCGTATGATTTTTTTTTCTCGTTTTTTTTTGATAACGGTGGCCGCAATCTCTTTTTTCTCACGCAACTTTTAAGAATTTGCATTGAAAGAAATATATATGATAGAATTATAATAAACAAAATTAAGTTATCACAAATAAATTCTAAGAAATTTCGACAGTAATGCCGAATAATAAACGCTATTCAAGGTTTATGACCAGAAGTCGGCAAATATCAATTAGTTGTCTACTTTTTACTATAGATAAACATTTTGCGGTGGTATACAAAGCAAACAAAATGCAATAATTTTATTTTCGTAGATGTATTGTTTCTAAATGCAATAACAGTGCAGATGGCCAAATGAGATGTTTTTGAACATATTACTTAGTTACTTACCTTTCGTTTTGGAGTGAAGACGTTTTTAGTTAACATGACAAAAATGAAGATCTGTTTTTTGTGCGAAAATGTGTGTGGAATTTAATAATGAGTCTTAAGTGTAAAATTATGTTGTTGTTTCGCCAAAAAATGATTTTTATATACAGTAACATTTTCTTAAATAGTAACACAATGCACGGTTATCACTTGTTACAAAAAGTTCATTGTCGTAAAAAAAAATATAAAGAAGAACCGCACTCGAGGGGATGAAATATTCACTTAAATTTATATTTCCATCTCTTCGTTCTGGTGTCGAAGCAAAGCGCGGCGTTGAGTTCTGCCATTCAACACGCAATGCCTCCAGAATTCGGCAGAGAGTGGGGAACGGAGTGTCTTAACACTAGGTTCCCTCTGCCTACCCTGCTGCATGCGGGATACAGCGTGAATCTGATTTGATTTTTATTTTTCAATTATTTTCTAATGCAAAACGTAAGTATAATTAATGTTTGATAAGTATAATTAAATTTAATGTTTAATATTATATATTTTTCTCTGAGGACGAAGAGAGAGATTGAGAGTTTATAACGAGGTAATTTTCCATATTTTCTTGATTAATAAATAAAATATCTGCAATAATTGTCAACCTACATTATATTATGAAAACATTATGTAATTAATACCTTATAATAGAACGATATTTGTAAACGTTTATTTAATACTAGTGGGCGCGCGCAGCTTCGCTCGCTTATTTGAACCCTTACGGGGTATTTTTAGGAGTCTGAATTTCAAATATTATAAAAATCGGTGCCGATTAAAAAAAAAACCCATACAAACTTTCAGCCCCTATTTTATCCCTTTAGGGTTCAATTTTCTTAAAATCCCTTATTAGTGGATGTCCAGATTACGAAAAAAAACATCTGTCCAAATTTCACGTTTCTACCATCAGCGGCTGTGCGTGCGTCTTACCTCAGTCAGTCAGGTACTTGTTTTATATATATAGATGATAATTTAGTCTTTTTAAAATAACGATTTAAACGAGTATTAATATCTAGAAAACAGATTTAACAAAGACTTAATATCAGAGACTCATTATTTCAATGGAAAAATAAGGATGATTTCATGTTTAAATAGTTTTTTGTATGTACTTAATATGATTAAAATCATCATTTAACAGGTGAACAGCTAGAATAAATATTAATTTTAAGATTGACCTTCTATTTTATAATATTTTACTTTAAAACATAAGGCAAATCGCGTATTTCATCGTCTATTCTCAGTCAAACGGAATCAGAATAAAATATTTCGAATGATGGCAACCTTTGCTTGCGGCAGCCATTTTCCAGGCAACCATGTGTTTTAGTGATGACAAAAAAATAAGCTTTAATTTGATATATAATTCATTAAAAAAACACATGAGTGCAAATATTCACATTAAGTAACCTCTTTAAACCAGGCAACCTTGGACTTGCGGCAGACTGAGAGCTGGCAACCATTGTTTTTCCAATTCCTTATGCGATTTTCTTTCAAATGATGTGCGATTCACATAAAAAACATATGAGTGCAATTTTCTCCAAAAACGAGTTACGAAAAACATTAATTAAAGGTGATTGCGGCAGGATTTTTTTGGGCAACCCTAGTGTAATCTATTCTACTATCATGTATCATTCTTAAATATTAGTTTCATTAGAAAATCTAATCCCTACAGTTTTAAACGATGGGATCTTAGGCCATTAGAATCAGACTATCATGTTTAATAATCATATTAAACATTAGCAGACTATATTATTTCAGCCTTAACAATAATATATGAAATTAATATGGCATTGTAAATTCAAATCAGCTTCACGCTGTACCCCGCACACACCAGGGTAGGCAGAGGGAACCTAGTGATAAGACACTCAGTTCCCCACTTTCAGCAGATTTCTGGAGGCATTGCGTATTGAGTGGCGGAACTCAACGCCCCTCTTTGCCTCGACGCTAGAGCGCAGTAATGGAAATATACATTTAAATAAATATTTCATTTCCTCGAGTTCCCACAACAGTCGCGTTACAGTCATATCCTTGTGCCCCTAGACCACGACGGCCTCAGCATTATTTTTGTTTTCATTATTTCATAACTTGCTTTGACTTCCCTTTTATTTTCCAGTAATCATACTTGCCCAATTTTTCTTAAATATTTTTTTCGTTCTGTAGTATGCCGTACTTTCTCACCAGTTTCCTGCTTTTTTCTATTATTTGGAAGAGAAGAATAATTTTCTTTTAATTGTTAATCGAGCACTTCTGCAACCTTTTTTTTTTCTCCGCTGTTTTTTTGGAGAATTTAACAATTTGTTCTTTTTAGGCTTTCGTAATCTTTGTAACCTTTTTATAACATGCTAGTTTAGACTTAAGTTTATTTATAGTCTCAACTTTTTCTTATTAATTGAATATCTTTGTCTTCTGGCTCGGTTTGATTTATGTTTGGCAATTATAACTGTATGAAAATTAAAAGTTTGATCATCAATATCTGACATCGATGGCGTTCTTTCTTTTTCCGTATCTTTGTGCCTTCCGTTGTTCTTTAGAAATCATTTCGTCGAAAGTCTTTAGTATTCCTTTCTCTTTCTTTATTAAATATTATGCCTTTTCTTTTGCTTTTGCAATTCATATTTTTCAGAATCATATTTAAATCTTTCATATCGTAGTCTCTCTGCTTTGCGTTTCTTATGTAATTTTGTTTAACTTGTTAACTTTTACTGTAGTGCCATGATCTGTAATAATATTAGACAATAATATAATAACAATATGAACTGAGAACTCTTTTATTTTTCAGTTTCAAGAATTCATCAAAATTATTTAAATTATTTTAAACTGTTAATTGATAAAAAATATATGCTACATCTAAGTTTATTTCCACTAACATAATCTCCCCTGCTGAACAAGGCTCTCCCCTGGCAAGACAGTTGCCAGGGGAGAGCCTTGTCGCAACATCTAACAAATACTGGCTCTCTTAACGGCTCACGTGTTTTGTATTGCTAACTTCGCGTCGATAGATGACCTAGAGCTATATTTGGAATATGGCCGTTTTATATTTCTGTTTGTAATAGCGTTATGAAATTTGCCAGGGTAGATATCCAAAATAAGTGGGACAAAAGTAAAGTTTGAAAAATATTGCAAATTAATAAATATTGTTCTATTTTTCCTTAACAATACTTAAATATATTTATAAAAAATTGTATTTAACAGACTTTAATTTATTTACCGATACAAAGAAGGTATGTTTCATTTGCAAATTAAACTGAAACCGACAAAGGGACAGGCCAGGCTAGATACTTTTTAAGACTTTATAAGGAATTTCAGAAAAATATACATTAATTAGAAACGTCTAATTAATGTATATTTTTCTGAAAACGTGACGGTATTTAATAAAATATATTTAGGTAGTGTTTCATAGCGAAAAGTAACAACTTATAGAATAAATTCAATATTTTAATCCGATGGCCGCACTAGTTACCTCTTATCTTAGAATTACCCTGATATAGGTAGGTCTATACCTAATATACCTATATAACAAAATTCAGTGGTTCAGCTAATGTACAAAATTTACGCGTTTTGGTACTAAAATAATGTTTGGTTGCGTATAATAAATTATATTTACTTTATAGTCATCAAACGCGCTGGATAACTTTAATTTGATATTGAAAGTAAATGATTTACCACCTCCCCCAGTGGGTGGCCCACCCAATTTCCAGAACTGCATCCACCAGCCTCCCTTCACCTCACAAGCCCCTTCCCGTTCTACCGACTGCATCATACGCTCCTGGTTTCCTGAAATTCATTGAAATTTGCCACCCTCTTTTGAGTGTACATATATAAGTACATTCTAATTTTCACCAAGTTTGAAATGATAAAAAATGTTATTGTTAAATAATGTTTATTTAAATACAGGCCATTTGAAAAATTGCATGTTGAATCGCGACACCCAATTCCGTTGTTTGTATAGACTAGAAAGAGAAGTTATTTTAACAATCACCGAATCATATTAAATACACTTTCTTTCTTCTGCTGAGCGCGGCTTACCTGTTTACACACTTTCTTTTATTACCTTTTCACCAATGCGTTTTAGGTCTTTTCGGGATATAATTACACAGATTTACAATATCGTTGAAGGTGTTATTTTCTTGAAATTTTACCTGTAGGTATTATAAATTGTACCTAAATGAACTTATATTTATTTATTACTTGATAACCTTTTTATCATTAGCTATATTATGTAGGTATATTTTAATTACGCTGTGTGTTAAAGTTTGAGTACCGCAGGCTACTTGTCGAACAGTTCAAACTGTTCGTAACTAATCGAATACATTTTTTTGACTTCACGTTGTTTCCCGCACACAGTAGGGTAAGTCGAGGGAACCTAGTGTTAAGACAATCCACTCAGTTAGTCATTGCGTGTTGATTAGCGAAACTCAACACCATGCTTTACCTCGACACCAGAGCGAAGAAAGAAATGATTAATTACTTAACTAGGTAGCCAGAGAGAAAAGAGCGCCAAATGCTACGGTATGGAATATTTCAGTTTCTCTAATAGAAATCGAACTACAAACAACCTTTCGCGTGTACAATCACACGTTTGTGCCACAATCATCCTTACTCAAATTTCAATTATAACTTTTTATATATTCATTTCAAAAACTAAAATATTTTTAAACATTGCAGCTCCCTCCTATTGTAATACAGTCTTTGACAAATACTTGTGCTGGCCTCCAACTATACCAGGAACTACTATCCAGCAGCTCTGCCCATCTGGTCGCCTCATCGACACGAGACGTAAACATATTCTTTAATTAAAATTAATTTTATTGTAGGTACTTCTTATTTAATTATTTGTAAAATTTGTACTAAAGGTAAACGTAAAAAAGAATAAAATCTTCAGTATTAAGGCTCGGTTCAGTATTAAGTATAATAGCACGAAACATTCTAGGCTCCTTAAACTATCTATCTGTAGTTTCAAATGTTTTTTATTCTATAATTATATATGAAAAAAATACATTAAATAAAATTCACATTTGATTTGTTTTATTAAATCCATTGATTTTGCAGGTTATGCCTCTCGACGTTGTAGGGAAGACTCTCTTTGGGAAGGTCGACATTCAAATGAAGGAAATAATGTTGGATGGACAAACTATAGCAACTGTTTCCCACCATACGTTCAGGGCATATTCGTAGAGGGTTTTAATGATGACTATTATCACTTGGTGAGTTTTTTTTCTATAAATAGAATATGAAAATTTAATATTTATCAAAAAATTATAAGATTAGCTGGGAGAGAGTGTTTTTCAGTGCTCTTTTCGCACTTTTTTTAAATTGTGTGCAATAAAGAAATAAGTGAACAAATAAGTGAACAAATTAAAAACATAATTAATGTGAAAATATACAATATTGTTTATTATTTTTGTGTCGTCAGCAATTTTTAAAACAGACTTTTATATAAAGCAAATGCGAATTTCGTATCGTTAAAAAAGTCACATTAACAATACAAGGGCGATTTAAACTCACTTCTGTAGGTAAGTCAATATGTTGCAATGTCGTAGGATTCTTTTTTAGACGGTAATTATAAAAATATTCTACTTATATAAGGTACGAGAGAAAGGTACCAGCCGGTACTAACAAATTTTATATGATAGTTTAAATTTAAAATATTTTTTTTTTGTTATATTTTTTATTCATAGTATTGCTGAATATATGCTTTGCTATTCAGTTTTAATATTAATAACGAAAGTCCTTAAAACCAATTGAAACCAAACGTCATTTGTTAAGACTGACCCCGTAACTGGGGTAAATATTAACACAGCTGGAGTTAGTATTAACGTAATTATTGACAGAGGCTAAAATTCTTTTAAATATAAAAAATAAAATGTTTTATTGTCTTTAAAATTACACAAATTAAAGTACTTTTTATAATATTTTCTTTTCTATTCTTTATATCTACATTAATTAACAATCATTGAACATTAAGATATCTTTAGCCTACAAACTTTAATATAAATACTTTTTAAGTTTTAAACATAAGTTTTTTATTGTCAATTGTCTTAAAAATCTTATCAGTTACAACAAAATAATATATTATTTTAAATTAGTAATCAAGCAATAATAGTTACAGCTTAAAGTTATATATTGAAGCCAGTGGAGGCGCAGCGGCACAAAGTGTGACTATAAAACCGACTGGTTGTGGGTTCGATCCCCATTTCTTCGCTCTGGTGTCGAGGTAAAGTAGAATTCGGCAGAAAGTGGGGAACGGGTTGTCTTTCACTAGGTTCCCTCTGCCTACCCTGCTGTGTGAGGAATATAGCGTAAAGCTGATTTATTTTTTATTTTTATATATATATATATATATATATATATATATATATATATATATATATATATATATATATATATGACCTTTAGTTAGGTTTTCATGGTCATTCCAGGAAAGGAAAATCAATAATGCGTACATATATATGTATAAGTACTAATATAATGTAGCGTACTGGTGCTGTACATTTCATATCTCACCTTAGTTTGACTTTTTCTACTTTTTATAATAGATAAGCTAATTTTATTTGATTTCCTAAAATATTTATTGATATTTTCATTTCTTCGCTCTCGTGTCGAGACAAAGCGCGGCGTTGAGTTCCGCCACTCAACCACTCCAGATCTCGGCAAAAAAATGGGAAACGGAGTGTCCTTACACTAGGTTCCCTCTGTCTACCCTTCTATGTGCGGGATACAGCGTGAATCTGATTTTATTTGCTTTCTAAATTGATAAGAAGGTAATGATTTTTATAATTTTTTGAAATCTTCTTTTGAAAATACCTAAGTACCTTACTCTTTGCTTATGGTGTTCAATAACAAGCTATATATATCACAAAACTTACATAAAAATTTTAACTGAATTCTAATAAGGAGGAGGTTTTATATTCCTAATATATATATATATATATATATATATATATATATATATATATATATATATATATATATATATATATATATATATATATGTATTTTTTATGGTAATCTCTTGATTTCTTCGTTATTTGTGAACCGATTTTAAATTTTGCCCCTGCCCACATTAACTAATATTTAAGCGCTAAGATCTCTGGATCTACTGATCCTATTTACTTTTTTTATTTTGTATGAAAGTTTTGTAAGAAAGTCCTCAGGAGTGCTACATCACATAACACATAACTGTGTGAGTCTTAATCAGTCTTAAATAACGAAATAACAATAATAATGAACACCATCGAATTTCCTTAATCACGTGCGCTGCAGAAATAGTTATATATATTAGCACATTGTATGACAGATTTTTTTTTTATTAATTAAAAAAAAAACCCTAATATGGTGTCATAAATAAGTCATAATCAGACATTTTGTGACAAAAAATAATTAAAATTGCAAGGTCATTTCATAAATAATTGAAAATTGCAAAGTTAATCCACAATCAAGGAAATTTTGTGAAGATAATTTTTGGCTTTTGTAAATATGTAATTTGGACGTATACTTTCGAAACAATGTAAAATTAAAACTAGGTTTGAGTCTCTCAAGCAGTCAAACAGTGATTACACTTTCTTAGAATTACAAAAACAAGTTGTTTATGATTGAACGTATCAATCCATTGGAAAATGCAGCATAATAATAGTATATGGGTGGCATGCGGGCGAAGCCGCAAAGCTAGAAAAATATATTTAAATACCTAAGTTGACACCGACTCCAACGAATTTAAATGTAAAATATTATAATATTTATGATTGTTTCACTTCTTTTCTGCTTATAATATGTAGCTTAAGTTAATATAGAGATCTATTGCTTAATCGTACACTGGCTTATATACTTTTTTATATGAGATATATATAAAAAAGTAGATAAATAACTAAATCGAAGCTTATATTTATATTATGACTAGCGGACCCGGACGCGGCTTCGCCCGCTTAAACCGTTTTTGAAAATATTTAACTAATTTAAATGAAAAAAATATAAGTAAACGTAACCATAGTAAACTATTAATAAAAAAACTAAACTAAACCAGCTACATTATTAATAATTTTGTCTATGTCTGTCTTTCTATTTCCCTGAGCTAATATCCAGAATAACTGAACTAATTTTTATTGGACTTTCAGTGATCGATTTTACTGATTTACCCGGGAAAACTCTTTTTACTCGTTTTCCTTGCGCGCGTATGTAGACACTATATGAAATAACTAAAGTCCTTTCTACATTAAATATGATAAGTTTTGCGAGCAATATCAAATAAAATCCCAAAAAACTAAAACCACAATTTATTAAGTGTATAACAACGGTATTGATAACCATCCAACTAAGATGAAATAACCAACAATTCTCTCCTTAATACTTAAATAATATTATACCGATGCCGCGCAGGGCCGCAATTTACACCACACCAAGAAATTTATGAAAATCTAACTAATCTGCTCCTCGAATAAGCGAAGAACCAAAGAAAAGTATAAATTAATTATAAACAGCAAATAATTACATAAAAATTAACAGTAGTTCGAAAATGTATGATGCCCGTTCGCGTCGGTCATACCATGCCGGTCGTATGCTAGGTTATTTCGAATCAGTGACATCTCCTTAATTATTTATTAGAATGTTATACAGTGAACTATAATTTCAATCTAGATGAAATGCTAAAAGTGACTATTATATTCATTTTCATAAGGATCAATATCAAATTATAGAAAATACATACAACAAAAACCCGATAAATATAAAGTAAATTAATTAAAATGGTTACTTGTTGTTACTGTGTTACTTTGCTCAAGCTTCAGAGATAAATATAGTATGTGTATCGCGGACTTTTTTAAACATTGTTTAAAGGACAATATTTTTGTAAAACATTATTTTTATGTATCTCATAAGGTTGAGTCGGCGCACGCCATGTATGCGTTAAGCAAGCTCATTTTGGGTGACGTTTGCTTATAACAACAAATAAACTTTGCAAACCGTTGCTTAGCAACGGTCGGTTGTTATTAACATGGCGGAATAAATTGCCTGTCAAATTGAAAAATATTTTAATATATTAGTATATATCGACAATATTACAAATATGAGAAAAAAAAAGTAACCTATGTTCCTCCAAAGACCCTCAAGTATCTCTGTATGAGTATTTTATTACAATTGAATTAGCGGTTTGGCCCTGATTGCGGCACAGACAGACAGACAGACAGACAGACAGAGTTACTTTCGAATTTATAATATAGGTATGGATAAAACATAAATCATATTAAAATCACATATTTACTACCTGCAAAGTTTCAAGTTAATGGTAAATACTGTAGCGCTGTGGGCACTAAAAATAGATGCAGCCCGTCCACGCCTGCGCATTCTCTGTAACCTTGCAACCCCAACCTGTATTTCTCTGAAATCCAACCCTATCCCCATCTCCTAGTCCTCAACCCCCTTGCCATCTTTATGTACCTGGTCCTCACGGTCAAGGGTACTCAGTAAGCGCCGGGCTCTCAACCAGAACGGTTTTCTCTTAATAGGTTGGTAGATACGCGTTTATATGATATAATAGTATATAATAATAGTTTTACTGTAAAACGTTTGCCTTTTTTTTTTACAATTGACTTAAAAAATTGGAGATCATTATTTTGAAGTTGTATGTATGTGATATTGTTTTAATTTGATAATATTTGAGTATGATGATCTTGTCATAAGTTTTGTAATGGATGTATGTTTGTCCATTATTTTTATTTTTATTTTTAGTAATTTTTAAGATTTATATTTTTATTTCAATACGGTAGATGTATTCCAACTTAGGGAACAGTCCAACTTTCAATAAAATCGTTTCAGCAGTTTTGATACATCCACGCATTTCTAGACAGGACATGTACACTGTAGTTACCAAGATAATTGACATATACCTATTTGAAGTCAATTTTTTTTGGAATTATTTTTTAATTAAACTATTTCTTAAACTTATCTATTTTAAGAAACTTCTGTTCAGATCCGACGGTAAGCCGCGTAGGCGTTAAACTCTTTCTTGTACTTATAAAATTATCGTTTTCTTAAAAATTAACAGTTAACGTAACGTGTGGGGGACCGAAGAAAATTTGGTCGTACTTGTCATCACCAGCCAGTAGCATCGGTATGTAAAACTCAGTAAATTAGGTTAACTTTATTGTAGATATATTTTAAAAGTAGTTACACATTTATTTCATAAAATAATTTAGTTTTTGCTTCCACTGTTTATATAGTGTACTATTTTTCATATTATTTTTATATTATGGTTTTTACTAGTAATAAAAGCAACTCCTACAGTATCAGTATCAAATAATAATTATTAAATTTTGACGACTAAAATGTTATGTAGAATGTTAAACCACATTTAACACTACTACTATAAGTAATAATATACTTATTATCGTTATTTACTACAATTTGTATATAGGTACATCAGCAGACTATTATTTTATATAAAGAAATATATTATCATTTATAACTAGAGTAATTTATAATATTTCATAAAATAATACAACACTCTTGACTAATCATTCTTAAGGTAACCTTCATTTATCTGATATGTATTCGTAACCACATAGAATTTTACATAAGGTCATGGATAACTGTTGCACTTGTTGCACATGCGCACTAACACCTGAAAAATCTATCTCTGAAAAAAATGGCGGGGCCATGTTTAGCAAAATATTTATACTTTTATTTAAAAAATGTAAATAATTCGAATGCTGGTCTCATTTATATATTTAAGAAAAATAAACTAGAAAACTAATATATATGTGTGTTTTTATCTTCACCAGTTTAAACGAAAAC
Source organism: Heliconius himera (assembly GCA_021202915.1). NCBI lineage: Eukaryota > Metazoa > Arthropoda > Insecta > Lepidoptera > Nymphalidae > Heliconius > Heliconius himera. The sequence continues at coordinate 36,870 of JAJHJA010000001.1, read as the reverse complement.
ACAGTTTTAAATATTCTATAAAAACCGAAAGAAAAGAAATACAGAAACGAAAGAGAATTTACCAAGAATTAAAAACATATTATTTTCAAACAAAATAAATAATAAAATTATCGTTGTAAAATTTAACGCCTTTTGTTAAGAATAACGCATGCAGACACTAATGTCTCAAAGCGAAAACTGCATACGCCTCATTCAGGAAATCGATTCGTAGGCATTGGCGGTAAAATTGAACGTTGTTTAGGTTTATTATAGAAAATAAGTAATTGCGCAAAATAGAAAATGAAAGATATCTTTTTCTCGTTCTGGTATGGCACTTAACACGCAATGCCTCCAAATTTCGGCGGAAAGTGGGGAACTGAGTGTCTTAACACTAGGTTCCCTCTGTCGATCCTGGTTTATTTTTTATTTAAAATTTTGAAATATTTTCCCCATATGTTGCTGTATATATAAATGTAATTATACATAAGAAAATTGCTGTGGGCGCAGATATATAATAATAAGTGATATTAAACTCCCGCTGAAGCGAATTTTTCTCTTTGTACATGCGCAGAAAATTGTACCGGATTGGTAGACATTATGTTTACCTAGTCCCTCATATATAAGTAATCATCATACTTCATATTTCACATACTAATATTATAAATGTGAGTGTAAGTTTATTTGTTATGCTTTGATGCCAAAACTACAGAACCGATTATCATGAAATTTTGTACACACAGCTATTCTTAGATATATTGTAAAGGACATAGGATACTTATTATTAAAAAGATATATTTATAAAATATATAAATTATCATTTGGCTATAATATAAAAACGTGTTTAAGCGAGTCTCTAGTATATATTCGCAAGCGAAGCATTGAACAGATCGCTAGTAGTATATAATGATTAATTGTATTTGGTCGTTATAATTCTACATTTATTGATAGTCCGGTCAAAATAGACATAAAAACTAAGCAAATCTTTCGATAATTCGCATAGAGCTAAAAATTGGCATAGATAGACCTTAATTACATGTTTATAAATAAAATGTCAACAGTCCCCATCGATCCAATGTTTGTTTAAAAAGTTATTCGAGGTCAAAGGTCAAAAATGTCGGTTTTTTGCATTTTTTTTCGTAAACGATAAGTGTTATTGCAAAAATAGGTAAATTAAAAGTTATTAATCATCAAATTCTCTACAAAAAAAATTCTAATACATTTTTTGCTACGAATCACCACTTCAGAAATATCGCGATCCCAAAAGTTGGGAAAGTCGTTCTCTGCGTAATATGCACACATTTCCGCACCACCTATGAGGTAATGTGCTCGGCGCTTTGAAATGACCTTTTACTACCTTATTTGCAATAAGTCCAATTGATAAGTATAGGTAATATATTAATATTCACCAAATTGATTCTTTTACGAATGTATATATGTAAATAAATATTTATATTTGTATTTTCATTTCCTCGTTCTGCTGTCGAAATAAAGCGTGGCGTTGGGTTCCGCCACTCAATACGCAAAGCCTCTAGAATTCGGCGGAAAATAGGGAACGCATTTTCTTAACACTAGGTTCCCTCTACCCTGCTGTAATATATATATATATATATATATATATATATATATATATATATATATATATATATATATATATATATATATATATATATATATTACTATTTTACTTTAACATACGTTAGGCTTATTAAAAATTAATATTAATGTGAAAATGTGAATTTGAAGTAAAAGCGAACACGGCGAATGTGGTGTGGTGTGAATTTTACAATTGAAATCCTTTTGATTTCAATTGTAAAATTGTGGATGGAAATTTTCAATTTCACACTTCTAGTGTGAAATTGAAAATTTAATGCGTAAACATATAAATTTGGAGTGAAAAACTGATAAATATAGCTATTTGTTTATTAATTTGAAAACACATTTAAATTAAATACACTATTAAATTACTAAAATATATGGTTTTTTTTAAACTATTGCATTTTTTGTGATTATATAGGCATCGGAAAAAAACAATATATTTTTTTCTTGACAACTTATTATACACGCGTATATATATCAAAGTGACAGACAACGTATACGTAATTCGCATTTGTTTAACTAAAAAGGTGTAAGTATTTATATTGTTAAATTTATTATTATCTAAAATAGTTGAGACCAGTCGTAATTCAGTGGCACAAAGTGTGCCTGTAAATGCGACTGATTGGGGTTTCGATCACCACTCGAGGAAATGAAATATTTATTTATATTTTTATTTTTTCGCTCTGGTTTCGAGGCAAGGCGCGACGTTGTGTTCCGCCACTCAACACGCAATGCCTCCAGAATTCGGCGAAAAGTGTGAAACGGAGATTCTTAACACTAGGTTTCCTCTGCCTACGTGAAGTTGATTTTTTTTTCTTATAGCTTTAGTTAAAAAAAAATAAATTAAATTAGCTTCACGCTGTATCCCGCACACAGCAGGGTAGGCAGAGGGAACCTAGTGTTAAGACACTCCGTTCCCCACTTTCCGCCGAATTCTGGAGGCATTGCGTGTTGAGTGGCAGAACTCAACGCCGCGCTTAACCTCGACACCAGAGCGAAGAAATGTAAAATATAAATTTAAGTAAATATTTCATCTCCTCGAGTGGGGATCGAACCCACAACCAGTCGGTTTTGCAGTCACACCTCGTGCCGCTGCGCCACGACCGGCCTCAACTTTAACTTTAGTTTTAGTTGCTCACTTATTTATAGCGTTTAATAGTCGGTAATAATTCTTTTTTTTAGACGAAGTACGCAGTAGCTGAAAGGAGTCGATATATTGAAATTACCGGATATATAATATCTTTCATCGCCATTCTCGTGGCACTATATATATTTAAAAAGTTTCGGTAATAATAACAACGTATACTATATTTTTATTATTATTCAAATCAGATTTGTAAACTAATGATATATTTATTTGTACCAGAATTATTCAGAATGTCCGCAATCGTATTCACAAACATTTATTTTATTCACTATTGTTCGAAACAATTTTCCATCTTGTTATTATTTTGGATCAATATATAATCAGAGACAGTGTAACGGTTAAGACAACGAGCTATAGATTGAAAGGAATTGACAATACCGTAAGTATTAGTTATTATTGATTTTTAAAATAAATAAAAATTGATGTATGTAGAGAACGTAGCGTTTGACGCTCATTTCTCTCTGACTACCCCGCTAGGGATAAAGCGTGAAGCTAGTTTAGTTTAGTTTAAAAGAAATAAACAATATCGACGTTTGAAAGTATGTACATATTTGGAATCAGCGGATTTTTCAACGTTTTTAATCAAGTTTCATAATTTTCAGAGCACTTTTTTGGGGCTTGAACCCCACAGCTCTGACATAGAAATCATCAGTATTAAGTATATATTGATATATTTATTCTCTTTAAGAAAGAGAATAAAAATATTAAGATTAGTCCTACAAATATATTGCATCTCTACTACAGCTTTCTTTCATTCTTCTTCTGCCGTTTCGTGTCCGTATAACAACGTCAGTACAACCATATGTTTAGCTATGTTAAGGTTCTGAGGTCCCATCCATGAAGATTCAGATGTTGATCATCTTTCCATTTACGTTGCTTCTTGCATTTTGCTCTTCGACATATATCAAAAGCTTCAAGCGTCTTTCATAATGATGACCAAAGCCTGTAACTTTCCTCATTTTTTTTAAATCAAAATTCAAGCTCTGGGGCGTTTACCAAGCACACTAGTATTAGCGAAAATGTCCTTCAGATTTTTGCATTTAATTTTGCCAAAATGGTTACAAGGATTGTCATAAATGCAATTTTTCGTTTGTTATATACAGTAGAAACTCGATTAACCGGACTAATTGTTGTTGGTAGGCATTCGGATAATCGAAAATCCGGATAATCAAAAGTATGGAAAATTTGGTAATCGTGTATTTAGAATATGTAAGTTTGCACATACGTAGTGATATAAATTTAATTAAAACAACTAGTACATAAAGTGAAAATCAATGTTTATTAAGATATCTTATGATGTACGACTATGGGACGCGGCGCGGACGGGGTGGTGCCAGATCCGACACGTTCATGCTTGCATTGATACGACTTGTAGGTACATTTTGTACAGTTGGTCTGTAGTCCGGATAATCGCGAATCCGTATAACTGAGGGCCGGATAACAGAGTTTCTACTGTAATATATATATTTTTATTATTATTTTTAAAATTGGCCTTACTATTTCATCAGATAATCAATATTCTAATATAGCCCCTATTGTTCTTGGAGATGCATTATGTCTAATAAAAATTATTCAATGGATTGCAAATAACTGGCAGATTAAACACAAAAGAAAATCTTGGGCCCAAATGTAACGATTTAAGACATGATCTTAAAAATGGATTTTTTTATTTTAGAATATTAAAAATCAGCTCAATTGACAATCTGGAAATGGAGATAAATAAAAAAAAATTGTTTGAGATCCTTAATCGATATAAATAATCGATTGCAGTACTAGGAAAATAAAATATTTAAAGCCAGTCGTGGCGCAGCGGCACGAAGTGTGACTGTAAAACCGACTGGTTGTGGGTTCGATCCTCACTCGAGGAGATGAAATATTTACTTAAAATTATATTTCCATTTCTTCGCTCTGGTGTCGAGGTTTGAGTGCAGCGTTGAGTTCTGCCATTCAACACGCAATGCCTCGGCAGAGAGTGGGGAACGCAGTGTCTTAACACTATGTTCCCTCTGCCTACTCTGCTGTGTGCAAGATACAACGTGAAGCTGATTTAAGATTAAATTAAATTAAAAAAATGCAATGTTATTAATATTAAAAGATGGAGAAAAATCAATACATATACGGTATAAATTTGGTCTTTTTCAACCTGATAGTTCTTTTTTCTAAAAACTGAAACTTCAATCGGCTCTGGTGTAAAGTTCACAAAACGGCATTTGGACAAAACACCCTTTCAACCGTCGATATGTCTACCTAATGAGGCCAGTCATAGAGAAATGGCACAAGCGTGCGACTGCCAACGTGATAGGTCGTGGGTTCAATTCCCTCTCGAGGAAATGAAATATTTAAGATTTTAATTTATTTATATGATTTTTTATTTTTTTGCTTTGATAACGAGGCAAAGGGGAACAGAAGTGTCATAACACTAGGTTCTCAGGGTTCCTCTGCCTGTGCTTGCTATACGTGGAGCTATTAAAAATAATAGATAATAATAGTTAATATTAATTAATAACAAAGTAAGTTCTTACTTAAACCCTTCATTTCAGCCAACTATATGTGAGGTTCTGTACGTAATGGCGGAATATTCTGTTGCTGCGGTTTACTCGTGGATTTTCATAGAAGGATTGCATCTCAATTATTTGATATCCAATAAAGCTTTGCAACCATTTCATTTTAAAACTTATTGTATCTGTGGATGGACAGTGCCTTTAATTTTGACGTCAATCTGGACAGTCGTAGTATGGATTTCGTATAAAAAAGAAAGCGTTAAAGTGTTAGTTTAATAATCGATTTATTTATTTATTTAATTAATATATTATATTATTTTATAGTTATATCAATTAATATTTATTCTTTCAGATGTTGGTTCGGATACAATTTAAAACTTAGTTATTGGATCCTACAAGGACCAAGAGTTGCGGTTATTTTGGTAAAACTTCAAAGGTTACATGTAGAAATCTCTATATATTTATTTGACAACTAAATTATAATTTTATTATTTCAGTGCAATGCTGTTATCCTTGTTAGAGTAATGAAAATGGTTATAAAAAAATTAAAAGAGGCGAAAACACCGGAAAATCTTAAAATAAAGTAGACAACGGTTTTTTTTTTGTTATTTTATCTAATATTAAAATATTTATTTTTTGAAATATTTGTATTAAATATGTATTGTATATTTTCTTATTTTGCAGAAAGAGCGTTAAAGCAGCTTTATTTTTACTCCCTATTCTAGGCTTATCAAACGTCCTCAGTATATTTGATATATCCATATATGCTAACATATACTTATTTATGGCATTTTGTTATACACGTCAGTTCATCAAATCTTTTCAAGGTTTTCTTTTGACACTTATTTATTGTGTTGGCAATGAAGAGGTGAATAATCACAATTTTTTTATTATTTTTAAATATCTATATTTTTTTTGTTATATTTTTTTATTTACTTACATGTCAGGTGAGGGCCGTAGTGTTAAGGAGAATGGGGCTTTTCGCATGGCATATAGATTGGTTAGCCCACATCCGCTGGTTGCGCCCTCGTCGATTAGGAACAAATCCTATGGCAGCAACGTAGGTATCTTAAAATTGGGTCAAGTATATTATGATCTTATGACACGCCCTACTTTCACTCAAACCTCAGTGGCATTTGACGATCCGCCCACTGTCTTTATATATTTAGTTATGTTCCACGCTATGTCTCCTATTAAGAAGTTAAAATTTAAAGACATTCGTTTATAATTGAGACAATAAAGGTGTCTTAATATCATAGATTTAAGAATATAATTAATACTAAATAAGTCATTATTTTAAAGTTTTTTAATTATCCCATAATAATAATCAATACCAAAAGTAAATAAATTTTTTAGCTCACCAGCAGGCAAATCGACACCCACGATGCGAGAAGAAACCATACTCAGGTAACGTTATGACCAAAAAAATTTTTTTTAATAAAAATTATACCTAATAACAACACGTACAATATACACACCACTTTAAGTCTTACAGTTCTTGGTTTTATTGGTTCTTGGTAAACTTGGTCTTATTATTTTAAGTCGCGTTTATAATTCAAATTAAAAATCACTTCGATTTACCATCAAAAAACAAAAAATCAATACCGTATAAAATATATATCTTTTTCTACAGTCTACAAGGGAGCGGTCTAAATAAACCTAATAGTCCACAATCAACGTCTTCAACAGACATACCTCTATCCATGATAAGTTACAGCGAAAGGTAAAAACAAAACATATAGACATATTATACCTATTGATTTACACTAAATATTTATCTTTTTCTTTCATTTTTTTTATATATTACTATTACTTATTTCAGATTAAATGTACACCGAAATTCTGAGTCTGTTCTGTTTGAAACTTCTTTCACGGAATTAGATTCTACGAGGCATGTGGATTCCGATGTAGAGAGCGCATAACTGATGGATGATCTTTATATTAAAATAAAAATAAAGAAGATTGAATAACTAAACATTTACCATTTTGCCATTGTTATTTTATTATTTACTTATAATTTTAAATAATTGTTATTATATGGAAAGTAAATAATAAATTGAATCAATATTTTTTTAAAATGGCAATAGACGTAAACGACAGTTTTAGTAAAACAAGTTATTGTTAATAATTATAGAGTAAGTGGATTATGAAAAAGTATTATTTTGTTATTTCAATTTATCTCTTTTCAAATGTTATTATTTAATGTACCTATTTTCTAATATTATGTATGTTAGTATAACCTACATGTAGATAAATATAGTAAATATATTTATTATTTTAAATATATTGGTTTGTATCGATACATATCGATGTGGTTATCGTGGAAATGTTTTAATTTTAAGTGATAATTAAATAATGGTGCAGTTAAATTACCAAAAAGCTATTGGTAGTTATATTTCGTATAGTTAAAAATATAAAAAAAAGAAAAATTCACACTGTATTTCACACGCACCAGAGGGAACCTACTGATAAGACTCTCCGTTCCCCACTTTCTACCGAATTCCGGAGGCATTGTGTTGAGTGGCGGAAATCAACGCCGCGCTGTGCCTCAACATTAGAGGAGCGAGGAAATGAAAATATAAATTTTGATAAATATTTCATTTTCTCGAGAGAGGATCGAACCCATAACCACACTTGTGTCCCTGCGCCACGACTGGCTTCATTGCATTGTTGTAAAAAATGTTAAAAAAGCAACACCATACGTGTTACGTGTTACGGGTTTTGTAATATATATTTTAGCTTTATTAATGTATTTTTATTTATTTTTTTACCTGTTCTAAATATTTATAAAAAATCTCATAAGTCCTTTTTATAGGTGCATGCAGTGTCAGCGATTTGGCTTGGTGAAATAGGATTTTTTTGTTATTCCTTTTACTGTCATATTTATATTTTTTTGTAACTGTAATATCTTCTGAAAAGAAGTGAGAAGTGCTGAAGCTGATTTAATTTAATTTTTATTATCACTTCTGGATCTGACATTGTAATCTTTTCTTTCTCTATATTTATGAACATTTAGTAGGTTTCTATTAATTTTATCTATGTTGATCTCTTAATAACACAATGCAAAAATCTTAATATGCTTTATTTGAAATTATTTAACCTCAAATCTCAAAATTTTAAATCGTAATACTAATTGTCAACATTTTGAGCCCTCCATGAGGGCCCTAAATGTATATGAAATATATGTAGGTATGTTGGTCTGTCCCTAACAACGTATTAATTTATATTTTTCTTTTACTTATGCAGTGCCGTCGCACCTCTCCTGCAAGGCGACACGAATTCGAGGGCCTTAAATACACAGGAATTACTATGTTTTGTTTTTTTTTCTTTCCTTTAATTATAAACATATATTGCCTATATATTTTTATATTGTATATTTTTGCACAGCGCAAGCATGAGTGACAACAAAAACGAACTTACAAGACGATCAACCTTTTGGTTCTCCTTCGGGAAAGTATTTTGTATGTGAGTATAGTTTTTGTCAATTTTTGTTTGTAAATTTAGTAAACTGTACTTAAATAATTCTCGTAGATATAAGAAATAACAAATGAAGATTTTAGAACATTATTTCATTTAAACATTTATAATCAATACTTAATACAAATCTATGTATAATATTTTATTAATACCTATTATATAATACCATATAATAAATGAAAATATAATGATACTAAATTAAATGTAATTTTGTTTGTTACGCAAAAACTACTCAACCGATTATCCTGAAACACAGACATTGTTAAAGGTAGATATTAGAAAGGACATAGGATACTTTTTGTTAAAAAAAAAATTATAGCAAAAAATCATAATTCAAAAATATATTATATATGATTCTTTTGCTATTTATAAACATAAGTTTAAGCGAGCAAAGCCGCGTTTGAGTCTCTAGTATTTAATAAACATCACTTAGGTACAGTCAGAGTTGGCCAAAGTTATACGGGTAACGAATTAATTCCTTTCTATAATAATCGTTCACGAATAATAAATAATTTTATTTATTTAAACAAAAGTATTTTAAGAACGAAAATAAATTAAACAAGGAATATAAATTTCTAAATTATAGTTTTATTTATTCTTAATTATTAAATATTTATAATTGTGATTAGTTATTAGTATTAGTGTCACAAAAGAATAAATAAAAACTGGTCAAATGCGAGTCGAACTCGCTCACCGAGGGTTCTATACCAATTTCAGGATTGTAGGTTTACGGTAAGTATAACTTATAAAAGTTGACAAATATAAGTTTGCAGGCGTATGCACTCAATTTGTATGAAATTAACTGCAATTATTATAACATTGTAATATTTTTTTCTGTGAAATATCTATAAATTTAGAATTTTCGGATTTCTTTTAAGCCTCTAAACAAATTATTTTCACAAACATGCCTGTTCATATGTGATGAGTTAAAAGCATTTGCCTATGAACTGAAATAATAAAAAAAAAAATTAAATTAGCTTCACGCTATATCCCGCACACAGCAGGGTAGGCAGAGGGAACCTAGTGTTAAGACACTCCGTTCCCCACTTTCTGCCGAATTCTGGAGGCATTGCGTGTTGAGTGGCAGAACTCAACGCCGCGCTTAACCTCGACACCAGAGCGAAGAAATGGAAATATAAATTTAAATAAATATTTCATCTCCTCGAGTGGGAATCGAACCCACAACCAGTCGGTTTTGCAGTCACACCTCGTGCCGCTGCGCCACGACCGGCCTCAAATGAAATAATAATATCATATTATTATTATTATTTTTGAGGCCAGTCGTGGCGCAGTGGCACAAAGTGTGTCTGTAAATCGACCGGTTGTGGGTTCGATCCCCACTCGAGGACATGATATATTTACTTAAATTTATATTTTCATTTTTTCGCTCTGGTGTGGAGGCAAAGCGCGGCGTTGAGTTCTGCCACTCAACACGCAATGGCTCCAAAATTCGGCAGAAAGTGGGGAACGGAGTGCCCTAACACTAGGTTCCCTCTGCCTACCCTGCTATGTGCGGGATTCAGTGTGAAGCTGATCAATTATTATTTTTACAAGCAACCGATGCACCAAGGATGATAATTTAGATGAAAACAGTTCAGCCATTGCGATGCTGCCTATTGAGTGAGTAACCTTTTGCCATATATTTTTTCACTTGCACTGTTCTGGAAAAAATAGTTTTTACTATTAAAATTTTTGTATAGTTGATTTTTTTGAGTAAGCGATTTTTATTTAATAACTAGCGGACCCGGACGCGGCTTCGCCCGCTTAAACTTTACGAATTCTTATAGATATATTTAGGAAATTGTTTGCGAAAATATGTAACTAATTTAAATAAAAAAAAAAGAGTAAACGTAACCATAGTAAAATATTAATAAAAAAACTAAACAAAACCAGCTACATTGTTAATAATTTTATCTCTTTCTGTCTTTCTATTTCCCCGAGCTAATATCCAGAATAACTGAACTAATTTTTATTGGACTTTCAGTGATCGATTTTACTGATTTACCCGGGAAAAATCTTTTTACTCGTTTTCCTTGCGCGCGTACATAGATACTATATGAAATAACTAAAGTCCTTTCTACATTAAATATGATAAGTTTTGCGAGCAATATCAAATAAAATCCCAGAAAACTAAAACCACAATTTATTAAGTGTATAACAACGGTATAGATAACCATCCAACCAAGATGAAATAACCAATAATTCTCTCCTTAATACTTAAATAATATTACACCGATGCCGCGCAGGGCCGCAACTTACACCACACCAAGAAATTTATGAAAATCTAACTAATCTGCTCCTCGAATTAGCGAAGAACCAAAGAAAAGTATAAATTAATTATAAACAGCAAATAATTACATAAAAATTAACAGTAGTTCAAAAATGTATGAAAATTTACAAAACCGTCAAAGTCATCTGCCCGTTCGCGTCGGTCATACTATGCCGGTCGTATGCTAGGTTATTTCGAATCAGTGACATCTCCTTAATTATTTATTAGAATGTTATACAGTGAACTATAATTTCAATCTAGATGAAATGCTAAAAGTGACTATTATATTCATTTTCATAAGGATCAATATCAAATTATAGAAAATACATACAACAAAAACCCGATAAATATAAAGTAAATTAATTAAAATGGTTACTTGTTGTTACTGTGTTACTTTGCTCAAGCTTCAGAGATAAATATGGTATGTGTATCGCGGACTTTTTTAAATATTATTTAAAGGACAATATTTTTGTAAAACATTATTTTTATGTATCTCATAAGGTTGAGTCGGCGCACGCCATGTATGCGTTAAGCAAGCTCATTTTGGGTGACGTTTGCTTATAACAACAAATAAACTTTGCAAACCGTTGCTTAGCAACGGTCGGTTGTTATTAACATGGCGGAATAATTTGCCTGTCAAATTGAAAAATATTTTAATATATTAGTATATATCGACAATATTACAAATATGAGAAAAAAAAGTAACCTATGTTCATCCGAAGACCCTCAAGTATCTCTGTATGAGTATTTTATTACAATTGAATTAGCGGTTTGGCCCTGATTGCTGCACAGACAGACAGACAGACAGACAGACAGACAGACAGACAGACAGACAGACAGACAGAGTTACTTTCGAATTTATAATATAGGTATGGATATGTAATCGAAGATGTCACCTGCGACTGGACTAACGTAAGATTTAACACGTCGAGCAAAGTGAGCATTGGGTACAATACTCTATATAGGTATATATACAAAAAAATCTGTAAAGTGCAAGTCGAATTCACCCACTGAGGGTTCCGTATCAATTTCAAAATTGTACTGTTTCATCGTTGACTTGATATCCCCAAAAAATTCCATTTCAGATTTTTTTATCTTTTATTTTTTACTGTAAGTTTTCATAATTTCATATTTATACTTCTCTATAGGTTTTGATTATGCGGCGAATTTCATATAAAAACGATACATAAGTCTAGTCGGTGCTCCAAAAAACTAATTTCAGTTTTGTTTCTCGAGTCAAAAGTATAAAAGAAAAAAAAATGATTCCGAACAGAACCATTTAGCTGTATTTTTCTGTTTATATTATTAAATATATTGTTTTTTTTTTGTTTAGTGAATCTGAAACCGAAACCGCAAGTCAAGAAAAATCACGTCGGAGATTCGCTATTGGACCGAATTTGCCAATCTTCTTTAACTGCATGTAAGTAAACATTATTAAAAACATTTTGCATCGATTTTTACTCAACACGCAATACCTTCAGAATTTGGCGGAAAGTGGGGAAGGGAGTGTCCTCTATTCCCTCTATTTTTTTCCTCTCATTTATATTTTGATTTTATAATTTAAGAACTATTATTTTCTTATCTATAAAATATATTTTAATTAATAATTGTACTGTTATTTAACTATAGTTTCCTATGAAATAAGAAAATGTAGTTATAATAATAATAATAATCATAACATACTTACTATCCACAAAACAGGCGTCGTCGTGAAACCGCGGCTCAACGACAGGAAGATGCTAATGCAATAAGGCTTGGGTAAGTCACACGTTTTAAATACCAGTACATATATACTTATAAAATGCAATACATGAACAGTTCTGAAAACATCATGCTTTCAGGTTAAATCAACAAATAGTATAGGAGAAGGTTGTATTGTGGCCCTCATAGGTATCGTGGCCCTCGCAGTGATCGTGGCCCCCTTCATATTTGTTGATAAATCACGATATCCAGTGAAACTTTGTTTCAAACGGAACAATAATATGACAATATTAAAAATATTTAAAAAAAAATTGAAGTAATTCGATTAAAATAATTAAAATATGTATTTCCAATTCCCAAAAGAAATTAAATATTATTACCAATCGAAAAGAGAGACATTTTTTAAGAAATAGTTATGTAGGTATAAATATACATCAGGAATTATCTACAGACAAAAACATATATTATCTAAGTTACATAAAAAAATAAATCCGCTTCACGCTATATTCCGCACACATCAGGGTAGGCAGAGGGAGCCTATTGTCAAGACACTCGGTTCCCCACTTTCTGCCGAATTCTGAAGGCATTGTGTGTTGAGTGGCAGAACTCAACGCCGCACTTGTCCTCGACACCAGAGCGAAGAAATGGAAATATAAATTTAAATAAATATTTCATCTCCTCGAGTGGGGCTCGAACCCACAACCAGTCGGTTTTACAGCTACACTTTGTGCGAATGCGCCACAACTGGCCTCATCTCATCATCAACATTATGTATACATTTATTATTGACAAGCGGTCCCCGTGCGGCTACACCCGCTCGAAATATACGAATACTTATTTAAGTGTATTTAAGAAAAAACCGGCCAAGTGCGAGTCGGACTCGCCCACCAAGGCTCCTGAATCAATTCCAGGAATGTAATTGAGAAATAGGTAACCTTATAAGTTCTGATGATGTGGCGAATAAAGTTAACAAAGTTAAGTTTGCACCTACACTTATTCAGTACGAAATTAACAAATGAATAACTAATAAATTTTACTTTACGAATGTGCTCCTTTATTTGTATTGTAAGTGTCTTATTTCGTTCGACGGACAGATCCTTTAATTTTATTTTTATGTATAGAAGTATAGATACAGGTAAACAGTAAATTAAGTTTTTTTTCAGCTTTACGCTATCCCTAATATGCCGCATATAGCAGAGGATGCAGACGGAATCTGACGTTAAGACACTATTTTCCCCACTTTCCGCGCTCACGAAACCCAACTTGATACTAAAGCGAAGAAATGAAAATAATAAATAATATCAAATCAGCTTCGCGCTATATCAAAGGGTAGGCAGAGGGAACGATGAACGAAGTGTTAAGACTCTCCGTTTCCCACTTTCCGCCGAATTCTGGAAGCATTGCGTGTTGAATGGCGGAACTCAACACTGCGCTATACCTCGACACCAGAGCGAAGAATATGGAAATATACATTTTAATAAATATTTTATTTCCTCGAGTGGGGATGGAACCCATAACCAGTCACGTTTGCAATCACACTGGGTGCCCCTGCTCCATGACTGGTTTATTTTGCTGTCAAAATTTGTTGCATGTAGAGAAAAATGTTTAGCTATACGGTATTTAGGTACGGCAAGTAGGTACGCGTGCACAGCAAGCGCAGTTTTTGACATTTTAATACTACACTTAGGTACGGTGTACATGATGCCAGTTGTGATGTATGGGTACAATCGTGCGACTATAAGCGCGACAGGTTATGGGTTCGATTTTAAAATGTTCTTAAAAATATTATAACATATTAATAGATACATATGTATACATGTATATACTTTGATATTGTTATAGGAATCGGCTCAAGAACTACAATGATGATTCAGAAAGTCCACTATGGTAACTACATATTCATGATTTGATTTTGATTAATTTTGAATAATATTAAAATAAATGCTGAAGATTGACAAACAGTTATCCCAATTCTAACTTCTTCTCTTTTTCTTCTTCTATTAGTTATTAATTTAATAGCCATAACATTACATATTATTATTATATTCAATGCTATTTATGATATTATCTACTAGTGGCCGCCCAGATTTCCTTCAGCCAAAAGTTTAAAATATTATTTGTGTTGGTGGCGGAGTTTAATATCGCGCTTTGCTTATTTTAAGCAGGAAAAGTCACATATTTTAAATATAATTATTTCCCCTAAGTGGAAATCGAAGTTAAAACCTCGCTTACAGTCAGATACAGTCCCATGTGCCGAACGGTGGTTAAATTTCAATAATATTTGTCAACGAAAACATTACTTATTAATAACAACTCTTGTTCTAATGGAATTCCTATATATTTCATTTTTCATTTGTTTGTGGTTGGGCAATTGTGATTTTTCGTCAAATTTACCATATCTTAAATTTGTACAAGAAGGGCCTGATATATATCAGGGATAGATGCCTCATTGGGCATCTATCCTGATTTTAAGGTCTAAAAATCCTATTTACAAAAATAAAATATGGGAAACGTTTTTGAATGTATTTCAAAACCGTTTCGCAATTTTTATATTCTACATGCGTCTCGTCTATTCATTTAAAACATAATTTGTTATTCAAAGTGTATTTTATTCGCTTTTATGAGCGAATATATTTGCAGCAGACGCTAAAAATGCTTAAAATTTTAAAATGTAAATATATCCCAAGCTAAAAGGACTTTCGCCTCGAATTTTTTAATAGTTAGATACCTCTAAGGACTTCTACACTTCTATATAGCATAAGTGTAAGTTATATATTAGGTCATGACTATTTTAACATTTACTATTAGATATTATAATATATTTATGGATGGATGCTAACATCAAGCGAGTATATATACATATATTTAAATAACGCCTTCACTAACTGGCAGTGTAGAGCATAAAAGCTATAGGTTGAAAAGGATGCATATTGGATCTGTATCTCCACGCGAAACTCGCAAGGAATCCGGTTTAATTCGGCAGGAATTGGCTCAAACCAAATCAAACTAGGTTAATAAATGCAGAACTAACTCGAAAAAACTATGTCATATTTAATGATCTGTCATCTGGAAATCAGCTTGCAGTTTACATTTCTCGAGAATGCCAATGCCTGCATAGGCCTCAAAAATCTGTCAACTATACTGGTCTCTGCTTACCAGTTACTTTACGGTTTTAAAATATTTCTTAACCGATTTGAACGCACAACCAAATGCATTCACAGGCACACTTTTTGCGTAACGACTATCACAAAAAAATTATATACCTATATTTAATAAGTAAATTAAGGAAAATCATCAACAAAGAGGCCGGTCGTGGCGCAGCGGCACGAGGTGTGACTGCAAAACCGACTGGTTGTGGGTTCGATCCCCACTCGAGGAGATGAAATATTTACTTAAATTTATATTTCCATTTCTTCGCTCTGGTGTCGAGGTTAAGCGCGGCGTTGAGTTCTGCCACTCAACACGCAATGCCTCCAGAATTCGGCAGAAAGTGGGGAACGGAGTGTCTTAACACTAGGTTCCCTCTGCCTACCCTGCTGTGTGCGGGATATAGCGTGAAGCTAATTTAATTTATTTTTATTTATTTATCAACAAAAAAAACTAATAATAGAATTATATTGTAACGTAATTCTTAATAACTTTTTCTAACATGAAAAAAACAAAAAAAAGATTCTTATTATTTTGTACAGTGTAATGTATGTATGTAACCATCCATGTAAGGAGGCATCTATTCCCAAAAAACGAGTTCCACAAAAAGCTAAATTATGTTAAATCTATAATTGATAAGTCAAAAAAACCTAGCTAAATTCAAAGATATTCTTATTAAATTTATAAGTGTGAAACTACCTCCCAGTTTCTTCAAAAGGTGTTGCATCTATCCTGGTTTTACCCTATTTCAAGGAAATGCTCATCGCGCTAAACAACTTTTGTTAAAGCGGCACTTAATTATTTCTTTAAAGTTTAGCCCAACTGTTGTAGTTCTTCAATAGATGTTCCAGATTTTGATTTTTTTTGTCAATAGAAAATGCTTAGCAGGTCAAGAACGTAAAATATCCTAGACTTCTTTCACTAGTGCTACTTTAGGTGTCAGTCAATCTTCAATATCAATTATAGCCAGTCAATTACAGTCAAATAAAATCAAGTTTGTAAATTATGAATAATAAAAATCTGTAAATTATTTTAGGTTACATAAGGAGGATAATAATATATCGGAACTGTGCAGCGCGCAGTGCCAATACCTATGCGGGTAATGTGCTTTTTTTTATCTACACATATCCCGAACAAGTTGTTAAAAAACAAAATTAATCAAAACTAAAAAATTAAACTAAACTAGCTTCACGTTTTATCCCTAGCGGGGTAGTCAGAGAGAACGGAGCGCCAAACGTTACGGTCTCTACATACCTGTTTCGCCTCGTCCACTGTCATTAACCTCTTCATACATGCCCTCCGGGGGGTCCTCATGCTTTTTACGTGACCTTCCTCCAGTATCTTTGATACTGTGTTTTCGGAGGTCAACCGAGGTCTCTCCCTACCTCTCGTACCACTCACTTTTCCATCATAAATCTTTTTTGCCGTTCTTTCATCACTCATTCGTTCGACGTGCCCAAAATTAATAAAAACAACAGCCAATAACAATTATATTGTTTTCGATATTTTAATATTTTTTTGTTTTATTGTTACAACTGCTTAGTTGGGCTAAGTTACTTTATAATATTATTTAAATATAACCATTATCTTATATAATAATTAAGTTAGTTTTGAATCAGATAACATGTAAATAGCTTTATATGTCATCTTATTCAAAACTAATCCAATTACACTGTTTATATAAATACCTACTTATTTACCCGCGCCTCCTGGAAACCGTGTAGGTCTGTTTCCAGGAGGCGCGGGTTCGAGTCCCGCTACGTTCAAATTTTTATACGTTTTCTAAATAAGTATTTTTCTTTCCTAAGTGTGGAATAACATTTTTGTTTGTATGTTAGAAATTTATACATTACTTGAATTTTAAAATGTCAATTATTTTTTTTAGCGAACTAACTCGTCAACGGCAAGAGACGACTTTGAAACCAGTAGCTGGACCAAGTAACGAAAAGTACGTATGTAATAATAATAGAAATTGTCATAAATATGTTATATTGAGGCCGTTCGTGGCGCAGAGGTGCAAGTGTGTGCTACTGTGTGCTGCTTCGCGACTGGTTTTGGATTCGAACCCCACTCGGGGAAATTAAATATTTATTTGAATTTATATTTCCATTTCTTCGTTCTGGTGTCGAGGCAAAGCGCGGCGTTGAGTTCCGAAGCTCAGCAGGCAATGCCTCCTGGAAAGCTGGGAACGGAGTGTCTTAACACTAGGTTCCCTCTACCTACCTTGCTATGTACGGGATACAGCGTGAAGCTGATTTATTTTCATTCATAAATATGTGGTACACACATGTAAGTAAATCTTCATAAATATTTGTATTAATTGTAAAAAAACATTGTTATAGTAGAGACACAGCTGCAGTGACGACGCGTGATAATAATATTACACGTAAGAGGTAGGTATAAAAAGGTAGGACCACACTTCTCTAGTGTTTAGTTAAAATTTTAATAAAAAAAACATAACCGTTCCAGTGCTTATTGCGAAATGGATTGAAATGAAATGCAATAAAATAATTGACATTAACTTAATTATATTATATTCTTTATTGCACTTTACTTTATTTATATCACATGAGAAGAATGTACTAGGCAGCTAGCGAAATTTCAATAAAGAACTTGGCACCTACTGCGAAATGCGTTGCGACTGTTGTCAATTCTAGCTTTCTGGTCACCATAAATCACTTGGTTAGTAGTAGATGTGTTCTTTTAATGCAATTGATAATAATAATAATGAGAATAAACATTTTAATAACGAGATTGTATTTTTTTTAATATTAACAAATATTTTATGTACATACATAAATTAGTACATATAGGTACGTACTATAGATAAATCTGCCTCCATAATATAATGTTTTGTTTGTCTCTAGATATCTCGCCAGATTCCGAAAACTGCGTATAAATTTTGCTTCGCCAGAAGCAATATTTAATGGTCATGGAGGCGGACTTATCTACAGCATCTATAGGTATCTGTAGATTGAGGCCAGTCGTGGCGCAGGGGCACTAAGTGTGACTGTAAATCGACTGGTTGTGGGTTCGAATTCCATTCGAGAAAATGAAATATTTACTCAAAATTTATATTTTTGTTTCTTCGCTCTGGTGTCGAGGCAAAGCGCGGCGTTGAGTTCCACTCAACACGCAATGCCTCCAGAATTCGGCAGAAAGTGGGGAACACAGTGTCTTTATACTAGGTTCTCTCTGTCTACCCTTCTGTGTGCGGGATACAGCGTGAAGCGTGATTTATTTATTTATTATTTACCCATAGGTACTAAAGATAAGTTTGCCTCCATAATATGTTTTGTTTGTTTCTAGAAAACTCGCAAAACGCCGACGCCGTGTAACTTTTGCTTCCACGGAACAAATTTCTGACAATTCAGAAGAGAAATCTCCGTCGATCGATTCATCTACGGGCAGCGATTAAATTCGTAGTCAAGATACAAGTATAAATCTATGTTCAACATTATATGTGCTGCTTGGTGTTGTAATTATTTCCACATATTTAATAATAAGCTTTGATTCTTTTAAAATCTCTGACATATTTAACTAAAAATAATATTTCATGAACATTTTAAAACTTATTTAGGTACATAATATTTATATTTATTTATTTATATATATTTTAGAATTAAAAAAATACGAATTTGATGAAAATTTGGAGCTTTAACTAAAATTGTATAGTGATAGTTTATTTTAAATGTCTTAATTTAATTTATGACGTCAACAAGGAACGCCGAAAATTATTACATTAATTTAACAACCTTTGTTTTTTTGAAAAGCAAAAAAAAACATCTTATCTATTTTTCAAACAGAAAATATTTTTTTAATAAATAAATAAATCGGCGTCCTTATACAAAATAATTGGGATATTTTATAAGTATGTATTTATAAAAGATTCTTGTCTACATACACAAAAATATTTTTGGTATAACCATATTTTTTTTTTAATATAGATATAAGATATAGTTAACCAATATTAACTATTTATATATGTACTCTATATATATTTTAACTAAAAACTTTTTTCATAAATGTTTAGCCATAACATAAGGCTTTAATACTTACTTTTGCTATACATTTCTTATAAAGTTGTTGTATTTTAGTCTAGATGTCATGATCTCAATATTGCGATATACAACTATTTATAATAATTATACATCGATGTGTTCTTACGTTCGTACTAGTATACTAGGTGGTTTTTTTCTTAAAATTTATGTGCTGTATTAATTACATTATAGAAAATACCTAAGAAAAGGGAGCTTGATTTGATTTGAAATCGTCCTTTGTAGTTGTGAATATCAAATATTGGCTGTATTATTACTCTAAATTATATATTATACATACATGTGAGATGTTATTCTAAATGTTTACAAAATTAAATATATATTTTATTAAATGTTGTGCTCTATTTATATTATGATAGAATAACTTTTCAAAAATAATAAAAAATATATTTAAATAATAAATTACTGAATACTAAATAGTACTAAGATCCGCCACATGCTGTGCACGGCAGGTGGAGATGAGCGAAGCTATGTTACGCAAAATTTTGTGAAATTCTCAGTTTTGTTCGCACGCCCTGGGTTAGGTTAGTCAAAGTTCAATCTATACACGTGAATTTCAAAAAGTTTCGCAGCTTAACTCTATGGGACACATTTTGACCATTTCCTCAAAAACTAAAATTACAATTATCACTTAACTATTTTGCTGGGATCACCGTGTCGTTCAGAGCCGGTTTAACGATGTAGGAGGAGTAGCATGACAACAAAACACACTTTTGATCAGTAAGAACTTCAGAAAAAAATATATTGTTTCATTGCTTCATTAACAATGCTATATAAAAATATGTTAACATAAGAAATAAATGTATTTATAAGATGTGTCTTTTTATAACCCTTCCTTCCTAACCTCCATCTCTCCTTCAAAGAGGTATGACTACAAAGCTTGCCTCTGACGCAAAATATATATAAAAGGACATATGTATATATATATATATATACATGTCCTTTTATATATATTGGCAACGTTCACGACTACAGCGCTACCCAGCGTACGTAAATTTGTGGGCTCTGACGCTTTGACATATGATGGCGGGATTGTTTGAAAATATTCGTAAAATTCTTTCAAATTCATTTAAATTACTTAATTACTGTGATTTGGGTGGAAAAAGTGTCGATAAATCATTTCTGGTTATTCAAATTGAGAGAGGTAAGTAATCTGTATTCAAAATTGTGTTTTATTTTGGTTATAACAGAATTTGTTTACTACTTTTTTAGTTGTATTTTTACTGAAAAACAAGGAAACAAAGCAAATTTAATGGTAGTTAGTATAGTAGTTACCTAGTTTTGATATTATTATAATAATTAATTTTCTAAATAAATGATTATTATAATATCAAAACGTGAACGAAACGAAATGTGATTTAAGAAAAAAAGTAATTAAAATAAAAAAAAACTAAAATAAATTAGCTTCACGCTGTATCCCGCACACAGCAGGGTAGGCAGAGGGAACCTAATGTTAAAACACTCCGTTCCCCACTTTCTGCCGAATTCTGGAGGCATTGCGTGTTGAGTGGCAGATCTCAACGCCGCGCTTAACCTCGACACCAGAGCGAAGAAATGAAAATATAAATTTAAGTAAATATTTTATCTCCTCGAGTGGGGATCGAACCCAAAACCAGTCGGATTTGCAGTCACACCTCGTGCCGCTGCCCCACGACCGGCCTCCTACTATCCGGATAAATACTGTATTTGTGATTGGTTGCTAATGTTTTCAATAATAATTAGAAATTGTTGAATGTTACACCTGTAAGATCTACATGTTGCTCATCGTTACAGATACATGAAAACCCAGAAAATATATATTTTTTGTTGAAGTCGCCACATCCGTGTATGGTTTTTTAGGGGTATTACATATTTTGTTCTTCATTTTATTGTAATTTTTTATATAAATAGTTGAGTTGTCTATTTCTGTTTGTATTTCTGCATCACATACTTCACTATAAATATATCTATTACATGTAAATGTATTTGTTGCATTGTAGAACAACTGCAACTGCTGTGACTCATTTTTAATAACTTAGTAAAACGATAAGTCGAACAGATTGCTATGACATTAATAAGTGACAAAGTCTACATTTTTTCTACTTTTGGCCACCATGAGCGCTGCGAGCGTTTATAATACTGTCACCTAGTACAACGCACCCTGCCAATAGATGTGTTATAAAATTATATCAATAGAATATTTCATCTTATAGATATTTTTCCACTGTGATTCTTGACAAAATTGGAAACTTTTGATTGTGTTTATGTTTTTTTTTATTTTCTTATGCAAAAGGGTTTTATTTATTATTAAAATATAAAAACGATATAACTACTGATGTGCTATACTTACTTTACGATACATCCACATTTTTTTAACATTCACAAAAAAGCCATTTACACTGGTCTCTCCACTTATTGTACTTCATAGAATTCTCTATTTTTCAACTTTAGCAACCTTCCTATATCCCATCAGAATTGAAATAGTTGAGTCAAGTAAAGCTGATAAAAGATATTTTTCTCTGATAAAAGAGAAGGTGAGAAATCATAGTTTTAATAAGTAAACTTAATGAACATATTAATCATAATAATTGTATACTCAAAGTATTCATATAAAATGTTAGAAAGTAAAAGTCAAATTCGTTCACCAAATTTTATTGTAATGTAAATTGTATTAAACGTTTACTAACTTATCTATATAATATAATCATAAAATAAATATAATAAAAAATACATCATATTTTCTTTACTTATAGGTGATGAGTGTCAAATTTATTTCTTGAATCTATTACTAAGCAGTATTTTGGTACTTATTTGGTATTCAGTTAGTTTATTTAGTGACTAAAAGACTTTAAAGGAGTTCATGTCAGTCAGTTGTCAGTTCATTCTTGCTCTCTGTTATAAACACATATATATCACTTTAAATTAAAACAAAACAAATACGGAGACGGACCTTTCTTCTCCTATCCTCCTCTTACATCACTAGTGAGCAGCTTAGAACAGGGCTTGCGACACAACTTACAAGATTAAGGGGTTGTTTACAACGTGCATAACGTTCACCCCAACGTCCTGAGCTCCTCGAACCACTGCTACCAAATTCTAAATGATTCTACCAGTTCCTGCTTCGAAGTAGGGTACGGTAGACAAGTCGACGCTTTTTGAACTATTCAAAAATAACAAAAATATCCTAAAATTAATTCTAAGCAGCCGTCGACAATTAACTGCAGAGTGGCCACGACTCGTCGGCCGTACTGTACGTTCTAGAAATGAATCGGTAATAATGCTCGTTAAGCCGAAACCTTATAGCAAACTATGGAGAGATATATAAAATAACTGAAGAAGTCTGTTTCTGGTCAGTTCGTTGATAGTTTAACCTAACATTTATATATATGCATTAGGAATGGCTTAAGTAGATTTTTCACTAAGAAGACATAAAGGTTGTAAGGTTTTTATGCACTTGCAATAAAATATTATTTCACTAGCGTTAATCACCTTTGTTTAATATAATATATAAAACATTTCATATATAAAAGTCTTGTTTAATAATTGTTTTTATAAAAAAATATACTATTTACTAATAGTTTTCTTATTGGCTTTCCCCTTGTTATAGAAAATGTCCAAAAACAAACCTGAAATCAACACACATATAAATTAGTTATATTAAACTATTTAAAGAATTCACAATGCAGCTAGCTACAATAAAAAAAAACAAATAGAGATACAGTATAAAATTGAAAAAATATATAGACTGTCAATGGCTCCTAACAAAGCCTAAAGTTATAAAATAAAAAATCACAAAATCTTTTTTAAGATTGTGTTTAGTTTATAGTTGCAACTTTTATTGTATAAATCATATTTAAAATTAATATTCTTTTTTATCATTATAAAAAGACATATTTTACATACATATTAAATGTAAAGCCAACTACAATATCATTAAGTGATATAAGTGTTGGATATTTTTATTTGATAATAAAATATTTTTAAAATGTATTAATAAAAAAGTTTTCTCTGTCCGGATGTGCAAAGTTAATAGGAACTTACCAGTAAATACTAATATAGCTCCAAGCCATTGCCTTGAGTGTAGTACGTTGCCAAATATAATGACGGAGGCCAGTACCGTAAAGAACTTTCTAGTAGTAGTCACAACGGAGCATGGAAGAGGACCAAATTGAGCCACCTGAAATATATCATAATATTATATCGTGGCGCAGCGGCGTGGACTGAAACGAGGCGGTTGTGGATTTGATTTCCACTAGAGGAAATTCATAATTTCAAATTATTATTTCCTCGCCCTAATAACAAGACAAAGCGCGGAGTTGTTTTACTTTCATTTTTCATATTCATTCAACGAAAAATTAATAAGATAATGAACCTGCAAAGTTACTGTGTCGATGACATTGCTACATGAGAACCATCTAGTTAAAACGATTATATTATAAAATATTTATATAGGAGTATTGGAGGCCGTTGTGGCACAAGGGTGTAACTGTACCGCGATGGTTGTGAGTTCGATCCCCACTCGGGGAAAAGAAATATTTATTTAAATTTGTAATATTTCTTCGCTCTGTTGCCGAGGCAAAGAGCGGCGTTGAGTTCTGCCACTCAGCACTACATGCCTCCATAATTCGGCGAAAAGTGGGGAACGGAGTGTCTTAACACTAGGTTTCCTTCTGCCTACCCTGCTGTGTGCGGGAGACAGCGTGAAGCTGATTTGATTTTGATATTTATATTGGAAACATGCACAAAAGTAGACCATCTCGCCAACGCAACTATAGAGCTTATGTCAAATAGTAAATGGCAATTGCTTATTATTTCCTACTAAATAAAGTAAATATTACATGTATAGAAAATTATTATAAAATTTGATTTTGAGAGGGTAAAAAAGAAAATAAGTTTCTAGCCCCAAACTATGCTAAAGGTGATTGAAACTGTACATTTTGACACAGTTTATTTTGATAAATAAACTCAAAATTACTAAATAACAAACCAGCAATGTCTAGTACTTCATAATTGTTTTTTATTGATGAAATACCAAAAAAAATTCCTTCTCTTTTCGATATATTTTAGGGAATATAGTGAGAACATAACTCGGACTTGCTTGTGCGTATCATTTTTGACCTCCTATGAAATGTTGACTTCATTTGGATCTACACTAAAACATTTTTTGTTCAGGTTGACACAGGGAACTTAGTGTTAAGACACTACGTTTGTCCACTTTCCGCCGATTATTTTGAGGTATTGCTTGTTGAGTGGCAAATTCCCCCGAGTGCTGATCGAACCCACAATCGTCGCGTTACAGTCACAGCCGCGCCACGACGGTCTCTAATCAAAACAATAATTAATAAATATCCTAAGAAATACTGAACTTTATTATTATAATTTAAGATGATGTCCAATATCGGATATTAAATCTTTCCAACAACAACTCCTCCAACAATATATGCCCCATTTTAAAAATAAAAGTGACAAACTTCAATAGGCCCTTATTGTTGCACATTTGCCGTGGCGTGTGCTGCGATCGTTTACTATATTCCCGCCATACACGCACGTACCGAATACAGCTTTCACATTAAATAATACAAAAAAATATTTTTTATTTTAATAATGTCTATCAATCTCTGATTTTTTTTCGTTCTCCTATAGTTTTATAGTTTTACTTTCCATTTTTGCTGTACAGCGCCATCTAGGTTCCGCGACACTTTGAAATTTTGCAAATGTGAGCCATCTAGCCAAAATAATTAGCAACACGTTGCAGTTGAGGCCGTTGTGGTATAGTGGAACAACATCGGACTGTAAACGCGATGGTTGCGTATTCGAACTCCAGTCAGGAGAAGGAAGTAATTCGCCGCCTCACGAAAACCCTCCGAATATTCTGACCACTAAGCCATACTACATATACGTTCTCATGAAACTACGTCGAAATTCTTATAAGCTTGTTAAAGTTATTTATAATTTTAGCATGTCTGTATGAAGATAAAAAAAATTTTGCTACACAAAGAATTTCTGCTTGCTTAATGATCATTTGACGAGAGATTTTTACATATTTTCAAAAATATATTTTGTTAAAATGTTATTTCATATTAAGTATAGAAAACATACTTAGGAAACATTGAAATCTGATCAACAATCTAATTTTTAAAACGCGTTTTGTGTACTTAGTGCTTACCATATAAAATATGAACAGTTGGCCCAAAGCTCCCATCAATGCAAGGCCAATTATGTATACAACAATTTCCGGATAAGACGTAACAAATGCGATGAATTTGAAGATTTCACCACTCAACAAAACACCGAATGAAATAATAATGGAAGACCTGAAATTAAAAATGGAACACATATATAAAAAATCTATTGATTTTGTTGAAAAACAGAAAAATAATATTCCTATTATACAATGACACAATATAATTATATAACAGTTGTAGTTTTTATTCAACATTGAGATTATCTTTGTTGAATAATAATAAATATAATTCGCATAGAGTGGCCACACTACTATATTTAAACTGATAACATCTCTACCGATTTAAAAACAATGAATAATATTATAAAACAACCAAAATCTTTTAATAAAAAATAATATTAATGCACCATGACGGTGAATTGTACCAGCATAGTCAAGTTCAAATAATTAGCTTTTGCAGTTGTTCAAATAAATAAAAAAAATCTAATCAGCTTCATGCCGTATCCCGCTCGCAGCAGAGTAGGCAAAAGTATTCTAGTGATTGTGGAACTCAATGCCGGGTTTTTGCCTGGGTGCCAGAGCAAAGAAATTAAAAATATTAATAAATAATGGTTCAATCTCTTGAGTGGGGATCGAACCCACTACCAGTCGATTTTAGTCACTTTGTGTCCCTGCCAGGTCACACATGACTGCGTGATGACATGTGTGCCTGCCACGACTAGCCCAATTAATGAGTAAAATTGTACAATTTCTAAAAAGATGTTAAAAAAAGAAAATTAAATTAGCTTCACGC
This sequence comes from Heliconius himera, assembly GCA_021202915.1. Taxonomy (NCBI): domain Eukaryota; kingdom Metazoa; phylum Arthropoda; class Insecta; order Lepidoptera; family Nymphalidae; genus Heliconius; species Heliconius himera. The sequence goes on along the minus strand of JAJHJA010000001.1, from coordinate 10,039 downwards.
TGTATCCCGCACACAGCAGGGTAGGCAGAGGGAACCTAGTGTTAAGACACTCCGTTCCCCACTTTCTGCCGAATTCTGGAGGCATTGCGTGTTGAGTGGCAGAACTCAACGCCGCGCTTAACCTCGACACCAGAGCGAAGAAATGGAAATATAAATTTAAGTAAATATTTCATCTCCTCGAGTGGGGATCGAACCCACAACCAGTCGGTTTTGCAGTCACACCTCGTGCCGCTGCGCCACGACCGGCCTCAGATGAAAAAGATGTTGTTAAAAAAATATATGTATTATTTTTGTATACATAATTCGCATGGCAATAACAAATAAAAATAATAATAAATAATCAAGCAGGTCAAAAAAGCAACAAAATCTTAATCTTAGTATTTAAGAATAAAATATAAATAAGAAGAAAAATCAAAGTAAATATTAAATTAAAATGTAATTCAAGCATTTGCAGCACAATTATATAAGATAATATTCAACTCAGAGGTCGCCGTAGCGCAGGCGCATAAGTGTGCAACTGTGAACGAGACAATTGTGCGTTTGATTCCCACTCGGGAAAAAAATATTTGATATTTTCATTGCCTCACTCTGGAAACGGCCGAAGCGCGGCATTGAGTTTCGCCCAACATGCGTGCCTCAAGAATTTGACGAAGTGGTAACGGAATGTCTTAACACTAGGTTCCCAGGTTCCCTCTGTCTACCCTGTAATATACGGGATATAGTGTGAAGCTAAATAAATAAAAATAATGTAGATAGAATATCTAAAATTATCGTAAAAACTTAAAATAAACAATTGTCATTGATAATAAATATTAAAATCACATACAGAAAACATTTTATTCAACAACATCCTTATATTTAAGGCATTCAACACTTCATGACATAATGATGTGCATGTGCATACAATGAGACAAAATATTTCTAATGTATATATAGGCTTTCCCATCTCATAATCCTACTAATAAATAACTTTCTTTTTTGTATATGGAAAAAGACAAAGGCAAATAAGCGTAAGGGTCACCTGATGGTAAGTGATCACCGCCGTCCACGACTCCATGTAACACCAGAGGAGCCAGCCTTTTAGGTGGAGATGGAAGTGTATTTTGAAAGTTTTTTTACTGAACGGATTTAGATGAAACTTTACAGAAATATAGCTTATACATCAGAATAACACAAAGGTTACAATTTATGTAAACATTTAGTATGAAGTAGGTTAGAATAGAACTTTAAGTTAAAGCAGGTGAACATGATTAAAATGTTTTCAAGATATAATTTATATGTTAATTACTTGTGACCGCTTGTAGCTTTGCTAGCTTAAACTACACAATAAATTATTTATTTCATCTGTTTTTATTCTTGATCAAAGAACATTATCATTTTCATGACTTTAAATTGGATAAATCATTTCTGAGATTAGCTTGCAATAACGCACAGACAGTACATTTTCCATACACACACAGCGATCAGTTACAATTTTATAATATGTGTAGATAAGATAAATATTCATAAAGTGATCAATATATGCTTTAATTTAAATGAACTATTTGTATAAAATTACTATATTGTTTTTTATTAAGTACTTACCAAAGATTTGTGTTCAACATCATAGAATAGGCTGTTGGAGACGATTCACTTTTGATTCTCTCCTGGAATACATAATACATATAACATTAAATACCTATTAAAATGTATTTAATAAATTTAATAATGTTTAATTTAATAATAACTTATTTTCCTTCAACCAGTCATCAGAGACAAAGACTTAAGCTACACAACTCAAAAGCACATTCTCTATTCCACGAAAATGGAATAATAAGCACATTGAGAGGTAATACAAAAGTTGTTTTTGAATTTACATAATGTATTCATAGAATTATGTCATGTGTGACCTAACAAAAAACAGCACCAGAGATATTATGACTATTATATATTTTCTATAATTCTTATTAGGAGCCATCCATATATTGATGATTACCTAGTGTGTCATTACATATTTTGCAATTTTACATCTAGATATTATTAAATAGTAACAGCAGTTCAGGAATTATATATGTGCACACAAATTTAGTTTTTTAATAACTAAATATATATTAAATAGCCTTAGATTCGTTTGGAGTCTAGTTGAGGCGCAGAGGCACAAAGTGTGACTGTAAAATCGATTGGTTGTGGGTTCGATCCCCAATCGAGGAGATGAAACATTTATTTAAATTTATATTTCCATTTCTTCGCTCTGGTGTTGAGGCAAAGAGCGGTGTTGAGTTCTGCCACTCAACACGCAATGCCTCCAAAATACGGCAGAAAGTGGGGAACAGAATATCTTAACACTAGATTTCCTCTGCCTACTCTGCAGTGTGCGGGATACAGCGTGAAGCTGGTTTTTTTTTTAATATATATTATATTGTAAAATGTGATGTTACAAATATGGATGGCCACTTACATTAAGATAAACATTTGACATAAAACATTATTTATTTTATTTTAATTGAACCAACCAACCAACCTAAGATGTCTTTGAGTTGCACGCTTTTTTCCAATTTGAGACACTGTATATAGAGTGGCTGAACTCGACACCACAGTTTGCCTTTTCAGTTTAATGCCTTGAGTGAGCATTAAACCAATCAACATTATTTAACTGTCAAATGCTTTACCACCAAAATACAATAACCTCAGTTTAAAAACATACAAAAAATAAAGGGAAACATGGTATTTACCTGTACTGCACCCGTTAAACCATCCATTATCAAAGACAAGATCAGTAAAAGTTCCCCAACTCCCATACCGGAGGAACTATCAATTGCTTTCTTTGCTTGATCTTTGTACATAAATAGAACTACCCCAACTACTATGAGGAATACAAAGAAATATTTCCTCAGGGGGTATGATTTTCTACCAATAAGAACACCAAGAACCATAACTGGTATAGGTTTTGCTGCTTTACCTACTACCTGGAAATTTATATAAGTTATTTAGTGTTAATAGAAAATCATTTATTAAGATATTTTAATGGTAATTTTAGGAATTTAAAGAAAGAAAAGTAGCACAATGCTTTTTCCTGCACAGCAGTACTACACTATTGCTAAAGCACTCTATTCCACACTCTTTCTGCCAAATTTTCGAGACATTACATTGAACCTACAACCATTTCATTTACTGGAAAGTACTATCACAATGCACCATAATAGCAACTAAAAATGTGCACTTTAAGATGTTTTAATGTTACCATTATATTGATGAAAATATTCAACTCAATTTAGAGGATATGCAGTCTTGCATTTCTCTTTAAAATATTTTTTCTTTATACTTGCTATCCTTCAATACCAAAAGGTTCATGATAGCATGACAAAATAATTTCCTATGAGAGATGAGATATTTTGCATAGGAAAATAATGTAAAATATATCAGACCCATGTACAAGTCATCTAGCAAGAAATAGTACAATGTATGGTTGAAGTACTCGTACACAACTTCTGAATTTATAAAAATGTTAAAAGGCTTTTTTTAAGAGATTATTATCCTTCTTCTTTATTACACAATAGAACCACAAAAAGAAAATATTATTATAGGAATAATAACAAAAAATGCACTGTTGAGTTTTATCCATATGGATTTTTTTATGTTTATGATAACTGTTGTAAATAATATAGTATGAAGTACCTGTGTGGGATAGTTAATCCATTGCAATACCATATTTGAGCACACCATAGCCAATAAATACGTTGTAGCTGAGGAAAAATAGTAAATGGTTCGTGTCGTGTCTTTTTCATGTTTCCAAGAGACCTGAAAGTGTTGGATTATTTTTATAGTTAAATGTGCTTATTTCTTATTATTCCGAACATTTTATCAATTTTGACAATTTAGTTTAATCATAAGAAAAGTTCTTAATTAAAATAATGTAAATGAGGTTATTACTTAAAGCTTACCATTAAAATTTGTGCAAATATATAATTAACTACACATTGAATTAGAACAAGCGATAGAGCGCAGGTAAATTGTTCACCATTGGTACCATATTTTCCTCTTGTTATTTTTTCTTGTAACATACCGAACACAAAGTAACAGAGAAATATAGAAGCGGAATAAAATATAAACTGAATTTCCCGCTTTTGTATAGCCATTGTTGTTTATTGAAATAATGGAAATCTAAAACTTAATTTTAAGTAATAATAGTTCGTTATCAATGTACCCTGTATAATAGAAATAATCTAGTGCCCGCTCTAAGCCTTGAAAGACACGTAGTTAACTTTTTAATTTATAAATTGAAAGTAAAATCTGTGACAAATGCTAAAATAACACGTAAACCTATTTCCGAAGTACCATGTACATACGTCAATGATTAATATGAAGTTTACACCAATGTTGCCAGCTGCATAAAACTTATATGTTTGACAGATTATTAGGGGGTAATAACTAGAAAAATTTTACACGTACAGACTAATAATTTAATTTTTGAATAATTCAATTTTCTATGAAAAAAGCGATTTTTTTTAAAGCCATGTTATTCCATTCCTACTGGCAAAATAATTCGTTCTCTCTCTCTCTGTGTGGGCCAACCACTCAAGATGATGTAAATGAATTTGCTACCATCCAAAATACAGTTTTACTTAACGCAGTTATTTGACAGGCCACGGCTTCCACCTGTAATAATTAAATAAATAAAAAAAATAACAACATATGTCCGTGTACAAATAACTGAATTCAAAATTATCAGTCACCTAGTAAAATATTGTCATCGACATAGCTCTCACAATCAATTGTAACATAAACAACATAGAAACGCTATTTACCAAATAACAACAATTGCTTAAAATCGTTTATTAAATGTATATCCCATATTTTTAGCTCATTTAAAGATTTCAATAACACAGTAACATAAATGTGATGTATATATTATGTTATTATTACATTTATGTGTTTTAAATATTCCAGGGAAGGTAGAAGTGTAAAAAAAAAATAAAAAACCAATCAAGACTCAGTCTCAAAAATTGAGCGGAAAGTGTAGAAAAGAGTCTTACTATTAATCCCCTTACCCACCGTAATGGATGCAGAATATGGGGTCCGAACCTAAAAAATAGCTTTTTGTTGATAAAAAACACGTCCTTTACCGCACTTATCATGGGGAATATTCTGGGGAACTGTTGGACCTGGTACTTGCCATCGAATTTTTAACCGCACAGCATATCATCACAAGCTTAAAGGTCCCCACAATTTAGAGGCACGGCGCGTACTCCACTACCGTGAGGTTTTGTAAGAAATTTCTGAGATGGGCCACACATCTATGGAATGGCTATCTGCGACACTTACTCACTAACTCACTAACTTGACTCACTAACTTTATTCTAAATTTGAAACTTCTATGTCTACTAGAGTTTTGATGATTGGTCGGTCAGTGAATGACAAAATAAAAAAAAATTGGACTAGTAATAACTGATTCAAATTCAAATTAAATGCAATTTTATTATTATAATTTTAATATTATATATTTATTTGAAATATACCGTATTTATACAATGCCTGTTTGGCTATTAAATATTCAGGAGAAAAAAGATGGTACGGTCGTGTCGCTTTTTTGCTCGACTTGGCAAGGCACTGTCATGCCTCCAGAGCGTCACTCGACATCTATCACAGATCTAAAAGTATCTAACTATATATTCAATTCTTTTTTATTGTGTAGGTAAGTTAATTTAAGAAATTAACCATTTTTTTCATATTTAGTTAAAATTTTAACCTTAAATTGTTATTGTTCTTGACTTTGCATGAAAATTACTTTAGGTGAGAATGCAATATTATGATGTCAACGAACTGATATGATGATGGACCCATAACCTGAATATTGTAACTTTAGAAGGGTTCCCAAACTTTTCGTGATCAAGGACCACTTTTATATAATCGTCGTGGTGCAGTTATCTTGTATTTTTTCTTGGCTTCTAATTTTTTTTAAACTCATCGACGGCTTTCATCAAACATGATTTCACGAGTATTTCTCCAAGTGTGTGAGGTTTTTTAGATTGTGCTATTAATTTAGAAATCTCAAACAACGCTACTTCTTGACGTGTGCTCCCATCCAGTCGGCATAGAATAAGATCAGCCTGGTACCGATCTTATTCGCCAGCAATGGCAATATGCATGAGCAGACTCGACCGGATTATTATCGCACTCGACATTTAAAACTGGCGTTAAGTAGTGGCTTTCTGCCACTGCGTTTCGCATTGGATAATGCAGGCTCCGTCACCCAAACTCCTCCCCAGAATATGACTGCGGCACTGAGAGATACACTATCCCACTGGGATATCAGCAACTCTAATGCTGGACAATCCCTCTCCAAGTCTTTTAACTCAGGTCGGCCTATTTGAATTCTGGGAAAGGCACAATACCGTGCTATGGATAAAGGAAATGAGGCGTACGCTCCATGGCAATCCCTACCACGCTTAACGTGGACTTTTGCAACATCAAGAGTCTACACTCCAACCTGAGTCCCGTCCACCATCATCTTGACTCGGCACGGCCGGCTTTGTTATTTCTGACAGAGACTTAGATTGCCCGATCAAGCGACACCTGCCTATCTTCAATATCCAGCTGACGTCGTGATACTTGGCGATTTTTATGTGCACTGGGTGCAGCATCAAGGTTGCTGTGGATGGGTTTTTGCTCATAATAATGCTCGTGAACACTAGCGTCCTCCAAGGCTTCGTTTTATCCCCTATGCTTTTTTTTCTGAATATTAATTACATTTTAGAGGATTCCCACATATATTGCTATGCAGATGAACGCACAGTGGACTAATGCCGAAATATACTTGTGCCTTTTGTTGAAAAATCCATCGGAAAAGTTTCCTCATAAGATAAAAAGGAACCTGGTTCAATTCAATCTCTAGAAGACACAAATTTGCACGTTAACCACTAAGAACAACTTATTTATAACCAGGTCATCAGTGTTCCAGAATACTCCTCTTTAAGCGCGGCCATTATCAACTCATTGGGCCTTAGTGTTTCGAGTGACTGCCAGTATCGCGATTATCTGGAAATCAAGGCCAAATTTTCCTCAAAGAAACTGGGGTATCGGCAAAACGAGACAATACTTAACGCCAAATCACCGATTGGCCCTGGTCCTGGCTCAGGTTCGGCCTCATATGGAGTGCTATTCTCTTGTCTAGGTTGCTGTACCCCAGTATCAGCTTGAACCATTTGACCGCATTCAACGTACCATGTAACATAACATGCCGTTTCAGTCGTTGGGGACAATGATTAGTAAAAAGATTGATACTTTGGCATTGCGTAGCTGACCACTAAGCCATACGTTCTCATCAAGTTATGTCGAAATTAGGGCGCCTGATCGGTTTCCAGGACACGCAGGTTCGACTCCCGCTACGTTCAAATTTTCATTAATTTTTAATTTTAATATTCACTTACCTACTATTTGCAGATTTTATAAATTCAATTAAATTGATAAAACAGTCAGTAATAAACGATTCACGTCCTCACATAGTTAAGTAAAACGAATTATTATAACTAATTTCTATACTGATACTCAAATGTAACAAATGCTAGCGCAAAGCGTAGGTAACTGATTGCATATATTTTACATACGATAAACGTTCAATAGGATTGTTGACATCTAGCCCAATCCCATACTATATACTATACTCGATATACTCGATTCATTATGACATGAGACAAAATGTAAACAAAAAAATTCTGTTTCTCAAACTTTATTGTATTTTTTTATTTGTATTTAATTTATTTAACATGGAGTTTTCTATATATAGCATTATTGCTTGTTGTGTTATGTTATATATAAAATATCTTTGTATAAAATAAGAATAGCAAAAAAATAAAATTAAAATGTACAAGTTTAACTAAAAGTTACTTAACTATTAGAATAATAGAATTAAATATATGTATTATTCAATTATTTATCAGAAATCGGACGATTCTGAGGAACTGTCACCAACATTAATGACGAAACGGTCCACCATTATCTATTAAATGAACAATTTTTTTCATCTTTTGCTCTTCTTTTATCAAATGGTCAATGCAGCCAAGCTTCTACTGTTGTAATTTTTATTGCATCGACTAGTAACAATTTAATTTTATGCTGATTAAAGCTTTTATTATTCATGTCAAAGTGCAAGCGTTACTTGATCTAGATTTACTCATTGTTCTAAAGTACGAGTATATAAATATCAAAATAACAAAAACAATACAAAATATAACAAAAACAGAACAACCAGAAAATAATTTTAACAACTTAACAAAACTTTTAAGTTTCTTACTTAAAAAAAAAAAAAAAAAACAACAATAATAAAAATAACAACTGATTCATGAAAATTCAATGAAAATAACTAAAAAAGGTGGGTATAATCTGACGATATGGCCGACGGATGACAAAGTGTTCTAATATTAATAATATTAGAACAATAATGTTAATAATATAAATATAATAATATAATAATTTAACTAATATAAATATTAATTACGAGATGTAATTTATTTTTATAGTACTAAAACGTTTCTGAAGTTTCAGAAGAAGTTGACTTTTAGGTGTTTTTCATGTACATGACATATTTAAAAAATATAATTGAAAATAAAGAAAAACCGGGTGCATACCAACATTTTTAAATTTTAAGTTAAAATATTCCTGGCTTTAAATATGAAAACAATTTTTATTTTTTATTATTGTTCTTTTTACTTACTACTTTTCGTTTCGTTTCTTTTAACTTAATTACTTCTTTTTACTTTATATACACTGGGCAATTTTATAAAATTTGAAAATATAAATATTTAAATTATATTACGAAAATAATTGTATATTTTAGGATAGAAGAAAATTAGAAAATTTTGTAAAAAAAAATTCTCCCCGCCTTACTGGTATTTTATTTCAATTATAAGATAATATTGTAATAGATTTTATGGCTATTTACAGTGTGATTAGCGAATTAATACTTAAAATATATTTTTTTTAATTAATATAATAACTCCATCAAAACTGTCATGTAAAAGAACCTTTTTTTGACATGTTTACCTTTTATCTCATGCCTTAGTGAATCGAGTATACGAACTTCAAATCTACCTTTTGGATTGTCAAAAACATATGCTACGACGTCATAACTTGCATACGTGAATTGGCATACTTATTTAATAAAATCAATGAATTACTGTGTAATTATTTTAAAGTTCATTGTTGTTCGTCGAAATAATTTGTATTTGAACCTTCTTGGCTTCTCATACCTGAGATAATACTACCCGTGCAGCATGCTCCCTCACTCACTGTGCGATGGCCAACCATTGACCACCAGCTAAAATTAAAACCATTCGCGGACGATATTTCGGCTTCTGTGGACCACTGGTTGGGAACCATTTCTTTAGAGGTTAAGTATTATAAAACTATTCGAGTTTAGGTTCATATTTTTTTTAATTCCGAGTACACTCTACAGGACATGTATTACCTAGATACCTATTATTAATGTATAGTAGATTGCTACGATCCTATAAGTCATTTCCATTTAGAAATTGTATGTTTTATAGTTATGTTAAAATGTCTCGAACATTTGTATTAATCTGATGCAAAAATAAATCTGGAATCAATAACCGTTTGGTTGCTCGACATATTGTAGTAAACACAGCGAAAAATGATTATTCGACCTACCTACCAATTTACTAAAAAATTACGTAATTTTTTTGAGGAAAACACATGAGCTTTTTGAAGGAAAATACATCATTCAGCTTTGTTAGGCTACACTGCCCAGCTTTCCATGAAAATACGGTTTTATAAATCATCAAATTCTCGAGTATATGCTATGCAAATAAATATTTCTGAACATACAAGCAAAGCAGAAAAAAACAAAAGTCCTGCAATTTTGAGGATCATTATAAATACAATAATAATTATAAGTAAAGGTAATAAAAACCTTTGGCAAATAGATATTTTAAAGTAGAAGCGCATAACATAGATGGGGGCTTTGGGATCTCACTCTGGTACAGATGATTGTACATCTTCGTACATGAATATCTGTTCGTTAGTTTTGCTAAAGAGAGGCCAGTCA